>OX454417.1:62639863-64012344 GCA_949715475.1 Microchrysa polita
TTTTTTTACCTGTGCTTTGGTCAATTGGACCATGCGAAGCGAGCGTTGCGACATGTTAGCACTAACAAAATATATTTTTTGGCACTTCAATAGACTACAAAATGAACAACCAGTAATTAATTCTAACGGTGTTTTTCTGGCACTCCACTAACAAGAAATACATGCCTCCGGGGGCATGTGCCGTATATGAGTAATGATTTATTACTCCTGTGCGGCACATGCCCCCGGGGGCATGTATTATGTTTCTATTATAATATAGGGCGAACTAAGTAAAATGCTCTTTGTCTCGCTAAAATCGGATGAAAATTAGAGATTTTATAGCTTCCGCACCGGGAGAATGAAAAGCAAATTTTTCAGCCGCACTCAATTAATAACTAGTGACATGCCCCCGGGGGCATGTGCCGCAGCCAACGTGTTAAGTTTCAATCAAATGTGACGGGTATTTAAATTTCGGTCGCGCCCGAAATTAGCCTCGTTCTCGTTTTTTCTTCATTTGATTTAATTTTTAGCTCACATCTCATATTAATCTACAGGGTTATTGGTTAAGTCGACCTATTCCCTGCAACACGTTATAATAGGGTCAAAATGCAACAAAATGAGGCCATAAATGTTAGGCCGATTTTCAATGGTCACTGAGATATATGCATTTTTAGGTTTTTTTTAAATAACCTAGAATTTTGCCATTTAAAGTAAGAATTAAGAAAAAACTACTAAGGTAATGGGCTTAAACTTATTTTTGGATTTTAGTCAACACTATAGCAGACATTTCTTAATCATTTAAAATTTCAAAAACCCATCACAATTCGAAATTTTAAATAAAAAAAATGTTGCTTAGATTTTTTTAAAGATATTTTTTTAATGTAGTATTACTAAAAAAAATTATATGACATGGAGTCTGCAGACCACTGGAAAAACATACGCGTGTTGTCAGCTTTATAAAAAGGTGTCAATATCAATACAAATATTTGAAATAATTGAAACAGCTAGCTGCAACTTGTTCGGGGACCATCATTTCCTTTGATAAAAAATGAAATAAAGCGGTACATTATACGATGCATTTTGAATTTAATGAGAACTGACTGTCCTAACGTTTCTGTTGTAATTGAAGGTCATTTAGCAAGAAAATGTGCCAAATCAATAAATCGGTATGGTTCTCCGAAAATCGTCAACCCCTTCACTTCACACATCGAAATTGATTTTAAGCAGGTCCTTGAACAACAAAATTATTTGTGCGGTTCATTTTCCTTAAGGGTATATTAAACATGGCACTGTGCTTATGAATTTGTAATCAGTTATTATTATACATATTTAAAATCGATTCGGAGTTATAATAACGGAAAGCTCTTACATGATATGAAGCACAGTAAGCCGATTTGCGCTATTTGTTTTATGCGGCCCGCAATCACTCGGGCTTAGCCAATGTAGCCCGAGAAACCAAAAGATTAGACACTCATGGCAATCAAGTATGACCCTTTACAATCGATATTAAGCGAGATAATAACACTTTTATGTTTGGCAAATGTTCATTTTCGATAACTCAGGAACCCTTTTGACATTTCGCACACTTGTAGAGCCGCTTGGCGCTCACATATTCTCTGAATCTCAGGGTCCTACATATCCGCGTTCGGAAGTTACAGCTGCCCAAATCGTACTTTTGCGTTTTGTAATCGGAAATACGTAAGCGGATTTGGCAAAATTGTAGAGCATTGTACTGTCCATATTTGGTAAAAATTACAAAGTTCTAGCTGCCAAGGCTAAGAAGTTACAGCCGTCGAAAGGTGTGGTTTTAATTTATTTTTCCTAACACAAAACGATGGAAAAACCAGTCACTGTATCTGTACTCCATTCGATTCCCTTATCAACCTCTATAGAAAAATGCATAGGTACTAAAGAAAGGGCAAGGGTTTCTAGATAAAGTTTTTTTCAATATTTCCCTTGAGTCTATTAAAATGGCGCTAAGAGCCCAGGGGACCGGGATCACTAATAATAACCATGGAGGAATGCATACCTCGCAACCAGGGTATACCACCCTTTTCCTCGGACTCCATTCCAAAAAGCTACATTGAAACTGCTCAATGAGGTATCAGTTTACCTATTGGAGTAAACGAAACGAAACTTTTAAATTGGTTACGAAGTATGGTTGAAAATTTGCCTGAAAATCGAATTCCGCAAGTATGTGTACAGCATTGGTCCTTCGGGAGTCTGGTCACCTATATTATAAAGATGGATTGATTGGACGATGTTGTATATTATATTATACAAGCTGTGCTCGCTTCGCTCACTTTAACACCTTCTTACGTCAGAAGGGTTCACCTTGCGTAGAACGATCTCTGCAGAAACTGCGGTGTTGTGAACGCAGTGGATAGTATCCTCCATTTTCTTTGTAGTTGCTTGCCTAGACTTATCAGAGAGAATAAGATATAATCTCGGGCCATACCTCTTTATCGAATTGGGAGACCTAGAGAACACGGTTAATGTCAACGTTTTATTGGACGCTCAGGCTTATTATAGCCGATATATTTACGCCATGTGATATAACACTTTTACCACTAAGCTATACAAACCCTTAATCCCCTTGGTCGCACATATAGTATAGAATGGTAGGAAGGGTTTTACTCATTGTTTTGACTGTTTCACACAAATGAATTGCCCTTTTGTGGTGAGTCTGCCGTCACCCCGATCGTATTGCTAGGTCGAAGGATTGCAAAGATATCAACGATTTTCTAAAGTACATAATAGGAATTTGATCGTGAAATTGCTGTGGCCAACATCTAGGATGCCGGTTATCTCTGGCCCCCCTGTGCACTAATCGGGAAAGAGAGTCCGATGATTCTTTAGGTAATTTTGTGACGAGTCCGGCGACACATCCATCGTGTGGCTCCGCCAAATGATTGCGCAGATATCGATGGATTTCCGAAGTAGTACGAAGTTGATTGTTAAATTGCTGGGGCCAACATCCAGCTTGACGGTTATCGCTGACCACCCTGCGTACTGATCGGAGAAGAGACCCTTTAGGCAATTTTGTGGCGATTCCGGCGACACATCAATCGTGTCCTTCTGCCAAAGGATTGCGGAGATGATCAATATCCAGGGTGACGGTTATCTCTGACCACCCTGTGCACTGATCGGAGAAAATGGTCCAATGACCCTTTAGGCAATTTTGTTGCGAGCCCGGCGACACCTTAATCGTGTCGCTCCGCCAAAAGATTGCGGAGATATCGATGGATTTCCGAAGTAGTACGAAGTTGATTGTGAAATTGCTGTGACAACATCCAGGAACCAGGATGTATGTACATAAAAACGTAGTCACCGTGAGTACAATCTATAGGAGCTACACTGTATTTGATTCAGTAACAACTAAATATTTCCAATAAATTAAAATGTTGTCGATGAAAACATGATTGCAACAGGTAACTCTCATACAAAAAGGAATTTCGATTTATCGCCACAACCTTTGAGATTTTCAAAATTTTCTCGGTGTTTAAACCTTCTCCAGCGTTAGACGGATTTAACAAAAAAAGAATCATATAATTCGGTCCAGCGGCTTTCGAGTTTTTGCGTTACAAAGTAATCACGTTCCATTTTTATATATAAAAAAGATTAAGTATAAGGGGCTTGGTAGTCTGGCTGGTCTAGCGGCTAGTGCGCGCACCTTCGGTGCACAGGGTCATGAGTTCGAATCTCACCGTGGATCATGGTGTTTTTCGAACTCACGAGCTTGTGACAGACTATGATCTCACTCAGATGTTAAACGAGTACCCATTTATGGGGATAAATAACACTGCTGAGCGTGATGCTGATCTCATTACCTCAACAAACACCAGATAAGATCTTGGAAATAGGATGTCACTAACACATCCTGCGGCCTTAGTCCAATGCTGGATTGTCGCGCCTGTTATTTTTTTTATAAGGGGCCTCCCTTGATGGAAATTTATTGCAAACTAAAGAAAAAAATGATTATACCTACATGGCCAATACTCCGAATTATTGAAGTTTCATTTAGTAAGTCGCATGAACCATATGAACCAAAAAACGAGACCGAGGCTAATTTCGGGCGCGGCCGAAATTTGGATACCCTTCGATCTCCTCGGGCTAAAAGTTTTTCGGGCGTACCTACGACTTGTATTTAATTCCCCCTCCCATTCTTTTCCTTCCATCTTCACAAAAGTTCCGTTGCGTCGACAAAACAATATTTGTGTGGGGTTTGGTTTTAATAAGTGGACAAATAAAAATATTTACTCAGAAAATTTTATTGAGGGATGCGAGAGCATGGCCCCTTAGTACGATTCCATTTGTTTTGACCTTTTTTGTTGCTTTGATAGACACATTAATTGAAGGTTTTGTGAAATTGGTGTAAAAATGCTTCTTAGAAGAAACAAAATGGGGTCAGATTTGATCCATTCTTACATATGTTTTGTATCATCAATAGAAATACATGTGTTTGAAATTTGGTTGAAATTAGTGCACAAATAAAACAGTTTTTCTCAGGAGAACATAATTGGGGGGTTGGGTTTGTAGGGCAGCCCCATGACCCCATTGTCCGATTTTACCGATTCAAACATACAAACTGCCTGCAGCAAAAAGAAACATTTGTGCACAATTTCAGCTTCATAGCTTTTAAATTGGCCGAGTAAAACGCGTCGCAAAAAACGGACAGACGGACAGGCGGACAGACAGCGCCCAATCGACTCCCCATTCACGCTGATCATATATGTATATTTTTATATGGTCGGAGATGCTTCCTTCAATGCGTTACAAACTTCATGACAAAGTTAATAAAATATACCTTTTCACTCTACGAGCGAGTCATTAAATAGTGACAGGCGAAAGAGTCGCCCGATTAATCTTCTAATCTAATCGTCAGATCTCAAATGGATTAGATGCTGTATGCGGTAATTGTATGCAATTTTAATGATCTGACCATATTTTTGCAATTTCCGCAAGACTTTTGTGGGCTAAAAAGTCGACTTCTTTCACCTCTTTGGGGACACTCTGTTATTTTTGTCCTACCAACTTGAAAGGTATTGCTGCTAAAGGCTGTTACTACCAAATTCCAAGTCGATCAGTTGAACCTTTCACGAGATACTTAGTGAACGGACCGACAAAATCCATAGACATAGAGGGGCATGCGGTGGCTCAGTGGCAGAGATGTCACTCTATCTCTGAGTTGCCGGTGCGTGGGTTTGAATCCCACTGTGACCCTGTGGATGTTTGTGTTGTCCATAAAAATGCTCCTACGACAGCCGGTTCTTCGATGTAAATCGTCCCGGAGCTACCCGTTGTTAAAACGGCCAAGAGCTGCCAAACCCCCTTCGATTCAAGAGAAAAAAAATCTCTCGAATCGCTACAACAACAACAACAAGATCCATAGAAAAAAAACGCTCCAAAAAATCATAAAAACGCCGGCCTGCTCACGGCAAACGAATAAATAAAAGACCTGAGAAAGACCCGGTCCGGTATTAAATACGTGCTGAAAACCCGGTACTGAATAGACGATAAGAAACTTTAAAACGGGTTCTAAAAAACCGGAAAAGACCGGTACTTACCAAATGCTATAAAACCGGAAAAAGCCGGTACTGAACATGTGCTAAAAACCAAAAAACCCGGTACTTGAACAAAAAACAAGTCATGGTTGAACCGGTACTGGAAAAAAACCGGCTCATGGTTGAAAAAACCGGTTGCACAGAGTGTGGTACCGGCTATTGAAGAAAACGTGTACCCGATACTGAAATCTGAGTAGCGGACAGGCCTAGTTGTATCCGTCCAATCCCAAGTTTTCAGTCCAGGTTTCTTGGCATGTACTTTTTATCTAAGGATGAGTTGTCGGTATATCACTAAATCATGATATTATTCGTTATCGAACGAGGTCCATCATGGAGGGGCCTCGGAGATGCTGCTTCGGTGGTTGACTAATCGATTTTTGTCATCTTATTACGTTTAGAGACACTAAAGTTGTTGATACAGGACTCGTTCTTCTTCCAAATGTCATATCAGAAATGAAATGACTCAGTCGTTAGCGGTGTTACCCACTACCGTTTCCAGAGGGGGGAGGACCATGAAAGTAACGATCACTCGGAATAAAAATAACGAATATCACCGATTACTGAAATGTAACTAAAGTTCACATCACTGCTGACAGCAGGCAGGCAGCTTTTTCCAGCCCCTGCTTGTTTCCACTGAAGAGACATATAATATCTTGTGCATGGAGCGGTGCCGTATAACACCTTCTGTGAGAACTGTACAGAAGGTTTCAAGCTTTCTTCATTACTTCCAATAGACCAGAAACTGTTTTCAGAGTAGAAGATTGTGGGAACGTATTGACAAATATGTTAATTATCCATATTACTCGCTTTGGCTCCTTGATTGCCACTCGTAACATATGGAAGGGTACAATATAATGACAAAATCAATTATGTAGCTTGCTCTGTATGGCTATCATCTATGCATCTACTTAGAGAAGTATTCTTCACAGTACTTTACTGTTAAACACAAGCATCTATTTATTTCTTTCTCTTCTTTTCATTCAGACATCTTTTGATTTATGTTTACAGGATTGAAGTAGGCACCGAAGTTACTAGTTTTTACGAAATGTATAGTGGTCAGGCGAGTGTTTTTCGTGATATTTTCCATCAATCATACTACCCTCATCATGACGCTAAGCACAGACTATTTCATAGCACCAAAGGTAATTAATCGTAAATCCCACTTTTCCATTTGGAATAAATAATAAATCTTTTTATACAGACAGCTTAGACTATATACAACGTCTGGACTTATACACGCAGCTAAAGGTACACAAAGGCTGTGTCAATACGATCTCATGGAACGATGGTGGACAATATATTTTGTCGGGATCGGACGATCAGTCGTTGGTCATAGCTGATCCCTTCAAGAAAGAAACTCTGGTCAAATGCAAGACTGCCCATAGAGCTAATATATTTAGTGCAAAATTTATGCCACAATCCAACGATCGTGCAATAGTATCATGTTCGGGCGACGGTATGGTATTGTATACGGAATTGACGTCCGAGTTGACGCCACTATCGAATACGGAGAATGTGAATAGTTTTAATTGTCACAACAATGGCACGGCGTTTGAGGTGATCACTGTTCCGACAGAACGACACACTTTCATGAGTTGTGGCGAGGATGGAACAGTGCGACTGTTTGATTTAAGAACTAGTTCCAGGTGAGTTTAAAAAACGTTAAGACGCGTTGGGATGTGTACTTATGTTTCGTTTTGATTTTTCAGCTGCCATAAGACATGTTGCAAGGACAACATTCTGATTTTTTGCCCGTCCGCCGTAACAGCTATGTCAATTGCACCCATATCGCATAACTATATCGCAATTGGCAGTTCAGACAGCCTTATTCGTATCTACGATAGACGTTTCTTATCTCTAATTGATTTCAGTACGCCTGGCGATCAAACCGATCAGCACACATTGCCCGTAAAAGCATATTCAACACCGTCAGCATCTAAACGAACATATCGTGTCACCTCAATTAAACACAGTCCCGACGAAACGGAACTTCTTGTTAGTTACTCTTCAGATTATTTGTATCTATTCGATTTAAGTAAGCCGGGCATTGACTTGAAAACGTATAAAAACGAAAAGAAAGCAAAGAAAAAATCGAATTTAATTGATTCACCACCGCTTGTTCGTAAGGTACGTTTGCGCGGTGATTGGTCTGATACGGGACCCGATGCACGGCCCGAACGAGATGCAATTGGTCGCGCCGAAGTTGGACAAGTGCGACCACAATTGCAGAATGTATTGATGCATAGGATGACTCAATTGTTGTCACGGATGTTGGCCGATCCACAAACACGCGAAGGTTTGAATGCACACGCCAACAGTACGTCACATACAAATGCATTTTTGAATAATGTAGCGCAAAGATTGCATGACATGTGGCCGCCAAATAATGCAGCAGGTAAGTCTTTGTAGACAAAAAAAAAATATCCATTGACTGACAACGCCCTATCGACTCTTATAGATGAGCCACAACCGTCGACTTCAACGGGACGAAGACACAAATCGCCACCCATTCTAGGCGAGGAATCGTGCAGCAGTGACAGTGATGACGAACCTATGCCACAAGAAACAAACAGCAGAGCGTTGAAAATGGATTTGTCTGAGATGGAATCGGAGAAAAACTCATTCGACTTCTTGAAAATGAAATTCGATGGTCATCGAAATGCTCGAACAATGATCAAGGAGGCCAATTTCTGGGGTAGTGACTATGTTATGTCGGGATCGGATTGTGGTCACGTTTTCGCTTGGAATCGGAAAACAGGAAAATTAGTGATGCTATTGCAGGCCGATCGTCACGTTGTCAATTGTATTCAACCGCATCCGACCTTACCTGTACTGGCCACCTCAGGAATTGATTATGATGTCAAAATTTGGGCGCCTATACGTGAACGGAACGGTTTTGACGAAGAAATTGCCAAAGATGTAGGTGCAATTGTTTTTCGTTTTCACGGAGTACGTGTATTTAGTTCTTTTTTATTGTTTCAGCTTATGAAGCGAAATGCTGTTATGCTCGAGGAGACGAAGGATACAATTACGGTTCCGGCTGTCTTAATGGTTCGTATGCTTCACTGTATACATGCACTGCGCAATCGAGGAGGATCAAATCAAGCAAACAACGAAACAGATCCACCAAATCAGAGTGAATAATGTTTGAAGTCAGAATACACAAGCCATATTGAATTATTGGATCTCACAGACAACTGAAAACTTGTGCATCTTGGTAATGAAAGGATGAAGCACTGTCACTACAGTTTTGCGCGGATATTTATAGTAGAGAACATTTTCAAGCGAATCAATGCAAATTTTTAAATGCTAGTTATAACTTATCTATTCCCGGCTGAATATGTTCTAAAAGTGCTATTGTATTTTTCAGAGTGATACATAGTTGTTAAATGATTGATTTTTGTTATAATAAAGAAACATTAAAATATTCGGAAACTTACTGAGGGAGGGGCTGCTGACTGAAACTGCTAAGAGACTTCAGTAACGAATTAGACTGGTAGGTTTCGTCGCACCACTGGCACCAGGTGGCTGAAATCTCCGCGACCTAATTCGAGTGAAACACTATCCGCAAAACAGTCCAGTACGTCCAGATCAAGATTTAGTAAGAAATACTGCTACAATTGTTGCCATAACGGTTGGTGGACGCTGCTTGTCGTAAAAGTCGCAAAAGTTGAACAACGGCTGGTTGATGACTGTGGACGGATCGTTGTTAACGGACGCGGCGATGTCAAGTTTATAGCCGGTCGAGAGGTACTCAAGGATAGCAGCCAGCAGAGCCTTTAACTGTTTTTGAAATACGGGTGTGTTTCGTCGCGAAGAGGCAACTGTCGTAGATAACGAAGGCTTTTCTCATATGTTCCAGAAAGTCTCCGCGACCCCAAGACCAGGGGACTCAATTCGACGAAACTTTTTCCTAGCATTTGGGTCGCGAGATCCTTGGTATATCAGCGTCACACGCCACACAGACATTTTCCCTGTTTGTAGCCTCATCGAGATCGAGGAGACTCCTACTCCTACCGTGAAACAGTTCGGGCGTGTTTTCACACTAATTTAATTTAGTGCAATTCAGTTTAACAGTGAACCCTTTCCCCCTTGAAATTACATTATAAAATAACTGTGTTATAATCATATATTATTGTATGGTTTCCAGTGACCCATTTATTTCATAAACAAAGTTAAAATATCGATCATTACCTATTGCTTGCTTGCATTCTGAATTTTTACATAATAACAGTGACTCGATTATTAATATACTGTTGACTAGTGGACCTATAATTATAATTGATTATAACAATGAGTGCTCCCTTCAGAATTGTATCGCGTTTGATAACAAGACAAATGTTGTTGTGTGTAAAGGTTTTTATCAACGGAAATTGCATAGGGGGTGCTTGGATGCTCCCTGAGATTGGTTCTCGCCCTATCTAGCAGAACATTTTATCTAAATAGCAAAAGAAAAAAGATTGTTCTTCAGTGCACTGAAGAAGGACATATGTTGTGTCCGAAACACGTGTCTGCCGATAAACCAAAAATAAAAAATCCTCAGTATAAGGATACAATCTTTTTTCTTTTGCTATTTCGTAAAACTGGGGAAAACAAATTGGAGCTTACACAATATACAAACATTTTATCTGCTCTGACTGTCAGAACACAAAAAATATGCTCCGTTACATATTCGAGAAGATATCGAGCATTTTGACAATATCAATTCAGACAAGGACAATCTGCTAGCTAAACATCACGCCCAATCCAAAGCTAGTAATGATAGCTTTTCTGAAAAGGCAAGGCGCTTCGACGGATTGACGAATGCCATCTCTAATACCATTGACGTTCGTAACATTGTGAAAGTCATCTCCAGTCTCGAACAAAACCTGGTAGCTTTTGAAAATCACTTCAGTCTGACAAATAGAACTACTCACCCTCCAATTAACCAAAATTCACCAGAGCCTAATCGAACGGCTGGATTTCTCAACATAATGAAAAAGTCTCGAAAACTGCCTTAGCACTGTTATGGATAAGATTGACTGCTTATCAGTTGCGACAAAAAAAAAAATCGTTTACGACCAACCTGGCGCTCAACATCAAGGAAAATTATTAAAAATATTAAAAGCACTT
Source organism: Microchrysa polita (assembly GCA_949715475.1). Lineage (NCBI taxonomy): Eukaryota > Metazoa > Arthropoda > Insecta > Diptera > Stratiomyidae > Microchrysa > Microchrysa polita. The sequence goes on from OX454417.1 coordinate 62,650,519, forward strand.
GCCGGAAGTACATGGGGCACTGACAAAGAAAATCTCTTGGCTACGTATGAAGCGATCCATCGCCCCTTAGTCAATTACGCAGCACCAACGTGGACCAATGGTCTCTGCAACACTAACTGGAGCCACATTCAAACCTGCCAAAACACAGCACTACGCACCATCACCGGCTGTGTTCAGATGTCTTCACAAGATCATCTACACCAGGAAACAAAAATAATGACTTTGAGGAGACATATTGAACTTCTCACTAAGCAATATTTAGTCGGATGTTATCGAACAAACCACCCGAACAACCTACTCATGGACAAAACACCACCGCCACGTCGAATCAGACGCTCGATCAGGGACAAAGAGCGTGAAGTCCGGCGTTACAAAAAAGTTCCCTTCGATGACTCCGACTACAAGGCGGCCATTGCAGATTTACACACATCCGAAGTTCATAAAGCTACTCAAAGTCTCGCGAACAACCGTGTACCTGGTACTAAACTTCCTGCCATATCTGAAGATCAAGAGTCACTACCAAGAGCAACGTACCACCCTAGCTCAACTTCGATCCAGCTGGTGCCCGCGACTAAACTCCTACTTATCACGAATAAATAAGGAAGTCGCCAACACCTGCCCGGCCTGCGGGATCAGTCCACATGACGTGGATCATATTTTCGATTGTCCAGCTGCTCCTACGCATCTCACACCACTTGCGTTATGGGCACAACCCATCGAAGCAGCTTTTTTCTTAAATCTAGACCTCGAGGATGGAATGCCCACCATCATCGAATGACAATGTGCAACTGAGATTTGAATGTTTCCCCATTTGTGCCGCTACTACAACAACAACAAGGAAAATGTTCCTACATATAGGCGATGATTATAGTCTTTGGTGATTACAATCGTCCAAACATAAGATTCATCGTAGATGAGAATGATGATCGGCTCCTTCCTGTCAATCTACTAGATAATACCGACTTTAACATCATCAGTACTTTCTATGGTAATGACTTACAGCACGTTTCGTCCAACCCCATCCATTTTGGATGGGTAGATGGTTAGATATGATCTTCACCAACTGTTATGATGAAGTAGTTGTTACAGCAATGTCGGAGGCTGAGAACCTTTTTAATAATTCTTGCCATCACTATGCCATTACAGTAGAATTTTCAGCCATATCTTTTGGCCAGGAAACAAATTATGAAATTATCTACGATTTTCTAAATGCCGACTATGAAGGCATTAAGAACTATCTGGTTTCTGTCGACTGGGCAGTCTATGAAGAGAACTTCATCGACTCTTGACGACATTGTGACCACCTTGTATAATATTACCGAAAATTATAAAGCGTAACAAGCTCACTGAACCCTGGCTTGATAGTGATCTTAGACAGTTACGAAACCGAAGGAATAAGCTCTGCAAAGCTATTAAAAATGATCCCTTTATTAATGACTCGCTCAAGCAAAAGTACGAAGAACTTGCGAATGATTTCCGCAATAAGTCCCATGAAGCATATAATCATTATGTTAATTTGATGGGTGAAAGGATTATAAATGATCCGAAACATTTCTACGAGTTTGTTAACACCAAACGTAAGAACACAGGTTATCCCGCTTCTATGCACAGAGGTAATATTACCTATTCGTGCCCCTAGATATATGTAACCTCTTTGCTGACCACTTTCAAGACAGTTTCTGCGCACCTTCTACACCTTCCAATCCAAGCCTATTTGCGCTTTGGCGTAACGGGTTCGTTGCTTAATTGGATCCGATCCTATATCATGAACGTATACAATTCGTCAAATACAAGGGCTTTGTCTCTAAAAGCGTATTTGCGACCTCAGGGAAGTCATCTAGGTCCAGTTCTTTTTAAAATCTTTTTATCCGACTTATCACATATATTACAGGATATTCCTCATTTTTTATACCATTGCATCCTTTCCGTGTATGACTCTGCATTCCTTCAATGTAAACTAGAATCCCTTGAACAGTAGTGTCGTCGTAATAATCTTTATCTCAACATTAAAAAATGCGAAGTGATTAGCTTTTCGCGGAAAAATGATGTGTAAACCACCCCATACCTTCTCAATAACGTTAAATTGTGTAGAGTTGATCATGTCACTGACCCCGGCATTATTCTGGACAACAAATTACGCTTTAATCTTCAATATGATTGGGTTTTATCCTTGGCTACCAAGCAGTTTGGCTTTATTAAAAATATTTGGGTTACCCAAAAACCTTATATACCACTTTTGGCCGCCCCCTTTTAGAATACGCATGCATAGTCTGGAAACCTGTCTTTGGTCTACACTGCAATAGATTCGAATCTGTCCAAAAGCAATTTACACTTTTTGCTTTGAGGTACCTTTATACCTAGCCGACTATCTAAATCTCCCCTCGTACAGTTACAGGCTACGTCTCTTAAACTTAATGACTCTTTCTGCAAGAAGAACTCTACTTTCACCTTTGATGTTATTAAAGGCACAATCAATGTTGATTTTATCAGTAACAGAATCATTTTTAATGATCAACTGAGACGCAGTAGGCATACAACTCTCCTTAAATAATACCATCACTCTACAATCGATGGTTTCAATGAACCAATTAACAGATGCTGCCGTACTTTCAACTCACTCAGTATGCATTATTGTCCTAACATATCTAAATCTGTCTTTAAACTAATTAATAATGATAATTGATTAAAGCCCTTCAATAATTCTAGTCCAACCTTTTAAGCGCAATCTCACGCAACCTTCCCAGTCAACTACAATTTACAATTAGTATTAAGTATTTTGTTAAATAAGTTTGTTAAATGCCTTGTTTGGTAAATAAATAAAATAAAGCCTCTTACCTTTGTTGTTGCAAGGGTACGGCAAACCTGCAATTTGGCGGCTTCTCTTATTTATGGACTACCTTCTTCTGTGTAATCGATTTTCAAGGTATGTATGTAAATAAATAGTGAATCAAAAAATCTACACCAACTTCTTCTTTATGGCACGATAGCCCGACATCGGGCCTTGGCCGCCTGGATTGAAGACCTCCAATTGTCGCGGTCACGCGACCTTGTTCTCCAGTTCCGAAAGCCTAGCATCTGGTGGGCGTCCTCACATACAGAATGCTCCCATCGGGCTCCCGGTCGTCCACGCAATCTGACTCCGTCCACTCGTTGCGCGTTCATCACCTTTTTGGGCATGCGATCGTCGTTCATCCTTTGTACATGTCCCACCCATTGCAGTCGCTGCAATTTCACAATTTTCGACACATGTAGCTCATCATACAGCTGATACAACTCATGGTTGTACCGGATGCGCCATTCACCTCGTTCACGAACGGCCCCGAAGATTCTTCGGAGAACCTTTCGCTCGAATGTGTCAAACAGGTATTCAGAGTTTTGGGTTAGGGTCCGTGCTTCGCAGCCATAGCATAGCACAGGTCGGATGATGGTTTTATACACGTGGAGCTTCGTTTTACTGTGTACCAGCTTCGATTTCATAATTGGGAGGACCGAAAAATAACACTTATTAGCTAGTTGTATCCGTCGCTTTATCTTATCTGTTTCGTTGGCGTCCTCTGACAAATTGCAACCCATGTAAGTGAAGTTGTCTACATACCCTATATTGAGGTCCCCCACTGAGATGCTTGAATTTACTGGCGTTCTAGTTTTTGATTGCATCATGACCTTGGTTTTAGATTCGTTGATATGTAGCCCAACTTCTTTGTCGGCGTTATTGAGATTATGCAGAAGGCTTTCTGCATACCCCAATCTTCGGGACATGATGTTGATGTCGTCGGCGTACGCTACTAGTTGAGTCGACGTAATGAGTAGCGTTCCGCTGCTGTCCAAATTCATGGATCGAATTACATACTCCAGAGCAAGGTTGAAGAGCGTCGGCGCCAGCCCGTCGCCTTGCTTTGAGTCCAGTACGAGTTTCAAATACAATTTTTTATAGTTATTGCTTATGCATATTGAATGTATCTTCATTTTTGGACCAATAAAATTATTTATTTTATTTTAAAGCATATACAATGGTAAACCTAATCATCACGCAATAATGAATGGCGTCGAGAAAGAATTTAAAAATATCTCTTTCAATTGACGATCCTTTGAGCCCCATCGAGAAATTCCTTTCTCATGTGCAACATACAATTGACCCTCCGACACCGATATTGTTCCAAATGAAGAGCTGCAATATATCAATATATTAGATTCACTGTTACGTTGCAATGTATATCGCTAATTTCATACAATTCTTTAACCACTTTCGACAAGCCATTGCGAGGATCAAAATCATACAATGAAGTGTTCCATCCTTTGAAGAAGATAGTATCGTCGAAAAATGCAGATGTGCAGCCACGATCATCAATAGAAATTTCGCCTGTAATATATGATTTTCCTTCACGCGGGTCAAAATGTTCTACGGTAGATTTACAAGATGTGTCCTGACAACATCCACCAAATATATAAATCGATGAATCTGAAATTTGTTACAAATTATTTAAAAAGAAATTGGCGATTTAAGTATAGGCGATCTAACTTATATAAACGACGCCCGGCGACCAGCGCGCTGTCGTTAATTCGGGCAATGCCATCATTGCACCTGTCTCACAATCATAATAGGAAAACTCTTTGGTTGCTCGTTGGTTTCTCCAACCCCCAACTATATACATTTTATCATCTGCTATGCAAATTCCACTTTGATTTCTGTTAGTTGGGCATTTTATACTTGTCCATGATTTTTTATGAACATCAAACCTAAAACCTGAATTGGCATATTTCCCGCTAGATTCACCACCAACTACGTACAGATCATTCAAATGTTTGGCAATAGAAAAATTCGTTGAACCGGATTCATTCGCAAATTGAGATAAAGTGTATGGGATTGAGGTGAAAATATGTACATGCTCGGCGTTTGTATATTGAAAACCGTTCGAAGTAACCATTCAGTTCCAATGTCTTGCAACACTTGTTGATCCATCAGTATTTTCTGTATTTGTACGTATTTTCGTATGAGTTCCGGACACGATGAACGTCGGTTTTTTTCATCGTATTTAACCCATGATAATATGCACTTGTACACGGCTTCGGGATATCGGGATGATACAATGTCCAAAATTGTTTGTAGCTGTGTTAAAAGAGTACAGATTTGGTTAAATAAAGCGCATTTCATGTTAATAGTTTCGGTAATTTACCTGTGCTTTGGACAAACGTTTGATATCATCGGATTCTTTAAGTTGGTCGAAATAATTTAAAAGTACTGCAGAGGCTTTAGCGAAGAGTTGGCGCATGTTAACTTCATCTGAAATATGTTTCAAAATAAAAATATATTACTCTGTTTAGGAGGAGGAGTTAGGAATGTGTAGCATGGTAACAGTACACCTTAGAAGTTGGTAGGGTACAAATAACAGGGTGTCCCGAGAATAGAGAGAGCGTACATCACCTTCTCTGTTATTGATCGGCTTTAGCTGAGAAACGTTTCAGATTTCTTGGCTCTAGGTACTTTTACGATCTGGTTGATCTTAGAGATGTGAGACCGATACTTCTCAATAAATATATTGCCAGCACGCGCTGGTTCCATAGAATTGTTTAATTTGGCGGTAACACAATGGAAATATCTCTGGTCTAAGTGCGCTGGGTTTCAATACCTGGCGGCCATAACACATAACCTAACCTAAGGTATATTTATGAATACGGGCCTCATTCCTTTAGAGGACAATTTAGGCCACCCAAAATAGTTTAATGGTCTGATGACGTGTAGGCCTGTTCGCTACGAAATAACCGGTTTTCGTTCCGGGTTTTTTTTTTGTAACGGTTCAATATACAGGGAACCTGACGATTTTAAAAACGTGATAAAAAATCGAAAATACATGCTACAATTTGTTTGCAGCTAAAACACTAAGGACAGATCCAGAATTTAAATGACACCATTTTTGCTTCAACATGGTGTCCGTTTTCATCACTAAATTATCTAAACTCCGCAACTGTTTTAGGTACTCTTATTGAGTAAAAATTAGGTTTGTTCCTTATACGGCAAGTGTTTTTTTTATTGTTACGACATACGGCATACGACCGTTTCGGAAGCAACGTACTTCTTTCTTCAGAGCTAGCCTAATTGGGTAATCTTAGCCGGCCCACACAGACCGGAGTGTGGCAAACATCGCGCAAAAGAACGGTCCAAGAATGATACCTTAGATTCGCTCAACCAGACTGCTAGCAGTTTGCCAAATACTGCACAAACAACTAAAATTTAATTCTCCTCCATCGCTCCCTGTCCGTCGCAAGCGTGTGTTTTAACGATTTTTAGTGAAATAAGGCTGCATTATGAGCACTATGGATAAGATAAGATTGATAAGAAAGATCGTGCAGCAGCAGTCCAGCAATGTGATTGGGCGAATCCAAGGTATCATTCTTGGACCGTTCTTTTGCGCGGTGTTTGCCACACTCCGGTCGGTGTGGGGCCGGCTTAACAAATGTCCTTATTTTATATACTGCACAATTTCAAAAACCTAGTGAACTACCTGATGTTTTTATGAGGATTGATGCGAAATTCCCTTCGTCGTGATTAAGTCGAAATTTTTTATGGTGTTTTATTGTGTGTAGGCTTTTCGACGCATTTATCAGGTAGTTTTTCCTGACTTGTTTTATATATTTGAGATTTTTGAAACCGATTTCGTGTTTTTCGTCCAGCATGTGTCCGCGATTTTCCGTCATTCGTTTTCGTTCGTCAGGTTCCCGTGTGCCATCGTGTGCTGTTAGGCAATACATTCCATCAAAATGACCAGACGCCTGATATTAGTATCACATCGGTTCTTCGCATGGTAGTTGTTTTAGGCGATTGCTCTAACGAATAACGATTCTAAATTAGCGGCTACTGTACTTTGTTCTGTTGTTGTTGTAGCGGCGCAAGGAGAGAACTTGCATCATCATTCATATATCGTAGGCATTCTCTCCTCAAGGTCAAGACCTAAGAAGATCGCAACTTCGATGGGGTTTTCCCATAGTGCGATAGGTGTTAGATGCGTAAGTGTGGCAGTACAATCAAATATATGATCCACATTGTGTGGGCAGGTTCCACATGCTGGACAAATATTTCCAATTGTGTTGTCGATGCGCGACCAAAACGAGTTTAATCTGGAGCACCATCCAGAACGAAGCTGAGCCAAGGTGGTACGTGTGGCTCTATGCAGTTGTTGCTCGTCGGCTGAGATGTCGGGTGATCGAGCGCGAAGGACACGGTTTGCGGGTAGCCTGTTGGTGGCTTTGGTTACCTCGCTGGTGTGCAATTGATTAAGAGCCGCCTTGTAAGTGCTGGAATGATCGAGAGGAACTCGTTTAAACCTTTGGACTTCCCTTTCCATGTCCCTTAACGAACGTCTTACACGACGTGGTGGTGGGGTTTTGTTCCATACGGTCATGATTTGGGTGTTGGCTTCGATAACAAACAACAAGATATTGCTTAGCCAGGAGATCGTTGCGTGCCTTGGGGTCTAGCAGCTTAGTTTCTTGTTGCAGGTGGTCTTGAGATGACATGCGTACGCATCTAGTAATACTCATGGCTGCATTCTGGCATGTTTGAATCTATTTCCAATTGGTTTGACATAAGATATTTGTCCATATCGGTGATGCGTAATTTACCACAGAACGACCGACGGCTTTGTAGGTGGTGAGTAAAGGCTACTCATCTGTCTGACCCATTTGCTGCCAGCAAGGGACTTTAGGATCTTGTTTCTGCCCTTCATTTTGTCACTAGTGTTGTCGCCATGGCTTTTGAATAGGCCGTGGATATCGATTGTGACGCCAAGAATTTTAGGGTGACGGATAGAGGGAACAATGGTGTCATTTACTCTTATGTTAAGCCGTAGGTAGTATTCTTTGTTGTATGTGGTGGGTGGCCGAGATTTTAGGCGCTGATAGCATTAGGTTCTTGTTGTTGAAGAAAAGGTTGAGCTCTTCCAAGTAACCATTAATGAGATCGCTTATGTCGGGAATGTCGTTGCCAGATGTCATGATGGTGCAGTTGTCAGCTAGGATACAATGTCAATCCCATCAGGTGGGGTGGGAAGCCGTAATATGTATAGGTTGAACAAGGTGGGGGAAAGTACCCCGCCTTGTGGTACTCCTTGTTTTATCCTTCTTAGTTTAGATTTCCCATTTCTAAATTCGGTGGTGGATTGACGTCCGGTAAGGTAGTTTGTGATCCATTTGACTATATGCGACGGTGTGGATGAATTACGAAGATCCGTCAATAGGAGTGGTTCACCGTGCCAAACGCTTTAGACAGATCTAAAGCCACAAGAATGGTACGCTTCAACGGCTGGGGCTGGTTGATCCCATTGATGGTGTTGGTGGTTAGCGAGTTGTATATGCGTCGCAAGAGTCTTGTGAATCATTTCATCTTGTGAATCGATTCCAATATTTTTGCCACAGGGGATTAAAGTGATGTCCACACCGGCGCGTCAGCGAATATTCGCGGCGAATTTTTCCGCGGCGCCAAAATTGTAACATACTGCGTTGTAGGGAGATGCCCACACCAACGCGAATATTCGCCAGTTTTGCAGTATTTTTTCCGGTTCAAATATTTGCTACCTAATATAGTTTTATTCAAATAATTTATTTTACAGGTTCAGTGTAGTACAACTTTATGTTGGTGTACCCGAAAAAGATGTAGATTTGGAATGAGTTGTTTAGGTTTGAACCGAGCATTTAAGTTTTCTATGTTTTATGGTATCAGATCAGTGGATGAGTAAAAGAAGTAACATTTTTGGAAACATGAATTCCAAGGAAGGAAGGTTTTTACTCGTTGTTGTTACACAAATAAATGGCCCTATTGTGGAAGTCCGGCGACACCCCGATCGTATCGCTCGGCCGAAGAATTGCAGAGATATCGACCATTTTCCAAAGTGCTTAGTACGAAGTTGATCGTGAAATTGCTGTGACCGACATCTAGGTTGACAACTAACAAAAGCATACATTTTGTGATTTATTGTACTTATCTCGGTTATCCCCTTGTGAGCTGCGCAGGAAAGATGCTTCGACGCCACCTTAGAGAATTTTGTTGCGAGTCCAGCGAAACCTTGATCGTTTCGCTGGACTCAAGGATTCCAAAGATATCGACGGATTATCGAAGTAGTACGAAGCTAATTGTGAAATTGCTGTGGCCAACATCCAGGTTGACAGTTATCTCTGACCACCCTGTGCACTGACCGGAAAAAAAGAGGATCCGATGACCCCTTCGGCAATTTGATGGTGAGTCTAGCGCCACCTCGGTCGTTCTGCCACACCAAAGGATTGCAGAGATATCGACGGATTTCCGAAAGAATACAAGGTCAATCGTTTCATTCCTGAATAGTGTATACGATAGGAAATGAGGAACCTGGTGGTTCGGTGCTTGCGTTTGTCCCTAAGTAGTTACATACAAGCTTGAATATTCTATTGAATTGAATGTTTACTTTGCATAGTTACGCCATATTTTGCTTGGTTACGCCATGGAATCACGTAAGGATTCTACTAAAAGTTATTATGCAATTTCATACGATGGCGTAACCAAGCAGAATGTGGCGTAACTATGCACAGCAAATAATCAATTCAATAGATTATTCAAGCTTGTATGTAACTACGCATTTTGCGTAACCATGCTAAGTAAACAGTTACATATATTCAATTCAAAACAGCCACAAAACAATGTTCAAGCTTTGTGTCTTCTCTATACGATAAGACAAACCATTCGACGGGTACAAGATAAGATGTAAGAGTTTTCGGGTAAACGATAGTCAATTCAAACAATCAAATCGAACACTGCCGCAAATTTTTTTAGGGTACAGTATAATATAACAAGGTTGTATACACTGTATATTTCCATCAATTTGCGCATGTGAATGATTTTATCCTTAGAATAGGTACAGGCATGGAGAGGTAAAATGTCGAATTTCACGCTCTTACATAATAAGTAAAGATGCCGCGACATTTTTAAATAGTGCACGAAAATTGCAGCATGATTATAAATGTTAAAATATTTGTATTTGGCCAGTTCTTGCAGATATTCTCTATCATGTCTAAGTCCCTTCCTTACATAAATCTAATAACTTTTTTAAGGCAACAACATGATATCAACTGTGAGTGACAGTACCCAGCGAATTATTCGCGCCGCGCCGGTGTGGGCACCAAAAAATGTGCCGCGAATTTTCCGGCGCGGATTCGCAACGAAAAATTCGTGACGCGTTGGTCTGGGCATCACTAAAAGCGTGATTGGTCGGTAGGATTCTCCTAAGGAGTGTTGTTTAAGTATAGTAATCAGTTCGATGATTCGCGCGAGTTTCTATATAAAACCTGTCAAAAAACTCGCGCGAGGCGAGAATAGCTCGCATCAGGTATTCAGTTTTTCGGACGAGTACCCTATGCTCAAACCAGTGAGTACACAATGAATACACGAAGTCTCCACATATTCTCGTGCGAATATATTGTCCTTGCATTTATTTTCGTGCGAGCGATGAATAGGAAGAATCAGAAAAACAACTTATATGAGTTTTTTTTTTAAAGATAGACGACTTTTTATAGCGAATTGCCATGGTTTATATTTTATTACATATTCAATCCATCAATATAAAATATTAAACATATAATAATAACACGAATAATAATTCTTTGATGTTTGTTCGCAGAGCAGGATTATTGTCTATGTTTATATGTATATTCAACAATAATCAAAAGGCTAATCTGATCGCTGTTTTTACCTCCTTTTGGATTTAAAAACTTTTCGGTCCATAAAGTTGAGCATAATCACATCACAATGCAGATGGCCTGGAATTGTAAATACATTTTTAAAGTGTCGTTTGATAACTGGCATTATTACTACCTCGTCATCACACAACTTCGGCTTTGTTTCCATTTTAGCCTAATCTTTCCATCCGGCGCGACGGTTGTTGTTGGTAATCCATCTTGGTATGTTTCTTTTTGTTTTACCGTTTTGTGGGATCTTATATTTCCGTTGTTTATCTTCCGATTAAAAAGCCACTAATTCAATATCCGAATCGATTTTGAGAAATTGGAAACATTGCAGAACTTTGACATTAATGAGCACTATGTAAACTACAGACAGTTAATCGTTTTCACGGCCAACTATGATGTCTCCAATTCTCCACTTTCGTGCGAGTTTTAAATGCAAATATTCGCGTGAGAAACTGATTACTAGCCTTTACCAGGTTTGGGTAACGGTATGATACGGCCTCTCTTCCAAATTTCTGGTATGATGAATGTTCGTAACGAAAGGTTCATCGTGGCAGTGATATACTCTATGGCCGGTGTGTCGAGGTGTTTGAGCATGATCATTGCTATACCGTCTGGACCAAGTGCTTTTGAATTTTTGGCATTCTTTATGGCCATGGCAACTTCTGTGGTGGTGATGTACTTTGTTCACGACTTGGGCTGTCGAGATTTTAAAAGTCGACTTTTAGTACTCCTCCCCGGCAAAGTAACGCATACTACTCAAGGAGTTAGTGCAAAACAAGAGAGAGAATACGATCACCACCATATTAGATTAGTACGAAACCTATTCGCATATTGCAATTTGGTGATCTGCGACCATTAACGAGTTTTATCAAATGTTTTTTTATATCTTCTTCCTTGCCTCGTTCTTTATACCGCTCCATGGTTCCGCGTTTCTCGACCTGCGGTGTAGGCACATCGCCCGTTTTGGCGATAATTTCTCAGCATATTTCTACAGGCAGCTCTATATTGGATCGTGTCATCGCCGAGACCAATGCGTTGTTGTTGCTTTTTCATTTGACACATCCAGGTGTTCTTCGGTCTGCCTCTGGCCTTGGGTCCATCAAGTGGAACTTCCATTGATATCGCTCTCTTTGCGGGGTTCTCAGGCGGACGCCTTTGAACATGGCAATACCAATCCATTTGTCGGTCTTCGAGCTTTTCGGTGATTGGTTGGTCTATGGACAAGCTGCCTCGGATGTAGCTACTCTTGATGTGGTCCCTTTTGGTTACACCAACTGACATGCGTAACCTATTTCATTTCAGTCGCTGTCATTTCTTTCGCGCAACCTTCATACATGGTCCAGCATTCTGATCCATACATGAGTGCGGGACGTACAACCGTTTTTGCCCTTTAGCTTCAGTGGCATTTTCTTATCGCAGAAAACTCCAGAGTTTTCTCGCCACCTCATCCACCCAACCTTTGTGCGATGTTTGATGTCATCATCGCATGTAGCTCCGCTGTTCACCATCGAGCCAAGGTACTTGAACTTGGTACAAGACTTAAGCTGCTCTCCTTTGACGTACATTTCTGGTATCGGTGCATTTGGGTCTGAGAATTGGCAGCATAAGAACTCAGTCTTTGTTATACTTACCCTCAGTCCATGCTCCTCCAGAATGTCACACCATTTTGTAAGCGCAGCTTGCAAGGCAACGATGTTTGGGCTACTGAGGACTATATCATCAGCAAAAAGAAGAGATATTTCTAGGCCGTCGGAGACACGTGTTAATAAGTAGCACATGATGATGTTGAAGAGCAACGGACTCAATACACTGCCCTGGTGTACTCCGACATTCACCGGAAATTCTTCTGATTCACCGGCTGTGCATCTAACCTTAGTCGTAGCTCCATCATACATGTCTCGTATCATCCTGACGTATGCCTCGGGGACATTAAGTGCTCTCAAGGCCAACCATATCAGATCACGAGGTACTCTATCGAATGCCTTCTCCAAATCGATGAACACAAAGTACAAGTCCTTTCGTGCTGCTCTATACTTTTCCATCGCAATACGAATGCACTGAATCGCATCGACTGTAGATCGACCTTCAACAAAGCCGCATTGATTGTCATTCAACCGCACAATCTTTCTCAATCGGTTGCAGACAACTCGCTCGTAGATCTTTAGTGTATGAGGTGTTAACTTTATAGCCCTATAGTTGTTGAGTTTGCGTGAGTCTCCCTTGTTTTTATAGAAAGGAAGAAGAAAACTTTCCCTGAAAGCATCAGGCATCGGTTGCCCACCTTTGATTTTGTTGAATAGAACTGTGAGCCAACTAAGCCCGACATTTTCCATTTTCAACCAAAATTCCGCGGGGATTTTGTCCGGGCCGACTGCCTTTCCGCGTTTCATCTGATGCATTGCCTCCATCACCTCTTCCTCTGAGATATCTTCAATATTTGTGGTATTCGGCTCAACATCTTGAAAAGCTGCTCGAGGAAATTCTTCATTAAGAAGTTCGTCAAAATACTCTCGCATCCTGCTACAAATTGCCGTATCGTCAATCAGCAACATTCCTTGCGAGTCCTCCACGTATTTTGGCGCCTGTATTTCCCGAGTGTTCCTTCTCCTTTGGGCTGCGACCCTAAATATCCTGGCGTCGTGCTTAGGTCTCTCGCGCAAAGACGGTCCTTCGGTCGCAGTCTGAGTTTCTAATTCTTGGTAGAATTTCTCAGCTGCCTTCGCCTTTGCTTGAGCTACCAAGCGCTTTACTTTCTTCCGGCATTGCATATAATTTTCGCTAAGTTGAACCCGTTCGGCTTCACTACTTGACTCACATTTCGTCCATGCCTTAAATGCGTTCGATTTGGCTTGCACTGCTTCCTTAGTTTCGGTGTTCCACCACCATGTTTCTTTCTTCGTGTGGAGTGGACCTTTCGAAACTCCAAGTGCCTTTTCCGCCTTACCTACTGACATTTCAGCGAAACTATTCCACATTTGTGTTGGACTGTGCTCGGTGCAGTTTATGTTGTTTTGAAACCACTCCGTCATTTTATCAATGAATGGAGTTACTACAGGTTCAAAGTTGTCGTTTGTGAGATTGTGCCACTTGATTTTTTCGACAGGCTTGGGAGTTCTTCTATTTCTTGCTCCTCCTGCTTTCAAAATAAATTCTGACAGGAGCAAACGATGTTGGCTGACGACAGATTCACCCAAGATCACCTTGCAGTCTCTTACCCACCTTCTCATAAAATCGAAACAGAGGTGGTAATCGATCTGCGTTTCGTGTTTCCTATCTCCGTGTCCACTACTGTAGGTGATTAGGTGTCTCTCGTTTTTCACAAACCATGTATTTAGGATGACCAAACCATGCGATCTGCACATGGTCAGAATAGCTTCACCTTCGTCATTTCTGACCGTTGAAGGGCTACCCTTTCCACCATGGCAATCCTCGTAATCATAATTTGATTCACCCACATGGCCATTTAAATCTCCTCCCAAGAACACCAATTCGGTATCTGGAATGGTCTGAATTAGGGTGTCAACGTCGTTCCAAAATGCCTCTTTTTCTTCTGGTGGCAGTCCCACTTGGGGAGCGTAGGCATTTATTACGTTCCACACCCTTCCGCAGATAACCAATTTGATGCTGATCAAGCGGTCACTTCTCTTCGCGACACTTATTATACTGCCAAGTAAAGACGACGCCAGAATAATGCCAACTCCGTTTCTTTGGTTTGTAATTCCATAGTAGTACAATTTGTACTTCATGGAATTCGTAAGAAACCGGGCTCTGTCGATATGGGTATTTCGCCACTTTGTCTCTTGCACGCACATAATGTCTATCCCTCTCCGCTGCTGATCCACCTTGGATTAGGTCCCTTTTTAGTCGCCTTCTACGACACGCCGGGAAAGGCGGTGGCATTATTCGCGACCCATGCCACAGGGCATAAATGTTTTTTTTTATGTATAAGAGGTTTTTTATGTATAAGAGGTTAAGAACAATTTTAGTAGTGTGACAGTGTTTTCTTGAGGGGAAGGAAGATTTCAGTCACACTAAAGGAAATCACTATACCGCTGGCAACACATGCATATGCTCATTGTGTGTTCTATGAGTCACATGTGACTCATAAAACAAATGAAGCACAACAGATTTTCGAAAGGCGGGCGTGGTGGTCAAAGTATCGAGCAGTGAACGTGTTAAAATTTACTTCGTGGCTTGTTATGTAGATGCATTTGGTCGTAAACCTAAATTTAATTATTTGCTCTTTCATTCATATATGGCAGTAGTGTGGAATTTTTTATGTGAGGGGTTTAGCGTAATTCCGCGTTAATTAATATTTTTTTTTTTATTGATTTAATATCACATGGCAGTCATACTATTTACCCTACGCCCATGACTTCGAATACGCAGCTCATTTAAGTAAATTTACAAAGAAATACACCTTGGCTTGAAGAGCAACGAGTGCGAAATTGCAAATCGTACAATAATCACATCACAACGCAATGGCGTTTTGAAAGGAAAGCGAAAAAGACTCATTTTTTGTTCACAGCTATTCGGAACGTAACGGAAGCGTTCTGTTCCGCATTTAAGATCAATGGGCGCAGCTGGGCATTGAAACAAATGACCCACGTCATGAGGAGCACCAGCGCAGTTTGTACAGATGTTTGGGATGTCTATACGAGAAAGGTAGAAATTAAGGCGCGAACAGAAAAGCTCGACCGAAGTTAAAGCGATAGGTAGAGCAATTTCCAGCAACGCAGCACCGGTGTGGTTACAAACCGTTTGTGACACAAACTGTAACAAGATGCAGACATGCCAAAACGCTGCTCTACGTATCGCTACAGGTTGTCGCCTGATGTCGTCCCAGGATTATCTTCATCAAGAAACCAGCATGTTACCAATACGTGATCATAATCTTCTCCTGTCTTTACAATATCTGGTCGGTTGCTATCGAGAGGATCACCCAAACCATCGTCGGCTATCGCAGATATTCACACAACCGTTGTGAATCGGTCAATAGGGAGATTAAGCATGAATAGAGTCCTCTTAGCGCCCCCACCACCTATATCACCTGAGGAGACTAGGCTCCCGAGAGCCACACGAGCGACAATAGCCCAGCTTAGGTCGGGTTTTTGTTCGCGCCTTAATTCATACTTATCTCGAATAGATCCGGCAGAACATTTGTCCGAGCTGCGGTGGTGCGCCTCATGATGTGGACCACCTGTTCCGATGCCCCGCTGTACCCACTAACCTCACTCCGAAGGCGTCATGGGACAACCCTATTGCAGCTGCTACGTTCTTGTCGCTTGAGACAATAGGCGAGAACGACGACGAAACATAGAATACTTCCACAGATATGCACAGCAGTTCACGCCTTTCTGTACCGCTACTACAACCGAAGTTGAACTAATGTCGCTCTGCTGGCTTTCGGGAGCTTAATCTCCCCAGGCGAGATAGGTGGCGGAAGCGCTGATAGGACTCTATTCGTACCTAAACTCGCAATAGACGGACTCACTTTTTCAGTGTGAATCGCAGCAATGACGGCCCAATTGCATGGATCGTGTCATTGTCTAAAACAATGCATTGCCGTTACTGATAAAAATGCAATATTTACTCACCCGCTACTACTGCCATTTCCACACAATTCCCAGCATCAACCATTGTCACAATTGAATCTTCACATATCCTTTTTGCACTCTCCATTTGAAAATAATCCAAATTGCGTAAAAGTAAGGCACAGTCATCCTTCGTCAAATTGACCGGTCTCGAATAGATGAAGTCCAGTACCACCGTCATAACGCCAGGATTCGTATCATGACACAACGGTATTCTGGTCATTTTATTTTCCTCGTAGGCATCTACAAATAATGAGCCAAAAAAAGTATTTCATAATACACTTAAATTACAATAAATTAACAAAATATTAGCAGGAACCTTTGAACATTCGCTCGAAGAAAGGACTACCGAGTGCCAGTGCCAATTTGTGAGCGGGGAAGTCAACGTTGTCCACTTGCAGGACGACATCAGTGTGCTGTTAAAACCGATCAAATATATTTTTAAGTATTCAAAATGTTATCAGGATGTTATTCCTGAGTTTACTTACCAAATTCTCTGTGCGAAGTGTAGCCAATCTTTCCAAAAAATTTGAGAAATAATGAGGACTTGATATGCAATTTATGGTTTTATTTTGATCTGACATATTTGCGGTTTTAAAAGTGTGAAGGTGAAAATTTATGATACGATTCAGCTTTGAAGAATTTCAAGAAAACTAGCCGTAGGCTGATGCGTAATCCTAGAGACAACTTTTTTTGTACTTTTGTTTTGTTTACATATCTTCTTCTTTTGTACAAAAGTCAAAATAGAATCGATACTTATGTTAGGGTTGGTTGTATCAAACAATTTCGAAATAATTTTTTTTATCGAACAACATAAATTCGTGTTTAATGCTGTAAATCAGAATAAGAAAAAAGTGTCAATTTTTGTTTTAAATATTTTGTTCAAGAAATGTTAAATTTTTGGCTATTTTGAAAGAAAAGAGGACAAGAAAACATTTTCAAATATTTCCACACCAGAGGTCACTATCATCATTTTCGAAAGGCGGCTGCCATAGTGGAAAATTCAAAACTCGCCTAACTTCGCCATATGTCAAAACGAATTTATCAAGTTGCTGTTTGATTGACATTCCGCGGTGATTGATTTGATCTGAAAGTATTTTGTTGCATTTAAAGTGGTCCACAAGATGGGAACGGACGTTCTAAAATCCTACGACGCCATGCAGGAGGAGCTGGAACAAGCCAGAAATCAATTGCAAACTTTGAACAAGAACATTCGTCACATAGTCGGAACCGAGTCTCAAGGAGCGCATTTGAGGTTAGTAGTCCTGGCTGGGCATCCAGCATTTTCCCAATGCAAAGACGCCGTGTAATTCACATTTTCCATTCTCCCCGCATGCAGAGGTGATCGCAAACGCAGCTTCAACTTTAACTCAACGCCGCAGCATGACCGTTCACGTAACCGCGATCAGAGTCCCACCCCGAATAAGCGTCGTCCGCAAGAAGCCAAATCCGTATTCAGTCGATTATCCGGTCCGCCCGTTCGCGACGACGACAATAAACCGAAAATCTATTCACGCGTCATACGCGAGCTGCCAACTCGTCAGGAAATCGTCGAAGCACAAGGTACAGATGCTGCCTCCCGGGCCCGCAATCGTCGCATGTTTGGCTGTTTGCTTGGCACTTTGCAGAAGTTCTGTCAAGAGGAGTCGCGTCTCAAGCCAAAGGAGGAGAAAAAGGCGCAAATCGAACGCAAGTTGGAGGAACAAGAGATCCAGGAACGTGAAAACCAAAAACGATATCGACGCAACTTGTTCATCGATCGACGCAGACAGCAGTTAGAGGTGCGAAAATTGGAGCTGAAAATGAATTACTTGCGTGACTACGAGGCGTGGGAGAAGTCGCGAAAGGATCTGAAGAATTTCATACGAACAAAGGGAAAGCCATATGTGTATTTTCGGCCAAAGGTGATGACGGATAAGTTGGAGAAACGTTTGGCGGAGTGTCAGGCCGATTTAGAGCGCGATTTGGAGGCCAAACGGACAAAGATGAATGAAGAGATCCAATCGATTGAGGATCGTTTTAATTCACTGGCCGAACGGACGAACCAATCCGGTGAGAAGGTGCACGAAGCGGCAGGGACAGGCGCCAAGCACGATAGGCATGACGACGAGGAAGAAGATGACGATAGCATGTACGGTGATCATTCGGATGGTGACCGTATGGATAGGATTCCGTCAAAAATTGTACACCGGACGGAGAGCAGTCGCGATACGAGGGATCGGCGTCATAAGGATGGAAATGATTCCGTTAAGTTAGACGGTAAGTGTCAAGCCACACATTTCAGATTACCTAAAAGAAATTCTCTCTCTGCAAACCGCTGAAATCGAGGCGAGCGAAGCAAGGCTCAGATGCCTGGACTCGACGGAATGACCGTCCAGGTGTACTAAAAGCGTCTGGAAAGCTGTTCCTGAGTACATTGAGAACCTCTTTGAGTCTTGAGTTGTATAACCGCGCGGATGGTTGTGCTGCTGAAAGACTGCAAAGGTCCGAACCTACCTTTCATCCTACCGAGTAATCATATTCTTTCCAGTACTTGGTTGCTGGTAAAGATACTGGTGGGTGGGTAACGTGGAGGATCGGATCGGAGATTTCGTGTCTGACACACAGTACGCGAGGGCAGATCTGTTGAGGATGCGCTTCCAAGGGGCAGTGGAAGACAGTGTGGCCAAGCGGATTCTTGGAATGTTTGTGGATTTCAAGGGCGCGTTTGACAACCTGGCGTTAAGTGTCATTATACATAAGCTTGGGGTAGCTGGAAGCCCGGAAGAAGAGCTGTGGAAGAGCTACTTCTCAGATGGCGAGTGTCTCTGGTTTTGGAGGTAAACGACGTCGTCAAAAAAAGGGCTTTGCGGGGAAGCCTGCTAGGCTCCATTGTAGGACAATTTGTGTGGAAGTATTATAATCATAGAAGACCCTCCATTGGGGGGTTAAATTCTGAACTTAGCCGAATCGCGGCTTCAGCTTGAGGAGAAGAGCTCCCAACTCGCTAATCTTCTCAAGCGACAAGAACGTTGCAGCTACAATCGATTTTATCTATAACGCCATCGGTGTGCAGCGGGGCATCGAAACAGGTTGTCCACATCACAAGGTGGACCACCGCAGCTCGGACAAATGTTCTGGATGTCCGGGTCTATTTGAAATTGGTAGGAATTGAGGCGCGAATACCAGCCTGACCTAAGCTGAGCCAGTGTCGCTCTTGTGGCTCTCGAAGGCCTATTCCCCACAAGCCATAAGGGTGGTGGGAGTTCTGAGAGGAATCTATTCCTGCCTAATATCCCCATTGACCGATTCACAACGTGTGTGGTAATATCAATAATATCTGCGATGGCCGCGTGGTAATCTGTCTTATGAAAAATATCGAGAAGTACCTGTTTCCAGCTCTGGGCTTCTTTCTTGAGAACTCTGATTCCATTCCTGACGGGTCGTGCAGGGGAAGTATTGTCCAAGAGATGGTGGTTCTGGTGATCCTCTCGATAACAACCGACCAGATATAGGAGAGACAGGCGAAGAATATGATCTCGCACTGGTAAGATGCTGGTTTCCTGATGTATATGATCATGGCACTTTAACAGGTTGTAACCTGTAGCAATACGTAGAGCAGCAATCTGAGATGCCGAACCAGCTCCCGATTGTTCGAATGGGCGGTGTCTCTCTCAAGTGTGTGATGCAAGTCAGATACTTGGCAGTGACTTTTGGCGAACGGTTGAGTCTTCATTCCTACTATGTGTGGTTAGAGGCACGCATGCTCTGCGTGGCTGGTAGGCTATGGCCCGTTTTACTCAGAGACTGGCGGTAAGGTAGATGTGCAGTCTGTGGAATCTATGACTCGCTATTTGTAGCGTGTTCTACTTTCGGCGCAGGAATTCCCGTGAACTGGACGTCATTTGCTCGTGAATGCCATCAGCTTAACATCGTTCAGCGTATCATAATGTCTTTCTGTGTATCGTACTGTCTCTACTGACGCCATAGTCGTATTGATGATGGTCCCCCTCCACCGCTTGCTATCGAGAGGGTTCGTAAGGGAGCGGTTTATGTATCCGGGAGACCTCAAAGGCTCGTCGCTGAGCTTCTGGATGACTGTGTCCTGCGTATATGGGACCAGTCCACCAGCGGTAGAGTTTAATTCGAGAACCTTAGGGTCTGTGTCTGTGTGGCAGCTGGAAATCTTGATTTCCTGATAACCGTCTTTGTGGATCTTGGTTTCCATAACCGAACATGGCTCTCTGAACTAGAAACTGTGCCAGTTTATCTTGGTTAACGATCTTTTGTGCCCGTGTCGTGACGCAGTTTCTAAGGACTGCCTTCATGTCCTGGTTATCTGCCCAAGGTACTCGGATGTATGCAGCCCTATACCTTCTTTGGGGTTCTCCTGAATAATGGATTCGCGGATGGCACGGGGTGCTTAACCAGAAAAGAACGTGTTAGGGCTCTGAATGTATTTGATCGTAAAGCCTTTAAACGTCGAACGCTGCAGGAGCAAGATTAGCAGTAGCGTGTATGATGAACAAGGGAAACCGTCAATGGCTTAAGGAAATTGCGTCGATTCCAGTGGGACCTTCGGGAAATGACGGCCCCACTTGCCAAAATAGTTACGAGACTAGTCTTATCTGGTCCCATATCTGTTAGCATGGGATGTCGAGTCATAGCCCAGGGGCATCGATAGGCGGTAATTCCCATTACTCGACATATTGTGGCAGGCGCCCAACAGAAGAGTATCGTGCGGGCTGTGGTTTCACAACGGTTCGCGTGGAGTTGCGCTCCAACTGGGAGCCCCAATCCCATAGAACGGCAGAGGTAGCTGAAAGGCCTCGGATTCATCAGTATGTAAACGCCAAGCCTTAACACTTAGAAAAACAGTTATCTCACACCGTTTGAGAGGCGCTAATTGACGTCCGAAAATCAATCCGTTTGTCCTAGTCGAAGACCGACTGGTAAAGTCTTCACGGCAGGAAAAGACGGTAAACCCCGCTTAGGACATCTGTAAGATTGTCTTCGTGACGGAGGTAAAAAATCCGGCAGACTGTATGGCTTTTGAACCGGAAAATCTACCGAGGATGCATAGCTTTTTGTCATTTCAAATGTAACCTGATGATGGAGGACCTATAAGTGGTGTTAGACTTTTTGCTGGTAGTATACGGACCATATCCCAATATGAAAGGGATCTCTCGTCCTGAGATTGAGGAAAAGGGAATCCCACTAATGGGCAGGGTACAAGAGCGGGGGTTGAGGTTTTACCGGAGAAGACTGTGCTACTTAAGAGCAAGTACTGTCACAGTAAGCCCCTCAAATATTAAAATGGGCAAAGTGAGTCTGAGACATTTGGGGGATAACATTCGACGAACGGTTGATTTTCTACCCGCACATGTAAATGTGTAAGAACGCGAAGAAATGAGCAAATTGGCTGCGTTATCGTGTGCGCTGCGTGGTTTCATTGTATTGTACTTTGGGGGTTGGAAGGCGTGCAGTTCGTGTAATTTACGTATGTGCAACTAACGGATCCGTAGTTGGATTGATTGAGTAATATATGCATGCATGAAGGCTCTTCTTGATTTGGAAGTGTTGAGTAGCGGCACTACATTGTAAATCAAGAGGGGTTTGCCGTTGTTTGAACTTTAAATGTTAATAGGTCTGCATGCCCCGCATTAGAAGACGTGGAAGATTGCAAACACGTATTGTGCTCAGTTCGGCATTCTCGAACGTCAGGGGGTGAGCTTAAATAGGGAAAAAAGTGGTTCAAGGGGCCGATGAACAGCTTTTTGCTGACATTTTCAGTGTCCCAGCCACAGACTAAGAAAATAGAAGGACAGATTCATAGACCAAAAATGTGGGACCATTTGCTATCTCATTTATTCATTCAACCAATATACTGGGACTAAACGAGACTAACAATACATATGGTAGGATAGAAAAAGAAGGAGAACACCGAAAGTGGTCGCCTTTTCGATAGTCCATCTTAGGGCTTGGACTACTTCCCCTTTTTTCTTCTTCATTGGTCCCAGCTGTCTGCGCATAGAAGTGTTTGTCCCATGAGACACAGAATATCTGTGTGGTATGGTACACTAATTTTTGGTGAGCTGTGAAACTACGGACGCGAACATCACAGTTGCCATTGCGTGGGATCTGTACAAAGGTCTCCGGGCGGTGACTATCTCGTGCACTGGAGTCATGTAGTGTGTGGCTTATGGCATGGCTGCGGCTTTCCTTCTTACTTCGGAAATCATAAAGCCTCGGAGCTGGCGGCTTCACATAACTCGAGCCTGGAAAGGATCAATTAGGGAGAATAGCCCTGGTAAAATGCCTGGGCGCCTATACCTAACTAGTATGTGGATTGATGTCCCCATGGCATGAGTCGCATTGCTGACTAGATGTTGTTGTTGTAGCGATTCAAGAGATTTTTTTTCTCTTGAATCGAAGGGGGTCTTGGCAGCTCTTGGCCGTTTTTAGCAACGGGTAGCTCCGGGACGATTTACATCGAAGAACCGGCTGCCGTAGGAGCATTTTACGGACAACACAAACATCCATGGGTCACAGTGGGATTCGAACCCACGCATCGGCAACTCAGAGATAGACATCTCTGCCACTGAGCTACCGAATGCCCCTGACTAGATAGGTGAAGTAAGCGCCTACCCGGATCGCTTTAGCGCTGATGTGTAGTCGCAGGTCAAACGGACCTGGAATATCCACGTCTGAATTCAGCTTGAGGCCTGAACTTGTTGTCCGCAACTTCAGCTGGTTGACTTGGATAACGTCAACCAGCTGAAGTTGCGGCCCTGGCGTTGGGTTTCCGAAGGTGAGTGCATGCACTGGGCGAAGAAATCCCCATTTGTCAATTAGATCCTGTCAATAAAATGCCGAAGGTCCAAAAAGTCCTATGGACAGGGGGGGGGGGGTAAGAGTTTAAAGCTTAAAGCCCATGACGGTATGGTCTCGCAGATGACTCTCTATATCTGAAAACTAGACAGCTTTCCGGAAATTGATGGTGTTATCGATACGCTTGACCACACTTTGTAGTATGGGCGATTTATTTTATACATTTCCTCCTAGAAAACAAATGATGCACTACTCGTATGTACTAATAAACATAACTGCTTCCATCTTTTATTTTACAGATACAATCAACACAAACACAACCGCGGGTGATATAACACTCGAGTTGGATGCATCACAACGATTTGACGATGATCATAGCATTGAACGAAATTCTAGTTACACAACAAACAGCAAAAGTAGCGGCAAATCAAACGATAAAATCGAATGATACTCGTGGTCATCTACTGCCCCATGGACATCTCGTAAAAGGTGATTCCATTATATTGCGATGTGCTGCGATCGTCTTTTAAATCTTACATACTTACGAATAACGAATATAACTGGACTGGAAATGTTTTGTTTTTTTCCCAACATATAGGTATATAAATTATGTTTTGTCCCAACGCGAAAAGAAAAGTAAAGTGAGTGTAGAAAAACCCCATTTGTTATACTGGTATGCTAAATTATATAAAATAAAAAAATGGATATGAAGAAGAAGAAGAGAAAAACGAGAGCACTGAATAAAGGTTATAAAAAAAGAAAATGATACAATATGGTAAAATAAAAGTGTTAATTTAATCAGAAAGCATATCTTTGTCCTTCCGAAAACGAAAACTCTCATTCCTCATCTCTCATATCTTCCTTACATTATTTTATTCTACCTCCACTATCTCTAATAGTTTTAATACGTTAAGTGTAGAAAACCAGGGTTATTTTGAGCTCGAATTTAATTTAAACTGCCCCTAAAGTTCTGCAACTTGGTAAAATTTATTCAAATTATGTGAAAATCGACCCAACCTAGGGTTAGGTTGTTAGAAATAATGGAGCTAGAATAAAATAAAGTAACAACGAGACCGAGTTCTAATCGTGCGAATAGCACGATGAGTGTATACCCTATACCCATGTACAGACCTAGAAGGCACGCAAAACCCAAAATATTCAATTTCATATTTTTTGTGGGGGAGGGAGGGCTAGATGGGTCGGACCTGACACATCTTTATTACCTTGTCAATGCTACCATTTGATACTAATTTGAAATTTTTCGTGACATTTTATCAAAAGATATGGCTGAATATAACTTTAGGGGTAGGGGTAGTCGGACCTACTCCACTTTCGATCAACTCAAAGTATATGTCAGAATGAGACATTGATCAAAATTTCAAGTCGATAGCGATATTCTACCGAAAGTTATGGCCGAATTAAAATAGCAAGGAGGGGTAGTTTGTATGGGAGGTAGGGGAACCCGTGGTCCGATTTGGCCCATTTTCAATACCGTCCAAGATTTTAGCAAAACAAACATTTGACCAAAATTTCAAACCGATAGCTTCATTATTTCGGGAGTTGTGCTAACAGACAGACACACGGACAGACAGACATGTCTTATTCGATTCAGGGACCGACCCTGATCATTTATGTATATACTTTGCCATATCTCCGGTGGCTCCTTTGAGGTGTTACATAATATCGGCGTAACAAAAACAATATACCCTATAACATCTTATCGGTATAGGGTATAAATATATGATCGTATGACTACCAATGAATAAGAATATATAAAGTGGTCCTACGTGCAACCATTCCCGGTGGCAGCTCGCTGCCACACGGGTTTTTTTTCAAGCCTCTCCGGGGTCGACCACACCCGTTTCATCCAAAATCGAAACGGCCAAGAGTTGCCAAAAGACCCCTCCTTGGCAAGAACCATGAAGGTTCGATGCAGGAGGGATGTGTATGTCTGTGTATGTGTGTGGACGTGTTCTATGTGTTTTTTCGTCAAATTGGGAGCATTTCATCTCAGCGCGGTTGCTCTCAATTCTTTTAATCCGCGCCGGCATCGAGACCAATCCAGGTCCCGAAATCTACATCTGCTGTGTATGCAACCGACGTATGTTCGGGAACGCCAGGTCCTTGAGGTGTACCTGCTGCGGAGAATGGTGTCACTTCTACTGCTCAGGCTTAAGAAAAATGAGACATTATGACAAGTTGTCTTTTGTTGCTCCAGGGTGTCTGCACGCGGGTCGGCCCCTAGCCACCCCAGGCCCTAGCTCACAAGCTAATGGTCCACCACCGTCTCCGGCCAATCCTGGCCCCAGCACCCAAAATCCTCCACCACCGATACCCGTAGCCAACAATACAACAAGACATAATCGCTCAAGTCTAACACCTGCACCCCCCGCCACAGTGTACACCCCACTTTCCATATTGCAGTTTAACTGCAATGGCATCCGTCTGAAGATCGACGAGATAGTCCGTTTCATGATTACGCGCAGAATTCTGATAGCGGCATTTCAGGAGACAAAGCTCCAACCATCAACTCCCGATTTTAACATCCGCGGCGATTACATACTTTTAAGGCGTGATAGACTCGGCAGGCAGGGTCCTAACCCAGGAGGAGGGCTTGCATTCCTAATACACAGAACCGTGCAATACAGTGTATTAGATTTTCATTTCAACGACGGCACGGCGGAAATGCAAGCTATTGCCGTTAAATCCGGCAATACCAATATCGAACTTATAAACATCTATGTTCCACCAGCTTCTAGCTGTGGCTCTGGCTATAAGTTCGATATTGGTCCACTCCTCATAGGACAGCATAGGATCCTACTTGGCGACTTTAACGCGCATCACGAACTCTGGCACTCTCACCTCGAAAATGATGCAAGAGGTATAGATATCGCGTCCAAACTAGACCCATCAGACTTCTGCGCTATCAATGGAATTTCGTCTACACGTGTCGCTGGCGCTTGTCATAGTTCTCCTGTCATAACTATTGTGAGCGCCAGTTTGATAAGTGAAACCCGATGGGAGACAACAACATCTCTCCAATCCGATCACCTCCCCATATTAATAAACATAGATAAACCAGCCGAACTAACGACATCAGAACGGCGTACGTTTATCAACCATAAAAAGGCAAATTGGGAGGGTTTCACTGCGTTCACAACGACGAAGTTCGCCGCGCTACCTACTCCTACGAACACACGGGAAGCCGAAAAGAACATAAGGAACGTCATTGTCAAAGCGGCAGCTCGCTACATTCCGGCAGGACGTATCCCCAAAGTTCGGCCATATTTCCCAACTACTGCCGCAAGGTTAGCCGACAAACGGGACGATTTAAGACGCGCAAATCCGGCAGACCCCAGAATTCATGAGCTAAACTTAGAAATAAATCGACAAGTCAACACCTACAAAAAAGATAAATGGAACGAGCATCTAGATAGCTGCGACCTCTCACAAGGTGTCAGCAAACTATGGGCTACAGTCCGCGCCCTGTCTCACCCAACAAAAGACAAGGGCAGTGTAGCCATCAGATTCGGTAAGAAAACCACTGCCAATCCAAAACTTTGCGCGAGCCTGTTCAATAAGCAATTTATTGAACACCCCAAGACCAAGATGCTCAATTGCAAGATAAGAAGAAGGATTCGCAACCGTACAGTTGACATCATTCCCACCTTTACAGCCAAGTTACAGCAGCAATCAAGAATGCAAAAAAATCAAAGGCCATTGGACCAGATGGCATTTCAATGGTCATGCTGAAATACCTCAATCTTCCGGCCATCGAATACCTAACGATGGCTTTCAACTTGTCGATATCCACGCTTGTCATCCCCGAATTCTGGAAAAAGGGGCGGATTATCCCCCTTCTCAAACCCGGTAAAAGCGCAAAACTTGCCGAATCCTACCGTCCAATCACAATTCTATCACCCGTTGCGAAGACGCTCGAAGCACTCATCCACTCCACCCTTGTATCACATGCTGAGCTAGCTTCTCACCAGCATGGCTTCAGGAAGATGCATAGTACTACAACAGCTCTGGATCTGATCACCCATCACATCCATAATGGCCTCAACCAGAAACCGCCCTGTGACAGAACTGTCCTAGTAGCACTTGACCTGTCGAAAGCCTTCGACACGGTTATCCATTCTGCGCTGTTGGCCGATCTCCTCAATATGCATATTCCTGCACAAGTGGTTAGATGGATTGCCAACTATCTAGCTGGAAGGCAATACTTCACAGAGTTTCGGGGCAGTCGTTCAAAGCATAGAAAAATTAAGCAGGGAGTTCCGCAGGGTAGTGTACTCTCTCCTACACTGTTTAACATCTATCTGTCGATCCTTCCAACTCCCCCGGAAGGTATCGAACTAATTTCTTATGCGGACGACTGCACCGTACTCACCTCGGGGAATGATTTAAATGGCATGTGTGCTCGACTAAATGACTATATTGAGAAACTGGTGGAGTTTTTCAATATCCGCAATCTTGTCATTTCACCGTCTAAATGTACCGCAACACTTCTTACCACCTGGACGCAGGAATTTTCGGAGGTGCTTGGGATCCGTACTGGTAAGCATGCTGATGACGTTGTTCCTACTGTAACCAACCCCAAGATCCTTGGTGTCTATTTAGACACCATGATGAAGTCGAAAAATCACGTCACAAACGTAGTCGATAGAATGCACAGTAGAAGTAACGTCCTAAAGGCATTAGCCGGGAGTTCCTGGGGAAAGGACAAAGAAACTATGTTGGTCACCTACAAAGCGATAGGTAGAGCAATCCCTAGCTATGCAGCACCGGTGTGGTCACAAACCGTCAGTGACACAAACTGGAACAAGATCCAAGTATGACAGAACGCTGCTCTACGTATCGCCACAGGTTGCCATCTCATGTCGTCCCAGGAGCATCTTCATCAAGAAACCAGCATGTTATCAGTGCGTGATCACAATCACCTCTTGTCTCTTCAATATCTGGTCGGTTGCTATCGAGAGGATCACCCAAATCACCATCTCATAGACAATACTCCCCCTCCACGACATGTCAGGAGTGGAGTCAGAGATCTCGAGAGAGACGTCCAGAGATACAAACGGGTACCTCCCGATATATTTGATGACACAGCATACCATGCGGCCATCGCAGATATTCACACAATCGTTGTGAATAGGTCAATAGGGAGATTAGGTCCGAATAGAGTCCTCTCAGTGCCCCCACCACCCATATCGCCTGAGGAGACTAGGCTCCCGAGAGCCACAAGAGTGACACTAGCCCAACTTAGGTCGGGTTTTTGTTCACGTCTCAATTCCTGCCTATCTCGAATAGACCCGGACATCCAGAACATTTGTCCGAGCTGCGGCGGTACGCCACACGATGTGGACCACCTGTTTCGATGCCCCGCTGCACCCACTAACCTCACTCCGAGGGCGTTATGGGACAACCCTATTGCAGCTGCTACATTCTTGTCGCTTGAGACAATAGGCGAGAACGACGACGAAACTTAGAACATGTCCACAGACATGCACAGCGACTCACACCCTTCTGCACCGCTACAACAACAACAAGAAAACATAAAAAGGAAACGCAACAAAGCACACATATACTGTACATATATGTGAATTTTTAAATGGAACCAAAATCGTTGCTCCGTTGCTTAGCTACTTGTAGCTTCGATGACATTTAAAACAAAAAAAGATCTTCTAAAATCGGAAAATCATAAATGGTAATCATATTTTCTAATTTTTCACAGTGTTTTAAGAAGAAAAATTGAAAGTGAAATCGAAAAAAAGGTTCTTGTCAAACCAAGGTGCTGTATAGTGATTTAGTGAAAGTGTGACAATTAGTTAGTGAAAGTGGATACACGTAATTAAAGACAAAATTAAATGTGTTGTGAGGACCTGCGAAAATAGTACGCGTTCGCGAAGATGTGGAGTATCTTTCCACAGGTAACGTATAAAATATAGTTACTAAATAATTTTGCATTATGTTTTAATACTAAACCTTTACATAGTACAATTTCATTTCATTCAATAAAAACGAATTTTATACCCAATATGAATGCAAAATTGCAATGTAAACAAATGTATGCGCTTGCGCATTCTATTGCAATTTGTTTATGTAAGTTCGTACTGGGGGCGTCGTTAAAAAATGGGGGCAACAAGTTAATGAAAAATAATTAAAATGAATATTTGGCGATAAAGTTATGTTAAAGTTTATTTAACGATTTTTCTGGTATTTTATATTTATTCTATTATCGCCAAAACGGGCGATGTGCCTACACTGCAGGTCGAGCAACGCGAAACCGTGGAGCGGTATAAAGAACGAGGCAAGGAAGAAGAAGAAGATATTTATTCTATTAAAAAAAACATACGTTATTGAAGATTTCCCAAGGATAACGCTCTAAAAGATATCTGGAGGAAAGCCACAGGATGGTATGAGATACCCATAACAAAAAAATCGCTAGTGTGTTCAGATAATTTTTTGGAATCGGACCTTTCGCGGTATGACGCAAGAACACAGCTCGAGGAGGGGGCGTACCCTCGGATAAATTTGGATGTGAGGAAATGTAATACGAGTATAAATATAAAGAGAATTAATATGTATGTATATTATATTTTTACGCAGGATACTCTGCAACAAGACCAAATTGGAAGTGATGATGGGATAGTGCAAAAATTTATTTATTTATTAGTAGTATAAGTTTCTCCAGGAAATGTTAAGTTCAATTCGAATTTGATAGACGAATACCGACCGATATTACATTATCAATTTATATCTAAAAAAAACGATAAATATATTAATATATACCAGATTAAAATTAAATAAATTCTTTACATTTAAGACATATTTGTCGGTTGCCCCCAAAACATATTGAACACTACATCACTGCTCATTGCTATAGTATGAGCAAAAAGTCCCCTTTAATTTTAGAATTTTCATTCCCTTCTTTTTCTTGTTCGTTGATGACTATGCGGCAATTTTTAAAAGAATCGTACAAGCACCTCATCTTGGCAGATCTAGAAGTTTTCGCGGCTTTCTTGGCTTGATTGTCAAACTTTCAAGAAAGGGCAGCCTTACAGAATGGAATAATTGGAGGGGTATTTGTGTGCTTCCCGCTGTTGCCAAAATAATAGCTAGGATAATCTTGAAGACAATCAAGCTCCACTTAGAAAAAATTGATGAAGAGCAGGCTGTGCTTCCATTTGGTTTTTCTGCATCGACCATATCAACACCTTGCGGATTGTAATTGAGCAATGCGTCGAATATAGATCTCCGTTGCACAGGCTCTTTGTTGATTTTGAGAAGGATTTCGACAGTGTAAACCGAGAATGTATCTGGGCGGCCTTGCGTAAGAGGTGTGTCCTAGAGAAAATAGTCGCTATAAATAGGGCAACATACGGCGATGCAAAATGTCGCGTACTCCATAAAGGTAAGGTGTCGGGGAGTTTCGAAGTTCATAGCGGAGTAAGGCAGGGTTGCATCCTATTACCCATTCTGTTTCTTTTAGTGATTGGTGATGTGTTCCAGCACTTGAAGTTTCCACTGCCGTAAACAAGAAGATGGCCTTTACTCAACGATTAAACCCTATCATGGTTTAGCGATGTGCCGACAACTCATCCTAAGAAAAACTTCAAGTCAAGAAACCTGAAACAAAAGCCTCGGATTGGACGGATACAAAACATCGACTTCGCGAGCGGCAGAAACTTGGTCATAAGCTCTACGTGCTTCCCTCATCGACGAATCCATAAGCAGACCTGGAAGTCTCCAGATGAATACACCGTGAACCAGATCGACCACGTACTGATCAGCAAGAGATGGGCTTCTAATGTCCTAGATGTTCGATCCTATTGAGGAGCCAACTGCGACACCGATCACTATTTGGTGAAGACGACCTACAGGTGCAGAATCTCTTCGGTGCACCTAACGAGAATCAACCCTGCCAAGATCTTCAAGGTTGACAAATTGATTGATGATGCCACGGCGGCTGCGGATACTACAGCACTTGAGGAAAAACTGTCGCCCATGCTTGATAACATCATTAATCTAGGGATCCATGAGTTCTGGGAGGAGCTGAAAGACAGCATCAAGGTGGTCGCAGAAGAGGTCGTGGGCTATAAAGGCCGGCGCAGAGGATCAGACTGGTTCGACGACGAATGCAGGGCCTCGATTGAGGCGAAAAATGAAGCCTATCGCCAATACACACAACGCGCATCCCGAGCCAAGAAAGAAAGATACAACGAACTTCGGCGAGTATCTAATAGGTTAATTAGACGTAAGAAGCGCAAACATTTTGACGAGCAGTTGCAGCAAATAAACCAAAGATTAGCCAGTAAGAACATTAGACAGGCGTACAAACTTATAAATAATGTTAAGAACGGATATCAACCCAGGACAAGCCTATGTAAGGACAAGGATGGTAACATCATCAGCGACATCGAAAGCGTCAACAAACGATGGGCCTCGCATTTTGAAGAGCTCCTCAATGCACCATCAACATCCCCCGCGGAGCCAGCTCTTGAGCAGTTAGCCGAACCAGGCCCTCCCGTTCTACCCCCAACAGTAGAGGAGGTGAGTCTTGCCATACAGTCGCTTCAAAATAATAAAGCGCCCGGCGCTGACGAGATCCCAGCAGAACTGCTGAAGCATGGTGGAACGTGCCTGACCAACGCTATACATGTGCTACTGCTGAAAATATGGAACGACGAATAAATCCCCGAAGATTGGCGCAAAAGCATAATCTACCCAATCCACAAAAAGGGTGACAAGCTGAAGTGTGAGAATTACAGGGGCATATCATTAGTTTGTACGGCCTATAAGATATTATCTAAAATTCTTGAAAAGAGAATTAATCCGTACGCAGAACGAATCATTGGCGAGTATCAAGGCGGCTTCAGACCTGGTCGCTCAACGACCGATCAGCTTTTCACAGTGAAGCTACTACTCCAAAAGTGCTGGGAATATAACATCGACGTATACCAAATCTTTGTCGACTTCAAGCAGGCATACGACAGTATCGATCGAAGTGTACTGTACAACATTATGCTGAATTTTGGTATACCGGCAAAGTTAGTGCGTCTCACAAGGATGACGATGACTAATACCGTCTCGCAGGTCAGAGTGCAGAATCGACTCACTGACCTATTTGAAACTCGTACTGGACTCAAGCAGGGCGACGGGCTGGCGCCGACGCTCTTCAACCTTGCTTTGGAGTATGTAATTCGAGCCATGAATATGGACAGCAGCGGAACGCTACTCATCAAGTCGACTCAATTAGTAGCGTACGCCGACGATATCAACATCATGTCAGGACGCCAGCAAATTCAAGCATCATAGTGGGGGACCTTAGTATCGAGTATGTAGACAACTTCAACTATCTGGGTTGTAACTTATCAAAGGACGCCAACGAAACCGACAAATTAAGCGACGGATACAACTAGCCAATAAGACATATTTCTCGGTCCTCCCTATAATTAATTCGAAACATGCGCATAGGAACACGAAGCTCCGCGTGTACAAAACGATCATCCGACCCGTGCTATGTTATGGCTGCGAAACATGGACCCTCACCCAAGCCTCCGAAATTTTGCTAGACCGATTCGAACGAAAGGTCCTTCGGCGAATTTTCGGGGCCGTTCGCGAGCGAGACCAATGGCGTATCCGGTACAACCATGAGTTGTATCAATTGTACGATGAGCTGCAAGTATCGAAAATCGTGAAGCTTCAACGTTTGCAATGGGCGGGGCATGTACAACGGATGGACGATGCCAAAGAAAGTGATGAACGCACAACGAATTGACGGAGCGAGGTTGCGTGGACGACCGAGAGCTCGCTGGGAGAACTCCGTAGGTGAAGTTGAAGACGCCCACCAGCTGCTGGGCTTCCGAAACTGGAGGACAAGGTCGCGTAACCGCGACAATTGGAGGTCAACGATTCAGGCGGCCAAGGCCCGACGTCGGGCTATCGTGCCACATTGATGATGTAGTGTAATAAATTTGGAGTCAAACACATATGGGTTGTATGAGCACATAGCCACTCTGGACTAACGCATGGCATGCTTTTTCTAAGTTTTATCCTAACTGGAAATATAGTAAATCTATTATTGGATTGGTCTAATTTTTGCGTTTGACGCGTTTATTTAGACCAATCCAATATAAATTTATGAAAATCATTTCGTTAATATTGTGCATAATTCTTATTTCTTCTTCTTTATGGCACGATAGCCCGACGTCGGGCCTTGGCCGCCTGGATTGAAGATCTCCAATTGTCGCGGTCACGCGACCTCGTCCTCCAGTTTCGAAAGCCTAGCATCTGGTGGGCGTCCTCACATACAGAATGCTCCCATCGGGCTCTCGGTCGTCCACTCGTTGCGCGTTCATCACCTTTTTGGGCATGTGATCGTCGTTCATCCTTTGTGCATGTCCCACCCATTGTAGTCGCTGCAATTTCACGATTTGCGACACATGTCATGGTTGTACCGGATGCGCCATTCACTTCGTTCACGAACGGCCCCGAAGATTCTTCGGAGAACCTTTCGCTCGAATGTGTCCAACAGATGTTCAGAGTTTTGGGTTAGAGTCCGTGCTTCGCAGCCATAGCATAGCACACGTCGGATGATGGTTTTATACACGTGGAGCTACCAGCTTCGATTTCATAATTGGGAGGACCGAAAAAAACACTTATTAGCTAGTCGTATCCGTCGCTTTATCTCATCTGTTTCGTTGGCGTCCTTTGACAAATCGCAACCCAGGTAAGTGAAGTTATCTACATACCCTATATTGAGGTCACCCACTGTGATGCTTGAATTTACTGGCGTTCTAGTTGTTGATTGCATCATGACCTGGTTTTAGATTCGTTGCTATGTTGCCCAACTTCTTTGGTTATTGAGATTATGCAGAAGGCTTTCTGCATCACCCAATCTTCGAGACATGATGCTGATGTCGTCGGCGTACGCTACAAGTTGAGTCGACTTAATGTCGCACTAGGTTCGCCGTTATATCTACCAAAATGCAGCAAAATGTTGTGTGAAGTGCGCTTCGATCGATACTGTTGTATGCCTGCTTGAAGTCGACAAATATTTGGTATACGTCGATGTTGTATTCCCAGCACTTCTGGAGTAAAAGCTTTACTATAAAAAGCTGATCTGTCGTCGAACGACTAGGTCTAAAGCTGCCTTGGTACTCGCCAATGATTTCTTCTGCGGACGGATTAGTTCTATTTTCTAGAATCTTAGATAACATTTTATAAGTCGTACAAACTAATGAGATGCCTCTGTAGTTCTCACATTTCAACTTATCCCCTTTTTTGTGGATTGGGCAAATGATACTTTTACGCCAATCTTCCGGGATTATTTCGTCGTTCCATACTTTAACGATAAGTGTGTGTACAGTCTTAACAAGGCCCCACCATGCTTCAGCAGTTC
This sequence comes from Microchrysa polita, assembly GCA_949715475.1. Taxonomy (NCBI): domain Eukaryota; kingdom Metazoa; phylum Arthropoda; class Insecta; order Diptera; family Stratiomyidae; genus Microchrysa; species Microchrysa polita. Next base: position 62,685,034 of record OX454417.1, read on the forward strand.
AGCTAGAATCTCGTAAGCGCCCGGGTCTTTATTATGTTTAAGTGATTGCATGGCGAGATCAACTTCTTCTACTGCTGAACGGGAGGGCCTGCTTCAGCCATCAGCTCCAGAACTTCTTCTGTGGGGTTGTTCGGTTGAACATTGAGGAGCTCTTCAAAATTTGAGGCCCAGCGTGTATCAACGCTATCGGTGTCACTAACGATATTGCCATCCTTATCCTTACAGAGGCTGGTCCCTTTAATCGAATTAATTAGCTTGTACGCTTGTCTACTGTTCCTACTAGCTAGTCTATGGTTTATTTGCATCAACTGCTCGTCAAGATGCTTACATTTCTTACGCCTAATTAACTTATTCGAAAATCTTCGAAGTTCGTCATATTTGTTTTTTTCTTTGCTCTAGTTGTGGTTCATTGGCGATATGCTTGGTTTTTCGCATCTACCGAATTTTGACATTCCTCGTCAAACCAATTATTTCGGGCTCTCCGAGCATTGTAACCCACAACCTCCTCTGCGACCCCTTTTATGGTGTCTTGGAGTGAATCCCACATCTCAAGGGCGCCTTCGTTGCTGATGTTATTTAGCAAGTGCGTCTGCTTCTCCTCAAGGGCAGTCGTACAAGCAACCACCGTGGCATCATCCGACAATTTGTCAACCGCAAAAATTGTTGCCGGGTTGAATGATGCACCGAAGAAATTCTGCACCTATAAGTCGCCGTCACCATATAGTGGTCAGAATCAATATTTGCTCCACGATAGGATCGATGCCCATCTCTTACAGATGAGGACGTGGTCAATTTGGTTGACAGTATGCTGATCTGGAGATCTCCAGGTCTGCCTGTGAATGCGACGATGCGGAAAACACGTAGAGCTAATGACCATACTTCTGCTGGTTGCGAAGTCAATTAGTCGTAGGCCATTGTCGTTACAGTCTGCATGGAGGCTGTACCCTCCAGTAATCCCTCTATGCGAACTTTCGTTTCCGACTTTGGCGTTAAAATCCCCCAACAGCAATTTGACATCGTTTGATTGAAGTGAATCGAAGATATTTTCTAGGCGGTGATAGAACTCGTCTTTAACGGCGTCTTCACTGACTTCGGTGGGGGCATGCGCGTTTATGAGCCAGATATTGTAGAACCGGGTTTTAATGCGGATCGTACACTGCCGCTCGTTTGTGGGTTTGAAGTCGATAACATGCGGCTTAAGTTGATTGTTTACAATGAACGCCACTCCAAACTCCCTGTGGACCGAAGGTTTTTCACTTGTGAAAATTATGAAGAATTTCGGTCATCAATCTCGCTACTAAGCAATTTTGTTTCCTGGAGTGCAACTATACATTCCAGGTTCCGAAAGAGTAATCAGTTGTTCGTTTGCGAAGTCGTCGTTTGGTTGTATCCGTCAAATCCGAGGCTTTCATTCCAGGTTTCTTGACGTAGAATTTAATCCAAGGATAAGTTGTCGGCCCATCGTTTAACCCTGATAGTATTCGTAAAACGAAAGAGGTCCATCATGGAGAGGCCTCGGAGGTGCTGCTTCGGTGACTATCTTTTTTTTGTCACCATATTACATTTAGTAATCGAGACGCTGAAGTTGTTAATACAGCACTCAAGCGCAGCGGTTACTCGGATAATGCGGGAAAGTAACGCCCCGTAGAGAAACATAGGAATTTGCCGGAGCCGTTCACCCTATGAACCTTCTCATGCATAGCTAAGGGTTCGCAGTTATGACACAACTGAAAAGAATATATAGGAATCGGCCGGAGCCTTTCAACCCTTATCCTCCCCCTTCGGGTAAATTCTTATTTGTTGCCTATAAAATAGATGTGCAACATTATTCACTACTCACTAAATTCAACAAAACCCTCGTTTTGCGGGCGCCCGGTATTTTTTATGACGTTTTTAAAATCGTCAGGTTCCCGTGTACTACCCTGTATAAATATAGCTGAAATTGTATTACAAGGCTACTATATTTATTTATAAAACATCTCCATTTTTAGGGATTATAATATATATTACCAATATATGACTGTGTAATAGCGGCCTTAATGTTCTATATTTTTTTTAGTTTGATCTGTCATTAATTTTTCTTTTTTAAATCTTTCGGTTTTGATTTTCCTTTCCATTTTTTGTTTCTTACTTTCCTTGATTATTTTTTTGCTTTAAAGCTCATTTTCCCTTGGTTTATTTTATTTTTGTTCCTTATGTAGTCTACTCGGAATAAAACACGTGTGCTATGTGCTTCGTTGAATGGAAAAATTTTTACTGGTCTTCATCTTTTGACAGTACATTATCCTCCATTCAGGGTTGCCAGATATGCTTACATCCTAATCGTAAGCATTTCTAAACAAAGTCTACAACTCGTCCAACCTGACAGGCAGATCACCCACGATCTGAAAAAAAAAACAAGCAAAAACATTCTTGCAGAGCCCTCTAATAAATCGACGTGCGCACGCAAGCTTATGCATTTCATCTAGTCTCAATAGGCTGGTTGCATCCTCAAAGTCGCCAATCCACTTCCTTAACCATAAGCACTATCTCCGGAAAATGTGGTATTCCATCCAATTCGAAAAGTTCTACCCGTCGAGGTGGTGCGGTACTTGGCAAAGTCGAGCACAAACCGTCTTCCAGCGCCTTTATCTGTGCGCGCAAAGCCAACATTTCTCTACGTTTTCGAAGCATTTTCAGCTCTTTGTTCACACTATTATCTTCCGGTTGTGCAAGAACAACACAGGGTTTAGAATCACAAAGTTTAACGGAATGGTGTACGCTGTCACGGTGTTGGGCATCACATTATATGGCATCACGGTGTTGGTTATCACGGTATTGTGCATCACGGTATTGGGAATCACGGTGTTGGGCTTCACAGGCTTCGGAATGACATTGCTCGGCATCGCGGTGTTCAGCTTCTTGTTCACGGTGTTGGGCATCATCACTGTATTGGGCACCACGGTGTTGGTCATCATGGTATTGGGAATCACGGTGTTGGGCTTCACGGGTTTCGGAATAATATTGTTCGGCATCACGGGGTTCGGCTTCTTGTTCTACGGAATTTCCATTGTTAAATCACACATCTCGGCATTGCGGCAACTAGCAGCATGCTGCTGCTCGTCATGTTCTTGGGGTCCGTTATCCGAAACAGGATCGATGGGCTTTTGTACGGAAACTTCTCTTAGGAATAACGTTCTTAGACTCGCCACTGTCGCATTGGGTGAAACAGAGATATTAGCTTGTTCCAAATCAGCAATCAATTCGTTGCGATTCATTCGGTTCATCGCGGTGTTAATTTTTCTTTTTCTGTATATATTTTTTTTTGCACCCCACACCTGAAGTTGTAGTCTACTTCGAATAAAACGCGTGTGCTTCGTTGAATGCAACAATTTTTACTGGTCTTCTTCTTTTTATTTGACAGTACATTATCCTCCACTCAGGGTTCCCAGATATGCTTACGACTAGGATTGTATTTCTAAACAAAGTCTACAGTTATATTTTTTTCTTTTTTCTTTTCCTCTTTTTGCTATTCATGTTTTCTTTTCTTGTTTCATATCCTATTTATTTTCTTTTTACTATGTCTTTTTCCGATGTTTCTGTATTTTCTTTCTGTAACATTTTTAAATTTTCTTTCCTCCTTGATAATTGGTAAAAATTATACCGTTGTCGTGCTAACGTGTTTTTATGTATAGAAGTCAACGAAAATCTCGATTTGTCCCGTTTAATCAATTTATGTAAAATCTGACTTCAGTTTCAGTTTCGGATGTAGAATAGCCATATTTAAGGCGCGTTGAATGTGTAATGTACTCTCTAACGTATTCATGAACAGCTTTTCACATAAATGTACAGTTTCTGAATTATGGGCCAACCAATGAAAAAAAAAACAGATAAAATTTGGTTTTTTTTTCATGTCCGCAACCAAATTTTGGTGGGGAGCTCCGGCTCAGCACACCAAAGACCGTAACATTTTACTTTTTTCTTAGAACGTACCCAAAAAGTCTTTATTGCCGTTATGTTCTATTTTGTTTGTTTGAATTAATGATTTCATTTCAGACAGATGACAGTCATAGACCTAAGCTCAACAAGCAACTGATTAATTATAATAGCCATCCATGACCATTACATATCGGGCTGCTAAGAAGCCATCATAAATTAATTGCTAAAACGAAAAAATCGAATCTTCTATGCCAACATATCGGAGAAAATAAAGTATCATCACTCATCTATTACCATGAAATCCATCAGAAGCAAAATCAATGTCGTTAACTTGTTGGCATTGTTACACAGCCCGCGTCTTTGTCCGTTGAACAAACAGAAAACACAACGCAAAAGGACTTTTATGCTTATGCTTAGCAATACGAAATCTTTAGAGCCGGCCGCGCCAGTCGCTTCTGCTGGTATGGTAGAGTATTGTCTATGTCTCTCCAATATAATAGGTTCGCATAAATTTCAACTGCTAACGCTTTTACGATCTCACACCCATAACAGGACATTTCGATATCCTTAAACGCCATTCTATGGTTAGTTTTAGGACACACCAAATCAATGATGCTAATCGATTAACACTTTCTCGTTGTTCGGATTGAACGATAGGGACAGACACACAGGACATAGGACCAGGACAATTCTCATTATGGTGGCGTTAATGTTGTCTCCAGAGCTTTATGTGGAAAGCTATATCGGAGTCAAATTAATAGCATTGACAGAGGGACGCGACGAACGTGTAGTACATATCAGAGTATTGAAGCATAGGCAAAGAGAGAGTATCGTGGAATGGCATGGAGGTAGACTCTCTTTACTAGTATGGCCTGTATGCCCTGCAGATTCCAGTTAAGTTAAATGGTCATACACAGTGATGGACGCGAATCAATATCAGTGAAGTGAATTTTTAATATTTCATAAACGGTTATCGGTAATGGTTGTTTTCGCTGTTGAAAAATGACTGGGATATCAAAAATTATGATATGCTGATGGTTTTTTAGATATGAATGTGATCGAGGCTTCGCACAAGTTGCTTTTTAGGGACATTAAAAAAAATAAATAACAGGCGCGACAATCTAACATTGGACTAAGGCCGCAGGATGTGTTAGTGACATCCTATTTCCAAGATTTTAACCGCTTTTTTTTTTGTTGAGTTAATGAGATCAGCATCACGCTCACCAGTGTTATTTATCCCCATAAATGGGTACTCGTTTAACATCTGAGTGAGATCATAGTCCGTCACAAGCTCGTGAGTTCGAAAAACACCATGATCCACGGTGAGATTCGAACTCATGACCCTGTGCACCGAAGGTGCGCGCACTAACCGCTAGACCAGCCAGACTACTAGGGACATTAGTGACTTAATATGACTATGATTACTAGGGACATTAGTGACTTACTATCCAGATTGTTCAGTCGTTATGCGCTCTCAGACTTTTAAAACTAAGATAGGGATAGGGATAGTTCTTACGGTTTTCGCAACAAGTATATGGAAGCATCAAAACTCCAAATCCGGGGAGATTTAAAGTCAGCTAGTGCCGTATGTATAGAACTTTTAATGAAAACATTTATCCAACTCCATTTTTATGAGAAAGATAAATTTTCAGGAAACATTATAAGTAGTTTAAATTTGGGTCGAGTTCCCCAAAATAGGTCACAAAGCGCAGCGAAATTATTTCATTCCATATTTCGAATTGAATTGTTCAATTCATATTTCGATAGAATCAATTCAAATAAATAGAAAACTATCATTATTCACATTATTATTACCTTGAAATTAAATTATACTTAACCGATATGAATGATACCGAAAAATAGAATAATATATTCGTACGTTTCCCGTTTATATAAATTACATAACATATTTCAAATAATACGTGGACAATTAATGCGGTTTGTCGTGGAAATAAATTTTACCCATAGAACCCATCGAGATCGACCCATCGTATTAATAAGGTCCATAAATCGACCTGAAAACATCCGCAGATGGAAATTATAAATTTATATAGACTATACTATATGTACTCAGGGCCGGCTCTACTATATGAGCAGACTGTGCACTTGAACAGGGCGCCAACCGAAAGGGGCGCCAAATTCACAAATTCAATATGCCTTTAAGATCAAGACTTTATATTGATTGATACACGTCGTCCACCTATTGTACATATTAAACGAACTAGAGCTGATTCAATTATAAGGGTGTGTTTTCCCAAAGATCCGCTGCTATCGCGACTCTAGAAATGACATAGAAACTCCGCTAACAACCAAACTCGCACGCTAATCGTATTCCATTCCATTTGACCGACCTATCGACGCAGTCGCAACTCGTGAAACCTTTAAAGACACATCTGCAAACTTTTCCGCATTGTATCTACGCGAGAGGAAGAGCGAGAGACGTCTTTCCATCCGTCCGCGCTCAAAAATGCTTCGCATATCTCGTACTTGTGCATCACTGCAAACATGCTCCAATTAATCCATACACTTCATATGCGGGATGGGCGCCCTATGGGCGCTAGTTTCATAGATTGTATGCTTGGCGGAAGTGATGAGTTGTGCGATGCAGAAACTTTGCACATAAGAAATTGTTGTAGAGCATACACCCCTATATTCTGCAAAAGAGGGGAATAGGTGCTTTGCAGGCTCGTTGTAGGTGAGATGTGCGTATTCACTTGATGGCTCATTCCCGTAGTCTCAGCTCGTAGTACATGTTTCAATTGTATGAGACTGGGCGATAGAGGAGTTTTGTACAATGTATACTGTAGTTTGTAGGAAGAGATTTTACCGCATAAAATTTTCTTTGCAATCCATATTAAGCGCAGGATAGACCTCGAGAGTGAGATGTTTGTCCGCTGCGATTTTCTCAATGAAAATGAATGCTCGTGGTCGTGGACTATGTGGCAAATGCAGTGTAATTCCATACGCTACAATTATTTCATAACTTTTCTCGGCTATTTTATGTACTTTTTTCCATTTCCCGGTCATTTCATCGTGAAAAATATCTAATGACCGGGGAATCGAAAAATACTTTAAATGGCCGAGAAAAATTATGAGACCATTTTCGGATGTAGCTTATAGAATTTCCCAGCATTTCCTACATATTCCAGTGAGTAAGCATACATTTTCATTAAGAAAAGCCAACCTCTTCTCTTCTAAGTTTTATTTTTTTAAGGTAAACTTATTGTCCCTAATAATCATCTTAGTTTGCTATTCTAGCTAGTCAGGCTTTCGATATATGTATTGATGTTTTATTCGTATAAAAAATGATTTTTTAAAAAATCTTCAAATGCCTGTGGCACCTAATACTCCAATCAATAGAGACGAAATAATAGGGGTTAGCGTGCAAAAATTGGGGACTTCTCAAATTTTTGATATGTTATAAAGACAGGTGGGGTAAGTTAAAATCCAAGTTTTCGTCACTTTCCCCCCTGTGCTCCCGCCGCTATCTTCAAAAAACCATCTAAAATCGGCCCTTTCATCAGTGTTTGGCCTGTAACTTCTTTACAGTCCATTTGAGCACAAAATCTGCCAAGACAATTTTGTAGAAGACAACATTTCCTACAATGACTCATAGCCTCCTCTGCATTTTAGTATAGAGTTCTCGAAGTATGTTTTGAAATTTGTTAGTAATGATTTTTGGAATTTTTAGCATATTCTTTGCGCTATAATTCTGCCAATTTTGATTGTAGAGTAAAACTTGTCAGAAGAAATTTATAGGAAATTCTGTGCTCTACAAGATTGTCTCGGCACATTTCGTGCTCAAATGGACTGGGAACGAGTTATAGACCGCAAACTGATAAAAGAGCAGATTTTAGATGTTTTTTTCAAGATAGCGGCGGGAGCACAGGGGGGAAAGTTACGTAAACTTGGATTTTAACTTACCCCACCTGTCTTTATAACATATCAAAAATTTGAGAAGTCCCCAATTTTTGCAAGGTAAAATCTCCCCGTTGATTGGAGTATAAAGGGTTGGGAATTGGGGGTACAACTTTTTTGCTGGAAATCACACAATCCGGTGCGTTTATGCGGCAGTTTCCAGACACCCTGTATAGAAGGGCGACTTTTCAGTATATGAACAGGGCGCCATAATACCTAGGACCGGCGCTGTATGTACTGAATACCTGGGTTATGCTATCACTAAACAATATCTATGGGCTAATTATTAATTTGAACACTGGCGAATTTAAAATTAGATCGTCGTCCCATGGAAATACTCACACACAGGCACAGTATGGATCGGGATGTAGTAAAAGGATAGTCCTTTTTAGGCATATACAGGTTGGTCCAGGGATAGGAGGAACGTGTAGAGTGTGTAATGTATTCTGTGCGGTAGTAAAGCCGCATCCGTATACACTGAATTCCGAGAGTGACATAGAATGCTTTCCATAGGATATACTTTCCATTAAAATTATGTGCAAACAGTAAAATGTTAAATGGACTTCAGATTCAACAAAATATATTATATCCTCACTTTGGTCTATAGTTGGCCGCGTTGATTGTGATGCAACTGTGTGGAAACTGCAATCACAGGACGTTTCACGCCATCATGACCCATTTATTATCTTGTGTAAAATGTTGCAGTGTCCTAGAGATATCATTTTATCTGAACAGAAATGGATAAATAAATTTTAGTTGAAGATATGAGTTTATCTAGAGCATAGTAGTAAACGGTCATCATCATCAATGTGGCACGATAGCCCGACGTCGGGCCTTGGCCGCCTGAATCGTTGACCTCCAATTGTCGCGGTTACGTGACCTTGTCCTCCAGTTTCGAAAGCCCAGCAGCTGGTGGGCGTCTTCACCTACGGAGTTCTCCCAGCGAGCTCTCGGTCGTCCACGCTACCTCGCTCCGTCAATTCGTTGTGCGTTCATCACTTTCTTTGGCATGCGATTATCGTCCATCCGTTGTACATGCCCCGCCATGTAAACGGTCATGTACTTCTAATTTAATAGATATGTAGAAAATAGTCCAGTTTGTTGTATTGCCCTGATGAATAAGTCGAAGGACCTTTTTATACCCTTCGCTCATAGAGTGAAAGGGTATATTAACTTTGTCATGAAGTTTTCATGGGGGGTGGTGTTAAATGTAACTCAAATGTACGCCCCAGAAATAATTAGCCCAAGGAGAGTGAAAGCTATCCAAATTTCGGCCGCGCCCGAAATTAGCATCGGTCTCTAATATAAGGAGTACATCAACACTGTACACCCTAGGAGGTGAACTAGTTTAATTTTATTTAGTTTACCTAGATCTGTTGCTAGCCCTCACACAGAGGTGCCTTCGCTGATTAATCTGGGCCTATGTCACCCTTTCAGTATTCATCTGAAGGGAACGGAGTAGGAATATATATCCAAAGAACACGCTGATATCCTGTATAGTAGTTTCAGGGCGGAATTCATAGTCCCCACTAATACTTAAGGTAACCGTTATTAATTTTGCGATTCAAAGTCATCAATACTTAAAAATTTTAAATAAATTTTCTAGATAATTTTTTATATTTTATTTGTCAATGACTGTAATTGGGCTCCTGAATTAAATTATTTTATTGAATGCGGCAATGTACGGTGGATTTGTTGTCCAACTTGTTTGAGTGCTGAAAAGTTGGACAACAAATCCATCGTGCGAACGGTGCTTTGGTCGATATATTGGCAAAGAGCTTTATTTTACTCGTACCACTGTCATCAAACCCAATTTTGTGATACTTGTAGACACGCTTTGGTACAAACTTTTGAGCTTACATTCAAAGGGCTATAAATAACTCACGGTCGGAAATTTAGTTTATTTATTAAACCTTTGATTGTATATACAGTCAAACTTCCCTATAACGAACTTCCATATAACGAATTTCTCTTTAAAACGAATTTACTTTGTAAACTCTGCATTTTCGCGAATTTTCCTGAAGAATTTAATCTCCATATAACGAATTTCTTTATAACGAATTTTTCTCTATACCGAATGTTTTCCCAATTCCAACATGCTAATTTCAGGTATTTTCAATTTCTATATAACGATTTTTTCCTAATTAATTCCCCCGATGATTTTGTAACTAAGGGGAATACCCCAGTAATGCAGGAATCGAACAGAGTGGAATAAAACTAAAGACACTTTAGGGATTCTCGGACTATGCATGTCAATTGTCCGACAATTTTACGTTGCAGCAACGCAATTTTGAATGGGAATGGACTGTATTTGACTCATTCTGAGCTTTACAGGCCTCCTGAGGTCTTTTGATATTTTGAGTGTTGCAATTTTTGGGTGAAAATTGCCATGGTTTCAGGTCTTTGAAAAAATATTCTGACTCCAATCGAGAATAATGAAACAAACGTTTCACCGTTTGTAAACTAGAGACTATGCGCCAACTTTTAAAATTACTTGCCGGAAGTACCCGGTGCAATTTTTTTATTGTACAGTTATTTGAAGTTAGACGAAACGATGAATTTGATCTATCGGTTTTTAGAGTCACATTTCTCTCAAAGCAAAACAGTTATTTTTTCGGATTGGGCTGTAGGTAAGAGAGCAATTTGTTGCTGTTGTAGTGGCAAAAGAAAATTTGAGAAATATTAAAATTTGCAGTTACAGTGGACGAAAAATGAATTTTTCGATTTTTCTTTAATTACACATAACTGTAAAAAACGCGACTGATTTTTTTTAATGTGTTTTCCGTAACGGGCACTAAATGCGCTATCATCGGTTACCGGGTTATCTTTGGGGTATGAGAGACCCTCTATACAAATGAAGAAAAAAATAAAGTTTTTCTCTATAACGAATTTTCTCTATAACGAAGAAATTAGTCGGTCCTTTGCTGATTCGTTATAGAGAAGTTTGACTTAGTTCCAATACAAAAAAGTTTAATTTTTAAACTTTTCGATCGTTTACACCTAAATAAAACTGAATAGTTTAAATACAAAACTTTGCATTATATTTGATTTTAATACATTCCGTTTAGGCTTTAATAAAATAAAAGTTTAAATCCAAAACTTAAATAATTCAATCCAAAACCAGAATCGGCTGAAATATTAAAACTGGAGAGGTTTACTTTAAAAAAGAATTTAGTTAAAATTGTTTTTTTTTTTAAGTCGAATTTTTATACCCTTCGCTTATTATAGCGAAAAGGGTATATTAACTTTGTCATGAAGTTTGTAACGCATTGAAGGTAGCATCTCCGACCATATAAAATATGTATATATATGATCAGCGTGACGAGCTGAGTCGAATGGACGATGTCCGTCTGTCCGTCTGTCTGTCTGTTGCGACGCGTTTTGCTCGGCCAGTTTAAGAGCTATGAAGCTGAAATTTTGCACACATGCTTCTTTTTGTTGCAGGCAGTTTGTATGTTTGAATCGCTAAAATCGGACAAGGGGGTCGTGGGGCTGCCATACAAACCTATCCCCCCAAATCAGGTTCTTCTTAGAAAAACTTTTTTATTTATCGATCAATTCCAATCAAATTTCACACAAATGTGTTTTCATTGGTGACACACCACATATGTAAAAATCGACTAAATCGGATAATGGGGTCGTGGGGCTGCCATACAAACCAGGTCCTCCAAATTAGGTTCTTCTAAGAAAAACTTTTTATTTTCTCATCGATTTCAATCAAATTTCGCACAAATGTGTTTCTAGTGATACCACAAAACATATGTCAAAATGGACCAAATCGGAACATGGGGTCATGGGGCTGTCATACAAACCTAGGTCCCCAAATTAAGTTCTGCTAAGAATTTTTTTTTTTATTTATAAACCAATTTCAACCAAACTTCACACAAATGTATTTCTATTGATGACACAAAACATATGTATGAAAAGATGGAGTCGGACCATGTGGTCATCGGGCTACCATACAAACCTAGCCCCCCAAATCAAATTTTTCGAAGAAAAACGTTTTTATTTGCACACCAATTTCAATCAAACCTCAGAAAATTATATTTCTATTGATGCCACATAACAAATGTGAAAATAAATGAAATCGGACCATGGGGTCATGGGGCTGGCATATAAACCCAGCCCCCAATTTGGGTTCTTCGAAGAAAAACTTTTTTATTTGTCCACCAATTTAAACCATATCTCATAGAAATGTGATTTAATTGATGCTACAAACATACGTAAAAATTGATGGAAAGGCCATGAGTTCATAGACTGCCGTACAACGCCCCCCCTTTGGTTCTTCTAAGAAACCCACGTGTCCCGCTTCCCCCAATAAATCTTCGCAACGGAACGTACGTGAAAATTCAAGGAAATGCATGGAAGCGGGGAGTACTGAACACAAGTCATAGGTACGCCCGAAAAAACTTTTAGCCCGAGGGGAGCGAAGGGTATCAAAATTTCGGCCGCGCCCGAAATTAGCCTCGGTCTCGTTTTTTTTTTAATTTCATATAACATTTTTTCTGTGAGGCGGGGGTGCGTTCACTTCAGCGTTTATGGGCTATTTCGAGTATATAATGTACATTCACTTTGATCAGGCCGCACATGTACGGACATTTGGATCACGCCGAGATTCGATCTCCGGACCCCTAGATTACTAGCATGTGCGACTCAACCGAGTGCGCCACAGAGGGCCATGATTATTTATTATTCTATGAACAATTGGCCATATGGCAAGAACTTAAAACTGTTTTTGGTTTAAAGTTAAAATTTTAGTCCAAAAGATTAAGTTTTAAACTCGTGGTTTGGATTTTAAACTCTGAGTTTACAACTTTTAAACTTTTAGTCTCAATTTTAAACTTTTAGTTTACACTTTAATATAAGTCTGGTGTTATTGAAAAATTTTAATCATTAAGGTCCAATTGGTTTACTTTCTAATACTTTTAGTCTTAAAAATTTATAAAACTTTTGGATTTCTTAAGAAATAAACCGAATTTCACTAAAATTAATGAAACGATTGAATTGTTTAGATTTAAAACAAAATTTGCTTAAGATATGAACTAAACTTTTTCGGTTTACCATAAAAGAAACTAAATTTCCGACCGTGTATAATGATGTTCTATATAAATATATTTTTTTCCATTTCAAACATAATTTTGAAGTGAAAAAATGTGAAATTTGCTCGATATTGGGTTCACTTTGTATGAGCGGAAGGTATTATAGTCCAGTCATAATATCCCAATTCAGGCCTCCAAATAGAAAAAAAATAGAGTAAAGCTAATTTTAGTTGTAGTTTAGTGGGCTCCAAGGAATCTAACACCCATTTTGCTAAAAAAATGGACATAAAAGGACACTAATTACAAACCTTGATCGAACGTGGGCATGCGGGGTGTCATATCAAAAAGGACATCGAGTGCATATCCGGTGTTTGTTACATACTTCAAGGAAAGTAAATGGAATAATTCGGGCTTGAATGGAAAATTATGGCTTTGAAAAGATACCGATACGGAAAACACGAAAATTTTTCATTTCAGCCCAATTTTCTCCTTTGAGGCTCCTTGAAACAAACAAATGTCGGATATGGAATATACTCGACGTCCTCTTTGACATGACACCCCGCATGCCCACGTTCGATCAAGGTGTGTAATTAGTGTCCTTTTATGTCCTTTTTTTCAGAGCTTTCCCATAAATTGTTTTTAGCAAATTTAATCGTAGAAATTATAGATTCGGAAAAGTGGGAAAAGTATAGTGATAACTTGAATTATTCTCGCATTTAGGGCTTTGGAAAGAAACACGGAAAACAAGATAATTTTCCATTTAAGCTCGATTTATTCCTTTGAGGGTCCTTGAAACGGGAAACAAACGGCGTTCCTTTTGATATGATACCCTGCATGCCGACCTCCGGTCAAGGATTAAAAAGTATCCGTTTTGTCCTTTTTGGGACATTTCTGATCAAATTTTTTTTTTGCAAAATGAGTTTTAGATTTCTGGGAAAACAACAAAAATTGGCCTTACTATTTATGATTGGACTATTAATTTTAATTGGTGATCATAATGAGGCCTAGTCAAGGCACTCAACCATATTTGATCTGCCGGATGTGACGTAATTTGGAGAGAAGTTATGATGGTGCATATTATTTCTTTGACCAATTTCTGACTTTTGAAAATAGTAAAATAATTTCAACATGCCTTGAGCACCGAATGATCCAAAGATTTGAAAGAAATGATATCCACCATCATTTGGTTAAACTGTAAAATACAGTGCCAGAGCGGCTCAGGAGCCTTGTGTGACCTTTCATATTTTATAAAGACATCCATTAGCTACCATTTGACAGAAATTTGAAGTTTTTCCCAACGTTTTATAAACATACATACTCGTATATGGCTGAATATAGTTTTTTTAGGGAATGTAGCGGTAGGGGTAGTGCAAACCTACTCGACTTTCTATCAACTTCAAGGATATGTCACAATTAGGCATTGATCAAAATTTCTAGCGATATTCTATCGAAAGTTATGGTCGAATTAACACATTAAGGAGGGGTAATTGGCGCAGTTGTATTGCAATTTGAGGTGAGGATGTGATTGGGTGCCCTGGATTGAAACAAATACACGTAACTATGTATACATATAGAATAAATTTAAACAAGTATTTTTCTTTAATTTAAAAAAAAGCATTTTTCACAGAATTTTAAACTAATTTCCCGCCCCAGGCAGTTGCCCGGATTATCCATATTGTAAATCCAGGACGCATCTTAGCTTGAAGATGGTAAAGCGCCCATGCAGGATTGTGTCTTTTAATAAGGATATTGAAAGCAGTTCTGCCGATGTCCACAAAATTCATTAACAGAACGGATTTTTCGCAGTCACGGAGAATGCATAATTCAAAACCGTATTCACCACGCTCCACAAAAGACGAATGTGCGTGTCAAGCTTAAATTACATCAAGGGTGAAATATGCATGGCACCTAGAAACTGCAAACTGAACATGCTAAGTATGTATATTTATTTATCCAATGAAAACTGGAGATGAAATTGATGCATTCTTCATTTTCAGGACAACAAGTGGCAAGGCTGTAATAACATTGACTATCAAGCTCGATATAAGTATGTACTAAAAAATTAGTTACTTTAAAATCAAAGCGAAATTTATATGCATCATGGCATCCAAATGGACATCACTTCCGATCTGATTTGAGTAGAGATTCCTCTCCGTTGCAAATCATCCGGCAAAGAAGAAAAATCTACATCCACAAACTCGCGCGTATCATGGAGCTAATAAAGAATGCTCATGATCCTTGCGAGCGGAGAAGTTTCGTTCAGAAAACAAAACTAGTGCCGCTAATTTCGAAAATATTTTCCATTCATGCGCATTCTCTTCGGTCCCACACTGTCCTCATTACTCGCCAGTTGATAATTTCGAAAAACCCTATGAAACCTTTTTCGAAAATCAAACAGGCGGAGTACATCATATTTCTGCTGACGACACAATCAACCGAAGGGACAGTATGACTCCTAGTCCATTATCGTACTGTCACTGGACATATCGAACCTGGGAAGCGCTACTTAATTGTTTTCAAAGTTTTATGTTTTTGACAAAGTTTGCTTGCACCAAACAATCCTTTATGTAATTGTAACGATGTGTCTACACGTACGTATTGCATCCATGTTGCAACTTTCAGTAATTTGAAGCCCTAGACGAGCACCAAGGCTGCAGAGAAAACTGCATGGGATAGGCTTCTTTGCTACATACGAGTATATACACGTATAACACGAAACACTGTTTCTGGGAATCCTCGTTTGGTGGACTTCACTTGTATAAAGTTACCCGCAATCTTGTACTACTTTATGTATGGTTGCTTTTCTAAAGGCAACTTCTTCGTCTTCTTCTACGGGCATCTCTGGAAGATATCGTGCGAGTACATTCTATGTAGCATTATGCAGAGAATTTAAATGAAGCGGCATGTGCTTAATATACGCTGCTTCGTCCTGTCCTCTGTGTGTATATTATGTGCCATGTTACGTCCTTGCGAAAACATCTTTTCAAGAGAGAGAGAGCATAGCAATTGAAATTTAGCAAGCGTAGAATTTAATCCTTGTGTGCGCGCTGTGTTTCAATTAATGCTTTAAAATTAATCCGGCTCGGGTGTCTTTTATGCAACACATTTTTAACGGAAAGATTACAGAATAGTACTACGAACGAACTCAGGATGTGTACCTACTCAGACTCTATGCGAGGGCATTATGTGTAAATTGTTCTTTGGGATCGTCTGTCGAAAAGTTTTACTTTTGCACGTAAAACGTACGAGGGCAACAAAAGACGACTCGGCTCCATTTTCCCTATTAAACAGAATGAAAGAAAATATTTGTTTCGTTAGCCGGTTGAAGAAAGTTTTCGGGTCTGGCATTGTAATGGGGTTGCATTCAAAAGTTGCTTGTTCTTATGTTTTCGTAGCGTCTTGTTTTTTTTTTGCCCTGGAAACATCAAAGTGCGAGCGTATGTGGGATTGGGTTACATAGTTTTTAACTTTCCGTATTATTTAGAGATTGAAGCAGTGTAGAAGTTTGAGATTGTTTGTAAAATTCACCGGACAGGTTCTGATTGATTGCAATTACATATGTTTCATATGGGTAATTAGTACAAAGAGCATGTTTTTGGGAATTGTTCTGATGCAAAAAGTGATTACTCGTATACAGAAATGGAAACTAATTACATAGGTCCAATTACTTAGCTAAATTTCTGATAAACTAATCCGCAACCGGAACGCAAATTTAGATAAAATTAATAAACTGATATACATATAAGAATCCCATTAATGGAAAAATAACCGAACGAGAGATAAACTTTAGTGATTGCCCATCTCGAAAGCGAAACTTGCATTTTGTAATTAGGATAAAAGATAATAGTCTAAGAAAAATGGCATATTTGGTCGACAGAAATCCTACATCAAAATTTTTTTTTTGGATTATGGTTGGGAATGGTCCCCAGATTATGGCATTAAAAGTCCCAACCTATTGGGGGTCCGCAACCTTAAAAAAGGGGAAAGGGGCATTTTTTCGTGTTTTTTATTATTTCAAAAACGGTAAGAGATACAGAAAAATGGTCTGAGGACGAAAAAAACTTCATCAAATTATCTTTGCAATGATATATAACATATTAGAGTTTAATTGAATATTTCGGCGTTAGACTAGAAAATAAATTAGAATATTTTCATTTTAGACCTCTTTTAAAAGCTCCATAACTTTTGAAAGAAAGCTAGTTCAGCCGTAAAATTTCGTATGAGTATTCACAACAAGTTGAAGATCATTTTAAGGTAAAAATTCAGTGGCTCCGCTCAAGGACCCCCATTATCCCCCATTTAAATTTGTCAAAATGGCATGTCCATAACTCCCCCAAAATTGGAGTAGAGTGCTAAATTGGTTTGTTGTGATTGGAGGTCATAATCATAGTCAATTGTTGAAGGCAGCCCTTTCGAACAGGGAAACATTAGACTCTTTCGTGAAATTAATTTCTCCTGAAATTCGCTTCAAAAGTTGTTGGCATTGCCGAACCTTATAACTATATATGCCAAGGTTGCATTATAATTTGCGTCTGCCAGTTTCATGTTATGGGACGAAATCTTATATACGAGGGCAGTTCAATAAGTACCCATGTTTGAAGACATAGGATGGTACTGAGGGAAGTTGGTGTCATCATCGTGTGCTGCCATCTATCAAACGACGCCAAAACAAATTCCAGACTAATTTATTGGTTATTTTTTATTTGACAGCCATTCGAGTAACGCGTGTTTCCTAATTTTCGATAAGATGGAAAGAGAGAGGTAATTCGATTTCTGTTTTGGATCAGAAAAAATGCGAGGAGATAAAAGCGAAGTTAGATGGGGACACTTCGCCGTCTATGACCACCGTTAGATATTGGTTCAACGGTGAATCTGCTCCAAAGAAGTCCAAAGCGAAGCGGTTCCATCGGCCGGAAATCATGTCATGGCGGTCATGGCGACGGTTTTTTGGGATGCGAAGGGCGTCATCCTTATGGATTTTTTAGAAAAAGGAAGTAAGGTCACTGGACAGTGAGTTATTGGATCGCTTCGACAAAAAATTGAAGGAGACACGATCGCATTTGGCGAAAAAGAAAGTGCTGTTTCACCACGATAACGCACCAGCGCATTCATCCGAAGTCGTCGCCGCCAAACTGCATGAATTGCGTAATGAATTACTGCCACATCCTCCGTATTCACCCGGTCTGACTCCCTGCGATTTCTGCTTGTTCCATAACATGAAGAAATGGCTCGCGGGAAAAAAATTTAGCTCAAACGAGGAAGTCATCGCCGTATTTTGGCGAATTCGAGAAATCCTATTTTTTGGAGGGGTTAAAAAATGGCAGGAACGTTGGGAAAGTGTATCTTACTAAAAGAGGACTAATGTTGAAAAATAAAAATAAAAATTAGAAAAAAAATTGTGTTTTCATTTTCAACACGGGTACTTATTGAACCATCCTCGTATGATGACGAAATCACCTGGATGTAAAATTTCGTAAACATAACAATTTCAGCCTATTATCCGATTTTTTACCCTTTGGATTATTAAGATTTATATGCCTGTGTTCACACCACACCAGATAGAAGTTTTTGTCTATTTTTAGCTACCTTTCTGTCTGAAATAAATTTATGTCAGCCTAACAATTTTGGCTACCAAGGTTGTTTTTGATTATTGATCGATCAACTAAACTTTCTCGTGTTAACTTTATCTCTAAAGTTTCTAAATTTGTTTGAAGAACATTCTCAAAAGATGGCATTTCTAAATGACATAATCCCTAGACTAGCAACTCTGTTATCTAATAATATTTTAAAAGAAATTCCCTGTGATTAAATTTCGAAAAAAATCTATAGGCATTTTTTATGCTGCGGCCCGCTCAAACCTAAAGACAGTGATATTTGGCCCGAGCCAGATTTTGAGTTTGACACCCCTGCTGTAGAACAAACTTGTCTTGGGTCACTTTGTATGGGAGGTACCCATAGTTTTTATACGAATGAGCTGATTTTTGGTGGGTGGGGCGAGTATGACCTCCAATCACAACAAACCAAAATTTAGCACTCTGCTTAAATTTTGGGGGGAGTTATGGACATGCCGTTTTGACAAATTTAAATGGGGGGAGTCATGTGCGTTTTGATCAAATATAAAGTCGTAGTAGAAATTTATTAATGAAATTGTGCTTCAAACATGAGTAAACACTTTGAACTTTTTGTATTTAAATTTTTTTGTGACAATAGTTGGCCAGGGAGTAGGTATAGGGGAGAGGGGGTAACAAACCTTTTTTTTTGCATTTCTTTAATTATTTTGCAAACAGTAAAAGTTGGAGCAAAATCATGTAAGGGCGAATTAAAGCACCGATAATTTCCTTTATAATGGTGCATAATACCCATGCGAAATTATACCCTAGTCCGAAAAAAAACAATTTTTAGGAAGTTTTCAATTTTAATCTTTTTGGCTGCAAAAATTGCAATAACGTAAGTAATTTACGTAAAAATAGTTCGTTTTTAGAAATAGATGCGAATTTTGGCGAAAATTGCTTATTTTCGCGAATAGATGCAAAATGTTCTAATTTGTCCTTTTTGTTAATTTTTCTCAAAAAATAAAATTTGAAACTTAAATGAAAAATACGTAAAAAACGCAAAAATAATTGCGTTTTTCTTTTTATTGCAAGTCCTTGAGAAGTGTTTTCCACAGGTAAATGAGTGTCAAAATCACTTCGACCACTG
Source organism: Microchrysa polita (assembly GCA_949715475.1). Classification (NCBI taxonomy): domain Eukaryota; kingdom Metazoa; phylum Arthropoda; class Insecta; order Diptera; family Stratiomyidae; genus Microchrysa; species Microchrysa polita. The sequence continues at coordinate 62,704,608 of OX454417.1, forward strand.
ATTTCGAACTATGATGCAGTTGTCAGCCATACTACCCTTACCCTTATAATTCTTTGCTTATTATAATCTATATTTTTTTGTAGTGGTGAATTTTGAACACTCGTTCCGCTGCGAATCTGCAGAATTTTTTGTAGTAATAGAAAGTAAAACAACACTAAAACGTGTTTATGCGAATTTTAGGGAAATTATTAATATCTAAAATTAGTTTATGCGAAATTCTGGTTTTTATCTGCAAAATTTCCGTACCTTTAGTTATTATTTATTATTATTAGATGGAATTCTTTTTCCTTAAATTATCCTAGGATACGCCGCCAAACAAATATTTCGATTTAACGCTTGTATGACTTGCTAACTTGGGCTCTACTAATTAAGATGTAAGTTCTTCTGAAATGGAATTCCTGCGACGAAAAATAATAACGTTCCCCTGCTAATATTCCGAAAATCCACTTGCCTAAACTCGATCCCACTTTACAGTAGGAATGGTTAGCATTGAGGCATTATACTCTACCTTGATATTTAATTCAACCCGGTTGTTGTAACCCAAAACAAATTTATTTATTTCCGATTGAAATAATTTACATTACCGAGTATAATGTGGATGTGCCTTAACGTTAAAAAAAATTATCTCTTAATTGTAACGTAGGTTAAAATTAATTAGAAAATATGATTCCTCATTTTACAACACCTTTGGATAAGACATTATGTATGTAATTTCAGAAAACTACACTTTTGAATTTCCATTTCTTTTTCTGTAAATACTAATAAAAGAATGAAAGTAATTTGCGGGATATTAGGAAATATATTTTTCCCGATAAAATTACTTTCATTCTTTTGTTATTTACAGAAAAAGAAATGAAAATTCAAAAGTGTAGTATTCTGAAATTACATAATGTTTTATCCAAAAGCGTCGGGAACGAGGTATGTGGAAATTGGTATCCATATACATTTTAAAAGAAGACCCAAAGCTGGTGTCATTCTCAACACCAAACGTTTCTTCAATTTAAATTATCCTCTAGTGTTTAAAACAAGAGATTTCCGAAATAAAATTCATTGGAATCACTACAATTGGTATAGCTCCAGCGTTATTCAACCTTTATCGTTACCAACCTTCATGGCCTTATGTATCGAAAATAAAATAGTTGTGGCATACCCTTTTTTTAAAAGACGTTACATATTTTCAATCCTGTTGCAGCCCACATCGATATGAGGTGAATTCCAAGAATTTTTTTTGGTTTTAAACTCCTACGTTAAATGCAACATGTCCTAGACTTAAAAAAAGCAATGCCTTAGAAATTAATGGACGTCGATCTATACTTTTCAGTCATCAGTCACAGTAACTTTCCATACAAGTTGAGTCACGTAATTAATTGACTGACAATCTTTCAACTTGCATGTAGAATGACTCTGACTGATGACTGAAAAGTGCCAATCTACCTAAAAGAGTAGGTTAAGTATAATCTATGATAGCTGAGATTATACTTAATTGCATAACATGTCTCCGAGTTCAGAGGATTGATTTTTATACCCTTCGCTCATAGAGTGAAAGGGTATATTAACTTTGTCATGAAGTTTGTCACGAATTAAAGGAAGCATCTCATCATCATAAAAAGTATACATATAAATGATCAGCATGACTTAAGGGGTCGATTGGGCGATGTCCGTCTGTCTGTCTGCCCGTCTGTTCGTCTGTTGCGACGCGTTTTACTCGGCCAATTTAAAAGCTATGAAGCTAAAATTTTGCACAAATGCTTCTTTTTGCTGCAGGCAGTTTGTATGTTTGAATCAGCAAAATCGGACAATGGGGTCATGGAGCTCCCATACAAATCCAACTCCCCAAATTAGGTTCTTATAAGGAAATTTTTTTTATTTGTTTATCAATTTCAACCAAATTTCACACAAATGTGTTACTATTGATGAGACAAAACATATATAAGAATGGATCAAATCGGACCATGGGGTCATGGGACTGCCATACAAACCCAAACCCCCAAATTAGGTTCTTCCAAGAAAAACTTTTTTATCTGTGCACCAATTTCAACCAAATTTCACACAAGTGTATTTCTATTGACGACACAAAACGTATGCAAGAATGGAGCAAATCGGATTATGGGGTCATGGGGCTGCCATACAAACCCAACCCCCCATTTGGGTTCTTCTAAGAAACTTTTTTTTTACACCAATTTCACAAAACCTTGAATTAATGTGTCTTTATCAAAGCAACACAAAAGGTCAAAACAAATGGAATCTTACTATGGGGCCGCATCCCCCAATAACATTTTTAGATTAAATATTTTTAATTGCCACTTATTCCAACCAAACCCCACACAAATATTGTGTTGTCGACGCAACGGAACTTTTGTGAAAACAGTAGGAAAAGAATGGGAAGGGGGGGGGGGGGGTTAAAATATAAGTCGTAGGTACGCCCGAAAAAAACTTTCAGCCGGGAAGAGTATCCAAATTTCGGCCGCGCCCGAAATTAGCTTCGGTCTCATTTATTTTATCATAGTTGGTTTTTGTTGGGGACACCGAAAATTCGAAAATTTCGAGGATAATTTATTATGCTGCTGCAAAGATAAAAGCACTACGACATTCCTGGCAAAAAAAAAAAAACTATTTTTCCTTATCCAGGAGATGTACCGGACAAATGTTACTGAGCGATCAAATGTTACTGATTGTAAATTATACCCTTCTTCTTGTTTCCTAAAAACATTAAAAATATCGGAAAAAAAATTAGCTCCCAAAGTTATGCGCATAGACCTCAATGTAATTATTGATAACAAAATGGAAAGTTCAAATCATAAAAAAAGAGACCGTTTTCTAGTGTTATCATTGAAAGTGGACTTGTACCATTTTCAAATAAAACATATGAGCCATTCGATTTTTCAATAAACTTGCACTCATTATTTCGGCATGTTACTCCACATAGATTAGTATGACATTTTGGTTATAGTTAGTGCATATTAAGATATATTTAAAATGGCATTAACTCATTTTTCATGTCAGCATCTCTCATTGTCCAGCAACCCCTTTTTTGAAACAGAAGCAAAGACGCATTCACCGGGCATCGAATTTTTCAGATAACCAGAATCCAAGGAGCATTTCTTCTTTTCAGTACCGTATATCCCCATGTGGGGCCATGACGTGTTAACTCAGCTGTTTATAGGCAATTTCGAGTCAACGTTACATTGCATATCATTTCGGAGTGTATATAATGGTGCAAGCACTATATATTTCCTATCCGCACATGTACGGAAATTTCGGACCACGCCGAGATCTCCGGCCCTCTCGTAGAGTGCGACTCAACCAAGTGAGCCACAGAGTGGGTCCTATAGCAATATTATTATTTGAAATGAATCGTGTAAGAGTAACTAGCAATTCACTTTTATCTTCTCTAGCGAATTCGCTAACGGCTCACTAGTGATACACCTGTCGCTTATTTTTTACATTCGAGACGAATGCTGCACCTCAGGTCACTAACGAATCGAGAAATGTTCACCTTTAGTGAATATATAGAGGGTTTATATATTCGCTAAAGGTAAATGATTCTCGACCTGCTGGTAATTCGAGAAAAACGATTCGTCGCGAATGTAAAAAATGAGCGACCGGTAATTTACCGACGGTTCGTTAGTGAATTCACCAGCGAACGTTTTGTTCGCTAAAGTGATTGGTTGGTCACTCGTCTGCGGTTTGCGTGGTATGCTGGGTTTCGACCCGACAATTTCGACTGTTTAAAGAACGTCAAATACATATACGTAAATACTCTTTTGCGGACGGTAGGCAAGCGATTTTTTTCTTTAGAGTGTCAAAGCCTATTCGTACTATTTTGTACGACATGCTCAAACTCTCTAATGTGTTTATGTCTGATTTCATGTCAAATGAGAATAATTCTTCTTTTAAAGCTTTGAATCCGCGTAGCTGACGCTATATTTATTTTTAGCTGACACAATTAGGATATTTTCGGCAGGCATAAATCCAAGAAATTATCGGGAAAGTCCCTACAAAGGAAAACGCGACTCTAAAAGTTTAGTGATGAAAACGAATATCACTTTATCGCACGATTTTTTTTTTACAATGGTGTCATATGAATTCCGCAGTTGTTCTAATTGTTTTAGTGGTAAAAAATTGTAGTAACAATTTTTATTAAATAAAATTGTAGCAACAATTTTTATTAAGTTTTTCCTAATTGTTTTAGTGGTAAAAAAATTGTAGCAAAAATTTTTTGTACGTTTTAAAAATCGTTAGGTGCCTCATTGTGCAACACTATATACCTAGATATTTTTAATTTAAAAACTAATTGAGCAAACTTCTTCTAGCATGCTCTACTTTGTACCATGCCTATATCAGAACACAATTTTCTCCATAAAGTACATATTTAAAAGCCACTTTTTCCATGACTATGCCATGCGGTTGTCGTTGTCCGTCATCCCCGAAAGCATCATCATATCAACTCACAAATGCCACATCAAAAGGATATTTTCGCAACAAAAGGAAAAAATTTATTCGTCCAAACGGTCAAACCGAAAAAAGCACATATCTAGCATAAAACCTCGTTTAGTGAGACTCACAAGAGGATACGAGACGAGAATGTATGCCATTTAGAACAACATTCTTGTATCTATGTGCCGCATTGGTACAGACATGGTAGGTTCCATCCATATTATATAATATATCGTCTCAAAAGGAGAATATGTGTGCGCTTAACAATGAGTCTCGAAAGCATTCCCTCAGCATCATCCTTGTATTTATTCCATATATAATATTGAGTAATCTAATCTTAACGAAACTAACTAACCGGAAAGTTTTTGGGGTAATCTAATCTGCAAATTTTGGACGTGTGAATAGACCACATCGACGTGGAGTTTGCTGACCATTTGAGTAAGTTAATTGGACATTGGAGGAATATAATATTCTGAGAATTCGGAAGTATACATCTGTGCGTGTGTGTGCACTCGACTTTGGTCAACTATATAAAACCGACATTAAATCACTTCACATGACGTGATAGTATTTCATTATTCATCACACCGAGATGGACGACAGTGGAGTATGTATGTACCTACAAATTCGTTGTAGCTTAATGAATTTATTTGTATTCACGGTATGCCGAATAATTTCATAACAGTTACATTCTTACACATTCTTTTCAGATTTTTGATTTGAAGGACTAGCGTTTAAACGAGTGATTAGTTTTTAACCGACTACCCTTTCATGGGAAAAACTAGCTCGGCAGAGCGTGATGTTGATTTTAACTAGTCTACAAAAGATCGTGAAGATCAGATGTGCGACTTAACGTGACCAGAGTCCCGAAGACTCAATGCTCTGTACACAGTGGCGGAACAATTTCACTCGGGGTCCTCCCGCCAACTTCTTGACTCTTGAGTAAGCCCTCCTACACTGAGAAAAAGCAGAGTGAAATCAATCGAAAACCCTCTTGCAGGTTGATCCACACTTTTCAGTCATCAGTCACAGTCATTTTTCATACAAATTGACAGATTGTCAGTTAATTTATAGACTGACAATCTGTCAATTTGCATTTTCGAAATTACTGTGAGCTGTGACTGATGACTAAAAAGTGTGGATTGACTTTAAACCAACTCTGAAATATGAATTTGACGTTACAGTGTTTGTACTAAAATTAAGAACGCCTTAAAATAACTTTGCAAAGAGCTACTTTGACTCTTTGCATGCTTATATTGAGAATAACGTTCTTTTTGTAACTTTTACTAAATTAATGATTTCATAAGACGTTTTTTCTTTTTATTTTAAAATAAATACGCTCACGTAGCAGGCATGACCTCTATAGGTGTTGGTGACATTTAAGCACTGTAAATACCCTGCGCTTGTAATGGGATTCGATCCCGGCGGGAAACAATGATTTGAAGATGAGCGCCCTATCTACCCTAATGCCACACACACACGGCCAATCCGAATCCATTTTTTTAGATTTTTCGTTCTTTCAAAATCGAAGAAAATGTATGAAATTGGCATAACGAAGAATACAAAAAAGGGACGCTTCGTGTATGGGCGGCCTAAGTTTCTAACTTGCCAGACAATTGAAAAAAGCGACAAGTTCTTAATTCAACTTTATTCCTTGTTTCAGCTTTAAATTTAAGTGTGCTCTAATTTAAATCTTACAATTCTAACATCGTTTGAACTTATTAAATTCAATACAGCAATCTTGGCAAAACTCCTTTCAAACCAAATGTGGCCTATGCACCACAGCCCTAATGACCATGTATATACCGCAAGCAAGAGAAAATATTTTAGTCTTCGACATACACAGGCCGTACTAACTAGTTTGAACTAAGTTTAGTACCACTCTCAAACTATTTTGTTCGTGTATGACAGTTTATGACAAAGTGGATTGGAATTTAGTAAGAAAGTTTAGAAAAGGTACTATCCCCAAAAATGTCTTAAGATAGTTTATTTGCAGAGGGACCTAAAGAATCTTTTTGCCCATATGGTACCTACTTGGCAAGGAAAAGGGTGGGTCGGATTATAAACCGCGGCTACAGTTATCTTGTCGTGCTCTGTGGCCGTGATCGTTCGGTCGTCACTCTGTGATATAGAGACTCATAGAGAAACGAGTTTCCAAACTCGGCACGACTCGTCGCAAGTTTATTATTCAGAAGAAGATGATACGAAATATTCTTATCGTAGAATAATAATGCGACTAGGAAGTGGTATGGCTGACAACTGTATCACACTCCGATCCGAATTCAGTTGTCTTTGTAACGTTGACGACTACACACGGTAGTCGTCAGCGCACCATGCTCCACTAGGAGTTAGGGTAATAAAGAGACAGTTATCTAAGGGAACTGGTGAAACAGCAACAATAAATTTAGCATTTGTTTTGACTTCGAAAAGTGTATATATCTTCTTGTTTACAAAAAACATTTCCGTCGGAGTGTTTTTATGGTTCATGTGGCTTTTGGGTCCCTAAATCTCGTGGGCCTCCCCGCAACGTGGGCCCTTATGCGCCGCCGCTGGCTGTACATATGCTTGCGGAATTCGGCGAGATCCTCAGCCATATTTGTATTTCTGCAAGCGTTGTTTTTCAGATAGTTCGACTGCCACAAGATCAGTTCACAGATTTACTAAGAAAATTTTGTGATACAGCGGCACAAGAGAGGCTTGAACTTGAAAATACTGCATCATGATCGATAGATAGATTGCAGAAATTTCAGATATCTGTAAGGGCTTTTCATGCTGCCCGAAAAGTACTTACTTAAAAGCTTAGTTTCGTTTATTGTAATAGATAAACTGATACCTCATTGGGCCGAGAATTCTTAAGCTGGTGGTGGCTTTCCAGGCACAGTTTCATTTCAAGGGAGCTATGGTTAGAAGTGTGAGGAGAACCTCCAGAGCCGTGGAAGGGTGCCTTATCATGTTTGCGATATTTTTGGAGGAGAATATGTATTCCTCTATTGTTACATTAGTGTTGCTATATCCCCGACGCTCTTACCGCCATTCTAATGGATTCAAAGGACATATTGTGGGCAAAAATCTTTATCTAAAAAACCAAAGTCCTTTCTTTATTATATACTATATAAAAGTGGGTTTTAAGCAGCGTAGAGCTGCTAGACGCACAATTCCGCAAGCGTGCCAAATTTAAAAAATGTCGGTGGGTTCTCGAGTTATGGATAATGAATGATTGGCAAATATAAAAGTGCGATTATCTCCCTTAATATCGATAGCAACGGGGTCATGCTTGACACCTTAAATCGCATATTTAGTCGGCTGTAACTTCTTAACCTTGACAGCTACAGCCTTGAAATTTTCACCAAATATGAGCAATGAGCGTGATGCTGATCTCATTACCTCAACCAAAAGCAGATACGATCTTGGAAATAGGATGTCACTAACACATCCTGCGGTCTTAGTCCAATGCTGGAATGTCGCGCCTGTTATTTATTTATGAACAATAAGGTGTTCTATAAGTCATTTGAAATTTTTCGCTTACGAATTGTCGAGTTGTGGACATTTCTGTGAGATTTGGTTGGAATTGGTGCAAAAATAAAATAGTTTCTCTTAGAAGAACCTAATTGAGGAGTTCGATTTGAATGGCAGCCCCATGACCGTAGGGTCCGATTCTATCTATTCTTACATATGTTTCGTGGCATTCATTAAGAGAAATTCATTTTTATGAGGTTTGTTTGAAATCGATGCACAAATAAAAAAGTTTTTCTTAGCATTTGGGGGATTGGGTTTGTATGGCAGCCCCATGACACCACGGTCCGATTTCATCCATTCTTACATTATGTTTTGTGGTGTTAATAGAAACGCTTTTGTGTATAGTTTGCTAAAAAAGTTTATTTTTGGAAAGACCGAAATGGCGGGTTTTGCTTTGTATGGCCCCATGATTCCATGGTCCGATTTTAGCGATTCAAACATATAAACTGCCTGCAATAAAAAGAAGCACGTGCGCAAAACTTCAGCTCGATAGCTTTTAACCCTTCGTTATACGCGCACCTATTTGTCACGTGGTTAGGCGCGCGGGCTACAATTGTAGCCCAAATTAAAAAATATATAAAAAAATATTGCTTTTAGATTTTTTTCCTGCTCGGTCTGCGATCTCTTGATTACTGTACAGAATAAAAAATATAAAATCCTTAACTTTCCATTAAAATATATATAATAAAAGAGGGCAAAATGGTGGACAAAATAGTCACTTTTCAAAATGAAAGCCACAAAAAAAGTTTATATTCTCAGAAATCAACGAACGAGAGAATGCAGTTAAAACTGTCCAGTTTGGGGAATTCCAAACTTAGCCCATTTTTGGGTACCCAATATTCACAAATTCTTACACTGGGAGTACAGTTTCTTGCTAGAAAGCTTATAGTGAATCAAACTGATTGAATTTTTACTCACAATATTCAGATTAACTGTTCTCGCAATATTTACACTAGAATTGATAAAAATTTTAATCGAGAAACTAAGTTATGTTAGCAACAGGTAACATATGCCGCCTGTAAAAAATGTTGAACCCGACTCCAGGTTTTTCGTTAAAATAGTAATCTATTTTTGTACATTTATCCTGAAACCAATTTTTTGATAAACATTTTACTGTTGCTATTTTCTACAGTGTTTCATAATATTTTTATTTTAATGGATATCTATGAGTACCAAAAAAGTAACATGATTGGGCGCGCGAAAGTTAATATACCCTTTCACTCTACGAGCGAAGGGTATAAAAAATAACTAAATAGAAAAGTTAGAAAGTTAGTGATAAAGGTAAGTACCAAGTAAGTACCGAGCAAAAAACTTGCATTTATGTCTACCGCGAAAAATGTACCGTAAAGACATGGTTTTAGTATCTAAATTTAAGATAAATGTGCACTCGCGGCCTGATTGATTGTCGATGACACATTTTCCCTGTGAAATAAAGTGCAACTGCATTGTTTTCGCTGGTGAAATGTCTCAAACCGGTATGGAGACTTTGGTGTGAAGTGAGTACCACCAAGCGAATTCGATTTCTTCTTCTTCACAGTACTGTATAGCCCCATGTGTGGTCATGGTGCATTAACTCAGCTTTTTATAGACAATTTCCAGTCAACGTTACATTGCACATCATTTCGGAGTGTATATAATGTGCCAAGCACTATATATTTCCTATCCGCACATGTACGGACATTTTAGACAACGCCGAGATTCGATCTCTGGACTTCTAGATTACTAGCATCGTAGAGTGCGACTCAACAAAGTGAGCCATAGAGCGTGACCATCACAACCATTCACATTTTGACAGGAATTGGATGGATTTCACGTGAAATGGCGATGTTAGTACCTACTCTAAAACGTAAAAATACATTCCTTTCTTACATACATAATTACATTCAAAAAAACAATGTGTTTGGGATAGAAATCAAAAAGGGGCGAATACTCGACGGACCAATTGTTCGATATTTTACGAATGAAAAAACTCACGAAACACGTTTTTCATAAAATAGTCTTATTATCAAAAAGGCAAGCAATTAATAAATTACAAGTTTAAAATTCAAGTGTACAATAATTCAAGAGGTTTTGCAATATACTAGACAAGTCCAACTATTGAAATATAAAGCGCAAGTAAAGAAAGTGCCCGGATGGGATCAACAATTCAAGTTAAACCGAACCAAAAGTATGTTTCCGGATGGGGTCAACAATTCAAGTGAACGTTATGCTAACTTTGACTTTCCTTGAAACCTTGTATCGAACGATTGAAACGTTATTCAAGTTCAAGGTTAAATCTAATACAAATCTAATACATGTGTATGTATGTAATTTGAAAGTATGTACATATTAACAAATATCGTAATAAGTTCAAGTATGTGATAACTTTATCCAAAATTTCAATAAGGGCTCCATTACACAGTCATATTTCTATTATAATATCTATTATGAAATAGAAATATTATCATATATATGACCGTGTAATGGCATTTCATAATAGATATTATCATATGTACTATAAATAGAACCTATCATCATATCTAAACGTCAAAATAAAAATTCGTAGCAATTCCGTGTTCTTCGCGTCTGGCGACCCAGGGACGTACCCAAAGAGGCTTTTTCTACATGTACTTCTTTCTTAGAATCAAATAGAGAGTAATAAGCGACCCGAAAAACGCACAATTCGCCATTATTTGATGCATTTCCGCGACTAAAGGAATAGGCCAATCAAAGAAGACATTATAGAGAACTTCGAAGGGGTGACGATTTTGTTCTTCGGTATTTTGTTAGAAGTAGTTAGGAGGTACTAATTTCACTCGGAGCTGAGTGGTGCGCTAACGCGGGGAGGGGGGGGGGGGGGGGTAGTTAAAGGTGCAATTTTTTGTGTTTTGGGCTATATCTCGAAAACGGTGAGTCGCAGAGAAAAAAGTTGTGAGTAAGCATTAAAGTTTTGTAAATGTCCTATTTATTTGTCCGTACTTGCTAACGGTTCTTCCAATATTGTTTATTAAAAGTCGGAAATTTTAAAATTTTTCAATTTTCTCTATTTACAAGGATAAAGACAAACGTTGTGATAAAGCGGGAGGGGAAGGGGGGTGTGACTGTTTTTATTTCATGGATCCATAATGGATGGTTCGGAGTAAAACATACATAAACAATATCGGAAGAACCGTTAGGAGTTTTGCATATGTATGGGCAAATAAATAAGACATTTAGAAAGCTTTAATGTTTACTCACAACTTTTTCTCTACTACTCACCGTTTTCGAGATATAGCCCAAAACACAAAAAATAGCACTAAATTGCACATTTAAACCCCCCTCCCCGCGTTAGCGCACTCCTCAGCTCCGATTAAAATTAGTAGCCTTACCTCCTGACAACTCCTAACAAAACACTGAAGAAAAAAATCGTCCTCCTTCGATGTTCTCTACACCCGCTTTTTATGCATTCATTGCTTGGCCTAGAAAACAAATTTTGTATTTGACACTTGAATAAACAATAGATATTATGATATAAATATGATGTAGTGTAATATGTAAAAATTTGATTTTCCATGATAGATATGATCATATCTATTATAATAGATATTATAATATAAATATGACTGTGTAATGGAGCCCTAATATCATGTTGCAGGATTCTAGTGTTCTAATCGGGTCAAATATGCATACATAAGCTTATCAGCTGATAAATGACATTAAATGTAAACAAATCAAAGTAAACAATTCAAAGGCGAGTAATTGTGTTAAATTCTACCTGATCGAATTAACTAATATTAGCTATTGATTTTGCAGATCTATTATGATGCCAATGATGAAGATAGCGACGACAGCGATAATGATGATAACGACGAAGATAACGGTGACACCGATGATGCCGATGAAGACTATAATTGTGATTTCAATAGACGGAACAAAGTTCAGATAAGTATTCGATTACGTAATTCCAGAGTGTACGATAAGATACTTTGTGTTTCCGTTTGTGTTTTTACTTTTCAGGAAAGTTCGAACGAAGCGACAAAGACGAAAACATGGGCCGATATTGATCTTTGCCTGGACGATGAAGCTTTAGTTCTGACAATGAGTGCTATGCTTTCGACAACAATAAAAGGATGCATGGGCGATTGGGCGACGAATTAGAGAGGAGAAGTCCGAACACAATGTAAATAATTGATATTATGCATTTAATAAATTTAATTAATTTTTATTATTAATTTAATTTAAAAAATTAAATTAATAATATAAATTTAAAAAATTAAATTAATAGTATAAATGAAATTAATTAGAAGTCAAATAATAGTCACTAACAATTCATCTAACATATTGCTTACATCCCAGCGGACATTCTGAATTCATAGTGAAAACATAGCGAGCTGACTTCATGAAAGTGAACTCACTTTAGCTTCATTTAGCCCTCAACTTTTTAATCACATCGTATTCACGTACGTCTGATATGGTTTAGAGTAGGTACTAACATGGTCATTTCACGTGAAATGCATGCAAATACGCAATTGCACTTTATTTCAGGGGGAGAAGCTGTCATCGACAATCAATCAGGCTACGAGTGCACATTTATCTTAAATTTAATGAGTAAAAGGCAAGTCTCCGCGACACATTTTTCACGGGAGACATAAATGCAAGTTTTTCGCTTGGTGAATACAGTACTCGTACTTACCTTTAAGGTACATTTTCCTCGACACGACTACAGCGACAGCGACTCGCTCATTCCATATAAAAACTCATTTTCTCTCATTCTAAAAACGAGGTTTTATATGGAATGAGCGAGTCGCTAGGGTCGTGCCGAGGAAAATGTACCTTTACACCGAAGTGAAATCATTAACCCTAGAGAGATAATCACATTTTTTACCCTTGAAAAGATAATCATACGTCGAGTCGACGTGTTCCTAGTTAACATCCTTATAACTTCTTTCTTAAGAGTAACATGTTGTTAAAAGGTAGATATATAATAATTTGTATTCAATATTAATCTGTTTAACTCATGTTTTTGCAAAATTATCATTTTTTTGTTTATATAATATTAATTTTGAAAAAGTGGTTCTAGGAGAAAGTGGACTGTCCTTTCAATAGATTAAAATAAAGGATATCTTTACCGAAACAGGCTTTTAGTCATTATATCCAAGTAAATATACATACACATTATAAAGATTTATAAAAATGTCAATTCGGGGCAATTAAAATATTTTTCAGTACAAATTTGTTCTACAGTTTTTACTGACATTAAAGATAATCATATTCGATTTGACGTATATTTGACTCATGACCCCCAATATCTTAGGCTGTGTGGCACCCAAGCCAATAATTTTGCCACGTAATTACGCCTATAGACATGAATTGAGTTAAATCTTGGAACCAACAAATTATAAAGCTTCACTTTTGAGATATAATAAAAAGAAAAATTTCTGTACGTCGATTCGACGTAGATTATCTCTCTAGGGTTAAGTAGTTTCAGAACGAGTTCAGTAGATGAATTTTAAGTGAAGCCATTAGGTCATTTCAAGATGGATTCATAAATTCGGGTCCTCGCGTATTATTCCCAGGCTCACCCATTCTTCCAGGGTCTAGGTTTTCGGCATGCTTCGTATAACCTTCAAGCTGCTGATGTTAACGGCATGGTCCTCCTCCACTACGTGCGCAGCGACTGATGATCGAATGATTCTACCTGGATGACGTCTGTTATTTTCGGCTTCTCGGATGTGCTCGTTGAATCTGGTCGTCACTAATCGCTTTGTCTGCCCTATGTAGCATTTTTGGCAATCCTCCACCCAAGAATTTTATTCACTATTGAGATGGAAAAAGATGGAGCAATACCATTCTTGGACTTGATGATTCTCAATAACAATGGCGCACTAGAATTTGAGATCCGGTGGTGGCGAAAACTTCACTTTGATCCATGTCAATGCCCAGTGTCACGCATTGCGTCTCACTCGGCAGTTTCTGAAAGAAGCCAATATGTCGACACTTAACAGGCCTGTACGCAGTCCAGACATCAATCCCATTGAACACTTATGGAATGAGCTCAAGAAAAGAGTCCCAGTCAGAAATCCAGTCCCTTCCACTGAAGAATTGAAGGCAGCCCTAGTTACATTAATTGTTTCTTTTGTGGTTATCAAGTGAAATAGACATTCAGTATAGGTGATTTCAGATTGGTTTCACCTATAGTGAAGTAGTGTAGGTTAGGTTTTTTTGCTTTAACCGTTGTGGAAGACACATACGGGACATTTATTTAAACTAAAGATTTCCAATTTTTTACAAAAATATACAAAGAATATGGAATAGTTTAAGTAAATATTTTAAGCCGCTAAAGGATACGGCAATTGTATAAAAAGAATAAAGTTTACATACATTTTACTGTTATTAGATGATTATTCATTTGAATGAGTTTGGATACAAAATGTTAAATGTTTTCAAAAATATGAAGGAAACTTTTGGATAAGATTTTACGAAATAGAGATTCGAAATTATGTTGATTGTTGATATAACACGCTCGTTCTAGCTCGAAACCTCTGCCAAGCGCGGAGTAGATGATGTCCATATTGAATACATGAGTTGTCGATCTCGACCCGAAAGGACCATGGCATATCATACGTGCGGCAGTTACAAATATTTTATCCTGCTGTGAAATTCTTATTAATATCTTTGAGTTTAGAAACTATATGTTTAATGAATTGCAAATAAGAGTGAATATGTTGATCGCAATCATGACGAAGTAGAGATTCGAGATTAAGTGGTTCTGGTGTTGTACTGCCACATCTGCTTATATGCCGCGCTCGTTCTCCCTCGAATTTCTCACAGTCGCGGAGTAGATGTTGTACCGATTGAATGCTTGAGTTGTCGCATGGACAACGATCTGTTCGAGCCCGTTTGAACCGAAACAAGTATTCGAGGTGATAGCCGTGATTTGTTAGGAATTGCGTGGTCTCGAAGGATATTCCGCCAATACCTCGCAATCGCCGCACTAGTTGCATCGATGGCAACATGGAAAAACAGTGTCTGCCCTTGCTGTTGGGATTTCGATATTCGACTCTCCATTCGTTGTCGCTCTCTTCTTTGACGAGTTGTTTTATGTGTGATATAGGAAATAATGAGTAGCTAGTTTGTTCTCGAAATTCATTTGCGGCTTCCTTAGCCGCAACATCGGCAGCTTCGTTTCCACTAATATTGCAATGGGCCTTTACCCATGAGAACTTGACTTGGCGATTCGTCTGACTAATGGAATATAGCGCTTTGTGGATAGAATTTACAATCGGATTCGTGTTACTTCGGTTTTCAATAGACTTGAGCGACGACAAACTATCTGTGAAAATGCAGGCACTGAGTACATCTGTGTCTTGAATCCATAGAAGAGCTTTGAGGATCGCGAAGAGCTCGGCTTGATATACACTGCAAGCTGATGCTAATTGGTACTTTCTCACATCGGACTCTCCGTGGTTGTGTATAACTATCGCACACCCAACGTTACCATTCTCAAGTTTCGATCCATCAGTAAAAATCGTAGTTGAGGTACCTTGAGAAACGGCGCTTACGTCTTGTTGGCAATCGCACTTTTCGTATGTTATCGTCTGTGTAGGTTAGGTTAGGTTAGGTTCAGGGGCCGCTAGGTCTACACCCAGCGCACGAACGAACGTTGTCCTGTTTTGGCCAGATCATTCTCGTCGTTGCGAAAGTCCAGCCATTAATCCACCTTGCGTTGGTCCTGTGCTCTGCAGCATCATCTATTATCACTGCACAGTTGATAATAGGTATTTTCAAGTTGGCGCGGCTATCTTCAGCGTTACCTGCTGACGCATATCGTGCCAAGTCATCTGCGTAGCGATTGCCTACAAAGCCACTATGGCCCGGTATCCAGCATAGAGTAATGTTGAAGAAGCGACCCATCTCTCTAAGTAATGCGCGGCAATTCTCAATAGTTCTTGATGTGGTTAGCACTGAATCAAGTGATCGAATTGCAGGCTGACTATCGGTAAATACAACGACGTCTTTACCAGTGACGACGTGGCAGCCCAACCAGGTTAGGGCTTCGAATATCGCTGTTACCTCCGCTTGGAGGATGCTACAGAAATTGGGAAGGCGGTAAGACAAATTGATATACAATTCATCCGAGTGAATTCCCATACCAACTCCTGCATCCGTCTTGGAGGCATCAGTATAGATTGTAATGGATCCACTGACCAGCTGCCTGTTAGTATCCCAAGATTCCCTTGACGGGATCAAGCTGCAATGGTTCCTACCAAAAAAGTGATTGGGAACAATGTAATCCGTCGATGGGGGCAGGTTAAAGTTCCGAAGTATCGACGAGTGTCCATAATCCAGCGCTCGCCATAGGCCAGTTTCACGTAGGCGTAAGGCCGTGTATGCAGCCATCCGTTGACTAAAAACGTCCAATGGGAGCAGTCCGAGCACCATATCTAATCCGAATAAAGGTGTCGTTCGAAAAGCTCCTGTTATGAGAAGAGAAGCCAACCTTTGAACTTTGGCCAGCAAATTATAATAGGTAGTGGTGCTCAGTGCCTTCCACCACACACTAACTCCATAAAGCAATATAGGCCGCACAATAACGATATACATCCAATATACGACCATTGGCTGTAAGCCCCAGGTCTTCCCGATAGCTCTCCTTCACGAATACAGTGTTATAGTAGCTTTATTCACCCTTTCTTCGATGTTGGACTTCCATTTTAATTTCTTATCTAAAATCAGACTCAGAAACTTCGCCGTGTCAGAAAACTCAAGTTGAACGCCTCCCAGTCTAGGGAGGTTAATAGAAGGAATAGTCCGTCTTCTCGTAAAAAGGACTAATTCCGTTTTAGATGGATTAATTCCGACGCCACTCAGATTTGCCCAATCCGTTAGGATAGTCAGGGCGTTCTCTAATAACCCACTAAGAATGTCAGGGAACTTCCCCCTAACAGCAATAGCAACGTCATCAGCGTAAGCAGTGACTTTGCATCCGATTTCTTCCAAGTTCAGAAGCAATTGATTAATGGCTATATTCCAGAGTAAAGGAGAGAGAACCCCTCCTTGTGGGGTACCTCTTGAAACATATCTATATACAGACGAAGTACCCTAATTACTGTGAATGCGCCTAAAGATGAGTAACATATTCACGAGGGAGCAGATTGGATCTTCAACCTGTAGATTACGAAGAGCATCTGTAATCGCACTGGGTTGTATATTGTTAAAAGCCCCCTCAATATCTAGGAACACCACCATCGTGTATTCCTTATGATGAAGGGATTCTTCAATATAACTGACCAGCGAGTGTAAAGCTGTGTCAACCGACCTCCCTATAGTGAATGTTCAGTATAAAGTTGGACGGATGGGTAATCGTAAATGTATACCGAAAAATCATTTTTAAGAATATTTACACAAAAGTGTTTTACACAATTTACCATCAGTTGAGAACCCTGCTCTCTCTTGTAGTTTATCGGTATGTTTTTCAGAATCTCAAAACATTCTCTGAGATGATAAACGTTTTTCATTTATGCACCTGGGTGTATCCCGAAGGATTGTTGTCAGTGAACACAAAAATAACATTTATTAATGATGGAACTCAATACTCATCCAAACTCGCATAAAGTTCGGTTATTACCCAACTGTGTATCAGATTCAGACATGAACAGTGTGTCATATAGGAACCAGCAACCGTCATACGACATGACACAGTACGTAACATACCTATACAAATAAGTAAACCAATCCACCACCAGTAAACAGTTGTAACGTTGACTTAATTGTGTAAATGAAACAAAAGAAATTTTGCATGATTGTTGTTTCCTGCTTGTTTCAGGTGATTGTAATTAATTGTCGCAATCATTCATGCTGTTGTTTTCACATTAGCTCTACAGGACAATGACTGGCACATTAAAGACCAATGAACTGTTATGTTCCGTACAGTCAGCATAACGACTACAGTTATACACACGGTAATAATTACATCAACTTCATGTGGAAATAATTACATTATGTATATACAGGGTGTCCGGAAACTGCCGCATAAACGCACCGGATTGTGATTTCTAATGTGATTTCCAGCAAAAAAGTTGTTCGAAACATACCCCCTCAGCTTAACCCTTTAGCTGCCACAGGCATTTAAAGATTTTTGAAAAAATCATTTTCTTGCACGACTTAAAGCCTAATATCTCCAAGGCTAAACCAGCTAGAATAGTGAAATAAAATGATTATTATTACAGCCAACAAATTTACCTATAAAAGAAAATTAACCACACTTAAATCGGATAAGAGGTTTGATTTTTACAGAGCTTCAAAGCCAAATTTGCGTGATTTGACCCAAAAACAATCTTTTTTTCCATCTCAATTTTCTCCAACTTCTTAGAAGGTGAGGTACTTGTACGATTCTTTTAAAAATTGGCGCATAGTCTTACAATCATATCTTTCTTACGTCATTTTAATGTAGCTCCATTACTTCTAACAGTTTTTATACGTTAAGTGTAGAAAACTAGGGTTAATTTTAGCTCGAATTCAATACAATTCAATTCTCACTGCCCCTAAAGTTCTGCAATTGGTAAAATCTATTCAAAGTATGTCGAAATCGAGTCAAAATTAACCCTAGTTTTCTGCACTTAGGGTACTGTTAGAAATAATGGAGCTAGAATAAAATTATCTAAGAAAGATATGATCGTAAGACTATGCGCCAATTTTTAAAAGAATCGTACAAGCACCTCACCTTGGCAGAAGTTAGAGAAAATTGAAATGGAAAAAAGATTATTTTTGGGTCAAATCACGCAAATTTGACTTTAAAGCTCTGTAAAAACCAAACCTCTTATCCGTTTAGTGTGGTTAGTTTCATTTGATAGTTAATTTTGTTGGCTGTAATAATCATTTTATTTCACTATTCTAGCTGGTCTAGCTTTAGAGATATTAGGCTTTAAGTTCTGCAAGAAAATGATTTTTTCAAAAATCTTTAAATGCCTGTGGCAGCTAAAGGGTTAAGCTGAGGGGGTATGTTTCGTACAACTTTTTTGCTGGAAATCAACTGGGGAATCATCATCCGGTGCATTTATGCGGCAGTTTCCGGACACCCTGTATATGCATAAGTATATATTGGAGTGGGTATGCTTAAATTTGTATGCTGTGTATGTGTGGTACATATTTACTTGACATACTTAGTTCCTTATAAAAACTTGAGACGTGTACACTAAACACGTGTGATCCTTTGAAGTTCTCAAACAGACCACAGAGCTACCGATTCGGTCTATTAAGGTTACATTAAATTTGAAGAGGGAAAATATTATCAATAGGTACCTATTCTGCTGAAGGAATGGAACCACGTGGCACGTGTATACTTACTTAACCAACGAAATACTACCTTCATCATCGCTAGAAAATTATGAAAACCTTCAATAGACCAGGTCTTTGGTATTCGTACTATTTTTAGCTTTGGTTGCTCGATATAATTGATGTAATCTACATTATACTCATTTACAGGGTGGGCCAATTACAAGTTCGTTAAATCATAGGTTAGTTTGACACTGACAGTTTTTCGCTCTAAATCTCAGTAACTCAGTATCATACCTCCGCAGAACGAAATGTGTCGCTTTACGCGTGAACAACGTTGGGAAATATTGAAAACTTATTTTCAAAGTGGGTGCTGTCTAGCTCAAAGCCATTTACAGAGCCATGTTATACGACTTTTTTTTTACTGAAGTTGAAGACATGGATTTGGACGACCTCTGGTTCATGCAGGATGGCGCGCCATACCACACAGCCCATGCCACAATCGATCTTTTACGCACCAAATTCCCAAATCGTGTAATCAGCCGTCTTGGCGATGTCAATTGGCCGCCTCGAAGCTGCGACATCATTAATGGGAGCTTACTTACTTTCTAATAAAGCCATAAGACATGGAAACATTTTTTTTTTCCAAAAATATTCTCCGACGGCCTAGAAATATCTCTTCTTTTGCCGATGATATATTCCTCAGTAGTCCTAACATAACATCGTTGCCTTGCAAGTTGCACTTAACAAATGGTGTGAAATCCTGGAGAAGCATGGAGGGTTAGTATAACAAAGACTGAGTTCTTATGCTGCCTGTTCTCGGAACCTGATGCATCGATACCAGAAATGTACATCAAAGGAGAGCTTATGTTTTGTCCCAAGTTCAAATATCTTGGCGAACGCGAAAGAAATGACAGCGTCCGAAATGAAAATGTTACGCATCTCAGTTGGCAGGGACCACATCAAAAGTAGCGACATCCGAGGCAGCTTGTCCATAGACCAATCAATCACCAAAAAGCTCCTACAAATAGATTGGTATTGGGTATTGCTTATTGCCATGCTCAATGTCAATGTCCGCCTGAGAACCCCGCAAAAAAGGCGATGTCAATGGAAGTTCCAATTGATGGACCCAAGGCCAGAGGCAGACCGAAGAACACCTGGATGTGTCAAATGAAAAAGCAACAACAACGCATTGGTCTCGGCGATGATACGATCCAAGATAGTGCTGCCTGTAGAAATGGCCTGAGACATTAACGTCAGAACGGGCGATGCGCCTACCCCGCAGGTCAAGTGACGCGATGCCATGGAGCGGTATAAAGAACAAGGCAGGGAAAAAGAAAATATGTATAGTTCTTAAAACCCCAATACACTATGCAAACCATCTAACGATGGATTGCCACGACTTGTTATTTTGTAACATTGTATGGAAAATTGCAAACGTATTGTGCAAGTTTGCGCAAACAAGTTGGATTGCCTGACAAGCCATTAGAACGGTATCTCATTTTTGGATTGGAGACAACTTTTGCAAGTCTTCTTAAGAGTGTCGAGTGAAGGCTAGCGCAAAGCGATCTTTGAAGATTTTCAGAAAGTATGGAGTTAACAAAGACCTATGAAGACAGAGATCACATCGATGCTATGGCTGATTCAAATGGTTCAAACGAGTTTAGCCCCTGTCTCCTGAATGAAAATACTTCTTTGCTATTCACCAATCATGCATGGGGAGCCTGACCTCCCTAATTCTGGCTTTTATAAAAAGGAGTATTTTGAAGAAGAACGCAATCTAAAATAAAACCGAAAGATTTATAAAAGGTCTTTCAACGAAAAGTAAAGTTTTTTCTGGACAAAATTTTAATTTGTTCGTGCTCTAAATAGTGGAAAACTGTCACTTTAATTTTAGCACCCACATAACAGTTGTTCATGGTATTAAACACCCTTGACACTGTCATTAAAATTTCACTATGATTGTCTGACTTCACTTTCTTGATCCCTTCTTAAGAAGGAGGCAATTGTCTGCGGTATCAAGAATCAATGCCACCTACACCATAATTTCTCTTTAACCGCCCATCAAAATAAAAATAAATACTTATTATCATCTTATTATCCTGCACCGTTGTTGCCCGACCTGCCAAGGATGGGTTTCCACAAAAGGAAATTCATTACTTATTTCGTATGCTGAAAACAATTCTGGCAATATCCGAAATCCTCCTACCATAATGCGCGAGTCGGCTCTCGCTGAACTTCATTCGATGAAGACATATTTTATACAATTCACCGTAATGCTGCACGTGGTCCCATGTTTCAAGGATATACAGGGAACGAGGAGTAGAGTAGTAGGTACCTATATACTCATGTATGGTTATACGAATAGGAATAGTACTTGTTACTTTCAAACGACTTGAAACTTCTTCGAACCGGTAGGAAACAGGACAACTTTACCAATTTATCATTAAATGCGACACGTTTACTTTTGAATTGCAAATACACACGCAAATTTACATAAAGTACACAACGGAAATTTCAGCTAGACAAGAGACGAATACCGCGCGAGTAATTACGATACAAGAGAGGATCTCATTAAATGTTTCTTGTGTGTGTGTCTTGTATGTCTTTGACTCTCGGTCGTCATCGGCTTGGTCCTTGTGTCGTCGTCGTCGTCTTCGTAGTCCCGTATTTGTTTTTCAATGAATTAAAGAAATCATTGTTGGTATTTGCTTTTAAAATAAATACGAAGAAGAAAAGGAAATGATGGCGTAAGAACGCGAAACGAAGCGCTGTCTTTATAAATGGCTCGTTCGCGACCCCGAGATCCTCTACAATACAGTTGAATGGCATTAAGGAAATTACTTTCAAGTGAGCCGCAAGAAAGTCGAAGGGGAAGATCGTCGACCGGAGCCAGCAGCTTCAGCGAAGAATAAGGATATTTAGTCGGTTTGTATTCATTGTGTTTTTTTAGCGTTAATAGAGATTGAGATTGAGGAATTTAGGTGACACGTTTTCAACAAAGGACAAACACGTGCTTTTATAAAACTGAAATAGTAACAGGTCCTGGAATTTCGAGTTCAATCATGTATCCATGGGAAATAATATTCTCAATCCTTCCACATCTACATATAGGTACAGTTATACATGAAACAGTCGTAATGTAAACCCTTTTAAAGGTCCTCCAAATAGAATATCTTGAATCCTTTGACGAATCACCTAATTTTCTGATTTAACCTATTTCGGAAAGGGCAAAGGAACCTAATTTGTCTTCACATGTACCTATCTACTCCATTATTTTGCCCCGGCGGGCGAGGCGTCGCACTCATGCCCGTAGGCCTTTATGCGATGGCCAGTACCTATACATACTCATATAATCGAAATGCACACTGTTGTATCTTTTATCCGTATAATTGATGTGTTCAAGATTAGGAACCGGATCTATTAAATTGGCCATCTGTTACGTTGCGTTTTTACCCTCAGAGTACCCGGGATACGTATGTATGCGTATGTATATGGTTTCCCGATAAATAATTTATCAGTCGACATAGTCATCGTGTCGTAGAAGGCATTATTTGCTCACAGCAAGAGATACTTTGGATCCTGCAGGATATAGTATGCTTATTAGGTTGACCTTTTGAATCATACCGGGTCTAATATTGTAATCCCTGGTATTCCCCCAATTGTGTTGTAGCCCCATTCATTGGCTCTGTTTTGTTTTCGGAATGCCAAATGTTGACTCGACGACTATGGTGTAATACACCGTACAGAAGACAAGGTGACAATGGAATCTGGACTACGTAAATGGAAGGAATGTTGCTGTGTTGCTGCTTGCATACCAAAATCACATTCTTCGGCTAAAATGTCCGGGTGAATATGGTGTGAGTGTGTTTCTTGTAAGACCATGTTGCGTGAAAGGAACGTTATGGGCTTACGTCCGCAATAGGAATATGAACTCGTGTAATAACTCGCTTGAATCCCTTTTCAATGAATTGTTTAGCATTGATTTGGTTTCTCATGTTTTAGGAAATGTTTCCCACGAAATTAGAACAGAATTACCAGGGCTCTTGACGTTTGGGTTGTGAGCTAGAAGACGCAACTTCACAAATGGATTATTATTCAACGTCTTGTAATGGTGGTGGCTTCGATGATGGAAAGATGATAGAAAGTCAACCATGCCGGTCAGCTGTTGGCAGTGTGGACGGCTATCATCATCATCATCATCATAATCATCATCAATGTAGCACGATAGCCCGACGTCGGGCTTTGGCCGCCTGAATCGTTGACCTCCAATTCTCGCGGTTACGTGACCTTGTCCTCCAGTTTCGGAAGCCCAGCAGCTGGTGGGCGTCTTCACCTACGAAGTTCTCCCAGCGAGCTCTCGGTCGTCCACACAACCTCGCTCCGTCAATTCGTTGTGCGTTCATTAATTTGTTTGGCTTGCGATTATCGTCAATCCGTTGTACATGCCCCGCCCATTACAAACGTTGAAGCTTCACGAGTTTCGTTACTTCCAGCTCATCTACAATTGATACAACTCATGGTTGTACCGGATACGCCATTGATCTCGTTCGCGAACGGCCCCGAAAATTCGCCGAAGGACCTTTCGTTCGAATCTGTCTAGCAAAATTTCGGGGGCTTGGGTGAGGGTCCATGTTTCGCAACCATAACATGGCACGGTGTGGCGGTTGTCCATTACAAATAACTTCAATTTGAACACAACATTAACAATTGATTACGATCCACTGATTCATTTTCCGCGTTCCACTATATGGGTTTTAAGTTGTTCGGACAATCGCCACACTCACTCTCCTCCCAGCAGTCGTGTAAGTAGCAATAAAATTATAACCATCAAGGCGGATTTCTGGCTTTTCACTATTCCATTAGGTGATACCACAAAATGGTGACCCCGACGTGATATAGCTCTACATTTGGACTGTTTTCCATAAAGTCGGCTAGATAAAGTGTTAAAGTTATCTTTTTGACAAATCAAAGCATTGCCGAGCGTGTCGCTGAAATCTGGAAAAGCCGAAATATATTCATCATCACTGCGTTTCGCTTTTTGAACATTACGACAAGCAACGACAAGAGACTTAGGCCTAACCATCAGTTCCAACTATTTGATTCCGTGCCGCTGTCATTTCATTTTTGTGAATTTGTGTCAAAAGCGAAAACGGTGCGAAGAAACGTTCAGAATGTCCGTTTTCCGTCAGATAAAATTTTCGAGATTGGAAAGTTAAAACGGCTTCGGCTCGGAAAGTGGACGAAATCGACAGTTACAGTTACGGTTGCGATACGATCACACGACTTTAGAGACCGTACCGCTTATCCCCGACGTTAAACTCAGTCACAATTTTTGACAAATACCCATTGCCAAACATTCAGGACTGCACACTACAAATACATGGTTGTAACTTATTTTCAAAAATTGATTTAGTTAGAGCTTACAACCAAATACCGGTTGCAGCAGAGGATGTTCACAAGACTGCAGTTACTACTCCATTCGGCCTGTATGAATTTACTAGGATGCCTTTTGGAGTCAAAAATGGTGCGCAGACCTTTCAGCGCTTCATTAATCAAGTTATCCACGGTTTAGACTTCATTTTTGTATACGTAGATGATATACTAATTTTCAGCAAAAGCTCCAGTGATCATAAGGAACATTTGAAAACACTTTTCGAAAGGTTACAAAAGTATAACATTAAAGTAAACCCGGATAAATGTTTATTCGGACAAACAGAAATTAATTTCTTAGGACATTCAATATCTAGGAAGGGAATTGCGCCATGTAAAGAACGCATTGAAGCTATTCGTGATTTCCCTACACCGACATCGATTAAGCAATTACAGCGATTTTTAGGCATGGTGAATTTCTATAATCGTTTTTTACCTAACATGGCTAAAATGGCCATACCACTATACGACTTAATAAAAGAAATTCAACCTAAATCCAAAATTAAAGTTCATTTTCATTGGTCTCGAATTCATGAAGATGCATTTGACAAAATTAAGCAGTTGTTACAAGATAATACACTTCTTGTTCACCCAAACGTTAGAGCAAAAATTGGTCTTTGGGTGGACGCATCAAGTGACGCTATTGGCGCTGTTCTACAACAATGCACCGATGGTCAGTGGGAACCTCTATCATTTTTTTCAAAACGTTTGCAGCCAGCCGAAAAAAAGTACTCCACTTTCGACAGGGAACTCCTAGCTGTATATCTGTCAATAAAAAGATATAGATATTACGTAGAAGGCAGACATTAACTAAGGCTCTTTCGTCGAAAACAGAAAAAAGTCCAAGGCAAACCAACCACTTGGACTACATTTCCCAATTTACTAATGACATACAATACATAAAAGGTTGCGAAAATATCGTCTCCGACACTTTATCAAGATCCCACATCGATACCATTGACCAAACTGCCCAGCTTACAACTGAACTTGTACACGACCAACAAAATCAAGACAGTGGCGGCTCGTGAAGTACAGAGCCGGGTGGGCAGATTTACATGAATATCCACACTGTTTTTTAATGCGTTAATATTGTGCTCTTTGTTAGTCAGTCCATTTTTATGTTTTTAAGCTTGTTGTATCTACGTATGTATTAGGTGAATAGAGTTTTTTTTTTTACAAATCAGTTATGCTCAATCGCACTATGAAAATGCATACAGATAGCTACAGTTCGGAATCCTACATTACATAAATTTTTTTTTGGCAGAGAACGGTCGCAATGTGGAAAAATAATCCAGTATTTACCTTTCAAAGGGACCAGCAATAGTCGCGACAATATTTCAATAACATTATATTCAATAAGTAAATACTAAGCACTGCTCATTTTGATGGTAATTCAAATTTGGATACCTCTTTCTTTTTTTTTCATTTGAGGCTAGAAAAGGCAACCCAAACGGATCACCTAATGATTAATTGTAATGATATATTAAATTATGATGAGACATTATGTCCGAAAGTTGGTTTACTTAAAATTATTTTTTTTTTAAAGCAATGCCAACATTCTTTCGCACAATAACAGGACATACCTACAAATCTTCCTGAATAAATAATAATTTATCAAAGACAATTCC
This sequence comes from Microchrysa polita, assembly GCA_949715475.1. Lineage (NCBI taxonomy): Eukaryota > Metazoa > Arthropoda > Insecta > Diptera > Stratiomyidae > Microchrysa > Microchrysa polita. The sequence goes on from OX454417.1 coordinate 62,730,854, forward strand.
TGTAAATTTATATGGACTTTCAAGCTGCTATGTATTTCTACAATTATGCAAATAAAATGCACTGCCCAGCAAGAGCTAGCGGGGAGGGTTTAGATTCCTCTTGCCATGGGAGGAAAAAGGTGTGACGAATAGAAGTGGGATTTTTTTCTATATCATGCACATGCAATAACATAACAACAAAAAAATCATTTTTTTTAAGTACATACAAACTAAATTTAAAACTTCCAGATCATATAGAGGAGAAAATATAAATAGGTACATATCTATATCAAGCAAAATACATATTAGATCAAATAAATAAGATTTTAATATTAATCCCATCACCAAAATAAATATTTTATAATAGTAATTAATAACACTAAAATGAGGGAATCAGAGAAAAGCGATTAGGGTTTTCTAAAAACATACGTAACAAATAAAAAATAAAAAACGGCCGTTGATAACGTTATCATGCACTACTGCTACAAGTACGAGTATAACGCCTCCAAACCACTCCAAAAAAGGAAGAAAACCTTGCAAACATACACGCACAAATTAAATACTCTACAGTGCACCATGCACAATTTAAATGCGAAACGGCCTAATTGTTGTATCCATGCACTACGCGTACGCGCTATGCTACGAGTATCTAACTACTAGAACAGCTCCACGGGCCACGCGCTCGCGAACGTTGCACAAGTTCATTGTTCATGGATACCTACTAGTGTGTAGTAAAGGGCATGCCCTTAAGTGAAGTTCAGATACTTTCAATGCGCATGCGTTGAACGTATAAGAACATTCATCGTGTCTCTATGTGCTATGGAATAGCTATAGAATAGATTGATGGTACATGTGGGCAGAAAGGCATTCTGCCCCAGGTTGAGATGATGATGTTGATATGATGAGCAGATACATGACGGAAGTATGAATGGGCGCAATGCAATGTACATGCGTTGACCGTATAAGAAGATTCATCGTGTCTCTATGTGCTATGGAATAGCTATAGAATAGATTGATGGTACATGTGGGCAGAAAGACATTCTGCCCCAGGTTGAGATGATGATGTTGATATGATGAGCGCAGATACATGAAGGAAGTATGAATGGGCGCAATGCAAAGTACATAATGGTTGGTGATTCACGCGTGCGCTTCTTATAATTATTCAACTGATATCAATATGAGCTTTCGCTTATGTAGAGAAGAGGAGTTTTTTATATTGGCAATTTAATAGTGATTAAGTACTAATGAATGGCTATTGTCATTTTAAGGAAAGTTACGTTACGTTAAGTTAGATATGAATGTAGGTACCGAAATGAATCAATTATGTTCTAAGAAATAATTTTTATTTTATTTTTATTTTTAGCTAGCATTTTGTAGGGTGGGCAGTGCCCTACCTGCCCACTTAGACCGGCCGCCCCTGAATCAAGATCCTGAACTTGAGCACATTCTCCAAAATTTATCAAAATCCGAACATAATTTCAAATTAGAGAAAATTAATGTCCCGTTAGAGGATCGAAACATATGGTGCGAAACCTCTACTGGTGTAAATATATCCCTTCTTCTTTGCGACGTATAGTATTCAACACTATTCATAATCTTTCCCACCCCGGGATTAGATCTACAAGAAAATTAATAACATCAAAATATTTTTGGCCCAAAATGAATACACACATAAACGCATGGTCGAAAACATGTTTACCATGTCAAAAAGCAAAGGTCCACAGACACACGATATCCCCTTATGAAGAATACGAAGTGCCTCCTGGTAGGTTCGCACATATTCACCTAGACCTGGTTGGACCTTTAGCACCTTCTAGGGGATACACTTACCTTTTAACTATCAGAGATCGTTTCTCACGTTGGCCTGAGGCTATTCCCATTAGAAACATTTTTTCTGAAACAATCGTCAAATCTCTCATACACGAATGGATTTCCCGGTATGGAGTACCGGAAACCATAACTACGGACCAGGGAACTCAGTTCGAGTCCAACTTATAAAGATCTTACCAAGATTTTAGGATGCCGTCGCATCCGGACTACTGCTTATCACCCCCAAGCGAACGGGTTCATCGAGAGATTTCACCGACAATTAAAAGCTGCAATTAAGGCAAGCAATGATCCAAAGAATTGGTATAATAATTTGCCATGGATCCTACTTGGAATTAGAGCCTCATTAATGGAAGATATCGGACTATCCCCTTCACAATTATTATATGGTCAGGCTCTAAGACTCCCAGCTGAAATTATAGCCAGCAACTCGCCTCCAGATTACAAAATAACATCATCTTTGGCACAAGATATCCAAAACGCAATTTCAAAGATAAGGCCTCACAATTCAAGAATCCGAAATCAAAAAAATATGTTCATACCGAAAGACTTAGATACATGCTCACACGTATTTTTACGCGAAGAAATTAACAAAGGTAGTTTTTGCAATCCGTATAGCGGACCATATAAGGTTATAAGTAGAAGCGAAAAACATTTTAAAATACTTTTAAACGATAAGGAACGTGTAATTTCTATTGATAGATTAAAACCTGCTTACATTTGAAATCCTGATATGTTCAATCAAGATAGAGTAGTTAGATCCGATGTCAATAAGAAAGTCACATTTAAACTATAACTAGGCTTAAGCTTTGAATTTTACATTACACATTTGCAGCATCACCATGTTAAATACCTTATACAGGGTGTCCCGCATTGGGTGGTCAATACTGTAAGGGTTGATAGCGCAACTTGTTTCAGCAAGAAAATTACCAATACAATCGGAATTTTTTTTTTACCGTTACCTTGTTATCGCTCTTTTTGTGAAAGTCATCAAAAGTCGTGACTTGTCACGATAAATCGTAATTTGCAGCACTCCTGATGAGTTAATTCAAGATTTGATTTCAGTTTCAGAAACTACATAAAATTTCACAAAAACTGAAGTTTTTCCTGTTGCCAACATTATCGGCACTTTCAAGATACAGTTACTCAAACTTAATAGAAATTTTAAAATAGATTTTTCATCGAAAATTCAAACAGTAATTACATAACGGTGCTTTATACGTACAACTCTGCAAAGTTGATAAAAGTTGCTTCAACATGTTGGCTTTCCAACGGTATATCACTTTTCATATTTACATTGCGGGATTTTAGAATTACACATATTGGATATAAAAAAACAAGGTTATTATTTGCTTATCGGATTATTTAAACTGAAATTTTATTCATTTATTTTTCATATTTTACTATCGCAATTTTGAAAATTTGTTAAATAAAAATGAAAATAAAGTTTTGAATATGAGAAAGAACCAATAAACTAAAAATATTAACTAATAATTAAATGGGTCTGTTTGATGAATTGGAATAATACTGCTGGAATTGGCCTCCTCCATTTTGTATGCAGAGTCAAGTTCACCTTCGGCGCATGGAAGAAACGTCCCGAAGGATTTCAGGAGGGGTTTCCTTAATGTTGTCACAAGCATCATTAATTCGCTGCAGTAGCTGTTACCGGGAGGTAATCGGCTCGGAATAGACATTGCTTTTTAAGTTACCCCATAAATAAAAATCTAGGGGAGTAAGGTCGGGACTTGTCGCAGGCCACGCAACTGTCCCAGATCTGCCAATCCACTTTCCGGGAAATTCGTTTTCCAAATATTCTTTGAAAGGTCTCGCATTATAAACGGGCACCCGTCTATCTGCCATAAATAGCAAATATTAAATTTTAACCGTTATAAGTACCGTTGCATTTGCCAAACAATGTACAAAATTTCAAATATCTTACAGTTCTGGTCAAAATAATGTAGCGAGATTCTATCCCGAATTATGATTGGCTTTGTATGTCTTTTTTCGAGTCAAGGGAAAATTGTTAACGATTCCACTGAAGCCATGATTTTGACCATTCAATGCGTGTTTACCTAAAATTCTTCAATGTAAATAAGAAAAGTGATATACCGTTGGAAAGCCAACATGTTGAAGCAACTTTTATCAACTTTGCAGAGTTGTACGTATAAAGCACCGTTATGCAATTACTGTTTGAATTTTCGATGAAAAATCTATTTTAAAATTTCTGCTAAGTTTTAGTAACTGTATCTTGAAAGTGCCGATAATGTTGGCAACAGGAAAAACTTCAGTTTTTGTGAAATTTTATGTAGTTTCTGAAACTGAAATCAAATCTTGGATTAAGTCATCAGAAGTGCTGCAAATTAAGATTTTGCGTGACAAGTCACGCTTTTCGATAACTTTCACAAAAAGACCGATAACAAGGTGTTGTGTATTAGATACAATGATGTGGGTGATAAATACCAGATTTATTAAAATATACTTTGAACAGTACAAACGATGTTGACAAGACGAGTACCGGATACAGAAGGTAGAACGGTACAGGTTGTCAAGTTAAGTTGGTAACAATTATTCAATAAACTAAATTCAAGTGTTCGCCGCAGGTGGCGTGATACATAACATTTCCTCCTGCGTTTAAGGTTTGTACCTCTCGGGTGGTCGATGGGTCCTGGCTGATCTACGAGGCGTTGAGGTCACATCATGTGCTGGCTTTGCGGATATTAGAGGCTGTTCATTTCGACTTTGATGCAAATCTTTTGGAGACACGGTTGATACAGGCGGCGAAGTTGTCGAACTCGGAGTAACACATTGAGATCCTGGTGCTGATGCTTGTTGAGGATCATGATAGCGTATCTTTGGAGAAGGAGGAAGAATGTCCTTTGATTCGATGTCGAAATTTGAAAAACCGGCTCGTATTTGGTCCACATGACGTTTGTGCTGTCAGGGATCCATTTGTCTGCCTTCGGATTGTTGGACATAAAGTAAACAGCTTGATTTTCCGCAAACTCTCGAAATGTTGAATTAAAGAGAGCTCGTTGTTTTTCAGATACTTTTGTGTATGTATTGTCTGGGAGCAAGAGGTCGAATTTGGTCCGGATATTTCGACCCAGAAAAAGTTTTGATGGCGATTCATTCGTGGTAGAATGTGGTGCTCTACGGTAGTGCTGCAAGAATATGTTGAGGTCGAATTTAAGTGTGGCTGACGTTGTTCCTAGAGACTGCAAAGCGTTTTTGACCGTGCCTACGTTGCGCTCGGCCTGGCCATTAGTCGAGGGATGATAAGGTGCTGTCAACTTATGGTATTTGACACCTGATGCCTCCAGATAAGATCGAAATTCATCCGAAGCGAATTGAGTACCGTTGTCCGTAACCACGGTGATGGGGACACCATAAGTCGAAAATAATTTGTCGAGGATATCGATCGTAGCAGCGGATGTCGTTGACTTGGTAATGGCTACCTCAAGCCATTTACTATACGCGTCGACTATTATGAGCAGCATATGACCGGCGACGGGTCCCGCATAATCCAGATGAATGCGTTCCCATGGAGACTTCGGGTACTCCCAATGATGAGTCCGAAATTTGGCAGGTGCGTGTGCGGTTTTTGCGCATTGCGGACATGATTTCGCGGTTTGCTCAATATCTGCATCGATTCCTGGCCAATAGACAAACGATCGGGCGATACCTTTCATTTTGACGACACCTAAATGGGCTGCATGTAAATCTTGTAGTACGTGACTCCGTAATATTTTCGGAATTACTACACGGTGTTCGAATAGTAAGCAACTTCCTGCTAAGGCATACTTGGACTCGGGTGCTTTGTATCCAAATCTCTGCAGATTTTGTCCTGATTCCAGGTGTTGAACAATCTTACCCAGGTATGCATCTCTCCGTGTTTCTTTGGCAATCCTATCGGCACGAACTGGTAGCTGACTGATCTGATGTAAGACAAACCCATCAAAATCATCGTTGCTCTTCCCTTCTTGCTTGCTCGAGGCTGTAATCCTATGGACGGATTCGGAAACGATAGGTGCACGAGAGCAGTAGTCAGCGTTAGCGTTTTCTTTTGTAGGCCTGAATATGACTTCGTAGTCGAAATGCGAGAGATAGTCGGCATAGTTTGCCATTCGGCTTATACACAAGACGGGTAAAGATTTAGATGGATGGAGTATTTGCGATAGTGGCTTATGGTCGGTGATTAGTATGAAATGACGAGCGTAGACATAGTAAAAGAACTTGTTAACAGCCCATACAATGGCTAAAGCCTCTTTATCGATCTGAGGATAGCGCTGTTCTGTCGTTGACATTGTGCGACTTGCGTAGGCAATCGGTCGTTCGCGTCCATCTGGGAGACGATGCGATAAAACCGCTCCAAGTCCTATTTTGCTTGCATCGGTTGCTAGCAACAGGGGTAAGGCGGGATCATAGGGCATAAGTACCTTTTCTGAGACGAGTGTGCTCTTAATGATTTCGTGTGCTTTGTCGGCCTCGGGGTTCCACTCAAATACGTCCTTTTGCAGCATGTCACGTAGGGGCCGGGCCAGTGTTGAAAGATTCGGCATGAACGAATTGTAGTAGACGGCTTTTCCTAGGAATAATTGTAGTTCGTCGAAAGTTCTTGGTTTGGGAGCATCGCGAATTGCTTCAATATGTTTATCGGATTTATGCACACCGTTGCCGTCAATCCGATGTCCAAGAAATTCAATAGACGGAGATGCAAAAGTGCACTTACCGCGGTTCAAACGAAGGCCATGGAATTCGAGGCGCTTCAGCAGTTCTTCCAAAACAGCTAACATGTCATCGAAATCTTCGCCAAAGGCTACGATGTCGTCGAAGAACACCCGTACCTTTTGCAGGCCTCGTACCACCTCCTCGATTCTTCGTTGCCAGACAGCGGGAATGTTTGCTGCACCGTATACTGCCCTCCTTGGTCTAATTAAACCGTGGGTCGGTGTATTCAGCGTTAAAGCGTGACTGAATTCGTCGTCGACTGGCAAATGAGTGTATGCGTCAACAATATCAAGATGGCAGAAAAGACGAGCGTTTTTCATGCCATTGAAAATATGTTCTACTTTCGGTATAGGATGTTCGTCGATAACGATTTGTGGGTTCAATGTTGGCTTGTAGTTGCCCGTAATTCGTAAACCACCATTCTTTTTAACCACTACATGGGTCGTGGACGCCCATTCCGAAAAATCAACTTTTTCGTATAATCCCGAAACGAGTTTTGATTCGATTTCTTTCGCGTATTTATCACGTAATGCGTAGGGGATTTCACGAGCACGTGCAAAAATTGGTTTCGCCCCGTTTTTTAAATGTACACTAACCGGCGGTCCTTTTAGCAAGCCCGGTTTGTCACTAAAAATGTTATTATGACGCAACAAAAGTTGTTCCAAAGTTTGCATTTGGACGGCTGTTATACGCGGCACTTCGGTCTTGCACGACTTTTCAACATTGTTTACAAACATTTCTTCGAATCTAATTTGTGGCACGAATTCAGAAATCCACTCGCGACCGAATAGTGGCTCAAAATCACCTTCGACTATATAAAGGTTGAGACGCTTTGTCTTGTCACTTAATGTCACGTTTACGGGAATCCGACCGACACATTTAATGGCATGACCCGTATAGCTTTTGAATTGACGGTCCGTATTTTCGAGCACGAAATTGTGTTTGAGAGAGCGCAATGTTTCCATACTGACGATACCGCAAGGGGCACCGGTATCCAACTCCATTTGAACCGGTTGGTTGTCGATTTTGACACAAAGATACTGCTTGTTTGTCGATGTGTTGGTACCTACATCATTAACCATGTTAAACGAGTAAACTGCATCGAGCGGCTCTGAAGAATTCGTTTTCTTCGTTGTTTGCTTGGCGGCGCGACATACTTTAGCGATATGGCCCTTTTTATTGCAGGTGTGACATCTGGATTCGAGGAATTTGCAATCCCGGCGAGAATGATTGCCTCCACAACCATTGCAATAACACTTCCGTGTGGTGTTACTGGGTGGTGATGATTGTCCTTGGCCACCGTGACTATGTGGCGGCGATTTATTGCTTCTACGTTTCGTCCGTGGTGGAGCATAACCCAATTTGTTTGTGGTCTCCGGCATCGGTATCGTTGATGGGACTTTGATTCCGGTAGCTGTGTTCCTTGTCGCCTCCAGGGTGTTCGCGATGTCGAAAGCGGCTTGGAAGCTGGTTGGAGATTTCGAAATTATCTCGTCGCACATATTACTAGATTCGAGTCCGTGGAGCATTTGCTCGATCAGCATGCGGTCGAGAAAATCTCCGTACTCGCAATGTGCGGCGCCTTGTTTTAATCGAATAGCGAATTTTGAAATGGGCTCACCTGGTGATTGACGAATAGTGCGAAATCGGATACTTTCTGCGTACTTATTTCGTCGACTGTCGAAATGATCAGCTAGCGTCTTTTTGATAACATCGTAGGAGGCGTCTTTCGGTTGCTTTGGCGATAGAAGGAATTTGAGTGCGTTGTTGAGCTCTGATCCCATGTGGACACGTGCGTAGTTTGCATGAAGATTTTTCGGGATTTTCGATAGCTCCAAAGCCCAATCGAATCTTTGGAAATAGTCCGAAACGGTCGTTGCGTCTGCAGCGCGGTACTCCTGCATCGAAAATGCTGGCGGTTTGGCTTCCATGTTAACTTCGGATCTCGTCTGAAATGCAGCGGCGATTGCTGCCGTCAGGTCTTTAAGAAAATCGTCGGGTATATCTGGCATTTTGGGAGTATCCCACTTCTGACACCAAAAATTGTTGTGTATTAGATACAATGATGTGGGTGATAAATACCAGATTTATTAAAATATACTTTGAACAGTACAAACGATGTTGACAAGACGAGTACCGGATACAGAAGGTAGAACGGTACAGGTTGTCAAGTTAAGTTGGTAACAATTATTCAATAAACTAAATTCAAGTGTTCGCCGCAGGTGGCGTGATACATAACACAAGGTAACGGTAAAAAAAATTCCGATTGTATTGGGAATTTTCTTGCTGAAACAAGTTGCGCTATCAACCCTTACAGTATTGACCACCCAATGCGGGACACCCTGTATACATACTTACGAATTAATTTAGATAAAAACATAAAAATGGAACACTGAATTAATATCATTTTTTTTATTATAGAATTCGCGATTAATATTGTACATTTATACATACTAAACTTAGCTAAAGATAAACAAGTTAACCATAATAATCTTTATTTTAGATTAATTTTACAATAGGATTACTTAGAAAGAAATAACAATCTACTCATAAGAAGAATATAATTAAGTACCTAGGATATACTTTTTAATAAGGGGGAGTAGTGTGGCGGTTGTCCATTACAAATAACTTCAATTTGAACACAACATTAACAATTGATTACGATCCACTGATTCATTTTCCGCGTTCCACTATGGGTTTTAAGTTGTTCGGACAGTCGCCACACTCACTCTCCTCCCAGCAGTCGTGTAAGTAGCAATAAAATTATAACCATCAAGGCGGATTTCTGGCTTTTCACTATTCCATTAGGTGATACCACACACGGGTAGGATGATCGTTTTGTTCACGCGAAGCTTTGTGTTCCTGTACACAAGTTTCGAATTAATTATAGGGAGGACCGAGAAATAGGACTTATTGGCTATTTGTATTCGTCGCCTAATTTCGTTGGTTTCGTTGGCGTCCTTTAAGAAGTTACAACCCGGATAGTTGAAGTTGTCTACATACTGTGATGCTTGAATTTGCTGGCGTCCTTGTTTTCGATTGCATCATGGCTTTTGTTTTACTTTCGTTAATATGTAGTCCAACTTCCTTTGCGACGTTATTGAGGTTATGCAGAAGGCTTTCTGTTTCACCCAATCTTCGAGACATGATGTTGATGTCGTCGGCGTACGCAATTAATTGAGTCGACTTGATGAGTAGCGTTCCGCTGCTGTCCATATTCATGGCTCGAATTACATACTCCAAAGCAAGGTTGCAGAGCGTCGGCGTCTGCCTATCGCCCTGCTTGAGTCCAGTACGAGTTTCAAATAGGTCAGTGCGTTGGTTCTGCACTCTGACCTGCGAGACGGTATTAGTCATCGTCATCCTTGTGAGTCGCATTAACTTTGCCGGTATACCAAAATGCAGTAAAATGTTGTACAGTACACTTCGATCGATACTGTCGTATGCCTGCTTGAAGTCGACAAAGATTTGGTATACGTCGATTTTATATTCCCAGCAATTTTGGAGTAGTAGCTTCACTGTGAAAAGCTGATCGGTCGTTGAACGACCAGGTCTGAAGCCGCCTTGATACTCGCCAATTATTCGTTCTGCGTACGGATTAATTCTCTTTTCTAGAATTTTCGATAAAATCTTATAGGTCGTACAAACTAATGATATGCCCCTGTAATTCTCAAACTTCAGCTTGTCTTCCTTTTTGTGGATTGGGCAGATTATGCTGTTGCGCCTATCTTCGGGGATTACCTCGTCGTTCCATATTTTCAGCAGTAGCACATGTATAGCGTTGGTCAGGCACGTTCCACCATGCTTCAGTAGTTCTGCTGGAATCTCGTCAACCCCGAGCGCTTTATTACGTTGGAGCGATTGTATGGCGAGACTCACCTCCTCTACTATTGGGGGTTGAACGGGAGGGCCTGGTTCGGCTAACTGCTCAAGAGCTGGCTCCGTGGGGGATGTTGATGGTACATTGAGGAGCTCTCCAAAATGCGAAGCCCATCGTTTGTTTACGCTTTCGATGTCGCTGATGATGCTACCATCCTTGTCCTTACATAGGCTTGTCCTGGGTTGACATCCGTTCTTGATTATTTATAAGTTTGAACGCCTGTCTAATGTTCTTACTGGCTCATCTTTGGTTTATTTGCTGTAACTGCTCGTCAAAATGTTTGTGTTTCGCCGAAGTTCGTTGTATCTTTCTTTCTTGGCTCGGGATGCGCGTTGTGTGTATTGGCGATAGGGGTCATGCATTCGTCATCGTCCTGCATTCGTCATCGAACCAGTCTGTTCGTCTACGCCGGCCTTTATAACGCACGACCTCTTCTGCATCCCGCAGGGGAAGTGTGTTACTTGTAACACACATATTTGGTGAGTTGCGACACCACGGACCCGAGCAGCGCAGGGAGGCCCCTGGTATGGTTGATACGCCATGGCGTGGATCTGTACAAAAGACCTTCGGGAGTTGACGGTCCCGAGCTCCCGAGCTCGTCATGTATGGGTGACACAGCATAGCTTGACTTTTTCCCTATTCCTTCAAAGAGTCAGCTATACAAGCTCACACGACGCAGTGCTTCCTCGTAGGGGAGAAATCACATATAAGCGTACGTGTCTAGTCTCGGAGTTGGCGGCTTCGCAGAACCCAAGCCTCGAAGGGGCCAGTTAGGGAGAATGGCCTTTGCGCCTATACCTAGCTGGCTTGTGGATTGATGACCACACGGCCCGAATCAAATTGCTGCTTAGTAAACGGACGGAGGCCAAACCTATGTGAACGGTAGCGCTACGAGTCTGCTTTAAGCCGACGAGTAGTAAACAGGCATAACGATCCTGCGGAGGCGTCCGAATTCGTTAGGTCTTCCGAAAGGGGGCCAAAGGAGGATCACACCTGCTATAGGGAAATCTTTAGCGAATAGTGTACCTCGGGGATGGGCGTGCCCAGGGGACCATGGTCCCTACCCATCTAGGCGTTGGACTCGAGGGGGTTTGTGGTGATAGACAAGTCGACCAGCTAGAGTCGCATCCCAAGGTGGGGATCCAAAGGGAGGCATCCCGGCGGAGAACACCATTCCGGCTTTAAGCCGGATAAATTCTCGTCGTCCCGCAAGGGAGGGAGGTTATGGCTGCATAGCTTAGGTGCTCCTAATGGCGAAGTGCTGTAGTATACGCAGCCGCCGTGGCATCATCAATCAAATTGTCAACCTCGAAGATCTTGGCAGGGTTGATTCTCGTTAGGTGCACCGAAAAGATTCTGCACCTGTAGGTCGTCTTCACCAAATAGTGATCGGAGTCGCAGTTGGCTCCTCGATAGGATTGAACATCTAAGACATTAGAAGCCCATCTCTTGCTGATCAGTACGTGGTCGATCTGGTTCCACGGTGTATTCATCTGGAGACTCCCTGTTGTCCTCCTTTTTACCACTCGTAAAAATAGTGTGCGATTTGAGGTCGTTAGTCTCGCTTTTGAGCCATTTAGTTTCCTGGATTGCAGCTATGCTCAGCTTGTATTGTTCTACGTGATCCAGGAGGGCCCTTAAGGCCCCCGGGCGATTCAGGGAGCGTACATTCCAGGATCCGAACGAGTTTTCTATCCATCCAGTCCTAGGCTTTTGTTTCAGGTTTCTTGATTTGAAGTTTTTTCTTAGGATGAGTTGTCGGCACATTGCTTAACCGTGATAGGGTTTAATCGTTGAGTAAAGGCCATCATGGGCATGCCTCGTAGATGCTGCTTTGGTGGTTGAGTTGACCGTTTTGTGTCACCTATCACGTTAAATACAGCACTCAGGCACAGGGGGCGCTCGCGCGGAGGACCCATGCAAGAAGTTTTTTGAGAACGGCTATGGGAGTTAGATTGAGGCCAAATAGGCAAAAAGCGGACACAAACCCATTTTCTAAACTTTTCCATAAATTTTCTTTGATACCGTCCAGATTTCACTCAATATCTAATGTTGTAAGGATTGATTTGAAAACGGACTTGTCTGGTTTATTTAACATATTTTTACACGCAATATCAAATACACGGTTGTGCCGTTTCACGACTGAGAATCGAGTGAACAATGAAAATAAATTGCTAAATTGGAACGTTAATTTGCAACAACGTGTTGCCAGATGCAAATTAAAATTGGTTAAAACAGTTTCCCTTCGCTTGAATTGAACATAAATACCTTAAATTTTACATTTAATGACGAACGAAGTCGTTGAAATGCTGACGTACCTTTCGTACCCTGAATGACACGCGCTGACTAAGCGTTGCATGGGCCTCGATCGATACTCCTTCATTTGAGACTGCTGCTGTCGTCGGCACATTTTTGGCTGAAGTTATCGTCGGCATTGACGAACTGGAGTGGGGAACACTTCGTGGAATGATAGTTGCTGATAGTCGAAGTTGTAGAAGCTTTTGATTGATATCTAGCCCCTTCGTTGATACTGAGTCCGTTGATTCTTGGTGCTGCGTATCTATCGGTTGATGAAATTGAACTTCAGAAGAACGAAGTTGGTTAATGTGTCATTTGAAAATAAATCCATTATCGAGCTTCACAGCGCACATGAGTCAGCCATTCTTTTCAATTATGATACCGAGTTTCCACCCCGGCTTGTTTGCAGCGTAGTATCGGGCCTCACTAAATTGACGAGCCAGAACTTGAGACTTAGGAACCGTTGCCAACTTCGAAGGTTTTAAGGCGTCCAATTGAGTTCGTATCTGATGCCCATGAAACATTTCAGAAGGAGATTTCCCATTACAGAGTGATGTTGCGCGGTATTTGAATAAAATATCCCTTACCTTTTTTGAAATCGGAGACATATCGTCGGACATCGCTGATAGTCGTTGCTTTAAAGTTTGCACATTTCTCTCGGCCAGGCCATTTGTTGGGGGATTTTTTTTTACCGCTATACGGCTTCATAAAAAATAGCTGAACTATGTTGCTTTGAGAGCTTAAAAATACACCTAGCATTTTACGAAAATTTTCTGACTTCAAGTAACCAAGTGCATGTTGGAGCTGATCATTTGCCGCTCCGTCTCAATCCGTAATGTTAGAATGATTTCGATCTCAGATATTTTGGTACATGGAAACTTAGAGACTGACATCCGCACAATGATGCTGAGACCTGAGACTGCAGTTTAACGCATTGGTATCTGAAACTGGGAATGTGTGAATGTCATTAATTGAGAACATCATGGGATCCGGTACAGGTTTTTCGCAGCTAAAATTTTTGAAGTTAACGGAATTGAACACTATTATTCTGAAAGGGTTTCATTTGGTGATAACGGTTATATGATGTAATCAGGAGTAAAAGGCTGAACAGAATGTAGATGCCATTGATAGTTAAAAGGTGAAAAACGCGTTCTAAAAAACACGATTTCTAACAATATTTTTGGAAATGATAAGTTTAACTGACGGGAAACCCTCTGAACGAAATCCTGGCTACGTCCATGGTACAAGGACTCTTGATCCTTTAAATAGATTATCGGAATCTATCGTGAATTCGGTTTAGATAAGATTCGAATTCCATAGTTCGCGTAAGATTTTTGAAAGTTTCGCATCTACTCTTATCGCGTATTGAATTGAACGAAGGTAGGATAGGTAAATTTATTTGGTGCAGCGCAGCGTATTGTTTAAAATAAAATGTACTTCAAAGTTACCAATGTTTGAAATCTGCATTTCTGAGTTAATTGGGGCTCTGGACATGCAATCAGCATTTGAATTTTCTTCACTCTTCTTTGAATAAACTTCGTTATTATAACCGGTTAAGAAAGCTGCATAACATTGTAAACGAGAAAACGCAATTTGTGACAATCTGGTGAAATATCCGGGATAATGGTTGATTGTTCGTGATCAGCATGAATGGTCTGCAAAAATGTGGAACGGCGTAAATTATAGCCAGAGCCTCTCGACCCAATTGCGAGTAGTTTTGCTCTGCTGGTGTCAAAGATCTCGATGCAAATGCTATAGGTCGTTCTTCATTGTCATATGTGGCAACACTCTTGCTATACCTGTGGGACATCACATCATCACATCCCATCACATCTAACTGGACTTCTGAATCAGGGTTGAGTGGTATGAGGACACGATCATTTTTGGGTTCTGATAGTGGGCATAAATCAGGTTTCTGCAGCTCCTCGTATGTTAATTCGGTTGCCGCCATTGGTGCCGCTAATGCCGACACCATGCTGAAATATTTAGAACCCATGGAATTGAGCAACAATTTTGCGCAGTATTCTTCGTTTTGATCGATGCATTTTCATGTAATTTGAAAACTGCATTATGCACATTTTGTATAGGATTCCCTCGTTGAATCGAAAGACTCGAAGATCGGCACTAACGTGGTTGTTGAATTTACTCTGCCACTATTCGTCGAATTTGGTTGACTTCCCGCAGTTATGGCGGATAGCTGTTGCACCATTGCCTGTTGTATTCGCATGAATGCATCGAACTGTTGGACGTTCATTCGCATATTCAACATTGGCAATCGTGATCAAGAATGAATGCCTGTCTTCAATAGCGCAGCCATCTCAAGTTTCAATTGTCAAAATGACGGAGACGAACGAAAATTGAAAGTGTCTGGACAGGCACATTTTGTGTTGCATGTTTCACTCTTGTCAATAAAGTGTTGTCAGATGCAAATTAAATTTTGTTAAAACATGTAAAGCTCGCCAAACCAATCGATTGAACCAATTTTTTGATTGTCAGATAAATTGAAAGGTATGTTACCACGCAATCCAATTTTTTGAAAGGTCGGCTTGTTCTGCTATCCGTTCTCATAGAGTAAACTTTTGTGTTTCCGATATTTTCCGCTATGTGTCCGCTATATGGCGGACGGTAAGATAAGTGTCGCTAGTGTCGTCAAGAAGAACAAGAAAATTCTTCTTACGAGAGCTGATAGCGTAATGTGCCGAAAGGTCGTGTGGAACCTATTTTGCCATGCAATTTTTCATTTAATCTGTCATATGATTGACAATCATGTTTTTTCAGTTGCTGATTCTTCTTCTTCATAAACAGGTAGTCATTCTTCATGTTATGGTTGTGGCGATCATTCTCCATCAAAAGTAGCAATGGATGTCCATCTATATCGCCACAAAATATATAATTTTCGCTATGTTTTGTTGTGTCGAGTGGATTGCGAGACTGTCATTTTAGATTGTTCGATAAATTCTACAGTGTTTGTGCTGTACGGGCGTCAGATCGATTGTTGGACAGTATATGGGGAGCTTTAAGATCACTGCGATTTTTTAATAACAATGAAAAACGGTGTGAAAACGATAAAAGTTTTGAATATAACTAATTTTTGTTTTAAGAGTATCTCCCATTCCAAATACAACTTTTTAGTATATAAAAAAATAAATAGAAAAGGCCTATTTGAAAAGAATTTATGGTAAAAAAAATTACCGTTATTGGCGAATTTGAACTAAATTTGACCTCGGTCTTAGCTGCGCATTTTCTGATCTCTAAATTGTCAGGATCCATCCGAATCACATTAATTGGGTGGATAAACTTTGTGAATATTATACCAGTTTCAGTTGCCACCAGGTGCCACTGCCTTTTTATAACATATGAAAGGGTTCAACATTTATCCGGTAAACAATTTAATTTTTCTTTTTTCTTCTTAAATTAACGTATGACACTTTCTCAATGTAACCCAACCAGCATCGGCGTAATGTACCGTGAACATAGCCACAAATAAGCTTTACTTCATGAATCACGCATCGGCATTATGTATCGATAGGACGCATTGAAAGTTAGATACATGATGGTCAGCTGAAGGAATGTCGACGGATCATGCATATAGGAAATATAATGGTTTTCTCCTCAAGTGTGATTTTTGTTGCTGGGGTGATTAGAATCGCAAATAAAAGATGATCATTCGTATAGTCTGGATGGAGTAGTGGTTAGGGCGCGCACCTTCGGTGCATAGGATTATGAGTTCGAGGCTCACCGTCGCACGTGTTTTTTTTTAATTATTTATTGATGCATTGAATATATCTGATACTTAACTATTACATAATGTTTACGAATAACGATTTTATAATGATTATCCGTAATAAGGCGCAAATGCGTATATACATGAAATAGGGGGACATCGTGATATACTGCTTGTATGAAAACGTGATGAATGAATAAGCAATATGTGCTCACACGTGTTGCATGAAATAATGATTACAAACGTGTTAAATGCTGGCTGGGAATTTCCGCATTTTTACGTCCCTGCGCCTCTCAGCGAATAACAAAGGTTCCAACCCACCAAAAAATAAATAAATAAATCTTAGCGCCGTTAGAAGAGCTTGAAGCTATGGGGCCATTTTGCACATTCCTTAAATCGCAGTCACATGTGTCATACACTACTTTACAGTACATGCTATTGTTATCGGGATATTCACAAAAAAAAAACTATTTTTGCAGGTGTTTGACCCATGGGCGTAGCCAGGGGGGGCAGGGAGGGGCGGTCGCCCCCCTGGTCGATGAAGATGCTAAAAAATCCTTATCAATGTAGTAAAAAAAATCGCTGCAATACAAAATTTTCAAAAATTTTCCCTTTTCACCACTCCAAGTGCTGCCGGAGAAGCCATGATTGGGACAGTTTGCAGTTAGGAGGCGCATACAAATAGATGACAGCGAGTGGCTTCTCGTAACTGGCGGAGGCTGCGTACCAGCCCACACATTTCACTTGTGAGTATGCTACTGTGGCTGCGTGGATCCCATATTTCCTGTTTCATTTCATGGCTTCTGAGCTGGAGTACACAATTTCAACCGTTAAATCCCTATCCCTTCGGGAAGCTAGTGGAATTCAACTTATTTTCATCTGAAAGGATGACAAATGGTATACAGCTTTGCTTTGTTAGCTCTGGAAGGCCATGCTTCGTCGAATTGACTACGCATCATCAAATTTATCCCATTTTTCGTGACAATTTTCATTATTTGGAGCTAAGTTTTCGTACATCACTTACCGTGCCGATGTACTTGCCGGGTACATTGCAGCTAGACGAAGTAAGCAAGGTAAGTTGGATTTTTGGAAATTGGCGTCGTTGAATCGATGAAGGATGAACTCTGTGTAACTTTTAGAACTCCAGTATTTCTTATGGCTGGTTTTCGATTCGACGATAAGTCTGTGTCCATATACAACTAGCTCGTAACAAATATGTTTAATTTTGAAATGTGTGACCTATTTTTTCAAAAATTATGGACAAAAATAGGACAAATCAGGAAAATTGCTCAAAATTCTTCCTCATTTTAGGAAGATTGCATTTCGAACTCATAAAAATCGGCTCCAAAATCGATGTTTTTCTATTCTAAAACGAATCGAAAATCTGTCAAATTTTATAAACATTTTGAGAAACGGTGATTTGTATGAGGCGTCAAAGTTGAGCGTCGTCGAATTGACGAAGCATGACCTTTCCGCACTAAAAATGAGCATGACCTTCCATGGTTAAGGACCTTTTAAAGAACGGGTCTCATATTTCAGTGTCTTTCAAGTTCTTCTTTTTCTTTTCAGTACCGTATAGCCCCTTGTGGGGCCATGGTGCGTTAACTTAGCCGCTTTTAGGCAATTTCGAGTCAACGTTACATTGCATTTCGGAGTGTATATAATATTGTAAGAACTATATATTTCTAATCACATCTACGGAAATTTTGGACCACGCTGAGATTCGATCTCCGTACCTGTAGATTACTAGCATCGTAGAGTGCGACTCAACCAAGTGAGCCACAGAGCGGGTCTTTCAAGTTATTAAATCAAAATTTATTTTCTATCTGAATGATACCAGCAATAAAATTTAGCCACTGTTAATACCTACTTTGATAAATTTAGAGGAAATCTTATTAATACCGTTCAATCAATAAAGGATTTATAAATATTCTGACGATGCTACTTTGCTAAGATGAAAGTGACAGACGAAACAAACCGATTTCGCAAGTAGAATAGAATATGTCCGAGATGCAAAAAATGCACTGAAAATAGACAAACTGCGCTCTAAAAAGCAGATATTGGTGACCGTTTGAATGTAATAAGAATGCAGAAGAAAATCATCTTCATCTCCATTTTAAAAATTTGACTATTAAATTTATAAAAAAAAAACATGCGTAGCAGTCCACCGGTAAGTTAGGGCCGCAGATGTGTGAGTGACATCCAATTTCCAAGATCTAAACTGCTATTTTGTTGTGTTGAGATCAGCAGCACGACCAGCAATGTTATTTATCCCCATAAATGGATAATCGTTTACAATCTGAGCGACATCATAGTCCGTCACGTTGGTCGTGAGTTCGAAAAACACCATAAAATGAATTCGTTCACGGTGAGTGTGGAATCCATAACCCTGTGCACCAATCCAACAAGCCAGGCTACTCTAAAATTTGCTAACAATATTTCTGCGACCGGAAATTTCAGCTCCTAAGAAAATCATGATGTTGAAAAAAATTTGGGCTTGCCCCCCCTGACCGAAATCTTGGCTACGCCCATGGTTTGACCCGCTGTGCACCGCTATCGGCACAAATTTTGAATCTTTCTTCTTGTTCGAAAGGAGGGCTTTCCCCTATTTTTTTCGAAGCTTCGCCAAATTTTCAAATTTCCTACCTAACTGAACCAAGAGATGGAAAGTTTAAAAAATACTTAATACCCTTTATTACCGAAGAGACTGGTCCGTTGTGAGTTTAGGTTCGTTACAATCTCGATTCTTGCGCTTGTGCGTATTGATTCACACGAGATTGCTTGTTTGTTGTTCGGTACATATGTAACGACCACTTTTTGTACACGGTAGTCGTTGCTTCCGATATTGAATAGTACCGACTACTCAAGTAACGGGTAGTTACTTTTCTAACACCTCTAATGGATAGGAGGCATTGTACCCTAGAAGCTTACCTTATGCTGGTTCTGGGCGACGATATTACCAAAATCAAAGCGTCAACATATCTTTCCTACCCAGTTGACTGCAACGCGGAGAAAGCGATGAAAGATTTGGGCAACCAAATTTCCAAATAGAAGACCCGAGGGTGATCCGAGAGCCACGCGGAGGAGGGAGGGGGGAGAGCACCCTCTCATCCAAATGACCCCTCCCTGTTATTTTATTTCGACCATAACTTTCGACAAAATATCGCTAGCACCCTGAAATTTTGATCAGTGCCTATTTGTAACATAAACATGAAGGTGATAGGAAGTGGAAAAGATCTAATTATCCCTCCCCCTCCGCTACAAAACTATCCAATCCAATCCAATATTTATTCAACCATAAAAATAGAATGTACAATTTGATGCAATGTTTAAACTGTAAGTGATTGAGCGGTGCTCTTGCAACTTTAAATAATATCTTGTGAAACAAAAATTCATAAATATGGGATAAACTAAACTAACAAGCGTAAGAGGAAAACAGGGAAAAAACCTCTTATGAATTTAATAATATAAACTTAAACTTAAACTAAAACTTAAATAACTAAATCAACCTACTTAGCATTAATCTATACATTATAAAAACTTACAAGCTAGATCGTACATTGTACAAAGATATTATCGATAGATGTTAATAACCAAGATTTTAAATAACAATTCAGATATTCAGTCATATCTTTTGATAAAATGTTGCGAAAAACTTCAAATTTGTGTCAAATCGTAGCCGATGGATGTCCTTGTAAAATATGAAATGTGTGCTAGATCCGACCAATCTACCCCTCCCTCCCCTACAAATAAGTTGAAATTGAATATTTTGGGTTTTGCGTGCCTTCTAGGTGGTCTGTACATGGGTGTAGGGTATACACTCATCGTGCTATTCGCACGATTAGAGCTCGGTCTCGTTACCGAATATTATGGATATATGCGAGAGGTCAAGAAGATCCAGATAACGGTAACTGTAAAGCAGACTGTAGGAGACAGCATTGTGGCACCTAGATCTCTAAACAAATTACTGAAAGCCTTCAAATTGAAATTGAAATGTTCCACTATGGCGGCCTATAGCCCTTCTTATGGTCGATGTGATGTAGTGAGTGCATTAGATTAGTGTCGATGACGACAATATTGGGCACAAGGGGTGGGGGCTTGTGATTAACTGGCATAAGAGTAATGATACTTTTGTACAGTTCTGTTTTCTCAATAAAACATTGTCTAGGAGAGTACTAGATCTCTTGGATCAAGTAATGTATCGAAAACTCCCCAAATATGTAGCACTCTTGCGAAAATAAGCTTCCAAAAAGCACCCTTTTCACATTTTGCATTTAAGAGTTACGGATACCAGTTGTTTTTAGAAGGCTAGGCATAAGTGTGTTTTATCACCTTTTTTCTCCCCATCCCTATGAAATTGATGCGTTATCCCTGAACGTATAAACACTAAACGGAATATCTCTTGGCTCTTGAAACGCTCTTAAAATCATCCAACAAAATACAAAAATGCACGAAATCTAATTGACTAAAAATGCCAAAGAACTTGTTGAGAATGTATATCGGAACATTGCTATCTAACTGAATTCCAGATGATTGAGTCAGAAAACGATTACCAAAAAGAGGATTTCACTTGAGTGAATCCAAAAAAAAAATCGTGAAAATCGATAACTATATACGAAGCAAACATCCATAAAAAATATTTGCTGAACATTTTTTTGTGTGTGCTCTGCTCCTTGTAACAGAAAAATGAAAAAAAGGAAATAGAAGCAAACGAAGTATCTGGAACTTTGTCTTGCAATATCCTTTCACAATATATTCGGAAATTGATATATAGGAGGGTATAGGAAAAATTATCGTAACCTATTGCAAGGAACTGGAAAACAATATTTTCCTATGTTCCAATATTTCTGCAAGAAGGTCGCATAAATTTTCGGGATTCAGTCGAATATAATAGTCAACTGGTCTGTTCTACATCGTACACGCGCGCTATTGTGTGCAAAAGTGTGCTGGGACGTGTATCCCGAAGGGATAAACTAACGGTGCGTCGCATAGATGAATAAACTTCTGAAATGCCGACAAGTCGGCTAAAATGTTTCCAATTTCGACAATCACGTGCCTATTTCTGGTTTTTGTATCCCCCTCCACATTGACTGACTGTCGACGACGAGGACATTGTTTAGTCGTTTGGAGAATTTTAATCCATTTATTCAAGTCAAATCTCGCCATTCGGATATTAGTTATGCGGTGAAAATTCACCGTGGAGGAAAAAAAATCTGCTCAAGGAGAAAAATAACCGAGTAAAGAAGATTTCTACATGAAAAGATTTTGAATTTCCGTTGTTGCCGTTCTTTTTCTTCTTCTTTTTCTGCGCCGACGTTTTTTTCTGTGTGCGTGTGGTATTTTTCAGTTGAAAGGACTTCCTCGCAAGAGGCAAATGTGAATGCAATGTGAAACGATGCCGTTGAAAATGGGAAATTTGAAAATGAATGGACGTTGGTCTCGGATGCTTGAGACTTCCTTTGAAATCCACATCCGACGTTTGTTTACAATGAAAGTTTGCGATTTCTCGTATATGTATATCCGAAGGAAGGAAGTATGAAATAATTTAAATTTGATTTTTTTGGGTTGGCCTATTTTTTAAATGCTTAGGTACACACCTTCAATATTACTAGCGTTTTCTTGCAACATTCCGTGTAGTTTTGGGTAACGAACTCCATATAAAAAAATTACACTTTCCAACAGTGTGTCCGGAAACTGCCGCATAAACGCACCGAATTGTGATTCCTCATGTGATTTCCAGCAAAAAAGTTAGCTTAACCATTCAGCTGCCACAAGCATTTGAAGACTTTTGGAAAAATTATTTTCTTGTACGACTAAAATTTCAATATCTCAAACCTAGACTAGCAGA
This sequence comes from Microchrysa polita, assembly GCA_949715475.1. NCBI lineage: Eukaryota > Metazoa > Arthropoda > Insecta > Diptera > Stratiomyidae > Microchrysa > Microchrysa polita. The sequence goes on from OX454417.1 coordinate 62,753,138, forward strand.
ATAGCAAAATAAAATGATTAACACTGCCAGCAAATTTACCTAAAAAATAAATCGAACGGCACTAAAATCGGATAAGAGGTTTGGTTTTTACAGAGCTTCAAAGTCAAATTTTTGTGATTTGACCCAAAAACAATATGATGTTCCATCTCAATATTCTCCAACTTCTGCCAAGGGGAGGTGCCCCATCTCCAGATGATTACACCATGAACCAGATCGACCACGTACTAATCAGCAAAAGATGGGTTTCGAATGTCTTAGAAGTCCGATCCTATCGAGGAGCCAACTGCGACTCCGATCACTATTTGGTGAAAACGTCCTATAGGTCTTTTGTAAATCAGACGAGAATTAACCCTGCCAGGATTTTCGAGGTTGGCAATTTGATCAATGATAGCACGGCGGCTGCGTATACTTCTGCACTTGAGGAAAAACTGTCGCCCATGCTTGGTAAATTCAACAATTAAGGCATTCATGGATTGTGGGAAGAGCTCAAAGACAGTATGTTGTTGTTGTTGTAGCGATTCGAGAGATTTTTTTTTCTCTTGAATCGAAGGGGGTCTTGACAGCTCTTGGCCGTTTTTAGCAACGGGACGATTTACATCGAAGAACCGGCTGCCGTAGGAGCATTTTATGGACAACACAAACATCCATGGGTCACAGTGGGATTCGAACCCACGCACCGGCAACTCAGAGATAGACATCTATGTCACTGAGCTACCGAATGCCCCAAAGACAGTATCAAAGGAGTTGCAGAAGAGGTCTCGGACTATAAAGGCCGGCACAGACGAGCAGACAGACGACGAATGCATTGCCTCGATTGAGGCGAAAAATGAAGCCTATCGCCAATACACACAACGCTCATCCCTAGCCAAGAAAGAAAGATACAACGAACTTCGGCGAGTATCTAATAGCTTAATTAGACACGCAAACATTTTGACGAGCAGTTACAGCAAATAAACCAAAGATTATCCAGTAAGAACATTAGACAGGCGTACAAATTTATAAATAATATCAAGAACGGATATCAACCCAGGACAAGCCTATGTAAGGACAAGGATGGTAACATCATCAGCGACATCGAAAGCGTAAATAAACGATGGGCGATGCACCATCACCCTCGCTCACGGAGCCAGCTCTTGAGCAGTTAGCTGAACCAGGCCCACGTTCAACCAACATACTAATAAATGCTATAAATGTACTACTGCTGAAAATATGGACCGACGAGGAAATCCTCGAAGATTGGCGCAAAAGCATAATCTGCCCAATCCACAATAAGGGTGACAAGCTGAAGTGTGAGAATTACAGGGGCATATCATTAGTTTGTACGACCTATAAGATCCTAGCGAAAACTCTTGAAAAAGGAATTAATCGGTACGCAGAACGAATCATTGGCGAGTATCAAGGCGGCTTCAGACCTGGTCGTTCAACGACCGACCAGCTTTTCACAGTGAAGCTACTACTCCAGAAGTGCTGGGAATACAACATCGACGACGACGACAAAGATTTGCTATACTTTGTCGATTTCAGGCAGGTAATAATAAACCAAATCAGGACGATCACGGCCACAGAGCACGGAATTAATACACAATAAAAAAGTCTTTCTTGGAAGAACCTAGTTTTAAGAGTTAGGTATGTATGGCAGCCCCATAATCGCGTGAGCGGTTCCCGTTTATTTTTATCAATCTTGTGGATTGATAAAAATACCGGCGTACAGAGGGCTGCGCCCGCAATACGAGAGTTTTTTAGATTTTGGATACATACATAGTGAATAATTTTGCACATATATTTTAAAAGTAATAAATTAGAATTATGCACAATATTAATGAAATGCTTCTTGTAAATCAATTTTTGGATTGGTCTAAATAAACGCTTTTCATTAGACCAATCCAAAAATAGATTCCCAGTCGAACTTCCCATAAGCGGACACCATTGGGGATTGAGATTTTGTCCGCTTGTTGGAAGTGTCCGCTTATGAGAATATTTCACAAAGGTATAACATTTTATAAAACTAATTTGGACTGCGCTGCGAATAAATTCAAAACCACGATGTCTCATTTCAACCATGTTTTTCCAATCCAAATTTTTTCGAGATCGAGAACACTATTTTTTCGTGAATACTAAAATGACTTGTTCTTGCACTTTTTCTTCCAAAGGCAAAATTTTTTCAAATTTTTTTTTCGTATTTTAAAAGAATAGAAAACTGCACGATAAAATGTCACGACATAAAGGCCTGAATAGACCTCGGGCGGAATGAAAATGAAATTTTTGTCCGCTGCGATTTTCTCAATGAAAATGCATGCTTACTGTCGTGGAACATGGCGGTAATGATGGGGAATTCCATAAGCTACAATCCGAATATGGTTCCAAAATTTTTCTCGGCCATTTTATGTATTATTTTTCGATTCCCCCGTCATTAGATATTTTTCACGGTGAAATGACCGGGGAATCGAAAAACAATACATAAAATGGCCGAGAAAAATGTTGGAACCATATTCGGATTGTAGCTTATGGAATTCCCCATCATTTCCGACATGTTCCACGAGAGTAAGCATGCATTTTCATTGAAAAAATCGCAGCGGACAAAAATTTCATTTTCATTCCGCCCGAGGTCTATACTGCGCTTAAATTGAACTCCTGAATCTCTAAGAAATTCCACCTACACGGAGAGATAAACAAGATTCGTATACAGCGATGTCTGGAATGTGAATTTTGCTTCACACAAAAGACCGATTTTCCGGTAATTTCAAAACTTCTTTGCTCGAAATACAATTCTGTAATGGAAGAATTTCGAATTTTATTTGTGGTACTGTCCGTTTATTAGAGACTTGCTAGTTCAGAAAGGGTATAAAAGTACTGTCCGTGTCCGGTTATGAGAGTGTCCGGCTATTGGAAGTTATTTTTCTAGTAAAATATAAGGAAAAACGTTGGGGAAAATAAAAGTGTCCGTTTATGAGAAATGCCCGGTTATAAGAAGTGTCCGTTTAGGGAAGTTCGACTGTACTATGTATAATGACTACACATATTAACTGAATTCATTAGCTATAATTCCGTTACCATTGCTCCAAACTGGAAAAAAGAAACTGGTGTGAAATGTACCTATCGAGTTCTTTGATTTGAGTACCCATACGTCCATGTCCGATAAAAACTAAAAAAGTCGACTTTTTCAAATCTCCGGGACACCCTTTTAGCTTTGTCCTACCAACTTTTAAATATTTCGTACCAAAGACTGTTACCATTCTACACATTCCTACAAAATTTCATGACGATCGGTTAAGCCGTTCGCGAGTTATTTAGTGAACAGACGGACGGAAAAAATCAATTTCATAAAGGTTTTTTGAAAAATCTAAAAAACCCTAAAAACACAACACATTGGTATCAATTTGGTTAAGATTTATTCATGAAAAGATGATAGAGAGTTTTACACTCACGTTCAAAATACCGTAAACGTAATTCGAAATTACAAAACTCGCGCGTACCGTAAACAAAACTTTTCCGAGAGTTTTAAACAGGTAATCACGACAAATTAAAATCACGACACGACAATTTTGACTGTTTACAGAACATAAAATATACGGAAATACCATGCCTAATTTGTATGTCGTTCTATTTGCAACGACATGCTAAAACTCTCTAATATCAGAGTAGGATTAAGTTGGTTTGAATTGTTAAGTTTTTGGATTTTTTGGGCCATATTTACCGTAATTTTCATTATCCGTCTCTAAACTATTGTAGATCCCAGGAACTGCTGAGGCATGGTGGATCGTGCCTGACCAACGCTGTACATGTGCTACTGCTGAAAATATGGAACGACGAGGAAATCCCCGAAGATTGGCGCAAAAGCATAATCTTCCCAATCCACAAAAAGGGTGACAAGCTGAAGTATGAGAATTACAGGGGCATATCATTAGTTTGTACGGCCTATAAGATATTATCGAAAATTCTTGAAAAGAGAATTAATCCGTACGCAGAGTATCAAGGCGGCTTCAGACCTGGTCGCTCAACGACCGATCAACTTTTCACAGTGAAGCTACTACTCCAAAAGTGCTGGGAATATAACATCGACGTATACCAAATCTTTGTCGACTGCAAGCAGGCATACGACAGTATCGATCGAAGTGTACTGTACAACATTATGCTGAATTTTGGTATACCGGCAAAGTTAGTGCGACTCACAAGGATGACGATGTCTAATACCGTCTCGCAGGTCAAAGTGCAGAACCGACTCACTGACCTATTTGAAACTCGTACTGGACTCAAGCAGGGCGACGGGCTGGCGCCGACGCTCTTCAACCTGACTTTAGAGTATGTAATTCGAGCCATGAATATGGACAGCAGCGGAACGCTACTCATCAAGTCGACTCAATTAGCAGCGTACGCCGACGATATCAACATCATGTCTCGAAGGTTGGGTGATGCAGAAAGCCTTCTGCATAACCTCAATAACGCCGCAAAGGAAGTTGGACTACATATCAACGAAAGCAAAACAAAGGCCATGATGCAATCGAAAACAAGGACGCCAGCAAATTCAAGCATCACAGTGGAGGACCTTAATATCGAGTATGCAGACAACTTCAACTATCTGGGTTGTAACTTATCAAAGGACGCCAACGAAACCGACGAAATTAAGCGACGGATACAACTAGCCAATAAGACATACATACTTCTCGGTCCTCCCTATAATTAATTCGAAACTTGCGCACAGGAACACGAAGTTCCGCGTGTACAAAACGATCATCCGACCCGTGCTATGTTATGGCTGCGAAACATGGACCCTTACCCAAGCCTCCGAAATTTTGCTAGACCGATTCGAACGAAAGGTCCTTCGGCGAATTTTCGGGGCCGTTCGCGAGCGGGACCAATGGCGTATCCGATACAACCATGAGTTGTATCAATTGTACGATGAGCTAGAAGTATCGAAAATCGTGAAGCTTCAACGTCTGCAATGGGCGGGGCATGTACAACGGATGGACGACAATCGCATGCCAAAGAAAGTTATGAACGCACAACGAATTGACGGAGCGAGGTTGCGTGGACGACCGAGAGCTCGCTGGGAGAACTTCGTAGGTGAAGACGCCCACCAGCTGCTGGGCTTCCGAAACTGGAGGACAAGGTCACGTAACCGCGACAATTGGAGGTCAACGATTCAGGCGGCCAAGGCCCGACGTCGCGTCGGGCTATCGTGCCACATTAATGATGATGATGAAACTATTATTGGATAAAATGAAGTTTCTATCTGGTTTTATACCGTCTTGACAAAAAGAAAAACCGAATGTCGGACGGTTTTTGAGACATCCCTACTATACCTACGTTTCCGGTAAGTTGCTCAAACCTTAATAATAAATTCAATTGTGTTTTTTTAAAATACCGGATATTCATGAAGGTACATACATATATAATATCCTTGAAAAACACCGAAGCTTACACAATCTCACTCTCCTGGGGAACCCAATTTTATTTTCAATTTACTTAAAAAAACGTTAACAAAAGTGAACACTTGTTGCCTGTTACTCTTTTATTGCATAAATGAACATCGTTATAATCAAACCAAAGATAAATTCAGACCAAAAAGGTATAAAGAGGGCCGCCTCTGGGGAAATGCATACATGAATAGCGGAATAAGTGAATCTCGAAACCTCGTTGGTCTCTCTGTACAACTAAATGCTTTTTTTCTCGTTTTTTTTCAAACAACGTGTCCTATCCTACCTCTACTCGTATAATAACAGCTAGCATAGTCAACCAATTGGTTCTTTAATAAAGTACACCCGCAAAACGCTCGTTTACAGTTGCTTTTACATAAATCGTTGTCCGTATATGTACATACATTGATGATATGATGATGATGGCATTAATGGTACTCACTTCATATTTTTCGCTTACCCTTTTGCGAAAAAAGGGGAGCGTTAGCATTTAACGCTTGACTCGACACACATATACAGCACCGTACAGCTTTCGTATGGTCCCGACAATATTCTGCAAGTTACCTTACTAATTAATGTGAAAATAACAGCATCAGTGATTACCTCAATTAATCACAATCAAGGGGTGTGAGTGGAAAACAAGAGAAAAACAACAACAACGCCATGATCATGAAAAATTACTTTACTTCATACCGACATTCACGAGATTACCCCAGACATGTGAATGAGCGCTCTTTGTCCATATGTGTGTGTCTGAGGCTGTCAAGCAGAAAGGAGTTTTAAGGAGATGGGAGAGCGGATTATGCCTTTTGTAGGATACATATAAGACATGAAATTTTAATTTTAATTTATCAATGTTAATACCTACTAAAATTATTTCTGGAGATGTTCACGTATCGAAATGGAGGTGATGGCTGCGTCCTTAAAGTTTGAGAAAGTTTGCGTGAAATAATTGGAGCTGTTTTATGCTAAAATGTAAATTTAGGTTACTTTCTTAAGTCTTTACTCCCAGCTAGAGTACAATGAGTTTATTTTGTTGAATATGTCTAAACATCTTTCTTAGACAATATTTTCCATATCTCACCATTAAAATTCAAGAGAACAAATTTCGTTCATTCCTATACAATATTTAACCTATTACTTTTTGTCTAAAACTTAATTTCGATTAAACTTCTACCAAGTCTTTGTTACTTCTACAAATCTCTCGACCAGAGTGCAGCGTTGCGTCATCATGTCTTGCTCCTAATATGTGTACAACAAGAGGGCATACGAGTTGGGGCGATTTGCCGAAGCAATTTCCACAACTATGCCATGAATGAATTTTACCTTTCGAATGCAGTAAATTCCAAGTGGCCGACATGATAAAGTTTCCCGGAGCTTTTAAACGAAGTTTTCCTTTCTAAAACTAATTTACACGAGTGCGAATCTTTCACAAGTGAGAAATTTGTTTTCAGCTATTCTTGGACTACGGCAAGGAAGAATAAAGTTTTCTACGAAAAGGCGATAGTATCCTCAGTATGAATAGAAAAGAGAGTAAGGAAAATTTTACAATCCATTTTGCTCGTAGAACATGATGCGATTTTCGAAACTGATGGATTCGATATTTTTGCTTTGTAATTTTGATTTAAGGCGATGATATAATCATGTGTGTATTGTGTAGTAACACACCTGGCATCCGTGATAATTATTATTATTATAAGCTTTTTATTTACCCAATTCAAAACAAAAATCAGTATAACAGAATATTATTTCAATAGATTCATTTAAAATGTACGAATATGTATGTAAATTAATTTTCGAAAATAAAATAATTTTATATAGGTATTATCCTTAAATTCGTTGGGCGTAAGCCTCCCCCATTTGTTTCCAAGTTTCTTTGCATCTGGCCATCCTTCTCCAACTCGGATAAAAAAAAACTTGGATATCGTCACGGCCGTCTCTTCCGTTGTCTACCTACTCTTCGATTGCAGCCATAGAGTATCCAGTTTGTACATTGTCCAAATATTGTCGTCGTTCCATTTTAATAGCCTGGCCCTTTCAATAACGTCGGTGAAATTTGCTCGTGCTCGTAGTGAGGTATTTCTCAGCCTTTGTCTCTTTGATATCCGATAAGTGGCTCTCTCCATTGATCTTTGTGTAACTCTCAGGCTTTGCTTATTTCTATCCGTAAGAGCCCATGTTTGCGCTTCATAAGCAAGTACTGGCAGCACAGCTCCATCAAATATATATTTCTTTTCCTGTTGGCTACTGTTCGCGTCGAAAATATTCTTTATCGCCCATAATTACATTCTTCGTTAGGAATGTTGCTCTTTGAGCGATTTCCCGCTTTACGGCCATATCCACTCGGAGAGTGCAAAAATATGACACTCATCGGTTTCGATTGAATGCATAATGACACGGCACTCTCATCAGGTGCCGCCGCTAGTTACGTGTTCTGCATTCACGGACGGCACGGAAATCGCTCGGAGAGCAACATTCCTAACAATATAGTAATTGTAACTACTTTATCGACAGGGGTTTGTTTATACGTGTGACGGGGCCAGGTCTACCCTTCGGAGCCTCCGCCATCAACTTGGGCGACCGCGAACCGCTTTTAGATTGTAGCACTTCACGTATTCGTTTCGGTATTTTGTCTGTTGAGCCCGTATACACATGTACTGATTCCGTCCAAAACGAAACGTTTTATGATAGTCACTCACAGCACTGAATCTTAAGATAAACAAAAGTAATGTTGTAATCGAGGAAGGCACGTGTCGTCGTATATCAGTTTTAGTAAAACTTCACTATTACAAGCTCAAATAGCCCACCAAACAATTTGGCGAACTTTCACCACAATGAACAAAAGTCTGATTCGAGTTTGCTTCGACTTGACGAACTATCCTCGGATTTTACGCAAATAGTACGCCATGATGAAGAATATTCTAAGTCAATACGAACTTTCTTCATCATGGCGAATAATCTGCGTATCTTTGGAGCATCCCACCAAACAATTTGGCGAACTTTCACCGGAATGAAGAAAAGTCTGATTCGAGTCTTCTTCGACTAGACGAACTATCGTCGGATTTTACTCAAATATGTAGTACGACATGATGAAGAATATTCGAATTCAGTACGAACTTTCTTCATCATGGCGAACAATTTGCGTATCTTTCGAGCATAATTCACGGCGGCGATGAAAATTCGAATCAGACTTTTCTTCATTATGATGAAAATTGGCTACATGCATTAAATAGTTTCGCAAATCACATTTGGTATTGAACCGTAAGCGCATGTAAAAGTGAAAAGTTGTAATTAGAACTCTCTGGCTATTATAAAAGACTGGACTCAATATGCAGAATTTTCTTTGATTTGGACTCAAAAACTCGATACTTCAAAATTTCCATAAGTCGGAGTAAAATCAAGTTCCCTTCAGCTTCAAGTTATCGAGTTATCTACTGTAACTAACTTCACATGTAAAATAATAAACACACATTCGAATATGGTCGGACAAAAGGCATCTTCTACGAATCGCCAATGCAAATCGTTTACGCTTCGAAATGAAGAAACTTTTACGAATCGCAAAGGCAAATAATTTACGTTTCGTAATGACAAAACTTCTACGAGTCGTAAATTCGTATCGTATTTAGTTCGCCGCAACACATCGTTTTCAAATATATTGGCGTATCCCTTTCGGTTTACCGGGGCAATTCGCCATAGAGGTCCCATATTCTTCTCAGACAATCTGATTACGATCTGAAAACGAGTTCGCCGGCGAACAAATTTCTCGTTTTGGCAAATCGTCTACAGATCGCCGACGAATCATTTTGTTTAGTGGGTAGGATATGAAATATTATGTCCATTGTCTCTTATTAAATTCGCACTTAATAATATTTGAGACGTAGTCACTTTGTCTTTGTCAAAAACTTGGGGAAAGGCAAAAATGGCGGAAATGTCACATGGGATGGATTTTCGTTTTTGATGTTTAAAGGCCTGGATAGACCTCGGGAGGAATGAGAATGCAATTTTTGTCCGCTGCGATTTTCTTAATGAAAATGCATACATACTGTCGTGGAATATATGGCAAATGCTGGGAAATTCCATAAGCTACAAACCAACTAGGGGGCTTCGCCCCCTGCTCGCTACGCTCGACAACCCCGGAGGCCGAAGCTTGGATACCCTTCGCTCTCCTTGGGCTAAAAGTTTTTTTTTCGGGCGTACCAATGACTTGTAGTTAATCCCCCTCCACATTCTTTTTCTTCCGTCTAGACAAAAGTTTTGGTCTTGGTTGAAATAAGTGGGCAAATAAAAATATTTTCTCAGAAAGTTTTATTGGGGTTGTGGGAGCATGACCCCACAGTACGATTCCATTAGTTTTGAACTTTTTTGTTGCTTTGGTAAAGACACATTAATTCAAGGTTTTGTGAAATTGGTGCGAAAAATGTTTCGTAGAAGAACAAAAATGGGGGGTTGGGTTTGTATGGCCACCCCATGACCTCATGGTCAGATTTGATCAATTCTTAGATATGTTTTGTGTCATAGAGAGAAACACGTTTGAGTGTAATTTTGTTGAAATTGGTGCACAAATAAAAAAGTGTTTCTTAAAATAACCTAATTTCGGGTTGTTGGGTTTGTATGGCAGCCCCATGACCACGGTTGGATTTGATCAATTCTTAGATATGTTTTGTGTCATCAAGAGAAACACATTTGTGTGTAATTTGGTTGAAATAGGTACACAAATAAAAAAGTGTTTCATAAAAGAACCTAATTTGTGGGGTTAGGTTTGTAAGGCAGCCCCATTATCCGATTTGATCCATTCTTAGATATGTTTTGTGTCATCAAGAGAAACACATTTGTGTGAAATTTGGTTGAAATTGGTGCACAAATAAAAAAGTTTTTCCTAGAAGAACTTAAATTGGGGGGCTAGGTTTGTATGGCAGCCCCATGACCCAGTGATCCAATTTCGGTGATTCAAACATACAAACAGCCGGCAACAATAATAAGCACGTGTGCAAAATTTCAGCTCCGTAGCTTTTATAGTGGCCGAGAAAAACGCGCTGCAACAGACGGACAGACGGATAGACAGACAGACAGACGGACATCGTCCAATCGACTCATCTCGTCATGCTGATCATATATGTATACTTTTTATATGGTCGGAGATGCTTCCTTTAATGCGTTACAAACTTCATGACAAAGTTAATACATATACCCTTTTAGTTGAAATAGATTACACGCGTCAGCAGCAGCATCGTCAGAATTTCATAGCTGACAAATATGCTGAATGCCAAGTCTACTGCTCAACATTTTTGTCAGCAATGCTTCTGCTGACGCGTCTAATCTATTTCTCTCTCTATGAGCGAAGGGTATAAAAACGGTTCCATAATTTTCCTCGGCCATTTTAGGTATTATTTTTCGATTCCCCGGTCATTAGATATTTCCACGGTGAAATGACCGGGGAATCGAAAAATAATACGTAAAATGGCCGAGAAAATTTTTGGAACCATTAGCTTATGGAATTCCCCATCATTCCCGACATGTTCCACGACAGTAAGCATGCATTTTCATTGAGAAAATTGCAGCGGACAAAAATTTTATTTTCATTCCGCCCGAGATGTATCCAGACCTTGAGGGCTGAATTAAGATCGAGAGTGAAGTTTTTCCCGCTGCGATTTTATCAATAAAAATGCATACTTACTGTCGTGGAATATGTCACAAACGGTGGGGAATTCCATAAGCTACAATCCGCGACCGGTTCCATAATTCTTCTCGGCCATTTTATGTATTATTTTTCGATTCCCCGGTCATTTGACATTTCATGATGAAATAACCGGGGAATCGGGAAAAAATACATAAAAGAGAAAAATTATGGAACTGTTTTCGGATTGTAGCTTATGTAATTCCCCAGCATTTCCCACATATTCCACGACAGTAAAAATACATTTTCATTGAAAAAATCGCAGCGGACAAAAATTTCTCTCTCGATGTCAGTACTAGGCTTTAACGCAAGTAGCCGACTTATTTAGAAAATTGGATTTAGGTTGAAACAAAAACAGACCCGGTACACTTCGCTCGCTCGCTCTCCCTTATTCACTTTAGTGCTAATATTAAGTTTTAAATCAAAGCTAGTGATTAGTAGACATATACATACGTACAAAGGCGAGCTTAGACCATCCGAAAAGATGTACACAACCTCTCTCTAGTTGTCGTACCCATTTTAGGGCATAGTTGACTCAACCATCACTATTTAAAATTCAATAAAATAAATAACTGTCGCGACAATCCGACATATGGCCAAGGCCGCAGATGTGTTAGTGAAATCCAATTTCCAAAATCTTAACTGCTACTCTGTAGAGGTGTTGAGACCAACAGTAACTAACTCACTCAGTGAGATCATAGCCCGTCACATGGACCGTGAGTTAGCAGTCCCCTGAGCATTGATCCCAGCTCTCCATACAAAATTGGGTTTTTTGAAATTGCAACTGAACCGGGGGCAAATGCTTTCTTCCATAGTTCTCCCTGTTCTGGAAATCACTTAATTTTTGATACGAAATTTTGAAGAAGCACCGCTGCATCCATAATATTAAGGTAAGGTGACCAGATCCCCGTTGGACTACAGACAATAATTGACCAAAACAGGCCCCTCCTCAGATTTTCACAACATTCGCAATGGTACATAGATATAAGGAGCATACATACAAAAATAATCCTGGCGGCCAATTCTTTCAAACCATAATGTCGAACTGTTTAATTTTCATGGAAGTGCCTATTCACATGGACGTAGTTTAAAAAAAAGAGGGGCACTCAAAATTTAGCTGGCAATTGTTGAAGCAATTTAGTTTTAGTAAAAGGGTAACACACACGTTTTAACCATTTGCTGGCCTCTAAAAATCAATCCTCAGTTGGGTTAGTTTAGAGAATTAATTAATTAATTAATTGGCTCTTTAAATTTTGCAATAAAACATTACAACTATTGGGACTATTGTGCGAAATGTGCATCTATTCATTCATCGTCTATTTCATGCATGCATGAAATTACCGCGGCGAAGATCGATTTGCTGCCTCCAGAGCATCGCTTCTAAGCGAACTCAGTCATAACTTAGACTAATCCGGCATACAAGATATTCGGTGATTAATTATAGTCGCAAAGGCAACTTCTTTTTAAAATCAAAATAATTTAGAAGTGTTTCCCAACCCTCAAAGTTTGTGTCTGTACTTAGGGTTAGGGCAATAACGGCAATATTTACTTTTGGAGATATTTAAGCTATTAAGTATTTTATGCTGAATTGGATATCTAACAGGATATTGTTCCAGAAATTGTTGTTTAGTCAGTGAAAGTGCTGTATAAGTACAGATGGTGATCGTTTTTCTGAATCGGAGCAGAGAAAGATTAAAGGACTGAAAATTCTGATGGTATACCTACTATACAATGCGCTGCTACTGCCCACCCATCATAGTTGGTCCGAGCTTTCTCATGACTATCTCAATGTAATTGAGCATGGCTTGCACCTGATTGGTAAAAGTGGTGCGTAAAGACGAGACATGCCAAGAGCCCAATTAGCACGAAAAGCGCCGGTTTGAGACCACAGAACTCCGTTAAGCTACTTAAACGATGGAGGTTCCGGCAAATAAAATTTTGAGTGTAGAAACGCAACTAGAGCCATTTAGAGAGATGTAGGAAGTGAAGCAGCTCCCCTATTTTCACCTCGAACGCATCCTCTAGGCGGCCAAATAGCGCACATCCTAACGTTTGGTAACGGGATTTGGCGGGACCTGGGCATTCACATAAGAAGTGAAACAGATTTTCTCTTTCATTTGTATTATTGCAACTGCGACAGTGCGAGTTGTGGGAATACCAGCCTGGCTGCATGGTCCTTTATTGGCCAATGTCCAGTAATTACCGCTGTAAGTCTAGCAGTATCTTTACGGGGTCTGGTCAGAATATCAGACGTTCTTTTCCGGTCATAAGATGGCCATAGCTTCCTTGATATTACTCAATTTCTAAGGTTCCGCCAAAAACGATTAGCACTCGCAAGATAATTAGAGGAGATTTTCCGATTAGAGATAAAGGGTAACTTGAATATCAGCAGCCACCTTCTAAAAAGTGAGCTCCTAGCGGTGGCGTAATGTACGGCGTTCCATGTGTTCAGTGTGGAACATGGGCCAGCAACTCCTTTGATGCTGTCTTTGAGCTCCTCCCAGAACTAATGGATGCTTAAATTGTTGGTGTTATCAAGCATGGGCGACCGTTCACCGATCGATCAGCTTTTTACCGTGAAGGTATTACTCCAGAAGTGCTGGACGTATACCAAATCTTTGTCGAAAGCAGGCATACGACAGTATCGACCGTGTAGTGTAGTGTACTGTACAACATATGCTGCATTTCGGTATACCGGCAAATCAAGTGCGACTCATAAGGATGATTAATACCATCTCGCTGTTTAGAGTGCAGAATAGACTCACTAACCTCTTTGAAACTCGTACTGGACTCAAGCAGGCCGATGAACCGGCGCGGCGCCGACGCCCTTCAAAGTTGCTCTGGAGTATGTTATTCTAGCCGTAAATATGGACGGCGGCGGAACGCTACTCATCAAGTCGACACAATTAGTAGCGTACGCTGACAACATCTACATCGTATCTGGAAAAGTGGCCATACAGAAAGCCTACCGCATAACCCCAATACCGCTGCAAAAGAAGTTGGACTACATATAAACAAGGATAAAACCATGGTCATGATACAATCAAAAACAACAACGCCAGCAGATTCAAGCATCACCTCGATATTGAGTATGTAGAGACAATTTCACTTACCGCGCAAAGAGTAGACGGAGCCAAATTAAGTGTGTAACTTAGAGCTCGGTGGGAGCATTCAGTACAAGAGGACGCCCATCATATATGCTGGGCTTTCGATATGAGGACAAGGTTGCATGACCACGACAACATGATGTCACCAATACAGGCGGGAAAGGACTGACGTCATAAGGACGAAGAAGAGATCACCCATAACCGTGTGAATTCCGATGATCCTGCGTCATAGGCTCTACAATGCTAACGGCCGTGAATATTCCATGCCCAAATAGCTTACTGCTTATGCGCATTAGAAACTCTCAAAAACAATGGAATATTTCACCTGCAAATGGGACATATACTTTTCCCTATGTGATTCGTGTCCTCCATTACGAGGATAACGGTATAGGTCAGGGGTCTCAAGCTTTTTACAGCCCTAGCAACCAGAATTGTTAGTTGCATAAGAAAAAGGTATCATGAATATCACCGTTGTGGATTCAAATGTGCGAGTTGTGTTCATTTTATAGACCAGAAATATGCGGGAGGGTGTCGAGTCGAATAAAAAAACACGAACCAGAATGTCTTGTTTTTGCATGCAGGCACTTATGCGAGGCTGCTGCTTATTGAGTTTAGAAAATCATCAACCACTATTTAACGGAGGTGCACAGGAGAGGGGTCTGGAATGTTTGGGGTTAATCTTCAAACCCTGCCCGATGTAACTAAAAACTTGCTCTAAAAATGCTTTAAACCCGAATTCAAATTTCTCAAAATATGAAATGCGAAAATGTTTCAAATAACGAGAAATATTTTTTGCCTGTTTTCCAATTTGTTGCAGTGTACATAAACTGATTCAAAAGTAGCTATGGGTACCCATTAGCATTCAAAAAGTTGAAATACATCTGTAAACTTATCAAAAAGAATTGGATTACCTTCTAATTTTCGACGTAATGTTGTCAGCTTTCACGGCAATGTTAATTTTGTAGATTTCCGTTTTAAGAAACTTTTATCCTGTTCGCCGGAGAAAAAAGAGAAGATTGCCTGTCTAATGTGGTAGAATGCTGGGAGCCTGTGCAAATTTATTCATATAGGGTTGTATCCGAATCGTCTAAACAGCGATTCCATTATGTGCGAATTTCGTCCTATAACCAACTTTTCCGCATATTCAGTTTTACCCGACAATTTCGGATGAGCAACCCAATTGAAGTGAATCCTTTAGCTGAAATTTTAAAAGTTTCAGTTTAAAATATTTCAATTCAACTGATACATAAATAATAAAACACAATTAGAATTTTCGAATAAAATATAAAGGCCTGAATAACTAATCCAACGATTACTCGTATTGTGGGTATAGTAAGGCATATGACACCAGAGGCAAACTTGCACTTTTTTCATTCGATAAATCAAAATACAAAACGTCTTCCTTTTGTTAGGTACAAATACACACATTAAAAATAATCTTCTGCCCTGTGTTTTTTTTTATTTCGCCAACGCACAATAATTTTCGCGAAAAAAGGATAACACAGCAACAAGGACGACGGCAAGTATAATCAGCTGAACATTTGTTTTCATAATTAGATACGGCCGATCATTTGCCAGAAGCCATTCGCGCGCTCTTCTAAACACCATTATACCGTACCAACTTCCTACACAACAGGAGCTTTTCGGCTCACCGGAATGACGGGGCGCAAAAAGTTATTATGAGTCTTATCTGAGTCTTTAAGAAATGACAATTCAAAAAGTTAATATCAACTGTAATTCCCACGAAGAAGTTAAATATGAAAATCTAAGGTTAAACAGGCTTTTCCATTTTGCCAATTGCGTGAAATTGGAGGCGGTCTGAAACCCGGTGAGTTTTCGCGGGAATACGATACAGTCGTCTTGAGGGCGTTTCCGAAAAATTTTCATTGCGTATGTTTACTTTTGTAACTTTTCTAGGCTAACAATCGTGCAGATGAAAAGTTATTAAAATAATCTCGGGGAGTTATGATTGTGTGGTAAGAGTGAGCTCATTATGTTTCAGGTGTGAATATGCAAATGTTTGAGTCAGCTGTTCCCGTCGGCTGAAAACACTCTTCATCGTTAATTCCAGGAATATAACTTTGCGGAGTTGAAGATTTTAGCGGAAAATTATGTGGAAATTCATTTTAAGTTGGCGATTATAAATTAACAGTAAATGCTTAAGTCGTGCCGTACCGTGCATTCTATGAATTAGGGAAATTGGACAGATTTATCTCCTAATTTGTTGTAAAAAAGTCACTAAAAAATCACAAAATCAGAAAATTTTGGAAATGGTGTCGCCGAAATATGGTCTCTTAATTTTTGAAAAATCTTCACATTAAAATATACAAATACGATTATCTGCCTTATTATTGCAGCTAAGGAGGTCAAAGTCTGCAGTCTTTGTGGGATCTACGGGCGACTCCCAACTTCCAAGAATCGATATCTAGTGGGATCGTGTGCAGGGACACCACATGATGGCATATGCCGACAAACGAAATTTTGAAAATCGGACGGAGTCGGGATCTGCCAACAAAAAATACATTTTTTTTTTTTTAAATTATAACTAAACCTCAGATACATGTGTGTGTGTGTTGATGAAGCCAAAATGTTTCCTTTATGGAGTAATATCTATACGAATTCTCGAAAAAATATCTTAATCGAAGCAACAATAATTATTTAGAAACAAAAACGGACAACTCACTCCGGGCTTAGAAATCCCACTTCCAAATTATTATTATTATTACATCTAGCTAAGTAATACAAAGGTATATGCGACTATAAGATTTATTATCCCAGAGCCGTGACTACTTCAAAAGACTTCCTACCAAACTAATGAAGGCTAGAATATCTTTTGTAGGGGTGCTTTTTATGACGACAAAAAACCACCACCACCTCAAGAACTGGAGGAACTGATAAATATCAGCGGAACACATATGCCGCAGCTCATCATCGGAGCAGATGTAAACGCCCACCATACAGAGTGGGGGAGCTCTAATACGAACAAGAGGGGTTAGTATCTTTATGATTTTATAATTATAGAAAATTTTGAAATTTTAAATAAGAGAGGTCATTGATATAAACTTGGCCAACTTCAACATATCACCTAATGTCATAAGCGGGTCTTAGACGAACCATCGCTATCAGATCACAGATACATAAGTATGGAAATCGGCAAAGTTGATAGCCAATCGAGTTGTATTGTAACCTGATAAAAACGGACTGTGACCTTTACAGGGAGCGTGTGTCCACCAATCTCACAGAAATTCCCGGATATATTAAAACTATTCTTTATGTGGAGGCCGTGGCGGATAAACTGCAAGCCGCAATGAAAATCTCCTTTGAAGAGAGTTGCGGGTAAACGAGACGGCATACCAATGCGAACTGTAAATGGTAAGAAGACACGGAAAGTCTTCACCGCGGCGAAAAGACCTGGGGATTGGAACACATACCGTCTCACTCTAACCCAGTACAGCAAAGAAATCAAAGCCAAGAGGGATTACTGGAGGAAGTTCTGAGAAGAGATCGAAAATCTACATGAATGAACGAGACTCCAGAAGACTCTATGGTCCGGAGATCCAACAAACCCCATCGGAAAGCTTAAAAACTCCGACAGGCACTAAATAAAGACATGTAGGCAATACTGGGATTCCTTCTAGGGTCTCACTTTCCTGGATCCACTATAACAACGGGACACATAGATCAGTTGGAAGACAACTATCTGCATTTCAGGGCAAAAAAAAACGACTGTTCGCTCGAGAACCAAATAGTAACTTATAATAGGGTGGAATGGGCGGTCAACTCTTTCGAACCTTACAAATCACCGAGGCCAGACGGTGTTTATCCAGC
Organism: Microchrysa polita; assembly: GCA_949715475.1. NCBI lineage: Eukaryota > Metazoa > Arthropoda > Insecta > Diptera > Stratiomyidae > Microchrysa > Microchrysa polita. Next base: position 62,771,161 of record OX454417.1, read on the forward strand.
CCTGCTTCAGTAGGGCTTTACGGCTCTGGCTCCACACTTACTAAGACAATGTATGCTGGCTAGCCTTAGGATATATTCCAATAACTTGGAAGCAAATCTTCAAATAAGCCCAACCTCCTTCCTTCCCAGGTCATTGGAAAAGCTAGTCGATAAACATATCACTGGCAGGTGCCTGTCGCTTTTCCCCTTACACCCAAACCAACATGCATATCAGACAGGGAAATCGTGTGAATCAGAAGATTGGACCACCACACTAGAAAGCAAAGAGATAGGTTCCGGCTCCTTCTTGGACATAGAGGGGGCCCTCGACAACACTTCTTTTGATTCTCTTGTAGCACCTTGAGTCATGCAGTCCAGCATACTCCAGGTGCGACAACTACAAGCAAACTTATTCGGTGAAACCTGTATACAGCTATCCTCAAGGATGCGCACAGGGGGGTATATTATCACCCCACCTGGTCGACAGCTTACTGGTCCAGCTAAAAAACACTGGTTTCTACACCCAAGGATATGCCGATAATATCAGCATCCTGATCAGGGGAAAATTTCCAGAGGTTCTTTCCGAGCTTATGCAACGTGTTCGAACTTTAGTGGAGAATTAGTGCAGAGGGTAGGCCTATCGGTCAATCCCGCCAAACAACACTAATAACCTTCAGTCATAAGCCTTATTTAATCAACAGTTGCAGTTTACCACTAAAATAAAATAAAATATCTGGGACTCGCCCTTGACAACAGACTCTCGTGCAGCTACAAAACACAATTTCAAAAGGTAAACAGACTCTATACGCAACCAAAAGAGCAATAGGGAAAACGTGGGGGCTAAAACCACAAATGACACACTGGATTTACAAAGCCGTGGTCATAAGCATAACCGGCGCCATGCGCGGTGCACCAACTTTAACTCTAGAGAAGCTACTTAGCCTGCCAGCTGCCACCACTTGGCCTGCCAATCACAGAAGAGGCAAGAATGGCAGCGTACAGACTACAATCGTCGAACATGTGGACACCACGAACGGTAAAATACTGTCGGATTACAGAAATTATTGCAAACCTTATCCTAGATATGGGTAGCGATTATACCCCAGCCAAGTCTGGCTGGTGTCGTGGTTAGTGCATACACCTTCGGTGCACATGATCATGGGTTCGAATCTCTGTCGCGGCTGTTATTTTTTTTAAGTAAACCTCCGACTTAAACATCCAAAGCTCTATAGTCAGGGAAGACCGGAGTAAATGGAACGACAACCATCTGCATAAGCATAAGTGTGGTACACAGATGGGTAGAAGACAGACGGAGGAACAGGGACAGGAGTTTATACTAAAACCAACAACTGTAGAATCTCTCAACCTTTAGGTCATCACACAACTTTCTTCCAGGCAGAACTTATAGCCATAATCCTTGCAGTAGGGGAGAGTACTCGAAAGGCATATACAAACAAGATCATCTATATTCTCTCCGAAAGTCAAGCTGCCATAAAGGTCGAAAAACAACATCTTAATTAGTTTGGGAATGCCAACGGAACCTCAAAAACCTAGCTATCTGAAACAACGTAACTTTGAAATGAGTAAAATGACATAAGGGGATCGAAGGTAACGAGAAAGCGGATGCCCTTGCAAGAGAGGGTTCCGATCTACCTTCACTGGTTCTAAACCTGCAATCGGGATTAGAAAATCCATTGCTAAGACGGAGACTTGCTGAACGGCTCACCCACAGCCAACTAGCAAACCAGCAGTGCCGAAGTCCTAAGCCTCAGCAAAAAGGACCTCAGTGCAGTGAGAGGCCTTATAACCGATGCCTCACCCTGTGAAAACACCTGCATTCAATCGGGATCTACACAAGACCGACTATGCCGTCTCTGCAACGAAGGGATCGAGGAATCAGCCTCGCACGTTATTTTCGAGTGCCCGGCTCTTATGAGCTGAAGACAAACCTTTGTTGGAGCTCAGACCATTGGAATGGGCGAACCCAAAGTAAACCTGTTTTATTTCTTCTAAGCTTTTTACGAAGGACAGGGCTGATAACCTGAAACTCTTTCGCTCTAATGGATAATACAATAAGCCAACAGTCTGCAGTATTGGGCGTAACCAGCCCAATCCATTACAGTGCCTAATCCATCCATACATCTCTCGTTTTAACGTATAATCAGCAGATTGCACTCAGTTAGCGCATCTCTATATTCGTTCTAAACATTAGTACGTTTAACCCTATTAAAACGAGAATGTTCGAAGCTCACAATTAACTGGAATATCGAATCCAATGTGTGCATGTGGACGGAGCTAGACACTTAATCCAATACTCTCCAATCAATTATAACCTCCGAGATAACTCTGCTAACAACAGTAAGGTCTAGTACCGCTCTTCAAGGTGTCATTACAAAGGTGGACCTACATTCCTAATTCCAAAATGAACACTTGCTTACTTATACCTCTGTTGCCTCTGTTGTTCACATCACTGCTTCTCCAAACAGTGTTTGGGCGTTCGCATCGTAGCCATATTGCTAATTGGACTTTTTACGGAAGTCGTCTAGCCTTTTTCTAGGGATGTCAAAAACCGGTCCATAACCCGGTTTTCGGTTCTTTTGCAAAGCCGGTTAGACCGTCCGGTTTTATTCGGGTTCAAAGTACCGGTTTTCCGGTTAACCGAATTTTTTAATTGATTTCCTTAGAATTTTTCTTTAAAAAAATGCTTACTCACTCGTGTGGCTGGTGTTAGTATCGTATGCAAAATCAAATCAAAATTCATGTACATGATGTAATAAGACAGCTAATTTAAAACAGAAACATTTTGAACAAAAAAGATAATCAAACAAAATTGTCAGAAGTAATTTCATTAATTTATTAGTTTTTGAAATTTTTTTTTTATACACTTGCAACAAGGGCCAGGGGGCGGAATACCACATTTTTAAGCGACACGATGAAACGCGGATGCACTGATACACACACGAATATCACATTCACGACGCACAACCAAGATACGAAATATAAGTACATATAAACAATATCTGCCTTGGAAAGATTAGGAAAGATATTCGACGAAGCGTTCAACGAGCAATTGCTATTAGGAGAATGTTAGAAAATATGTTTAAGGACTGAAATTTGAAAACTAAGTTTTTCGTAAGGGACAAGTAATAGAATTGCAGACTAAAAAATCAAGAAAATCTAAAAAATTGTATGAATTTTGAGAGTATTTTTTTTTCCGACAAACAACCGTCCGGGCTAAAACCGGAATGAGGAAAAACCGAAAAAAAAAACTGGTTAACCGTTCTGAAAGTACCGGTTTTCGGACTAACTGTCCGGTTTTTGACATCCCTAGTAGGAACCACAATGTTATGGAATGGAAAAGAAGCAAATTGCAATCAGTGCTCTTTTTAATTCCCTTGTGGAGTGTCTAAGTCAACTTGGATCGCAACGACAAATAGTTGATAAAATTAGAGAGAATTTGACATTCCATATAAAAATTCGCTTGCTTACCGTATACGAAACAAAATATCTTAATTTTGCATGTCCTCAGCAGTGCCGAATTAACCACGTGGCAGCAGGTGGCAAATGCCACGGGCCCCGCGCTTTAAGGGGCCCCGCGTTTTTCTCAAACAAAAATTATAACAACCAAGATGTCAACCACAGAATAGAGAGTTATAAGGAAACGAAAAACTACGTGAGAGATGAACGAATTCGGTTGCGGAATGAGACGTGAAGTGAAATGCAGCGATAAAGTTGCTAAACTGGATTTTGTATGGAAGTTTGAAATATTGTTTTCTAAAACGTAAGCATTCTGATTGGAACAGACCGGTTTTAAACGAGCATTTGACATATTGTCTTATCAAATGTAAACATGCTTATTTAGGATTGTGGATCGTGCGGGTGTTAACGCTTTAAACGTTTTGAAAAGGTGGGACAAAATCACCTGTTTAAAAATGACTGTGTATATACCGGAGCAAAGATAAAAAGTTTTAGGCACATTTAAATTATTTTTGGACGGCATATACGGGCTGCACTATAACTAATAGAAACTAAATTTAGTCCCACTCACAACAGATGGCGACGTGCTTGCCAATCCATTATGCCTAGACAAGCGACTGTCTCTGAAATTTATCCAGGAAGTGCGAAGTCGTCTTGTTATTCGGGTGATATAGTTTTCGATTTTCGTTTCGCTACAAAGTTTATATGAAATTCCTGATTAGGAAAAACGAGTGATTAACCAATTTCAATTATAATATTATCCAAATAATCAAAATGTCAAATAAAGCATTTGTAAACATCTGCACATTCCACAACCAATTCGAATAAAAAGAAGAAGAAGAAGTTAATACGCGAACTAGACGTAGGACGGTATATACACCATATGGAAAAGGAACTATATCTCCAAAAATGTTTTAAGATAGTTTAAATTAAGAGCCGGTATATAAGCGCTCAATGATTCAAAATTGTTTCACCAAAATGATGTTTTTCATTTAAGTGTGTAAGATTTGCAAGATAATTTTTTTCTAATTAGTAAAACCGAATAAATGTAGAAGATGTTAATTTGGCATTCTTGTATGCGCTTCTTCTTCTTCTTGTAGCGGTGCAGAAAGGTGTGTAGCCTCTGTGCATCTATGTGGGTACGATTTATGGTTCGTCAATGTTTGTGTCCGTGAGGTCTAAGGACAAAAACATAGCTGCTGCGATAGGGTTTTCCCACAGTGATATAGGGGTAAGATCAGTGGGCGCAGCGGGGCATTGAAACAAATGGCCCACATCATGAGGAGTACCATTGCAGTTTGGACAGATGTTTTGGATGTCCGGGTTTATGCGAGAAAGGTACGAATTGAGGCGTGAACAAAAACCCGACCGAAGTTGAGCTAGTGTTACTCTGGTGGCTCTCGGGAGCCTAATCTCCTCAGGCGAAATTGGTGGTGGGCGCTCTGAGAGGACTCTATTCGCACCTAAACTCGCGATAGACCGATTCACTTCATCAGTGTGAATCGCTGCAATGGCGGCTCGGTATGTAACTTCATCGTAAGGGTCCCGTTTGTATCCCTGAACCTCTCTCTCAAGGTCTCGTAAACCACGCCTGACATGTCGTGGTGGAGGAATTCGGTCCATGAGATGATTATTGGGATGATCCTCACGGTAGCAACCAACAAGATACTGTTTAGAGAGTAGGAGATTGTGATCACGTATTGGCATCAATTTTGTCTCCTGATGTAAGTGATCCTGGGCAGACATCAGAAGGCAACCTGTCGCGATGCGTAGAGCGGCATTTTGGCAGACCTGAACTTTGGTCCAGTTTGTTTCACATAGACTATGTGTCCAAACTGGGGCTGCATAATCAGCGGCCGCTCGACCCACCGCTTTATAGGTAGCTAGCATGGTTTCTTTATCTTTGCCCCAGGTGCTACCAGCTAGAGCTTTTAGGATGTTGTTCCTACTGCGCATTTTTTCACATACTGAAGCTGCATGATTCGCAGACGTCATAATGTTCTCTAGGTGAAGTCCGAGAATTTTGGGATTTTTAACAGTAGGAACAGAATTGTTGCCAATACGTATATCCATCTCCCATCTCATGTCCTCCCACCAAGTGGTTAGAAAAGTCGCAGAGGATTTGGACGCAGAGATGGTGAGGTTTCGGCTTTGGAAAAAAGCCTGTAATCGTCCTAGATAGCGATTAATTCGGAGGCGCATTTCTTCCTTATCATTCCCTGTGGCGAGTACGGTGCAATCGTCAGCATAGGAAATCACCTCGATTCCTTCAGGTGGTGTGGGAAGGCCGGACATGTAGATGTTGAACAGAGTGGGGGAGAGTACCCCTCCCTGTGGAACACCTAATTTGATTTTCCTAAGCTTAGAACGTTTGCCTCGAAACTCGGTGAAGGAGTGCCGACCAGCTAGATAATTGGCAATCCAACGGATCTCTTGTGCAGGAAGATGCATATTCAACAAGTTTGCTAGGAGCATTGAATGATTGACCTTATCGAATGCACTTGATAGGTCTATTGCCACCAGAATAGTTCTGTGACAACGACTGCGTTGATTCAGCCCATCACGAATGCGTGTAGTGATCGCATCGAGGGCAGTGGTGGTACTATGCATCTTCCTGAAGCCAAGCTGGTGAGGTTCTAGCTTCGCATGTGCAACAAGAGTGGGGTGAATAAGGGCCTCCAGCGTCTTTGCGACAGGAGAAAGTATCGTAATGGGGCGGTAGGATTCCCCGAGATTTGCGCTCTTCCCTGGCTTGAGACAGGGAACAATTCGACCTGTTTTCCAGATTTCAGGGATGGCAAGCGTGGACATCGACAAGTTAAAGGCGGCCGTGAGATACTCAATGGCTGGAAGGTCGAGATGTTTCAACATGGTCATCGAAATGCCATCTGGTCCGAGGGCCTTGGAGTTTTTAGCATTCTCGATGACTTTTTTAACCTGGTCCGCTGTAAAAGATGGTATGGTGTCAACAATCCGGCTGCGAATCCGTCTTCTAATTTTGCGCTTGAGGCCGTCAGACTTGGGATGTTCAATAAATTGTTTATTGAACAGGCTAGCACACTGAAGAGGATCGCAGGTTTTAGTGTTGCCAAATTCAATGGCGTTGTTGCCCTTTTCTTTCCGAGGATTGGAAAGGGCGCGGACGGTAGACCATAATTTGCTGACACCTTCATTTAGGTTACATTCATCGAGGTGCTGATTCCATTTCGCCCTCCTATAGTCTTTAACTTGTCGGTCAATTTCGGAGTTAAGCTCCTGAATTCTGGGATCATCAGGGTGAGCGCGTCTGATCTGATCACGTTCATCGGCTAATCTGGCGGCACTAGTGGGGAAGTTAGGCCGAACTTTCGGGATACGTCCTGCCGGAATAAAACGTGCCGCGGCTGTGGTAATGACGTTCCTAATATTTTTCTCGGCCTCATGAATGGTGATAGGTGATGTTAGCTCGATGAACTTCCCCGACGAGTAAGCTTTGAAACCATCCCAATCGGCTTTCTTGTGATTGACAAACGTTCGCTTCTCAGACTTGGTCATGTTCGCTGGTTTGTCAATCTTTATAATGATTGGGAGGTGATCTGATTTAAGGGTGGTACGTACTTCCCATCGGGAAGCAGCAATTAGGCTGGCACTGACAATAGTTATGTCAGGAGAACTACTGCAAGTGCCCACGACTCTAGTCGGCGAGTCTTCGTTAAGTGAACAGAATTCTGAGGCGTCAAGTGCTTCGGCGATAGTTATACCCCTGGCATTGTTGTTGAGGTCCGAATGCCAGAGCTCATGGTGCGCGTTAAAGTCGCCAAGGATGACCCTGTGCTCTCCGGAAAGGAGAGGACCAATATCGAAACGATAGCCAGAAGGGCAACTAGAGTGAGGTGGTACATATATATTAAAAATTTCGATATTAGTACTCCCTGATGGAACTGAGATGGCTTGAATTTCCGCCGTACCGTCAGCAACTACATCTAATACACAGTAATGTACGGACTTGTGTATTAGGAAGGCAAGACAACCTCCAGGGTGAGAATCATCCGTGGCGGCCGGTCGATCTTTCCGCAGTATAAAATATTCGCTATGGACGCTTAGAGACGAGTTTGCGTGAAGCAACGTCTCTTGGATGGCGGCGATGAGAATTCTGTTTGAACTCAAGAAGTGTGTGATCTCAGCGATTTTCCGGTGAATGCCATTACAGTTAAACTGTAATATAGATAGTGCAGTGAAAACTGCTGGAGGGGGAGGGCCAGGTGTAAGACTGGGTCTGGCATTCCTTATCATATTGTTTGGCGGTGTAGGGGGCAGTGGTGGAGAAGGTGGGCTAGGAGCAGCCCTGGGTTGCCTGGAATTCATACAACCTGGTGCAACATATGCTAAGGAGTGTTGACCTTGTCTTCGTAACCCTGAACACCTAAAGTGAACCCATTCCCTGCAGCAATTACACTGCACTGATCTGGCATTCGAACCGATACGTTGGTTGCAGACACTACAAATCCATACCTCTGGGCCTGGATTTGTTTCAACACCGGCGCGAATTAGTAAAATTGAGAGCAGCCGCGCCGAGATGTAATGCTCCCAATATGACGAAAAAACACATATATCGTACCCACACATATACACAGACAAACACAACCTTCCTGCATCGAACCTTCAGGGCTCCTGCCGGGGCTCTTGCCAGGAAGGCATATTGGCCGCTTTTGGCCGTTTTGCAGAACAAAACGGGTGTGATCCGCCCCGTAGAGGCAGCTGCCGTAAGACCACTATGTATGCGCTTATTTTAGTATCTTTATTATGGTATTTTTTTAGCTAGATTTTTGGTTGTATCCTTTTAGGAACCTGAGTAACCCTGAGTAATAGGCAACACTTTTAAAATGAAATATTTTCCCATATTCTCACTTTTCGGAAAATGTCGAATTTTTAAATTTTCAGAGGTCATCCAAAATAAATTCTTCTTTGACGAATAAATATAATTTGTCCACAAACATTTACGGTTTTAATAATTAACATAAAAAAAAACTTGGCAGCCTTACACAAGCCAATGAAAAACATTTTTGTGAAACATTTTTGAATCTTTTTCAAAACAGATAACTTGGCCCCTATTTTTCATAATACTTTGAGAGATACGCCACTGTGCATGATGGATATAATTAATATTTCCATATTCTATTGATATGTGAAAATTTATTGCCGATCAAAATCATCAGTAATCGCACACTCCCGCTAGCTGCATTTTAGTTCGAGTTTTTAGAGTTTTCCATTAATGAGAAAAAATTTATAAATTGTAAATGCAGAGTGCAGAGAGTTCACAGAATCACGAGCATAACGGCTTATCAAACACCGTATCTGTAAATATCATAATAAAAAATTATTTTATTGTTCATTCGTCGTGTATTGCAAGACTGCATAATGCTGATATTTGTTAGTTGCTAGCCGCTTTCCGAGAAACCTTGAGATTGAGAAACTACTAATAAAACCGAACTATTGATTTTAGAACCACTTTATTAGTTTGGTTAATTGAGGTTCCATATAGGCGCTCAACATTTGCCACAGGCCCAGGCTTGTTTAATCCGGCACTGGTCCTAAGTAGGCATAGGTGTAAAAAACGACAAATTATTTCGCCAATTTCGACTGTTTCCAGAGCATCAAATATACGGAAATACACCCATGCCTACTTGCTACTTGGGACATGCAAAATTAAGATATTTTGTTTCGTATACGGTAAGCAAGCGAATTTTTATTTGAAATGTCAAATTATGTCGTTTTATTTCAGACGATAAGCTAAAACTCTCTATTGTTAATCAAAATAGCCGTTCGAGGAAGAAGCGCCGGCCGCGTTCTATCTTATACAGGGTGTCCGGAAACTGTCGCATAAACGCACCGGATTGTGATTCCTAATGTGATTTCCAGCAAAAAAGTTGTACGGAATATACACCCTTAGCTTAACCTTTTAGCTACCACAGGCTTTTGAAGATTTTTGACAAAATCAATTTCTTGTACGACTAAAACTTCAATATATCAAAAGCTAGACTAGTTAGAATAGGAAAATAAGATGATAACTACAGCCAACAAATTTACCTAAAAAATAAAGCTAATTGCACTAAAATCGGATAAGAGTTTTGGTTTTTACGGAACTTCAAAGGCAATTTTTGTGATTTGACCCAAAAACAATATGTTTTTCGATCTCAATTATCTCCAACTTCTGCCAAGGTAAGGTGGCTCGTATGATTCTTTTAAAAATTGGCGCATAGTCTAACGATCATTTCTTTTTTACATCATTTTATTATAACCTTCGCTCATAGAGTGAAAGGGTATATTAACTTTGTCATGAAGTTTGTAACGCATTGAAGGAGGCATCTTCGACCATATAAAAAGTATACATATATGATCAGCATGACTTGGGGAGTCGATTGGGCGATGTCCGTCTGTCTGTCTGTCTGTCTGTCTGTCTGTCCGTCTGTCCGTCTGTTGCAGTGCGTTTTTCTCGGCCGCTATAAAAGCTAGAGAGCTGAAATTTTGTACACATGCTTATTATTGTTGCAGGCTGTTTGTATGTTTGAATCGCTTAAATCGGACAAGGGGGTCATGGGGCTGCCATACAAACTTAACCTCCCAATTTAGGTTCTTCTGAGAAAAACTTTTTTATTTGTGTGCCAATTTCAACGTAACTCCGCTCAAATGTGTTTCTATTAATGACACACAACATATGTAAAATTGGATCAAATCCGACCATGGGGTCTTGGGGCTGCCATACAAACCTAGCCCCCCAATTTGAGTTCTTCTAAGAAACACTTTTTTATTTGTGCACCAATTTCAACCAAATTTCACACAAATGCATTTCTATTGTTGACACAAAACATATGTAAGAATGGATTAAATCGGACCATAGGGTCATGGGGCTGCCATTCAAATCCAACCCCCCAAATTAGGTTCTTCTAAGAAAAAGTTTTTCATTTGTGCACCAAAAACAACCAAATTTCACACAATTGTATTTCTATTGATGACACAAAACATATGTAAGATTGAATCAAATCGGACCATGGGGTCATGGGGCTGCCATACAAACCAAACCCCCCATATTGGTTCTTCTAAGAAACATTTTGTTACACCAATTTCACAAAACCTTGAATTAATGTGTCTTTATCAAAGCAACTAAAAAGTTCAAAACGAATGGAATCGTACTGTGGGGTCATCCTCCGGCAACCCCAATAAAATTTTCCGAGTAAATATTTTTATTTGCCCACTTATTTCAACCAAGCCCAAAACTTTTGTCAAGACGGAAGAAAAAGAATGAGGAGGGGGATTAAATACAAGTCATAGGTACGCCCGAAAAAACTTTCAGCCCAAGCGAAGGGTATCCGAATTTCGGCCGCGCCCGAAATTAGCCTCGGCCCCGGGGGTTGGCGAGCGTAGCGAGCAGGGGGCGAAGCCCCCTAGTTCTATCTTCGTTATTTCTAACAGTTTTAATGCCTTAAGTGCTGAAAACGTGGGTTAATTTTCGCTCGATTTCAATTCAAACTGCCCCTAAAGATCTGCAATTTGGTAAAATTTGTTCAAATTATTTCAAAATCGATCCAAAATTAACCCTAGTTCAGTTTACTCTCAGCGTTTGTTCGAGTCGGTCATATTTAGTTGATACGGGCAATCTATCAAATCGTGCTACTACCGGTTTCGGACACACCTGTGGACAAGACACTATCTACCGTTTTTTTCTTATCAAACTAAGTGCATTACATTCAGACGTGATCGCTACAGTGTAAAGTTTATTCTAACCACGTTAATAGCGCCATGGCCTCCGAATCAGGAGGAAAACGAAAAACTAACTACTTTTCATCGCTTAATTCAGATGAAGACTTAACAGTGGTCCCTCCAACAAAAAAATCTGCTAACACCAAAAAGTTCTCCTTCGACGAGCACAACTTCCCCCCTCTACCCACAGCAACCGCAAGCAAACACAAAGACTCACCCAAATTTCTAACAATAAAATGCAAAGATCCAAACAAAGTGATAAAAAACATGAACATTTTCCTAGTAACTAAAGCAATTGAAAGTCTCATTAGTGACGCCCTACAAACTTCCTTTACAAGAGATGGTAACATACTTCTATTAATTAAAAACCAATTCAACGCCGGCCGTCTAACAAAGATCACCAAGATGCCATATATCGGTGAAGTCGTTATCTCACTTCATGAAAGACTCAACACCGTCAAAGGTGTCATTTACGAGCCGCTTCTAACTGATTTAGATAATGAAAGCATTGTTGAAGGACTTAAACATATCAACGTTATTTCATGTGACAAAATTACTAAATTTGTTGATGGCAAAGTGATTAACACACCACTGCACATACTCTCATTCAACGAGTACAACCTTCCATCGGAAATAAAAGTGGGGTTCATGAATGTCAAAGTGAAACCGTATATACCGCAGCCCATGCAGTGTAAAAACTGCTTCAAATACGGACACACCAAAAAGCATTGCACCCAGCCAGCCGTGTGCGAAATCTGTTCACTTCCAGTGCACGACCCACAACTCTGTCTAAAAATAAAATGCATTAACTGCCAACAAGAACACACTGCCCTGAACAAGGAATGCCCCACTTATACCAAAAAGAAACAAATCTTGGAATACAAAACGATAAACAAGTGCTCATTCCGAAGTGCCATCGAGAAAGTCAATGCAAGCACCATACGCCCCCAATCCGCAACAGTGCCCGAAAATCTCGAAAATGCCATAAAAAGACGTCAACTCCGACTAAAATTGCAAAACACCAACAGCCACAAACAAAATACAACGAATATGGACACTTCAACCCCACTAATGGATACCCCAAGAAAACAACAAATCAACAACAACGACACTAAACAAAATAACACCACTAACATTATCATAAATAATAGTAAGCATACAACTAATGATACCACTATCTCAAGCAATACCCCTCTCCTTCAACTACCAACAAAAAATCCTCCAATTCCCCCATCACCCACTCACACGCATCCAAACTTAGAAACATCAAAAAACACGGTTGACAAACGTACTTCCGAATCACTAGAATAACACGCTGCCTTTAGTTATATTTACTACTGTAAATTAAACTAAAAAGCTTATTCTAACATTCAAATGGTCCTTAAAATTCTACAATGGAATTTAAACGGCTACCAAAATAATTTATCGGAACTGCACATCCTAATTAGACAATTTAATCCAGATGTTATCGCTTTGCAAGAAACACACATACCTTCAAACGCTTCACCCCCTTCTATTAGGGACTATACTTGCATATTTAATAACTATTTTAATACTAGCAAACAAGGTGTGGGTCTACTCATCAAAAACAACATTGAACACGAAATTTTGACAATGAACTCAGCAACCTACATCAACAGCACATTGCAATTTGTAGCAGTCCGGATCAAAAGCACAATTTCATGCACAATAATTTCATTTTATATCCCACCTTCAACCACAACAACAAATCAAGAATTAACACGAATATTTTCTCAAATACCCGCTCCTATTCTTCTTATCGGTGACTGCAATGGTTGGAGCACCCTTTGGGGTTCATCCTATACTAATCAGAGAGGCAAAATTATGGAAGACCTGGTAGAGACCTTCGATATGTGCATTTGAAACAACGGTGACCCAACCCATTTTTCAACGCATAACACCTTCACACATATCGATATATCACTCTGCTCAGCCCTTCTATACCCTATATGTAAGTGGTCGATAGCAAATAGCCTACACGGCAGTGATCATTACCCAATATTCATCTCCATTGGGAGTGAGCAAAATACACCTAGCAAATTTCAATCGAAATACCAACTAGAAAAAGCTAATTGGAAAACATTTCAAAACTATCTTGACAATGGCTTACAAAACAAACCCGCCAGCTGCAATATTAACAAAGAAGCAGCAATACTCATTAGCACAATAAAATTTGCCGCTAACAACGCCATCCCCACTACAACCCCGAGAGGAGCCTCAAAATACACACCTTGGTGGAACCACTCGCTGTCAATTATACGTAACAAGAAGCAGTCGGCATTCAATAGATTTAAAAAGCACCCCACCGCTCAGAACCTAATATCATATAAAAAACTTAACAGTGAGTTCAAACGGCTCTGCAAGTTGGCAAAAACAGAAGCATTTGAAAAATTTTCCAAAGATATAAACCCGAACTGTAGTTTAGGACATATTTGGCAAAAAGTGAAACGGGTCTCAGCTCAACAACCTTACATTAAAATCAAATCGATCCTCATCAATAACACCCATGTTGAAAACGCACAAACAATTGCAACATCTTTCGCAAGAACCTGGTCTGTCGCAGCTACCGATTCCAACTTCAGCCCTGAATTTAATACCTTGAAATACTCCGCTATACATGAGGTATACAACCCACACCCTATTCCCTCGTCGGCAGCCAAGATCGAAGGCCCGATTACCCAAATTGAATTTGATTCGACTCTTTCGTCACTAAAAGGAAAAACACCCGGCTTAGACAAAATATCCTACCCTATTCTGAAATCTATCACGCCACAATTCAAAAAGCGTCTAATAGACCTTTACAATAATATTTTATCTACTGGTACTATTCCCCAAACCTGGAAAATAGCCACCGTTTTCCCCTTACACAAATCAAACAAACCCTTGAACGAAATCTCGAGTTACCGCCCCATCTCTCTACTCCCATGTATCTCAAAGATATTAGAAAAAATCGTATCACGACGATTGGCATGGTTTCTCCATAAAAATAACCTTATTTCCCCAAACCAGGTAGCATACAAACAAGGACAAGGCACAATCGATATCCTGCTCCATATCGATCATTACTTAACGAACGTTATTTCCACCCACAACCATTCCTCTATTATAAGTTTCGATTTCGAAAAAGCCTTTGACCGCATCGGTATTCACACTGTGCTCAACAAGCTCAAATCCTGGAAAATCGGCCCCCACTTATTCAACTTTACTAAAAATTTCCTTCTCAACCGTAAAATTAAGGTAAGAGTTGACAATAGTTTTTCAGAGACAACACCGCTTTCAAATGGCATCCCTCAAGGCTCTCCACTTTCGGTGATACTCTTCTTAATAGCTTTTGAAGACCTAAATGGTATAATAAAGATGCACAAAAATTTCACCCATTGCATTTATGCAGACGACCTCTACGTACTCTGCAAAAAATTAAACCAGACAAACTTCAACGAACTATTAAGTGCCCTTTTAAATGACATACAGTCCTGGTGCAACAAAGCAGGTGCAAAAATTTCCATAGCAAAGTGCAAACATCTCCATATTTGCAGAAAAATTAAATGTATACCTCCTATGATCACCCTTAACAATACGAACCTCTCCAACGTTAACCAACTTCGAATATTGGGGCTGATCTTCAATAAAAGGTACTATTGGAACGCTCACATCGAACACCTCCGAGAAGAGCTCGAAAAGAGGCTAAACGTCATCAAATTCCTCGGTAACCCTAAGTCACAAGCCCACCCGAAATCTCTAATCCATATCGTAAAGCATTATATACTAGCGAAAATCGATTATGGCTTACCAATATACGGATTCGCAGCAAAAACTCAATTCCGAAGAATTGAAAGTAAATACCACTCTGCCATCCGAACAGCAATTGGTGCGTTTAGGTCCACACCTATATTTTGTATGCTTGCCGAAACCGGACTTCCGAGTTTATCAGAACGCCGCGAACAACTCCTCGGTAGACTAACTACCAAAACAGCTAACCCCAAAAATTCCCTACTCTGCTCTGACATTAAATCCATTCAAAGACGCAAGACTGTACCAAAATATATTTCCACCTTATTCAGAGTGTACGACAAATGCAAAGTCATGGACATACTTGTATCATCCACCAACCCTACAAGAAGGACATTAAGCAATCCCCCCTGGCTCCTCAAAGAAAACAATCTTATTACCAACTTAACGGCACACAGCAAAGCAGACACCAATAAAGAATGCTTCCAAAAGTTATTCTTAGATGCAACAGAAAACTACTTGAACAATGGTTGGACACTCATTTTCACAGATGGGTCCAAATCGGAATACAGCACATCCTTCGCAGTTACATCTTCTGATAGCATCATTCACTTCGGTCTTCTTCCGGAATATTCATCAATATTCACAGCAGAACGGGAAGCAATTATATCTGCAGTCCACTACGCATCAAAAACCAGCGGAAAATTTATAATATGCACTGACAGTCGTTCGTGTTTTGATGCTATTCAAAACATAAACAACAAAGATGCCAGCATTGCACTTATAAGGGACATCCTAATAACAAAAAATTCCAAAATTAAAATAATGTGGATCCCAGGGCACTCACTTATATCCGGCAACGAATACGCTCAATTGCAAGACACGCTGCGCAACACCCAACCTCCCTTACACATCCCTTCAACAAAGTCGACATAAATAGACTTGTGGACGCATTAAGCAGAGACAACAGGCTGCAAAAATGGAGATCTTTTGCGCATTTCTATAAAAACTGCAACCCACACTGTAAGCCAACTATTAACGAATACCCTATAAATTCTCCGCGACGAGCAATCACCCAATTTTTGAGACTTCGTTTCACCCACACCTTAGCCACACATTCACACCTCATGGAAAAAAAATCCAAACCAACTTGCAATCTCTGTGGAAACACCGTAGCCCTGACAATACCACACCTTCTCAATGAATGCCCATCCCTAAACAATTACAAGTCCTCAAGAAATCTCCCATCCCAACTATCATCATTGCTTAACACCGATAACTTTATTCATAACAGTAAAATTTTAAATGAATTCATAAAATTTGTCAACATAATCATATAAAAAGTATTAGCTGTAGATTTAGTACCAAAGCATATCGAACTCACAGATCGTATAAGAACTCGAGCTGAAGGCCTTAGTTGCTAATGCTCTAAATTGAATATTTACAATTGTAATTTACTTCTTTGTAAATAAATAATAATAATAATAATAACCCTAGTTTTCTGCACTTAAAACATTAAAACTGTTAGAAATAACGAAGCTAGAATAAAATGATTTAAGAAAAAAATTATCGTTAATTGCGCTAATTAAAAAAAAAATCGTACGAGCACGGCACCTTGGCAGAAGTTGGAGAAAATTGAGATAGAAAAACATATTGTTTTTGGGTCAAATAACAAAAATTTGACTTTGAAATTCTGTTAAAACCAAACCTCTTATTCGATTTTAGTGCGGTTAGTTTTACTTTTTAGGTAAATTTATTGGCTGTAATAACCATCTCATTTTGCTATTCTAGCTAGTCTAGCTTTTGAGATATTGAAGTTTTAGTCGTACAAGAAAATTATTTTTTTCAAAAATCGTCAAATGCCTCTGGCAGCTAAAGGGTTAAGCTAAGGGGGTGTGTTCAGTACAACTTTTTTGCATTAGCTGGTCACAACTTGTTTCAGCAAGAAAGTTACCAATACATCCGGAATTTTTTTCAGCTACCTTGTTCTTGCTCTTTTTGTAAAAGTCATCAAAACTCGAGACTTGTCATGCAAAATTATAACTTGCAGCCTTCCTGATGACTTAATCCAAGATTTGGTTTTAGTTTCCGAAACTACATAAAATTTCACAAAAACCAAAGTTTTTCCTGTTGCCAATATTATTACCACTTTCAAGATACAGTTACTCAAACTTAATAGAAATTTTAAAGTAGATTTTTCAGCGAAAATTCAAACAGTCATTTCATAACGGTGCTTTATACGTTCAACCCTGCAAAGTTGATAAAAGTTGCTTCAACTTGTTTCATGCTTTCCAACGGTATATTACTTTTCATATTTACATTGCGGGATTTTGGAATTACACATATTGGATGTAAAAAAAACAAGGTAATTATTTTCTTATCGGATTATTATGAAACTGAAATTTTATTTATTTATTTCTTATATTTTAGTAGCGCAATTTTAAAAATTTGTTAAATAAAAATGAAGATAAAGTTGTGAATATGAGAAACAACCAATAAACTTAAAATATTAACAAATGATTAAATGGAAGGGCTGGATAGACCTCGGGCGGAATGAAAATGCAATTTTTGTCCGCTTCAATTTTCTCAACGAAAATGCATGCTTACTGTCGTGGAACATGTCGGAAATGATGGGGAATTCCATAAGCTACAATCCGAATATGGATCCAAAATGTTTCTTGGCCATTTTATGTATTATTTTTCAGTTCCCCGGTCATTAGATATTTTTCACGGTGAAATGACCGGGGAATCGAAAAATATTACATAAAATGGCCAAGTAACATTTTGGAACCATATTCGGATTGTAGCTTATGGAATTCCCCATCATTTCCGACATGTTCCACGACAGTAAAGGTACATTTTCTTCGACACGACTGCACGGCAGTGTCTTGCTCATTCTATATAAAAACTTGTTTTTAAAATGAGAGAGAAACGAGTTTACAACGTACCTTAAGCATGCATTTTCATTGAGAAAATTGCAGCGGACAAAAATTTCATTTTCATTCCGCCCGAGGTCTATCCAGACCTTAAAGGGAAAATTGTTAGCGATTCCACTGAAGCTATGATTTTCACCACTCAATGCGTGTTTCCCTAAAATTCTACAATGCAAATATGAAAAGTGATATACCGTTGGAAAGCCAACATGTTGAAACAACTTTTATCAACTTTACAGAGTTGTACGTATAAAGTACTGTCATGAAATTACTGTTTGAATTTTCGATGAAAAATTTATTTTAAAATTTCTATTAAGTTTGAGTAACTGTATCTTGAAAGTGTGGATAATGTTGGCAACAGGAAAAACTTCAGTTTCAGCGCTCATTACGTTTTTTAAAACGGAGGTGGAGCAATTGGTGGGTAAACTCTTTTTACTTTGCTTAAACTGACCGCTCTCGTTCATAGTTTCGCCTTGTGTTTGATGCCGATCGTCCAGTGCAGGGCATTTTTGTTGAATCTTAGCGGTCGATAGTTGAAAGTATGCTCATAAGATTGATAGTGTTAGCAACAGGTCTTCTGCACACATTCAGTGATCTGTTGATTTGTTCGGGAGGAAAACCAACTGGGAAAACAGCCGACTTTTCGCCTTTAAGGATACGAGTTACTGCCGAGAAAAGGGTACCAAAGGTAACCACCTTTCATTTAATCAAACTATCCATGGAGCACTCATCTACGTCAATAGTCTTTGACCATTGTATCAATTACCGTCCACCGCTCTGTGGGTAGGCAGTGGTAAGCTCCTACAGCAGCTAGAGCAGCTTCCGAAGTACAGTTAGAACTTTTAGAGCAATAGCCATGAACCACTCCTCTAAAACTATTTAAAATTAATCACATCTGCTTATTGCTACTATGCTATTCACAGTTATTTCACGCTGCTAGTCACAACTATTCATCGCTATTTGAAACTATTCAATGCTTGCTTGCTTGCTATGCCTATACGTGCTAACTAAATAAGGTTCGACAGAAAGTTCGTTTTTATCTTATTATTTTTGGAAGCTCTTCTCTGTTTTATAGAAGCTTTCTGGCAATAATCCGAATCAAAAATGATTTGCTAAATATTTACAAAGAACTGTACACTATTTACTTAGAACATAAATCGTAATCTACAAATATCCCTTATACGTCAAGTATTAGTCAAGCATATTCTCAGAATAATGGAATAACCCCTCATTCCTCATATTATACTTCCAAATGCTCATCGAATTTACTTATACAGAAATATCCTTATGCTACCAAAAAAATAAACCAAGAAACGAATGTAAACACACCGTGCTCCTAACCAATGTGTATTCATGTCCTTACCATATTTTCACCAACAACACTAATCCCTTCGCTTCAATTGCAATATTCCATTCTTCTTCTTATTCTTCCAACTCCATCACTTCTTAACCGCATTTTCATATTCAAATCTTTTTATTGACCCTATAATAATTTCAATAAAAGCTCGATGCTCACGTAAAAGGTACAGAAAGAAAAAAGCGTAGTTAAATAAAAATCGAAATTTTATTACGATTCCGGACAAAAGGAGAGAGCGCCGGAGCATCGAAAAGATTTTTTTGCCTTCGAATCATGACCTATGCCAGACGTCCTTGCAAAAGAAAATAACAATTTTTGTATGAAACGAACGGTATAAGAAGCACTGGGCAAAATTAGGAAAAAACTCTCTCAACTTCACTCTTGGCGGGTGAAGAAAAAAAAAATCACGAAAGTCCTTATTTCGTCGTGCAGGCAACGAACGAAAAAAAGCGGAAGACGAAATAGGTATCGAATATCCTTTCAAATATGAAGACAAGTCATTGCACTTAAAGAAGGAAATCGATTGTCAGAAACGACTGCTGTTCGGCAAAACTGAACTGTCGGACCTCTGAAGGCAGCAAAGAATAAGACGACGAGAAAAAGATTTTAAGTCAGTTAAGCACTAGGTCGACTCTGGGTATCTTTTTTATGTAGGTATACGACCAAGAACCTTTCACTTCATACTCTCAGTACACATACCGTGTTCCCTGTCTCCTGCGGTCCGTGTATATGGGAAGGGCAAAACGTTTCCAAATGATAAACGAAAACATTTTGTGGGCAAAAAAAAAAAGAGAATGAAAAGCTATTGGATATGGTCCGCAGGGAATTTACCCTATATATGAGAACAACAAAAGCCCATTTTTACGATACTGGTGATATTGTCCAGAAGATCCAGTTCTTATGGTCCGAGCTCTCATCCTGATTTTCTCTCTCATCTTATCCTTTCGTTTCGTTATCTTATATGTTTTCGGACGATAATTCAATTTTTTTTCGGCCAATCTCCAGTTATGGGTGGACCACACGAAAGGCTTATCGTTTTCATTTAATGTCGTCATGTCGGTGACAGTATATTATGTTGGTGATGTTATGGTGAATGGGGGAGGGCTACAAAAGGAAATTCTTGTAGCAGATACTGTTGTATTTAAAATTAGTTTTCATTAAAAAAAATGCAGCAGGATATGAAGAAGATATTAAGAAATAAGATTGAATTACTCCTGTTTTGAAGTTCACGATTCGTGATATACATATATTTTTGTTATGCCTATTTATACCTTTATCATATCTTGGAAATGAATATTTGTTCCAAAAAGGGATCAATGCAGTTGTGTAGATAACTTTTCAAAGAGAAAAGTGATATCTGGCCGACTCTGGTTTTTTTTCGCACAAAAAAAATGCAATTACTTAACCCGTTCACTGTCTATGAGTCAGCGTTTCTCCCCGTTCATGTCTATGAGTCATATGCGACTCATGAAACAAAGGAAGAAAAAAAAATGTTCGAGAGGCAAACGTGGTAGTCTGGGTGGTTTAGCGGTTAGTGCGCGCACCTTCGGTGCACAGGGTCATAACTTCCAATCTCACCGTGAGCCATGGTGTTTTTCGAACTCACGAGCTTGTGACGGACTATGATCTCACTCAGATGTTAAGCGAGTACCCATTTATGGGGATTAATGACACTGCTGAGCGTGATGCTGATCTCATTACCTCAACAAAAAGCAGATAAGATCTTGGAAATAGGGTGTCACTAACACATTCTGCGGACTTAGTCCAATGTTGGATTGTCGCGCCTGTTATTTATTTATAAATGTGAGTAATGTTGACGAAATAGGGTCAGAGCAACTGCATGGTGCTAGAAACTTTCCAAGTTCGAATTTTTAAACACACACTTTTTAAGGTTTCTTATGGGTTTCTGCAGGGCGGGTTTTAGAAATCCTTGGTGAGTCGATTGGGCGATGTCCATCTGTCCGTCTGTTGCAGCGCGTTTTTGTCGGCCGCTATTATTTTTGCGCACATGCTTATTTATGATGCAGGCTGTTTGTATGTTTGAATCACCCATATATTGAATCACTGGGCCATGGGGCTGCCATACAAACCTTGCCCCCCTATTTAAGTTTTTCTAAGAAAAACTTTTTTGTTTTTGAGGCAATCTTAACTAAACTTAATATAAATGGATCCCTATTGATGTCACTTAAAATATGTAAAAATAGATGGAATCGAACGATGGGGTCATGGGGCTGCCATACAAACACAACCCCCAAATTAGGTTCATCTAAGAAAATCTGTTTGATTTGTGCACCAATTTCAACCACACCTCATAAAAATGTACATACATATTTCCATTGATGCCACAAAAATATGTAAAAATGGACGAAAAGAGGACATGGGGTCATGGGGCTGGCGTACACACCCAAGCACCCTTGTTGGTCCTTCTAAAAAAATTGGTTTTTTTTTTCACCAATTTCACAAAACCTTGTATTAATTTGTCTTTAGCGAATCAACGAAAATATAAGTGGAATCGTACAACTGGACCACGCCCCCCCCCCCCGCTTCCCAATAACGTTTTCTAAGATAATGCTTTGTAGTATTTGTCCACTTAAAAGTATCGGGTTAAAATTTTTATTCCAACCTAACTTCACGCAAATATTGTTGTGAAAACGGAATGAAAAGAATGGTGGAAGAGGGGTTAACCACAATTCATAGGATAGGTCGTTTCGGAAATTGCTTCCAGTTAGGGGGCGATATCTTGCAGACGCCCCAGTTGGTTCATGAATTTAACCCTGTTATAGCCATTTTACTATCTCGGGGTTCTTATAATCATTTTATGAAACAAACCAGGCACATTGAAACCAACTCAAGGAAACCATCGGCGAAGAGATCGGACGAAATCAGTTGATCTGTGACGGAGAATGGAAGGAAATATGTGAAAACAACTCCACAAGTTAAGTAATGAAGACTGCTCACTATTTGGCTTGGAATTTTTCATAGAGAAATTTTCTAAAATCCCCAATATAATGACTATTTTAGTGGCAAAAAATGTAGCCTGGATTTCCGACGTTTTAAGGCCCGTCTGGTTTCTTTGTGCCAACCTGTACTAATAACTAACCCTATACTTAGATTTCACTTTAAAAATGGGAATTATTTACTTTATTCTGAATTTTAGTTTTTATTGTAAAGGGTTACTTGAATTTTGTATAATTGAAGGCGCCCTATAATAGGGATGTCAAAAACCGGCCCATAACCCGGTTTTCGGTTTTTTCGTTTTTTTTGCAAAGCCGGTTAGACCGGCCGGTTTTAACCGGGCTCAATGTACCGGTTTTCCGGTTAACCGAGTCTTTTCATTGATTTGCTTAGAATTTTAGTCAAAATATGCATACACATTCGTGTTGCTATGGCTCGTATTATATGAAAAATTAAATCAAAGGTACAAGGAGAAGTAATTTGCCGACGCGATGAGTGTTCGAAATTATGTTTAAGGGCTGGAATTTGTAAACGAAATTTTTCATAGGGGACAAGTAATACAATTGCATACGGAAAATCAAGAAATATAAAAAATTGTATAAATTTGGAAAACATTTTTGTCCCGGTTTCAACCGGATCGACAAACAACCCTCCGGGTTAAAACCGGGAGGAGGAAAAGACCGGTTCACCGTTCTAAAAGTACCGGTTTTTGAACTAACCGTCTATGCCTTTTGACATCCCTACCCTATATAGGCCAATCAAATAACACCATAATAGAGAACAGCGAAGGGGTGACGATTTTTTTTCTGTGTTTTGTTAGGAGTAGTTAGTAGGTAAAGCTACTAATTTTACTCATAGCTGAGTGGTGCGCTAACGCGGGGTCAAAGGATTAATTTTGCGGGTTTTTGGCTTAATCTCGGAAATATCTCGGAAAGTGTGAGACCTACTGAAATTCTTTGCTTGGCGGAATAAAAGCCCATTTAATTTCCTATTACCTTCTTGCACATACATATGTCGGATTCCTAACGGTTTCCCCGATATAGCCTATTCAAAGCCGAAAATTGTGAAAGTTGTTTTTTTTGTCATTTATTTGGTTCTAGTGATTCTTTTAAAAATTGGCGCATAGTCTTACGATCATATCTTTCTTTCATCATTTTATTCAAGCTCCATTATTTCTAACAGTTTTAGTACCTTAAGTGCAGAAAACTAGGGTTAATTTTGGCTCGATTTCGAAATACTTTGAATAGATTTTACCAATCGCAGATCTTTGTGACGGACTATGATGTCACTCAGATGTTAAACGAGTACCCATTTATGGGGATAAATAACACTGTTGTACACTTTGATGATGATGAAGATGTGGGATGGCTAACTTCACATGAGTGTGTTGCTTGTGTTATCTTCAGCTGTTTCGTCCCCCATAAGTTCATTAGGTGCCTACCGGTCGATGGGGACCTTTAATAGACGAGTTTATAGCATAGTCCCCCGTTACAGAGATATTCACGAAAAACCCTTTAGGATCGACTTATTGATAAGGAATTTGGCCTATTTCTTCGAAACCGTATGGGCTCCAAATTGGCCATACAAAATTGTTTAGCCGGAGTTACCGTTATAAAGATTTTCCTGAAACTTTGTAAAAAATACCGTTAGACCCCCTGACACCGTTACTAGTCGAATCAAAATTCACCTTTGATATTTTATTCACAAACCACAGGAGCTATAAATTTTCCATACACCACTTTTTAGTACATATTACCGTTATCGAGATATTCAGAAAAACATGTTTTCGTGGATCTTCCACCCTCTGTACAAACGCTAGCGGTACTCGTACAGACGGCAACTTTTGGGGTCTTGTGTAGGACCTTGAAAAGTAGGCTCATTCCGAAGTTTGCCCAAATTTTTGTTCAAATTTATAGAGGTAATATTGCATTTGAATTGAAATCACTTCAAGGCAGCTATAGACAGCACTAGATCTAATAACACAGACGGGGGAAAAAAGTGAATCGATGTTGCAATAATTATTATCTGCTACCAATATAAAAAGTTCGGTTTGGATAAGGACAACGAGGAACAGTGGCGGCTCGCCCATATGTGCACATGTGCACGTGCACCCCCTGATAAAACAACCATATCAACAAATAATATGCTAAGTATCTTCGCAAAATATAACACTTCAGAAAACAACGCCACATACTCTAAGCTTACGTACATATTCATTCATATACGATACCCAAGCCACGCATTGAATCTATATCGCGTCCAGCGACCAACATCTAGCACGAGCACCAACGGTGCACAGTCATATGAAATGAACTGGTGCACTCGCTCCAAAATCCGATATGTGACGGGTTCCCGGGGCGAAGGGATAGTGCAAAATTTACACTAGCATTTGTGCACAAATAGGTTGTGCACAGCACACTACTTAGTTAGTGTTGAACCGAATTGATATGCATTTTGGGTGAGTATTTTCCATGAAAGAATATAAAAAT
Organism: Microchrysa polita; assembly: GCA_949715475.1. Classification (NCBI taxonomy): domain Eukaryota; kingdom Metazoa; phylum Arthropoda; class Insecta; order Diptera; family Stratiomyidae; genus Microchrysa; species Microchrysa polita. Next base: position 62,795,838 of record OX454417.1, read on the forward strand.
GAGTAGAGATTTTACGTTTAACTTTAGAAATTGTTTGACAGGAACTTTTCTCAGGACAAAAAATTGAAGCTAAATGTTCTGGGTCCTTGTTTGTTTGCCTTTACGATGGAAAAGCAATTTGTATAGTGCAGTCATATTAGCATTTCAAATAGAAAAAAATAGAGTAAGGCTAATTTTTGTTGTTTCTAAATCAGTGGGCTCCCAGGAAATTACAACTGATTTTGCTAAAAAAATTTTGATCGGAAAGGTCCCAAAAAGGACAAAAACGGATACTCTGTAATCCTTGACCGGAGGTCGGCATGCGGGGTATCATATCAAAGGGGACGTCGAGTACATTACATATCCGGTGTTTGCTTCCTGTTTCAAGGACTCTCAACGGAATAAATCGAGCTTAAATGGAAAATTTTCGTGTTTCCCGTGTATCTTTCCAAAGCCATTACTATGAGAATAATTCAAGTTGTTACTACTTTTATCACTTTCCAGGATCTATAATAGCTAAGACTCTACCATTAAATTTGCTAAGAAAAAAGTTGATCGGAAAGCTCTGAAAAAGGACATAAAAGGAAACTAACTGCACACCTTAGTCGAACGTGGGCATGTGGGGTGTCATATCAAAGAGGATGTCAAGTACATTGCATATCCGGAATTTGTTACTTGTTCCAAGGACCCTAAAAGAAGAAAATTGGGCTCAACTGAAACATTTTTGCGTTTCTCGTATCTGTATCTTTCTAAAGCCGTAATTTTCCATTTAAGCCGGAATTATTCCATTTAGTGTCCTTGAGACAGGAAACAAGCACCAAAAACAACAAAATTTAGCCTTACTCTATTTTTTTCTATTTGGAGGCCTGAATTGGGATATTTTGACTGCACTAGTAGAAAAATTAAATTTTGGTGTGCTGCTGATTCGTAAAATTTTATGGTTTTTGTTGACTGTTATGTGAAAATCGAAGTAATTACATATTTAGTTATAAAATCTATGGACTATAGTTCGACATTAAAATAAAATAATTTTAATTCAAAGTAGGTAGTCTTAGGTAAACGGTAAAATACATTTTGAGGGGTTGATGTATGTATTTAGTTTTCTTTTTTGTGAACCCCCAGTATTATTGTATACGAGCCGCCACTGACGAGGAAGCCATTTGGACCTCTGGACGTTATCCTTTCCAGCAAGGCATCTCCGGGAGGGACAGATAGATAGATGAGAGGAGTGGTTACAGCGAACATCAACGACATACACGTGTAGCTGCTACGCTCAGCACCACTGTGGAGTGGCACTCCCATGAGTATTTAAAACCAAGGAGTCTGTTTTTTATTCTAGAGGAAATAGCCAGCCAGAAACGTACTAAAAAAGGCAGAAAAGGACATTGTTTATTCTGAAGCCGTGGATAGGTAATGTAGGATTATGCTCGTTTTTTCCTATTTGGCGCAAACGGCCTAGATCTGCATATTAGGTGAAGTGTAGATTAAGGGCGGAATTGATAGTCCCCACTTAATTAATAAGGATTCCCTTAAGGAATAAGGGGTTTCTCTATACAGGGTGTCCCCCAACTGGTTAGCCATAGACCAATGGTAGACTCTACAGGATGTTTTAGGAAAAATGTCGCCAAAATTATTTCTCTAGCTTTTACCGTTAAGGAGTAATTGCCTTTTTTGTGATTCTCGTCAAAAAGCACGACTTTTTTGTAAAAACTCCTATTTTCTAGCTTCCACTTTAGCCAAATGAATATTTTTCATATTCTTCTGAAAGTACACAAAATTTCCAATAAAAGGACATATCGAACGTTTCGAACGGTTTCGTATCTTCCGAGATACGACGTTTTGAATTTTGGAAAAATGTCAATTTCAATTTTTAATGTCAAAATTAAACCCGAATTTCGTAACGGTACATTGTAGTGGCAAATCTGCAAAGTTGACAAAAGTTGGTGTAGTATCTTAGTTTTCGAACGGCATATAAGAATAAAGCACAGAGTCATCCAGTTTCTGAATAATACGTATAAATAAAAAAAAAAAACAAAGTCTGCAAATGTTCCAAACCGACTTCAATCTTGAAAAGGAAGTAACATCTTTACATCAAGCATAGACTTGGTTGTTATGCATTATGGAAAAATACTTTTCGCTACTGTTGTAGATGCTACTTTACTAATTATAACGGTAAGTATAAAAAAAATTGTTTTAGGTGTTGAATTATTTGTACAAAGGTTCGCTGTGTACATATTAATATTGTGAGAGTATTTTTCATTTTCATCGTCTAAGGGATAAACATTTTAATTTGTCAGGTATTAATTAGTGTCCTTTTATGTCTTTTTTCAGAGTTTTCCGATCCAATTTTTCCTTAGCAAAAATTATAAAGGAAGTGGCAACTTGAATTATTCGCGAAGTTATGGGCTTTGGAAAGATACAGATGATAAGTTACGGGAAACACGAAAATTTTCTATTCAAACGCGATTTATTCCGTTGAGGGTCCTTGAAATAGGAATCAAACACCGGATATGTAATGTACTCGGCGTCCCCTTTGATATGATATCCCGAATGCCGACCTCCAGTCAAGGATTAAATAGTGTCCTTTCTTGTCCTTTTTGGGTCCTTTCCGATCAAATTTATTTTAGCAAAATGTGTTCAAGACTCCTGGGACCCCACTGATTCAAGACCAAGAAAAAAATAGCCTTACTGTATTTTTTTTTCTATTGGAAATGCTTATATGACTGAACTATTTCCACGTAAAAACAAGATTTCTTCCTCTTACGGACTATGTTTTTTCCCCTTTTACACATATTATTCACAAACTGGATGATTTTGTGCTTCATTCTTATATGCCGTTCGAAAGCTTAGGATTTGGGCCAACTTTTGTGAACTTTGCAGATTTGTCACTTCAATGTATCGTTACGAAATTCGGGTTTAATTTTGACATTAAAAGTTGAAATTGATATTTCCGCAAAATTCAAAACGTCGTATCTCGGAAGATACGAAACCGTTCGAAACGTTCGATATGCCCTTTTATTGGAAATTTTGTGTACTTTCAGAAGAAAATGAAAAATATTGATTTGGCTGAAATGGAAGCTGCTACGCTCAGCACCACTGTGGAGTGGCACTCCCATGAGTATTTAAAACCAAGGAGTCTGTTTTTTATTCTAGAGGAAATAGCCAGCCAGAAACGTACTAAAAAAGGCAGAAAAGGACATTGTTTATTCTGAAGCCGTGGATAGGTAATGTAGGATTATGCTCGTTTTTTCCTATTTGGCGCAAACGGCCTAGATCTGCATATTAGGTGAAGTGTAGATTAAGGGCGGAATTGATAGTCCCCACTTAATTAATAAGGATTCCCTTAAGGAATAAGGGGTTTCTCTATACAGGGTGTCCCCCAACTGGTTAGCCATAGACCAATGGTAGACTCTACAGGATGTTTTAGGAAAAATGTCGCCAAAATTATTTCTCTAGCTTTTACCGTTAAGGAGTAATTGCCTTTTTTGTGATTCTCGTCAAAAAGCACGACTTTTTTGTAAAAACTCCTATTTTCTAGCTTCCACTTTAGCCAAATGAATATTTTTCATATTCTTCTGAAAGTACACAAAATTTCCAATAAAAGGACATATCGAACGTTTCGAACGGTTTCGTATCTTCCGAGATACGACGTTTTGAATTTTGGAAAAATGTCAATTTCAATTTTTAATGTCAAAATTAAACCCGAATTTCGTAACGGTACATTGTAGTGGCAAATCTGCAAAGTTGACAAAAGTTGGTGTAGTATCTTAGTTTTCGAACGGCATATAAGAATAAAGCACAGAGTCATCCAGTTTCTGAATAATACGTATAAATAAAAAAAAAAACAAAGTCTGCAAATGTTCCAAACCGACTTCAATCTTGAAAAGGAAGTAACATCTTTACATCAAGCATAGACTTGGTTGTTATGCATTATGGAAAAATACTTTTCGCTACTGTTGTAGATGCTACTTTACTAATTATAACGGTAAGTATAAAAAAAATTGTTTTAGGTGTTGAATTATTTGTACAAAGGTTCGCTGTGTACATATTAATATTGTGAGAGTATTTTTCATTTTCATCGTCTAAGGGATAAACATTTTAATTTGTCAGGTATTAATTAGTGTCCTTTTATGTCTTTTTTCAGAGTTTTCCGATTCAATTTTTCCTTAGCAAAAATTATAAAGGAAGTGGCAACTTGAATTATTCGCGAAGTTATGGGCTTTGGAAAGATACAGATGATAAGTTACGGGAAACACGAAAATTTTCTATTCAAACGCGATTTATTCCGTTGAGGGTCCTTGAAATAGGAATCAAACACCGGATATGTAATGTACTCGGCGTCCCCTTTGATATGATATCCCGAATGCCGACCTCCAGTCAAGGATTAAATAGTGTCCTTTCTTGTCCTTTTTGGGTCCTTTCCGATCAAATTTATTTTAGCAAAATGTGTTCAAGACTCCTGGGACCCCACTGATTCAAGACCAAGAAAAAAATAGCCTTACTGTATTTTTTTTCTATTGGAAATGCTTATATGACTGAACTATTTCCACGTAAAAACAAGATTTCTTCCTCTTACGGACTATGTTTTTTCCCCTTTTACACATATTATTCACAAACTGGATGATTTTGTGCTTCATTCTTATATGCCGTTCGAAAGCTTAGGATTTGGGCCAACTTTTGTGAACTTTGCAGATTTGTCACTTCAATGTATCGTTACGAAATTCGGGTTTAATTTTGACATTAAAAGTTGAAATTGATATTTCCGCAAAATTCAAAACGTCGTATCTCGGAAGATACGAAACCGTTCGAAACGTTCGATATGCCCTTTTATTGGAAATTTTGTGTACTTTCAGAAGAAAATGAAAAATATTGATTTGGCTGAAATGGAAGCTAGAAAATAGGAGTTTTTTCAAAAAAGTCGTGCTTTTTGACAAGAATCACAAAAAAGGCAATTATTCCTTAACGGTAAAAGCTAGAGAAATAATTTTGGCGACATTTTTCCTAAAACATCCTGTAGAGTCTACGATTTGTCTATGGCTAACCAGTTGCGGGACACCCTGTATAAGTGAGCCCTTAAGCGAGCTTGCTTATTGAGTGACTATGAATAGCGTCAGTCCCTTAAGGGTTCCCTTAAGTATAAGTGGGGACTATGAATTCCGCTCTAATTTAGTTAATTAGCCTTGGGGCCGACAGAGTGAGAAATGAGAGAATCTCTTACCAAATCGTATAAGCACCTTCACATTTTAAGTTGAATTATACACCTCGGTTTCCTAGTAAATCAAATACGAATATGTAGGTATTAAATAAATAAATATAATTTTCGATAATATTGAATTTGAAAACAGAAGAAGTCTAGTTGAAAGGTTTTAAGTCATGGGATCTTATATATTGGGACGAATACGGTACAGATGGAGACTATTAAATTTTAGCAACAACAGCATAACACAATAAATCTAGAAACACCTTGCACGCACGTACTCCATATATTACCACAGCATAAAACCAAAAAACTGCTTTTATTGAAAATCATCGCCAAAGCCTTTTATTCTATCACAGCTTCATGAACAAAACCGCCCCTTAGCTCGTCTCCTTCTTTGAAACAAAAAAATCCGAAATAAAACCAATTTAAAATCCCTAGTCATGCATTGTAAATCGTGAGGGAGTGTAGGACAAAATTTCTCAAATAACCAGTCGAACATCGGCACATCGTGTCTATAATTTGGAGCGGAAGAATCAATTTCGGAGCATTTGAAATACTCGTGGCGAGATATTTCTTCTTATACTTTCCAGTTCAGTATTTATCGAAGAAACGCTATGGCTGGCTGCGTGAACGTGAACCAACCAATTCAACGTTGAAATAATACCCTCCTAAATCTGACTGGAATACAAAAGTCAATAACAAAAGAAAGAAGTAAAGTAACAGAGTGGTAACAGCACAAGCATAAGCTTTGTCATCCTTATAGCACGAAAACACCACCTCACCTCCACCTTTTATATGGAGGGAGCTCTGCAGTTCAGTTGACTTGTCATAAATTTGTTGGACTTTAATGTGCTCGTCGACACCATAGCAAAACACAAGAGGGTGCGGAGTGAACCCCCTGATCATATTACATATCCCGCAAAAAACGGGGAGTTCCGCCAAAGCCATCCGTTTCGGCTAAAATCGAATCTGACGACACACAGGAGAGATGAAACAACTGCCAATTTAGTCGCAGAGGGATGGTTCGAGTGCTATATGTTAAAAATTTTCTTCAAATTGTATCTATCTCTGCTCTGCTATTCATTCATTCATCGTTGTCGCGCTATCGTGTCGTCCTCCCGAATCCCGTATGACGACAACATGAGAGAGTCAGTCGAGTGAAATCTCCTGTGGTAATCGTTTACTGACTCAATCAATTGGAATCATGTCAGATAACACGAGTTCTAACCTTATCAACAAGTTGTTATATAATTTTGCAAGGTGAATTTGTCCTTTATGCCATGATTTGATTTTTTTGGCTTTTGTCGTTCATTTCTGGAAATTATTTTGGCAGTGTACGTGTGTTTGATTTAGTTCCGATCAAATTGAGGTGAAAACTGATTGGGAATGATTTCGTAAAATACGTAAAATCAGGATGACTGAAATGTAAAATAAATGTGGACGATTCAATTTCGTAGCCTTAATACAGCAAGGAGAATAAATAAGTTATGAACTCGTACTGCTAGAGAGGCTGAATAAAAATAATACTGTTCTGACTTTCTGACATATGCCGAGGGATGCTTGGTCGAGAGTAATAGGATAACGAAACATCAAGGATCTTAAATTTACGTAAATATCAATATTTAACTGCGATCACAGCTTTTATGTGATATCTAATTTGTAGGAAAGTCTAAATAGTATTTAGCTTTCGTCGTAATAAAGATATGTAGTATGGTACACCTCAATACTGTTGCTTAGGTGAATGCCCTTTTTCGTCCCGTAGGTAACATGGGTATCAAATTTCAGGGTTTTCTGAAAGCAGTTCGCCACAACACTAAGGAAAATATTTTGATTCCTTTCCGATGGATCCTTATGTCTTAAAAAAATATTTTTTTTTGCAGAGAAAAGTTAATTATTGCTCACGATGTGTGTCGAACGAAAGGGGATACTGAGAATGGCGCATTTTATAAACTTTGGACTAAATTCCTCGTTTAGAAGACGCAGCATAACTATTAATCCTACTAACAAATTTCCAAAACTTTTAGCATCATCGGCAGTCAAAAACCAAATTCTCCGAAAATTAGAGTAATCTATACAGGGTGTCCCATTCATGGTAGAGGATATCTTAATGGTAGGTAGTGCGGCTCATTCGGAAAAAATTAATGTACAAAGGGAACCTCTATTTTTAACCGTTACAATGTAATATCATTTTTTGTAAAAATGCCCGACTTGCCGAACTAAATCAACATTTTCCACACCACCATACATTTCATCCGAGATATGACTTCACTTTCTGAAGCTAGTTGTTGCTCGTATCTTCCGGGATACACCAGTTCAAAAAGAAATTAAAAAATCAGTATTTCAACATTTAATTTTTTTATGCAAACCCGATTTTAACATTTCTTTAAAGTTTGAACGGGTGTATCTCGAAGATACGAGCAACTTCGTAACTTCGTCGTTTTATTGGAAATTTTATGCAGTTTCAGAAAGTGAAGTCATATCTCGGATGAAATGTTTGGCTGTGGATTTAGTCGGCCATTTTGACACAATTTACAAAAAAACTGTTATTACATTGTTACGTTAAAAAAAAAGGGTCCCGTTGTACATTAATTTTCCCCAAATGAGCCACACTACCTACCATTAATATCTTCTCCACCATAAATGGTACACTCTGTATATATGTATATAAATTACGTCTGTCAAGTTAGCACTACCACTTTAAAATTTCAACAAGCGCTATAGTGCATTAAAGGTCGCAATTTTGTCGTGATTCAATGGCAAAAGAAAAAAAATTGTCGTGTGCGTATTTAAAAAAAAACCACCTATGGTAGTGCTAACTTGACAGTCACATAACCACCCCAGTAGCATCGAACCGAAGAATCCCCGTAAGGCAAAATGTATCCAATTAATTGTCGCTGCGGCTGACAAGAATATTTCCACCTTCAGATATTTTAAAAATTTTTTACACCCCTCCTACCTTCAAAAACTACCCTTAAGTTCGTTTTTCCCCTATAACGAGGTTTTCCTTAAAAACTCGAGTTCTAAAAACTACCTAAACACAAAATGTATCCAGTAAATTGCCGCAAATCATGGTAAAGATATCAGCACTTTCGAAAAATCTCTTAAAAACTACCCTTGTCAAGTAAGCACTACCACCCCAGTAGCGGCGAACTCAAGAATTTCCTTAAAACAAAAATTGTCTGATTAATTGTCGCGGGGGCTTAAAAGGAAATGTCCGGTTTAAAAAAATTTTTCGAGCCCTCCAACCCCTTAAAAATTTAGCCTTATGTCAGCATAAATTCGTAAATTTAGATCACCAAATTCGTAACTATTCAATGTCGAATTTATAACCGTTATGGTATGGCCTGAAGTAATATCTTACGATGACATCCTTGCAATGACAAATGCAATGCAAATATTACAAAATAGGATATCCAAAGGCGAAAGTGTCAATGAATAGGTCACACACTTCAAATAGAGCCACAAAAACAATGCAAAACATGCTCTTGGAATTCACAGGGAACCGACACAAGCTGTCATGTGGGACGAACCAGAAATACTACGAAACATGGACCCTAATCCAAGGCTCTCAAACATCTTTGGCAGCATTCAAGGAAAATATTATACAGGGTTATTGGTTAAGTCGACCTATTCCCTGCAACACATTATAATAGGGTAAAAATGCAACAAAATGAGGCCATAAATGTTAGGCCGATTTTCAACGATCACTGAGATATTTGAATTTTTAGGTTTTTTTTTAAATAACCTCGAATTTTACCATTTAAAGTAAGAATTAAAAAAACTACTAAGGTAATGGGTTAAAACTTATTTTTGGATTTTAGTCAACACTATAGCAGACATTTCTTAATCATTTAAAATTTCAAAAACCCATCACAATTTCGGAATTTTTAATTTTTAATAAAAAAACGACAAATCCATAAAACATTAAAAACAAGTCTGTCAAGTTAGCACTACCACTTTAAAATTTCGACAAACGCTATAGTGCATTAAATGTCGCAATTTTGTCGTAATTCAATGGAAAAAGAAAAAAAATGTCGCGCCCCTCCTTCCCCTTAAAAACTACCCTTAAGTGCATTTGAGCCTCAGTTAACCAAATTCGAGTTCCAAGAATCTCCCCAATGCTAAAGGTGTCCAGTAAGATATCACAGGGGCTGCTTAAGAGATTTCCACCCTGAAAAAAATTGTCGCGCCCCTCCTTCCCTTAAAACCTACCCCCGTCAAGTTAGCACTACCACCCCGGTAGCGGCCAATTCAAGCATTTCCGTAAAACAAAAAGTATCCAATTAATTGTCGCAGGAACCGAAAGGCATATTGCACGCTTCAAAAAATTTGTCGCGCCCCTTCTACCCCTTAAAAACTACCCCTAATTGCATTTCAGCCTTAGTTCGCCAAACTCGAGTTCCAAGAATCGCCCCACTACTAAAAGTGTCCAGTAAACTCTCACTACGGCTGCTTAAAAGATTTCCACCCTGAAAAAAATTGTCGCGCCCCTCCTTCCCTTAAAAACTACCCCCGTCAAGTTAGCACTACCACCCCTTTCGGTTTCTGCGACAATTAATTGGATACTTTTTGTTTTACGGAAATGCTTGAAGTGGCCGCTACCGGGGTGGTAGTGCTAACTTGACGGGGGTAGTTTTTAAGGGAAGGAGGGGCGCGACAATTTTTTTCAGGGTGGAAATCTCTTAAACAGCCCCTGTGATATCTTACTGGACACCTTTAGCATTGGGGAGATTCTTGGAACTCGAATTTGGTTAACTGAGGGCTCAAATGCACTTAAGGGTAGTTTTTAAGGGGAAGGAGGGCGCGACAATTTTTTTTCTTTTCCATTGAATTACGACAAAATCGCGACATTTAATGCACTATAGCGTTTGTCGAAATTTTAAAGAGGTAGTGCTAACTTGACAGACGTGTCTTTATTGTGTTATGGATTTGTCGTTTCTTATCAAACGAAATTATGGTCTCCGAACAAGTTGCAGCTAGCTGTTTCAATTATTTCAAATATTTATATTGACATTGACACCTTATTGGAAAGCTGACAACACGAGTATGTTTTTCCAGTGGTCTGCAGAGTCCGTGTCATATATTCTTTTTTAGTAATACTATATTAAAAATCAACTTTAAAAAAATTTAAGATAATTTTTTTTTATTAAAAATTAAAAATTCCCAAAATTGTGGTGGGTTTTTGAAATTTTAAATGATTAAGAAATGTCTGCTATAGTGTTGACTAAAATCCAAAAATAAGTTTTAACCCATTACCTTAGTAGTTTTTTTAATTTTTACTTTAAATGGTAAAATTCGAGGTTATTTAAAAAAACCTAAAAATTCAAATATCTCAGTGACCGTTGAAAATCGGCCTAACATTTATGGCCTCATTTTGTTGCATTTTTACCATATTATAACGTGTTGCAGGGAATAGGTCGACTTAACCAATAACCCTGTATATAGCAACCAATAACTGAAACGAAGAAAAGAAGATGACCCGATATTTTAGTAGGGTAAGAACAGAGAACATAATAAAAGGTCAGAACAAAATCTTTTATCACTGCTCTAAAAGCGACCAAGATTTGATATCAAGCACGCAAGGAAACGGTTGAGAGGCGCCACATTTTTTTCACAAGCGAAGACGCGAAAGTATCTTTTTTCACTTTTGCAACAATTAATTAGACACTTTTGAATTTGTCAATTCTTGAATTCACTGCTACTGGGGTGGTAGTGCTAACTTTACAGGAATAGTTTTCAAGGGGAGGAGGGCGCGACAGAGTTTTCTTGAAAGTGGAAATGTGTTAAACAGCCCTTGTGACAACTAACTGGACACATTTAGTATTCGGGTGATTCTTAAATTTCGTGTTTAAAAGGTGAACGCTGATAGTAGGGTTAATTTAACTTAAGGGTAGTTTTTAAGGGGGAGGAAGTGCGCGAAAATTTTTTTGAAAGTGGAAATATCCTTTTAAGCCCCTGGAACAATTAATTGGATACATTTGGTTTTAGAAAGTTTCGTAAAATTTGAGATTTTAAGGCAAATGTTTTTATGGGGATGAATCATATCTTGGGTGATTTTTTAAACCTTCAAGCAGGCGCAAACTTCAGTGATATTACACAGAGCACACACATTTTGAACACAACTATATACCAAAATATACCATCCCCGAACGTTTGATGACCGCTGGAAAGGTACGGAAGGTAAAATTTACTTAACATTTTATTGTATCGTATGTATAACAGTATGACTTAAGAATACGTACTTCTCCCACCTCGATCCGGTCAGCGGGAGAAAAGCTGCGTGTTTATATGAAGGTTAAGGTTAAAGGGTAAAACGAGCGCGATTTTTTTTTAGAAAGTGCGGATATCTTAGTCACCCCTTGCGGCAATTCACTGGATACATTTCGTGTTTGGATAGTTTTCAACAAAAAAAAACTCGTTATATGGGAAAAACGCGCTTGGTGTATTTTTTGAAGGGAGGATGGGTATGAAAACATTTCTGATATTATGGAAATAATCTTTTCAGCGGCAGCGACAATTAGCGACTGTGAAGTTACCATAGGTTTTTTTTTTAAATACATCATCATCAAGTTGATAGGCCGACGTCGGGCTTTGGCCGCCTGAATTGTTGCCTTGTTCTCCAGTTGCGGAAGCCCAGCAGCTGGTGGGCTTCCTAATCTACGGAGTACTCCCAGCGAGCTCTCGGTCGTCCACGCAGCCTCGATCCGTCAATTCACTTTCTTTGGCATGCGATTATCGTCCTTCCGTTGTACATGCCCCGCCCATTGCAAATGTTGAAGCTTCACGATTTTCGTTACTTCCAGCTTATCGTACAATTGATACAACTCATGCTTGTACCAGATACGCCATTGATCTCGTTCGCGAACGGCCCCGAAAATTCGCCGGAGGACCTTTCGTTCGAATCTGTCTAGCAAAATTTCGGAGGCTTGGGTGAGGGTCCATGTTTCGCAGCCATAACATAACACGGGTCGGATGATCGTTTTGTACACGCGGAGCATCGTGTTCCTGTGCGCAAGTTTCGAATTAATTATAGGGAGGACCAAGAAATAGGTCTTATTGGCTAGTTGTATCCGTCGCTTAATTTCGTCGGTTTCATTGGCGTCCTTTCATATATTACAACCCAGATAGTTGAAGCTGTCTACATAGTCGATATTAAGGTCCCCCACTGTGATGCTTGAATATGCTGGCGTCCTTGTTTTCGATTGCATCATGGCCTTTGTTTTGGTTTCGTTGATATGTAGTCCAACTTCCTTTGCGGCGTTATTGAGATTATGGAGAAGGTTTTCTGCATTACCCAATCTTCAAGACATGATGTTGATGTCGTCGGCTTACGCTACTAATTGAGTCGACTTGATGAGTAGCGTTCCGCTGCTGTCCATATTCATGGCTCGAATTACATACTCCAAAGCAAAGTTGAAGAGCGGCGTCGGCGCCAGCCCATCGCCCAGCCGGAGTCCAGTACGAGTTTCATAGGATAGGTCAGTGAGACGGTTCTGCACTCTGACCTGCGAGACGGTATTAGTCATCGTCATCCTTGTGAGTCGCACTAACTTTACCGGTATACCAAAATGCAGCAAAATGTTTTACAGTACACTTTGATCGATACTGTCGTATGCCTGCTCCGGTATACCAAAATGCAGCAAAATGTTTTACAGTACACTTTGATCGATACTGTCGTATGCCTGCTGGAAGTCGACAAAGATTCGGTATACGTCGGTGTTATATTCCCAGCACTTTTGGAGTAGTAGCTTCACTTTGAAAAGCTGATCGGTCGTTGAACGACCAGGTCTGAAGCCGCCTTGATACTAACCAATGATTCGTTCTGCATTCGGATTGATTCTCTTTTCCAGAATTTGCGATAAAATCTTATGGACCGTACAAACTAATGGTATGCCCCTGTAATTCTCACACTTCAGCTTGTCATCTTTTTTCTGGATTGGGCAGATTATGCTTTTGCGCCAATCTTCGGGTATTACCACGTCGTTCCATATTTTCAGCAGTAGCACATGTACCTATAGCGTTGGTCAGGCACGTTAGACCATGCTTCAGCAGTTCTGCTATGGGATCTCGCCACCGCCGGGCCCATTATTACTTTGAAGCGACTGTATGGCGAGACTCCCCTCCTCTACTGTTGGGGGTAGAACGGGAGGGCCTGGTTCGGCTAACTACTCAAGAGCTGGCTCCGTGACGTGAAGGATGTTGATGGTGCATTGAGGAGCTCTTCAAAATCCGAGGCCCATCGTTCGTTTACGCTTTCGATGTCGCTGATGATGTTACCATCCTTGTCCTTACAAAGGTTTGTCCTGCGTTGATATCCGTTCTTGATATTATTTATATGTTTGTACGCCTGTCTAATGTTCTTACTGGCTAATCTTTGGTTTATTTGCTGTAACGGCTCATCACAATGTTTTCATTTATTATGTCTAAATACACAGGCTACAATTTTTATACCATTCGCTCATAGAGTGAAAGGGTATATTAACGCCTGCCGTCCATTACCTGCTTCGAGCGGCGCGGCGCTCCCGCGTTTAAAGCTTTTCCAAATTTTAATGGCGTAACCAAGCAAAATATGGCGTAACTATGCAAAATAAACAAAAATTCCATTCAATACAATGGAAAAGCTTTCTGAATATTGTGTGTGCTTATACATTTTACTAGTAAAAGTTTTTTTTCGCACATTTTGTGAAAGCTTTGCCGCTGGAGCGCCGCGCCGCTCAAGTTTACGCTTGCAGTGGACGAGAGCCCTAACTTTGAAGTTTGAAACGCAATAAAGGAAGTATCTGCAGTAAAGAATTGAATTGAATTGAATCTCCGACCATATAAAAAGTGTGCATATATGATCAGCATGCCTTTGGGTGAATTCAAATTATAAGACGAAACCGGACGGGTAAACCTGCAAGAGAAGAACCATCGGTCTTACAATCTGAAATGCACATTGCTTGTCTGCTGGCCACTACAAAGGCTCTCGCCGTCCGTTTATTAGCACAAACAAACGGACGGCGAGAGCTTTTATAGTGGCCAGCCGACAAGCATTCTGCATTTCAGATTGTAAGATCGACGGTTCTGGTCTTGCAAGTTTACCCGTCCGGTTTCGTCTTACAATCTGAATTCACCCTGTGGTAGTTGATTATGGGCGATGTCCGTCTGTTGCGACGCGATTTACTCAGTCAATTTAAAAGCTATATGAAGCTGACATTTTGCACAAATGCTTGTTTTTGCTGCAGGCAGTTTGTATGTTTGAATCGGTAACATCGGACAATCGGGCCATGGGCCGGCCATACAAAGCCAACCCCCCAAATTGGGTTCTTCTGAGAAAAACTTTTATTTGTGCACCAATTTCGACCAAATTTCCCAAAATTGTATTTCTATTCATGACACAAAACATATGTAAGAATGGATCAAATCGGACTATGGAGCTGACACAAAAAACCAAACCCCTCCCCCCCCCCATTTTGGTTATTCTAAGAAACATTTCTTACACCAATTTACAAAACCTTGAATTAATGTGTCTTTATCAAAGGTCAAAACAAATGGAATCGTACTATGGGGCCATGCTCCCGCATCCCTCATCTCAATAAAATTTTCTAAGCTTTGGTATTGCGGAATGGTTTATACTCCAATCAATAGAGACGAAATAATAGGGGTTAGCGTGCAAAAATTGGGGACTTCTCAAATTTTTGATATGTTATAAAGGCAGGTGGGGTAAGTTAAAATCCAAGTTTGAGTCACTTTCCCCCCTGTGCTCCCGCCGCTATCTTCAAAAAACCATCTCAAATCGGCCCTTTCATCAGTTTTTGGCCTGTAACTTGTTTACAGTCCATTTGGGCACAAAATCTGCCAGGACAAAATTTCCTACAAATTTAATCTAAGATGTTGTACTCTACAATCAAAATTAACTGAGTTATAGCGCCAAGAAAATGGAGAAAATATCAAAAATCTTGCCAATTTCAAATTCACAAAAACGCATTGTATACCAATAACTCATAGCATGTTAGTATAGAGTTCTCGAAGTATGTTTTGAAATTTGTTAGTAATGATTTTTGGAATTTTTAGCATATTCTTTGCGCTATAATTCTGCCAATTTTGATTGTAGAGTAAAACTAGTCAGATGAAATTTATAGGAAATTCTGTGCTCTACAACATTGTCTCGGCACATTTCGTGCTCAAATGGACTGGGAAGGAGTTTAGACCGCAAACTGATAAAAGAGCCGATTTTAGATGGTTTTTTTCAAGATAGCGGCGGGAGCACAGGAGGGAAAGTGACGCAAACTTGGATTTTAACTTACCCCACCTGTCTTTATAACATATCAAAAATTTGAGAAGTCCCCGATTTTTGTAAGGTAAAATCTCCCCGTTGATTGGAGTATTAAGGCTACTGAAACTTATGGTAAGTGTAGTAGATCATGGGGCTGCCCTATAAACTCAGCCTCCAAAAGTATGTTCTTCTAAGAAAAATTAGAGTCACCTGTTGCGATCCAGTTTACATCGAAAACATGTGAATTTAATGGAAATATTTAGTTGTCACTGAATCAAATACACGCTCTGTGGCTCACTTGGTTGAGTTGCACTCTACGATGCTAGTAATATAGAGGTCCGGAGATCGAATCTCGGTGTGGTCCAAAACTTCCGTACATGTGCGGATAGGAAATATATAGTGCCTGCAACATTATATATATACTCCGAAATGATATGCAATGTAACGTTGACTCGAAATTGCCTATAAAACGGCTGAGTTAACGCACCAGGGCCCCACATGGGGCTATACGGTATTGTGAAGAAGAAAAATCAAATACAGTGTCTCTCCGATAAATTGTATTCAAGGTTACTACGTTTTTGCGTAAATAAAGCCTGGATGTTGACCACAGCAATTTTACAATCAACTTCGTACTACTTCGGAAATCCATCGATATCTCGGCAATCCTTTGGCGGAGCGACACAATTTAGGTGTACCTGGGCTCGCCATAAAATTGTCTTAAGGGTTATCGGAACCTCTTCCCCGATCAGTGCACAGGGTGGTGAGTGATTACCGTCCACCTGGATGTTGGCCACAACTATTTCACAATTAACGAGAAACGAAGCAGGATTTAGGTGGATTCTTTCGGGTATGTTTTCAGGACGAAATATCGTTTTTAACCTGAAAGTTGTACATAGTCATAATACAGGGTTAGTTAAAGGAAGTTCACTACAATGCTAGTGGAGGACATATTTTGAATCATGTGGTGGGCTCCTTACATCCAAAAAGATTTTTTTGCAGGAATATGGTAATAGTCTGTAGTAGTCTGGCTGGTCTAGCGGTTAGTGCGCGCACCTTCGGTGCACAGGGTCATGAGTTCGAATCTCACCGTGTTCCATGGTGTTTTTCGAACTCACGAGCTTGTGACGGACTATGATCTCACTCAGATGTTAAACGAGTACCCATTTATGGGGATAAATAACACTGCTGAGCGTGATGCTGATCGCATTACCTCAACAGAAAGCAGATAAGATCTTGGAAATAGGATGTCACTAACACATCCTGCGGCCTTAGTCCAATGCTGGATTGTCGCGCATGTTATTTATTTATGATTTTGATATAGTGTGAACCAGCTATAAAGATAATTCGTAGTTTAAACGTCAGTTTACCTTTTTGTACACATCTACTTATGCAAATTAATACAATCTTTTCTGTGTAACAGGAGCTTTCACGTTAAGCTGCGCTCCGTTTCCAATTCTTTCAGCATTCCAGCAGGTGTCCCTCAAGGCTCGGTCCTCAGCCCAACCTTATATAATATCTACATGTCCGACCTTGTACAAACCAACGACTGTAACATTGCAATGTATGCCGATGACACAGCTATCTTTACCACTAATATTGATCCAGATGTCATAGTAAATAATCTGCAACTCCAGCTAACTAAAATTAAGGAATTCTGCGAAAAGTGGAAAATAAAAATTAATTGTGATAAAACGCAAGCGTCCTTCTTCTCGAAAAGGAGGGCAGCACGTTTTTTCCCTAATCCGCAACTTAACATACTCGGATCAATAATCTCGTGGTCCAAAGACATCAAATATTTAGGTTTACATCTCGACTCTAAGCTCACTTATAAAACGCATACAGATGCTATAAGTTCAAAAGTTTTAACCAGTATCCGTTCGAATTATGCTTTCATCAATAGAAAATCGAAACTCTCCACTTACAATAAACTCTTAATTTACAAATGTGCAATGCGTCCCATAATACTCTACAGCTGCCCCATTTGGAACACTTGCGCGGCCACACATAAGCGCAAATTGCAAATTCTGCAGAATAAATGCTTAAAAATTATTTTGAATAAACCCTTTTATTTTGCAACAACATCTTTACATTCACTTGCAAAGATGAAAACTATTGCCGAGACATCTATCATTCTACAAAGTAAATTTTTTTCACGGTGCTCAGCCTCAAATAACCCTCTGATTGCTTCCTTGCCTATTCAGCCCTAATTATTCTATATCGGCGTGTAGCGGTGTAGTAAATATAATTAATTTTAAGTTAGTTTATGTTAGTTTAAGTTAGTTATATTATTCTGTCAGTAGGTTTTAAGCTAATTTTCCCTAAACAAATCTTCTCAATTAACAACTTGAAATTTCCATTTATTCTACAATATAATATCTTCACCATAGTTGTACAGACATAGTCTAAACTCTAGAATTAATTCATTCCTGTTATTGCACATAATTACATTTCATAATAAAGCTATTTTTATTTATTTATTTATTATAGTCCAATGCTGGATTGTCGCGCCTGTTATTTATTTTATGGTAATATGGTAAAAATGGATGTCATTCGAAAGACGATTCTTAGGAAAAAAGAGTTTGATAGCTTTCGAATAAATTCCGTCCTTCGTGATCAGATCCGATCAAGAACCGATGACAGTGTAAAACCTTAGTCAGAATCAAGAAACAGCTGTACGCTGGATCCCATGACCCAATGGAAGTGCAAACTTTGCTTGATACCCTATAGTTCTATCAAAAAAAAAAAAAGGGAAGGGCACTGGGAACCTGTCAGTTATGTTAGTTAGAACGAAAAGTCCTTTTCTTACTTAAGCATACAATTTATTAACAAAACACAGAACTGGTTAAGAATAAACGAGAAACGAGGATAAAAAGTATCACGTTGCGGGTATTAAAATATACCCTGACCAAGGCTATATTTCGGGCGCCGCCGAAATTTGAATACCCGTCGCATTTGAATGAAACTTAAGCTTCTTTTGTGTTAATGATTTCTACTGCAGCCCTATGACGTGTTCCGATTCCATCTGTTACTGGATGCGTTGCGGCTAAGCCAGGAACACACTTGGATGAATTCTCGTTAAGATTCAAAAAGGATAAGGTTTTTCTTACAAGAACCTAATATTTTGGAGTTGGTTTGTATGACAGCCGAATGACGTAATATTCCGATTCCATCCGTTCCTGGATATGTTTTGAGGCTTTACTATGAACACACTTGGATAAAGTTTGGTTAAGGTCGGATTAAAAAGAAAAAAGTTTTTTTTTATAAGAACTTATTTTCCAAAGGTTGTTTTTTATGGCAGCCCTATGACGTAATGTTCCGATTTCATCTGTTCCTAGATGCTTTTAAGGCTTTATTGGGAACCCACTTTGATGAAGTTTGGTTGAGATTGGTTCATAAAAAAAAAGTTTTTCTTAGAAGAACCTAATTGTCAAGAGTTGGTTTCTATGGCAGCCCCATGACGCCATGGTCCGATTCCATTCGTTCCCACATATATACAGCGTACACTAAAAAGAAACTTGCACACACAATTTCAGCCCGATAACTCCAAAACTGAGGGACTCGTTTGCATTGCAACAGACGGACAGACAGACGGACATCGCTCAATCGATTTCTCTCGCCACACTTGTCAATAATATATATACTATATATATATGCTTCCTTCTGTGCATTGCAAACTGCATGACAAAGTTAATATACTGTGATGTGTCTAGACTATACGTCAACGCAACTAGTATTCCCATACTTGGCAACAGATGGCGCTACACCCATTGTATTGTATTGTATTCCCGTGCTTGGCACCAGATAGTGCTAGTGTCACTAGCGAGACAACTTACTGGCCGTTGCTAGAAAGTACATCACCGGAGTTTCCAGAACAGTGAAAATGGGTATATAAGGGCGTCGACTAAAGTCAGTCAGTCAGTCTAGTTTTAGCCGTGAATAATGTCGAGTCTTAGAAAAAGCATAGTAGCCCATGCCATGCCTTAGTCCAGAATGGCCATCAGAAAATAAAAATGGCACCGTTTTCACACTATTGCAGTTCAGTATGCGTGAAAATTTTATTCAAACGTCAATTTTTTGTTTACAATTGAGAATATAAAATCCGCGTAATATTTATTACTCTCTTAAAATGCCAACGTGATATTTAACCCTTCTGTTGGCGTATAGATCATCGAAAAAAAATATCGTTCAACAATATTTTCCACCCTTTCCATATATATTTCAAAGGAACCGACGGCCTCAAATGCGATCAAACGTTCGGCGAAATGTAAACTATGTCTAAAGAAACGAAAAAACGGCGCATCATCGTAAGACATAGTATGTAAACTGTTTCAAGATCCAAAATTAAACCTCTTCAAAAATTAAGATTGATTTCACAGAAAATTCAGCTACACCTTAGGCATAATAGCCCGTAGGCGACGACAGAAGGCTTAATAATTGCATCGACCATATTTTGACGTTTGAATTATTTCGTGGAGTGTAGTGTAATAAATTTGGAGTCAAACACATATGGGTTGTGTGATCACATAGCATGAGCGTAGCCAGGATTTCGGTCAAGGGAGGGGGGGGGGGGGCAAGCCCAAATTTTTTTTTTCAACATCATGATTTTCTTAGGAGTTGAAATTTCCGGTCGCAGAAATATTGTTAGCAAAATTTAGAGTAGCCTAGCTAGTGGTTGGATTGGTGCACAGGGTTATGGATTCCAGACTCACCGTGAACGAATTCATTTTATGGTGTTTTTCGAACTCACGCTCTACGTGACGGATTATGATGTCGCTCAGATTGTAAACAAGTATCCATTTATGGGGGGGCCCTAGTTTACTGGTGGACGCATGTTATTTTTTTATACCCTCCGCTCATAGAGTGAAAGGGTATATTAACTTTGTCATGAAGTTTGTAACGCAGCAAAAGAAAGCATCTCCGACCAAATAAAATATACATATATGATCAGCATGACTTGGGGAGCCGATTGGGCCATGTCAGTCTGTCCGTCTGTCTGTCTGTCTGTTGCGGCGCGTTTTACTCGGCCAATTTAAAAGCTGTGAAGCTCAAATTTTGTACAAATGCTTCTTTTCGCTGCAGTCAGTTTGTATGTTTGAATCGGTAACATCGGACCATGGGGTCATGGGACTGCCACACAAACCCAACTCCCCAAATTAGGTTCTTCTAAGAAAAACTTTTTTATTTATGCACTAATTTCAACCAAATTTCACAGAAATGTGTTTCTGTTGATGACACAAAACATATGTAAGAATGGATCAAATCAGACCATAGGGTCATAGGGCGGCCATACAAACCAAACCCCCGATTTTGGGTCTTCTAAGAAACATTTTTTACACCAATTTCACAAAACCTTGAATCAATGTGTCTTTATCGAAGCAACAAAAAAAGTCGAAAAAAATGGAATCGTACTATGTGGCCATGCTCCCGCATCCCCCAATAAAATTTTCTGAGTAAATATTTTTATTTGCCTGCTTATTCCAACCAAACCCCACACAAATATATTGTTTTGTCGACGCAACCGGAATTTTGCAAACACAGAAGGAAAATAATAGGGGGGAAGGGGGTATATACAAGTCGTAGGTACGCCCGAAAAAACCTTTAGCCCGAGGGAAGCGAAGGGTATCCAAATTTTGGCCGCGCCCGAAATTAGCCTCGGTCTAGTTTTTTTGCTAATTTTAGAGTCAAATTTAAAAAATGGAGATGAGAATGATTTTCTTCTGCATTCTGATTACATTGAACTGGCCTCCAATATCTGCCTTCTATTTTGTCTATTTTCAGTGCAATTTTTGTATCTCGGACTGTATATTCCACTTGCGAATTGTTTGTTTGTCAGTAGCATCGTCAGAATATTTATAAATCCTTTACTGATTGAAATATGGTTAACGGTTTTAATAAGATTTCCCCTAAATTTACCAAAGTATTAATAGTGGCTAAATTTTATTGATGGTATGATTCAGCTAGAAAATAAATTTTGATTAAATAACTTGAAAGGCACTGAAATATGAGACCCGTTCTTTACAAGGTCTCTAAAATAACAAAGCTGTATACCATTTGTCACCTTTTCAGATGAAAATAAATTTAATTTCACTAACTTCCCGAAGGGACCTAATGGTTTAAATTGTGTACTCCAGCTCAGAAGCCATGAAATGGAACAGGGAATATGGGATCCACGCAGCCACAGTAGCACACTCACAAGTGAAATATGTGTGCTGGTTCGCAGTCTCCGTCAGTTACGAGAGGCCACTCGCTGTCATCTATTTGTATCCGCCTGCTGACTGCAAACTGTCCCTATCATGGCTTCTCCGGCAGCACTTTGAGTGGTAGAAAAAGGATCTGTTGCTGCGCAGCAGAAAACTTTTGAAAATGTTGTATAGTGCAGCGATATTTTTAATACATTGATAAGAATGTTTTTACCATCTTCATCGACCAGGGGGGGGGGCGACCGCCCCTCCCTGCCCCCCCTGGCTACGCCCATGTCACATAGCCATTCTGGACTAACGCATGGCATGGGTTACTATGCTTTTTCTAAGTGTCGAGTCAATAAGTGAAGTAATTAGTAGAAATTGTAAACCGTGTATATCCGTGTGGTTGTAATAAATAGTGTTGCAGTAAAGCGAGTGTTATTCATTATCGTGTACGCGAAAATCTATCGAACCCACTGGAACGTCTAGAAAAGACGAGAAAAATATAACAATACCCTTTCACATAGTGACGGGCATAAAACTAAATTGTAAATAAAATGTGCTATTGGTTGGACAACATACTCAACTCACCCAACGGGTTGCACTTGGTTTTCACGTAAAATCATCCTCGTCGGCGGACACCGGACATCATACCGTGTCTGTAGAAAAACATTGCTGATGATGAGTAAAAAAGACTTAAAATAGAGAAATTGTTTTGTAAGAAGGAAATCAGGTGTACCTAAGCCCGAAACTGTAGTGACGGCTAATTAGCCGGAGCCGTCCTTAGTTCCCTGAACTAAAAACGACTAAACAAGCTTAATTCCCCACACCCTCCTTCTTCTTCCACGTATCGATACAGACCAAATCCGCTTCCATGAAAAATCTATTATAATTCAAAATGCGGGGTCACACACCAGCCAATATGTTCTAGTATGCATGAACGACTACTATACATAATACATCTCCTGTTCAAACGGCTCAATAGCATAGAAGCAACCTTTGGTCCGCCATAAAATATCCAATGTTAGTGGATTGTCATTTGGTTTCGAGCATATTGGAATTACTGCGATGATACTGGCGTATAAGGACAAATCTTCGCAGCCAACCAACTGAAACCCAATACGAATAGAGACAAAGGCAAGCGGCAAACCGCTATGGATTTCAACTTCACTACAACTATCTATTCTATGCCGGTAGCTACATTTCTTTTTATTCTTTTCCTCTCTTTTCTCTACGGCAAAATAGGGAACAACACGGATTCAGGAAAATAGGGGGGAAATGGCCGAAAAACGACATGTGCGCCCCTGGTGGCGGCTAGCGGAACTAGAAGAAACGAGGTTTGTGTATCGGCTAAATGGTTGCAATCTTGGGAATAATATGGCTGCGGACTGTGGATGATGTGGGAACAGCTGATAGTATGGAACCTAAAATGGCAACAAATATCTGGTTATGTAGGGTTATGTCATATCAACGAAGGAACGATCAAAAATGGAAGTTCCTGAGGGCAAGACGGTAAGGTTATTTGATTTCCAACTAGGATACATCAAAAACTAAATTTCGTAATTTTTGCAGGCACCTGTCGTTCATGAATTGATTGTCGACTGAGCCACAGAGCGTGATTGTCGACTACTGGGAGCATATCGGTCTGGCACCGCCCGCGGAGCTGATGTAATTATCAACGAATTTCCATAGCCTGATGTGGACAACCGGCATATCATATCATTCGGGGCGAGAATACTTCAAAAATCTTGTAAAATGCGTTCTGTGTTATTGCAAGCCTTCCGCGATCATTATTTGGATCGTGGCTACAACGAAGTGAATCCACCGACACTGGTGCAAACACAAGTCGAAGGTGGATCGACCTTGTTGAAATTGGACTATTTTGGGTATATTTTCACTATCTCTTAAATCGAAAACGGACTAATCAACATTCTTACAGAGAAGAGGCCTTTCTCACCCAAAGTTCTCAACTGTATTTGGAAACTTGCTTGCCAGCGCTCGTCTTGAGGACTTGATATGCGATGTGGTCGACCGCGTGCTCAAGTCGCCTTACGGTTCCATTGTGGACGAGCTCAATCCAAAATTCCAGCCACATAAACGTCCATTCCGTCGCATGATGAAGTATGAGGATGCCATCAAATGGCTGAAGGATAACAATGTGACAAAAGACGATGGAACATTATGAATTCGGAGAAGTGAGGCGGCACTTTAAAATTAAATTTAGAGTCAAAACCTATAATTTTTTCTTTTCAGGACATTCCGGAAGCTCCCGAACGCAAAATGACACACAATCAACGAACCGATTATGTTGTGTTACTTTCCCGCCGGTATCAAACCGTTTTTCATGTCAAAGTGTCCCGAGAATAAGGAACCCAACGTGTGGATGTACTCTTGCCCAATGTTAGTGAAATTGTTGGCGGATCTATGATTAGGACGAGTTGTTGAAGGGCTGCGAATGTGAAGGAATCGATCCGAAACCGTACTTTTGGTACACTGAACAACGTACGTACAGTAACGGTTTGGGTTTGGAGCGGTTTGTGTGCTTTTGGATATTATATCTGTCTGTAGATACAGACAAACGTAGATACAGACAAACTTCACGAATATGATATGATTACTTTTAAGCGTGGTGGCGATTTAGAACCAGTGAATAATAATGAGGCGCTTCAAATCAACGCCAATTGCAATAAATGACATTTTTTTCTATTTTTTTATTTATTTTTCGGAAAGACAAAATAAGATTATCATGCATTTATACTTGCTTCAAAATAATAAAATCACAAACATTCAGGTTTCGATTTTTGTTTGATATGACTACTTCTATGTTGCCTTGACTCCGTATAGCGCGTAAACTACACCTACTCGCCATCGCGTACGGTTTCTGACCATGTATCGTAGTTGACCCCAAGCATACCCCTGGGGTTTCCTGATCACGCACATTTATTCATCCACCGATCTGAGCCACGTGATTTTAGGACGACCCCTTTATCGGCCTCTTTGGGAGAAAGGGTTCCATCTCATAGCGCGACCAGCAACGCAGTTATCACCTTTTCATGCTGATTGTCCCGAATGCCAGGCTAAATAAAATGCTAGGCTTGAGGAGATTCATACTTAAAGTAAACTAGAAGGAAGCATAGTGACAACGATTCAGATCAGTCGAGTACAGTATTTTTTTTTCGGGTGTAAGCACTGTTGATGTTGACTCTACTCGGCTTCCTGACAGTACAGAATCCAATCCTATAGATGGCACTTATCGATCATCGGGACCCCTTCGATAGTAGGAAAAGGAATGAGGGGATTTCAACACATGTCATAGGTACGCCACAAAGAAACAATTAGCACGAGAAGGGTGAAGGGTATCCAAATTTTGGCCGCGCCCGAGATTAGCGTCGGTCGGTAGTTTTTGCTAATTATTTCAAACACCGTTAAATCTACAGAAAAATGGACGCGTGTCCTTTCATCTTTATCTTTCAAAAGATATTCATCACATTACAGTTGTTTTGGTAAATTCGCCTTGCATTATGAATGGAGGTATTAATTTGGTGGAATATTATAGGCAATAAATTTAATTATTGCTTTTGAAAATTACTTATAATTATATTAACTATACCGGGACATAGAAACATAAAGAGTAATGAGTTGGCCAAATTGTCGGAAGTTCGTTCAACTGAGTATGTGGTTTCAAAACGGCGCGGCGCCTCTTCCGCTAATTGGGCTTTTGGGTCTGTCTGGCCTAAGCTACCCCCTTTACCTACCCTACCTACCGTGGGGTACAGGGTTGTCATGAAGAAGTTTGGACAGAAGGTTCCCCAGCTCAAATGTTCAGTGCTGCTGTATCATATTGTTTCCACAATACCAACTGGAGCCGGCGAGACACAGACCGACACAGATTATAGACGTCAAACCCGCGATTACAGCAACCAAACTGGCAAAGGTTGCCTCTAGGTTTAAGGATGCACTGGGTCCGGATGGGGTCCGTAATAAGGCCTTGAAAGCGGTAATTCTGACGATGCCAACAAAGTTCACTGACATTCTTTGGAACCTGTCTAGTTGAACGAACGAAACATGGAAAAGGCAAAAATTGCTGTTGATTCCTAGATCTAATAAGCCTGCTGGTGAGCCTTACTCTTACCGCCTTTCTGTCTCGACACTACGGAAAAAAATCCAAGGATCCGTTTGTCGGAGGTTGTGGAAGACGGGCGCGTTACGATAGACGCAAGCAATATGGTGACGTCACTAGGGACGGAGCCACTAAGTGAGGGTAAGTGTTGTGCTGTGGTGACGATAGATTAATCGATATCTAGCTCAACCACAAGCTGTTTTCCAAAGCGAAAACCTCACTATCTCAGCGTCAAAACTTCAGCGACTTTTCTCATCACCCGGTGATTCACCGGTCATTCGATATTTTCCACGATGAAATGACCGGGGAATCGAAAAATAATACATAAAATAGCCGAGAAGAATTATGGAAACATTCTCGGATTGTAGCTTATGAAATTCCCCAGCGATTGCGGCATATTCCACAACAGTAAGTATACATTTTCAGTGATAAAATCGCAACGGAAAAAAATTTCATTTTCATTCCACCCGAGGTCTATGCAGACCCTTATGGAATAATTGTCGAGCGGCTCCTTGATTAATGTAATAATTATGACCATCAAAATGTATTTTTTTTTTCAATTTTCATAATATTAAGCGAAAGTAAGCGACGGATACAACTAGCCAATAACACATATTTCTCGGTCCTCCCTATAATTAATTCGAAACACACAGGAACACGAAGCTCCGCGTGTACAAAATGATTATCCGACCCGTGCTATGTTATGGCTGCGAAACATGGACCCTCACCCAATCCTCCGAAATGTTGCTAGACCGATTCGAACGAAAGGTCCTTCGACGAATTTTCGGGGTCGTTCGCGAGCGAGATCAATGGCGTATCCGGTAAAACCATGAGTTGTATCAATTGTACGATGAGTATCAAAAATCGTGAAGCTTCAACGCTTGCAATAGGTTGGGCATGTACATACAACGGATAGACGATGATCGCATGCCAAAGAAAGTGATGAACGCACAAAGAATTGACGGAGCGAGGTTGCGTGGACGACCGAGAGCTCGCTGGGAGAACTCCGTATGTGAAGACGCCCACCAGCTGCTGGGCTTCCGAAACTGGAGGACAAGGTCACGTAACCGCGACAATTGGAGGTCAACAATTCAGGCGTCCAAAGCCCGACGTCGGGCTATCGTGCCACATTGATGATGATGATTGGCAACAATTCGGTTCCTACTGAATTCTCGGGCTTCACCTAGAGAATATGATGACGTGTGCGAACCACGCAGCATTTGTTTGTGAAAAAATGCGCAGTAGGAATAAAATCCTAAAAGCTCTAGCTGGTAGCACCTGGGGCAAAGATAAAGAAATCATGCTAGCTATTTACAAAGCGGTGGGTCGAGCGGCCGCTGATTATGCAGCCTCAGTTTGGACACATAGTTTATGTGACACAAACTGGTCCAAAATTCAGATCTGCCAAAATGCCGCTCTACGCACAGCTACAGGTTGCCTTCTGATGTCTGCCCAGGATCACTTACATCAGCAGACAAAATTGATGCCAATACGTGACCACAATCTCCTACTCTCAAAACAGTATCTTGTTGGTAGCTATCGTGAGGATCATCCCAACCATAATCTCGTGGACCAAATTCCTCCACCACGACATGTCAGGCGTGGTTTACGAGACCTTGAGAGAGAGGTCCCCGGGACCCTTACAATGAAATAACATACCGAGCCGCCATCGCAGCAATTTACACAGAAGTGGGTCGGTCCATTGCGAGTTAAGGTCCGAATAGAGGCCTCTCAGAGCGCCCACATCCAAATTCGCCTGAGGAGATTCGGCTCCCGCGTGCCACCAGAGTGAATTTAGCGCAACTTCGGTCGGACTTCTGTTCACGCCACCATTTGTACCTTTCTCGCATAAACCCGGACATCCAAGGCGTTTGTCCAAATTGCGATGGTACTCCTCATGATGTGGGTCATTTGTTTCAGTGCCCAGCTTCACCCACTGATCTTACCCCTATATCGCTGTGGGGAAAACCCAATCGCAGCAGCTATGTTTTTGTCCCTAGACCTCATGGACACAAACATCGACGAACCATAACTCGTACCCACACAGATGCACAGCGGCTTCACACCTTCCTGCACCTCTAAAAGAAGAATGAAGTGAGTCGGTCTATTGCGAATTTAGGTACGAATACAGTCCTCTCAGCGCTTCCACCACCTGCATCGCCTAAGGAGATTAGGCCCCCAAAAGCCACCAGAGTGAATTTAGCCCAACTTCGGTCAGGCTCTGCTGGCGCCTAAATTCGTATCTATTTCCTATACACCCGATCATACAAAACATATGCCTAAATTGCGCTGGTGCTCCTCATAACGTGGGTCATTTGTTTTAATGTCCAGTTGCGCCCACTGATCTCGTCGTTCCGTCACTGTGGGAAACCCCATTGCAGCTGTCACGTTTCTCTCCCTGGAGATCACGGACGAAAACGACGACAAACTATAATCGAATCCATATGGATACACACCGGCTGACACCTTCTCTGTACAGCTAAAAGAAAAAGATCAACAGTAGATTACCACATTTTTATATTTCTATGTATCACTTGATTGCTATGTAACAATTCTAAAGCTTGTAAAACTTCGCGGTAGACAATTCCCTACCCTCAAGATCGTACATAATTTGTCGAGGATCTCCTCGTCGCTCATTTTCTTCTTTTCCACAGCTCCTCTTGATCCGTTTGTTGGCGTTGTTTGTTCCGTTGGCTGATGCGGTTGAACTTGCGCGTGGACTGTGAACGGGTGGAACTGATGGCGGAGGTCTTGGTGGCAATGGTTGATGTGTGGCAATGGAATCTCTCGATAGGCCGGGTGTAAATGGATTTCGTTCGTTCCGGACGACTTCCAACTGGTGGTGGCAAAGGAATCACTTTAGGGCCAGTACGTGACACGAAGTCCGTTGGCGTACTGCTGGGACTATTACCGCTATGGATAGAATTAACCAAGAGTTAATCATAAGCCGAGCTAACGATATTTTGACTTACCTGAATGATCGCAGCTCGCAGCCACAGTTCCCATTGAATAAAAAATAGTAATAGTAATAGATAGTAATTCTTTGGTTCCACCAGCGTAGACATTTTCTTTGTTTATAAAGTAGTTCTGTCATCGCCAGCTGGTTCCACAATATTTGAAATAGTTCCACTAGTCAAAAAGAAACCAGTATTTGGCGCTAGTGTCGATTTCCCCACTATTGTGCGGAATCCGTAATTAGCCCAAAATAGTATACCGAGAATAGTCCTGATGGAAAATTGTTTTCGTTCGGACCCGGCAAGAGCTGTGCTTCTTGTTTTCAGGACATTCAGACACAGGCACAAATAGCACGATAATATCGTGTATACGAAGCGTGGATGGATATGTATCCGTACGTATACAAAAATATCCACTTTGGAGCCGTTCACTTTGATGTCTCTTCCGCCACGATTGTTTTTGTGACCTGCATTTATTTGTCCATAGCTAATTAAAAATCAATAGGAAATTAAAATCTGTTGGGTGTATGGTTCAGTGGCTGTAATAAGGAATTATTGCTTTGGAATAGTACCTACTGCGGCCGGGCTTTGAACGTGTATTAAAGCCAAAGTCATTGTTGAGATTTGCGTGTAGGAGCAAAAAGAGAAAAAAATTGATGATGGCAGATTATGGGGAGAGCTTGTTGACAGCAGATAAGGCAGGCAGGTAGCTAGCTCTCTGTGGACATTATTGTGTTGTTTGCGATTTGAAAGGATTTATTGTAGCATAAATGTTTTTGTTGGCCAATTTTTGGGGGTTTTCTGGCTAAACGAAGAAACGTGATGAACGTTTAAGGTCAAATGTTTATGTTTCTAGGAATACATATTGATGATAGGGTGACCTTGAATAATTTACAAAAATAATAATTATTAGAGAGATTTAATGAGAAGGAGGACATATCGAAAAAAGTTTTGTTAGTTAGCCATTTCAGTTGGTAGCGATCCTGTTTTACGAAAATCATTGTAGGTTATATGTAGGCAAATCACAGGTGTAATGTTGTATGCTTGCTCGGCTCGGCTGTGTGGGGTAGCTTTTTCGACGAAACTAAAATTGGTGAAACTGAAATTGTCTTAAAGACTTACGAAATGATAATTTATTTTAATGATAAATCTGTTGGAAGAAAAAGACAAAGTGATCCTTGAATAACCAATTAAGCAAGGTATGTAGATAATTCAAACCGATCTACATCGAAATTAGTCTCGGTTTCGTTAGAAGATTCTTTCGTGGACCACCTCTGAGGACCACTTTTGCATCCCACCGGTTGGGAAGCAGGGCGTTCTAGTTCTCAAATTCTAGAAGCTTCGGCATTGACGATCAAAATGTTGGCCCTTGGCGAATTTTCAAATTTCCACAATATAATTAAGAACAAGCTGGCCCGGCGAACTTCGTATCGCCTCAACTTTTAAATTGTTACCAATGTGTGAGTGCGGCAAAAGTACTGAACTCCGCGAATGTGTTGAGCAGATACAGGCATAGTCTAAGAAAATTGAGCCAAAATATGGCCATCGAACGGCATGATCTTCAACATATTGTTAACGGCATGATCTTCAACATATTGTTAACGGCATGATCTTCAACATATTGTTAATACTTACACAAAATCTCACGGCTAAATTAGCTGCTTTTCGAGAGTTATAGAGCTTTTAAAAAAGGTTTAAAATAGAAAATAGTCTAATTTAATTTTTAGTCTAGCACCGAATTTCCCAATCAAATTCTAATGTGTTATGTATATCATTGCAATGAAAATTTTATGTAGTCTTTTTGTCCTCATATAATTTTTTTAAATAATCCCAAAAAACCGAAAAATTACCCCCCTTTCCCCCTTTTATAAGGTTGCGGACCCCCATTCGCTTGGGACTTTTTTTTTTCCCATAATCCGGGGCCATTACCAACCATCCTGCAAAAAAGATTCCAATGTAGGATTTTTTGCCGACCAAATATCCTAACTTTCTTAGACTAACAAAACCATCAGAAAATGAGCTGCGATTTTCCAGATGTGTCTCCTACTGAGGATAGCACTTAGTCAGATGTTTATTTGGAAAATACACAAAAATCCGCTAATCTGCGAAAAAGAGGTGGAAAATCATTTTAGCATTGACGATTTTTTTTTATATATTGCAGGAATATTGGCGATGGATCATGGAATTAGTCCTATTTTCTGAAACACGGTAATCCGATCAAGAAATATAGGCAAACGTATGGACAAATTACTGCATTTCCAGTTGTTTCGTTAGCAATAGCAGCATAGCTATTTGGGTTGTTTATAAATTCGGGAAAAGGAATCACAGAAATGTTAACATTCATTCAAGAGATACGTACTCGTATATAGGCAAAAGTTGTACATCAAGTAATTTTGTATTGCCAAATTTTGTAAATTTTTCGTTAGAAATTCTGGTCATCAATTAGATGGAAGCTGTGTAGGGTGGAGTCTACCAAAATTGAATAGAAATAGGCAGAAGAATGTAAGAAAGAGTTTTCATCATAATCTTGCTCACTGTAAATTTTCTACATGTTGAAATCCGATAATTCGGTCAGTTGATATTGGAGATCAATCTGGTGGGGCAAATTTCCTAAACTGTACTCATTGCAGGGACGTAGCCAGGGGAGGGGTCCAGGGGGTCCGGACCCCTCCCGAAATTATTTCAATAGGCTTTGAAACTTAACTTCCCAAAGTGCTTTCAATTTAGTCATTCTCAAAATGCTGTTAAAATTAGATTGTAGGCATGTAAGCTTGCAGTCAGAGAAATTGTGCCATCTGCACGACTCAACCATGAGTACATAATAAACAATTTGAGGAACATAAAAATCAGGTGGCCAATAATTGGGATAGTCAGGGCCGAATTTCCCATAGGGGAAACGGCCCGGGACGGCAAATTTGTGCACAATTTCGTTGGTTTAATTCTGAGGAAAATGCATTTTGAAAACTTAAGGAGAAACTGACATAATCAAATTTAATTTCTTCCCTTCAATTTACTCTAGCTAAGTGTACTCGTCTCAATCCAGGGTGCCCAATTGCATTCACTTCAGATTGTGATATGAATCGGCCTTCAAAATTTTAAATGAGCTAAAACCGTTCACTGTATAATACACAACTTGGCCGCGAGCTCTGGATTTAACGACTACTTGCCGCTTAATACCAGGCGCAATGAAAGCTAAATAAATTAGGTGCTTCTTCTTCTCAGTACCGTATAGCCCCATGTGGGGCCATGGTGAGTTAACTTAGCCGTTTATAGGCAATTTCGAGTCAACGTTACATTGCATATCATTTCGGAGTGTATATAATGTTGCAAACACTATATAATTTCCTATCCGCACATGTACGGACATTTTGGACCACGTCGAGATTTGATCTCCGGACCTCTAGATTACTAGCATCGTAGAGTGCGACTCAACCAAGTGAACCACAGAGCGTGGTGCTTACATTTTCGATTTTTTTAACATATGTTTTTTTCACAAAAACAAAAAGGCGGGTTTATTGCATTATTCAACGGAAATCGCAAAAAATAAGTCAAAGTGTCACCTTCAAAAATCCGCGTAAGCTCTCGTAAAATTTAAGTTTCTTACGAAAGATAGAATGGAGGAAATTGTAAACTAGGAAATTTTAACCAGTGGCGGAGGGCGGCTTCAGCCCAGGAGCGCCATACAGACTAAATCCGGCCCTGGCGATGGTCTTTCATAATGGAAACTTTGGCAAATTCCGTAAGTCTCCAGAATTTGAAATAAAATATTTTCCCTGTAAAAATGAAGTCGCTACGCGAGCCCAAGCATACTTTCCATAGTTCTTAACTGTTGTTTGTAATGCTTTAATTTTTAGGTAAGGTAAATTTATACATATGGGCAATAGAGTTTCGTTAAATCTTATAAAGTGAAAAATGTCGTATATCACGAATTCTTTAAGCCACCCTAGGGTTGTTGCTTCATACTGATACCAGAGAGTCCTATGGTTGTAGACGTGGCATTGTCTGCTTCTGATGATGGCGGGGCTATTAACCTACGCGTGCTTGCCATCGTGCTCGTCCAGGCTTGTCAAGCGATAAAATTGGATTCGACACAGGAACAGCCGGACAGAAGGCATGTGCTGCAACGGGGCAAGGCCGAAACTTGTTTCCACAGTTTAGAAAAAAAAGTATTTCTAATAATGTCAAAATTTCTGAAATCGAGTGTCGGACCCCTCCCGAAACAAAATCCTGGCTACGTCCCTGACTCATTGTGAACTTTTCACATGCTTGAATGCTTGTTTCGCTATTTAGGGTGTCGTTTCGCCCTACTTTCAGATGTAACTACACGCCAGGGTGGTGCAAAATCACTAAGGTCATCAAATATGTAAGCATAAGAAAATGAGGAAATGAGCAAACTCTTTTAGTATTTTTCTCCTGCCTATTTTTCTGATTCGGCAGTAGCAATTCCTTTATCATGAAAGTAAGTCATTTAGTGGCAATAGATTTGGCAAAACCAATTCAGTTATTGCAAGTGGCAGTTTTTCAGTTGCATGTAGAAATTTGCTTAAATAGACAATTCTATACCTTCAAGCAATTGCTTCAATAGTAGATTACTGGCCAATTTTTCAAATTGTGATGAGTTGTTCCCGTTAAAGAAAAAAACAGTGCAAAATAATTATTCATCCATCATCCTGAAATCTAATTCGACAAAGAAGGAGATTAAATGCATATATAGGCAACTGGACTGTGAATTCCAAACTTCCAGCGGTTTATAAGCTATTCTGCTGATCCTGGTCGTCAATTTGGGGGGAGGGGCTGGAATTTACTGAAGTCGGAAAATCCGTTCATGATATAGACAAAAGTCACATAAATAATTTTTGTATTGGCGAATTTTTGGCAGGTGTTCCACGTACTTGGTCGTGGTTGATAGGAGGAGTACAGTGTGGCATTTACAAATTTTCGCTTATCAATTCAGGTGAAATAGGCTGAATAATGTAAGAAGAAATTGCCTTCAAAATTTCGCTTCAACTTATTCCGATGAATAGGGCAGAGTGAGCAATACGGTGGGGCGAATTAACTGAAATCCTCTAATCCGTCTAGGTGATTTTCGAGACTAAATTCATCTCAAAATTCAGTTTCGAACTTTTGCTGGGTTTAGTACAAATTAACTGAAATAATAGGATAAGGCAAAAGGTTTCTTCAGCTTTCCAGCCTTTCCAAGCGAAAGCAAAATTTGCTGAAATATGCAAAGGCTGAGGAAATTCAACCGCTTTCACATTATTCGATCGATTTTTGAATGTTTCAGAAGCTGTTCGGTTGGTGCTTATGGAAGAGAGAGGGGACGGGAGAGATAATTTAGCGGAAGAACGGTCATTTGATAAACATACATATAGCCAAACAAATGAAGAATATAAACTGCTTTCACAACTTTTCTCGGGTTGCAGATGTCTATATAGGTATTCTGCTATTGAGGATAGAAAATCATTCACTGCTAATGAGAGCGGTGATAAATCAGGCGAGGGACAGAATAGAACAAAATCCGCTAATCTGCTCAAAAGTATGGTCTTCATAAATTAACACGTTGCAAATTTTTCGCATGTTGCAACTTTTGACAGTTCGAGGTGGAAACCAAGGAGGGTCCAATTTAATAAAATTACATAGAATTGTGAGGGCTAATGTGGGGAGGACCTGTCTTGATTAACTCTGTCGTTCAAGTGTCAATCCAGTCAAAGAAATTTATTGAAATCCGCAAATATTTGACAGCAGTTATTAAATTTTCAGAAAAAATTGTTTTCATAATTTTGCCTTTTGTGAATTTTATTCGTGTTTCAATAGCAGTTATTCTCTTGTTCGGGGTATAGACATATCCGATCTTACTGAAATCCTTAGTGCTAGTCCTTAGCTAGCACTAGCTAGCTAACGATAGAGACGAGAATGAAGCATTTTCACAATTTTAGTAATTGTAATTTTTACTACGTTTTAATGGATACGTATTGTAGTACAGGTGACCATATACTCTTCACTGAGTAGAGACCAATGATTTAGAGTAAGCTTACTGAAATTCTGTAATTCGTTTAGAAAATATCGGAAAAGCTTGTGAAACACAACTAACAAAATAAAACAAACAAAACACCAGTATAACTATATGGATAGGTATCCGGTGAGGCAAATTTTCTTAAATCACCTTATTACCTAAAAATAAAGCCTAAAATTGGCTCTTTTAACTTTTTTTTTTTTGGAAGCGGTAATACGAAATTTCGGTCGCTGTAGTAACGTTGCAGAACTCTTTTAGAATTTTTTCGCAAGTTAGATGGAGACCAAGCCGTTGGTCTAAAACGTTGCAAAAGACGACACACAAAAGCTGCTTTCTAAACTTTTCTTATAGAAAATTTTATTATTGTTTTTTTTTTTTTTTTTTTTTTTTAGAAGAGAACAATGCGGAATAGCAAATTAACCTGCATCGGCTTATCCTTTCAGGAGATAAATGCAAGTTTTGTGAAAAATAATTCTTCTTTCTTTCTTTCTCATTGTGAATTTGTTTGAGTTTCAATTTCATTCAGATATTCAGGATGAGGATTAAATCAGCAGGGCAATATTCCAAAATTACGTCAAGACATTCAAGTACATAATATAACCCAAAATATAAAAAAAACTCATTATGAATTGTTGCTCATTGTGAATGTTCGGCTTATTTCAATGGGTAGGGCAAATCCAGTGGAATCAATTTACTGAAATCCAGCAACTCATTTATGAACTGTACGAAAAGGAACTGTTCTTATAATTTGATCATTTTGAATACATATTTTGCATGTTTCAATAATTACTCTGCTATTCGTGGGGGAGACCTAATCGGTTGCAGTTCTGTTCGCTAAACGATCAAAAAATAAAGACAAAATTATGAAAAAAAAAGTTATTGTGAATTGTTGCCTATTGTGAATTTCCTGTACATACATATAATGCTTGTTGGGGTACACTTACTAAAAATTAGTAATTCGCCCAAGAAATACAAGAAAAGGTACGATAGATAGATAGATACTTCCGCTCAATGTGAATTTCTCATACGCATCGATAGTGGTTCCTTCAATTGGGCTAAACATCAATCCTGTGGAGAAAATTTACTGGAATCCGCTGATACAATCAAGAAATACAGGCAGAAAAGCCAAAAAAGAAACCTATTGTGAATTTTGGCTCATTGTGAATTTTTTGAATGTTTCAATAGTTATTATGTTATTCCGTCCCGAACCAAATTCAACGAAAATCATAAAAATCGGTTCAGCCGTTCTCGAGTTATAAATGGTGTAACTAACATGACTTTCTTTTATATATATAGATTCTCGAACTTTTTAAATGTCATTCTTTGGCTATGTGCAAGCATCCCTACGACGATAACACTGCAAAAACTTTTCAATACGAACGTAGAAGTTCAAAGATAGAAACTATGACATTTTATAATTACACTTCACAATGTAAATAATAAATTAAGGGCGGAATTCATAGTCCCCACTTAAGTAATAAGGATTCCCTTAAGGAATAAGGGCTCCATTACACAGTCATATTTATATTATAATATGTATGTCATATGCCTAAGCCTACTCGATTCATTCAGTATAAATTTTTAGACGTGCAGGAAGCGAAATCAAGTAGGCTTAGGGATATGATAATATCTATTATAATATATATTACCAATATATGACTGTGTAATAGCGTCCTAAGGGATTTCTCTATACAAGTGAGTCCTTAAGGGAGCTTCGTATTCATAGACATGACTAATTAGGGCGTTGCCTCATGAAATAAACGATTCACTTATTTGCCATATCTATTGAAAGTGACAAATAAAATGTAAAAAAATATCAAGTAGTTAAAAATTCAAAATTTTTAAAAAATTTCAAAGTGTTTGAATAAGGATATGTCAACAAATATATGAGTTCATATGAGGTTACTAGATATGAATCTTAACGAATAAGTGAACCCTTTAGGAAACCCTTTAGCGTTTGCTTATTGAGTGACTATGAATAGCGTCAGTCCCTTAAGGATTCCCTTAAGTATAAGTGAGGACTATGAATTCCGCCCTAAATAATAAAAAAAAAATAATTAAAATAAATTCACGACAAATGACAAAAAATGCAAAGCTTTTCAAAAAACAAGTTGAATTTGACGTCAGTTTAACAAATTTAGCTTACTCCTAAATATATTAGAAATAAATTCTAAAGATTCTAAAGAGTTTATATTAGTTTGGTGTATTCTGCGGAAGTCCAAAAATGGAAGCTGCTTTGGGAATAATTTTAATGGAAACTTAGGTTAGCGGAGTTTCCTTGAAAATGGTAAGGTAAGTAAAGTTTAAATTTTTCTGTACACACATACATACATATGTATGTAATGTATAAGCCTATTATGCTGCCCAATGATCAATAGAAGTTAAAATTAAAAAGTCTAATAAAAAATGCTCAGAGCCGCCATTCACAATGCAATCCATTTAACAGGAAAAGGAAATAATCAAAACCATGACGTAGCGGTTGTTGGGGTTGTGACATTTTTTGATAAAACTTTTTACTTGGCACAGATGACTATAATTATTGGAAATTGGCGGTGCACCATGAAAATAATAAAATGTTGTCACTTCTTGGCTCAAATCTCGCCACGTGGCTGGTGAATTATGGAAACCACCTTTAAAAAAATATGAAAATATGGTTCTAAATGCGATGCAAAACTACGATCCGCCGAGAGATCATCACGAACACGTACCTGTATACAATTTATTATCACACGACGCGGGACATTTTCTTATAATTTAGATAGCGTTTTTAATGACAAAGGAAAATTGTTATTTATCCCTATAAATGGGTACTAGTTTAACATCTGAGTCAGACCGGAGGATACCGCAGGTCGTCATGCGGGGTATCATATCAAAGGGGAAGTCGAGTGCATTGCATATCCGGCGTTTGTTTCCTGTTTCAATGACCCCCTAACCTTAGAGAAAGCAACCCATTCGATAATCCGTCGATATCTTTGGAATCCTTGAGTCCAGCGAAACGATCAAGGTTTCGCTGGACTTGCAACAAAATTCTCTAAGGAGGCGTCGGACCATCTTTCCTGCGCAGCTCACAAGGGGTTAACCGAGATAAGTACAATAATTCACAAAATGTATGCTTTTGTTAGTTGTCAACCTAGATGTCGGTCACAGCAATTTCAAGATCAACTTCGTACTATGCACTTTGGAAAATCGTAGATATCTCTGCAATTCTTCGGCCGAGCGATACGATCGGGGTGTCGCCGGACTTGCCACAATAGGGCAATTTATTTGTGTAACAACAACGAGTAAAAACCTTCCTTCCTTGGAATTCGTGTTTCCAAAAATGTTACTTCTTTTACTCATCCACTGATACCATAAAACATTCAAAACTTAAATGCTCGGTCAATACCTAAACAACTCATTGCAAATCTACATCTTTTTCGGGTACACCAACATCAAGTTGTACTACACTGCACCTGTCAAATAAATTATTTGAATAAAATGACATTAGGTAGCAAATATTCGAACCGGGAAAAATACTGCAAAGCTGGCGAATATTCGCGTTGGTGTGGGCATCTCCATACAACGCAGTGTGTTACAGTTTTGACGCCGCGGAAAAATTCGCCGCGAACATTCGCTGACGCGCTGGTGTGGGCATCACTTAAGTTGTGCAAGAAAATGATTTTTTCAAAAATCTTCAAATGCCCAAGCAGCTAAAGTGTTAAGAATTTGGGGCATGTTCCGTACAACTTTTTGCAGAAAATCACATGAGGAATCACAATCCGGTGCGTTTATGCGATAGTTTCCTGACACCCTGTATAGTAAGGAGAATTCGACAAGCTTACGAATTATTTTCGAGGAGAAAAGAGCCAATGTATTTCCCCAATGCGAGCACACAGAAAGCATATTATTTAATTGTTTCTCATATAATACAAGAATAAGTCCGAATCTACATAGAAGATGTACGATTTGAAGGGGGCGTGGCGTTGTGGTTTTGAAATGAAATATTTGAAGTCAATTGATGTGTACCTCTAAAGTTTTATTGTCACGGTTATTAAATATGTATTACAAATAATATTGGTTGAAACGATTGTGTATTTTTTATTTTCTTCAAATGTTCGCCACCCCCCTTCCCTGCCCCAAAAAAACACGTGCCTGGGGCGTTTTGGACCTTCCACCCCCCTCTCGACGGCCCTGCGCCTGGAGCAGGCACACAGAAACTATGCTCAATTACAATTCCAATAGACCCGAACATCCGGAATATTTGTTCGAGCTGTTTCGCTCCCCCGCTCTGAGGGCATTATGGAACAACCCTATACTACGTTCTTGTCGCTTGAGGTAAAAGACGACACTGAAGACGAAACCTAGAAGTTAGATCATATCCAAAGATACGGGAAACGGTCCTCAAAATAACAACCACTGACTTGTTACCTGTATTCACATAAATCGTTAAAGACTCACCTTTCGGAAGAAACAACTTGTCCCTCGCATCGATATCAATCGCTAAAATTGCGGGCATTTTAAAAAGGAAGCTACACTGCCTCATCCTGTACAACTCCGTCTGTCATTTGTCTCATCAAACAAATTACTCTGAGCCATTTCCACAATTGTTCCTGAACAATTACAGTCCCATCATAATAACCTTTAAACCTTACCTTACCCAAAAAAAATTACCCAAATCATAGCTGTAAGTAGATATTAAGGTGTTTCTAAGATGACAGAAACAAAGATTTAAAATGTCCGTACCCTCTTCACAAAAGGCATTGTACGACATCCTTGTGCCTTTGAACATAAAACATTGGAAATTACCTTAGTCTCCGACTAAAGAGGATTTCATGCGACCCGATTTTCGGAGAACACCAACAGACATTTTGATAAGGAATTTTTTCGGTAGTGCGTTTTGTTCATGGGGAACTCCAATGAGATTTAGTGTTTGTCTCGTTTTTATAATGAAAGTTTCTCTAAAAGTTCGTACATCGGGGAGATTTGTATATTCCTTTTACTATTTATCATTTACAATCCCGAATCACAGCATTTCTTTTTACTTTGTGTACGACTGGAAACTGAAAACTTATTACCGCATGTCCGTCCAACAGTATTTTGTATCTGACAACTAAATTAATTTAATAATATTGTATAGTCGCCTACTTTCGCAGAATGAGATTTTTAAAAGCTGTTTTCGGAATCCAATTCCTTTTTGGTCGGGACTCGTTTGCAGTAGGTACATACAAAGTAGCTCCCTCTTGTGCTTGACTGTGTGTGAGAGCAAGCTCAGAGGTTTGGGATAGAAAGAACTCTCTGCTCTGCGCTCTTGTAATCTATGGTTGTACATAAGTTTGCTTCTGGCATGTTTTTGTTGTTCCAAAACTGTCCATAGCTACTATAAGGACAAAACCAGGTTACAGCACAAGAGACTGTATTGTACATCGTATACACATTGCCCATGCCGGCCGCCTTGCCCACTTTGTGAACCTCAACAAAAGGTAAACTATACACTTGGCCGGGCCACCATAGACTATACTATCGGGCAGGATGAGGCGAAATATTGTCATTGTTGGTAAATATAATGTTGAGCAAAATAAATCTCTACCCGGAGCAAGTTGTTTAATAAAACCAAAAGTATGTACACACAAAACGTTGGACACGCTGAAGTAGCATCGTTGTCCATGAATAATAACTTAGTTATCGTTGGTCATGTAAATTTTGCGCCCTTTTGCTGTGTACGGGCGGCCAAAGAATACAAAGGATCGCCAAGCGGAGAGCACACCAGTCATACGCCCAAAAGATGTAACAATGTTGGATAAGGATAAGGAGCAATATTAATATTTTTTTTTCGGAAAGTGTATGTATGGCAATTTTGAGATGAGGTATGATGGACGCGTGGTGGC
This sequence comes from Microchrysa polita, assembly GCA_949715475.1. Lineage (NCBI taxonomy): Eukaryota > Metazoa > Arthropoda > Insecta > Diptera > Stratiomyidae > Microchrysa > Microchrysa polita. Next base: position 62,836,405 of record OX454417.1, read on the forward strand.
ATATTTATTTTATATTGTGGTTATTTCGAATAAATGTCGACGATTAACATTATCAAAGTGAATGGAATGGTGTATAAATCGGTTATTATGCTTAACATAAATTTGCGTAATCACCCAGAGGAATGCGTAGAGCCAAAGATGTATGTGTTTAATATTTCGGTATTTATGAATTTCAATTTATAAGGTATGCGGGATTATCACAATTTAATGGCAGTTTTGTGATCCTAATTAAATTATCAAGTTTGAATAAAGTTTGGAGATAAGAGATGTTGAATGCCAGCCTGTGGAATTTTTTCTTCAAAGCTTTGTCGTCGTTCTCGCCTATTGCCTCAAGCGACAAGAATGTAGTATCGGGGTCTTTCACAATGCCCTCGGAGCGGGGGTAGCGAAACAGGTGATCCACATCATGAGGGGCAACGCCGCAGCTCCAACAAATACAAATTCGAATGGAATTCCGAAATTGAGCATTGTTTAACCCATTTTCAGCCATTGGTTCACGAACCATTAATGTCTTATTTTCTGCAAAGGTGTAATGTTTTTGAAGGATGAATTGAACTAGTGCCAGCGTCTGTTCTAAAGGGGGCAAGCCGGGCGCCAAATTTGGGGCGGCTTTTTGGCTAGAACTCCAATAAAAAAGGAGAAAAAAGCTGAAAGGAAAAATTTAAAATCAACTTTTGATTTAGTGGAAAGGAAACCGTAGAAACTAACAGATGTAATAAAATCAAAGGTAACCAATTGTTTTTTTTTATAGATGGCGGAATATGTTTGTTTATGTAAAGCAGCACATTAATTACTTAAAACGAGTTTAAGATGTTTTTCATTTGACAAATGTTCCATTAGTTCTCTTCTGTGATTAAAAGATGCAAAGTCCTTGCGAGGCTTTAACTTGAAGAGCCCTTAATTGACACGAGCTGTTCATTTGGAAACTTTAGTATTTCCGAAATCTTACTTCCAACAGGCAGGGGCAATTCGTTCAGTATAATGTGCTAATTAAGTTCTGCTTAAAAAAAAGAAAGTCTTTGACGAGCTATGCGCTAATTTTGCAATTTACAATTTAATTGCTCTTCTTTTGACCAGACTTAACGATTCGAATTGAGACTGCTTGCATGATCCCTAATGATTTCTGAAGTGAAGGGATGCTGTGCGATATGTCCCAATTTCATTTCTGGAAGATGAAGTCTAAAAATGTTGATTAGGCTCAGGGCCGGCCTTAGCATTCTGGTAACCCTGGGCCAAATCGATTTTGGTGGCCCCTACCAACACCAAAACAAAAATTTGTTATAGAAACAACATTCTTTATTTTCAGTCACAATTTTTTCGCTTAACCATGGGTAATTATTTTAAGGAAATCTATAGACAAAGCTGCTTGCTTGAAAGGAGTTGTTTTGTTAAAATTTCATTAATACTAATCCATTTGTGAGCTGTTTACTAAGGATAATTTTTCTCCGGGAGTCCTCTTTTTTGAAATGGGATTTTTTATATCTCCCAGATGTAACGGCGAATTTCACCTGGTTGAGAATTCTTTTGATGCTTTTAAGCTCAGCTATTCATATATCATACTTAATTCCAAGTTCAACAATTTATAAATAGGGACATTCCGTTTTAGGTCATCTTCCAGTTTCTTAAGGTCCTGCACGACTATGTAATACTCCTATAGCGTCATCTCCATCGAGTTGTTGCGGGGCTATACGTTCGAGAATAATTTTAAAGGACAATACTCTCGTCAATTCGTCGTCAACAATTCGTCTTCTCAATTAAACTCACTGGTATTACTAACTTCGGCGATATATGGGTACTTAAAGTGTAAGTTGGATGATAAAATTATTAATTTAGGGATTCATTACCCCTCACAGAAATTATCCTTTCGTTTTATATCTTCTGGAATGGAAGTTTTGGGATACTGCAGCCAGCTAGAAAATCAAAACTCGGCTTAACATTCTAATTAAGTTGTAGAAAATCAGGATTTTTCGCTTTGCTTTTACTTTAATGAGCGTGTTTTAATTTTATGTTTTCCTACTTCTTCATAATGCCATAGCAAGCACTACAAATCAATAGACCTCAGAGTCTATGGAACGACCTTTGCAAAATGTATTATGGCAAAACTAAAAACCGTATTCTGTCGTCTTGATCGTTCGGTCGGCACTCTGTGACATATAGAGAACCGAGTTTTCGATACTCGGTGAGGCATGTCGCACGTTGACGATTACACATGGTAAGTCGTCCGCACACCATGCTCCTCAGGAGCTTTATTAGATTTTCGATTATGTATATGCTGACAAAATTGTCATTGTGCACAGGGAAAACCTATGCCTCAATCTTACTAGTGTATAGTGCTTTAGCTCTTGACCCAAACATCCAAAAAAAAGAGCTGAGTTTTGATGCCAAATTGTTCTATGGTCTGACGGTGTTATATATCATTAGAAAGGGAACTTTGTGTAGTTTAAATTGTTCTCAGAACATTTTGCTGTAAATATTACAGTTAACAAGATATTTGCGAAAAATCATAATTTCGCCTCTTTGCCACCCCCTCCCCCCCAAATGTGACGCGCAAAAGAGTGTAACTTTTTACTGCGTAATGCGGTCAGACCATAGAACAATTTGGCATCAAAAGTCAGCTCTTTTTTGTTGGATGTTTGGTTTTCATCATTTTTTCAGCTAAAATCACTATACTATTATTCGGGTGTGATAAAACTATAATAAGCCAATTTAAAACTATAAATTTGGAGACCGGACAATGGCAAACTTTTCGATCAATTCCGGAGAATGTTGAGCAAAAATGTTAAACGATTTATTATGGCATACAATCAGATCATCGTTATTATGCTTTGTATTAGCTGCAGTCCTGTATTTCAAAAGAGTATTGCATGGAGACCCCTTGAGAAAAATGCCCTTTCCGAGTGGTGACCGACGAAATGTAAACGTTCCTGGAAAGTGGTGGCCCTGGCCGACCGCCCACTCCTAGGGCCGGCCCTGATTAGCGTGTTGAATCACAGGAGTGCACTCAATAAATATTGAACGCCCGAAGAAATTCATATCAAATCAGATTAGGAATCGCACAAACACTCAGCACATAAGAGCACACCTATGAAAAATTTCAAGCCAGAAAGAACCATTTTCATGACTATTTTTTTTTGAGTCATTTTCGATAACTTCTACGCACTTTTCGCATCAATTCAACTTCAATTCTCGGTCGATTTCTTTTCCAATTCCTTCAGTTTGTTGTAATTGCATGGATACTTCTACCATTGAAAGGACATATTCCGAAGAAGGTTGTTTAGGTTTTAGCAAGATGAGATATGCAGCCACAGTACGCACTGACAGAACGGCAAAGTCCTTCTCAATTTGTTTCTGTTAATATGCTTAGAAGCTAATACCGAAATTTGGCTAGGTTGTCCCGATTTAACTAGCTCTGATTTTATTCTCTAAGAATTCTCCGCATTTATGAAAATAAGCCGCCAGAAACCATATTCGAAAACTCATCATCAAATTGAAGTTTAGCTGCTGCGCAGTGAGTAAGGAAGTTATCAAAAGCGTCTCCGAAATGTTAGTAATGAAAACGAGCACCATTCTTTGACACTACATTTTCGAAAATGTGTTTAAGGTTCTAGTAGCATAAGTATTTTTAAAACCACCAGGTTCCCGTGTGCCATCTGTATATTTTTTGATGATGGCGAAAAATATGTCGCTCGCATAATTCAATTGTCGTGCTCTGTGGCCGTGATCGTTCGGTCGCCACTCTGTGAAATGTACACTCATAGAGAATCGAGTTTCCAAACTCGGCACGACTCGTCGCAAGTTTATTATTCAGAAGAAGATGATAAGAAATATTCTTATCGTAGAATAATAAACTAACAATGCGACTAGGAAGTGGTATGGCTGACAACCAAAGCCGTCTTAATACAAGCGCGGAAGCAGAACACGGTCATAGCCTTAAACGTCAAATCATAGGCTTAAGCAGATGGAAAATTTATATTGCGGTAAAGGCAAATCGGGTTGGGTCGCGGCAAACTTTACACGAAAAGTATTGGTTCCCGTCCGATTTTCGTCGCGAAAAGTGCAATGTGTCATGAGTTGAAGTGTCTTTAATGCAGTGAAAGAAAAAAATCCTGGCAAAAAGTAAATTTTCCACGTGTTTTCGCGATTTTTATCAGAGCAGACACGGTTTTTTTACATGTGCTGTTATTGTGTTAGTGCATCGTGCAAAGTATATACGACATGGTCATAGGCTTGAATTGTGTGCATGTATTGCTGCTTCCCGGCTTCTAATAAAGGTGGCTTTGCTGACAACCGTATCACACTCCCAATTCAGTTGTCTTTGTAACGTTGATGACTACACAAGAATCTAAATGATAGCTGAACAGGACTCTACTATATGTATACTACTTGAGCATTCGGTAGCTCAGTGTGTAGGGATTTTATTCACTGAACTACTAAAAAGGTGGTTCAAAATTTTGTGTTGTCTTTATAAAAAAGATAAAATTGAAATCGTATCAGAGCTACTCGCTGTTATGCAGCATACAACCGCATGACAACCAGCAGGGCAGGCCATTTTTATATGGAGTTTGACAGAATGAAGAATCCATGGATTTACCCGTGTGTGTGCGGCATTGCAACGATCGGAAAAAATCTGTTGAATAGCTTCTACAAAAATAACAACATAAATGTCTGGTACAGTACAGAAGGGGCGGCAAATTGCCCAGGGCGGCGTAAGCGCTAGAGCGGGCGCTGACTTGTGCTTTCTGGAAGCATAGAAATTGAAAATAATTACATTTTTTTTTTAAATTTTAAATTGTTTTTTTTTTTTTTTTGGTGAAAAATAACGGTAAATTGTGCAAATTTTTGTCCTCGTGACGGGATGTCGAGATGTGCTCCAATTTCACCTTGATTCGACAAACAAAATGAAACAATATTCTTAATAAATGAAGTTAACTAATTTAGAATTATGAATATTACTTACAAAGTTATTATTTTTGTTTGTAAGGATAATGAATTCGACTCTAAACTTAATGGCTCGTTGAGGAACCAGTGGCGGAAAACGATATCTTGTGTCCACTTATAAGAGACTCGACATTTTCTATGCAGGCCTGTTGGCTGTTGAAAAACAAAATGCATTCTAAACTTGCATAAATGTTTATTTAAGAATGGGAAAGGCGTTAAAAAAAAAACGATTTTCTGGACCGCCGATACTCCCGATATGGATTTATGTCAAATTTTCTTTTAATTTTGATAAAATTTGTCTAATCAGTTTCTGTTTTTAATTACAAGCCTCATAACGGCGCTAAAACCACATTCAGCTAAATACGATGTGGGTAGAGCGATTAAAAGGAACTCAACCGTGGACCATAATTCAGGATACAGACTTGGTGTGGTTTTTTGAAGTCAAAATTCATGATACCCTTCCTCGAATTAAGGTTTCAACTCTTCATTCGCTGACAACTCAATAAGTGGTTTCTGCTTGAGAATTTCTCCTTCTTGACTATATGAAAACGGATTCAACATTTAATGAGGAATATTGAGTTTAAAAATATCTTCGAACCTTTTTTTAAAATCCGAATGACGTTCCTCAAGGTACTCGCAGTTAACCAAAAGTTCTTAATTTTTTTTAGACAAATTTGCAAGATTTGGAAATTGAGAGCATTTGCCTCTCCCTACGTTCTGCTTGAACAATACAAGCTTCGTCACAAACGGGGATATAATACTTTTAGTTTGAATTAAATTTAACTTATCACCCCATTGATTTCATTAAACTTACCGAATATGTCGGTCATGTAAGCTATATAGCTTAATACTTATTCAATTGAGTTTTAAGTCATAATCGTCTCCTTCTAAACATTTGCAGCTACATAAGCAACAAATTCGTCATAGATGACTTTACAGCATTCACCCCCGTTACAGAGATATTCACGAAAAAAAACCCACAAATTCTCGTTTTTCTAAGGTTTGAATCCCTGTAGCACCCTTAATGCGCATTCTACAAATTATTTCGAATGATGACCTCCTTCCGTATCACAGGCCTGGATTGGATAGGCACTTCTGTCAAAAGGCGAAAGGGGCAATGGATAGGTCATACTCTTCGAAGAGGGCCAAAAATATTGCAAAGCAGGCCCTAGATTGGAACCCACAAGTAGCCAATGCAAGACGACCAAGAAACACGTGGAAAAGACGGGTTAATAGCGAGGCTGCTGTATTAAACACACAGTAGCTAGACCTAAGGACGATGGCACCGAGCAGAATGAGGTAGTTGATGCCCTATGCCCCACAAGTAGTTAACATGAACCAGAGAGAGAGACAGCACCCTTAAGGGTGTGCATATTGATGAGAAATTTGGCCACTTTCTTCAGAACCATATTTACTACGAATTAGCCATACATCTTATAGCCAGAGTTACCGTTATAAAGATTTTCGTGAAACCTTTTAAAAAGTACCGTTTGACCTGCTCGAATCAAAATCAACTTTTGACATTTTATTCTGGATCCACAAAAGCTAAAAATTTGTCATAGGTACACGACATTTCAGCGCATATTACCGTTGTTTTCGACCAAAAGGAAACTGAAAATGATTGTGAAATGAAACGCCCGGTTATAGTTGGAAAAAGTATTAAAAAACCAACTTTTATTGATACTTGCTACTCGACTCGCACATTTGCACTCTTGCTATTAAAAAACGGGCTTGCCTAGCTGCAGTCTAAAAAAAGACTGACTGGTGCGCATAGCCAGCTAGGCAAGTGCAGTATTTCCAGCTGGTATGCACCAGTCACACAGAATGCTTGCATTCTGAACAACTGTTACCGAGATATTAAAAAAACAGTTTTAGAGGATCTTTGACCCTCTGTAGCACCGCTATAGGGGTACTCGTACAGACGGGGACTTTCGGGATCTTGTGTAGGACCTCGAAAGGAAGGCTCATGCAAAAATACAGCTCTCTCATAATTTCCTAAATTGTTATTCAAATTTCCTGGGGTAATGGTGTCTCTCGAAAAAATTAATTTGAAATTGATTACAAATTGTTAGTAAATATTTAATTTTATCGAAATCTTTCTCGGACCCCCTAATCGGCTTCACGGACCCCCAAATTTCCTCCCGCGAACCCCCTTCACGGCTTCGCAGACCCCAAGGGGTCCGTAGTACAATGTTGCAATAGTAACACGAGTGGCAATGCTATTCCGAAACTGGAGGACAAGATCACGTAACCGCGATAATTGGAGGTCAACGATTCAGGCGGCCATCGTACCACATTGATAACATGGGCGTAGCCAGGATTTCGGTCAGGGGGAGGCAAGCCCGAATTTTTTTTAACATCATGATTTTCTTAGGAGTTGAAATTGTTGGTCGCGAAAATATTGTTAGGCAAATTTTAGAGCGAAATTTTAAGAAAGAATAGTCGAGAATGATTTTCCACACTATTTAACGAAAATGGCTCCTGCACGTGCTTAGACTTTTACTGGTGATTCTGATTACATTCAACTGGCCTCAAATTTCAGCTTTTTAGACCGTAGCTCGTCTATATTGAGTGCTATTTTTGTCTCTCGGAGATCAGTTTGTGTCTCAGTCACTGTTTGTGAGCAAATTTTATAAATCTTTTTTTTGATAGAAATACGGTTTACGGTTTTGATAAGGTTTCCTCCAAATTTAACAAAATATTAACAGTGGCTAAATTTCATTGCTGGTATGAGTCAGCTACAAAATGAATATTGATAAAATAACTTGAAAAACACGGATAAAACGCGTTCTTTACAAGGTAAAGAAGGCAAAGCTGTATACCATTTGTCACTAAAATCCCTTTTAGTCTAAGAAAAATGGCATATTTGGTCGGCAAAAATCCTACATCGCAAATTTTTTTGGATTATGGTTGGGAATGGTCCCCAGATTATGGCATTAAAAGTCCCAACCGATCGGGGGTCCGCAACTTTAAAAAAAGGGGGAAAGGAGGCATTTTTCGTTTTTTTTGCGATTATTTATAAAACAGTAAGAGATACAGATCTGAGGACGAAAAAAACTACATAAAATTATCTTTGCAATGATATATAACACATTAGAGTTTAATTAAATATTTTGGCGTTAGAATAGAACATAAATTAGAATATTTTCATTTTAGACCTTTTTTAAAAGCTCCATAACTTTTGAAAGAACGCTAGTTCAGCCTTAAAATTTTGTATAAGTATTCACAACAAGTTTAAGATAATTCTAACGTAAACATTGAGTCGCTCCGGTCAAGGACCTCCATTATCACCCATTTAAATTTTTCAAAACGGCATATCCATAACTCCCCCCAAAATTAGAGCAGAGTGCTAAATTTTGGTTTGTTGCGATTGGAGGTCAGAGTCACCCCACCCACCAAAAATCAGCTCATTCGGATAAAAACTAAGGGTATCTCCCATACAAAGCGACCCATCAGGGGTTTGTTCTACGTACTACTCATTTAATAAACTGTAGAACAAAGTTCTCATGGGTCACTTTGTATGGGAGGTACCCTTACTTTTTATCCGAATGAGCTGATTTTTGGTGGGTGGGGTGACTATGACCTCCAATCGCAACAAACCAAAATTTAGCACTCTGCTCCAATTTTAGGGGGAGTTATGGACATGCCTTTTTGACAAATTTAAATGGGGGGAGATTTTATGTAGTTTTTTTCATCCTCAGACCATTTTTCTGTATCTCTTACCGTTTTTGAAATAATCGCACAAAACCGAAAAAGGCCCCCATTTCCCCCCTTTTTTTAAGGTTGCGGACCCCCGATCGGTTGGGACTTTCTATGCCATCATCTCGGGACCATCCCCAACCATAATCAAGAAAAATTTGCGATGTAGGATTTTTGCCGTTCGATGGCCATATTTTGGCCCAATTTTCTTAGACTATTTCAGATGGAATGAAGTTAAATTCCACTACCTTCCCGGAGAGCCTTCATGTGGCGGTTAAAATTGTGTTCTGCAGCTCAGAAGCTATGAAATGAAACGCATGAAAATATGGGATTCTCGCAAAAGGAAAAAGAGTCTCCTAATGGAAAGATTTCTAAGAAATCATTTCTGATCTAATTATGTTATCGATTCATGATGCTGACACGTGGGTTTCCCAACTCCGGGTCAGAAAACTACAAATATTTTAGTTTTCCAGACTACAGTCACAGCAGCAGAAAATAGTGCCTATGGAATCAAACTCCCATTTTTACACCTTCAAGCATTGTAAAGTCGGTAAGATTTTTGTTTACGATAATCATCGACCAGGGGGGGGGGCAACCGCCCCTCCCTGCCCCCCTCTGGCTACGCCCATGATTGATAATGATGAAGTTTCTAGTCTCCAGCCGTTGAGCAAACCTAGTGACTTAAGGGACTTAAAAGTTTAGGGACTTGAAATTCTTCTGGATAGGCAGCTTATTGTTTTCACACAATTTAATCTATTAATTGAACTTGGTCGCCATTTCTCCTGAATATAAATTATTCAAAAATAAACACTTCTTCTAATCATAAGATCCAATTTCCCAATGAAAATAACCTCTTTGTCATAGTTCTTTTATGCAAATACTGTTGAATTTTACACGCTCTAAAAGTCATGTAATTGCTACCCCTTGAGCTTTCATCCATACACATCTGCAAAGCATGAAATTTACCAATACATTTCAGAGCGATAATGTTATTCTAAGCAGCAGCAACAGCAGCTCGAAGGACATATTTAAACCTTCCGCGAACAAGATAAAGCGGACTAACCGAACATAAACATTTCCTGCTTCGATATAAATTGAATTAACTGCCACACAAGCTGCTGGCAATTGATAAGAGAATTGAGAGTGTCCTTGTGTGTCGACGAGCAGCTCTCTTTGCAAGCGGAGAAATGTTTTGCTTTAATTACACGATCCTTTATGCAAACATTTCATACCTGAAGTCTTGACAACGTTTCGAGAGTATATTTTCATTTTCCGCTACACATTCGTCTCTTCTTCGACCGGCTATCTGCGTTTATAATACGACACGAGATAGCTCGTCCTCGTCGTCCTTGTTGATACTTTAATATAACCGGGAATCTGCAATGTAAACTTTATGGTCTCGGTTACTTTATATAGATTTCCTGTTAATAGGGACTTTCAAGTGGCCAACTGTGTTGTATACTCAACTAAATTCAATTCAGAGCGCAAACTGAAGTAGGTGCTTACACTTCTCTGTAAAGTCGAGATAAATAGATTGTTGCTTGGTTATCAATCAACAATGGCGAAAAATAGATCTGAAGTACATGGTTGAAATTGAAACTCTTTTTTTTTCAACTTGAATAACCAACTCCCTATGGAAGTTCGTGCACTTAAGCACATTAAATGAAAATGCTGTATACCGCACTAAAACAGAAGCATCGTCCAAAACTTTTACTTTGTCGATTACTATGAGAAAATCCCCGACAAATCGTTTTTCAGAATCGTTCATGACTAGTCCCTAATCGTTTAAAAATGCAACAAAATCCAACTGCACACGTGTATGCATGACAAGTTTCTGAAACTTCTCATTCTCGCACCGCGCCGCGCCGGCCGCCACGTACCTACTTATTTAATTCCCATTGACATCAACACCCTGCACCAGCATGCTCTTCTCTCACATCTCACCTGCACATAAAAAGGACGATACCACCATGCCACCACCTTCGCATTATCCTAAAAAGCATCTGTCCATTCAATGCAAATCTCCTTTTCATGATTTCCCACAGCAAGCGTCACACAGTGTACTACATCGAGCGTTTGCTGTAAACTTGTAACGAATTTCATCTCTAATTCCGCTTTGTCCGAAAATCCATACAGTGCATTCACTACACTGTACTAGTATGTAGTTGTGTGTATAGATTGGGAATCCTTTAAGAATTTTAATGCATTAGGGACTTTTCAAGCTTAAAATCCATGAAGCGAAAAACAAGGCATTCTGGAAGATGCTGTTCACATTGAATGTCCATATCCTTTGGATACTTGTGCACTTTAGAGAGGTGTATTTACCGGGCAATGTGCAGCACAGAAGGACGTGCGACGGGCGTGCCCGTGAAGTGTTGTATAGGAACGAGGATTTTGATACGCTAACGCTCGGCTAGAGCTCCTCTGCTCTTGAGCTATGCGAAGATGTGTGCAGATAAATGTGTTTGGATGGGAGGAAAATTTATTGTTCGGCTGCCAGAGTCTACTAAGTTTTATTGATTAAGAGATCCCTATAAGAATGGCGTGCCAGTGTGTGTGTGTGTGTCTAGTTGAGCAAATTGCAAAATTTATAATGCATCAGGACGCCATTTTACGGTCATGAGGAACTTTTTCTGTGAGCTTCACATAGATCGTATCAAATTCCACAAGACTTAGCACTTGTGAAGTGAAAATTATTTCAGTATGTTTTTGTGAAGATAAATGAAAATGGAATATGACACGCTCCGGAACTAGATAAGAGCTATAAGTGCAGGTGTAATGGTGTTCCAGTCAAAAGACACCCCACAGCCCACACCGGATGATGACGAGGTGACAGGCCTCTTTGGCACTATACGGATTCGAGGAGAGACACATCATTAGAGATGAAACTTTAATGAGTTTTCAGTGAATAGGATATTCGGTTGATCCAAATGTGTATTATGTAGGTATGTATAGGACAGTAGCATGAATGCCGTTAGGGGCGTTTCCAGTTAGAAATATTTAACAAATAGAAATCTTTAGAAAAATACATACCTACATTCAATATTGAAGACAGAAATTTTTCTCAGATTTTTCGGAATTACAATACGATATGTATTAGATTTCATTCATTTCAGTCGAAACGAGATGGATTAGTCGCATTAACCCGCTCATGCATTTGTTGTATACATACCAACAGTTTTGAACGCCTAATTCTCGTTACCAGTGATACAATTTTCATAACATAATAATTAGCAAAGATCTTAAATGGGATCTTTTCTACATTTCATGGTCCTTCTCCCTGTGTGAAAAGTAATTTGATGGTTTTTGTTAAGGAATGTTAGGCGATTTGGAAAAAATGATTTTCGACTTTGAAACAAAAAAGGTCTGAGTTTCTACTAAATTCCGACATATCATATATTATATAAAAAGGAGACGCACGTGATGCTTCCAACTATTGGCCGATTGCGCTTACCTCAATTCTGTCGAAAGCTTTTGAAATTCTTAATAGGGCTGAATTAAGATCGAGATTTTATCAATAAAAATGCATACTTACTGTCGTGGAATATGTCACAAACGGTGGGGAATTCCATAAGCTTCAATCCAAAACCGGTTCCATATTTCTCCTTGGCCATTTTATGTATTATTTTTCGATTTCCCGGTCATTTGACATTTCACGAAATGTAAAAATAACCGGGAAATCGGAAATCGCAAAAAAATACACAAAATTGCCGAAAAAAATTATGGAACTGTTTTCGGATTGTGGCTTGTGGATGCCCTGGCATCCCTAGCATTTCCCACGTATACCACGACAGTAAGAATACATTTTCATTGAAAAAATCGCAGCGGACAAAAATTTCACTCTCGATGTCAGTACTAGGCTTAACAGCCAATCGACAGAATATCTAAATTCGCATAACCTCATCAGTGACAGTCAATACAGGTTTCGTGCTTCTCGTTCAACCGGTGACCTGATGACATATCTCACAGAGCGATGTAATCTCCATAACTTTGTTGAAGCTAACGTGGTTGCTTTGTATATCTCATATCAAAACTATAAGCTCTTGGTGTCCACCGCTCATTAGTACTAGACCAGGGATGTCAAACTCATGGCCTGGGCCCACACAGTATTCAGGTTTGAGCGGGCCGCAGGATGAATATTTCGAAAATGAAGAAACTTTTTCTTTTCGAAATTTGATGATGAAAACTAGAAAACTGAATCCTTGAGGAATGAACACTTTTGAAAATGTTCTGTGAAAACAATTTAGAAACTTTAGCTAAGAAGTTAAAACGCTGAGATTTGGATGATCGGTCATAACCTACCATTTGTAAATTTATATCTGACAAATTTTGAACAAATGATCAGACCCGATTATCCGTAAGATCGCAGAACGCAATTTCGGCAGTCAAACATTTTAGGCTAAAGTCTTACCCTTTTCTGGGTACCTCGGCATTCGAGTGTCGAAGGCAATGGGCAGGCCAACGAGTTTACAAGGAGAGCATCCGCTACCCCCTTCTTTGGCCCAGAACCCTACTGTGGGATACCATACAGAAATATAATAACTGAGTGGGAAAAAACCAAAGCCACCTTACACTGGGAAACTCTTCCAGGTCTTCGCAGTCAAAACCTTTCGTTGCCAACTACTAAACGTACCCTTAGTCTGACGAACATTAGCAAAAACAGGGTTAGGATAATTAGCGGGCTCCTCATGGGGCACTGCCATCTGAATAGCCATTCGCTTGGAATGCTTCGGCATTATGTTCCCTTTAGAGGAGAATATCACATCTTTGAACATGGGCCAGCTTAATCGATTTTTCGAAAGAAGCCGTTTACAATAGACCAACTGTCGCAGTGCCCAGGGCTACATAACAGCCACAGTCCGCACTATGTAAATCTAATCTAATCTAATTTAGGCTAAAGGCATAAATTAATTTCGGCACAAATAGATAACAGGCGCGACAATCCAACATTGGACTAAGGCCGCAGGATGTGTTAGTGACATCCTAATTCCAAGATCTTATCTGCTTTTTGTTGAGGTAATGAGATCAGCATCACGCTCAGCAGTGTTATTTATCCCCATAAATGGGTACTCGTTTAACATCTGAGTGAAATCATAGTCCGTCACAAGCTCGTGAATTCGAAAAACACCATTGCTCACGGTGAGATTCGAACTCATGAACCTGTGCACCGAAGGTGCGCGCACTAACCGCTAGACCAGCCAGACTACATTTCAATTTCGGCAAAGGTGGCTAAAATTGTGTTTCTGATGTGAAACAAATGCATGTACCAGTAAAGCTTAATAAGCTAAAAGTTCGATTGAAGTTCTCATGTCTACGAAACTTAACATCCAGGCCTGCGGGTCGCAGAAAACCACGAGCTGGGCCGCATGCGACCCGCGGGTCGCGAGCTTGACATGTACTATAGACGGTGCAAAATCTTCAGTTCATGCAACTAGCGCCGGAGTGCCACAGGGCACTGTCTTGTCTCCAACACTTTTTCTAATCTCCATAAATGACCTCTTAGACTTAGACATCCAATCCTATTCATAGTTTTGCTGACGATAGCACTCTCGACTTTGGATATTCCTTTGATTCTGTAGTCTATTCTCGTTGGAACGCTTCATCAATCCAAAGACAGATCCAGTAACATTACTCCTGTGCTCCAGAGGTTCAATGCGAGATGTAATTGACTGATCACCATTGATTTAAAAAGCCTTGCGTTGAGCTTTGTCAAGCGTAGATAACGCAATACGGCCCTTATTAGACCTACTTCCAGGTCCTGTTGTCCCTCTGGGTGTCTCCGCAGAGGGTCTGGGTCCCTGTGACCACTATACAGCCTTGTTGTGTCACAGCCTGTGACACAACAAGGCTGTATAGTGAGAAACCCATTATATATATATATATATATATATATATATGGTGAATTGCGACAGCACGTACTTGAGCAGCTCAGGGAGGCCCCTTATATTGTTGGTACACCATGGCGTGTATCTGTAACAATCAATCGTTGAATCAGTATATTTAAAAAAAAAACATTGCCTGGGGGGAAGCCAATCGGGTGGTATTTAATTCTGTTTAGACGCAGTGTTGTCTGATCTCTAGTAAGTTATATGATCCACCTGCTTCCTTGTCTATCATCGTTGATGGCATTAATATGTCGAGTTCTTCCACCGTCAACATTCTTGGTACGAACATTTCTTGTAAATTTAAATTGATCATCTATTTAATATTGCGAAAAATGCATTAAAATATCTTGGGTTCTTAAATAGGTGTATACAATATAATAAATCTTCTCGTTTACACCAAATTTATAAAAGTCACATAACATCTAGACTGAATATAATTCTCTTCCCTCTGGAGCACAGGAGCAATGTTAGTTGCCTTACGTTATTGTGTCGATCACCAACGTTTTTGCAAATGAAATATAGTAGACCTATTTCTAGGTCCTGCTGTCCCTCTGGGTGTCTCCGCAGGGGGTCTGGGTCCCTGTAACACAACAAGGCTGTATAGTGGGACACCCATTTTTGGTGAGTTGCGACAGCACGTACTTGAGCAGCCCAGGGAAGCCCCTTGAATGGTTGTTACACCATGGCGTGGATCTGTACATAGACCATTCGGGCGATTACGCTCCCGTACTCCTGAGTAATGTACGGATAGCTCTTGGCATGACTGACCTTCTCCCATAGTTTACGGAGATCAGTCATATACAGGCCGAGCACGATTACGGTGGGTAGGTGTCACCGTACGTAAATCGTGTGAGCATCGGAGCTGGCGGCTTCGCGTAAGCCGAGCCTCGAAGGGGCTACTTAGGGTGAATGGCATTGGTGAAAAATGCCTACGCGCATATATCTAGCTAGTTTCTGGATTTATGATAAACTGAAGGGGCCGCCTGGATGTGAAAATCAGCACTACGACTCTGCTTTAAGCAGACGAGTAGTAACAGGTTCAACGAACCTGGAATATTCACATCTGAATGTTCCACGTGAGACTTAATCAAAACATCAAAAGGGCCCCGAAGGATGATCACACCTGTTATAGCACTCAGAGAAAAAAACGCACATTCATATTAAAAGCTCCACATTTAAATTGAACGCAGTATTCGTTTGAAAAATCTCGTTTGATTTGAACGAGTTCTCATTTACGCTAAAAGAATTTCTTTTAAAACAAAAGAGTAGCTAAGCCCCAAACGGCGGTCGTTTAAATCAAAAGATTCCGCATTACATAGTAATGTGTATGCATTCCTTTACGTAACAAATACACATACATAAAGGACGCGATGCCAAAATATCATTTGTTTCAACGTAGCACAACAGGTAGTTAATACTTCTAGTGCAGTCATATTAGCATTTCAAATAGAAAAAAATAGTGTAAGGCTAATTTTTGGCTAATTTTTGTTGTTTTTGAATCAGTGGGCTCCCAGGAATCTACAACTGATTTTGCTAAAAAAAATTTTGATCGCAAAGGTCCCAAAAAGGACCAAAAAGGATACTCTTTAATCCTTGACCCGAGGTCGGCATGCGGGGTATCATATCAAAGGGGACGTCGAGTACATTACATATCCGGTGTTTGTTTCATGTTTCAAGGACCCTCAAAGGAATAAATCGAGCTTAAATGGAAAATTTTCGAGGTTCCCGGATATCTTTCCAAAGCCATAACTACGAGAATAATTCAAGTTGTCCCTACTTTTATCACTTTTCAGAATCTAAAATAGCTGGAGATTCTCCCATTAAATTTGCTAAGAAAAATTTGATCGGAAAGCTCTGAAAAAGGACATAAAAGGACACTAATTGCACACCTTAGTCGAACGTGGGCATGTGGGGTGTCATATCAAAGAGGATGTCAAGTAAATTCCATATCCGGTATTTGTTACTTGTTCCAAGGACCTTAAAAGGACACAATTGGGCTCAACTTAAAAATTTTTGTGTTTCCCGTATCTGTATCTTTCTAAAGCCGTAATTTTACATTTAAGCCCGACTTATTCCATTTAGTGTCCTTGAGACAGGAAACAATCACCGGATATGCAATGCACTCGACGTCCTCTTTGATATGACACCCCACATGCCCACGTTCGATGAAGGTGTGAAATTAGTGTCCTTTTATGTCCTTTTTCAGAGCTTTCCGATCAACTTTTTTCTTAGCAAATTTAATGGTAGAATCTCCAGCTATTATAGATTCTGAAAAGTGATAAAAGTAGGGAAAACTTGAATTATTCTCGTAGTTATGGCTTTGGAAAGATACACGGGAAACTCGAAAATTTTCCATTTAAGCTCGATTTATTCCTTTGAGGGTCCATGAAACAGGAAACAAACACCGGATATGTAATGTACTCGACGTCCCCTTTGATATGATACCCCGCATGCCGACCTCCGGTCAAGGAATAAAGAGTATCCTTTTTTGTCCTTTTTGGGACCTTTCCGATCAAAATTTTTTTTAGCAAAATCAGTTGTAGATTCCTGGGAGCCTACTGATTCAAAAACAACAAAAATTAGCCTTACTCTATTTTTTTCTATTTGGAGGCCTGAATTGGGATATTTTGACTGCACTATTCTGGCCGGTCCGATGAGTCTCACGTGTTCATGTTCATTGTGTACAAATGTGTAGTGTCTAACAACAAACGTGTATGTCATTAGTTAGAATCTTCGTCGATGTTAAGAGTGTTTTCGAGAATGTACTTTTGCATTCATCTGGAGGAATGGACGCTTCCACACGTGCAATTTAAGTTTAGCGGGTGTTAAAATAAAAGTGTTATGTATTAATCATATTAAAATTAGACATAAATAAAAAATAAAGTGTTTTCCTGAAGTTTTCATAAGTTTTATTATTTATTGATTTTTCAACCCAGGTAACAGTGAGTATCTAATTGAATGGAGAATGGACAATCAAACGGAATGTATTATTTTATTTCAGCAGAGTTTGCTTTTAATTCCATGTAAAACTCTATTATTTTGAATGGGGTAATTTATATGAAATGAAAATGGGATATGTTACTTTCGAAATACATATCGTTCCATTAAAAAGAATGCTTCGTTCAATTTAAATAACAAAAATGTTCAATATGAAAACGAAGACGTTTGATACAATTGCCTTTCATTTATTCAAAATGCGTTACCCGTTTACAATCAAAGAATAAGTGTTTATTTCAATGAAGAATACGTTTAAATCGACTGGCTCCTTCTTTTCAGGTAAACGCAAATTCTTTTAATTCAAACGCCTTTTTACAACTCATTATGCTTTTGAAAGAAACGCCTCTCGTTAGAATTAAACGCATTTGCTTGTGGAGCCAAATCAAAAGCGCAAATCGTTCGAATTAAATATATTTCGTTCAATATGAGTGAATATTTCTCTGAGTGAGAGAAGTCTTTAGCGAATAGTGCACCTCGCGGATAGGTATGCCCAAGCGATCATGGTCCCATCAAGGTGTCGGCCTCAAGATGGCTAGAGATTGTTAAGCAAGTCAACGAACTGGTGTTGCAGCTGTAGCGTTGGTTTTCTGAAGGTGAGTGCATCCACTGGATGAAGAAATCCCCATTGGACGATAAGATCTTCTCAATAAATAGCCGAAGGTCCAAAACGTTCAAAGGACCGGGAGATAAAGGCGTAAAGCCTAAGTGCTCCCCTGACGGTAAACCCGTAGATGGTAGCCAGACTTTCAAATCGTGCCCATTTGCATACACTCGAAGTCAGATTCAGTCGTATCGTTAAATTCGTCGACTCATTTTTATTACGTTCAATAAAAATGTGGAGTAAACCACCATCGTCAGTTTTCCAGTTAATTATGATTCGAAACAGTTCAAACTGAATGTGCAACCTCTCCTCTATTCCTAATTTCCCTCCCGCCAAGGCTATGCTTGCATTAATTTCGAAATTACACCGATTGCGAAATAACAATTGCTCGAAATTAACGGCCGGGTGCATTCGTCTGTAAATTTTGTCGTTTACAGTGTGAGCTTATTGTGCAACAATGGATAGATGGACTCCGGAGCAGAATTTGAAATTTGTCGATTTATACAAAGATCAAACAAACCTGTGGAATTGTTTGGATCCGAGCTATAAAAACCGAGATTTGCGTAAAGCGTCTCTGGAATTTATTCGTGTAGAAATGGCATTAAAAGACATAAGTGAAGTAACTAAGAAAATCAAAAATTTACGTCCTACATATAACCAAGAGGTTTTAAAAATTAAAAAAACCAAAAAATGTGGAAGTGGTACTGTCGACAGCCTGAAGTAAGCTAAAAGCGCAAAGTATTTTTGTAACCGCTCTTATCACGATAGAAGCAGTGTTCACTCGTTCACTTTGCGACAACATTATCTGACCAAAAACAACAAAGTTGTAAAAGTTACCCCGCCAAAGAAAAATTCATCTGCCGCAAAAAGAGTACAAATCACTCCAATCCGCCGCTCATATGTAATTTTGTTTTTGGTATAAATGCTGGATGTAATTTTCTTTCAGGTTAAATGCTGGAGAAGTTTAATTGTACAGGCCTACTTCCTAAAGTAATGTGGTGGGAGCCGTCAAAGTGGCACTGAATAAAATGTTAATGCTCCCACCGAATTACTTTAAGAAGTAGTCCTGTACATTTAAACTTCTCCAGCATTTAACCTGAAACAAAATTACATCCAGCATTTACACCTAAAACAAAATTACATATGAGCGGCGGATTGGAGTGATATGTATTCTTTTTGCGGCAGATGAATTTTTCTTTGGCGGGGTAACTTTTACAACTTTGTTGTTTTTGGTCAGATATCATATATTTTTGCATACTTAAATAGCTAACTAATATTTTTGTTTTGAGATCCTGATGTCCGAGTGTCCCAATTTAATATTGTCCTTATGTCCCAATGTGCAAATATCAAAGTGTCCCAATGGCCTAATGTCCGACTGCCCCACTACCCTTGTGTCCCAATGTCCCAGTATCGCATTATCTCAATGTCACAGTCTCCCTGTGTCCCAGTCTCCCACCTAATGTCCTAATATTCCAATGTCCAATTGTCCTACTGTCCCAAGCTCCTAATGTCTGAATTTCCTAATATCCCAGTTCCCCAATGTCCCAGTATCCTAATGTGATATTATCCCAATGGCCCAATGTCCTAATGTACCAGTGTCCTTATGTACAAATGCCCCAATATCCCAACATCTCAATGTCCCAATATGCCGATGTCCCAGTGGCCAGTGTCCCAAAGTCGCAGTATACCAAGTGCCCTAAGGTCCCAATAGCCTAATATCCGAATGTACCACTGTCCCAATTTCCGCAATGTACCTAGTGTCCCAGTATCCAAATGTCCCAAAGTCACAATGTCCTAATGTTCTAATGTCCCAATATCCTAATGTTTCAATTTCCCAATGTCCCTATGTCCCAATATTCCAATATCTCAATATCCCAATATCCCAATGATCCAATGTCCTAATATCGTCTAAATGACCCAATATCCCGATGATCCAATATCCCGATATATCAGTGGCCCAATGTCCCTATGTACCAGTGTCCCAATGTCCGATTGTCCTATTGTCCCAATGCCCCAACGTGCCAGTCTCCCAGTGTTCTAATGTCCCAATATCCAAATGTTCCCATGTCCCAATATCCTAATGTTCCAATGTCCCAATGTCCTAATATCCTGATGTCCCAATGTCCCAATATCCCGATGCCTTAGTGGCCCAATGTCCCCACGTCCCAGTTTTCTCAGTATGCATAAAATCCTAATGTCCAAATGTAAAAATGTCCCACTGTCCCAATTTCTCAATGTTCTAATGTGCTAATGTTCTAATGTCCTAATATCGCAGTGCCCCAATGTTTGAATATCCCGGTGTCCCAATGTCCCAATGTCCCAATATCCCGATGTCTCAGTAGCCCAATATCCCTATGTGCCAGTGTCCCAATGTCCGATTGTCCTATTATTTCAAGATCATAATGTCCCAATGTCATAATATACCAGTGCCCCCATGTCCCTGTATCTCAGTGCCCTAATGTCCCAGTATCCCAATGTTCCAATATCCCAATGTGCCAACAGCCCAATGTCCCAATGTTCTAATATCCTGATGTCCCAGTGGCACAATGTTCCCACGTCCCAGTGTACCTAATGTCCGAATGTCCTAATATTCCAATGTCCGAAATGAACCAAGACATTAATGTCCACACGTCCTTATATCCCAGTACCCCAATGCCACAACATCCCGATGTCTCAGTGGCCCAATGCCACTCTGTACCAATGCCCCAATGTCCAATTGTCCTATTGTCCCAAAGTCATAATGTCCCAATGTCCTAATATCCCAGTGCCACCATGTGCCATCGCCCAGTGTCCTAATGTCCCAATATCCCAATGTTCCAATGTCAGAATGTTCCAATATCCCAATGTTCCAATGTCCTAATATCCCGATGTCCCAGTGTCCTAATATCCCGATGTTCCAGTGGCCCAATGTCCCCACGTCGCAATTTCTCCAGTGTGCCTAATGTCCCAATATCCGAAAGTCCTAATGTGGTAATGTCTCAATGGCCAAGACCCTTATGTCCCAATGGCCTAATATCCCAGTGCCCCAATGTCCCAATATCATAATGTCCCAGTGTCACAATATCCCTCCCGCAGGGGGAGTGTGTTCATGTGACACACATATTTGGTGCGTTGCGACACCACGGACCCGAGCAGCGCAGGGAGGCCCCTGGTATGGTTGATACGCCATGGCGTGGATCTGTACAAAAGACCTTCGGGAGTTGACGGTCCCGAGCTCCCGAGCTCGTCATGTATGGGTGACACAGCATAGCTTGACTTTTTCCCTATTCCTTCAAAAAGTCAGCTATACAAGCTTACACGACGCAGTGCTTCCTCGTAGGGGAGAAACCACATATAAGCGTACGTGTCCAGTCTCGGAGTTGGCGGCTTCGCAGAACCCAAGCCTCGAAGGGGCCAGTTAGGGAGAATGGCCTTTGCGCCTATACCTAGCTGGTTTGTGGATTGATGAACACACGGCCCGAATCAAATTGCTGCTTAGTAAACGGACGGAGGCCAAACCTATGTGAACGGTAGCGCTACGAGTCTGCTTTAAGCCGACGAGTAGTAAACAGGCATAACGATCCTGCGGAGGCATGCCGAATTCGTTAGGTCTTCCGAAAGGGGGCCAAAGGAGGATCACACCTGCTATAGAGAAATCTTTAGCGAATAGTATACCTCGGGGATGGGCGTGCCCAGGGGACCATGGTCCCTACCCATCTAGGCGTTGGACTCGAGGGGGTTTGTGGTGTTAGACAAGCCGACCAGCTAGAGTCGCATCCCAAGGTGGGGATCCAAAGGGAGGCGTCCCGACGGAAAACACCATTCCGGCTTTAAGCCGGATAAAACACAGTCTACCTGCGGGGGGAGGTTTGGTCTATGGCTCATATACTCTTTTAGACCAGTGTAGTAGATCACACATCATCATGTCACAATATCCCGATGTCTCAGTAGCCCAATGTTCCCATGTACCAGTTTCCCAATGTCCGATTGTCCTATTGTCCAAGGTCATAATAATGTCCCAATATCCTAATATCCCAGTGCACCAATGTCCCATTATCCCAATATCCCGATGTCCCAATGCCCCACGTCCCAGTTTCCACAGTGTGCCTAATGCCCCAATGTCTTAATGTCCTAATGTCCCAAGACCCTAATTTCCCAATTTCGTAATATCTCACTGCCCTAAGATCCTAGTCTCCCAGTGTCCCAATATCCTAATGTCCCAGTGTCGCAGTGTGTTTTAAAAATTGTCAATGCGATGAGCCGAAAGACGCAATTGTTGGAAATCTTTTGTTAACTTGACCTATTAATTTACCGTTATTCCATCCACTTATCTAAATGGAAGACATTGATTCTTTAGAAGGACCACCAGAGGATCATTCGTTCCAAATTTCATAAAAATCCCATCACGAAGAGAGACAGTAGAAGCAAGTCTTTCTGCAACTGTAGACTCCAGTCTCAAATTGGGTTACTCGCTTAAGTCTGTGAAGGTGAAAATTTCACTGTTTATTGCATATATCTTACCCGTTATTGTGCCGATCGAAGATTTTTTTTTGGAAACGCACTAGAACAGGATATGGGGAATATTTTGGTAAAAAAAATTTCTTGGGGGATGTTGCCTGGAAGGCTGTAGCCCTGTCAAACAAAAAAGCAAGTCTCCGGTAATCATAGACTTGTTCGCTTTCGTTTTTTTTCCTTTGGCGGGCGATACGCTCTCGCGTCTCTTGATACGAGACATGACATGCTACTGAGATGCAACTACATACGTGCAGTAGCTCTCGACTCTGCCGACAACTCGCACTTGTGTGACCGGGCGATGCGAGTCGAGCTACTTACATGCGAGTACACAAGTGCAGTAGCTGTCCACTGTCAGGTCAGCAACTCGTACTGTGTAACCAGCCCATAAGTATGAATGACTCACAAAAGTCTTTCTAAATAAATTTGGCAAGAAATTTACGAAAAATTTAGAATGAAATGATTTCTGCACTTGAAAATTCCCTATTTCTTTCTACCTATTTCCCTAAATATACAGGCCAATATGGGGTAAAATCGACCAACAAAGCGCCAAATATCTCCCCAAAGATATTGGAATTGGAAAATGCGATTACATTTTCTATTAGGTATACGCCATTAAAATAGAAAAGCAAAAAAAGAAGAAAATGAGGGAAAAACATGTTTGTACTAATACCACCTCAAAATATGTCTACTTAAAAACGTTTCCAGTATTTTTACGAAAATGATACAAATGCTTTTATTGTTTAAAAACGCTAGTTTAGAATTGGCAGAATGACCCTAGAAAATTAAAAAAAAAATTCCCAGTAGGTCCAGCCAGACCTATTGGGTATAGAATATGCATATTGTAGTAGGTGCCGACAGAAGGGTTAAACTAAACGGTTATCCTTAAAGCCTTGAAATAGTCATATAAAAAAATATTGGAAGTGGACCCTATTGGTCTAGTCAGCGCCCGCTCTAGCACTTACACCGCCCCGGGCAAAAGAACAAATTTCCGTCCCTTAGGTACTGTACCAGGCAGATTGATAGTAGATAGTACTCGACTCCTATGCACGTCATTGAAGTAGACTTCCTTGGACACTGCGTAGCCAATAAACTTAGATTAGCCGGATTTCTTCAGTGCTTTCAACGTCCGTGGCTTATTTTCATAAATGCGTCATTTCAAGAATCATGGTCGTAGCCCGGTAGGTTGGGGGAGGGTAGCGCCGAGAGTCGCGTTTGCATTAAACGGTTATCCCTAAAGCCTTGACATGGTAATATAAAAAAATATTGGAAGTGGACCCCATTGGCCCAGTCAGCGCCCGCCCTAGCACTTACATCGCCCCGGGCAAAAGAACAAATTTCCGTCCCTTAGGTACTGTACCAGGCAGATTGATAGTAGATAGTACTCGACTCCTATGCACGTCATTGAAGTAGACTTCCTTGGACACTGCGTAGCCAATAAACTTAGATTAGCCGGATTTCTTCAGTGCTTTCAACGTCCGTGGCTTATTTTCATAAATGCGTCATCTCAAGAATTATGGTCGTAGCCCGGTAGGTTGGGGGAGGGGAGCGGGTTTTGGGTCAAATCACAAAAATTTGACTTTGAAGCTTTATAAGAATGGATGGAATCGGAACATTTCTTCATAGGGCTGTAATACAAACCATCCTCGAAATATTAGGTTCTTGTAAGAAAAACTTTTTCTTTTTGAATCTTAATCAAAATTCATCCAAGTGTGTCCCTGGATTAGCATCAACGCATCCAGGAACGGATGGAATCGGAACACGTCGTAGGACTGCGGTAGAAATTGTTAACACAAAAGGAGCTTAAGTTTCATTTAAATGTGACGGGTATTCAAATTTCGGCTTCGCCCGAAATTAGCCTCGGTCTCGTTTGTTTTGAGAAGATTTATGGAAGGCATGCGGACTTAATTTCATCTGCTCTTTATATTTTAATCTACAGGCCTCACTGGTTTGATTATAAAAATGGAGGCCTTTTGCAGCACAAAGACCAGCCTAGGAAAACAATTGATTCAGTGGTAAGTACCTTATATTTTTATACCCTTCGCTCATAGAGTGAAAGGGTATATTAACTTCGTCATGAAGTATGTAACGCATTGAAGGAAGCATCTTCGACCATATAAAAAGTATACATATATGATCAGCATGACAAGATGAATCGATTGGGCGATGTCCGTCTGCCTGTCTGTCTGTCCGTCTGTCCATCTGTTGCAGCGCGTTTTTCTCGGCCACTATAAAAGCTACGGAGCTGAAATTTTGTACACGTGCTTCTTATTGCTGCAGGCTGTTTGTATGTTTGATTCACCCAAATTGGAGCACTGGGTCATGGGGCTGCCATACAAACCTAGCTCCCCAATTTGAGTTCTTCTAAGAAAAACTTTTTTATTTGTGTACAAATTTCAACCAAATTTCACAAAAATGTGTTTCTATAGATAGAATAAAATATATGCAAGAATGGATCAAATCGGACCATGGGGCTGCCATACAAATTTAACTCCCCAAATTAGGTTCTTCTAAGAAAAACTTTTTTATTTGTTCACCAATTTCAACCAAATTTCACACAAATGTATTTCTATTATTGACACAAAACATATGTAAGAATGAACAAAATCGGAGCATGGGGACATGGGGCTGCAATACAAATCCAACCCCCCAAATTAGGTTCTTCTAAGAAAAACTCATTTATTTGTGCACCAATTTCAACCAAATTTCACAGAAATGTATTTCTATTGATGACACAAAACATATGTAAGATTGAATCAAATTGGACCATGGGATCATGGGGCTGCAATACAAACCAAACCCCCCATATTGGTTCTTCGAAGAAACATTTTTTTACACCAATTTCACATAACCTTGAATTAATGTGTCTTTATCAAAGCAACCAAAAAGTTCAAAACGAATGCAATCGTACTGTGGGGTCATGCTCCGGCAACCCCAATAACATTTTCCGAGTAAATATTTTTATTTGCCCACTTATTTCAACCAAGCCCAAAACTTTTGTCAAGACGGAAGAAAAAGAATGAGGAGGGGATTAAATACAAGTCATAGGTACGCCCGAAAAAATTTTAGCCCAAGCAAAGGGTATCCAAATTTCGGCCGCGCCCGAAATTAGTCTCGGCCCCGGGGGTTGGCGAGCGAAGCCCCCTAGTTTGACATAATATAATACCCGTGACCGCTAAAGGCTAAACCGATTTTTATGAAATTTTTTGTGTTTAATTTTGACTAGTATTTTGAAAAAAAAACGGATACTTTTCAAACTGATTAAATTGAAATGTTTTTTTGAAATTACCAAATTATATCCTCAAGTCCGTGAAATACTGATCACTAGATTTAAGTCATATATTTTTTTTTTAGTGAAGATGGCTTTAAATACAGTAGAGCCCCGATAATCCGGATCCATTAGGGTTTCTTTGAATTTAAGACGCACGACGCTAAATCGAATTTCCGGATTTTCAGGGTCCTAATTATCGGGGTCTTACTGTATTTTCATATTTAACACATTCTCTTTTAGGATTATTGAACGAAATCTGTTATTGTACTATGTACGTTAGACCCAAGGTCGGATTTACCCTCTTGCGAGCCTGTGGGCAGTTTCAAATTGTCGCCACTATAGTGGCGGGTGGGTGTACTTAAGCTTGGAAGAAGAGCAGTTGTTTCACATGGAAAGCTTAAGCTTATGTGATATTAAGAGCTAATACGATAAATAAAATGTCACCACAAATTTTTTTTTAGGAAATACGTTGACTTCTGGCAAGTTCATGGTAGGAAAAACAGTAGCAACATACAAAATTTCGACTAACTCCGAAATCAAAGTCTGTATATGTTTAAAGGAGTATTTGTTATGTAGTAGGTATTATCGACCACTAATGTGAGGGAGATCAATTTTTAATTTGCGGCGTTGATAGTATTTTATTGAGAACCGATCAGTTATATTACCCAGCTAGCATTGGCGTCATATACCGACAAAATAGTCAAAAATAAACTTCACTTCGTTCATCACGAGTCGACGTGCTGTATCTATAGGACGCATTGAAAGTACAACACATGATGGTCAGCTGAGGGAAATGCCATTAATCAGTATGTGTGCTTGCATATGGAAAATACAATGGTTATTTTCTCCTTAAATATGATTCTTACACTTGCCATATTTTTCTTACTATAAGGGTGTCCGGAAACTGCCGCATAAACGCGCCGGATTAAGATTCCTCAGTTGATTTCCAGTAAAAAAGTTGTATGGAACATACCCCCTCAGCTTAACCCTTTAGCTGCCACAGGCATTTAAAGATTTTTGAAAAAATCATTTTCTTGCACGACTTAAAGCCTAATATCTCCAAAGCTAGACCAGCTAGAATAGCGAAATAAAATGGTTAATACAGCCAACAAATTTACCTGTAAAATAAAACTAACCACACTAAAATCGCATAAGAGGCTTGGGTTTTAGAGAGCTTCATAGTCTAATTTGCTTGATTTGACCCAAAAACAATCTTTTTTTCCATCTCAATTTTCTCCAACTTCTACCAAGGTTAGGTGCTTGTACGATTATTTTAAAAATTGGCGCATAGTCTTACGATTATATCTTTCTTACTTCATTTTCTTCTAGCTCCATTATTTCTACCAGTTTTAGTACCTTAAGTGCAGAAAACTAGGGTTAATTTTGGCTCGATTTCGACATACTTCGAATAGATTTTACCAATTGCAGATCTTTAGGGGCAGTGTGAATTAAATTGTATTGAATTCGAGCTCAAATTAACCCTAGTTTTCTACACATAACGTATGAAAACTGTTAGAAGTAATGGAGCCAGATTAAAATGATGTAGGAAAGATATGATCGTAAGACTATGCGCCAATTTTTCAAAGCATCGTACAAGCACCTCACCTTGGCAGAAGTCGGAGAAAATTGAGATGGAAAAAAATATCGTTTTTGGGTCAAATCACGCAAATTTGACTTTGAAGCTCTGTAGAAACCAAACCTCCTATCCGATTTTAGTGTGGTTGGTTTTATTTTATAGGTAAATTTGTTGGCTGTAATATTTCACTATTCTAGCTTGTCTAGCTTTGGAGATATTAGGCTTTAAGTCGTGCAAGAAAATGATTTTTTCAAAAATCTTTAAATGCCTGTGGCAGCTAAAGGGTTAAGCTGAGGGGGTATGTTCCGTACAACTTTTTTTGCTGGAAATCAACTGAGGAATCATAATCCGGTGCGTTTATGTGTCAGTTTCCGGACACCCTATATAAGGCGAAATGTATCTAATAGCTGCAAAATTTAAATTTTTAAATTTATTTTTCAAATACGAGAGATAATGAATTGCAAAATTAGTAAGGATTCACTTAAGGGATTCCTTAACTTAAGTATAAATAAGAACTATGAATTCCGCCCATAATGTTCGAAAAGCAAAAGCGCCCTTGCACTCTTACTTAGCTTATCAAATAGTAAATTTAGGGTTAATCATCAAAGTTAGAAGTTTAATTAAAACAATGACCATTAATTTCTTTTTCTTAGTTAAGTCCTTAATTAAACGATTCTTTTCTTATTGCATCAAATTTTGATTTTATTACCCCCATCAGTAAGCACCCAATAGTATGTGTACATTTTTAACATATAAATCCTAAGCCTATTCACACTTCACAAAACGGTTAGTAGGTGTATCTATGTACATTCCTTGCAGCGCTTATTTTCTATTTGGTTAGGCTCTAAGCTATTTGCACAACCTTTTCACACATATTACACTAGTACGGCTGGGAACGGATGAGGCAGCAGCTCATTCTTCGGGTTACTATACAACGATTTAACAGTACAGCTCGCAACAATGGCGTTTCTAATTAAGTTACATATTTGCCGCTGCTAAAACGGAGGTTTTAGACAAAAGCCCTTGTATAAATATTTTTCAAACGTATACCGTTGTCATCGTACGCCATGCCACCACTACGACAGTTAGTCGAAGTTGTAGCCATACCAGCATACAGTTATCCTTGTTGTTGCCGTTTCATTCCCATCGGTCGACAATTTTGTTTTGCTTAGGGAAATGTTTAGATTTCGACATTAATGGCTGCAGGACGGGTGCCGTTTGTATTGTATGTATGTATATCTCGTGTGTGAGTGTGTGTGTGGATTTCTATTTGAGCATCGAATATTCTCTTAACTTGCCCGCTTTCCAATGGGAAGAACAAATTTCATTTGCATGTGTGATTATCACAAGTTGTAGTTGTTTTTGTTGCTGTTACTTTGTTTAGTTTTGTTGACTTATCAGAAAATCCCTTTTAAACCGTTGCCGAATATGTGAAAGCTGGCGAGGAGATATATATATGTAGTAGAACGAGAGAACCTGTATACAAAAGGATATGTATGCATATGTACCTAACTCCGTTCTATCTCTGGATAAGAAAATGTCTTTTCAAGGATTTAAAGTTAAGGCTGTGTTTTAACTATAGGTACATTCCCAAGCAACAATTCGTGTGCTTTAAAGAAGCACTCTATACTGTAGCAATCATATAGTACCACGAAATTCATTTATCGTGTGACATCGCTTAAAGTAATATTTTGATCCGATAAAACATCCTTAAAGTATTTTCCGGTAAGCTTATATCATCATTATGGAATAAATTTAAAGATGGTGGTATAAAACTTCGATAAAACTGTCTCTAAACGTTAACCTAAAAACGTACTCCTTTAAATATTCCACTCTTGTGTTTATTGGATGATACAGCACACACATGCAATGGTCTCTCTAAGTTAACTCACACACATGTATGTATTATATTCTTCTATAGCACAGTCGGTGTCATTTTGATAGTGTGACATTCGTATGGTCATCCATCACCGTAGTTTTATAGAAGGATGGACTTTGTGATTTACTAAATTGACACTTATGAAGTGCTCTGGAATACCACGTTTCTTGAATTGAATTCATTGAAATATTGCTTGAAACCAACACTTCCTCACTCCTTGTTAGCTTATGAATCAATTAAGATAATCTCAGCGCAGAAAATGTCTGTATTTTATTGAAGAATGTGTGAATTTAATTAGCTTCAACTGATTGACATATAAAGAAGAAAGTGCATTGGAGAAGGGCCGATAAAGAAGTGTCGAGCACTTGTAGTGTTTACGAGTAATGTTATCTATATGTGAGGTTGGCCGAGTGGTTAGGGCGTCGGACTGGCGTACGACAGTCGCTGGTTCGACGCTGGCTGCGGGAATTATTTTTTTTTCTCTTTTTTTTTTTGCAATCGCGAGAAAATGACAGAAAATGATGACATAACACATGATGTATGTCTTTCTCGAAGCGTAATTCAGCGCTACAATGAGGTTCTATTGGATCAAAAAACGGCGCCAGATGCCATTATTGGACTATTATTCAGTGTTTATACCCTGTAAAGTGCCCCTATTGTCGTTAGAAGAGAATATTTTACGAAGTATTATAGGGATGAAATTGTTACTTGGGTTACTTATATGTATAACGGTATATTTTCTATTTTCAATAAGTAAATTGTTATAATAACATTTCCTGATAAAACAGGGGTACTTGGTTATAAAGTGTATACATTTTGATTGAACATAAATTTATACTCAGTAGTCTGGCTGTTGTAGTGGGTATTCTACTCACCTTCGAAACACTAGGTTTGAGTCCTACTGTGAGCGAATTCCGTTTTCGAATTCACGACCCATGTAACATGTAACGGACTATGATCTTAATCAGATGTTACCGTTAAAGGGAATAAATAACTTTGCAGAGCGTGCTGTTGGTCTTAACACTTCTACAACAAATAAAATAAAAAAAACCGTTAAGATCTTCAATGTAGCACTGTCGAGTCAGTTATTTATTTTAGTTACTTACTTACACTCAACTCCAATCGCTCTGGACTTACGTGTACAACTCGCAAGTTTTAGACGATTTTCCATACACATGACCAATACCCAAAAATGATTTTTTTTTTTCACTAAGAACCCATTCAAAAATTTGCTTCTGCATTCTCCTAAAATCTGAACACGTGGACAACCAAAGACTTTCGACAGCAAAAACGAACCCCCAAAGAAGTCATCCGCTAACATTAAGTAGGCAGTAAGGAAAATTCACCAAGTAAGAGAAAACTTGACGTAATCAAGTTCTTGGCCTTTGAAAATATCTATAAGTAAGAAGGAATCTTTTGCCGATTGTGTCAAGGGGGTCAAGGTTGATATTTCAATAGCCAAGCAAACCCTATGTAGGCGAGAGTGAAAGGCACAAAGAGACACGGAGACTTTCTCTCGAGACGCGTATTTCAGCGCGTAAAAGCATTTTAATTAAAGCCTAATGGAATGCCAAAGCAAAGTGAAATTTAATTAAATTTAACACTATAAACATCCATGCTGAGGTTTCCTTTCGCTCTCGCGCTGACTTAGTTAATAAGCTCTCTATGTCCCTGATTTACTTGCTCGGACTGAAATTTGTTATTGTTATATTTTCGACTACGAGTAGGCACAAGCAATTTAGTTCTGGTAAGTCGGTTAAGGCTATAACGTCTGCTCAAAGGACTATTCATTTTAGATGCCGTATATAGGCTATAGGGTTAAGTTAACGGAATTTTAACTCAATATTTTTGTGTGAACTTTTAAGTGCAAAATAAATGATAATGAAAGGTTGAAGAATTTCAGAGAATTTCAATCAAAGAAAAGTATATGAAGGTATGCTCAAGAAGAAAAAAAAAACGCTACCGAGGCTAATTTCGGGCGCGGCCGAAATATGGATACCCTTCGCTCCCCTCGGGCTAAAAGTTTTTTCGGGCGTACCTTTGACTTGTATTTAATCCCCCTATTCTTTTGTCTTCACAAAAGTTCCGTTGCGTCGACAAAACAATATTTGTATGGGGTTTGGTTGAAATAAATGGACAACTAAAAATATTTACCCAGAAAATTTTATTGGGGGTGCGGGAGCATGGCCCCATAGTACGGTTCCATTTGTTTTTGCCTTTTTAGTTGCTTCGATAAAGACACATTAATTCAAAGTTTAGTGAAATTGGTGTAAATAATATTTCTTAAAAGAACCAAAATGGTGGGTTGGGTTTGGATGGCAGCCCCATGACCCCATGGCCCGATTTGATCCATTCTTACGTATGTTTTGTGTCATCAATAGAAATACATTTGTGTGAAATTTGCTTGAAATTGGTGCACAAATAAAAAAGTTTTTCTTAGAAGAACCTAATTTTGGGGGGGTTGGGTTTGTATTGCACCCCCATGACCCCATTGTCCGATTTGATCCATTCTTACATATGTTATGTGTCATCAATAGAAATACATTTCAGTAACATTTGGTTGAAATTGGTGCACAAATAAAAAAGTTTTTCTTAGAAGAACCTAATTTGGGGGGCTAGGTTTGTATGTCGTTGTCGTGCTCTGTGGCCGTGATCGTTCGGTCGCCACTCTGTGAAATAGACACTCATAGAGAAACGAGTTTCCAAACTCGGCACGACTCGTCGCAAGTGTATTATTCAGAAGAAAATGATAAGAAATATTCTTATCGTAGAATAATAAACTAACAATGCGACTAGGAAGTGGTATGGCTGACAACCGTACCACACTCCGAATTCAGTTCGCTTTGTAACGTTGATGACTAAACACGGTAGTCATTTTAGATGGTTTTTTGAAGATAGCGGCGGGAATACAGGG
This sequence comes from Microchrysa polita, assembly GCA_949715475.1. Classification (NCBI taxonomy): domain Eukaryota; kingdom Metazoa; phylum Arthropoda; class Insecta; order Diptera; family Stratiomyidae; genus Microchrysa; species Microchrysa polita. Next base: position 62,868,656 of record OX454417.1, read on the forward strand.
GGGAAAGTGACGCAAACTTGGATTTTAATTTATCCCACCTGTCTTTATAACATATCAAAAATTTGAGAAGTCCCCAATTTTTGCACGCTAACCCCTATTATATACGGTACAAACTGGGTTGGACAGCACTTTAAATTTTTACAATGGCTATCTACACTGTAAAAACAAGGTTACATCGAAAACTCGTTGAATTTTACACTTTTTTTCTCGCAAATTTAACAGTAAACCTTTATTTTTCCACAAAATTTCTAGTAAAGCCACAAAATAGTGTAATATTACTCAGATTTTTTAATATTACTCCATTTCGGTGTAATTTTACACCACATTTGGTGTCAAGATGTGTCATTACTTTATTTTTGTGTAACTTTACATTTTCAGTGTATATTTACCAATTGGAAGTAGTAATTTTAAGGAACTTTTCATGTAATATTAAGATTTTGGTGTAAAAAATTACACATACCTACATACATTTGTGTAAAACTGAGTGTGTTACAATACGTTTGTGCATTATTGCATTTTCTTGTATCTAACAAGTAGCTTGTCCTGTGTGCAGTTAGTCTGTTCCGTCCGAAGTGCGTTCGTGTGAGCATCATATTATTGTTGTTGTAGCACTTTTTTGCTCTTGAACCGAAGGGCATGTGGCAGCTCTTGGCCGTTGGAATAACGGGTAGCTTCAGGATGATTTACATCGAAGAACCGGCTGTCGTAAATATTATCTCACAAAAACAACTCTGTTGTAAAAAGCTTCCGCCAAAGAAAAAGTTGTCAGCCGCAAAAAGGATTGATATAATACAATCCCGCCAAAATGCTCGCAAGGATATGCATTCAAAAGTGATTGAATTAGTTAATAGTTTCCACCAAAACAGCGTGGTGCGGTATGCGTCAGAATTTGTGAAATAATTTCCGCCGCGATAGACCACGCTGAATTAGCCAATTCGTGTGGAGTCTGTGTTGTGTGTACCGCGTAACGCACCCGCGCTGGTTTGGTGGAAGCTAATTTCTTGCAATGCTGTTTGGCGGGGAGCTTTCATAGGGGTAATTGCAGGATAAAACCAATCTTATGAAAATTACGAAAGAACTTTATTGTATAAAAAAGGGAAAAGTCGTCTATACGAAGGAAAACAAAAAAAGTTTGTAAAACACATGTTATTTACAAGGCTGGAAGATTCGAGATTAAATCTGATCAAGAAAAGAGCATAGCCGCAAATAGCTCCCTCGTCAGCTCCCCGCCAATAAGCGTTGAAAGAAATTAGCTTCCACCAAACCAGCGGGGGTGCGTTACGCGGTAGACACAACACAGACTCCACACGAATTGGCAAATTCAGCGTGGTCTATCGCGGCGGAAATTATTTCACAAATTCTGACGCATACCGCACCACGCTGTTTTGGTGGAAACTATTAATAGTGTAGTTGCTACGTGATAAACTTAGTACATCAGATTGCAAAATGTGGTGGAGACAATTTTTGTTTTGTTTCTTATGTTTTTTGGGGTGCTGAGCACGAATCCGGAGCTTCCCACCAAAATTTCGTTGCGGAACAGCGGTATTACTACAGTGGATAATTTAAAGTTGCCATTTTTAACATAGTTCCATTTTATGAAAAAATTTTTGAGATTGAACGGTTTTTCATTTTTGGTCGTAAAAGTTCCATTTATCTTGTACATTGTGTATTTTGGAGTGCAGAACCTGAATCTGTAAGTTCCCACCAAAATTTCGTTGCAAAACAGGGTCAAAATTGCAAAAAACGCCAAAAAAATTACTATCAATTGTAGCAATACCGCTTAACACATTTTAATGATTAATGGCGCGTTGGACCCGCAGTTATGTTTTCTCTAATATTTTCATGGACAGGTTTTCGGAGAAATGTACACTTTCGGAGTTATAAACAAAAAAACGGGAAAACTCCGAAAATTTTGGGTTTTTTCGCGGTTTTGATCCTGTTCCGCAACGAAATTTTGGTGGGAATCTCCGGATTCGAGCTCAGCACCCCAAAAAACATAAGAAACAAAAACAAAATTTCTCCACCACACTTTGTAATCTGAAATCACCTCGGAACTACACTATAACTAATTCAATCACTTTTGAATGCATATCCTTGCGAGCATTTTGGCGGGATTGTATTATATCAATCCTTTTTGCGGTTGACAACTTTTTCTTTGGCGGAAACTTTTTACAACAGAGTTGTTTTTGTGAGATAGTAATATGTACGTACTCGTATAAGAGACGAACCAAATCTGGAACTTTGAGCCCTTGCCGCCGCTCTTGCAGACGCTTTACAACTGAAAACTTTAGAGAGCATATACAAGAGATTGTTCGAAACAGTCCTGCCAAATGACAAAACTATACAATTCTTTTCTAGGCATTTTTCGGGCCTATCCCCGACTTTTGCAAAATGCTTCCCTTAAAACATATAAAAAGATTTAAGCGAGAAACTCTATGTATTTTTTCACATTTTCCGCTGTATCTTTTTTTCTACTCCACGGATCGGAGCAAACAATAGCCTATGCACACCTTCACGACAGACTCTATCAATGGGAAAAGAGACCAAATCCCGAGATGCCCTCTGCAAGGCTGTAGCCCTGTCAATGAACGACAAGAACAACAAGAACAACGAGAACAAGATTTTCGAAAAAATGCGTTTTTCAAACTCTTATATCTCCAGTGTTTTTCATCGTATCTTCTTGAAATTTTCTACACTTCGTAAGACGGCGCGAACGACACGACCTCGGGGCCTGTGATTTGAAGAAGAAATCCTTCAATTTTAGGAACATTTGTTCTTAGTTTATTATTAAATTATATATCGTTTTAACTCTGGTACTTAAAGCAAGCATATTTAGTCTTTAAATAAGAATATAACAGCCATCTAAATAATTTCTCCACGATACTAGAGCGTCTCATTCCAGATGTTAGACGCCGTAGCACAGCCTGAAACCCCAAGTAAGACCCCATACACAAAATGGTTTTTTTTTTCACATGTATACATTTATTATTTATGGAAAATGCACTAATTTCGAGCTTGTTTCAAGTGAATTATGAAGAAGGTCAAAGTTTTCCTGCCCTATGAATGATTATAAACATATGGAGAAACTTTTTTCAACCATAGAATATTTTTTTTGTGAAAACCTGAGAATCCAGATTGCCTGGTGAACTTTCAAAAATGTTAGGATAATATGAAATGTTTGAGAGTAGAATCTTATCTAAGGGACCTATGGTGAAAGATGAACAATAGATTTCGCATTTTTTTACTTCGAACAGTGTATATTTCTTCTTGTCTACAGAAAATATCTACGCGGGAATATTGTTTTTCGTAGTAGTAGTAGTAGTGCTGTTTTTGTGGTACGAGAAATCTTTCATGTGGGCTTTGGGCCCCTAAATACCGTGGGCCTCCCGCCCCGCGGGCCCTTATGCCCCGCCCCTGAACATTATATGTATATGCACATCCGACACCTATGTAAGTATATATAAAAAGTTCCCATGGTACTGGAACACGATCTGTAAACAAATCATGCCTCTCATGTCAATATCTCCCTATCAATTTCAAATAGCGGCAAACAGCTAGCAAACAACCTCTCCATTTATATGTACATACACACAAACAATACACCATGCCACTACGAAGCCCATCCAAGAACAAATCATATCCTCCAATTCGCTGATAGACGATTTCATCGGCGGCAATGCGCATTCCAGCTTTTTCGTCATGGATGAGTTCCTCATCGCACAATCCGACGTGATGTCTCATGCATCGCAAGCAGTCTGAATGGTACAAGCAGCAGCAGGTTCGTGCTGGTTTCCATTTAAATGCTAAGCAATTTTTGTTCTTGCCAAGGGGAAGCTTCTTGCTTCTTATCTCATCGCCTGCAATGAACGGGGTGTAAGTCGTGGTCGCTTTAGTCGCATGTAGGAAAACATCGGTAGTCGATAGTTACAGGGACGTAGCCAGGAATTTGTTTCGGGAGGGGTCCAAATTTATATTTTAAAAATTGTTTTGTAAATCAATGTTTTGGTATTGTTGTTTTTAATGATATAAAATACATCACAAAAAAATATGCATCCTTTTTCATTCGATGTATACCGATCGATTTCATCTGCTCAAAGGGAATTTAAATAGTTTCTGAATATGTAAAAAAATTAAAAACAAAAGTGGGTCAACGTATGATTCCTTAGGAATGGAATGATGGAAAGTGATTTGAATTACTTAGAGTTATGGTCTGTCTATTGTATTATATAGTTTCTTAGAATCAGATCTAAAAGCAGGATTTGATCTTTGGTCCATTTAGAGGGGAAAAACATAGAGACTACATAACTATAAACTTGAAGAAAATTATATCAGCAAATAATTGAGGATTATAACGTTTTCATTTCAGTTGGTAAGAAACAGCGGTGGATCAAACACGCTGACTGAGAAAAACATGAAGCTGTTTTTGAAAACCAATAGTTTCAACGAAATGGGGTTCAACGTAGGTTGTTGAAATTGATGAAAATTTATCACCGACAAAGGAAAAAGCTTAGCATATCTATCTAAAATAAATTAACTGTGAAGAGAAGTAGGTTAGGTTACTTTGCAAAACGGGGTCATTTATTGGTAGAGCCAATTAGGACAACAAAATCAAACGTTAACTGCGAGGTGACTCAAATAAACCCATTCCCAATTTCTAACTTATGTTGACTTCTTTGGAGCGATCAATAATCCATATCTTCCGAATATTTTGGCTATGATTCATACAAGCAGAAAATTTTAAATAATGAAAAGCAGCTCGTGTCAATTTGATCCATCCCCCTTGCCGACGGATTACTTACTTGTATCTTGTATGTATTTTTATGAGGTCCGAAATTCTCAATTTTATTCGATTTTTTGTAAAAACGTTCGGCTTCTGTGCACAATTTCAATTTCGAAAATGAAAGCCTCTATTTTTCTCCGTTAGAAAAAATTAAATACGGATGCGGTGCCAAAAAAATCGCAATTGGTAGAGAGGAATCCGGTCCGCATGGGCAGGAAACAAATTATGGCATAAATAGACCCCATTTTGCGCAACAACTGATTTATTCTCAAAATCATGTGCAATTCGGTGAATTTTTGTACTTATGTTCTTACAGAGAACTTGCGAGAATATTACAGTTTTCATGTTATCATCACTGAAATTTCAAAGCCCATTGAAAACATTTCGGGAGGGGTCCGGACCCCATGGACCCCTCCCCTGGATACGTCCCTGGATAGTTATACAGCTAGCATCGGCTAGCGACGATAGCTTAGTGATCATCGTATGAGTCGTGTGTTGGAGCACAAACATTTAGATCCGCGACTACTTGACCAAGAATGTGGTAACTTAAGTTTAATAAAGGGAGCATTGGTGAGTTTTTTTTTTGTGTAAAATCATTACATATTACATAATAGCCTTTCACTTTAACTGGATTAACAGGGAAAATATATTTTCAATTGTTAATTATTTAAATATGATGTCTTGAAGGATATGCATTGTGACTCACATTGATATTGGCGTATGTATTCACATAAAGAATTCCTGCTGTTGACATCTATAAATGTATAAATCAAATCGAAGGATGTAGGTACATCCAATATATCTGCTCATAATATGCATAAATACAGATGCATGCTCATGCTACACAATTATTGACTTTGTTATGCGAATTTCCAATTTGTCCAGATTAATTCCTGCAAAATTAGCAATTTCGATGAGCTTAATGTATGAGCATGAGAGAAGTGTTAGGTAATGTATTTGATTGAGGGAATTTAGCACTTCAAGTTAGGCTCTCTATACGTAACAACAATAATCATTAAATTGAAAATGGTAATCTACGATATGGATTTATTTTATGTATATCCTATTCAGAAACCGCATCCTTAAAGTTAAATCTGGCTTACATAATATGTACATTTTCATGCAACAGAGTTGATTATAAAATCTCCTCTAACTAAATGAGTAAAAGCCCCAATTTTTCATTCATTCTTTGCTTCCATGTTTATTTTAAATTCAAAATTTCTAATTAGTGCATAAAACACATAATACCTCCAACGTTCGTTAACAAGTCCCTTAGCACATAAACCCTACTCCTGAAACATTGTTACACAACTAAAGTACAAAATTTCATCATAAAAATAACTATGTACACATAAAATATCTTTCCGGTTTAATTAAAAGAAAACGATGTGTGTATTCATCTCGACATGCTCGTCCTGTAGTGGGTTGAAAGAAACTATGCTTATGCACATACATTCACTTCCAACGTCCATGCATTAAGCAAAAAGCCACTCGTTGCATTGAACATCAGTGCCTGGGTAAGTTTTAGCATTAACCACGCAAAATCCATTATCTGACATCTCATTCCCTATAAAAAGGAATGTGTAATACTGAATTTTCAAGGAGTATACAGCACATCTATGTAGTAATGAAAGGATGACAGATTTTATAGTTTTAGACATTTTGTTACTATACACGTTCTTGACTGTTGAGATCTTTGGAAGTCAGTAAACGAAATTCGGCGTTTATTAGTCCACATAACAAGTGAAAGCTTTTCCAACAAAGGCTCTAAATTAAATTATGTCCATAATTGTTTTATTTCGGTATTTGCTCTTCAGGGTACGTTGTTAGCAGTCGAAAATAAATCCTTAGATACATAATATTATTAACACTTCAAAATCAGAACGGCGAAAATTTATGTACGAGTACTTTTACGCCTTCATACTCGTACATGCATGCATTAATCAATAGGCCATTCTCTCAAAACTCTTATCGAATGGTTAGTCTTATCGCATAGAGAAGACACACACAATTTTCAGAAAGCTTTTCCATTATATTAAATTGAGTTTGTTAAGTTTGCATAGTTATGTTATCTTTTGCTTATTTACGCTGTTGGATGAAAGCGCGCAATCATTTTTTCCATCTAAAATCATGGCGTAACCAAGCAAAATATGGCGTAGCTATGCAAAATAAACAAAAATTCCATTCAATACAATGGAAAAGCTTTCTGAATATTGTGTGTGTCTTCCCTATGCGATAAGACTAATCAGCCGACAGGTACTGAATAAGAGCTATCGGAAACCCGGCCAATAACATATACGAATATCCTGAATTCATATTAGTGAGCACGTTTACAAATGGTCAGTATTATTTCGCATACACACGGAGAATCCATGGATTCCGAATCCAACGAAACTCCATATAAAAAACACAACTCATCGAGCTGTCGTGCTCCTTTCGAGTGTACATCTGAAAAACGAAAAGAAACCAATAGATCCACATCCACTGTACGAACTCAGGCAAATATCAGTGCAATTCCCAAATAGTCTTAACTCAATTGAATGTTTGAATATGAACGGCATTTAATCGTAGTCCAGTCACGCAAATTGAACTCTGTTATGAAGGTCGAACACGAGGCATTTAGTCAAAGTAGCCGTTCGACAGAGAGAAGGTCAATAAGCTGAAAGTTTTTGATATTTGCCTGAAAATCCGGAAGGATTTGATCGAAGTAGAAGCACTTTTGAAGTTGCCCACCGACGTGTGTGGTTTCATGTTAATGTAATCTTAAATGGACTAACTAACCGGAAAGCTTGTGTAATGTAATAAAAGACATAGGACGAGTGTGTATGTAATGTGCTGACCGAAGCTTAAATGACCAGCTCCAAATAAATTTGCTGACAATTAGACTTCACTAATGGCATGTCCGTATATGAGGAATAAATGGAATTTTGTTTTCAACTATAAAAAAGAAAGAAATTGAAAATGTGTCGATGCTATAAAAATCATTGTCATATTGCAGAATGCATGTGTTTTCTGTGCTTAGGAAAGAAAGGTTAAAGACTGATTCAGTGCGTCTTATCTATGGAGTAGTCCTCAAATCAAAAAAACAATGTGATTGGCATTGCTTGTGGGTTTGTTGCATCCAGCTTATCGAGTCTTTCAATATTTCTGCGATCTACAGATATGTCAAGGAATAATTTGTTACAGAAACGCCATACAAAAGTCCGTGAAGATTAACTGTTGAGAAACAAGGTAAAGCTTCCGTTGGCCATCACTTTTTGCCCGTAAGTGCCAGATAGTTTTATACTCAGACAGACAGTTGACAGCTGAGTCGAGCAACACTGCTTACATTTACGCTCCAGAAAAAAAAAACGATTTTATTTAAATAAAACTAAAAATTCAAAAGTGAAATTTTGCACAGTATAGTGTCAATTACCTGAAAGGAGTAAGTACCCATAAATTAAAGGCATTTTACAATCAGCAGGGGGGGGGGGGTTACGAGGTTTAGGGGCCCAAAAGCTACTTAAAAGATTTCTCGTACCATAAAAACCGCACTACTACGAAAAACAACACTCCGACGTAGATAGATAGACAAGAAGATGTATACACTTTTCGAAGTGAAAACAAATGCTAAATTTATTGTTCCTCTTTCACCAGGTTCCTTAGATAAACAAATTTAATATTCTCCTAAAATCTTTAAAAGTTCATGGGACAATCCGGTTCCTCAAATTTTCCCAAAAAAAAAAAAAAATTGCTCCTGGCATGGCGGCGCTCACGCTCACGATCACGCTCTGTGGCTCATTTGGTTGAGTCACACTCTACGATGCTAGTAATCTAGAGGTCCGGAGATCGAATCTCGACGTGGTCCAGGAAATATATAGTGCTTGCAACATTATATACCCTCCGAAACTTTATATGCAATGTAACGCTGACTCGAAGTAGCTTATAAACGGCTCAGTGAACGAACCATGCCCCACAAGGGGTTACGGTATAGAGAAGAAGATGGCTACGCTATTTGTTGTAGCTTTAGCCGGCGGATTGTAATCCGGCCCACCCTTTTCCTTGCCAAGTACCATATGGGTAGAACAAATCTTTAGGTCCCTCTGCGAATAAACTATCTGTTGGCAGCTGGCTCTGTTCAGAAGTTACACGCGTTAAAAAATGTGACCCACGACCAAAACAATACCGAAAGGGGGAGTAAGCGCAAACGGGGTATTTTTGTTTCGAAAATGTTAGATAGGGCTGTCGAATGTAGAGCATGTTGCGGCTCACAATCTTCTCACACGAGGGTATCTAACTCCGGATATGGGCTACCAGTATGTTCAGTCTTTGAGTGTGAAGCCAGTCTATAGCAGTCTGCGGATGGCATCTGTCAGTTTCCTGTCTCGGATTGTGAGAGAGCCTGAGACCGACAGAAAACCAAAAATACCGGATTATGACAAGGCCCTAATTGATCACTCATCATCATCAATGAGGCACGATAGCCCGATGTCGGGCTTTGGCCGCCTGAATCGTTGACCTCCAATTGTCGCGGTTACGTGACCTTGTTCTCCAGTTTCGGAAGCCCAGCTGCTGGTGGACGTCTTGACCTACGGAGGTCTCCCAGCGAGCTATCGGTCGTCCACGCAACCTCGCTCCGTCAATTCGTTGTGCGTTCATCACTTTCTTTGGCATGCGATTATCGTCCATCCGTTGTACATGCCTCGCCCATTGCAGACGTTGAAGCTTCACGATTTTCGATACTTCCAGCTCATCATACAATTTATACAACTCATGGTTGTACCGGATACGCCATTGATCTCGATCGCGAACGGTCGGATGATCGTTTTGTACACGCGGAGCTTCGTGTTCCTGTGCGCAAGTTTCGAATTAATTATAGGGAGGACCGAGAAATATGTCTTATTGGCTAGTTGTATCCGTCGCAACGGCAACGGTTAGGGAAGACTGGAGTAAATGGAACGACAACCATCTATCAAATCACATTGTGTCGTACACTGATGGGTCGAAGACAGACGAAGGAACGGGGGCAGGAGTCTATACTAAAACCAACAACTATAGTATCTCCAAACCCCTAGGTCAATATACAACTGTCTTCCAGGCAGAACTTATAGCCATAAACCTTGCAGCAGGGGAGAGTACTCGAAAGGGATATACCAATAAGACCATATATATTCTCTCCGACAGTGAAGCTGCTATAAAAGCAATTGCAAATCCCAAAACAACCTCTAAATTGGTTTGGGAATGCCAACAAAATCTTAAAAACCTAGCAATCCGAAACAAAGTAACTCTGAAATGGGTGAAAGGACATAAGGGGATCGAAGGAAATGAGAAAGCGGATGCCCTCGCAAGAGAGGGTTCCGAACTACCCTTAACTGGTCCTGAACCTGCAATCGGGATCAGTAAATCTACTGCCAGAACCGTTGCCAGACGATGGACCGAGGATAAATTCCAAGACCGATGGAGACTCGCTGAAGGGCTCAGGCATAGCAAGCGCATGCTGGAATCTAACTGGCATACCAGCTGCACCGAAGCCCTCAGTCTTAGTAAAACGAACCTCAGGGCAGTGACAGGCATACAATAGGGATCTACACACAAGACCCACTATGTCGCCTCTGTAACGAAGATGAGGAATCAGCCTCGCACGTTATTTTCGAATGTCCCGCTCTTATGAGCTGGAGACAAAACTTCTTTGGGGCTCAAACCACCAGTATGGGTGCACCCAAAGTAAATCAGGTTAGCTTTCTTCTAAGCCTTTTACGTAGGACAGAGCTCATAACCTGAAATTTTCTCGCTTAGATGGGTAATACAATAAGCCAGCAGGCTGCAGTACCGGGCGCAACCAGCCCAACCTATCTCAGCGCCATATCCATCCATCCATCCATCCATCCGTCGCTTAATTTCGTCGGTTTCGTTGGCGTCCTTTGATAAGTTACAACCCAGATAGTTGAAGTTGTCTACATACTCGATATTAAGTTCCCCCACTGTGATGCTTGAATTTGCTGGCGTCCTTGTTTTCGATTGCATCATGGCCTTTGTTTTGCTTTCGTTGATATGTAGTCCAACTTCCTTTGCGGCGTTATTGAGGTTATGCAGGAGGCTTTCTGCATCACCCAACCTTCGAGACATGATGTTGATGTCGTTCCGCTGCTGTCCATATTCATGGCTCGAATTACATACTACAAAGCAAGGTTGAAGAGCGTTGGCGCCAGTCCATCGCCCTACTTGAGTCCAGTACGAGTTTCAAATAGGTCAGTGAGTCGGTTCTGCACCCTGACCTGCGAGACGGTATTGGTCATCGTCATCCTTGTGAGTCGCACTAACTTTGCCGGTATATCAAAATGCAGCAAAATGTTATACAGTACACTTCGATCGTTACGCAGGCATACGCGTGAAGTCGACAAAGATTTGGTATTCGTCGATGTTATATTCCCAGCACTTTTGGAATAGTAGCTTCACTGTGAAAAGCTGATCGGTCGTTGAACGACTAGGTCTGAAGCCGCCTTGATACTCGCCAATGATTCGTTCTGCGTACGGATTGATTCTCTTTTCGAGAATTTTCGATAAAGTCAATAAAATCGTACAAACTAATGATATGCCCCTGTAATTCTCACACTTCAGCTTGTCACCCTTTTTGTGGATTGGGCAGATTATACATTTGCGCGAATCTTCTATTTTCAGCAGTAGCACATATTTAGCGTTGGTCAGGCACGTTCCACCATGCTTCAGTAGTTCTGCTGGGATCTCGTCAACCCCGGGCGCTTTATTACGTTGGAGCGATTGTATGGCGAGACTCACCTCATCTACTGTTGGGCGTTGAACGGGAGGGCCTGGTTCGGCTAACTGCTCAAGAACTGGCTCCGTGGGGGATGTTGATAGTACATTGAGGAGCTCTTCCAAGTGCGAGGACCATCGTGTGTTTACGCTTTCGATGTCGCTGATGATGTTACCATCCTTGTCCTTACATAGGCTTGTCCTGGGTTGATATCCGTTCTTGATATTATTAATAAGTTTGTACGCCTGTCTAGTGTTCTTACTGGCTAATCTTTGGTTTATTTGCTGTAACTGTTCGTCAAAATATTTTCGTTTCTTACGTCTAATTAACTTATTAGATACTCGCCGAAGTTCTTTATATCTTTCTTTCTTGGCTCGGGATGCGCGTTGTGTGTATTGGCGATAGGCTTCATTTTTCGCCTCAATCGAGGCCCCTGTTCGTCTGCGCCGGCATTTATAGCCCACGGCAACTCCTTTGATGCTGTCTTTGAGCTCCTCCCAGAACTCATGGATGCCTAAATTGTTGATGTTATCAAGCATGGGAGAAAGCTTTTCCTCAAGCGCTGTAGTATACGCAGACGCCGTGGAATCATCAATCAAATTGTCAACCTCGAATATCTTGGCAGGGTTGATTCTCGTTAGGAGCACCGAAGAGATTCTGCACCTGTACGTCGTCTTCTCCAAATAGTGATCGGAGTCGCAGTTGGCTCCTCGATAGGATCGAACATCTAAGACATTAGAAGCCCATCTCTTGCTGACCAGTACGTGGTCGATCTGGTTCACGGTGTATTCATCTGGAGACTTCCAGGTTTGCTTATGGATTCGTCGATGAGGGAAACTTGTAGAGCTTATGACCAGTTTTCTGCCGCTCGCAAAGTCGATAAGTCGCTGGCCGTTATTGTTGTTTTCGTCGTGAAGGCTGTGACCTCCAGTAGTTCCCCTATGCCAGCTTTCGTTTCCGACTTTGGCGTTTAAGTCTCCTAGCAGCACCTTGACGTCGTTTGATGGAAGTGAGTCGAAGAGTGTTTCTAGGTGGTTATAGAACTCGTCCTTAATCGCGTCTTCTTTTACTTCTGTAGGGGCGTGCGCATTACTGAGCCAGATATTAGCGAAACGGGTCTTGATGCGGATCGCACATAGCCGCTCGTGGATGGTTTTGAAGCCGATAACGTGGTCCTTGAGCTGCTTACTCGCGATGAAAGCTACTCCAAACTCCTTGTTGCCCTCTTCTTTACCACTCGTAAAAATTGTGTGCGATTTGAGGTCGTTAATATCGCTTTTGAGCCATTTCTTTTCCTGGATTGCAGCTATGCTCAGCTTGTACTGTTCTACCTGATCCAGGAGGGCCCTTTAGGCCCCTGGTCTATTCAGGGAGCGTACATTCCAGGATCCGAAAGAGTAATCCGTTGTTTTTTTGCGGGGTCGTCGTTGTTTTGTATCCGTCTAGTCCGAGGCTTTTGTTTCAGGTGGCTTGACCTGAAGTTTTTTTTTAGGATGAGTTGTCGGCACATCGCTAAACCATGATAGGGTTTAATCGTTGAGTAAAGGCCATCATGGGCATGCCTCGAAGATGCTGCTTTAGTGGTTGAGTTAAACGTTTTCTGTCACCTATCACGTTAAGTAACCTGAGACGCTGCAGATTTAAATACAGCACTCAGGCGCAGCGGTGCTTTTTCCAAATGTCGCATCAGATGATTTGACTTGGCCGTTAGAGGTTTTACCCGCAACCGTTACCAGTGGGCGCTAGCGCGGAGGACACATGGAGAAGTCTTTTGCCCCCCTAATTGATCACTGCTTAAACACAATTTGCTTAGCTATTTGTAGTATGGACATTTTTAAACACAGTATTAGGTATAGAGCACAGGAAAACTATTATTGGGGTGTCCTTTTGCCCACGGTTAGCACTAGAACGGGCGCTGAGCATAGCCTCTCCGAGAACTATAGACGCTTTCATTTTGTTTGAATTAAAGGAAATGTTAATACTAATGTAATGTACGTGCATATAAATGTGCTGAATTTTTGATGCTGTATACCCGTACATTGCTTCCTAAAATCTGGGACACCTTAATTTTAAGAAATGGATGCTCGTTGATTCTGCCAGTCTTCTGGCAAATCGTTCAAGGTTGATTACACTAGCAAAAAAGAAATGCATCCCCATTAAAACTCTTCTTGTCCTTCCTGGTTATACAACCGATTCAAATATATTGCCATAGACAGGAAAAAATACTCTGAAGTATACGAATACGAGTACTCCGCCCGTTTTCATTCTTGTTCATCTCGCGCAATAAAACTCAACAATTTTAATTGTTGACATAAAAGTCTGACTGAATTCATTCAATGATTGCGTATATACGCGACTACACGTTTCCTGCTAGTCAAGTATAAATCGCTCTCCTTATCCTTGCACACAGATCCCACCCACGCTCAAGCTCAAGTCTGTACATAAGAAGAAAGCCCGACCGAAGTCTCTTGCTAGTGCTCATCTAGAATGGTGCTTCCTAGTTCTTTTTAGCCGGTGACACTCCAGGCACACTTGAAACTTCATTCATTAAGGATGCTTTGAATTGAGTATACTATGAAACACACGAGACGCAGGGGCTATGTCGGTGAATCCTTCGGGATATTATCATGCTTTGGCTATATGAAAAGGGTCGTGCCGGCGGATGATAACGTATATGTTACCGTTATACACATATAATGCCATTGTTTCATGTGTGTCGTATTTAACAATAACGGATAATAAATGTATTGTCTGTTAACAATTGTTGTCGGTCTACGATGAAAAACACTGTTCCGTTTTATTTACTAATGAAATTGCATTGTGACTGAGTGTTTTACAGGGTTTCTTTCTATTTTTTTTTTGTTGCCGTTGAGTGGTGTACGTATATGGGAGTTTTATGAGCTCTCTACACGCGTCCCCGTTCCTAAGATTTTATTTTCATGACCTCTTCAAATAGATCCTCAATTGCAAGTTAAGTATTAAAATGGGTTAAGGGTTGACATTAAAATTGTTACAGGACGAGGGCCTGAAGCCTTCTCATAGCTACTGTTTTTTTTTATATGTTGTTGCATGGTTTTTATGTTGGTAGATAGGTTAACTAGAGATATGAACCGTAAAAATGGTAGCATTCTGCTACCAATCAAATAGCGTCATTTCGTTTCTGTGTTATTCCTGGATGTACATTTTTATTTGTAGTGAGCGAAAAGTCATGCTTTTCCGAACTGCCGACACTGAACCTTGGTGTCATCATGATTAATGTGGTATGTTAGCCGGCTTTATCGTTAACGTAACCTCAAATGTGCCACTAGTGTTATGTTGTATGTATGTATGTTATGTTGTGCCACTAGTGTTATGTTGTGATCCCGCAGGCATGCGATATCCCTTTGAATTTTAAAAGGACAGGAGCAACGAATGGCATAACCTCCCCCCCCCACTGTATCTCAGAAACTGAGCTACAGAAAGCACATGCCGCTGATCGCTCGTTGAGAAGCCCCATTTTCGCGGCCTAATAGGTATGCACGGGGTGGTAAAAGCATTGGTCCCGTTCCCTGGGCATCTTCGGACTTCGGATGACCAAGTCATTTCGTTACAAACCATGGCCAATTGAGGTTACGTTAACGATAAAGGCGGCTAATATACCATATTAATCATGATGACACCATGGTTCAGTGTCGTCAGTTCAGCAAAGCAAAGGAATTGACCATCGGGGCGTCTTCAGATGGTCAATTCCTTTCGTTACAAAATGGCGTTCAACGTTGGGCGCTAAATATGTTAGAAATGGACCAGCACCAAGTTCCAAGTCCTATTGAGGACAAAGCTCTTACGACCGTGCAGCCAAGTCAAAAATACAAAGAAAAAGTAACGAACTTCTCTGCGACCTAAGCAGCGGCACATGCTTGCTCAGGCTCGGAGGATTGGGCGGGGTATTAAGGAACCACGTGCCTAGGTAAACTAACACACACACAAGGAACTAATAAATTAGAAAAAAGGGGAATCTGGCGTCGGCCAGCGCAAACGCCATTATAAGGGATGTTATTTTGATATTCAAAGAAAAATAGAATTTTTTTTAAAATAAACGATCGGATGTTTATTTCATTATAAAAAGGAAGGTATGCTGATAATAATGCTTTTAATGCTCTTCCAAATCACATCAGATTAGATCTACACAATGTTCAACGATTGTAATTAGCTATAAAATTTTGGCTACTTAACCTGACCTTAAGTCTATTTTATCAAATATTTGAACATCATTGTAATAGAAATTGTTTGTACTAAAACTTTTAACCTTTCGATTATAATTATCTTTCTACTTTTTACTATTTTTTATTCTTCTTTGTATTCTGAATTATGAATTAATTATCTGAATTATTATTTTATTTAGGGCGGAATTCATAGTCCTGACTTATACTTAAGGGAAGCCTTAAGGGACTGACGCTATTCATAGTCACTCAATAAGCAAACGCTTAAGGGTTTCCTAAAGGGTTCCCTTTTTCGTTAAGGTTCATATCTAGTAACCTTATAATATGAACTCATATATTTGTTGACATATCCATATTCAAACACTTTGAAATTTCTTAAAAATTTTGAATTTTTAACTATTTGATATTTTTTTTATATTTTATTTGTCACTTTCAATAGATATGGCAAATAAGCGAATCGTTTATTTAATGAGGCAACGCCCTAATAAGTGATGTCTATGAATACGAAGCTCCCTTAAGGGCTCACTTATATAGAGAAACCCCTTATTCCTTAAGGGAATCCTTATTACTTAAGTGGAGACTATGAATTCCGCCCTAAATTTTTATTAGTGTAAGTTATTTTTATGGGAAACTAAGGTTGTCACTTAGCCTACAATAACATTTAATATAAATTTTCTTCTCGCACAAGCGCTAAGCTTTAGTGAAGAAACGCAAAGAAAAATTATGCACGCTATTGTTATACTATCGATGAAATTTTTACTGCAATAAACTTTTTTTTAAATAAAAAAAAAAACAATAAAGGAAAATAACATCAGCTAAATGGCCACCACGACCACGCTTACAGGACCATATCTTTTTCATGAAATTTTCCATAACCAAATCGCAAAGTAGCTGCCCTATGTACTCGATAACCTCACGAATTTCATCTTTGAGGTCTTGAATCGACGCTGGGCTCTTTGCATGCACCGTATCTTTCACGTGGCCCCAAAGGAAGAAGTCGCAAGGTGTTAAATCACAAGATCTCGGTGGCCAATTATGATCACATCTTCGAGAGATAACACGTTACGGAAACTTTTCCCGTAAAAGATCAATGGTTTTCTTGCTTGTGTGGCACGTAGCGCCCCGTCTTGTTGAAAGTAAACGTTGTCCAGAGCAATACCATCCAATTCCGGCCATAAAAAATCATTAATCATCTCTCGACAGCGCAATCCATTTTTCATCATTTTCATTTTCACCATTTTTATAGTGAATTTTAATAATTTCAATGCGTTGTTGAACCGTGTATCGTTCTCTTTTTAATAATGGCGTAGTTTCTACTTGTGAAATGTCAAAAAATGACAGCTTCAAAAGTGACATCTACCGCAATAGCGGGCTGTTCAAAATAACACCTCTTATTGGAAAACCCAAACCAATTTCATAGAACGATTCCCGTGAGGCCCCCATTTTAAAAACTTTGCATGGCCATGGGGACCTCACGGTCGGGATTAACCTTCGGGCGGGCGCAATGCATCTGACAGATTAAGTGACCAGTTTTTGTTGCGCTAATCAGCGATATGAAAAGGGAGAGATCTGAAACTCACAGTAGCTTAATCTTTATCGATCAACTACCCAAAGCAGTTTTCAGCTTCTATCTACCGTATGTCTGAGGGGCGGGAGGGGATGAAATAATCTCTCAGATGTATTGCGCCCGATTGTGTTATTTTCTCCTTTTCTATGAAAATTTCCACTTGTTACACTCTTCACATTGCGTAATGGCATTGTGTTGACTTTTAAGCTCACCAAATCGTTCAATAGTGTGTTTTTAGTAAAATAAGCTCACATTTTTTAAGCGGTCGAGTTGTTGGAAGTTTTTTAAATATTGAAGCGATTGAAAGCGGAATATTTTTAGAAAATTGAAAATGTGAAGGGTATCAAACTTTATGAGCCAGTATTTGTTTCTAAAATTTCGTAGAACTGTTTCAGAAAGATAATGCAACAATAAATGAGAGTCTAAAATGTACAGAAACTTAGTTTCATCCTTTTTTCTGCACTTAATCTGTCAGATGCATTGCGCCCGATCGTGTTAGGATTAGTATTGCGCCCGCCGGAAGGTTAATAAAGAAAATTAAAAGCCACTATATGGAAGTGTCCAAGTGCTACAATGGAGGTTATATCGCCACGAGGCGCTTGATCGGTACCACCCTGCGCCGGCCGCGCCGATGTATATTGGAATAAGCGGATATGTATCGCCTGACCGTTAAGTGTCCTGTTTAGTCCAAACTTAATTTGCCTGATCCCCGTTCCAGGGCGTACTATGATTTTAGGGGAGACGCCCCCCCCATTTTGAATTTATATTGGCCTTTGTGGGGATCAAGGTGAGGCTATGTTTTCTTTCAATACCTATATTGAGGGTAAAGACGACCAGGGTCAAACGCCATCGGGGAACTGGAGCACCTAATTAGAATGGCATTTGAACTGGTCGAAGCCGTTCAATTTAAATTTTTTTCTCCCTTGTTTACTCTCGACCCTTTAATTTTTTGTAATTTTTCAGAAACCGAAAATCGAGGATTTTTTTAAATGAACGTTAAGCACGTGTGGTTTCAGCATGATGGAGCCACAGCCCACACACCACCATAGGCTGAATGAATTTGTTGCGACATTTCCCCGATCGCCTTATCTCTATCAGATTTCAAAAACGATTTTTTTATAGGGGACAACTGATAGCTGAAAACAACTAAAATGCTGACTGAAAAATCAAGAAAATACATATAAAAAAATTTATGAATTTTGAAAGATTTTTTTTTCTGGTTTTAACGGGGTAGATAAAAAATCGTCCGGGTTAAAACCTGGAAGAGGAAAAAACCGAAAAAAAAAACGGTTAACCGTTCTGAAAGTACCGGTTTTCGGACTAACCGTCCGGTTTTTGACATCCCTAGATCATAGTCCGTCACAAGCTCAGGAGTTCGAAAAACACCATGGCTCACGGTGAGATGTGAACTCATGACCCAGTGCACCGAAGGTGCGCGCACTAACTGCTAGACCAGCCCTACTACAATTATATTAATTGTTTTCGGCCAAAGGAAACTGAAAAAGGTTGTTAAATGAAACGCCCGGTTATAGTTGGAAAAATATTAAAAAACCAACTTTTATTGCTACTTGTTACTCGGCTCGCACACTTGCACTCTTCGAAGTCTAAAACCAGACTGACTGGTGCGCATAGTCAGCTAGGCAAGCGCAGTATTGCCAGCTGGTATACACCCAGTCACACAGAATGCTTGCATTCTGAACATTAATGATAATGCAATATTTTCCATTTTTGGTCGAAATTATTTTTAGTGGAAAAAGATAGTTTTGATACGTCCGCTATGACAAAAAAACAGATTTTGGATCAAACCGAACGCAAGTAATGAGTTCTTACAACGCCATCTAGATATACAAGCCAGATTATCAGCTGATAAAATTAGCTGTCATGTGGCTAAGGAACCTTATTTACTACAATAGCAATAGCAACAACCACACGCGCTAAGGTACCAAATTTTCGAAATCGAATTTCGACAGTCCGGCCTGTCTATCAAGATGGTGGTGGTTCTTACTATTAGGTGGTAGAAGTAAGTTTCGGAACGAGCTTCAAAAGCTTCGAAGAATTCGAAAAGATTGTATTTTGTTAAAAACTGAGCAAAACACTATCTTGCAGAGCAGGAAAAATACTTTCAAATGCAATTCATAACTCAATTTCGTAAAAAAAAAATAGAAGAAGCTAGCTTTGCCGCGCACCGCCTCATCTGTAGTAAGGGTGGCCAGATGCCCCGTATTTTACGGGTTACCCCGTTTTTCGGGCACGGAAAGTCCAAAAACCCGTAATCCAAAATATAAAATAAGGGGCAACTCCATCAAAGGGTTATAGACAACTATTTATTGTATTAACCCTTCGTTAGGCGCGCACCCATTTGTCACGTGGTTAGGCGCGCGGGCTACAATTGTAGCCCAAATTTAAAATTATATAAAAAATATTGTTCAATTTTATTTATTTTTTCTTGCTCGGTCTGTGGTCTCTTGATTACTGTACAGATTAAAAAATATAAAATCTTTAATTTTTTATTAAAATATATACAGGGTGTCCCGCAACTGGTTAGCCATAGACCAATGGTAGACTCTACAGAATGTTTTAGGAAAAATGTCGCCAAAATTATTTCTCTAGCTTTTACCGTTAAGGAGTAATGTCCCATTTTTGTAATTCTTGTCAAAAAACTCGACTTCTTTCGAAAAACTCATATTTTCTAGCTTCCACTTTAGCCAAATCAATGTTTTTCATATTGTTCTGAAAGTACACAAAATTTCCAATAAAAGGACTTATCGAACGTTTCGAACGGTTTCGTATCTTCCGAGATACGGAGTTTTGAATTTTGCAGAAATGTCGATTTCAACTTTTAATGTCAAAATTAAACCCGAATTTCGTAACGATACATTGAAGTGGCAAATCTGCAAAGTTCACAAAAGTTGGCCCAATTCCTAAGCTTACGAACGGCATATAAGAATAAAGCACAGAACTATCCAGTTTGTGAATAATATTTGTAAAAGGGAAAAAAACATAGTCCGTAAGTGGAAGAAATCTTGCTTTTACGTGGAAATAGTTCAGTCATATAAGCATTTCCAATAGAAACAAAATACAGTAAGGGCCGGATGTACAATCATGGTTTAACTCACCGTTTAGTTAACTGAAGTTTAATTTTAAACTCCGTTTAAATAATTTAGGAAAAATACACTACGCGATAATTGAAAATCCTGGCTAAGCAGCAATTAAATTTTTTTTTAAATCAATAGTTTCCGTTAGCAACTGGATATTTCCGGATAGTAACTATGAATATTTTTAATTTTAAAATAAAATTGGCCAAATGAAAATTCATGGTTTAACTGACTGTTGTCGGTTTAGCTAAACTTCGTTTAAGCAAATTGACAAACACTTAAACGGTCGTTTAAACTGCAGTTTAGCGTGAAAAATTAAACGGTCGTCGTTTGCCGTTTAACTCATGGGTTTTAGCCAAAGAAAAATAAACAAAATTAGGATATCGGGTGACAAAGAGCATGAATTTCTGAATTTTTGCGGGGGGTGGCCCTCTGATTATGGGAAAAAATCTGACTGGTAGGAGACCCCCTACATGGGGAAAAGAGAGAAAAGACGTATTTTGTCAGTTTTGGGATTATTTCAAAATCATTTAATTTTCTTTGCATTGATGCATTTTAAATAGTTCACACTTTTTCTTTGAATGTTATGTATGGCCACGAGTGTCCAACTTATTTTTTATACTATTGGCTTGCGATGGGAGTCCAAACTTTTGTCATGATGGAGAAGATATCAATTATTTCATGTCTTTTTTTATTTGTAGCGCAAATGAGAAACATTTTTGACGATGCAAACATTCACGTTGCTACGTCAACGACGACGTAAATGCCCGATCCAGGCAAAAATATGAGTCAATTTTCGAAATCCACCTCCATCGCAAATATCTTTGATTTGATTAATTTTAAATTATTCATATTTGTAAAAGTCGACAAATTCAAAACTTGACAGGATGCCGTAGGATCATTTTACAATATGACACTTTGCGGCAATATAGTGAGTGATCGTATTGATGATATATGATTGATATTGTTTTTTTTTATCTAACTGCATTACGGGAGTTTATATCTCCATAATTGGCTGATGAGGTCGCTATTCGAAGTTGGGTTTTTTGTTGGTAGTTTTTTGAATAGAAACATAGAAAGCAAGGACACGACATAATCCACCGCACTTTCTTTAGGTTTATCTGCTCAGTTGGTAGTAGCATATAAAAAATGGCAGCCGGCAGAAAAACTGGATTCCAAATTCGATCTATGAGCTTTATCGAACGTTTCCAGCCATACCCTTACATAAAAGTTTTTGCAAATTTTTGCTACAGGCGCGAATGACCGTATGTTGAACTAGCCTGAGCTTGGAAGGTCGCCAATGTACTTGCTACCAAAACCAGCTCAATCAGATGAAAACTATGGTATCTTCCATACAAAATGATACATCATGACAATATATATGTTCAACAGTACTCGTAGATTAATAAAACGCACTAAAAGAACTCCTGATGGGTCATTATGTACGGGGATTATCCTTAGTTAAGCACTTTGGTCAAGCCTTGAAATCTAACTCTTTGTTTCGTCCTAGTAAAAAAAAGAAAATGCAGCAGGAAATCTGAACAAAAGTTGTCAATTTTCAATATTACTAGCATGAAATTGGGACAGTGAAAAATACTCTTTTTATGAACAAGAAGCGAGTTAATTCTTCTCGAATCAGGTCATAATTATAAAAGTTATATTTGCCTAAAAAAAACTATTTCATACTGCTGTTTGTTTAGTTTCAACTTCTAATTTAAATCCGAAGTAGAGAATATTTGTATTTTGCTTTGCCTATTAATTTATATTGTTATGTATACAAGTTTCCATGGAAATATTGCTTGTTTGCGATTGAGCGAGCTGATTGTTCAACCAATCAGGAATTACCTCGCTCACCGAAATCGTTAAACTGCGTTTAATTTGTGTGTGCTGACTGCTGATTGGTTAAACAATTTTAAACTGCTGTTAACTTCCATGGTAACCTTGATTGTTTACGATTGAGCGAGTTCTATTATACAAATTTCAACGACTACTGCTATTTAACTCATGAAATATTAAAAAAAAGGAAGCGCACATGAACTTCCGAAACTATAAGCAAAGATAGCTGGGAGTATTTTCTGTGAAAAGATCTGAATTCCACAAAAGTCGATTACTTTTAATTCTTTTAATTTGCGTGACACAGATTCAAAATTTTGTGTAAAATGAATGGAATCGGACGATGGGGTCATGGGGCTATCATACAAAGCCAACCCCCTAAATTGAGTTCTTCTACGAACAACTTTTTTATTTGTGCACCACTTTCAACCAAAACTCGTAAGAGTGCACTTCAATTGATGCCATAAATAATCGGACTATGGAATCATGGGGCTACCATACAAGCCCAACCTCCCCATTTTGGATCTTCTAAGAAACATTTTTTCTACACCAATTTAAAAAAACTTCAAAGCGTCTTTATCAAAAAAAAAAAAAAAGTAAAACAAATGGAATCGTACTATGGCCATGCTCCCGCATCCCCCCAATAAAGTTTTCTGAGATATTTTTTTTTTATTTTACCACTTATTCCAACCAAACCTCACACAAATATTGTTTTATCGACGCCACAGAATTTGTCAATATCAAATATTATGCGAAAACAGAAGGAAAAGAATGGGGAAGGATTAAATACAAGTCATAGGTTTGCCCCAAAAAACTTTTAGCCCGAGGAGAGTGAAGGGTATTCAAATTTCGGCCGCGCCCGAAATTAGCCTCGGTCTCGTTTTTATTTTTTGTTCTCGTTTAAGGCAGATTATTATTTTGAAGGAAGCATCTCTCACTAAAATATATATTAAAATATAGAATACTGATTAAGTAGACGAGAGGACTCGATTGGGCGATGTTCGTCTGCGACGTTTTTTACTGGTCCAGTTTTAAATCTTTGAAGCTACCAAGTTATATAAGAACAGACGGAAAAGAAAGATGGAGCTGGAATTGAAACCGCACCCAAAAAGCAAAGTTACAAAAATGATGTCTAGCAGCAGACCGAATCGGAACATAAGTTATATAGACAAGCCCGAAAGTAATCTAAATTTTGCCCCGCCAGAAATTAGTTTTGGTTTGGTTTTTTTATCGAGTTATGATATGACTATTACATTTTCTTCAATTGGCCTTAAAATACTTTCTTTGGAATATAATTCTTCAACATTAAAATTTAAAAGTGAATTTTTTGCCAGCTCGTTTAGTGAGAAAAATATTGCATTCGTTTCTGGCCATGGGAGTGTCAGGACTTTTTCTTTGCATGATATATAAGAAAAATTTGGTCAAAATAAAAGTTAAAATATGTGTCCGTTTAGGCAAGTTCGACTGTATTCGTACACATGTTTCCATAGAAACCTTAGTTGTTTACAATTGAGAGAAATTTAGTTAAACCACTGTTTTTTTTTATTAATAAGGGATTCACACTGTTGAAAAAATTGATGAAAACCTAAATTTAATTAACAATTTTCCCATATTGTAATGCAACTTTAATAATTGAAGTGTACTCTATAATACATTTTGAATTTAGTGACATAGGACTCAAACCCATCTACTGTGGTTTTGAATGACTTAATTTATGCCAAATATGATTTGATTTTAGTGTGAACCAGCTATACGAGCAATTCGTAGTTTAAACGGCTGTTTAACTTTTTGCACACATTTTTTAACCGTCGACGGTTTAACTGACAACCATTAGTTAAACCATGATTGTACATCCGGCCCTAAGGCTATTTTTTTCTTGGTCTTGATTCAGTGGGGTCCCAGGAGTCTAAAACTCATTTTGCTAAAATAAATTTGATCGGAAAGGTCCCAAAAAAGGACACTATTTAATCCTTGACTGGAGGTCGGCATGCATGCATGCATATCAAAGGGGTCGCTGAGGACATTGCAAATCCGGTGTTTGATTCCTATTTCAAGGACCCTCAACGGAATAAATTGCGTTTGAATGGAGAATTTTCGTGTTTCCTGTAACTTATCATCTGTATCTTTCCAAAGCCATAACTACGCGAATAATTCAAGTTGCCACTTCCTTTTTCATTTTTTAAAACCTTAGATTCTATCATTAAATTTGCTAAGGAAAAATTGGATCGGAAAACACTGAAAAAGGACATAAAAGGACACTAATTAATACCTGACAAATTAAAATGTTTATCCTTTAGACGATGAAAATGAAATATACTCTCACAATATTAATGTGTACATAGCGAACCTTCGTACAAATAATTCAACACATAAAACAAATTTGTTTATACTTACCGTTATAATTAGTAAAGTAGCATCTACAACAGTAGCGAAAAGTATTTTTCCATAATGCATAACAACCAAGTCTTTGCTTGATGTAAAAATTTTACTTCCTTTTCAAGATTGAAATCGGCTTGGTACATTTGCAGACTATGGTTTTTTTTTCATTTATACGTATTATTCAGAAACTGGATGACTCTGTGCCTTATTCTTATATGCCGTTCGAAAGCTAAGATACTACGCCAACTTTTCCCAACTTTGCAGATTTGCCACTACAATGTAACGTTACGAAATTCGGGCTTAATTTTTTCATTAAAAATTGAAATTGACATTTCTGCAAAATTCAAAATGTTGTATCTAGGAAGGTGCGAAACTGTTCGAAACGTCCGATATGTCCTTTTATTGGAAATTTTGTGTACTTTCAGAAGAATATAAAAAACAGTGATTTGGCTAAAGTGGAAGCTAGAAAATAGGAGTTTTTCGAAAAAAGTCGTGTTTTTTGACAATAATCACAAAAAAGGCAATTACTCCTTAACGGTAAAAGCTAGAGAAATAATTTTGGCGACATTTTTCCTAAAACATCCTGTAGAGTCTACCGTTGGTCTATGGCTAACCAGTTGCGGGAAACCCTGTATAATAAAAGAGGGCAAAATGCAGAATAGTCCTATTTTTAGTCTTTTTTGACATTAACTTACTTAGGTGAACAAAATAGTTACTTTTCAAAATGAAAACCCCAAAAAAGTTTATATTCTCAGAAATCAACAAAAAATCTTCGAATTGGAACACTGAGCGAGAGAATGCAGTTAAAAATGCCCAATTTGTGGAACTCCAAACTTAGCCCATTGTTGGGTACCCAATATTCACAATTTTTTAAACTGGGAGTACAGTTTCTTGCTAGAAAGCTAAATATAAAAAACTGATTGAATTTTACTCACAATATTCATATTAACTGTCCTCGCAATATTTACGCTAGAACTGATAAAAATTTCACCCAGAAACTAAGTAATGTTAGTAACAGGTAACATATCCACGCTGGCTATGACTTTGACATCAACTACAGGTTTTTCGTTAAAATAGTAATCAAATTTTTGTACATTTATCTTGAAACTTTTTTTTTTTTTGTCAAACATTTTACTGTTCCTATTTTTCTTTGATCGGAAAAAAATATTAGTTTCTAGGCTCAATAAATATCAAAAATATTCTTATTCGATTAAGAAGCAACATTTTAACAGCTACTGAGCAGTTCGAATGAATTCGGTTTATATCCTGAAAATGATCGCCATTTAAAAAAGTGTGGGCTACAATTGTAGCCCGCGCGCCCACTGAAGGGTTAAAGTCAACCAAACACTTCGAAATTTGCCGGGATGCGAAAGTGTCGTAATCAATGTAGTAATAGGCACTTTTAACATAGTAGTACATGAATTCGTTGAAGTATTTGCAATCAGGATTCAATTTTGCCAAACACACTTACCTGTACTGTCTGTAACCCTTAACCCTCGGGCGGGCGCAATACATGTGACAGATTAAGTGACCAGTTTTTGTTGCGCCAATCAGCGGTATGAAGAGGGAGAGTTCTGAAACTCACAGTAGCTTAATCTTTATCGATCTACTACCCAAAGCAGTTTTCAGTTTCTATCTACAATATGTCTGAGAGGTGGGAGGGGATGAATTAATCTCTCTGATGTATTGCGCCCGATTGTGTTATTTTCTCCTTTTCTCTGAAAATTTCCACTTGTTATACTCTTCACATTGCGTAATAATGGTGTGTTGACTTTTAGGCTTATCAAATCGTTCATTAGTGTGTTTTTAGTAAAATAAGCTCCCTTTTTTTAAGCGGTCGAGTTATTGTTAGTTATTTTTTTTTAAATATTGAAGCGGTTGAAAGCGGAATATTCTTAAAAAATTTAAAATGTGAAGGGTATCAAACTTTGTGAGCCAGTAGTTGTTTCTAAAATTTCGTAGAACTGTTTCAAAAAGACAATGCAAAGATAAATAATAGTCTAAAATATACAGAAACTTAGTTTCATCCTTTTTTGCGCTTAATCTGTCAGATGCATTGCGCCCGTTCGTGTTAGGATTAGTATTGCGCCCGCCGGAAGGTTAAATTTGCAGCACGAACTGACATTTGAGCAACTGGAGACAATAGTCGAATGTCTAAATATAACTACAGTCAACTTGGATGAACTTTATGAGGAATTTTGTGTAATTTCGCCCCTAATTAATAAATATGTTCAGGAGATGAAGAGATGCCGATGAAGTGATAAGCACACGGACAAAATTATTTAAAGCTGTCAATAATACCAGCAAAATATGATTAGAATTTTGAAACTGGTCTTTTCTATCCTGGTAGCTTATTTGGGAACCAACGCAGGTGACGAAATCGATCAGCTTTTCTAGTGGCTAAGAGGTAAGTACCAAAAAAAAACCCGTATCGATTACGTCCCCTGAAAGTGGATTAGCTCAACTAGGATTTCGAATACATTTTACGCCAAAAACAGCCAAAAACCATTGTTCAGCTCGAACGAGTTTTTGGCGTAAAATATACTCTAAATCCTTTGCCAGCTCGTTCACTACAGGGGACGAAATCGATAAGGATTTTGGGTAGTTTTGGCACTAAAAAAACTAGATTTCGTCCCCAAGCAGGTGACGAACTCAACAAGGTTTCCTAAATACTTGTCGCGGCAATAAATTATTCTCCTGTAAAAATATTCTCGGTTTGCGGTAACACATGGACAGATAGCCGAAACCCACTAACTATTCGCACTGTAAAGGCTGACCCCCCGCAGGGGTGTCGGTGTCCTTGTGACATCAGCCATAATGGCTGTATGTAGTGGGGCAACGACCTTTGGTGAGCTGCGACACCACGAACCTAGCAGCGCAGGGGGGCCCTGGTATAGTTGATACGCCATGGCGTGGATCTGTACAAAGACCATTCGGGCGGTAACGTTCCCGAGCTCCTCAGTTATGTACGGGTGGCTCATGGCGTGACCTACCTCCTCCCATGACTTACGGGAGGGAAGTCACTAAAGGCCAAGCACGATTATGGTGTCGCATGACCCGAGCCCTGAAGGGGCTAGTTAGGGAGAACGGCCTTGGTGGTAAATGCCTACGCGCCTATATCTAACTAGTTTGTAGATTGATGACCACACTGCCCGAATCGCATTGCTGACTAGTAAACTGAAGGGGCCACCTGGATCTGAAAAGCAGCGCTACGAGTCTGCACAGGCTCGTGATCACAGGTCCAACGAGCCTGGGATGTGCACATCTGAATTCTGACGTGAGGCTTAACCAATAGGGGGGGGGGGGGGCGAAGGAGGATCACACCTGCTATAGAGAAGTCTATAGCGAATAGTGTACTACGGGGATGCGTGTGCCCAGGGGACCATGGTCCTTGCCCATCAAGGTGTTGGCCTCGTAGTGGCTGGAGGTTGTTACCCAAGTCATCCAGCTAGTGATGCAACCCCGGGGTTGGGTTCCTGAAGGTGAGTGCATTCGCTGGATGGAGAAATCCCCTTCTGGCAACAACATCTTGCAAGTAAAACGCCGAAGGTCCAAACAGTTCGAGGGACCGGGAGATAAAGGCCGAAAGGCTAGGTGCTCCCCTGCCGGTAAACCTCGTAGATGGTAAACTTGTAAAGGCTGACCCTCAAATAAAATGCCATTCTAAAATGACATGTAAAGATTTCTATAACTTTTCATTGCAAAATTAAGAGGAATTGAAGGCTGTGTCATCAAATAAGAAATATTGTTACAAAAAATAAATGACATATCAGTATAAAATAGTTTTTTTTAATGTTTGCCCTGTAAAAAAATCTAAAACCCGTATTTTATAGGCTAGTGACCCGTAAATCGAAGGCAGGCAGGTGGTCACCCTGTCTGTAGTGTACGAGTATATCTTCGATGTACGCTGCTAGTTGTGTCTGCTTGTTGAGTAGCGTTCCGCTGCTGTCCATGTTCAGCTATAATTCAGACCAGAGAGTCAGAACCTGAACGTGAACATTATGATTGTGTTTATTACTCATAGTCGGGTTTCTTGTACGCTACCCATCGATACGCCTGCTTATAATAGCAATTCTACCCCATAAGAACTGTTCAACGATATTAACTCAAAAATCCATTAAACTTATCATATTGCTCACACAATTCATTGCTCATTCTTGATCATCGTCTCACATAAACAGCTGACAATCCAAATGACCTGAATAAATATGCATCACATTAAAAAGCATCAAATCACGACAATCACTTAAACCATTCACTTTATGGCTTATGTCATGGACACCATCATAAAAATTTGCAATCACCGACGCCGCTGCCGCCAATGTCAGGCATTATAAAAGTATCTTCCTCAACTATACACACTCCTTGGAGCTCCTTACGTACGAGTATATACAGCCCGGCAAAAAACAACATTCCAATAAATCTTATCAGGAAATTTCAACTTGAGAGAGTCGTGTGTTCAAAATTGCAAAAGCAGGCAACACATGCATGCGAATCTTATCGGCACACCAAATTTGAAAATTTATGTCATGAAAGATGTGCTTTTGAAGCCCATAAAAAAAATCCTTATGGGATGACTTAATGGCATTAAAAAGTGTTCACATCCGTCTAAGCATCTCTTCGTCGGCTCTCTTCACTGGCGGATTTCCTTTCGGATTTGCGGTATATTTGCAAAGCAGGACAACAGAGTGTCGTCGTCGACGTCCTTGTCCTCATATGTATATGAAGTCTAAAGTAAAGTGTGATTCAAGTGAAATGCGAGAATTTATGCGGACAGCCCTTGCATACATCCTATACAGAAATCAGACACACACAATGCATTTTACGATATTGTGAGCTCATGGTGCTGCTCACTTTTATCGTCCGGACATGCATTTTATATGCAGCATTAAATGTGGGAGAGCATTTCCATGATATGACTACAATTGTTGAATATTACGAAAAGCGATTGAAGTGAATCAGATAATCGCAAATGCATAAAAAGGACAATAAGTTCGGGCACTGCGCCCTAAATAGAGTGTTGGGTCGAGATCGGTTAGTCAGGTGGATTTTCGTTCAGTTTATGGTTTGGTCTATCTATATAGGTTAAGAGCGCTGGCACACTACAAACTTTTAATCGGCCGATAGTTTGATCGTTCTTCTAATCAGCGCGAAACCATATGGAAGTGCGCACACTTGATCTCACTTGGTTTCGTGCTAATTAGAAGAACGATCAACCTATCGGCCGATTAAAAGTTTGTAGTGTGCCGGCGCTCTAAGTTATTACAACTCCCATTAACAATCGGGATCCGATACATCCTAGGGAGCTCTCCTTTATCTATCGGTAACCTGAATGGGGCCTCCTTCCTATTGATTAGTCCACCAAAAAGTTAAACAAAGAGAGAAACGGTAGATTTTTCGAATTTTTGTTTGGAAAGCGGATTAAGAACATGTAGCGGCATAAATCTTATTTTTTTCTATTTGGAATTGGAGTATATCCCAAATTAAGGATATTTTGATCGTATTAGAGTGAAACTCGTTAACGAAATTTGGAGAGATTTTATAGTGGCGGGGAAAAATATTTATTTACCAAATTTATGACTAAAGTGGTTTCTACGGACTCCTAGAATCGACTCTATGCCTGATGGATATAATTTCCTGTGCAATGAACTACAGGTGGTCTATCGAGTACAAGAGATAACAGCACAGTTTTCATATTAACCTTCAAGTGGGCGCGCGGGCGGTATTTTACCGCCCTCATCATATAAACACGCATAGCTTTTCCCCCGTTGGCTGGATCGAGGTGGGAGAAGTATGTATTCTTAAGTCATACTGTTATAGATACGATACAATAAAATTTAGGGTAAATTTTACCTTCCATACCTTTCCAGTGGTCATTAAAAGTTCGGGGATTGTATATTTTGGTATATAGATGTGTTTAAAATGTGTGTGCTCTGTTTAATATCACTGAAGTGACATGCTTCGCTAAAACTGCTGAACTTGTTTTATTGTTCACCAGATAATACTTTTTATGATGATAACTTATTTGGGACATGCTCTGCTTTCAATTAACCATAATTATGAGAATGGAAGTTGAGCTTGAGCGCAAATGGAGGGGAAAAGACGAGGGCGGTAAATTACCGCCGCGAGCCCGGTAATGTCACAAAAAAAAAAAGCGCCCGCTTGAAGGTTAAACATATGTATACTTTAATAATTTATGTGCAATCCAATATTTCCCTCTTCCCGTGATTCGAAAATTACCTTTGCGATACGCACGCATTCATAGCTCCCTGGTCCCTGGTGAAAGCACATAATGGGGTCACATTAACCGGTACAAGCATATCACTGACAGGACCCTTTATTTTTCTGAACCACTTTGTACTATTCGCCAATATTACATTTGAAATGAAAATATTCTAACATTGAATATAAAATAAAATTTATCGCTGGCCCTTTTTAGCCATTTGTATCGTTATTGAATATTATTTCAGCTCAGCTCGGATGGTAAATGTTGGCATTCACAACGAATAATACTTGAAACGGTCATTTTATTCTTTGGCATTGATAGGGGGCGAGCGAAAAGAATTACAACAACTTCAATAAATTATTACACGTTAGGCAACAATTTTTCTGGTATAATATCGATAAATAACATGCCGATTATATGGGCCTCTTTACTCGTATTTCGGCTTTCAAGGAAGGGAGACAAAAATATTAGGGGCTAGTTGACTGGGCGATACTTTTGTACAGAGAAATAGATTTTCACGGTGGTATACATATACCGTTGAGAATGATGACCGAACCCTTAACCACTACAGCTAAAATGTTTTTGTCGGTAAAAGTTAGGAGAGGGCGTAGTGCGGACTGCTAACTATGCGACGAAAGTGGAAATGTGACATGAAAAGGAAATGAAGCTTAATAGGAAAATCGAAACGAATACTACTCACAGATTAATTGTAGATTAGAGGAAAGGCGCACATTTATGTACAAAACCGCCTGTTCGCTTTTTATATACTTGGGAAGAAAGTCCTTTTCGTGTCATTATTATTGTAATTATAGGGTGTGATGACTGAATGCCTTCGCCAAGGAGTCATTTAGTCGCCTTCGTATGCACATGCATTGGAAATGGGTTGTCCAATGATAAACGCAAACACATTTCGTGGGTTGCAAATGCCATTTCGTATGTCCTTTGAGGATTTCTTATATGTATGAATGATGTATAACGCTTCATCTCTGGCCAGGGACCTGGGCAGCAGTGTATAAACGCCTAGCCTATAGACAGCGCCCGCTCTAGCACTTACACCGCCCCGGGCAAGAGGACAAATTGCCGCCCCTTAGGTACTGTACCAGGCAGATTGATAGTAGATAATACTCGATAGTACGTCGTTGAAGTAGACCAGCAGTCTTCCATAACTTCCTGCCGATAAACTTCAATTAGCCGGATTTTTTCAGTGGTTTCAACGTCCGTGGCTTATTCTCATAAATGCGTCATCTCAAGAATTTTGGGCGTAGCCCGGGAGGGTGGGGATGGTAGGCATGGAGTGGCGCTTGACCGCCTACCCCTGGGCAATGATCACGCTAATTTTTTTTCTTACTGCAGTATTACTCCATAAAAAATTGATGCTCTACGTATGAAAATTTCCGTACTACAAATCTGCGTGTCGGAGGTGTTCAGTTGGCGCCTGGTCTCAATCGCAATTATCCTTCGGGCGGGCGCAATGCATCTGACAGATTAAGTGGCCAGTTTTTGTTGCGCCAATCAGCGATGTGAAAACGGAGAGATCTGAAACTCACAGTACCTTAATCTTTATCGATCAACTACCCAAAGCAGTTTTCAGTTTCTATCTACCATATATCTGAGGGGCGGGAGGGGATGAAATAATCTCTCAGATGTATTGCGCCCGATTGTGTTATTTCTCCTTTTCTATGAAAATTTCCACATGTTATACTCTTCACATCGCGTAATAACGTTCTGTTGACTTTTAGGTTCACCAAATCGTTCAATAGTGTGTTTTTAGTAAAATAAGCTCACATTTTTTAAGCGGTCGAGTTGTTGGAGGTTTTTTAAATATTGAAGCCATTGAAAGCGGAATATTCTTAGAAAATTAAAAATGTGAAGGGTATCAAACTTTGTGAGCCAGTTTTTGTTTCTAAAATTTCGTAGAACTATTTCAAAAAGACAATGCAACAATAAATAAGATAGATAGATAGATAGATAGATATTTTTATTAATTTTCTACAAAAATACATTTTTTAATTTGAAAAATTAGTTTCGAATGTCAAAAGATTATTAAATGCTATTGAACGGAAACTGTGGGGTAAATAACAATAATTAATAATTTAGATAGAGAATAATTAACAAAAGAAAATAAATAATAGTATAACAAAAATATATATAAAAAAATATAACAAAATAAGAAATAAAGAAAAATTAAACGGAAAAAAACTAAATATACATACATAGTTAATAACAAGGAAAACAAGAAAATATAAATATTAAAGTAAATAAAACAAGAAAAATGTGAAGCAAAAAATAAGAAAAGAAGTTGGAAAGAACTATTGAAACAATGATTATTCGTAAATTAGTAGACAATAAAAATAAAAACCTCCATAGGAATACACCAGTGCCGGATTAAGTAAGCGCGGGGCCCGTGGCAAATGTTGAGCGCGGGGCCTATGGAACTTCGATTAACCATACTAAAAAAGTGGTTCTAAAATTAATAATTTGTTTCCATTAGTAATCTCTCTAGGGGTTTTGGAAACGGTTAGCAGCTAGAAAATATCAGCATTACAACCTTGCAATACAGGACGAATGTGCAATAAAAGAATTGCTATCATAATAGACCATTGTGCTCGTGATTCTGTGAACTCTCTGCTGCACTATGCATTTACAATTTACAAATTTATTCTCATTAATGGGAAACTTTAAAAACGATCAATTTAAAGTTCCATAATTGATTTTTTATGTGAAAAATTAACATTTTCGTGTAAAAAGTTAAAACATTTCGTAAAATGAGCAATTTACGCAGAGATCCACATTATTTCGTAAAATCGAAATTTCCGTACCTCTAATAACAATGTGCCAAGACGCACTGAGACAGATACAGGACCGCACAGTGGTTCAGATTCACATTATAGGGAATTAAAAATAAAAAGAGTGATTATGCGATTACTGATGATTTTCATGGGCAATAAATTTTCACATATCAATAGAATATAGAAATTACAATTATATCCCTCATACACAGAAGCGTACCTCTCAAAGCATTATGAAAAATAGGGGCAAAATTACTTGTTTAAAAAATGATTCAAAATTGTTTCACAAAAATGTTTTTCATTGACTTGTTTTAGGCCGCGCGCATACTAAAGGCGTATTGGAGCG
Organism: Microchrysa polita; assembly: GCA_949715475.1. NCBI lineage: Eukaryota > Metazoa > Arthropoda > Insecta > Diptera > Stratiomyidae > Microchrysa > Microchrysa polita. The sequence goes on from OX454417.1 coordinate 62,902,621, forward strand.
TAGCGTAAAACCTGTCGCCCAATACAAGCGTTGTATTTGGCGACAGGTTTTACGCTACGCTACGCTCCAATACGCCTTTAGTGTGCGCGCGGCCTAAGTTTGCCAATATTTTTATACCCTTCGCTCATAGAGTGAAAGGGTATATTAACTTTGTCATGAAGTTTGTAACGCATTAAAGGAAGCATCTCCGACCATATAAAAAGTATACATATATGATCAGCGTGACTTGGGGAGTCGATTGGAGCATGTCCGTCTGTCTGTCTGTCTGTCTGTCTGTTGCGACGCGTTTTACTCGGCGGGTATTGAAGCTAGCAAGCTGAAATTTTGCACACGTGCTTCTTATTGTTGCAGGCTGTTTGTATGTTTGATTCACCCAAATTGGATCACTGGGTCATGGGGCTGCCATACAAACCTAGCTCCCCAATTTGAGTTCTTCTAAGAAAAACTTTTTTATTTCTGTACCAATTTCAACCAAATTTCACACAAATGTGTTTCTATAGATAACACAAAATATATGCCAGAATGGATCAAATCGGACAATGGGGTCATGGGGCTGCCATACAAACTTAACCCCCCAAATTAGGTTCTTCTAAGAAAAACTTTTTTATTTGTGCACCAATTTCAACAAAATTTCACACAAATGTATTTCGATTGTTGACACAAAACATATGTAAGAATGGATGAAATCGGACCATGAGGTCATGGGGCTCCCATACAAATCCAACCCCCCAAATTAGGTTCTTCTAAGAAAAACTTTTTTATCTGTGCACTGATTTCAACCAAATTTCACATAAATGTATTTCTATTGTTGACACAAAACGTATGTAAGATTGAATCAAATCGGACCATGGGGTCATGGAGCTGCCATACAAACCAAACCCCCCATATTGGTTTTTCCCTATTATTTGCGGGTGTGTCGAAAACGAAACATATAATGAAACTAATAATGTAGTGCTTGTACGACACGCAACGAATCGACAGCTATTTTAAACTAAAAATCAATGTCCACTTTACATATAAAAACCCATACAATTTTCAATCACAACATTTTTGACTATTTGCGAAAGCGACAAAAACAACTGTTTCGCAAATTTTTGAAATCCTCAAACAAAATCGATAAATTTCAGAAAATGCTAATAGAATTCATGAAATATTCCCTGGATAAGTCAATTAGAACTGTTTTCTTTGTACTGGTCAAAAATTATTTCAAGCGGGTAACGCAAAGTACTCAGAAAAGTTGCATTTACAAAAAATGTTGCGAAAACGACACATCCGCGCATTAACAGCGTTATATTTGCATCACATATCTTAGTATGCGGGCAGCTAATATATTCTATATCATATTCCCAGTGATTCCCAATGTAAACCATCGCAGGCATCGCAGACAATAAATATATTGTTTCCAAACAATGTGGAAAATAAGGCTGTTTTTTTTTCGAAATAATATGGGCAATATGAAAACAAGATTTTTCAAATGAATGAATGCTTTTTTGCATAACCTACTAACTTCCCGGACGTAAATAAAGTATATTAAGTAGACTCTTGACTCGATAATACGGATCAATTATTGCAAGGGGTAATCCGGACCATCGGAACATACGGATTAGCGCAACACTTTTTTTTCTGAGGAAAAACAAAATAAAACAAATAAATAAATAAGAGGAACAAAAGCCGATAAATGTATTATTTCTTTGAAATTAGTCAGCATTATGTCATTTGCCAAACCGTCCCGTAAAAAAGTACGAGACCAAATTTACCATTTCACCCTGAAAATCTCAAATATCCGGATTTGTTTCCAGTACCGTATAGTCCCATGTGGGGCCATGGTGCGTTAACTCAGCCGTTTACAGGCAATTTCGAGTCAACGTTACATTGCATATCATTTCGGAGTGTATATAATGCTGCAAGCACTATAATTTCCTATCCGCACATGTACGGAATTTTTGGACCACGCCGAGATTTGATCTCCGGACCTCTAGATTACTAGCATCGTAGAATGAGACTCAACCAAGTAAGCCACAGAGCGTGGTATAAATATCCGGACTATAGGGTCAAAATTGGCGCCGAAATCCGGACTATAGAATACGTAGGGGAAAGATTTAGTGGTCCGGATTAGCGTGATATCCGGATTAAAGGAGATCCGGACTACCGAGTCAAGACTGTATAATAAAATATTCACTCCCATTTATTTTCATTATGTAAACCATTTTTCTCAAGAAAGTAGATAAGATTTTCCCTTGCAAATTTTGTGTCGCTGTAGTGCGGGTGTGCAGTTTTTGACACATGTCCTGGAAAGGACCCCTGATGTCATACGAAAAAAATAGTTACAAATTCTGAATCTAGGATCGAAGAGAACATGTTACACCAATTTTCATCAAATAATTCCCATTGGATCAATACCCGCAAATAATGGGTTAAGAAAATTTTTTTTACACCAATTTCACAAAACCTTGAATTAATGTGTCTTTATCAAAGCAACTAAAAAGTTCAAAACGAATGGAATCGTACTGTGGGGTCATGCTCCGGCAACCCTAATAAAATTTTCCGAGTAAATATTTTTATTTGTCCACTTATTTCAACCAAGCCCAAAACGTTTGTCAAAACGGAAGAAAAAGAATGAGGAGGGGGATTAAATACAAGTCATAGGTGCGCCCGAAAAAAAACTTTTAGCCCAAGCGAAGGGTATCCAAATTTCGGCCGTGCCCGAAATTAGCCTCGGCCCCGGGGTTGGCGAGCGAAGCGAGCAGGGGGCGAAGCCCCCTTGTTTTTTTTTTAATTAGTAAAACCGTAAATTTTTGTAGATAAATTATATTTATTCGATTAAGAAGAATTTATTTTAGAAATCCCTTTTTGGATGACCTCTGAAAATTTAGAAATTCGACATTTTCCGAAAAGTGATAAAATATGGGAAAATATTTTATTTTAAAAGTGTTTTTTATATAGCTTTAGATTGAATTGTCCCTTTTCAGGGTTACTCAGGTTCATAAAAGGTTACAAAAAAATGCCCATAATAATGATACTCACGTAGCACATACATATACCAGAAGGCGAAATTGACGTTAACATCGTCTCCATTAATTCGGTTTTACCAATAAAAATAAAAGATCTTGAAAAAATTACACACTTAAATGAAACCAACATTTTTGTGAAATCATTTGTAAAACAGGTAATTTTGCCCCAATTTTCATAACGTTTAAAGCGGCACATGAATGAGAGATAAATTTGTAATTTCTAAATTCAAATACATTTCCCAACATAAGGCCTGAATACACCTCGGGCGGAATGAAAATGAAATTTTTGTCCGCTGCGATTTTTTCAATGAAAATGCATGCTTACTGGCGTGGAACATGTCGGAAATGATGGGGAATTCCATAAGCTACAATCCGAATATGGTTCCAACATTTTTCTCGGCCATTTTATGTATTATTTTTCGATTCCCCGGTCATTAGATATTTTCCACGGTGAAATGACCGGGGAATCGAAAAATAATACATAAAATGACCGAGAAAAATTTTGGAACCATATTCGGATTGTAGCTTATGGAATTCCCCACCATTTCCGACATGTTCCACGACAGTAAGCATGCATTTTCATTGAGAAAATCGCAGCGGACAAAAATTTCATTTTCATTCCGCCCGATGTCTATCCAGACCTATAAACTTCAAAAATCTTATGTCCCACTAAAATGCGAGTGTGAAACACTGTGGACGTAGGTTTACAGGAATGCCATCATGAATTATAAAGAAATATTTCTGTATCTTTATGCAATATAGATCTTGCTATAATTTTGAAACATCCTGGCATAAATTGTTCAACGATAGCGTGTTATAACAATATAGAAGGAACTGTCTCTTAGAATTTCGTTGTTATAATTTTTGTTTGAGAGAAACGCGGGGCCCCTTAAAGCGCGGGGCCCGTGGCATTTGCCACCTTCTGCCACGTGGTTAATCCGGCACTGGACTACACTAAACAATCATATTATATAGCAATGAGCATATTTCAGCGTTATCATGATTCATCAACCACGATTTTACTTCCCTAAGAAATTTAGGAAGAATACGCAATTTTCTAATAGAGAGCGGTAACTTGTTGAACAGCCTAGGAGCAGACCACATAAAGAATTTGGAGCAACAATCTCTTCTGCTACGGGGAATATTTACCAAGAATGCGTTATTGAGTCTTAAATTATACATATAGATTCGAATCACGTGAGTTGAGGTAACCGCAACGCATGAAAAACAGTTTTCGAATTTTAAAAGAATATAGATGTATTAAAGGAAAAATATTTAAGTCCTTAAATAAAGGGTAGCTACTGTGTCGCCGATTTTTATTGCATATAAGTCTGACAACGTGCTTTTGCGCAATTAATAATGGATTTAATCTTGTTTTATGAGTACCACCCCAACACGATAAACCATAATCCAGTTTAGAGTGAAAAATGTTATAATAAATACTTTTTAAAAGATTAAGTGAGCAGTATTGACGTAGATGGTAAATTTGCCTAATGACAAAGGACAAGGAATTATTTAAATTGGAAATATGGCAAGACCAATCGAGATTCTTATCTAAAAATACACCCAGATATCTAAAATTGGGAACACTTTCGATTGGAAAGCAGCATGAACATAAACCGTCAGAACAGAAAGTGATATCTGATCCGTCTAGTGGCTCATTAGTAATTAAAAATCGTTCGCAATTTTGGTGATGGAACCAAAACGTATAAGAATCAGGTAAGATATTAGGTGAATTAAATAACAACAATTTCGTTTTTTCACTTATGGAAAGCCTGTGAGAACTGAACCAAATCCTGAGTAATTCTAAATCATAGTTGATATTGCAAATAAAATCAAGCATGGATTTATTACTGAAAGAGCATGCAACATCATCAGCGAACGCTGTGAGCTTGCTACGAAAATGCTGTATGAATAGAGAATTTATAAAAGTCAGAAACAATAGCGGCCCTAATACAGATCCCTGGGGTACCCCTAAATTGATTTCTCTTGACTTGCTGTAAATACTACCAATTCTTACACGTTGTATTCTATCTGATAAAAACGAAGAAAACCAGTCCCAGATACACCCTCTAAAGCCAGCAATATGCAGCTTATTCAGCAATAACTCATGGTCGACAGTGTCGAATGCTTTCTTGATGTCCACAAATAAAGCTCTAGAAATTTTACCGTCGTTTATTCCATCAAAGATGTTATTACAAAAAGACAATAAAGCATCTTCAGTAGATTTCCCTTTCCTGAAACCAAATTGACTGTCACTGAAGAACTTAGTTCTATCTAAAAATGTTAACATGCGTGTTTTGACGGCTCTTTCAAATATTTTCGAAAAAGGAGACAAAATAGAAATTGCACGATAATTATTAGGATCAGATCCATTGCCTTTTTTAAACAATGGCAGAACTTCCGCTATTTTAAGTATTGAAGGAAAAACTCCCATTAAAATACTTTTGTTGAAAATATCAGCTAATATATCAACGATATTAAGTGCTACATTTTTAAGTACCCAATTTGACAGACAATTTTCAATATTAGATTTAGTTTTTTTTAATGACAGTATAGAACGATATAACTCCAAAGAGGTAATCCGTTCAAAGAAAAAACTATTAGATTGTTGAACGTCATCAATTAAGGGTATTGAACTGAGTGTGTTACGGGAATATAATCTAGTGTGAGCAATATCAGAGAAGAAATCGACAAAAACATCCGCGAGTTGAGATGGTTCAGAAATAATTGAATTTCCAATCTTTAAGTTTTTAACCCCACCCTTCAAAGGTTTTCGATTCAATATATTATTAATGGTGTTCCATTGGCCTTTCGGATTACGATAATGTTTATTAAATTCAGAAACATAATAATTTTCTTTGGTAATGCGAATTTCTCTTTTTAGTTCCACACACAAATTCTTATATTCATCTTGTAAACTCAACACCAATGGATGTTTACTGCATTTTGATCTTCATTTGTTCCTTTTCTTGATTTTGGAAGCTAATGAATCACTTATCCACGGTTTAAGCTTTTTAACAGAGTTCCTATAAGGAGAAGATATTTCACAACTGTTTGCGTGATTAAGGAAAATTTGCAGAAAAAGTTCAAACGCTTCGGAGTGGTTTACGGTGTTATAGACAACATTCCAATTTTCCATTCTTAATAAATTGTTTAATTTTACTAAATCATATTTCCTAAATGGGATTACCTCTTCGGATGAATTCCCATTACTAACGTTTATATTCCGGAAAAAAAGGCTTGTCATAAAGTGATGAGAAATATCGATATTGGCAGTAGAGCTGGTTAATACGAAACTGCTATTAATACATAAACGACAGAAAATATGGTCAATGCAGGTTTGGCTAGACGCTGTCATACGAGTAGGCACAATTTATGCAAGATTCGAAGCCATTTGAAGCCATAAGCAATTTATACCTGGCATCATCAACTGATTCAGTTAATAAATCTATATTCATGTCACCAAGAATAACACAGTTTCTACTATTTACATACGATAGAAAGTCATCAAGTTCTTGCAAAAACACATTCTTAGAAATATGATTGAATCGGTAGATGCATACAAAAGTAAATTTGACGAAAGAAATGTCGCATTCAAATTTTAAAAGATCGCAACTACACAAATTACGACACTCAAATGAACAAACTAAATCGTCCAAAACAAAAACCGCGACACCGCCCGAGGCATAAGAGTCGTTACAACAAGTGTATAATTTATAACCGGGCAATTCAAAAAGCTCTGCTTCGTAACTATAAATCCATATTTCTGAAAGAAAAATAAATCGTGGCTTATTGCTTAAGGAGTCCAACAAACATACAAGATTATCAAAATTTTTCCGTAAACTTCTGATGTTCAGATGTAGTATATAAAGGCCGTTGAAATTTTCCAAACAAGTATCAAAACAATCGGAATAATCAAAACAACTATAGTTATCAATATTACCTTGTGAAAGAGATGGCGAGAACATGCAGATAAAATTATGTATCTGAACTATAGAATACAAATTCAGGTCCTCAATAGATTTTATTTTAACGACTTTGCCGCCTTCTTTCGCACGAATCAAAATTGATCCGTTCTTAGTCCAGACGTACTTTATCATTTTTTGCTTCATCAGATTTCTAGCAGAATTTAATAAGGAAATAGAATATTTAGTTAAGCTATCATTAATGTAAATTTTAGAAGTATCTTCAGTTTTATAGTTGAAATAGATTACACGCGTCAGCAGCAGCGTCGGCAGAATTTCATAGCTGACAAATACGCTGAATGCCAAGTATTCTGCTCAACATTTTTGTCAGCAATATAAAATGCATTGGGCTTGACGTTTCACGATGCCGATGCTTCTGCTGACGCGTGTAATCTATTTCAACTATTATATAAAATTTTTGACGTAAGATTTTTTTTAAATTTTCGGTTTAAGTCCATAGTTCTCCACTTCATAATGTTTGAGTGAAATTTTACACAAATCGTTTTCGAGTTGGTCTTTGTGTAACAGTCGGCAAATTCGGAGCGATCGAGTTTTTCTCCGAGAGCGTTAGAGAATACCAAGAGAGCACTATCCACAGCATTCGTGTTCGAAGCGTCTGGTACTCCAACAATATCAATGCTGTTCAACAAAGCATTTTGTTCTAGGTAATTTACCTTGTGCTGTAAATTAGTTACTTGTCGCTGCAACTCATCCTTCTCTAGCTTCATTGTATTAAGCATTGAAATTGCATTTTCGTTCAACAACTGCAGAGCTCGTATCTCTTTGTGTAAATCGCTAAGAGTAATTTCGTGTTGTACGCTGCTGTGCAAATTGTTAAGATCGATTTCAGGTCGTATGCTGTCATTATTCGTGCCCGAAAAGATCGGTTCGCTGGATGTTTCCGATTCTCGCAACGACGACGGTGTGATTGATGGTTGTGGTGGAGAGTGTAATGACCTTCTTCGAACCGTCATACATAGATCGCACCGATATGAAATGTTATTGATTTTCATGAATTCCACAACACTGTTTAACAATTTCACACAATTGCGGTGAAACAACACTTTACACGAAGCGCACTGAATTTTCGATTGATGTCTTTCTACTTTGAGGCGGCAAACGCAAGACATTTTATTGAAATTATAGAAATTAAATAGAGATCAGATTTGCACGTCTATACCCCACAACGTCTGACAACTGGAGTCTAAAATATACAGAAACTTAGTTTCATCCCTTTTTCTGCACTTAATCTGTCAGATGCATTGCGCCCGATCGTGTTAGGATTAGTATTGCGCCCGCCGGAAGGTTATAGAAAGATTTCAGTCTAATGGTCTCGGTTATTCCAAAGCAGGGACTCTAAAAGTAGGTCATCTCCACATTGCTGTTGAGACTGCAGTTTCAGGCATTTGATATCCGAAACTTAAACACCCTTATGTAAGTGTCGTTAACATTATTAGATACTATAATTTCGCGTTTTGTGTCGCCTGGACTTTCAAAACTTTATTTTATTTAATTATTCCCTAAGTGACATCCTATTGTTTTTTTTTTGTGAGAATCCTGACCACCTATGTTTGCGATCATGTTGCCCAGCCTGCCTCATTCAAGAAAATATTTCGCCTCCAAAAAGCCTTCTAGGTTTAAATGTGTTATTTATAGAATTTTTGCTGTGCGTCATATTATACCTTTAGAATAAGCAGGATACGACACACGAAATTTTCTCTGGGAATTCAATGGATTTTTCAACATTTTGTCTGAAAGGGATAAATTTTGTGACAAAAGTATATGATGTATTCAGGAGTAAAAGAAGTAAAATGTTTGCAGACGTCATTTATCGTTATAAGGACAAATGTCGCTCTGGACTGCCATTTCTCAAATATTGAACCTATGTATTTTCTAACAACATTTTTGTTGTATAGGTAGTTTAGTCAAGGAGGCGAACGAGCAAATTGGAGTTAAACTGCTGCCAAAAGAGTAAGGAAGTTCTCGAAACGTGTGCCTTTGGGCATTAAATCTTTCACAGGAGTTTGTTTTAAACGCTATTATGTGCTTAGTGTTTATGCGACTCATTATTTCTCATTTAATATCAATTTCTCCGGATGTCTAATATTTTTTTTTAGGGGACGACGTTGTCTCCTACGATTCAATAGACTAAACTAAAATTTTTGAACTGAGTTCCGTAAATCAAAACAAACTCAATAATAAAATCCTTACTGAGCATTTAAGGATTCTAAATACAGATTCTGAACACCATCACAATTTATAATAATTGTGGGCTGTTCATAGCTTCACAAGGATTTTGCGACTTATCAAGAGACGCGAGAGCGTCTCGCCCGCCAAAGGAAAAGAAAAACGAAAGCGAACAAGTCTATGATTACCGGAGACAACTTGCTTTTTTGTTTGATCAGGCTACAGCCTTCCAGGCAACATCCCCCAAAAAAAATTTTTTACCAAAATATTCCACATATCCTGTTCTAGTGCCTTTCCAAATAAAATCTTCGATCGGCACAATAACGGGTAAGATATATGCAATAAACGGTGATATTTCACCCTCACAAACTTAAGCGAGTAACCCAATTTCAGAATGAAGTCTACAGTTGCAGAAAGACTTGCTTCTACTGTCTCTCTTCGTGATGGGATTTTTATGAAATTTGGAACGAATGATCCTCTGGTGGTCCTTCTAAAGAATCAATGTCTTCCATTTAGATAAGTGGATGGAATAACGGTAAATTGATAGGTAAAGTTAACAAAAGATTTCCAACAATTGCGTCTATCGGCTCATCGCATTGACAATTTTTTAAAACACACTGCGGCATTGGGACATTTGGATATTGGGACACCGGGAGACTGGGAGACTAGGATCTTGGGGTAGTGGGATATTAGGAAATTGGGACATTAGGGTCTTGGGACATTAGGACATTGGGGCATTAGGCACAATGGGGAAACAGGGACGTGGGGACATCGGGATATTGGGGCATTGGAACATCGGGATATTGGGGCATTGGGACATCAGGATATTGGGACAATGGGACATTGGGATGTTGGGACATTAGGACACTGGGAGACTGGGACATTAGGACACTGGGATATTAGGACATTGGGACATTATGACCTTGGGTCAATCGGACATTGGGACACTGGTACATAGGGGCATTGGACCACTGAGACATCGGAATGTTGTGACATTGGGACATCGGGATATTCGCACATAGGGGCACTGAGATATAAGAACATGTGAACATTAGGGTCTTGGGTCATTAGGACATTGGAATATTAGGACATCAACACATTAGGACATTGGGACATTATGTACACTGGGGAAACTGGGACGTGGGAACATTGGGGCACCGGGACATCGAGATATTAGAACATTGGGACATTGTAACATTGGAATATTGGCACATTGGGATATTGGAACATTGGGATACTGGGACATTAGGGCACTGAGATACAGGGACATTGGGGCACTGGGATATTAGGACATTAGGCTATTGGGACCTTGGGACGCTTGGTATACTGCGACATTGGGACACTGACCATTACATTAGGACATTGGGATATTATCACATTAGGATACTGGGACATTTGGGATATTGGGGTACTGGGATATTAGGAAATTGGGGCATTAGGACCTTGGGACATTAGGACAGTTAGACATTGGGATATTAGGACATTAGGTGGGAGACTGGGACATTGGGATATTCCGATACTGGGACATTGGGACACTAGGGTAGTGGGACATTCGGACATTAAACCATTGGGGCACTGTGATATTTGCACATTGGGACAATAGGACCTAAATTGGGACACTGAGACATCAGGATATTGGGACATTGGCACATTAGGATATTAGGACATTGGGACACTGGGATATTAGAACATTGGGACATGAGGAAACTGTGACAATGGACCTTAGGGCATTAGGACATTGGAACATTGGGACACTGTGACATTGGGACAATGTGGCATTGGGAGACTGGGTCAGGGGGGCATTAAGACAGATCGGTAACAGAACGTTAACAAAGCGTTGGTAAGGCAACAACAGAGCGTTAGCAGATCGTTAACAGAGTGTTAACAGAAAATTAACAGAGCCTTAACAGAACGTTAACAGAACGTAAATCGAGTAATAAAAGAAAGGTAACAGACCGTTTACAGAGCGTTAGCCGAATGATTAAAAAGAATTAAGAGCACATTAACAGAACGTTAACAGAGCATTAACGAAAAGATAATAGAGTGTTAAGAGAACGTTAATAGAACATTAACAGAGTTAACAAAAAATTAACAAATTACTAACAGCATGTTAGCAGAGCCATAAAACAAAGATAACACAAATCTATTTTGCACAAAATACATATTAATAAACTATACCCATATCATCCCAAAATTATTTTTAGAAAAGCTCAGCAACAGCCATTTGTGGCGTATTTGCAATTGCGTTTGCAGTATCTATTTATTTTAAAGAAGACCGTGTGAATATAACTTATGATATTAAATTTATGGAATATGCTGAACAATAACCTATTGAAACTTTTCCCAAAACTAAAATATTAGTTGGCTATTTAAGTATGCAAAAATATATGATATCTGACCAAAAACAACAAAGTTGTAAAAGTTACCCCGCCAAAGAAAAATTCATCTGCCACAAAAAGAATACATATCACTCCAATCCGCTGCTCATATCTAATTGTGTTTGCTGGATGTACTTTTGTTTTAGGTGTAAATGCTGGAGAAGTTTAAATGTACAGGACTACTTCTTAAAGTAATTTGGAGGGAGCGGTCAAAGTGGCACTGAATAAAATGTTAAAGCTCCCACCAAATTACTTTAAGAAGTAGTCCTGTACATTTAAACTTCTCCAGCATTTACACCTAAAACAAAAGTACATCCAGCAAACAAAATTAGATATGAGCAGCGGATTGGAGTGATATGTATTCTTTTTGCGGCAGATGAATTTTTCTTTGGCGGGGTAACTTTTACAACTTTGTTGTTTTTGGTCAGATAAACACAACTTTATGAATCTTTAACGCTTTTTATATTTAGAAATTGATGTGCTTCTCTCCTTTAAAAAAATCTTTATACATACCTTATTTTATTATTATATTTTTATTCCATCTGTAGATTTCCTTTTCACTAAATCGAAGTTAAGTTAAGTTATTAATTTTTACTTCTGGCTTTTTACATTTTTTTTATTCGAGAGCTATAGCCAAAAAACCGCCCCTAAAATGTGTCGTCCCGGGCGACCGCCCGGCTTGCCCCCCCTTAGAGCGGGCGCTGCCTATCGATTGTAGACAAGGACTAATTAGCAGCAATTTAGACCTACGGAGGCTGAGCATACTAACAGGGAATGACTGTGATTTAAGTGGAGTGCATCAAATCCTAAAAATGTTAAATGTTGTCCATCCGATGTCCAACCGATGTAAGGTAAGGAGTAAAATAAAATCATTAACTATTTAATGTTTATTCTCATCAGGTCAACCTGCACAATTCACATTCAATTAATGAACATAGAAGATACTAGTATCAATTTCTTGTTATTACAACATCCTTGCTTATGGCTAATGCTCCATTGTTATAAGTAAATTGTATATGAACCCCTAAGCTCTCTTCACTCCCACAACGAAATATTTTCCGAACATAGTTCAGTCATATAATACTTTCCGTATCGATGATAACGTGTACTGATTCCCTCTCTGATATCCCTTCAAATATGATGACAAGTCATTGCACTTAGATGCCAGAAAGCAAATCGATTGTAAGGAACAACATTATACCGAGAAAGGATGCCAAGTTCAAACGTTCTATTGTATACGTAGTAGCTCTGTATATCAAATACAACACACGCCCGCCCGGCAAGTATGGGTTGTCCAATGATAAACGCAAACACATTTCGTGGGTTGCAAATGCCATTTCGTATGTCCTTTGAGGATTTCTTATATGTATGGAGCCTATAAAAGCCTCCCGTATTTTTTTTATGACAGGCATCATATAAGTATATTTTTTCTATTCGAAGAAAAAGGTCCTTGAGCATTTTTCCTATTCTTGCCATTTTTTCAGATAATTCAATTTTTGTGTGATTCGGTCTTTAGGAGACACATAAAGGACTTGTACTTTTCGTTGTTGCTGTGTCCTTTTTTTCTTCTTTTTCGCTATCCACCATCTACCCGTTACTATTCGTGTCACACGTATGTGTGGTACAATGTGCTGGAATGTGTCTGTGTCGCACCTGAAGCGAAGTGGTGCAATATGTGAAGTTAACATGAGATTGTCATGCAAAAGGGTGAAATTGCTAGAAACAAAAAAAAATGTCTTGTGTTTTTTGTTCCTGGGTTTGGCTGTACGACGCCGACGGGACGTATTGCATTTTAGGTGGAATAGGTGGGCAATAAATTATGTCAAGGATTTCACGTATAAGAAATGTGTCAGCGGAAATCTCTTTGCATATGTTATGTAAAAGTGCTTTGTACTTGTCGGCGACCTTTATAAAAGAAAGATCCGAAATTGAAATTTTATTGCGAAATTTCAGAGAGAAGTTGGAAGTTTTTATTAGATTTTAGATGAAGACTAGCGAAATTGTACTTAGAAAGGACATTCATATTGGGAATGAGGCGTATGCATATTTGAAAAACAAGTCTTTTTGTAACGGATCAGGATAAATTAAAAGGAGACCGAGGCTAATTTCGGGCGCGGCCGAAATTTGGATACCCTTCGCTCCCCTCTGGCTAAGTCTTTTCGGGCGTACCTACGACATCTATCTATTAAATCCCCCTCCCCACATTCTTTTCCTTCTGTCTTCACAAAAGTTCCGTTGCGTCGGCGAAACAATATTTGTGTGGGATTTGTTTGGAATAAGTGGGCAAATAAAAATATTTACTCAGAAAATTTATTGGGGGATGCGGGAGCATGGCCCCATAGTACGATTCCATTTGTTTTGACCTTTTCAGTTGCTTTGATAAACACACATTAATTCAAGGTTTTGTGAAATTGGTGTAAAAAATGTTTCTTTAGAAGAACCAAAATGGGGGGTTGGGTTTGTATGGCAGCCCCATGACCCCATGGTCTGACTTGATCCATTCTTACATATGTTTTGCGTCATCAATAGAAATACATTTGAGTAAAATTTGGTTTAAATTGGTGCACAAATAAAAAAGTTTTTCTTAGAAGAACATAATTTGGGGGGTTAGGTTTGTATGGCAGCCCCATGACCCCATCGTCCGATTTGATCCATTTTTAGATATGTTTTGTGATATCACTAGAAACACATTTGTGTGAAATTTGGTTGATATTAGTACACAAATAAAAAAGTTTTTCTTAAAAGAACTTAATTTGGGGGGTTAGGTTTGTATGGCAGCCCCATGACCCCATTGTCCGATTGGATTCGTTCTTACACATGTTTTGTGTTATCATTAGAAACACATTTTTGTGAAATTTGATTGAAATCGGTACACAAATAAAAATGTTTTTCTTAGAAGAACCTAATTTGGGGGGTTTGGTTTGTATGGCAGCCCCATGACCCCATGGTCCGATTTGATTCATTCTGAGACATGTTTTGTGTTATCAATAGAAACACATTTGTGTGAAATTTGATTGAAATTGGTACACAAATAAAAAAGTTTTTCTTAGAAGAACCTAATTTGGGGAGTTGGGTTTGTATGGCAGCCCCATGAACCCATTGTCCGATTGTACCGATTCAAACACACAAACTGCCTGCAGCAAAAAGAAGCATCTGTGCAAAATTTCAGCTTCATAGCTTTTAAATTGGCCGAGTAAAACGTTTCGCAACAGACAGACAAACGGACAGACGGACATCGTCCAATCGAATCCCCAAGTCATGCTGATCATATATGTATACTTTTTATATGGTCGGAGATGCTTCCTTCAATGCGTTACAAACTTCATGACAAAGTTAATATACCCTTTCACTCTAGGAGCGAAGGGTATAAAAAGGGTGCAAAAGCAAAGCCACTTATCATCACCATTCCAGATGTGTTGTGTATTCATAGACGTTCTTTCACTTCGCATTCCACCCCATTATTTGGTTATCCATGTATCTGGTACATTCTCGACCATTATCCCTAAAATCATTTAACCCGAATAAGTGAACTTTTCAGTGTCCCTTTCAATTTTTCGGGGACTAACATTTTTCCCGACCATCAACCTTTGTCTATACCCACTCTTCTATATAGACGATTAAACCCTATCCCCATGTAAAAACGGGATGAAGTGAAATTTCTTTTCTAAACTTGTTTTATTCCATATTTTCGCCGACGGGCATATACGATGAAAATTCCTTTTCCTGCTAAAGAAGTGACTTAGTTTTAATTACTTAAGTTTTAGACGATATTTAGACTTTCGAAGGATCAATGTTTGCATACCTTTTGAAAAGTTTAGATTTCATTAGGATTGGGTAAACAAAAACGCGCCCGGCATGTATGGATATGAATATTATAAATTTCGTCACAGTCGAACTTTTATGAAAGGAGGAAAGATGGGTATGTATCTGTGCCTGGGTCCGGGTAGGTGCAAAGAAGAAATGTCTTGAAGATATCATTTAATTATCAATTTAAATAAAGCAAATATTGAATATCCTGCATGCAATTAGTCCAAAGATTTTGTAAACTGTCAAGTTTGTCAGTTGGTTGTTTACCCATATAGAAGAAAACGAAATCAATTTAAATTCAAACGTAGAACGTTTAGAAAAAGCAATAAATCTAATTTGAGCTTAAAGAAATGGCTTAATTTGTATGTACTTCTGTATGGACACACAAAAAACTGAAACACGTTCTTGTGCACTGAAAGCATTTCGTTCAAGTGATATTTTACCCAACGGTATCAACTGTAAAGGATGCCACATGCCTAGCGATTTATTGGTCAATCGATTGCCCAATCGATCTGCCGCCCGTACAGCACACACACTAGGCAATTTATCGGGCCATCTGAGATTGACAGTCTCACTGTCCACAAGACACAACACAAAATAGCGAAGATTATACAATTTGGACATTCATTGCTATACTTTTGATGGAGAATGACCGCCACGACCACAGCATGAAGAACGACCGCAGCTTTATGTCAAAAAATCAGCAACTGAGAACACATGATTGTTATGACAGCTTGTACGGAAAATTGCATGGCAATACGTTCCACACGTCAAATAAAAAAATTAAATCCGATGGTCACATACACCTTCCGATTTATCTCGCAATCAAAAAATCTCGCCAATCTATCGGAGGGTCTGTGGCATTTCTAAAGTGAGGTAATAATAGTGTCGTTATTCATATTTAGTTGGCATAAGAAGACTGGCACCTCAATCGGATTTTCTCAAAGCGCAATGGGTGTTAGGTGCGTTGGTGTGGCAGTGCAATTTAAAATATGGTCCACGTTGTGTGGGCTGGCTCCACACGCTGGACAAATGTCTGCAATGGCGTTATCGATGCGGGACCAAAATGAATTGAATCTGGAGCACCATCCAGAGCGAAGCTGAGCCAAGGTTGTACGTGTGGGGCTAGGTAGCTGTTGTTTATCATTAGAGATATCAGGTGATCGAGCGCGAAAATCAACGATACTGTACGGTAGATTGATGTGAATGAGGAAGGCCAAACCCCCTCCAGCATTACTTTCTCGGTCGCGTCTGATGACGTTATAGTTCCCATGCAGGCCCGTGCGCAGGGGGGGGGGGTTTGGGGGTTGAAACCCCCCCTATTGGCAAATGTTGTCAGAATTTCTTATTAAATACTATTGTTCTCATAAGGCAAAAATTTAACTTCATAAAAATGTAAACTGGCGTTGTTAATTTATACCTTGCCAAAAGAATTTTCTCTCGCCGCTAGACACCATCCAGTTCCGGACAGTTCAAGCACATTCGTGGTAGAAACTCATAAGTGTTGGTATGCAATCCGAAAAGCGGTATTTTCCCTATACCGAACGTATTGTAATTCAAAGATAAATGTAACCGCGCGGCATGTGTAGATTGTAGTGGGTGAACTATTGTAGGACATTGCAGGGGATTTGTTGTTGATTGCGACATTTCAAGGCTCTAGCTGCCAAGGTTTAGAGGTTACATCCGTCAAAAGATGAGATTTTAAGATGAAAAAATCAGCCATTGTACTCTATTCCGATTCCTTTATCAACCTCTATAGGAAAATGCATACTAATGAAATGACTCAGCATTGGTTTTAGGTAGTTTTTTTCCTAAAGTTCATTAAAATCCATTTAAAACGGCGTTACAAGCCGTGCTCTGTGGCCATGATTGTTCGGTCACTACTCTGTGATATAGAGATTCATAGAGAGAGAGAGTTTCTAAACTCGTCATGACCCGCCGCAAATTTATTATTCAGAAGAAGATGATAAGAAACATTCTTATTGTAGAATAATAAACTGATAATGCGACTAATAAGTGGTATGTCTGACAACCGTATCACACTCCGAATTTTGTTGTCTTTGTAACGTTGACGATTACACATGCCACACGGTAGTCGTCAACGAACCATCCTCCACTAGGAGTTAGGGTAAATCAAGGTAGGTAAAAGCCTAGGGGAACGACATGACATCCCTATCGTAACTATGAAGAAATCCTTATTCTCCTCGTGAAATATTGCCACCAGGTTTATATAAGATTTATACCTCAGGCTCGTCCTTTGGTATTTGGTTTACTATAATTCGGTGACTCACCCCTCGCTCCGCTCAGATCTCACACTGTCAGTCTCGCATTAAGGTACGTGTTCGTAGAGACGACTCTTGGGATGATCGCTCAGCGATCGTAGTTTTGCATCCCATTCCGAGCCATATTTGCATATTTTTGTAATGGTGTTACTTTCCATGTGTCGACCATAACATGTCTGTATAGAAAATATGCGCGTATAGTGGTCAGAACCGATGGTTTAACTGCGATCGCTGAGCGATCATCACATGAGTCGTCTCTACGAACACGTACCTTTAGAGAATTCGCCAATATTTTTGCGAAGCAGTGCTGTTGCGAAATAGGATAAGACGAAGTGCAAGCGCAGCGAGCAGTGAGCTAATGGAAAGCAATTTGTTGGATTTAGATCTCTGGCTCGTCCATACATTTACTCAAATCCTATAGGTCGTCTGTTAACTAAGATCTCGCTGTCTGTCGCCCTTTTCACAATTCGCCAAAAAGTTGATACGTAGCGCTGCTTGGAAATAGGATGAAGCGAGCGCAACGAGCGGTGAGTTAATGTCAGGCAATTCGTAAGCTTTATATTTCTGACTCGTCCATACATATACTCAGACCCTGCACCTCGCCCTTTACTCCGCTCAGACCTCGCTTTATCTGTCTCGCTATTTAGTATTCGCGACGTAGTGCTGTTGCGGAACAAGGTAAGTCCAGCGAGCGGTAAGTCAATGGATGACAATTCGTAAAATTTAGACCTCTGGCTCGTCCTTAAGTTTACCTAAATCCTGTGCCTTGCCCTTCGCTTCATCCAGACCTCGCCATGCCTTTTGCGCTTTTCAGAATTCGCCTAAATTTGCGACGCAGTGAAGGTGCTAAGAATAATAAGGCGAGGTGCAAGCGCGGCGATCGGTAAGCCAATGGACGCCATTTCGTGAAATTTAAACCTATGACTCGTCCGTATAACCTGTAGCTCAGAATACTCTGCGCGCTCACACCCTGTCTGTCGTGCATTAGAAAAACAGCCAACATGTTTGCGACATAGACCTCGGACCTGGAACCTGGATATATGACTCTGGATTTGCTTGACAACCGAATTCCGCTAGTTTGTGTACAGCATTGGGCTTTTGGGAGTCTGGTCACCTTATTTTAGCCTGTATATTTTAAACTTTTAATATACCTTTCAATGAAAAATTTGAATATATAAGTTAAACCCCCCCCCCCCCTTGGATGATTCCTGCGCACGGGCCTGTATCCCATGTGAGCTGTGCGAATGGTTGGAGTTGAGTTTAGTCTCCTGAACAGCTGCTATCTGGATGTGGTGTCTGTCCATGAATTCAGTAAGCTTAACGATTTTATGCTGGAGTCCATTGCAGTTTAGTTGGACGATTTTCCTTTTGGAGTAGTTAACATCGATGGGTCGTGGAGCTGGGGTAAAATTTGGTCTTGTTTCGACTGGCCGTAAAGCGTTTGCCGGGGTCGAAGGTGATGATTGTTGGGAACCGTAGTTGCGCGGCTGTTGAGGGTTGGATGATGAGTGTCGCCCTCTATTTCTACACCGACTCGCTGTATAAGTTGGTCCCCGTTCATTATGATTGGTAAATCCCCAGCAGTTTTTTAAGTGAACCCATTCTCCGCAGCATGTATGTTCAACCGACGTTTGAACATTGGTCCTCATGGCCATGCCGATGGCATGGGTCGTTCCGGTTCGTAGACCCGGTCGCAGTAGGAGCGCGATTAACTAGTGAAAATTGGCCTCAATTGCCGGAGTCTCAAATTAGGTTTTGCTAAGAAAAGTTTTTTTTATGTTGCACTAATTTGAATCAGCGGCCATAGAAACAGCACGCAAAAAGCAAGTTACAAAAATATAAAGGACGGAATCGGAACATAAATCATAGGGACGCCCATGAAACTAGTATCCAAATTTTGGCCGTGCCCGAAATTAGCCTCGGTCTCATGAAGATTGTATAGAACTTTGAATGGACGGCGTGCAAAAAATCCAGCTATTCTCTTTTCTATAGGGTGTATATAGAATCTAACTAAAAACTAAATGTTGGAAAGGTATCCGCCAAAGAAAAATTCTACAGCTGCAAGAAATAATTTTCACTGTAGTTTGGTGGGGGCTCCTAAATCAATTATTACTTACCAGCATAATCTACTAGACCCGCTCTATGGCTCACTTCGTTGAGTCGCACTCTACAATGCAAGTAATCTAGAGGTCCGGAAATCGAGTCTCGGCGTGGTCCAAAATTTCCGTACATCTGCGGATAGGAAATGTATAGTGCTTGCAACATTATATACACTCCGAAAGGATATGCAATGTAACGTTGACTCGAAATTGCCTATAATCGGCACACCATGGCCCCACATGGGGCTATACGGTACTGAGAAGAAGTAGAAGCATACTACCAATTATTATCAAACTGTAACGGCGACATCATTACGATACAGAGATACTAGATTGCAACTACAATAAATTTATTAAAGCTGCCACTAAACTGCATATTTGGTTGATCCTATGCATTCAGTCTTATCCAGTGTATCCACCGAAAATGCTAAAGTGGCAAATTGAAGCGATATCAATTCTTTTTAACAGTTGAAACACTTTTCTTTGGCGGATTGTTTTTCAACGTGTTGTTTTTAGCCTATAGACCTCCACAATCTCTTAAATGCATAGAACGTTAACGTTCATTGTTTATCCGTTTAAAATTTCGAAGGTCCTTCTGAATATTATCCGAATTATCTTCCTTCGAATGACACCCATCTTGTCCATATGTAGTTTACTGAGGAAAATGTCCTTCTGCATTCTTAAACCGAGTTACTCATTTCAGTCTTCCTGAGATCTTTCCCGTTATTGCAAAGGGTAATCTGGACTAAAAAAAAACATCCGGATTAAGGCAATCATTTTTTTTCTGAAGAAAATCTGTTCAAATAAATCAGTAAATGGCACAAAGCTCCACAAATGTGTTTTTTCTAGAATTAGTCAGATCATATCAATTGCTAAACCGTTCCGTTAGTAGGAAGGAACGTGGTCAAATCTGTCATTACACACCATTACGCACACTGAAAATCCAAAAAATCTGAAAACATTTAGTCTTCCGGATTATCATGATATCCGAATTAAAAGCGATCCGGATTAACGAGTCACGACTTTTGGTGGAAACCTTTTTTTCTGAAGGTTGCCTAGAAGGTTTTAGCCCTGTCAATCGGTAAACTAATATTGGTCCTGTTACCTTACTTGTTCGCGTAGGGGTTTTTTTTTTCTTAAAAGAACCTGCTTATGAGGGTGAGGCCCTAAGGACCCACGTTCTCCTGTGTGTCTTGTATATTCGATAGAAAAATATTGTTGTGTGTCTTGCCAGGATGGATCCGCAATAAGCTCAAAATAATTTTTTTTTCATATCGCAATCAAAGTCCTACTTCGTCTAATTTAATAATAATATGAGTTACTACCAACACTCGAAAAAAGTCCTTAAACAATATAAACAATTGATCAGATATCCTTGACAGAATATCTAATGAGGTCAATATTCCAATAGCACATCCCCTACCTAGCTCGCAACTCGACCGAACAAACCAAAAACAAACTTCTTGTACTTTGTGCAGCGCTAACTCGAAAACTCTTTCAAGTAAACTTTACTCGCTGTCGAAATTGTTATTTAATCCAACCACGTATTCTGCAATCTTTGAAAATCATTTTCGTGACTTGTACTTACTTAGTTTTCAGCAGCGTAGGTATAGTTGGCGGTAGGATAATTAAATACAGAGGCTAAAACAACGCCTTCGTGTTTTCAGGTATAACGTTTCGTTCCAGGATTTCAGTGTATCCAACAACTTTGCAAATTTCCGAGCTCAAGTAAATTTGAATGTGACACGCGGGAGGAAAGAAAGGATGTTGGATCGTTGGTAGAGTTCCTTTGCTAGTGTTTCGTTTATAATCGTATTTCTGGGAGATGCAGTGTAAAATGTCAAACACATATTAAAACAGCTCATTTTTAACAGGTAGTTCAAAAGAAACTAGGGGGCTTCGCCCCCTGCTCGCTTTGCTCGCCAACCCCCGGGGGGCCGAGGCTAATTTCGGGCGCGGCCGAAATTTCGACACCCTTCGCTCTCCTTCAGCTAAAAGTTGTTTCGGGCGTGCCTATGACTTGTATTTAATCCCCCTCCTCATTCTTTTTCTTCCGTCTTGACAAAAGTTTTGGGCTTGGTTGAAATAAGTGGGCAAATAAAAATATTTACTCGGAAAATTTCATTGGGGTTGCGGGAGCATGACTCCACAGTACGATTCCATTCGTTTTTAACTTTTCTGTTGCTTTGGTAAAGACACATTAATTCAAGGTTTTGTGAAATTGGTGCAAAAAATGTTTCTTAGAAGAACCAAAATGGGGGTTGGGTTTGTATGGCCACCCCATGACCCCGTGGTCAGATTTGATCAATTCTTAGATGTGTTTTGTGTCATCAAGAGAAACACGTTTGTATGTAATTTTGTTGAAATTGGTGCACAAATAAAAAAGTTTTTCTTAGAAGAACCTAATTTGGGGGGTTAGGTTTGTATGGCAGCCCCATGACCCCATTATCCGATTTGATCCATTCTTATATATGTTATGTGTCATCAAGAGAAACAGATTTGTGTGAAATTTGGTTGAAATTGGTGCACAAATAAAAAAGTTTTTCTTAAAGAACCTAATTTGGGGAGTTAGGTTTCTCACGTATGTTGTGTGTCATCAATAGAAATACATTTGTGAACCTAATTTGGGGAGTTAGGTTTGTATGGCAGCCCCATGACCCCATGGTTCGATTTTATCGATTCTCACGTATGTTGTGTGTCATCGATAGAAATACATTTGTGTGGAATTTGGTTGAGATCGGTGCACAAATAAAAAAGTTTTTCTTAGAAGAACCTAATTTGGGGGATTAGGTTTGTATGGCAGCCCCATGGTCCGATTTTACCGATTCAAACATACAAACTGCCAGCAGCAAAAAGAATCATTTGTGCTAAATTTCAGTTTCATAGCTTTTAAATTGGCCGAGTAAAACGCGTAGCAACAGACGGACAGACAGACAGACGGACATCGCCCAATCGACTCCCCATGTCATGCTGATCATATATGTATACTTATTATATGGTCGGAGATGCTTCCTTCAATGCGTTACAAACTTCATGACAAAGTTAATATACCCTTCGTTGACTCTACGAGCGAAGGGTATAAAAATGTGGTGTATTGTGTGATGAAACTGATATTATTAAATTAACGTGTTTACCACACTTTAAGCATTCGCATTTGCATCCAATCTATTTACGAAAAATTTGCCACAAATGAATCCTGCTTACCTTTATCTTGAACATTATCGGTCGTCAATTCGACGACAGGAAATTAAATTTAAACAACTTTTGCAAGCCAATCATTTATTCACAAACGTGCAAAATCGGCAACTTGCTAATTACTTGAGTTAATTGTGTCGAAAACAGGAAGCTGAATATTCGGATGTTTCAAAGCAACCAGGATGCCATCGGTATTTGCATGCAGTTAGCTTTGTGGGGGCGGTGTGCACCGAAAAGAGGATCCATTACACCAAGAAACAATTGGCAATTTGAACTGTTTCCGCTAAAGAGACTATATACCACTGCTTTGTGTCGGCATACTATACAACCAACATCGTTACGAAATATCGTTTTCACGATAGTACAGAATATTGTTCACTAAGTGAATAACTTGATGGAAATCAATTACTGAGTACATTGGACTAGTGGTTAGCGTATTGTCCATGCGAAAGTCGCGTCTTAGTAACCCAATTTATAACTCGAGAACTACGGCCGGAATAGAATAATAACTATTCAAAAATGCAAAACAATTTGTAATGAGAAAAAATTCACATGTTTTCTTTTTCTGCCTATTGCTGCATGCATTTCTTCGTCGTATTAGCGGGTTTCAGTGAGTTTACTCCACAGGATAGGTCTTTACTTCAAGTAACAGAACAACTATTGAGAAATATGATAAATTCACAATAAACAAAATTATTAAGACAGTTATTTTTCAAATATTTTTTCTGTTTTTATTTCCTGAAATATAAGATTTCAGTAAGTTGACCCCCAGGATTGGTATACACAGGGCTCCGGTCGAAATAGCAGCATAACCATTGGAATATGCAGAAAATTCACAATGACCAACCATTCACAATGAGTTTTTTCTGCATATTTTCGTCTATATTTCTTTAACGTCTTAGTGATTTTTTGGACGACTTTCCCGCCAAATTGGTCACCTCCGTGAATTTAAAAATAATACTCAAACATAAAAAAAAAATGTCTCAGTGAGCATAATTGTGCATAAACCTCGTTGTATTTCTTGAACGAATTGCCAGATGTCTGTGAATTGATTCAACCGGATTGCTCTACACTCAGATTAAAA
This sequence comes from Microchrysa polita, assembly GCA_949715475.1. Taxonomy (NCBI): domain Eukaryota; kingdom Metazoa; phylum Arthropoda; class Insecta; order Diptera; family Stratiomyidae; genus Microchrysa; species Microchrysa polita. Next base: position 62,926,632 of record OX454417.1, read on the forward strand.
TAAGAAATATAAGAAATAAGTTTTTCTTAAAAGAACCTAATTTGGGGAGTTAGGTTTGTATGGCAGCCCCATGACCCAATATCCGATTTGATCCATTCTTAGATATATTTTGTGTCATCAAGACAAACACATTTGTGTGAAATTTGGTTGAAATTGGTGCACAAATAAAAAAGTTTTTCTTAAAAGAACCTAATTTGGGGTTGTTGGGTTTGTATTGCAGCCCCATGACCCCATGGTCCAATTTGATCAATTCTTAGATATGTTTTGTGTCATCAAAAGGAGCACGTTTGTGTGTCATTTGGTTGAAATTGGTGCACAATTAAAAAAGTTTTTCTTATAAGAACCTAATTTGGGGGGTTAGGTTTGTATGGCAGCCCCATGACCCCATTATCCGATTTGATCCATTCTTAGATATGTTTTGTGTCATCAAGAGAAACAGATTTGTCTAAAATTTGGTTGAAATTGGTGCACAAATAAAAAAGTTTTTCCTATAAGAACTTAAATTGGGGGGCTAGGTTTGTATGGCAACCCCATGACCCAGTGATACAATTTCGGTGATTCAAACATACAAACAGCCAGCAGCAATAATAAGCACTTGTGCAAAATTTCAGCTCCGTAGCTTTTATAGTGGCCGAGAAAAACGCTCTATGAGCGAAGGGTACAACAACTAAGCCATTCTACTTTAGGAACCGTGGTCCTACAGTAGCCTGACCTGCCTCGCAATTCAAAATGAACAATAATGAGTTGTTTTTTTTACAGACTTCTGTTTGAATTGCTTGAACATAGTAGCGGATTTTCGAAGATTTTCCCCAAATAGCAGAATAAGTATTGAAAACTTCGGAAAAAAATCACAATGTGCAAAATTATGAAGACAGTCCTTTTCCACATATTATTGTTCTGTATTTCTTGAACTAATTACAGGATTTCAGTAAATTGATTGAACTCTAACTCTATTGAAGTTTGCAAAGCATTCACAATAAGCAGAATTATAAAAACAGGTTTTTGTTTTCCAAATACTACCGTCTATATCTCCTGAACTAATTAGCGGATCTTGGTAAATTTCCACCACGGGATTGGACTCCATGCGATATTCTAATATTCTAATTTATTTTCTAGTCTAAAACCTTAGACAGACTGCATAAGTTAAACATATTTAACTCTTGATTATGTTTAACTAATGCGTATGTGTGCTTATCCACTTGATGATACTCGAATAACTTAATTTAAAAATCATTAACAAAACGTCATTAAAATTAAATTATGTTTACTCGTCGTGTATTCCGGTCTCGACTACTATAAAAATATTGGAATTCTGGAAGGAACAGCTGATTTGGGCTGTCAATTCATATTAAATGTTAACCGAAAAATTGCATAATTCATCTTAAAAGAGTAATACAATTAATAAATAATTAATTTTAACCATTTTGAATTAAACATAATTTATTGTTATTGACGATTGACCGTCAATAACAAGCGAGCAGTTTGGCGGTAGGATGACATCCGTAGTTTGCAACTTAGGGACCCGATTTTTTGTGCAACATCAACTGCGAACAAAATATACAAAATATACTTATTTCCATAAAGTGAAATGAATTGAAAATTTAGAAGTGAAGTGATTAGAAAAAGTGATTAGGTTCGTTCGTGTTCGTGTGCGGAACAGGCAGGAACAACCTAAATTTTATTCGTGTAAAATTATTCACAATCAAATTAGGGTATCCTGTTATATTCTGGAGAAAAAAACAAAACCCCAGCAAACGAGTCTAATCACTTACACTTTTTTTAAGTGCTATTATATATCTCGATAGTACAAAGCTGGACAGTTATTGTAATATTAATATTAGTGTCTGTAATAAACAGCGAAGGAAGTAAAGTTTGTGTGGTCTTTATTTATTTACTCAACACTAAAACTTGATATTTATATACTTATTTTTGTTGTAATCAATATTTAAAAGCACTTAATATTTTATTTAGTGGCGTCCGCAGTGATCTGGCTTACGAACACCTCCGTTATTATTTGAGAGATATTTCCTCCTAATTGCTCACTCGTCCTGAATATGTCCTTGAATTCATATTTTGGTATCATGCTTGAAACAGATTATAGTAAAAATAGAATGGAAGCAGGAACAGTAACAGCAGTAGCGTTCCAATGACGTAAAATTCAAATGCATTGTGCTGCTTTCTTCGGCAGTATTCAACGCGTCTAATATTTTTCAGGCATTAGACGGGTTGAATGCTGCCGAATAAGACACAAGGCATTTTAGAGGAGTGAACTAATCATCCATATAATATGCATTGGAACGCTGCGCTGCTGCTATTTTCATTATATTTCTATCATAATAGCCTATTACTGCTTGTTTGAGATTGACGAGCTGAAACGACATAAAAAAAGGAATTCACAAAGCATCACCTAATGTATGAATAAGGATACTTATCTGATCCGCACCGCCAATATCGCCACTTGCATCACAGTCAAGCTCTGCTCATCGCTTCCCAGCACACATGTTGGCGCAATCTCTTCCTTCTGCGTCTTGCTCATCGTCCAAGCATCCTCGAACATCGTCATCCTAAAAAAAAAGAATATTTGAATTTAAATTATTGTATAGATTTGATTGAAATTGAAATTTATTGATATTGTTTACTTACCTTGCTTATGACAACTATTCATATTACATACACTAAAACAGCTGATGAATACATAGAGTACATGGTCGTTTGACCTACATTTGCAATCTGCTAAATACATATTACTTTAGTAGGCTCATTCTCTCGTAGATCTTATAGAATGGTTAGTCTTATCGCCCAGAGAAGACACACACAATATTCAAAAAGCTTCTCCATTATATTGAATTGATTTTTTGTTAATTTTGCATAGTTATGTTATCTTTTGCTTATTTACGCTGTTGGATGAAAGTGCGCAATGATTTTCTCAATCTAAGATGATGGCTTAAACAAGCAAAATATGGCGTAGCTATGCAAAATAAACAAAAATTCCATTCAATACAATGGAAAAGCTTTCTAAATATGGTGTGTGTCTTCTCTACGCGATAAGACTAATCAGCCGACAGGTACTGAATAAGAGCTATCAGAAACTCGGCCTTTTAATTCATTTCTATTTTTATTAATTCAGTTGCTAACATGTTAACATTTTTGCATACATAATGTATTCGTTAATTTTTAGAAAGTTAATCATGTACTCGTATGTTATTTGAAAAAATCGAGGACAAGAGTTTTGCGCAATTTTGCCCTTTTTTTGCTCTATTAGACAGTTTTGGAAATGGGTCTTCAAATTTTTTAAATGGTCAAATGCAATGTAATGTTGCTTGAAATTTTTTTTAAGTTCCGTATTTGGCGTAAAGCTGCTTCAAAACAAATTATTCCATGAGCATCCGAAGCTCTTCATCTTCTCATGGAACTTCTTCACTATTATCACATTCTTCGCCTAATTCCAACTCAACACTGCTATTATCCGTTTGCAAATTACTGCCGGTATTTATAAATGACTTAATATTTTGGTCGCAATCGGTAACTTTCTGTTGTTTGGTGCCATCTTGAATGACTTTCAAAACATGCACCCTTATGAAACCAAACCTAAACTCATAATTTAGCAGAAAATGCAAGGATTTAGTCTGCCAGTAGAACAATTTCTTGGGAACATCTCCAACAAGCGGACGCGGAGTTCCCATTAACGGACATTTCTGAGAATATCAACGTCCGTATGAAACAAATTTGTCCGGATATGAGAGCGTCGCGTCCGTTTATTGGAGATGTGTCGACGAAATGTTCCACAAACTACTGTCCGTGTCCGTTCTTTGGAGTGTCCGCTTATTAGAATGAAAGTTACACACAAATCACTGGAAAAACATATGTTCCAAATAATTTGTCCGTTTATTAGAGATGTCCGCTTATCGGAGCTGTCCGCAAAGAGAGCTTTCACTGTATATAAATAATAGTTAAACCGACAATTTACACTGATTGTAAAAAAATCAATTGCATGAGAATCCGAACTGTAATTAGCAAAATATTTAATTTTGACAGTTCAAATGTAATTATGTATTTTAGCCGTGTGTCACTAGATGACTTTTAACATGCTTGAGTTCAAATATCATTAACTCAAGCATGTTTAACTCCAATCGTCTGTCTAGGATTTAACGCCGAAGTATTCAATTAAACGCTAATGTGTTATACATATATCATATAGCAAAGATAACTTTATGTAGCTTTTTTTGTCTTCAGACGATTTTTCTGTATCTCTTACCGTTTTTGTAATAATCGTAAAAAAACGAAAAAATGTTCTTTTTCCCCCCTTTTTTAAGGTTGCGGACCCGCAATCGGTTGGGAATTTTAATGCCATCCCCAACCATAATCAAAAAAAAAATTTCTGCTGTAGGATTTTTGCCGTTCGATGCCCAACACGCAAAAAGCGAACAAACAAAGGAGGTAGAACAATTCCAACCCGCCCAAGCTCAAGGCAATGGTTCATCCATTAGCCAAGCAAGGGAAGTGAGGTGAGCAAGGTGAGGGATGTATGCACCAACCGCCGACAACACCCTCTTAGGGAAGTGCTTTCCGCACAGGAACAGAGGTTTGACGTGGCTAACAAGACGACGAAATTGGTCTAACTAATCCTAAAGAACAAGAAACCAACGCTTTCCGGAGCTCAAAGATGGAAAATTGAGATAGAAAAGGCGAGGGAAAGGGGTGAACCCATCAGGCCGCGACCAGAACGTACCCATGGCAAATCCCAAGACCTGCCCGCGGGGCCTAAAAACAACCCACCTAAAAGAAACAGCCCGGAATCTCAATCACCCGAAGAAGGAGTAGAGAAAAAGCGGCCGAACATACTAGAGAAACTCGGTCGACGAAAGCCGGGTCTTCAGAAGTATCATCGGAGGGCAAGAAAATTCTCTGCTGCCTTAAAATGGCTATGGTTCTGGATAAATACCCAGCCGAAAAACTCACTAACGAGCAGGCTAAGGACGTGCAACGGGCCATCGTGTTTGAGATGTGGAGGTGTGAACCGCCCAAAGCCCCTCTTTTCACGAACATGTACCCGGACAAAGGCGTTCTGTATACTCGTAAAACCTGCGCAAATCAGGAACAAAGAACTGGTTCAGCGTTACAATACCTTTCATCAATCCATGGGAGGGAGCAATCCATCACGTGGGAAATGCGAGGCAAGTGGTAATTATTGTTCGGGTCCCCAATATGGACATCGTTGGCACTGAGAAGCCGAAGCAGATTCTAACGCTTCTGAAGACCCGGAACCAGGGGCTAAACACCACAAACTCTCATGCGTAGCTGAAAACGTTATGCATTTTGTCTACATTGGAACACTTTTTTTCCATTTTGGGACACACTACTGAGAGCGTTTTCTGAAACCAGTCGACAAGTGATGCGTCACTACTGATTATATTGATCAGTACATTTTACCAGCTTCTGTAAATTTTCTGATAATATCCGAAGTCCAATTATTTTTGATTGAATATTTTTTTACGCCAATTCTGTTCTTTTTTGATCTGCTAAAAAAATATTTACCATTTTTTAATCAAAATTGTCCTTGTCTTTTGCTATGAGACATAACAGTCGTTCGTCCCAAATGTAATGCCAATATGTCGCCGGGCCGCATTAACAAAGCCAGGGAACCGCATGTGGGCCGCGGGCCGCGGGTTGGAGAGACCTGTCTTAGACGAGCCATCGCTATCGGGTCAGAGATACATAAGTATGGATATCGACAAAGTTATAAGCCAGTCGAATTATATCGTAACCCGAGAAAAATTGATTGGGATCTCTACAGGGAGCGTCTGTCCACCAATGTAACAGAAGCTTTCCGGGTATATTAAAACTACATTTTATGTGGAGGCCATGGCGGATAAACTGCAAGCCGCAATAAAGACCTCCTTCGTAAAGAGCTTCAGATTAACGAGACGACATACCAATGCGAAGTGCAAATGGTAGAACTCATACCTGAACAGCCTGCTTAAGAAGACACGGAAACTCTTCAACGCGGCGAAAAGTACTGGGGATTGATACGCATACCGTGTCACTCTAACCTGGAACAGCCAAGAAATCAGGAAAGCTGAGAGGGAATCCTGGAAGAAGTTCTGCGAAGAGATCGAGGATCTAAATGAAGGAACGAGACCCCAGAAGATTCTGGCCAGGGATCCAACAAACCCCATCGGAACGCTTTAGAACGCCGACGGACATCAAACAAAAACAGGTAGGGAAACCCTGGAAGTCCTTCTGGTGTCTCACTTTCCTGGATGCACTATAACAACGGGAAGCATATATTAGTTGGACGACGACTCCCTGCATTTCAGAGCAAACAAAAACGACCGTTCGCTTGCAAACCAAATAGTAACTTATAATAGGAAGGAATGGGGAGGGGTCAACTTTATGGAACATTACAAACTTCAGGGGGCAAGACGGTGTCTATCCAGACACGACTCTGGCTCCACATTTACTATAACTGTTTAGAGACAGCATAGATTTAGGATATATTCCAATCACTTCCAATCCAAGCAGGTAAAAGTAGCATTTCTGGCAAAGTCTGGGCGTGAACAAACCCTATCAAAATTGTATAGGCCAATAAGCCTAACCTCCTTACTTTCTCAAGTCATTGGAAAAGCTCGTCGATAAACATATCAGGGACAGGTGCCTTTCGCTTTTCCCTTTGCACTCAAATCAAGATGCTTATCAAACAGGGAGATCGGGTGAATCAGTATTATACCCCTCAGTTGGGAAGATTGAGACCACAAAGAAAGAAGGCTCGCGGTCTTCTTGGACATAGAGGGGGCCTTCGACAATAATTCCTTTGATTCTTTTGTACATGACGCCTTGAATCATGGAGTCCAACAACCCTCTGTCTGTTGATAAAATCAATGTTTCGGGCACGACAAGTACAATCAAAACTATTCGGTGAAACATTGTATACAGCTATCCCTAAAGGATGCCCACAGGAGGAAATATTATCACCTCTCCTGTGGAACCTTGTGGTCGACAGCTTACTGGTTCATATAAACAACATTGGTTTCAATACCCAAAGACATGCCGATGATATCAGCATCCTGATCAGGGGAACATTTCCAGAGGCTCTTTCCGAGCTTATGCAACAAGCTCTTACTTTAGTGGAGGATTGGTGCAGGAGGGTAGACCTATCTGTCAATCCCGCCAAAACAATACAAACAAACACAATAAATGCTCCAACTTTATTTAATCAACAGTTGCACTTTACCACTGAGTAAAAGATCTGGGAGTAACTCTCGCCAACAGACTCACGTGGAAGAAGCAGCTGCAAAACGTAATTACCTACAAAAGGTAAACAGACTCTATGTGCAACCAAAAGAGCAATTGGGGAAAACGTTGGGGCTAAAACTACGAATGATACACTGGATTTACAAATCTATGGCTCGATAGTCTGGTAGAGTAAAACCAATCAACAAATAACTGCTGCGAAGTTGGCATTTGTAGAAAGACTGGCCTGCGCAAGCAAAACCGGCCGCGGCGCCATGCGCTGTGCACTAAGTTTAACTCTAGAGAAACTACTTGACCTGTCACCACTAGACCTTACAATCACAGAAGAGGCAAGAATGGCAGATTACAGACTACAACCATCAAACATGTGGACACCACTAAAAGTAGGACACTGTCGGATTACAGAAATCATTGCAAATCCTATCCTAGATATGGGCAGCGATTATGCCCCGGCTAAGTATACCTTCGACTCCGACACCCATACCTCTATAGGCAGGGAAGACTAAAGTAAATGGAACGACAACCATACCTGACAAAGCATTTAGTGTGGGACACAGATGGGTCCAAGACAGCCGAAGCAACAGGGGCAGGAGCTTATACTAAAACAAACAACTGTAGTATCACCCAATCCCTAGATCATCACACAACTGTCTTCCAGGTAGAACTTATACATAACATAAACCTTGCAGTAGAGAAGAGTACTCGAAAGAAATATACAAGTTAGACCACCTATATTCTCTCCGACAGTCAAGCTGCCATAAAGGTTATTGCAAGTCCCAAGACAACAACTAAGTTGGTTTGGGAGTGCCAACAGAACCTCAAAAGCCTAGCTACCCGAAACAACGTAACCCTGAAATTGGTAACAGGACATAAGGGGATTGAAGGCAACGAGAATGCGAAGAGAGGGTTCCGAACTACCATTCGCTGGTCCGGAACCTGCAATCGGAATTAACAAATCCCCTTGTCAAACAGTGGACTGAATAAAAATTTCAAAATCGATGGAGACTTGCTGAAGGGCTCAGACACAGGAAGCGTATGCTGGGAGCCAACTGGCAAACCAGTAGTATCGAAGTCCTAAGCTTTAGCAAAAAGAACCTCATTGCAGTGACCGGTCACTGCACCCTGCGAAAACACCTGCATACAATCGGGATCTACACACAATATCCACTATGTTACCTCTGTAACGAAGACGAGGAATCAGCCTTGCAAGTTATTGTTGAGTGCCCTGCTCTTATGAGCTGGAGACACCCCTTCGTTGTAGCTCAGACCATTGGAATGGGCGTGCGCAAAATAAACCCGGTTAACTTTCTTCTAAGCCTTTTACGAAGGACAGACCTGATAACCTGAAACTCTTTCGCTATAATGTGCGATACGTACAAACGTCAAACACTATAGTCGAGATCGCCCCGTGCTCCGTCTTTTAACCCGAAATTAACATCAAAATCATAGTTCAAACGTTGTCGGCAATGCTTTTTCTTACTACACGTTCCATCCACCGCGATCATTCACAATCGTTTAGTGTTATATTGTGGTTCGAGTATTGGATTGACACTTTCCCATAACCGTATTACTGGTACAGTCGAACCTCGACAATTGCGCAATCTATAAACTGCATTTCCCGATAATTTGAATTATTATTGTCGAAAACGTGCCCAACATGGACATATGCTGCTCCATTTCATGTGCTGTTAAGGCAAATAAATAGCCTTCTATAAAATGTTCCGTCTTTTATGGAAAATTCTTTCATAGTAAGTGTGTGAATTTATCTAATTTAGTCCACTGAGAAAAAAATTTCATTTTAATTCAAAAATGTCACTATTTTGTTTTTAACCCATTTTAGGCCGCTGTTCGAAAAATCGAACAGCAAATTTGCTCATTTTCAATCTAAAAATTTTCTATAGCGAGTATCTGAACTTGTTAATGTTTGGGGTTTATTTAATAGAGTATTTTGTTGGCTTTCAGAAAATGTGCTATGTACCTCACCACCGACCCCCCGTGACCCCCAAAGGGGGTGACGAAAAATACCTTGCAAATAGACCTTTTTTTAATCAATGAAAGTAATAATTTGTTTTTTTAGTTCCTCTCTAAAAGTCATTTGTTTTTAAAGACAAAGGTTCAAAATAACTAATAAAATAACTATCACTTATATTTTGCATTGTTAAAAGCATTCACGAGTCATGCAAAAATGACTGTTCGATTTTTCGAACAATGGCCATACTCCTGTAAACCAGTTGTGTCTAATCGTGTGCGTTGCAATAAATATTTTCCGGCTCTTGTTTCGTTCTGTGGTGACAAATTACATTTGATTTATTATTAGTCGTAGACCAGCGTGTGTGTATGGGACAATTTGATATTTGTAGCCAAAAGTTATTTAGGAAATTGGAATACATATATGGAAAGTAAGTATAATTGTGCTCCTTACGTGTAACACAGGAATATACAGAATGTATGCATTAGGATATATTTCTGTTATTGATGACGCAGTTATCATGAGTGCCAGCCATTCCACCGACGACTACCCGATTCGCCGCCGCAAGGCCCTGACTATAAGTGAGATCTTAGAAGAATTAGAGAAAACCAATGACGACGAAATTAACACCGTTGCCGCGATTCCTCCCGAGAAGTTCGATGGCCTGACTGATGAGGAGGATATTGACGATGAGGAGTTGGCCATAGAAGAAGAACTTAATAAGGATATGGCTGGAACCTTCGAGTTTGAAACCGAAAGGGACAGACAAGGACTAACCGATTTTGACGATAGTGCTCCTTCTGTTAGCCAAAGGCGGTCAGATCGAACGAGTGACACGAGGAATGAGCCACCTCAAAAATTATTAAAGTTATCATCAGCGTCTGCGGATAATTGAAAAAACGTCGCCAAAGAATCTGTTTTGCCGTTTGGGCTTATGAACAGACCCGAAGAATTAGAAGAGCTGCGGAACAATATCAAAAATCAGCTAAAGGACAAATCTCCTTCGGACATTTTTGGGCTCTTGTTCGATAGCCAAGTCCTCGACTTTATCGTCAGAGAAACGAAACGGTACGCGATGCAGCACAACGATGTCCAGTTTGCCGAAATGTTTGACGTGGCATTGCTGAAAAGGTTTATCGGCATTTTAGTATTATCGGGGTACAATAAGCTGCCACAAATGAATTGTTATTGGTTCCAGAATCCAACCCTTGGGTCACCGATTGTGCAGCAAACAATGCCTTGCTCAGTCTTTCGAAAAATCAAACAGTACCTGCATTTTCAGGATAATGATAATCTTGACCGCACGGATAAATACACCAAGATCCGAAACTTATATAATTTACTGAACACTAAGTTTATGCAGTTTGGCGTCTTTGAGGAGCATTTGTCCGTTTACGAACAAATGCTGCCTTATTTTGGACGCCATAGCTGCAAAATCTATATGCGGAACAGGCCCATAAAATTTGGCTACAAGACTTGGTGCATGGCAGGAGCTAATGGTTATGTCTTTCGCATTCAACCATACGGAGGAGCGTGTGACCATTATGATAAATCACTAGGATTAGGTGCATCTGTCGTCAAGGATATGGTGAATCAGTTAGAGTTTCCGGAAAGACATCAACTCTATTTTGACAACTTTTTCACGTCACATTTCCTGATGTGCTTGCTACGTGAGAAACGTATTTGCGCGACAGGAACAGTGAGGAACAATCGTTTGGGGAAGCCTAGCCCTGATCTTAAAAGCGGTAAAAGTCTGCCTAAAGGTAATATGAGTATTACTTACCATTTATTTCCGAAAATTACTTATTGATTATTCTTTTTTTTTTATATAACAGGAGAATTCGATGCAAAATATGACCGAGCTAATAACTTCATATGCTGTCGTTGGCAAGATAAAAAAGAAGTAACGTTGTTGTCCAACTTCAACGGAGTGTCTCCTTTGATAACTACCAAAGGAAGACAGCGAGGCGACAATAATCAACCCACACAAATTATTGTGCAACAGCCCAACATGATCTGCAACAACTCTTTTATGGGCGGGGTTGATTTGCATGATAATGCAGTTGCCAATTACCGAAGTGGCATCCGCTCCAAGAAATGGTGGTGGCCACTTTGGTTGGGGATCTTGGAAACGGCTATCGTTAATGTGTGGAAACTGGACTGCCTTGTAAAGAAGGGCTTGAATCAGCCTAGAGACAATTAAAATGTGCAGGAAGTGCCAAGTGCATTTGCACGTGAATAATTGTTTTGCTGCCCACCATAATTGGAAGGAATAGTTATAAGAATAGCATGTAAGCGTTAGCGTAAGTAAAAAATCGGAATAAAAATTAAAAATTCAATTGTATTTTCACAATGCCTCTGTTATGTTTTTTTTATTTCTACGCAGGTCATTATGCCAAGATTCCAATTTGTGCCGACACATGTATAGTGTGTTTGTATATTTTTGCCTAAGAACAATACATTTTTCATATTCACCGATGATATATTGACCTCTGAGTTATAAATTTCGTCTGATCACCAGTGATATATAAGTACACATCGTGAAATGGCAATATGTATTAAATATTTAGCTATGAAGCTCGCTACGTACATGTTTGTGTAGCACAAATCAATTAAGTCGTTAGGTGCAAATGACATTATGGCGAACGGCCATTGTTCGAATAATCGAACAGTCGATTCTGGCTAAACTAGCAAAGATAGAAAAATTTTGACTTTAGATTTGAATTTATTGGGTCCTAATTACCTAAGTAATCATATTTTCATCAGTAAATTCGAACATTTTTTTCTCGCGGCCTGAAATGGGTTAAATTTCTTGAAAAACTTTTGATTCTAAATAGAAAATTTCATTTCAAAATATAAACATTTTCCTTTTTAAAGTTTTAATCTAAAACCACCTTTTAATCCAAAATATACAAATATTTTAAAATAAGAGTTTCATACATTCATATTTTCAAAAAATCAAACCTTTTATTCTAAAATGTAATCACTTAATTCCAACTGGTATTCACTTTTACGGAAATAAACAAGAGGTAACAAGTTCTTGCTTTAAATGTAAAGTATGTTTGAAAATCTTTGAAACGGTAAATTTTCAATCGAGTCATACCACTCATGGCATACAGTGCGCAGTAGTTCGTGAATAAGTAAATTGGTGAGTGCGTGATAATAAAATTCGATAAAATAGAAGTGAACAATGTCGGAAATAAGTCCAAATTACGTACAATTTGAAAATGGTGTTGTTTTGGAATTCGTGAGCGAAAGAATTGCCCAAAATGAGGCTATATTTCAAGAATGGAAATTATCTTTAGAAACAATTGATTTTCTCAAAAAAGAAGAAATTTCGTCAGATGTACTAAAGGTAATGGCCATTTCGGATATACAGCCTCTGTTCGAAAAAGGTAATCTAAGTTTTGGACAACAAGTTTTGTTTGCTGCCGGATTGAAACAATGGCGAAAAGAAATGGTAAGGAACAAAGACCCAAATACATACAGTTTGGCGAAAAACAAAAATGCTTTTCATGCGCTTCCATGTCTGGGCATCTCATTTGAACAATGGCCAACAGAATTCTTGTTTAAAATGATATCAGATGTTTTTTTCTTATTCGATACACAACACTTTTGAAAATTATTTTCGTTGATATAATAAGATAAACAAACAAGGAGGCACAGGCGAAAAAGCAGTCTACATTGTGTATTTGTAGTCAAACGTTTAAAGTGTTCATTTGAAAATTGTGCAAAGTGTTCATTTCAAAATTCAAAATCAAGAGCCCTGATTTTATTTCTTAATAAATCCAAAACCGGTTGAAATCGGTGCTACTATGTTATATAATTAATATCAAAGAAAATTGCTTGAAGTGTAACTCGTGTTCGGGCCTTTTAGAACTGTGAATATAATTTTAAAATTGTGGATATAATTTACTACCAGGACGAGGTGTCTGTACGTTTCCTTTAAAAATTGGCCAAATTTTAACTCAGATTTATTTAAATTGTCCCAAATATTCTGCAATTTGGTCAGAATTGTGCAAATTATGCCAAAATCGGGCAAAAATTGACCCTACTATCCGTACATTACTGAAAACGGCCAATTTTAAGTGCATCCGCGGGAGAGCGATGGTGATTTTGAGAAAAAGGTTTAGGAATTATTATTAGGAATTATTATTAATCAGGGCGAAACATTATAATATTTCCGAAAATGAAACATAATAGTAAATGCTCTTTTCTATAGAACTTGCCTTTTGATTTACACGAAGCTTCTACGATAACGGCAACACAAGAATGGCTTAGTTCATCATTTAACGAATCAAATAAATCTATTTCGCTTTCATTATCCGACCAAGATTCTAAGTAAGTTTCTTTGTATGACAACATAATTGAACAACTATAGATCAAAGATTTATTTATAGAAAATTAGACGGCTTTGGACCCGAAGATCTCCGCAAAATTCTACAGCAAAGCATTAAAGGTCGGCTCATCCTTGATGCTTACAGCATAAATGATAAGCTGGAACCACACCATCAAAAGGACCTGGTTCACCTTGTCGTGGATTTTTGCACTGGCGAAAAAAGGCGGTTGTCTACGTCAAATTTAGAAACCATAGCGGAAACAATCAAAAAAGTTTTTCCCTCAGAGGATCCGGTACGAATGCCTATTGAATACGATTTGTTGATAAAATTACAAATATTTATTAAAATTCTGCAGGAATTGTATTACAAACCCCGCCGAAAAAGGAAAAATCCAAGCGGCAAACTATACGATCGGTATAGCAATATATGCTTTAAGACTAAATACTTGAAACAGGATCATTCGGTAGACCCAAAAGTGAGTGACACCAGAAATCAGGACAAAGACACTGGTAAGGGATTATAGTATATTTTCTTATGATTGAATATGTTGGTAATCAATGTATATTGGCAGCCTTATTGAAAGAAAAGTTGCTCATTCTTCAAAGTGAGCATCTTCCGGAAGAAAGTCTCATTGAATTGTGGAAGGACACCTCTAATTACCGGACGAACATTTTCAAAAACTCATCCGATAAAGGGATAGACAATTTCTTTCGGGATTGGCCTCATTACAACCGTCACTACGGACAAAAGCTGGTATTTATTTTTTTTTTTCATAAATATTCAGAAACCAATGCTGATATAAATCATTCAATAGATTGAAATTGATTTTGATTTAATGTTCCCAACGAAGGGGAATTTATTGATCGACAAATTTGATCTTTTCAACCAAAAAAGTTTGGTTTTCTTTGAAAAGAATATAAAGGACAAAGCAAACAGAACTTTATTCAACCAATTAAAAGAAAAAGAAGATCTGCATCAAGGTATTAGCTAATATTTTTATTCTTTTGTTTGAAGTAAAAACTAATGTTTCACAGACACCAGAGATCTATATATCACGAAGCTACTGTTTGCAATTTTTCAACCCAAAAGGCTCAGCAGAACCGTCAAGCCAACTATTGCCGATGGCCAGGAAGACTTTGTTTTACACCTATTCAATATAAACACGTTACATGAGCGTCTCGAAGATTTAAAAACCAGATTCAACAAATCAAAGCAAACTATTCAGCCCCGCATTATTGTGTTAGGACCAAACGAAACCACCCTGGAACAAATTTTCGTCTATTGCGACGGAGTTAGATATAAGGTAGAAACATTCCGTAAATGCATTGCGTTGATTATTAAGTTGATATTTGTATTTGACTTACAATATTCCGATATTAGCAAGCAAGTTTGGCTTTTCTTTCAAGAATATTTTTTTGGCATACAAAGTTTTGACGCTAAAGTAACAAGTATCTGCAAGGAATTTGAAAAAATTAGTGCCAACTGAATACTTTAACATAATAATTATTTCGAATTGAAATTGAATTACAACTAAAAGACAACAGTATTATTTTTGACTCCGACGCAAAAAAAAAAACATTTATATAAAAATGCTTACTTGTTTCATATGTAAAAAGTCTTTTGAAAAAGCTTTCAGTTTAATAGAGCACTTAAGAAACGATCATAAAGTGCCTTCACTTTATAAGTTTACATGTACATCTTGCCTACAAAAATTCCAAAATATATATAAGTTTAAAACACATCTAAGAAAACATGAAAATCATAATGATATTGAAAGTGATATTCCAAATATGAGTAATAATAGTAATTTAGAAAAAGTCACAAATACCTATACAAATTCCAATTGTTGTGATGCTAATCATCCTATTATGACATATAAAGTGGATCAAACCCAACAAGTTAAACATTTGACAAAACAAAACAGTCCTACAGAAAATTTAAACCTTTTAAGCCAAAATTTACTCGGATTTTCTTTAGAGTTGCAAGGAAAAAAATCTGTAGCAAGAAAACTTACATTTGAAATACAAAATCTAGTATCTAATCTTTTTTCCAATCCTTTGTCGGAATTTCTAGAATCATTTGCCGACCACATTATTGATGATGAGAAACGTGAAGAATTTATGCAATACTTACTTTTCCTGCGTGATCCTTTTGCTCATATAAGAACTGAGTATAAATTTTTTCAGAAACTCGAAAATAGTGAGTTATATTCTCCACCAAAAGCTTTCACTATAAACAATGACTTAACTGAAGTTAGAATAAACGGTGTTCCGACCTTAGATCATGTAAAAATTCAGGGCTGTTTATTGAACCTTCCGTTTCAAATAAAGAAATATTTACAATGTGATAATATACTTTCCGAATTATTAGATTGCTCAAACGTTTTGCAAAGCGATCGGAACAATATAAGAAATTTCACTAACGGCTCCATATGGGAAGCTAAGAAAGAAGCATTGACTGGGAAAAAGGTTATTCCTATTCATTTATATTCGGATGAGTTTGAAATTAACAACCCTCTGGGCTCTCATGCAGGCATTTGTAGCATATTAGCTATATATTACATTTTTCCAACTACGTCAGCATCCCGTATGTCTAAGCAGAGTAACATTTTCGTTGCAGGTTTTATTAAATCGAGAGACTATAAGGAATATGGAAATTACGCTTCTTTGAAACCATTAATCAATGAATTAAAAACTCTCGAAACGGAAGGATTAGAAATAGAATGGGAGAATATGAAAACACGCATTCACATTACAATAGGGCAGATATTAGGGGACAATCTAGGCCTTCATAAGATACTTGGTTACAATTGCAACTTTGGTATAAAACCTACATGTCGCATTTGCAGAAGGAGTGCAGATGAAATTCGGCGTGATTGTAGGGAAATTCCCGAATCGTTAAGAAATCGAAATAATTACGAAGAAGATAAAAGTTTGAATGATCCATCTTTATCAGGAATCAAAGAAGAATGTGTTTTCAATGATCTTCATTATTTTCATGTTAGCGAAAATGTTGCTTGTGACATAATGCATGATCTCTTTTTAGGAATATGTAGGTATAATTTATCGAAGGCATTGCAATATTTCATTTATACAAAAAAAATATTTACGCTAGAAACATTTAACTATCGTAAACAAATGTTTAGTTATAGTAAATCAGAAATCAAAAATATTAGTCCGCCACTGGAAGCAACGCATATAAAAACGGGGAATTTTAGATTAACCAGTCGGGAAATGCAAACACTTTTTCATTACTTCCCATTAATAATCGGTGATATTATTCCTGAAAATGATGACGTGTATAAGTTTATTTTATTGTTTATCGAAATAATTGATATAATTTTACTGCCATTTTTTGATGAAGATAAAATACTAAAATTAGGTGATCTTATTGGAGAGCATAATTCGTTATACCAACAATTATTTAGGGACACTCTGAAATTGAAACATCACAACTTAGTGCATTATCCAGGCATTTTACGGAAATGTGGTCCTCTCAGACATATGTGGAGCTACAGGCTCGAATCAGTTCATCAAATATTTAAAAAATATGCTGCGAGTATAACCTCTAGAGTAAATGTACCGCTGACTTTGTCTACAAAGGCGGCACTACAATTTGCAAATAATTTGCTCCAAAATGGATTTCGTGTTGATATACTGGATACTGGGGAGACTTATAGTTCATCTGAGAAAGATAGCATTTATGCAGCTTTAAATCTGATTGAAGGCAGTTGTATTTACGCTAAACATGTAACCTTTATGGGTACAACCTATGGAATAGGGGATTTCCTTAGCAGAATTAACGCAGAAAGAAATGTATATGAAATATTTGACTTTATTATTAAAAAAGAAAATACTTGTTTTGTTATTGTTCAAGAATACGAAATAACTTATGTATCTCGTTTTGCATCTTATTCGATATCAAGAATATTAGAAAAAAAAATTATTCGGTTACAAGACTTTAACAGTCCACCTTTTAAAAAACATTATATTGGTCGAAATACCGAACTAATAAGACTACAGAATTATTTTTCGTCATAAATTTAAGAAAGTATTAAAAGAATATTTTTTTCTAAATAGCTGTTTTATTTATTCTCATTTTGATACCATAAAATTTCAGAATTTTCCATACGTGCGTCTAGGGTTAAATGCGAACTCCAAATAAATAAAATGCAAATGCATTTTGATTTAATGACTACGATGTTTTATTTCAAAATGATTTCAGTTTTGCTTTAAATTTGTAATAAATTTCATTATAAAGGCCCTTTACCTTTTCATTGTACAAAAAAAAAACATTTTCATTCAAAATAATCAGACATTTTTATTTGAAATTTTTAAGTTCTTGATTTAAAACAAATACCTATTTGATTCAAAATGTCTATAAAATTTTTAAAATGATATATCAGTCTATTTAATTTTAACTGTGTCCCATTTTGCGCAAAATTTAAGTAGAAAAAAGCTTGATTTTAAATTAAAAACCTTTGTTTTTATACTTTTTTTTTCTCAGTGTCGGCGACGCTATCAACAACTTAGAGTCCAATGTATACTAGCTGTGTATTGCATGCAATTCGATGTCGACGGCTTCATCAATCAACAAGCTAAAGAGCGCATATCATGCTTTTGCGACTGCTTTAAACGAATTTGAAGCCAGCAAAGCGAAGCTGAACATCTTTATGGCTATGAGGTTTCTCCATTATTGAACCCGACTGAACGTTCCGTCGAATCAAATACCAACATCATAGATGCTACTGGTGTAACGACTAGGTCACAGCTTAAAACCAGTCAAAATCAACCATGACCTTTGCCATCGCCTTAAATATCTACGCTGCAATCAACGCAACTGTCACCTCTTCCACTGCCACCACCTCAGCAGCATCTTACGTCTAAGCGAAGACTTCATCAAGATGATTCTAACTTCTCTGATCGTAATACTCCTGGATCATCGGCTGCGGTGACACGATCTTCCTCACCATCGTTGTGTCCCGCCACCATCTGCGCGTCAGCCAAAACGATGTTTCTCCAATGCTGGTAGACACTTTGCGCGTTTGCTCACCTCCGAAGCAAATTTTCATATCTAGGCAAACGTATGACACCACTGAGGCTGAAATTATCAACTCTTCTTCCTTGCCTCGTTCTTTATACCGCTCCATGGCTTCGCGTTGCTCGACCCGCGGTGTAGGCACATCGCCCGTTTTGGCGATAATATCTCAGCATATTTCTACAGGCAGCTCTATCTTGGATCGTGTCATCGCCGAGACCAATGCGTTGTTGTTGCTTTTTCATTTGACACATCAAATTATCAACTACGTAATTGGAAAGCTTGGCCACAAACCATCCGTACTTATATGCTCTAAGTTGACGAAGGATAACATACCTAACCATCTTCCAAAATCACTTTGCCAAGCGACGTTTCTGCACCTTGTGATCAATCCTTCTGGCCTTCTGGGGTGTTACTAAAAGAGTTCGTTAAACGAAATTTTCACCGTCGACGCATCGCCCGGCTACCCAAATAAATACTACTTTTAGTTTTTCTTTTTTTCTATCGAAATGTTCGTGGCCTAAGAACTAAGTTGCAAGACATAAATCTTTCTGCTCTTTCTTCCAAGCACGATATAATTTGTTTGACTGAAACCTGGCTAAACTCTTCATTCAGCAATGGTGAACTTTTCGAATGCTTTGATAATTTTCGCTGTGATCGCAACGACCAAATCTCTGGAATGTCTTTAGGAGGCGGTGCTCTCATTGCAGTACGGCGCGGCGCAATCTTAATTTCAAACGCGCTCTGATTTCCACCTCTTCTAATGACATCTTTGATTGTGTAACTATAGAACTGCGCTCTTCTGGTAATACTCCTCTCCTCATTTCATGCGCCTACGTTCCCTGCAACTCCTCTTTGGCGGTCCTAGAAACTCGTTTTACCTATTATTCAGATCTTATCAACATACACCATCCTGACTCACACATAATAATCTGCGGTGATTTCAACCTCCCCAGTATCAACTGGCCAGATGAAACGGGTCTTCCAGCATCGTCTTTTTCTACTCCTTCATGGAGTTCAGTGGTCTTTTACAATTTAATACCATTCGAAATTTCATGCATCGAACTCTAGATCTTGTCGTAAGCAATCTTCCTATTGACTGTATGTCATCTTGCCTCCTTGCTCCTGGATACGTTTCCTGCGATCCTTATCATCCTTCTTTTGAATTTGATGCTACCCTATATCTCCATCAATCTCAGGGACAAATCAATAAACAATCATGGTCTTGACTGTAATCTAGCACTGACAACTTTTTACACCATCTTGCAGCATATCATCGGTGAATATGTCCCTATATACACCCCAAGCCACGCAATGGACCGATTTGGAGAAAGAAACGAATTCATTCCTTATATAAACGCTTCAGACGCCACACGGACTTCATACTCTTCCGTCTATTACGAACCGAATCAAAGCGCCTCATTCGAACTGCTAGAGCTGCGTACTTAGCATCTATTGAAGATAGTATTCGAAACAACGAGAGCTAATTATTCTGGTCATATGTAAAAAATATGCGTTCATCTCGCTCTGACTCCTCTACTATTTCCTACGGTAACGTAACGGCCAGTTCTCCAGATGAAATAGCTAAACTATTTGCGTCGTTTTTTTTTCTAGTACGTTCCGCCAATCTAGCGCTTCAAGGCTTGTCACTTCCACATCACCGGATACATTTCTAGACTTTCGTCGATCGATCCGTCCTATGTCAAGTCTCTTATCGCGTTTCCAAAATGAAGCTCATCCTCGGGTCCTGATGGACTTTCCAACGACTTCCTTAAGAAGACTAGTGAGGCTCTCTCCGTTCCCTTTGCAACAATTTTCAATAAAAGCTTGCAAGAAGGGATTTTTCGGAATGAATGGAAACAGTCCTTTATTGTCCCTTTACCTAAAAAAGGCGAGAGTAAGGACGCTTCTAATTATAGGCCCATTTCATTACTATCAAGCTGCTCCAAGCTCCTCGAACGCGTTATATACGAATTCATTTACGAATGTTTCGGATACTTGATTTGTTCCAATCAACATGTCATGTCATGTCATGTCTACAGTCACCAACCTGGCAGAAATTACTGACTTCATCGCAAGACCGTTTGACAAGCATCTAGATGTTCATGTAATTTATACTGATTTTTCTAAAGCCTTCGACTCTGATGATCATGGCATATTGCTTGATAAACTGTTATCACTGAATTTCTCAGATAATCTTGTGTCGTGGCTCTCTTCCTACCGCCTTGGTCGTTCTTCACGTGTAGTATTCAATAACGTCTGGCGTTCCGCAAGGTTCCATTCTGGGACCCCTTCTGTTCAGCTTCTTTATAAATGTCCTATCGTATCTTATTAGCAATCACTGCTTGCTTTATGCGGATGATTGCAAGCTCTTCGCCCCAATTTCTTGTCATGAAGACTGCTTATCCCTGCAATCGGACATCAATAAATTATCGGATTGGTGTGCCTCCAATCATCTGGAGCTTAATGTCTCTAAATGCAAAGCCATGATATACTCACTCAATCCGGCTCCTCTGTCACTTGCATTTCCGTACAAAATTAACTCTATCGACTTAGTTCTTGTCTCACTTTTCAGCGATCTTGGAGTCATACCTTTACCAAAATCTGGAAAAGACGCTAGAGAACCTAGCAACTATAGACCAATTAGCCTGTTACCACCATTAAGCAAAATTTTGGAAAAGGTAGTCCTATCACGGCTAAGCGAGGCAACTGAACGGCTAAACATAATCCCTGATTTTCAATTTGGGTTCAGAAAACAGCACTAAAACCACACACCAAATTTATCGGCTACACAAGCATATTAAGGATTCTTTTGCAAGGAAAGAATCCGTAGGTGTTGTTGCACTTGACATTGAAAAGGCTTTCGACTCGGTCTGGCATGACGGTTTGCTGTACAAATTAATAAAGTTCAATTTACCAGTGTACCTAACAAAATTTGTTCAATCCTTCCTTTCAGATAGAACCTTTTCTGTGCAAGTAATAGACTCAAGCACTAGAACTATACCCGCTGGAGTTCCTCAGGGCTCATATCTCAGCCCGATTCTGTTCAACATTTTCACAGCTGATATTCCCAAAAGCAGCGATTGTCAACTAGCCTGTTTCGCAGATGACGTATGCATTTATTATGAACATAAAGACCCTAATCAGATTCAGTCGAAACTGGAACTTCAGCTTGAGTGCTTAAACCAATTTTATTTCCGATGGAAAATCAAGCTGAATACCCAAAAAACACCAAAAAAAGGAAAAGAACAAACTTGCCCAACTCCCCACTTAATTTTCTTGGCGATGATATTCAATGGAGCAACGAATTAAATTACCTAGGTTTAAGTTTGGACAAAAAATTAACGGGACAATGCCATATGGAAATAACGTCTCAGAAAATGATGAAATCCTTTTGTGCTTTATACCCTTTATTAAACAAAAAATCGAAATTATCCACAGATAACAAACTTCTAATCTACAAGATGGTTATACAACCAATTGCTGCATACGGCTCGCCAGTGTGGGGACTAAATTCCAAAACTAGAAAAAATAAGATACAAATCACACAAAATAAGATTTTGAAACATTTAACGAACAAGCCTTTTTCCTATTCAACCGTTAAGTTATAAGCTAGTCATTAAAAACATTCAGAAATTTCGGACAAAATGCCAAAACATCGACAATAGCATTACAAGAAACCTTACCATTGGTGCTTAGCTTTTACTATTTTAAATTTAATTTAGATGTAGTTAGTTAGTTAGTTTTTTTTTTGTCACATGAGGTTTTAAGTTCGAACTTTTTTCTCCTCGGCAGTCTCCACCAGTCTAAAAATTCATTAACTAATTTTGTAATTAATATTATACTTTAGAGTTAAGGCCATAGCCGGTATCTAGGGGGAGTCCGGGAGAGTTGAGCCACATTTTGCTTCATCGCTGATAAAAAGCTATCAATTAAATATATTGATGTCATTTATTTTTTATTAAATAGTGCGTGATGTTAGCTTTAAAATGTAATTCATATTTCTTGAAAAAAGGTCAAGGTGTATGACACAGAAGTCCTTTTTCAAAATCTTAAAAATGGCTCAAGTCTCCCCAACCGGCGGGAAAGTTGGGCCACCATTAAGGGAGACTTGACCATACTCTGGAAATTGTCAAAAAAGTAATATTTTTGACGGACATGTTAAAGTGTTTTATCGTTCTCATCATTTATTACGAAAAAAAACGTAATCGTGCCCTTTTTGGCTTGTGACTGGACCAAAAACGTTCAATTGAATTCTAATATATGAGCCGATTTATTTGAAAGTGGTACAAGTCCATTTTTGACGAAAATGAGTTAATGCCATTTTTAAATATATCTTAATGTGCACTAACTATAACTAAAATATCATACCAATCTATGTGGAATAACACGCCGAAATGAGTGCAAGTTTTCTGAAAAATCGAATTGCTCATATGTTTTATTTGAAAATGGTACAAGTCCACTTTCGATAAAAACACTAGAAAACGGTCGCTATTTGTTTTTTTTTTATGATTTGAACTTTAATTTACCATTGTATTGTATTGTCATTTTGTAAGGAATATTTTTAAGTTTAGCTAACATCTGATATTAATTAGGGTTCAAATTTTATTTATATGGTTCTTTTATTTGTCCGGTACATCTCCTGGATAGGGAAAAATATTTTTTATATTTTATTTGCCAAGAATGTCGTAGCGCTTTTCTCTTTGCAGCAGCAGCATAAATTATACCGAGAAATGAGGGATATACCTCGAAATTAGAAATTTTCTGTGTCCCTAACAAACCAAATTATGATAAAATAAAACATCAATCCTCTGAATTCAGAGATATGTTATGCAATATGAAATTGCTGAGATTATATTTGACCTACTCTTTAAGGCCGATCCACACTTTTGAGTCAAAGTCATTTCCCATACAAGTTGAAAGTTTGTCAGTTAATTAATTAACTGACAAATTATCAATTTGAATGGAAAATTATTGTGGCTGTGACTGACGACTGAAAAGTGTGGATCAACCTTTAAGCATTAATTTCTAAGGCATTGTTTTTTTGACAGTCTAGGACATGTTGCATTTAACGTAGGAGCTTAGACACTTAGAAACCAAAAAGAATTTTCTTGGAATTCAGATCGATGTGGGTTGCAACAGGATTGAAAATGTGTAGTGACCATTTAAAAAAAAAAGGGTATGCCCCAACTTTTTTATTTTCGATACATAACGATAAAGCTATACCAATTGTAGTGATTCCAATGAATTTTATGCGTTTATCTAGGAATTATCTTCTTTTAAACACTTTTGTTGAGAATGACTCCAGTTTTTTTTTAAATGTATATAGATACATTTCCACATACCCAATTATCCGACACTTTAGGATAAAATATAGGTATTATGTAATTTCAGAATACTTCACTTTTAAGTTTTCAAAACAAAAGAATGAAAGGAATTTTTTTTTGGGAAGAATATATTTCTCAATACCGAAAATTACTGTCATTCTATTATTATTTACAGAAAAAGAAAGAAATGGTAATATCGATTCAAAAGTGTAGTTTTCTGAAATTACCTAAAGTCTTATCCAAATGTGTTGGGAAACGAGGAATGAATTTTGGTAATAAACTTATTCCTACTTTACATTAGAGATAAATGTTGCTTTAACGTTAACTGACAGCCACATAACACTCGATAATATAAATTAGGTGTATTTTTTTGGTTATCCCGTGTAGGTTTGGGTAACGAAACTTCATATAAAAAAAAATTACAGGTGGATCAGCTGTCATTTTTTTTTTGAATGGAGTTTCGTTACCCAAACCTACACGGGATAACCAAAAAAACACACCTATAATTTCAATCGGATATAAATAAATATATAATGGGTTCCAAAAACCTTGAATTAAATATCAAAGCAGAATATAGTGCCTTAACACTAAACCTACTGTAAAGTGGGATCGAGTTTAGGCATGATATTTTTCTGAATAGTAGTTGGGGAACGTTATTATTCTTCGTCGCAGCAATCCCTTTTCGGAAGAACTTACATCTTAATTAGTACAGAGTTTTAGCAAGCCATACAAGCGCAAAATGCAAATCGAAATACGTTATTGTTTGGCGGCGTATCCAAGGACAATTTAAGGCAAAATAAATCATAACGTAAGGTACGGAAATTTCGCAGATAAAAAAATAAGAAATTCGCATAAACTAATTTTAAACATTAAAAATTTCGCTAAAATTCGCACATAAACGTATTTTTTTACGTTACAGTGTTGTTTTACTTTCTTTTACTAGAAAAATCTGCTTATTCGCAGTGGAACGAGTGTTCAAAACTACAAAATAAAATTACGATTATAATAAGCAAAGAATAAACTAGGGAGTAGTACGAGCAGTGGCGTATTTACAGGGGGGGCACAGGGGGCACGTGCCCCCCTGTGAGCACATAAAACTTTTTTCACACCAAACTAAAAATTGCAGTACCAAATGTTCCCTTTTTATTTTGAGCGTTTCTATTACATACTAAACTTTGTAAATCTTTTTATCATTTATCATCACATCATCTTCTCAATTCGCCAGATCTCCTCGTTGATGAACCCTTTCCGTTTTTCGAACGGGTTGAGTTTATTTTCATAGACGCGTGGTTTCAAGAACAAGAACTCTCAGAGAATAAGTACAAGCTATGATTATGTCGAGGCAACGAGGTGGTCATGAAACGTTGCCCAATCTCGACATGAATCTGTTCGCAAACAAGGACTGCTATTGAAAGTCTCGTCATGTGTGAAGTGACTCCATCTTATGTTGATATAAGTTGAGGAGATATGTTGTTGCGGCATCGATGTCTTGGTAGCCGCTGAATTGATAAATATTTGAAACAATCGGTCTGATTTTTTGGTTGAAATAGATTGGCTGCGTCAGCATCAGCATCGGCAGAGGCATCGGCATCAGCGGAAAAATTTCACTTTAGAACACACGCATTTGCCTTTGATGACCCACAATGACAGCAGCGGCAGAAGCAGAAAAATGCTTCTGCCGATGCTTCTGCCGCTGCTGTCAATGTGGGTCATCAAAGGCAAATGCGTGTGTTCTAAATTGAAATTTTTCTGCTGATGCCGATGCCTCTGCCGATGCTGATGCTGACGGAGCCAATCTATTTCAACTATTTCGATCGGGCTTGTGTTTTTTAATTTGGCCGTAGATGTGTGTTGGGCTGCTGTAAAGGTCTTTAAACCAGATGCTTCTCTTTCTGTTAAAATGCTAAAAATTGAAGTGTTTTGGTGGGAAAGCATTTTTAGCATACATTTTCGAAATCCTACGGTTCGGTGTCTGTGGTGCCCTGCCTGGGGTACTTTCTTCAATGTTTCAATTTTCACGAAGTAAACATCATCGTAGCCATTCCTTCTCATTTCTATTTCGCAATTGATTTGTTAAAGCATGTTGCTTTACCATCTAGGACTCCTTATAAAAGGTATTGCAGATACTATAGATTTGAAGCTAGTGTAGTACATATGGAAATAACAAACAATCATACCCTCCTGCTTACTTTTGTTGCTTCATTTTAATTAATCGATTGATCACTTCCCGGCTCTATGCCACGGATAGTTCCTACACGGCTGAAAATTTTGGTGTAATTTTTATAAAAAACGAGACCGAGGCTAATTTCGGGCGCGGCCGAAATTTGAATACCCGTCACATTTGAATGAAACTTAAGCTCCTTTTGTGTTAAAAATTTCTACCCCAGCCCTATGACGTGTTCCGATTCCATTTGTTACTGCATACGTTGGGGTTAATGCAGGAACACACTTGGATGTATTTTGGTTAAGATTAAAAAAGAAAGAAAGTTGTTCTTACAAGAACCTAATATTTGGGGGTTGGTTTGTATGACAGGAAAGCAAGGTTCCAGGGACGTAGCCAGGGGAGGGGTCCAGTCCAGCAGTATTTAACTTCCCACAGTATTTCTAATTTATTCATTTCTAAAACTCTGCCGAAATTAGGCTTGCAGTCAGATAAATTGTGTCATCTGGACAAAAGTAGTGACTACATAATAAACAATTTGAAACACATACAAATCTGGTGACCCAAAATTGGGATGGTCTTTCATAATGGAAACTTCAACAAATTTCGTAAGACCTCATACAGGCTACACAATTTGAAATAAAATATTTCCCTGTAAGAATGAAGTAATTTTCTTTGAGCTGTGCGAAGGGAAGGCAAAAGCAGCACGACGTTGGCACCGAATACTCGATCGTACTTTCCATAGTTCCATAGTTGCTGCTTCGTGCATATACCATGGCCCACGAGCCCTTCTATAATAATTGTACAGAAAAGAAGTCTTTGGCGTTGTAGACGTGGTACTGTCTGCTTCCGATGATAGCGGAGCAATTAAGTAATCGTGCGTGCTATCGTGCTCGTCCAGCCTCGTCAAGCGATAAAATTGGATTCGACACAGGAACAGTGGGACAAGAGGCATATTATGCATTGGGGCAACGCTGAAACTAGCGTCTACAATTAACAACAAGATTATAATAATGTCATAATTTCTGAAACCCAGCTAATACCTGAACCCGGATTTTTTTTAGGGTTAGGAATATGTATTTAATTCAAATCTACGACGAAGATTAGGATTTTGTGTCAGTTTAAATTGTCGGTTCCCTTTTTTTTAGAAAGGCATTTTTTTAAAACCATATTTCAAGAAAGGACAATTTATAATCCCATTTGTTTCAATACGGATTCGATTTCCGCTTTCTAGACAGTCGATACTCAGTGACTTTTCAACTTTTGAATTTCAGTGTTCGAAACTGCAGTCTCAGCAGCATTGTAGGGATGATGATGACCCTTTCCCTATCTCTGGCTATCCGTGACCCTGAGACAAAAATCACGAAGCTGTTTATTTGAAGTACGAAAATTACACCTCCTTGTACCTACCTATTTAAAAGTTAGTTTCGTTTTGTTTATTAATTATTACAATAGATAAATTTATTCTTCATTGCGTAGAGAATTCTTAAGCGGATGGCGAGCCTCGGGGGATTTATCGCTACTTTATTGGATTTGGTCGACATATAGGGGAAATCCTTACAGAGTTCTTTAGTTTTCATTTTCTTTTTCCTAAAGGGGTTGACAGGAGAATCGGATGGAGTACAGTAATTTTTCCATAGTTTTGTGAAAAATTCAAATCGCATCTTTACATGGCTGTTACTTCCTAAAACGGGCAAAAAATTCAAAATTCAAAATTTTCCGCTCCAGAATTTCCGAATTAGGGACAATTTTCGATTGAAACGATTGAACTCCCGAAGGCAGATAGGTAGGACTTTGAAATTTGGAGACAATGTGAGCGGTGGGCGCCAAATATAGCTCTACAGCTACAAGTGTGAGCTAGAGCGTTGAAATTTTCACAAGTCTGCCAATTTTCAAATTTATTGTACAAATTTTATAGAGTTTTCGATTAGAAAAGACGAAGGTGCGAATTGGGCAGCTGGAGAAATGAAAGTAAATGTAATCCACAGCTTGTGAAGCTACCTGTCGCGTACATTTAGGTACATTAAATTTCAGAACGATTGACCAAAGAGTTCCGAAATTATCAAAAATGAACGTTTGCTACATGAAAGTGCGATTACCTTGCTAATAACACCTAACAGACTGACTACAGGCCTCACCGAGGAAGTTATTATGCAGTCATTTAGGTTTCTTTGGTGTGGCGTTGGGAATGCTGTACATTTACTAATGCTGTACGACAGGTCAAAATGCTGTACTCTACAGCCAAATGCTGTACGTCTGGTCAGCTTATACTCGCCACACATTGGGGTGAAGTTTAGTTTAGATTTATTCACAATGAAAAAAGTTGTTCATGCAAGAACCTAATTTCCAGCGGTTGGTTTATATGAGAGCCCTATGACGTATTCTTTCGATCTCATCGGTTCCTAGACATGTTTGGTGACTTTACTAAGAACACATTTGCGCAAAGTGTGGTTAAGATTGGTTCATTAAGAAAAAAGTTTTTCTTAGAAGAATCTAATTTCCATGGGTTGGTTTGTATGACAGCCCTATGACGTAGTGTTCCGATTTCATCTGTTCCTAGATATTTTTTGAGGCTTTACTAGGAACATATTTGGATGAAGTTTGGTTACGGTCGGATTAAAAAGGAAAAAGTTTTTCTTGGAAGAACTTAATTTTTAATGGGTCGTTTGTATGGCAGCCATATGACGTAATGTTCCGATTCCATTCGTTCCTAGATATGTTTTGAGGCTTTACTAGAAACACACTTGGGTGAAGTTTGGTTAAGATTGGTACATAAAGGAAAAAGTTTTTCTTAGAAAAACCTAATTTTCAGGGGCAGCCCCATGACGCCATGGTCCGATTCCATTCGTTCCGACATATATACAGCGTACACTAAAAAGAAACTCGCATACAAAATTTCAGCCCGATAGCTTTAAAACTGAGGGACTAGTTTGCATTGAAACAGACGGACAGACAGACAGATAGACAGACAGACAGACGGACAGACGGACATCGCTCAATCGATTTCTTTCGTCACACTGATCAATTATATATATACTTTATATAGTCGGAGGTGCTTCCTTCTGTGCGTTGCAAACTTCATGACAAAGTTAATATACCCTTTCACATAGTGACGGGTATAAATATATTCATACATTTCCATATAAAAACTTTACCAAAAGTATAATTCAACTATATTAATAGTATAAGTATTCTTGATAAAAAATGTACTCTTCAATAGTATAAAATTGATAAGCAAATTTATACAAACCGCTCGAAAAAATAAAAATTGTAATACGAGTGCAGTCGGCTTCGAATTCACAATTCTGTGATTTGTAGGCAAGCGCGCTGCTCACTGAACCAGACAGACTACAAATCAATAGATTTCTAGGTTGAATGGGTTTCTTGCGTTGATAGTGTAGATTTGATAACATAGTAGGATTGATTCTACCCTTTTATGTTATAACAACATTCAATGCAATTTATTCTATCCCGAACGGTGTAATATACTAAAAGGGTATTTGGATAGTTTTACTCCGTAGCGGTTATAATTAATATAATTTTTGAATAAACTGAAATTATAAGTTGAAAAGGGTCAAATTTGATTAAAGTTTTGGAATAGATAGGAGTTTACTATTTTATTTATAAAATTTACTCCCGGTTTACACCAAAATTTACAACCTATTCTGGATTGTACTTGTAAAATATTATTTGGCACTTTTTACGGAATCTGTTACTAGATTTTTGACAAAACATACAAAGGCCTCTTTTTCAGTAAATCCTAATTTTCCATTCAAATTCGCTTAAACATGCCATGGTTCAGGAAAAGCCAAAACCAGTTAATGAGTGTTATTCTAAGATCTGTCAGGAAAACTAAACTTTTGGTGTAATAAACCTGAAATGCAAAGGACTCTCAGGCCCGTATTTATGAACATACCTTAACTCAAGGAGACCTTGAGTCAAGGGTGCCGAAAATAAAATAAATGTCACTTTCCATACTCTTTCATAGAAATCACTTATATTCACGAGTCAATGCATCCTTGATTTAAGGAGAAACTCAAGGAGACCTTGAAATTTTCTAAAGTCAACCTCACTTGAAGTCAGCTACCTTGAAGTCAGCTACCCCACCTACCTTGAAATATTATATTTCAAGTATATTGAAAACTTAAGGTCTCCTTGAGTTTTGCCTTAAATCAAGGATCAACGATCCCTCAGTCTTGCCAATGTTTTTCCTAGCCCCGTACTCTGTGCCCCCCCTTTGTGAATTTTCTAAATACGCCACTGAGTACGAGTGAAAACACAACAACACTTCTCAAGGATTTGCAATAAAAAGAGAAACGCAATTATTGTTGCGTTTTTTTTTTAGTTTTTTTTTTACGTATTTTTCATTTAAACTTCGGGGCTCACCAAACAACGATAAAATCTTTTGCTACAAAAATCGTAATGCAGAAAACAAAGTTATTTCATCAAACCTCCGACTAAACACCTTGCTCGATGTTTGTTAAGAAATCGTGCTTGTGGTTCTGCGAACTCTATGCATTTAGGAATATCTCTATTCTCAATAATCTCAGATGAAATATCTCCCAGAATTAAATTATTTTGGAGAAAAATTAACTTTTCGCGAAAAAGGACAGAACATTCTGCTCTATTCTCAAAAATGATCAATTTTTGCCTAAATTCGCATCTATTTCTAAATCGAAATTTCCGTACCTCTAATCATTACCTATTCCGTGACGTACAAGGTCAATTGCTACACCACAACCGCTTGCTAAAACTCTCTAAATACTATTTTTACGTCAATTAGTTACGTTATTGCCATTTTTGCAGCCAAAAAGATTAAAATTGAAAACTTCCTAAAAATGTTTTTTTTTTCTCGGTCTAGCTAGGGTATAATTTTGCATGAGTGTTATACACCACTATAAAGGAAATTATCTGTGCTTTAATCCACCCTTACATGATTTTGCTGTAACTTTTATCGTTTGCAAAATATTTCAAGAAAAGCAAAATAGGCCTGTTTCCCCTTCTCCCCTATACTCCATGACGAACTATTATCACAAACAAATTTAAATAGATAAAGTTCGAAGTGTTTTCTAATGTTTGAAACACAATTTCATTAATAAATTTCTACTATGACTTTATATTTGATCAAAACGCAAACCCTTCAATATCTCAAAACATTACTAAATGGACTTGTACCACTTTCAAATAGAACGGCTCATATATTGTATGATTGTTTTAGGTTAATTTATGTCGACCCGACACCATTTAGACAGTTTTTTAATTTAAAGAGGATCTGCACCTGAATGTATACTCGTAAATTGACTTCCGCTTCATTTTCCAAAAATTAGCTAAAATTACATGTAATTTAAGGGCGGGAGACTTGAACCATATAGCAACCGGCTTCTATATGGTTCAAGTCTCCCGCTCGGCGGTTTTTTGGGTAAAAATGCTCTGAGCTGGACCACCAAAGTTGGAAAACTCGTTATATTCTGATTATATACTTCAAAGGAGATGTCGGCACTATAACAAGTGAATTTACTTTTCACCGATTAAAAAAAAAATAGCATTGTTTGAGAAAATAATTTTTCACTTTTGTTCATAAAAAACATATTTTTCCGTTTATTATCTGAAATATACAAGTGTCCGACAAGTGGACATACTATGTAGTTGCAGCCTAGAAAATGTCATCTTCTACCGAAAAATCAACCTCTAGTCATTAGATTCAAAAGAATAAACTCAAATGGTTCAAGTCTCCCATATGGTCAACTCTCCCGGACTCCCCCTACTATAAATTATATGTTAGTCATAAGATAACACTGAATAAAGATTGAATTGAATTGAATTGGAGTTACTTTTGAGAGTCGACTAAAATTTAACGAGCATTTTTTTACAACTATTAAAAAAGCATCCAGACTTACCGGGTTCATTTTACGTTGTTCTAGTGACTTCACCTCTATTTCCTCCTCTATTAAACTTTTTGTTTCTCTTGTACGTAGCGTCCTCGAGTATGCTTCCTTCGTATGGTCTCCTACAGCATCCACACATTCCACCGACTTAGAATCCGTTCAACGTAAATTAAGAGGGCGCTTCTCTACAAATTTAATCAATCTTACCGTTCCAATCCCGAACGCCTTCGTCTTTTTAATTTTTTATCCCTGGAAAGGAGAAGAGTATTCCTCGATGAGTGCATTCTCTTTAAACTATGCCGGCTGTGCTTTATTAAATTCATCACTGAATGAGCATAAATGTTCAGTATTCCGTCCTACAACACGCGATCCACCCAGGTTTTCGATCCACCAACTGCTGAACTCTCGGCCTTTATGAATTCGCCTCTTATACGTGCTATGCGTAATTACGATAGATTGCAACTTGGTCCTTTGGCTACTTCTCTTTTTGCTTTTAAAAATCTACTTCACAGTAAGCTTTCAGATTCAGAAATTTTTCTTGATTTTATTGCTCTATAAAAAATTCTTATTCCTTATGTCTTATTTTTTCCTTAATTTTTGTTTTCTTACTTTCGATTGTTGCTGTTAAATATGCGGAGTTAAACTTAGATTGCTACACACACTTTGTTATTAATGAATATTTCGCATAATTTAGCTTTTATTTTGTATTTTTTAACCCTAGAGAGATAATCATATTTTTTACCCCTGAAAAGATAATCATACGTCGATTCGACGTGTTGCGAGTTAACATCCTTATAACTTCTTTGTTAAGAGTAACATGTTGTTAAAAGGTAGATATATAATCATTTGTATTTAATATTAATCTGTTAAACTCATGGTTTTGCAAAATTATCATTTGTTTGTGTATATAATGTTAATTTAAAAAAAGGGGTTCTAGTAGAAAGTGGGCTGTCCTTTCAATAGATTAAAATAAAGGATATCTTTATCGAAACAGGCTTTTAGTGGTTATATCCAAGTAAATACACATCCACATTATGAAGATTTATAAAAATGTCAATTCGGGGGAAATAAAATATTTTTCAGTACAAATTTGTTCTACAGTTTTTACTGACGTTAAAGATAATCATACGTCGATTCGACGTATATTTGACTTATGACCCCCCAATATCTTAGGCTGTGTGGCACCCAAGCTAATTATTTTGCCACGTAATTACGCCTACAGACATGAATTGAGTTAAATCTTGGAACCAACAAATTATGAAGCTTCACTTATGAGATATAATAAAAAGAAAAATTTCTGTACGTCGATTCGACGTAGATTATCTCTCTAGGGTTAAGTATCGTTTTGGATTATATTGTCCTGTTTGATATCTTACCTGAATAAATAAATAAATAATAAGCCAACTGGCTGCAGTATTGGGCGTAACCATTATAGTGCCTAGTCCATCCATCCATCTATCCAACTGATAACCGTTTGTAGTGTTTAAGAGCAATGCTGATTATATCTCAGACTTGTCGAGTGGTAAAGGTATGTAGGGCGGTCGATACGGTGGTCATATGTTCGATGCTAGATGCGAGCTGGTTTTTTCATAGGATTTCAGTGTCATTCGCTAAATAATAGATTCTTCAATGCATTTGAAGGTTAAAAATTGCATTAACTCAAAATCGCTAATTTGGTAGTTTCGCTGTTCAGGCATATTGGGGACGAAATATAATAAAAGCATCCTCCTGAATTTCAAGGATTTCGTATGTGTATAACACAAATTGATTGTCTTACTGTATGTTGCGTAATTATTGTAAAGACAAATCCTGTCGAGTTTTCCTTGAGCATACCAAATCACCTTCACAAAAAAGGAAACTTCTTGCAGCTTCCCACCGAGATCAACATTAAGAAGAAATCAAGAAATTAGTCGACAAGATAGATATCTCATACGTCAAACAGAACACGTTCATCGCAAGTCAATAGTTTACTAATTTCATGTGTAATCTGTGATGAAATGACTCCTCTACGCATTCACATCCGGTCGCATTTATGTTCAAGTTCAACTGTAAGGAAGGACATGGCTGCGTGTACATATCCTTCATAGTTTGATATGGGAAGTAAAACGGCCACACACACTCAAACCATAACCTCTTCTGAGAGTATGACCCGTCTAATCATATTCCAGTCACATTTACGTGAGACCTGCCATAAGGCAGGATGTTGAAAGGGAAAAGTTTCACTTTTTCGTACGATGGTATAGAGGCGAGCAAAAGGAGTGATTATGTACAGAAGAATAAGCTGAGTGCTGAACGCTAGATGGATAGCTGCCGTCTATGGTCAGTAATTTTAGGGGAGGAAGTTTCGAGCTCGAGTTCTTCCCTATATATTGCTTCTGTCAGAATGCGAAATGTGGTTTTTATCACTAACTAACCGGAAATTCCATATGATTCAATTTGAAGCGAATCATTATTTTCTGCGTGATACCACAAACCGAAATTCTAGTATTTTCGTGATTGTTAATTGAACGTTAAATGTTCGGTTGTGATTTTGGGTTCGGATTCATTATATGAATGCAATCAGAGTGAATATGAAAACACCCAGTATTATTATTTAGGCCTAATTTCTCAAAATATTGAACATTTTAAATTAGCTGTAACAAAGGACTTTGGTCATCCGAAGATGCTCAGGGGATGGAGCCGATGGCTCTACAACCGCGCAGGTTAGGCAAAACGATAGGGATTGTTAACAGGTATACACAATCACGCACAATGGATTTAAAAATAGGGAAAGATATGTGAAGCATAGCCATCGAGAGCAGGTGGCATCTTTTATTCGCCGAGGAACTGTATGTCGGTAGGTACGGGCCTAAATAAACCCTTGATAACGTAGGTATATAATAAATGTTTTCGACCTGAGTCGCCCCCGACCAAAAAGGAACTGTAGGGCATACAAATAAAATAGGCATAGGCCTCCGTTATCACAAAACCGGGGTGATCTGCGTCACATCACTTCAATTCGCCACCGGAAAAGAGGGGAGGGAGAGGGGATCCGATTTCCGAAGTAGGATTCCATCTCGATTTACAATATTCTACAGGAACACATAACATCAGTGCTATTAATATAGAAAAAAAAGAAACTCACAAATATATACATTTTATTTGAGTACATAAATTTATTTCTTTGAAAAGAATTTAGCAATTGACCATTCCTCTAGCAACTAAACAGGAAACCCCCTCAAATTTTCTTGACAGGGGTCAGAGAATCAAAAGCGCACAAACATGAAATTATCAAAGGATGCTCTATAAGATGAAAGACCATGGCATGGCAGGCTGGATGCTGGATGAAAATGAGTCGTATTTATATATTCAATTTCCAGAAGTGTGGTGGGAGACATTATAAATATGCCGAGAAAGATCCTCTTTTCATGTCATTGTATGGGCCGTTTTCATCTTATATATCAAACAATGCTTGTATGCTGAAATGCTCAAATGCTTATCAAAATGTCCTCGCAATTTGCGGAAAAAGTCTGTATACACATTCAAATTAAATTATGTCCTCTTGATATTTTAATAGAGGCACTTAAATAGATGTGGACATTGTGTCCGAATTTGATATGGGTCTCATATAAGTAAATTGACTTTGTGCTTTGACAGTATGGATGATTGGATAAATGTTTCGGAAGAGAATTTCATATCACCATGTGTGGATGGAGGATACGTTTTTCTGTGTATCCTTTATTTCGATTTATATTTGGGACAGCTATAATTGGATTCCAAGGGAAAAGTGGTCGCATGGAATGAGCTGAGCATTTAGTTGCAAAAAAAGAGATTGTGCACGTGCTTTCTGTAGTATACATACTGGTAAACCGGATTCGGTCATGGTTAGGGTTACCACATCGACCACGACCCTCGCTTGGCACCTGTTTGCAAGAAGGAAAGGGAGGGGAGGGTGAGTCTCGAACCCATGACCTAGTGCACCGAAGGTGCGCGAGTTAAAGTTTTAGGGAAACGATGTGTTTCGTTTTGATGCCTGTTTCCAACTGCCATTTTATTTCTCAAATTCATTACATTTTTGAAACGTTAATTGAAATCAGGTACATATTTTAATTATAAAGCATTTTTGGTTGTTGTTAACTAATGGAGATACATTACAATGGACATTACAATAATAGTTCACGAATTTATGATGATGGAAAAAAAGATTCATCAGTCGCAGGAATCGAACTCTGGATCTGATCTTTGGGATGCAAGCCCTCATCTCTTCCACTAGGCTAAGCCAATTGTTAGCGAGAGCTTCCCGGTAGGTGTAGATCTTGTAACTCGCGCACTAACCACTACACCAGTCAGACTAATGAACCTAATACCTTTCAGCAAAAATGACCAAATATAAACATTATTTGGCTGAAAAGGGACTAAATATTTTTCACTCTGAGCTGGCTGGAATTCATGGCCTAAATATAACTTCATGGTCATCTGGTCTTATGCCGGCTCCACACGGATCGGGGTTCGTCGAACCGCGCGGTACAAAAGATCAAAGTTTTAAACAATACACGACAATTTTTATCTTTTTTAAAGCACGATTAGACGAACCCTGATAAGTGAGCGCCCACGGGACCCGTACACGTTTAAAATGTCAGCGCAGAGAAATTAGAGCGACAGTGTTTTCGCTAGAGATTCGATCACGTAAAAGCAGGAGTTGTGCAATCTTATGAGGCACAGCCATTCGAATCAAGTTCTAATTTCAAATTTAAATAATTTGTGTTTGGCTTAACCCTAGAGAGATAATCTACGTCGAATCGACGTACAGAAATTTTTCTTTTTATTATATCTCATTAGTGAAGCTTCATAATTTGTTGGTTCCAAGATTTAACTCAATTCATGTCTGTAGGCGTAATTACGTGGCAAAATTATTGGCTTGGGTGCCACACAGCCTAAGATATTGGGGGTCATAAGTCAAATATACGTCGAATCGACGTATGATTATCTTTAACAAATTTGTACTGAAAAATATTTCAATTGCCCCGAATTGACATTTTTATAAATCTTCATAATGTGAATGTGTATTCACTTGGATATAACCACTAAAAGCCTGTTTCGATAAAGATATCCTTTATTTTAATCTATTGAAAGGACAGTCCACTTTCTCCTAGTACCACTTTTTTAAAATTAATATTATATAAACAAACAAATGATAATTTTGCAAAACCACGAGTTTAACAGATTAATATTAAATACAAATGATTATACATCTACCTTTTAGCAACATGTTACTCTTAACAAAGAAGTTATAAGGATGTTAACTAGCAACACGTCGAATCGACGTATGATTATCTTTTCAGGGGTAAAAAATATGATTATCTCTCTAGGGTTAAGCAC
Source organism: Microchrysa polita (assembly GCA_949715475.1). Lineage (NCBI taxonomy): Eukaryota > Metazoa > Arthropoda > Insecta > Diptera > Stratiomyidae > Microchrysa > Microchrysa polita. The sequence goes on from OX454417.1 coordinate 62,963,960, forward strand.
CAATTAGTGTAGTAACTACGTGATAAACCTAGTACGTTCGATTTAAAAATGTGGTGGAGATTTCTATTGGTTCTAAACTAAAATTGGACTAAAATTTCGTTCCGAAACAGATTCAAAATCGCCAAAAAACCCACAAAATTGCCATCAATTGTAGCGATATCGCATTTTGAAGATTAATGTCGCTTTGGACCTGCAATCATGATTTCTCTAACATATTCACGGACAGGTTTTCGCAAAAATGCGCAGTTTCGGAGTTATAATCCGAAAAATGGAAACACTTCGCAACTTTTGAGTTGTTTTTAGGTTTTGGCCATGTTCCGCAGCGAAATTTTGTTGGGAAGCTCCGGATTCGAGCTCAGCACCAAAAAAGTAAAACATAAGAATCAAAAAGAAAAAATTTCACCACATTTTGCAATCTCAAATCACGTCATGACTACACTAAATTACGTCCAAAGAAATTTCTGTGGTCTAAATTACGTTTGCAGCGAGGCAGAGACGTATGACGAGACTTTTAGTTTCCATATTGAATATGGTAAGACAGCCATACCCATAGGGGATATGCATCCACGCAGTAGTAATTGTACTTTTTTTTTTTTGCGAATAAATATTTAACCCTCCACCTAGCACGTGGGGACTTTTGGGACCCCAGAGGGTATTTTTATATATATATTACTTTTGAACGGTTTTGCCCATCCAGTTGAACTTGTAGGACATCTAAGCCACCAAAATTCTGCTCAGAAATATGCTTGAAAAAAATCCCAAGTCTTTCCAGAAAAAAAGTATTGATAGTCAAAAGTATACATTTACAGGAACAGACACGTGGGGTCTTCAAAGACCCCATGAGTAAAGGCCTCAATTGTCCTGAATATCCCGGAAACGAAACTCGGAACTATGTTGAGACCTTTTTATCTCGACTATATTGATATCTTTACTATCCTTCCCCGGTCGTTTCATTCCGTATTTTCACACTAAACTGAAGGCCGAGGTAATCTTTACATAATTCTTGGCTGCAATGAAAGTAATGAAAGAGATTATACCATGAATCGACTGGTCAGAAATTATCCGGGCTTAAGAAATTCACGAAAACAGCTGCTAACTTTGTTCTTGAATTACTGCGATAGCCTCTTCTTTTGATATAGGACGGAAAACACACATTGACTGTGGCAAATCTCAAAAAATTAGATTATAATTTTGACTCCCCTAATTCTAACCCAGCTTATTCTATGTCAAATAAAGTCGCAGGGACATCTAGAAAGAGTTAAAAACAAGTTTACAGGCATGGGCTATTTCATATTTTTGGAATTTGTTCTCAAAATAATACACTAGTCTAGGAACAAAGTTGCTTTCCTTGAGTCCAAGGCAGAGGGACAAAACAGTAAAAACGTTGATCGCCATAGGCACTTTAAATGAGTGTACAACTTACAGTATGTATAACAAATTTTGTAAATAATTGTCTTAAACATGTTCAAGAACATAATGAAAATTTGTTGTTTTTTTTTACAATTTGATATGTTCAAGGATATGTAAGTTCATCAAATTTTGGGGTCCGAAGAGACCCGACGTGTCCGTTCGCCTTGATCGCGGGATGTGCCTGGCGAAGGGTTAAGCCGCCAGCTATCGCTAAATAGAATATAGGATCTCTTGAAAAGCAGACATTGACAAAATTAAACCAAACTTGCGAACTTTAAGGTTTGTGTTCGTAGAGACGACTCATGGGATCATCGCTCAGCGATCGAAGTTAAACCACCGGTTTTGAGCACTATATGTGCATATTTTCTATACAGACATGTCTCTTTAGTCCATAGTCGGTACTAGGAAACTAGAACCATTCAAAAAATATTTAAATACGGCTCGAAACTGGATGCAAAACTACGATCGCCGAACGATCATCACATGAATTGTCTCTACGAAGACGTACCTTTATAAGGGTGAATATTTTTAAGAAAAGCTTGGCTAAATATCCCAATACCTCTCCTGAAAAATTTATGCGCGGCCCATGAAGAAACAGTTGCAGCTACGTCCCCGATGAAAAGAAATGTGGAAAAACTAAAGTGTCAATAAAATTTTAAAGTAACCTGACTTTTCAGGAGGACTACATTTTTAACACCAAAAGAGCGCGACCCGACAGAATTTTCCTGAACCCATCCGTCACTGCCGGGCGAGGCCCGAGCAGGTCAGTTGGTAACCCTATCATGGTCCAGGGCGGAAGTGTCTAAAATTGTGCAAGCTGTTTAAGCGCCGCGCCGCCGCTGTACTATCCAAATTCACTGAAAACGTCAAGGTGAAAAAGTTGCAACCTTCAAAAGATGCAATTTAATATGGTACATTTAATAAGCATTTCTTATTTTCACTCCCTGTAGTAATAATTTAAAAATTATCAATTGCATTGGATTTTCTGAACCTTTATTCTTCGGAAGACACTATAAACCACTTAGGGAGCGTCATCTAAAAATAAGGGCTTACCATACAGTATCCATCTCTACGCTATCATTTCAGTTCATCCTGGCGGCAATGTGTCCATTTATTGCCTTTTTTAGCAACTTTCATTCGAAAACTTTTCCGACAGCTTTGACGACAACAAGTTGCGGTAGTTCGCCCAGAGCCCTATCCTATACGAAAAGTGAGCGCAAAGAAACATCGTTGTCACCTCCAGGCGTTGGCACTTTCATATGTGATGGATATACCATTTGCACACTTGTTTCCACGAACCAACTCGCATCAATGTATTAAAAGGACATATTTTCAGCAGTCTATACGACGACATCAAGTGGAAAGTCTTGCCGAAGGCGTGTATATAGTATCCAATACGTTTTTAATAGATGTTTTTTTTTGTGATGTATGACGCAGGGATTTTTATACATTTTTAACATTAAACAAATGTGAATGGATAAAAAGAAAAGTTAACTGGTTGTTGAAAATGAAGGCGACCTAATTATTATTTTAGCAGGTTAAACTATGTTTATAGTTAATATGTAGGTACAGCAGAGCCCCGATATTTCAGATTTATTCCGACCCAACGATATCCGAATTATCGAATTGTCAGAAATTTCGAAATGCACTAATTGTAACGCTGGTGTACTAATTGTCACCCTGGTAAATAGTATTTCCCTTTAATAGTGGCGAAGCCCCCTAGTATCTAAAAAAAAAAACAAATGATTTTATTGTTTGAAAATGCTAGTTTAGAATTTCCAGAATGACTCTACGGATAGAAATTTGACTTTTTCTGAAAAATGAAAAAAATTCTCATTAGATCCAGCCAGACCTATTCGGTATAGAATAAGCATATTGTAGTAGGTGCCGACAGAAGGGTTAACATATATTAGAATGAGTGAAATAGGAATAGGAAACCCAGATTGTAGCGTACGCGCACTCTTTTGAGGCTGCCCGCCCCAAAATTGTAACCCATGTTTTCTCGGATAAATATTCGTCCAGTCGTTTTTTCGGATATACAGGGTGTCCGGAAACTGCCGCATAAACGCACCGGATTGTGATTCCTCATATGATATCCAGCAAAAAACTTGTACGGAACATACCCCCTTAGCTTAACCCTTTAGCTGCCACGACTTAAAGCTCAATATCTCCAAAGCTAGACCAGCTAGCATAGTGAAGTGTGATTTTAGCTAGAATTCAATACAGTTCAATTCACACTGCTCCTAAAGATCTGCAATTGGTAAAATCTATTCAAAGTATGTCGAAATCGACCTAAAATTAACCCTACTTTTTTGCAATTAAGGCATTAAAACTGTTACAAGTAACAAAGCTAGAATAAAATGATGTAAGAAAGAAATGATCGTTAGAAGATGCGCCAATTTTTAAAAGAATCGTACGAGCACCTCACCTTGGCAGAAGTTGGAGAAAATTGAGATGGAAAAGCAAATTGTTTTTGGGTCAAATCACAAAAATTTGACTTTGAAGTTCTATAAAAACCAAGCCTTTTATCCAATTTTAGTCGAGTGACAAGAAACACTAGAAGAAATCAGCGACCCAGAACTATTTAAGTGTTTCTGGCCATGCCGATTGGTCCTACATCACAGTCCATTTCGGACCCATCCCATCCGTGAAAGAGATCGTATTCCCTTGTTAACTCAGGCCCCTTCCATTCGCACCTGGTTGGAAATCTGACATTGAAGTTATTGCCGAAACTTGGTGTAGTCACGGCATAGTCCGTTGTAGCTTTGATCGTATCTTGTGGCAGTTGGTTGAGAATATCAGAGTGGCAATATGGCTTGGCAGTCCATGGACCCGACTCTTTGAGCCTGACCGCACTATATACCGCTAATTCTTTGATAAAAAGGTTGATAGGCAGAAAATATAGGATCGCATTTAACCCATCCCTCGGGCATGTTCGCATACCCCTGTGCTGCCAAGACATACTGATTTTTGCACACTGCCTAGCTTCGTTACATTGCAAGCTCTACTGAGCGCATGCCACCAGAACAGTGACCCATATGTTAAGATTGGGCATACAATCGCGGTGTAGAATCAAAGTATAACATTTGCCCCACCTTCTATTCAAGATTGTATTGGAGACGTAGAAAGCTACGCAGGCTTTCATAACAGGCCCTTCTATGTTTAGCTTTCAGATACTTTGAGCTGGTTGATAGTGTGAGTTGTTGTTATAAGTGGTAATTTGGTTTTTGCAGTAAACAGCATTAGTTTTGTTTTCCTTGGGCTTACGCCAAGGCCACAGCTTCTGGCCCAGTTGCTGACCAGCCCGGCTCTCCCCATGATCTGACTGACCACTGTGAGACACTTTCCTGATACTACTATCGCTATGTCATCCGCATACGCCACCACCATTATACCCTCCTCGTCGAGTTTAGTTAAAATTTTGTTGATTACTATTAGCCACAGTAACGGGGAGATGGCACCACCCTGAGGTGTACCCCTGCAAACGAATTTAGTCACCTGGTTGTTTCCAAAGTTCGCATGGATTACTCTAGTCCTCAGTAGAGTCACTATCCATTTGTCGAGCCCCGTCTCCACTCCTGACGCAGTGTTGCCAACTGGAAATTCAGAAAACGGCTAAATTTAGCCGGAAAACCGGCTATATTTTTTCCAAAAACGGCTAAAATTCCGGCTAAATAAATTTCAGTCAGAAAAACGGCCAAAAAATCGGCTAATCATACAAAACAGTCACATTACGAAAAAAATATAGTATAAAACACGGATTTTAATAATTATTCATTTTTCTTTTCTGGAGTACTACCCGTAAACTATGCTATATGCAGATTTCTTAGTTTTTTACACGCTCCAATCGCTGGCATTACAGTCAAAATCTACTTTTGTTCGGAGTAAGATAGCTCAACTAGTCAAAATTGTTGTATACAGTTACAATCGGTAAAGTCCATAACCACATTAGGTTCGAAATTGTGGAACATACAATTCGTAAAAAGGAACGTCCAATGCGTAACTATGGGCAAGGGCAACCGCATTTATGTATGGATATCTTACCATCATCGCACCTGAATAATTTTATATTTTGTTTAAAATTTAATCATTTTAGGCCCAAGACACATATCCAAATCGATGAAAGCTCGAAATTGGGGTGATACATATATGCTTTCGTCATTAGAATTCGTCATTTATTTTTGACGTTTGTGTAAATGGTGAAAATGTCCCTCACAATTGCGATATTTTGATGAATATTCAGATCAATTATTTGAGGACACACTTTTCTTAAAGAATTTGAATAGAAATGTGTAAAGTCATTATTGACCAAATGCTAATGATGATAAATTTGCGTCATTCGAAAATATGTGTGTCAAGCTTGTTCTTCATTTTCGAATTTGAGCCCTCCAAATTTTATTTTCCATAGTTACGAAATTGATGTTCCATTGTTCATAATCCGCAATTACGAGTTTGATGCTCCAAAGATACGAAATTGATGTTCCAAAATTATGAGCTTGGCCGGAAAATGGTATAGATTTTTGATAAATTTGTTGCTACAAACCCCACAACAAAATATAATGCCTCTACGAAAATGTGTAGTTTCTATGAATCGTCAGACGTTGTGCAAGTAGCTTGACCAGTAAACTACAAAAATTAGATTTAAGTGAGTATATATTTCGCGGCCAACTTACCTCCTTCTTCAGCACTTAGCTTTTGTGCTGAAGAAACCCCCTTCTTGCCCCCGAAATATATACACAGTTAAGTTTAATTTTTGTAGTTTACTGATACTGAGCAAGCTACTTGCACAACGTTAGTGTTGAACACTACAAAGTTTTGACGATATTATCAATATCTTAAAAAAACTGTCTTTTAATTTTTCCATAATAGTAACCACAATCAATCTATGAATCGCGCTAAAAGGTTTTCACCCTTGTACTTAATCTGGCATGATTACATTATCAGTGGTAAAGAATTGACACTGTGAAAAATGGAAAAATTTTCAGGTACCTCCATGGTCCAAGAATTGCTCAGTAAAGAATGTTATCCAAGAAACTGTCTTCCATTTTGCAAATTATTCTGCATATTGGTGGTTAGTAAATTACATGCTTACACTAGGTACTAATAATGAAAAAAGGCAAGTATCCGCAGAAGATTTGTCCCAGGAGACATTAAATGCAAGTTTTCCTCTAGGTGGACATAGTAGGTCCCTAATACACGATAATAAGAAGTGTATGTAGAAATAATTTCACGGTGATTAATTATTTTGTTTGTGAATATTGAAAAATTGATTCTAGTTTCAAAGTAAAAAAAAATCATAAAATAATTTTAGCCGGAAAAACGGCCGAAGAAAATCAATTCCGGCTAAAAATCCGGCTGGCCGGAATTAGAAATTTCTTCCGGCTAAACAGCACGGTTTCCGGCTAAATTTGGCCGGAAAACGGCTAAATTGGCAACTCTGCTCCTGAGTCCATGAGGGTATCGTGAATGGATTCTATCGAACATTTTTGAAAGCTCCCTCTATGTCAAGGAAAGCGGCTAACTTGTATTCTTTGTATAGAAGGATGTACTCTATGCTACGCACCACCTCATGGAGTGTCGTTTCTGTGGATCCATATGTGTGCTGCGGGCTAGAGAGTACTCTCTAGCCCAGTGGTTCTTAACCTTTTGCACATGAGGGATCACTTGATCAAACTCGTTAGTTGTTGCGGACCACCAAATTGCAATTGTGGTAAGAACGATTCAAATCATGAAATCTTGTAACGGAGACTACTTCTTGCGGCGACCGTACTGCACCTTGGTAATATCAATAGGAAAACTAATAGAATTTATTCAATTTACCTTTGGAACACCACTTATTGCGTTGCGTTGCTGGTTCATATTGTACCAACAGAAACCTATGTATTTAGAAGTGCCACCTAAGACCAATAATAGCTCACTTATCCTAATTCAGCAATGTAAATTACCATTATGGATGGTCTGGCCAGAAAATAATAAGTTTTCAAAATATTCATCGCCTTAAACACCTGAACTGTTTACCTACAATTATAACAACCCTCAAGTCTACATGTAGCTACTGCACATAAAGTGTACATTCCTATCAAGCTCTCGGCCGTCATCGTTTTCTTGCACATCGCAATCATCTTGCGTTCGTCACCTAAAAAAGAAGCATATAAAACAAATTTTGACGGTATTTCATTTCATCGTAATAAGCTACACTCACATTTCTTTTTGCGACCAATACAATAAATTAGACTTAATATCTTACACAGTGCACAACGGTCAATTTCTCAATAAAAACAGTATGTCCTGCTCAGTCAAAACGGACTCCCATCCGCTTCCAACATTCAAGTTTCTATTAGAAAGTTAAGATTGAGGTGCGTGAAATTCGAGAATTGTCGTATCGGATTTTGAGGGAACCAGAGCAACGGCTTCGCGGACGACCTAGGGTCGCCTCAGGGACCACCAGTGGTCCGCGGACCACCGGTTAAGAACCGTTGCTCTAGCCTTTGCCGGATATGGAGATCCACGATACGCTGCAATGTTTTTAATTTAGTGTATATTAACTTTTTTCATGAAGTTTGTAACGCATTGAAGGAAGCATCTCCGACCATATACAATGTATATATGATCAGCATGACGAGATGAGTCGATTGGGAGATGCCATTCTGTCCGTCTGTTGCGACGCGTTTTTCTCTGCCAATTTAAAAGCTATGAAACTGAAATTTCAAACAAATGCTTCTTTTTACTGCAGGTAGTTTGTATGTTTGAATCGGTAAAATTGGACAATGGGGTCATGGGGTTGCCAAAAACAGCCTACCTTCCAAATTAGGTTCTTCCAAGAAAAACTTTTCCATTTGTACACAAATTTCAATCAAATTTCGCACTAAAGTATTTCTATTGATGACACCAAACATATGTAAGAATGGATCAACTGGGACCATGGGGCTGCCATACAAACCTTCGTCGAAGAAACATTTTTTACACCAATTTCACAAAACCTTGAATTAATGAGTATTTATCAAAACACTATGGGGTCATGCTCCCGCATCCCCCAAAATTTTTTCTTAGCCAAATCCGACACAAATATTGTCTTGTCGACGCAACTGAACTTTTGTGAAGGCGGAAGGAAAAGAATGGGGGGGGGGGGGGTTAAATACAAGTCGTAGGTACGCCTGTAAATTTTTTTAGCCAGAGTAGAGTGAAGGGTATCCAAATTTCGGCCGCGCCCGAAATTACTCTCGGTCTCGTTATTAATCAAGTTTAAAACACCTTTTTCAGAAGTAGTCCCCATAGTATCTCGCGGACCACTTGTGAATCTATCACGGACCACCTGTTGGGAAACAGCGATCTAGATATGTTGCGTCTACAGGAAGGTTATGCCAAATATACACATATTTAGCCATTAATATAGCACATTATATTTTCTAGTATAAAAAATTATACTAGATCTAAGAGTTGTAACTTAAAATTTTAAAAGGGAGATATACTTGATAGACACGGCTCGTCAACACTCTTTCTGCGACCTTATCCTTACTGTGGTCTAAGCTGGGCGTCAACCAAGTCGTTGCATAGGGTCAGGCTATGATCAACTACAGCAATGAAATACACTTCCAGGGTTGCATGAATCTAAATTTCTGATTTGTCCCTTAACCCTGGAAGGTCATCCTTCGTCGAATCGACTACGCATCATCACATTTATCCCGGTTTTCTTGACAATTTTCTTTATTTTGAGCTGATTTTTCGTACAGCACTTGCGGTGCCGAAGTACTTGCCTGTTACCTTGCAGCTAGTCGAAGTAAGCAGGACAAGTTGGATTTCTGGAAATTGGCGTCGTCGAAACGACGAAGGATGAACTTTGTGTAACTTTTAGAACTTCAGTGTTTATTATGGCTGGTTGTCGATTCGACGATAAATCTGTGTCCGTACAACTAGGTCATAGCAAATATGTTTCTTTTTGAAATATGGGACCAATTTTTTCAAATATTATGGAAAAAATATTTACTAGGATAAAAATAGGTCAAATCAGGAAAATGGCTCAAAATTGTTCCTCATTTTAGACAGATTCCCTTTCGAACTCATAAAAATCGACTCCAAGGCACTCAATTTCAAAACCTGACATCATAAATACAATTAGAATTACTCAAGGGAACTCGGGGAGAAGAAATTCCTAAATTTATTGTTAATAATTCTAAAATATACCCCAAAAACTGGAGTAGGCGAAGTGAAAGAAAACCCGTGAAGGGACCCTAAAATGGATCACTGTGCCTCTTGTATATAAAAGAGCTTCTAATTCATTAAACCCAACTTTCTATTTAGTTTCGAATATATATTTTCTGATTCGAGCACATTTTTTAAATTATATCAACCTTTAAATTTTATTTATTTAATTTTTAAATTTAATGTTTTATATTTCCGGCCAAATAATATTAAATTGAGAAAATTTGATTTATGAAGCAATTAACTAACAAAATTACTCATGTTTTTCCATTCTAAACAAACTAAGGATTGAAAATCTGTCAAATTTTATAAATATTTTGCGAAAGGGCGATTTTTATGCGGCATCAAAGTTGAGCGTCGTCGATTCGACGAAGCATGACCTTTCCGTACTAAAAATAAGCATGACCTTCCAGGGTTAATCATAAAAGCTATCAGGCTACTCGTTGGATACCTCATTGGACACCATTGGATGAAGTAGCACCTTAACAAAATAGGTATGTCCGCTGATACAGGTAATATACGCTGTAGGATGTGGAGTGCAGCAAACATCTACATTGTGAATATCCAGCGGTAGTTTGCGGGAGACGCCTCTTGTCTCTTCCATTTGTCAAAGGCGGCACTACTGTTCCAAATGATTCTGTGGATTCCAGGGAATGGTAAGAAGCTTGTTGGAACACTTGATGGACCCAAGGCCAGAGGCAGACCGAAGAACACCTGGATGTGTCAAATGAAAAAGCAACAACAACGCATTGTAGAAATATGCTGATATATTACCGCCAAAACGGGCGATGTGCCTACACCGCAGGTCGAGCAACGCGTAACCATGAAGCGGTATAAAGAACGAGGCAAGGAAGAAGAAGAAAAAGTAACAAGTTTATTGGGATTGAATCAACGCCATCTAGATACATCAAGGCCGTAACTCCGCTGTACCATGCCGTCATAGTTTTCCTACTAAATTTTGGACGGATACGAACACCGCCGTCTATATATTAAGGCCGCAATGTAGACTCGTAAACGTCAAATCCGCAGTTGAAATTGCATTGCATTGTTGTTGCCTCTTATGACATTGTTGTTGTTTGCCCGTGTTCGACGAACAATTCAATACGGATCCATGACGTCATTGTACAGCTGAGTTGCGGCTATGATATATCTAGATGGCGTTGATACGAACAAACAACAACAAGCATATGACGTAATGAAAGGGAACAACAAAACAGTGCAAATTTAGTAGGCGATTTGACGTTTAAGATTCTACATTGCGGCGTTAATATGTAGACGGGCGCGTTGAGTGAATGCAGAGAATGTGAGAACCTTGTGGTGGGAGATGAATATAGAGGTTCTCTATCTCATCTGGATGAGACTTCAACGAAGAAGTATATGTCCTGGTTGGGTTTGAGATGCGATTCATTTGATTTGAACTTCAATGTACCGTCATTAAAAGCACACCATATTTTCCGTTAATTTCAAAATTATTGTCAATAGTCTCAGTAAAAAGCTAACGATCCGCACCGTAATAAGTTCAGTGATATTCCCAAGACGTTATGTCGTTATGGTTATGACGCAGCTTGCATTTCCATAGCATCTCAATGTCATAATTACGGGTTCTCCCCTAGTGGAAAACATCTCATAATTAGGGGCTGCATTCAACCGCCCTAATGACCATCCACCGATAATAACTTTTATCATCTCTATCTCTCCTTGCTTTTTCGCTCCTACAGAGTATTTTTCGCTGCTCCCTTAAGTAGTTACTATACTACTACTCATTTTCCAAGCCATTAAACGTGCAAAAGGCCAATGAAAAAAGCAGCATTTATGCACAGTCATGCAACTCTCTTGTTGTTGCCGCTACTCGAAAATATTGTACGAACGCGATAGAGAGAACAGAAAATAAAAACCAAGACTAGGATCGCTCTGAAGTTTGCTATCTGCACCGTGAAAAATTGCTCATTATTCAATTTTCCACAGCTTTCATGGTTTTGGTGTTAAGTTGTGCCTGCAGAAAATAATAATAATTCTGAGTGTTTCTATTCTCCGGGAAAATTATTATATGCATGGAAAGAAAAATGTCGGTGCGGCTCGAACGAATGAATGTATGGTATGCTTGTGCTTATGATGGCTCCGTATTTTTTCGTTATAAAAAAGGAAAAATAATATGTTTATAAGGAGTGTTCCAAGTAGAGCGCCGGATTTGATTTCGAAATAAAACACTGTTGTTTGTTGAAAATGTGCGAAACTTTTATTGTATCATAAAGCAGGCATCATAAATAGAATAACGCATCGGGTAAATAGCCCCATCAGGCTTTGCTGGCATATACGCTCTCTTTTCGTGAAATTTTCCATAAATGTATAAGATTAATTCATTAATGCAGCGTGCAATTTCTTCTTTCAATGCTTAAAGTTTCGCGGGCTTATTCACATAAACCTGTGACTTTAAAAAACCCCAAAGAAAAAAGTCCAGAGGCGTCAGATAACAAGATCTAGGCGGCCAAATCTGTAGCTACCAAAATGAGAGAGGACACGACCGGGAAATAACTGATGCAGTAATTTAACTCTTTATCGTGCTGTATGGCATGTGGTGTCTTGTTGAAACCACAAGTTCTGCACATTAATATCTTCAATAATAAATAACAGGCGCGACCATCCAGCATTGGACTAAGGCCGCAGGATGTGTTAGTGACATCCTATTTCCAAGATCTTATCTGGTTTTTTGTTGAGGTAATGAGATCAGCATCACGCTCAGCAGTGTTATTTATCCCCATAAATGGGTACTCGTTTAACATCTGAGTGAGATCATAGTCCGTCACAAGCTCGTGAGTTCGAAAAACACCATGATCCACGGTGAGATTCGAACTCATGACCCTGTGCACCGAAAGGTGCGCGCACTAACCGCTACACCAGCCAGACTACTATCTAATATCTTAAAGTTTCGGCAAAAAAACTGGTTAACACTACACGATAACGAATAACATTCACGGTTTGTATTTGACATGCCTCATTTTCGAAGAAATATGGACCAATGATGCCTCTAGCCGAAAATCCACACCAAGCAGTCTTACGCTGTGGATGCATTTGTTTCTAATAAATCACTCATAGCGACAATTCTGCCTGTTAACGAAGCCATCGAGAAGAAAATGAGCCTGAGAAGTAATTAAAAGCCAGTTCAATATCATCAGCAGGGGCCATTTTTCGTTGAATGGTGTAGAAAAATCATGCTAGACTGCCCTTTCTTAAAATTTGGCTCTAAAATTTGCCTTACAATATTTTCGCGACCGACAATTTCAACTCCTAAGAAAATCTGACCGAAATCCCATGCATCATAATATCCCATTTTAAATATTTGGCGTTTCGGCATAAATTAAAAAACAATCAAAATCAATTTGAAAAGTTTGGTCGGCAAAATATTAAAATGTAATAATGAACAGCGACAAAAAACACAAAACCATCGAGCCTTTCTCAAATCATATGCAAGAAGCGACATCATCTAATATTTTCCTTTTTTTATTTCAACCAAAATACATAAAATAGAAAACCGAAACTATGCTCAGTGCGTTCTTATCTCAACTTCATTTTGCAGAGCTACATTTTAATGCGCAAAGCATACGCACAAGGCACAACAAAGCGAGAGCAAATCGTCGCACTGTTTAGATTCAGATACACACGCTGAGGCGATTTCTGTTTCGCCTCACTGGCATCTTTTTTCCCGTACATTCTCCCATAGAGAATCGGGTGAATGTTTTGATACGTGTTGAGTTGTTGTTCGGGATTGTGCGGCGGAAAAATTATCGCCTCACATGTATGAATTGGTGGACAAAAAAATATTTTAGGGACTTTATGATTGTGTAAAGGAACTTGTAAGCGAGTTTAAAGATATATTTAGGGTTTTGTTTTATCATATTAGAAATTATGTTTTGTGATCAATTAAAATGTATAACTCGACGAAAATGAAGGTGAGGCGCCGCCTCAGTTGCCTCATCTGAGGAGCCGCCACTGCTCTGCAGGACTGCAGGTTTCAGTCAATCAGTCAATTATACCACCGCCATCTTGATCGACAGGCCAGATTATCAGCTGATAAAATGAGCTGTCATGTGGCTATGGAACCGCATTTACAACAGTAGCAATAGCAACAACCACAGACGCTAGCTAAGGTACCAAATTTTCGAAATCGAATTTCGACAGTCCGGCCTGTCTATCAAGATGGCGGTGATTGTACGCATTAAAATCTTTTGTCGAAATTCGCTGCATAGTGGATCTGGAAACACCGAATTCCTGTGCTCCGTGTCGAATTAAAGGTGTTGGAGTTTCAGCGATACTATCACGCACAGCTACGATATTTTCGTTTTCGTCGACGAACACGCGATGGTTTCACATCACAAACAGACGCACTTTCATTGAATTTTTTAATAAATTAATCTTCGCACAGTTGTTTCATTTGGGCCAAAATTGAACGCAATTTGCAAACTATGGCCGCGAAACTTTCATTATTTTTGATAACCATTTTTTAACCATGAGAATGCGTGGTTCTTTCGTGTAGTGCTCCATTTTAATCCTAAAAAGCACAATTTTTTCATTTTCAATGAAAAAAATTTTTATGGTGTGTTTTTACGAGTAGTTTTCTGAAAAAATAATGGAGAGTTTTAGCTTATCGCTTGAAATAAAACGACCTAATTTGACATTCCATATAAAAATTCGCTTGCCTTATACGAAACAATATATCTTAATTTTGCATATTCCAAGTAGGCATGGGTGTATTTCCGTATATGTGATGCTCTGGAAACAGTCGAAATTGGCGAAATAATTTGTCGTGATTTTACACCTATGCCTACTTAGGACATGCAAAATTAAGATATATTGTTTCGTATAAGGCAAGCGAATTTTTATATGGAATGTCAAATTATGTCGTTTTATTTCAAACGATAAGCTAAAACTCTCTAATGAAAAAAATCTGGCATGTCCCGTTTCCCTGGAAAAGTTGATTTTTAGGTATGTATCAAAAATGATACATTGCACCTTAGAGGCAAAAACAATAAATAAGAATCCAGTCTGTGTAATGTACGACTATCTAATTATAATTTCAAGCTTACAAATAAAATTACAAATCATTTTCTTTGGACATTTTCTTAAGTTATATTTTTTAAATAATTAAATAATATGTATAACAAATTTGAAAGTTTGGCTCAAAACAGCAAAAAAAAACCAACAAAATTTAATCGTTTTCCTAGAACACAAACAATATAATAAAATTCTTTGAAAAATTAAAAAATCGTAAAGGCTTACTAGTGGAAATCTCTAAAACAATTATTTTCTTTATTGAAACAAAGCGCGACTCCGCATAATGATTGATCAGCGATAGATTCTATTATGTTGTCATCCATAAAGAACCTGAAGAGCTCATAAGGGCTTTCCATATCCGTCACCGATGAGGGCAAATTAGAATCACCTTTAAAACTTTTCTGATCGTCGTTTAGCATCAGACTTTTCTTTTTCCAGATGAGATTTTTAAATAATTCTTTATAGTTACCGTACTCATTTTCGATAGGCTCGTTATTTTGGTTTTCCGTGTTGACATTCATTCCGTCTTCTTCCTTTAACTCGTAATCAAATACAACATTTCCTCCAAGGCATCTTCGTCATCAGAAATATCGAATTCGTCCTCGCTAATATCACGATTATCCCAATTTCTCATTATTTGTTCAAGTTCGTGCGGTTTCAATGGCCTTCCTTTATCGCATTTCTTATCCATTCTAAATGTTAACAAAAGCACAGTGTTACATATCTGATACATACCACAAATGTTCAACGTACTTCAAAACAACGATTTTCAGTAGATTCCGAATAATAAAATTCAAAACTCAAAGTTTTTTACAATCAAAAAAAAAAAATATTCCAAAAACAAAAATTTAATATAAAATTATAATTTCTGACAAGAAAACACCTTCCAATATCTAGGTCCACCACTTTTTTCGCATTCTAGTTTCTAGTTTGATGGAAAAAGTGTGGATAGCTTTGTTGCAGAAATTATACATTTTGCATTTAGTGCATATATAATATATATATAATATATAATTGTATGTAAGTTTACATAAGATTTTTCGGTATGTATCATATTTGATACAAAATATGTTTTAGGGTTTTATAAGCTCATACTGTCTATAGGATTCGGCCAAGTAAGCGGTAAGGTTAACAATGCGTGCATTAATCAGGATAATTTCCGGAGTTGTAGGAAACTAACACGTCGGACTTGATAGACAGCCAACGCGAAAGAGAACGATTGAATGTATCGTTGCGTGGACTATGACGAGCTGCTCACTCACAATAAGGTTTCGGTCAGTGCCGGGTTCCTACTCTTCAAGTTACATTGACAGTACATTTAATTAAATGAAAACAATAAACAAACAATCGATTAATCCTAATCTTACTTTGACTTTTCCTTTCTAGGTATTGTACGTTACGATCAAATTCAAAACTTTCAGTAATCATTTATTTTACATTTCAAATGTTGAATGTTACTCGCCTCGCTCCTGGTCCGCTGTACGTTTGGGGCTTTGTTGTCGCTATGCTGGCCATCTTCGTTCGAAATAAAGGTAGGATTTTCGATCCGAAATGTGAAAACTCGGTCGCCAACCCTGTTGATAACTTTGTAGCGCCCAGCGAACTTCGTTGGCAATGGTGGTTTCGGCTTTCGAGGCATCTTGTCGCAAGAAGACGTGTGTACAGGATTGCAAATGCTTATGTACAAGATGTTGGCTCAGTGATGGTGGGGTGTTGGAACCGATCGTAAGTTGTCCATCAGGGAGCGAATTGATCGGTAAAAATGTGCAGTGCCGTTTAGTTTCCGTAGTCTACCAAAAACTCGCCTGGAAGTGCAAGAGTAGTCCAGTAGACCAATTCGGCTGACGAGCAATGTCTTGGTCCATCTGTCAGATTCGTGGCAAGCGAGAGTTGCTTTTAGCAGTGAACTGTGCCATTGTTCCACAAGTCCGTTTGACGCCGGGTGAAACGATGTCTTACGCATCCTTTTTAATCCTGTCAATTCCAATAAGCTGCGGTAGAGTGCCGACTCAAAGGCTTCATTCAAACGACGAGCCCTACCGCTCGCAAGCTCTAGCCATACGAATGCATTGGCTTATGTGGGAAGCTCACGACGAGCGAGAACCGTGCCGCAGTCATAACACAACTAGCGAGACGTGTTTTCACATATCGTGCACCACAACTCGCCAATTCACGGCTCGCGAGCCGTGTTTTGGTAGTGGCACGGCTCTCGATTGCTCTCGCTCGTCATGAGTTTCCAGGGCCGGCCCTAGGGGTGGGCGAACTGGGCGGTCGCCCAGGGCCACCATACTTAAGGGGCCACCACTCTTAAGGAACCTTTACGTTCAAGGGGCTACCACTCGGAAAGGGGATCACTCAAAAGGGGTCTCCACGCGACACCCGTTTGAAATATGTGCTCGAACTAAATTAAAGTTAAATATAAAGTGAAATAACGATGATGTGATTTTATTGATAAGAAATCTGTTATAACATGAATAGAGAAAATACATCCATCCTTCTCTATCTCTTTCTCAAATTGCAATATCTGCTCTCCAACATCACCATTGCTCTTTGATGTTTGTTAAAAATAACAGTGACAGTTGCACGGTTGATTTTTAGAACTTATCGAACAAAATTACCAATATCCAAGCTCGAGAGAAGTATAAACCTGAGATTATACCATGATAATTAATAGGCGACAGCCAGTAGTGATGACACCAGAGGCCACTACTCCACGGATTGGTAAAATAAGGGAAGAAAGAAGAAAAATAAACCTAGATCAAAATTTTCGAATGACGGTATTCGCACCCTTGAATTTATGCTTTCTTCAGAGACCACGAAACCTGAGCATTGCGGCCATACAAAAATCTTAAAATCGAGATTATTTACTGGCTATGCTTTTACTTTACAAGGCGTGACGCCTTCAGGTCGCAAGAAGTTTGAATTAGTGTTTATCATGAATAGGATAACTTAACCGTACGCACGTTACCGACGTCAAACCCTTAAGTGAAGATTGAGATATGCGTATCCCAAAAATAAATAAATAAAAAAGTTCCTGCGAGTTTTTAGTGAATGCTAGAAACATGATCATGAGAGAAGATTAGAATTCCGCAAGCTCTTGGGTGATTAAGAAACAGCTAACCGCAGCTCTTAATATTTGATACTTTTTGTTTGTGTATTAGGTAGGGGGCCACCATCATCGATTTGGCCCAGGGCCACCAGAGTGCTAAGGCCGGCCCTGTGAGTTTCCCATATAAGCCAATGCGTTTGTGTGTCTCGACCTTGCGAGCCGTTTGCATGAAGCCAAATTGTGAACCGTGGTCTGTAACTATCATGGTAGGAGCACCAAAATGATCTACCCAGTTCGCAAAAAATGGTGCTGCAACGGATTCTGCTGTTATATCTGCCATCGATCATTGATGGTTAATGGTCCCACGATGTCAATATGCACTTCGTTCGGTGAATCGACTGCTCGGAAGTGCAAAATGCATCGGTTCATTATGAACATGCCTGCTTAATTTTCGCACACTGTTGACACGATATGCACCATTGTTTTTTATTCCGATCCATTCCAGGCCACCCAAGTAACAATTCGTATGCTCTAAAGAAGCACTCCATACTGTAGCAATCATATAGTACCACGAAATTCAATTTCAATTTTCAATTTCAATTTCAATTTTATTTCAGTTAGAATAATTTCGGTTTACAAAAGCTTAATACAGATTCCGGTTCTGAACCTTAACTCATTAATATGAATAATTTGAACAGGCAATTCAGTTAATTAAGTTTAAAATGCTAATTAGAATAATGTTCAGGAAAAAACAAGAAAACCTGATATAATTTACAAAAAAAAAAAAAAATATGTAATAAAATAAAACTGAACCTATAAACTTAACCTGAAGAATGTAATATGGATTGTGTAATAGTAGTTTACTTAATACATTAGGTAGTAATCATAGATTGAATAATATTATTGATAATATTGGAGCAATTCGTTATAAATCTAGAACTATTTTTTCGGGCTATTTCATCAATTTTCCTAATTTTTGTTTCGTAATGCAATCTTATTGTAGAATAATAGAACGGTTTATCGTAAATATGTTTGAGGATTTTATTTTGAGTTATCTGCATTTTGTTTTTCGTTGTTTTTGCATAGTTATTTCATAAAGGAGAACCATACATCGCTATTGGCTGAATGACCATTTGGTATATAATGCACTTGTTTTCGAGTGACAGTTGGGACTTCCTATTTAATAGTGGGTAGAGGGACCAAAAAGATTTCCACATTTTTTCGGTGGTTCTTTCGACATGCGCGTGACCAGTTAGTTTCTTATCAAAGACGAAACCAAGATACTCAATTTCATTTTTCCATGGGATGCGGTTTCCAAGAAAATCTAAAGGCGAATTTGGGAAGTTACTTCTTTTTCTTTTATTTGAGAAAAAAGCTGCTTTACTCTTAGACTCATTGAGTTTTATCTTCCATCTGAAGTAATACTGGTACAGACATTCCAATTGGTGTTCGAGCTTTGACGAAATTATAGCCGGGTCGTCCCCATCACAAAATATACAAACGTCATCTGCAAAACAGGCCATTTGACATTCGTTTGATCTAGGTATATCTGAGGTATATGTATTAAATAGGACTGGGCTAAGACAAGAGCCCTGAGGAACGCCATATGGTATTCCTTTAACAGATGAGAATGATTCTCCTATTTGGACAGTGAAATATCTATTAAACAGAAACGATTCTATAATTTTAATCAAATAAATAGGTAAACCATACCTTAATAACTTAAATAATAGTCCATTGTGCCAGACAGAATCAAAGGCTCTTTGGATATCCAACGTAACGACACCAACCGATTTTTTGTCCTTAATTGACTTGTCAATATATTTGAACAACCGTAATGCTTGATGGACAGTTGAAAGTTTCTTTTGAAAACCAAACTGAAATTCAGGTATTATTTTTAAGCGTTCGACAACCTCGTTCAGTCGAGACAATAATATTTTCTCCAGAACTTTGCTCATGGAAGGTAAGAGGCTTATTGGTCTGTAACTATTAGCATCTTTAGGGTTTTTGTCCGGCTTAGGAATAGGTATTACTCTGGCGTGTTTCCAGGCGGAAGGGAAATAACATGATTTTAAGCAAGCATTTATTGTAAAATTAAGGCTAACTATCGCTTTTCTGGGGAGATTTTTCAAGACGATGTTTGATATTTTATCAAATCCAGGAGCTTTTTTAACCTTAATCGATCTTAAGATTTTGATAATTTCATTTGGAGTCGACATGCATGATGCGCTAAAGTCACTATTGGAAGATGATAGTGTGTTTATTGCATCGCTCACTAATTTGTTACGTAGCTCATTCCCGAGGTGGGACGAAGAGTTGTGGGCATTCTGAAATTTTTTTGCAATAATCTCCGCCTTTTCTTTGTTGTCGAAAATTAGGGTTTTGTCCGGGGAGTATAATGGAGGTATAATTTTACAACGGCGGAAGACTTTATTCAGCTTCCATATTTTGCTGTTGTTTTTTGGTATTTGTCTTAGCATTGTGTTCCATTTTTCGTTTCTTTTAGTAAATATTTTTTCTTTGATCAGCTTAGAGAGCCTGTTAACGAGTGTCTTTGTAAGCGGATTTCGGTTTTGTTGCCATAAGCGACGGAAGGAATTCCGAGTTCGGATATATCCCCTAGTTTCGTCGTCAATCACCTGATATGGAGACGATCTAATAGTCACATTAAATGAAGAAAAATCTAGCGCATCGTTAATTTTATTGTAAAGATCGTCAATCAAGAGATCAATTTGAGAATGATGCTCAATTTTCGATAGGTCCTGTGACTTGAGGTCGATATTGTGGCTTAAATGTCTTTTGAAACTAACCCAATTAACCCTTTTTAAATGTTCATTCGCATATGGATTATTGAAATCAGTGCGACTTAACTCAATATGAAACTCAACTGGCAGATGAGGAGATGAAAGCGCATTAAGAGTAAAGGGCTGTGGAATAATGTTAGGGCATTTACTAATAATCAGATCTAAAGTAGAGTCGTGGCCCCTGGGATTGTGAAAGGTTGGCTCGGAAGGAGTGTGAATAATCCAATTATTTCGGGCGACTAAATCATATAGAAGTTTGCCAGCTCTGTTGGCATTAACGCAGTTCCAATTTCTGTGTTTTGAGTTGATGTCTCCACATAGTATGACGTTCTCCCCTAAAGAAAACAAATACTTAATGTCATCCTCAAACATATTTAATTTGAAATTATCAACGCGGGTTCCAGGAAAATAACAAACAACAACAATAACTCGTAGTTCTTCTAGTTTTATAGATATTGCTTCAATAGTTTTTGTAGGTATTTCTGGAAGAATATAATATTTCATTGATTTTTTAATACAGATTGCTACGCCCCCACCAGTAGCGCCCAATCTATCTAATCGGTAGATGTTATAATTGGAACAAGACATTTTATCTGATTTCTTAAGCCAAGTTTCCGTTAAAGCTATCATATCAATATTATTATCAATAGCGAGATCAAAAAGCTCAATTGATTTATTTTTAACACTCTGGGAATTCCATAATAAAACATTTACTCTATTAATTTAAATATAAATTTAACTGCTAAACTAATTACTACGTTAAATTGTTCCGCTCTTGTCTTACACGCAGATAATTTTGAAATTAGCATGGTAGAGATCTCCAACAGCTGATCGGCCGTGAACAGGTTGTCACTAGACGACTCGTCTTGATGCAGATCTGATTTTAGAATACTCGCAAACGTCGGTAAGGTGTCAACGAGAGATGATTGAACATTTTTCGATGCGAAATTCATTTATCGTGTGACATCGCTTAAAGTAATATTTTGATCCGATAAAACATCCTTAAAGTATTTTCCGGAAAGCTTCTATCATCATTATGGAATAAATTTAAAGATGGTGGTATAAAACTTCGATAAAACTGTCTCTAAACGTTAACCTAAAAACGTACTCCTTTAAATACTCCACTCTTGTGTTTATTGGATGATACAGCACACACATGCAATGGTCTCTCTAAGTTAACTCACACACATGCAATATATTCTTCTATAGCACAGTCGGTGTCATTTTTATAGTGTGACATTCGTATGGTCATCCAATAAATTGTTCACCGTAGTTTTATAGAAGGATGGACTTTGTGATTTACTGAATTGACACTTATGAAGTGCTCTGGAATACCACGTTTCTTGAATTGAATTCATTGAAATATTGCTTGAAACCAACATTTCCTCACTCCTTGTTAGCTTATGAATCAATTAAGATAATCTCAGCGCAGAAAATGTCTGTATTTTATTGAAGAATGGCTATGTCCTCACATGTGCGCTTTCGTCTTCACTATCGAATATTTTACGAAGTATTATAGGGATGAAATTTTTACTTGGGCATACAAATTTCGATAGAATTTGTCGACTCGTCGATTTTCCGCTGGGAGGAGATGGATTGTGGAAAGTTTGGAAGACTGTCCTTCTCTATGTAGCTGAGATGAATCCGTTCCAGCGATATCACAGTATCTACATGGAATTCGAACTGCCATTGAGCGATATTTGTCTCAGCTTAAGTCTTGTGGCGGACGACAGTAAGTCCTGGAGAACTGCATCGTTTTTCTGCTCGGAAAAAAGCTGCTGGCATCGTTATTGTGTCAATGTTGCCTCGTGACAGAGCTGCGGTGTTCAGGTTGCCAGAAACATGTACAATATCGGTAGTAAATTGCGATATATACCTACTGTAAATATCGACTCTGTATCGGAGACGCTCGTTCTGCTTTCTGCTGAAACGCGTAGATCAACGGCTTATGGTCCGTCCAGATTTGCGTCCTTCAACTATTAAGCGGAAAATCGTCAGGTGGACGGTGAGCAATTCCTTATCAAATGCGCTATAGCGCGACTAGACTGGAGTGAATTTCTTTGAAAAGAATACGAGTGGTGTGTCGAATGCATCTGTCGAAATTCTAAGCGCCGCATTCTCGATCGGATGTGATAACAATGATACATTGGCTATGGCTTGTTTGGTGTCTTCAAAAGCGCGTATTGACTGAGGTGTCCAGTCGATGTACGTGTTATCGTTGCGTTTGATGCCCTGCAGGTAGGCATTTAGCGGTGCCAAGATCATAGCTTCGTTCTTAAGGAAACATCTGAAGAAGTTTACGATGCCTAAGAATCGCTAAGGTCATGCACCTTGTTTGGTTTCGGAAAATCCTGTATTGCTTGGACTTTCGATATGAATGGCTCGATACCGCTTCTAGTCAACTTGTGGTCAAGGTATTCCACTCTATCTACACCAAATACGCATCTATCCGGACTGATACGAAGGCCATGCTCAGCAAGACGAGGATTTCACGAGGATATCGTCCAGATAATTAAAGCGGAAAGTTACACCACGGTGAGATTCGAACTCATGACCCTGTGCACCGAAGGTGCGCGCACTAACCGCTAGACCAGCCAGACTATAATACGATTTGCCTTTACCGCAATGTAAATTTTCCATCTGCTCAAGCCTATGATTTGACATTTAAGTATATGACCATGTTCTGCTTCCGGGCTTGTATTAAGATGGCTTTGATTGAATGTATCGCTGTGTGTGGACTGAACCGAGGGACAAGTTGCTCACTCACAATAAGGTATCGTTTCGGTCAGTGTCGGGTTCCCACAGTCAACGATCGAACGGCCATCTATATGTGAAACCTAACAATAGCGCGAAATTCAAATCCAGCACTCTACTTGAGACACCCTTTATAATACGTGAAAGGCAAAGTATATACTGGCGCGGCGTGGCGGAGCAGAAGCACTCCCCAGGGTAAAGTATCGCAAAATCTAAAAAGAACGGTGATGTTGTCGTTGAACAAATTTTTTGTTTGCTTTTGTATGCAGAAATTAAGCGGCATCAAACCTGCATGTTGTTGGGACTCAACAACGTCGGGCTAGCTATAGAGGTGTTATAACTACGTACACGACTTATTCAAAGCATAGAATTGCAATGCAAGGAACTGATCTTAAGGAATTACATACTGCATTATGGTAATAATACACTATGTCCGTACTTCTTTTGAAGAATGTTGTGAAATGCGGATGATGGGGTCGTAAGCATACATTGTTAAGACGGAGTGTTATACAACGAAATTAAAAAAATATTCGCACCAATCTACTGGCTGTGTAATGCAGTGATTTTGTGCGTGAAATCATGGTATCCTGAAAAAGCATGAAAATGACCTGCCAATTTTCGATGTGCGAGTGACTTCAAATGTGGTTATTTCATATAATAGTGTAGTCAATACTTAATTTCAGATGGCAAAATGTGACGGGATTTTTTTTTGTTTCATATATTTTTTGGGCGCACTGAACTTCCGAAATCCGGAGCTTCCTACCAAAATTTCGTTGCAAAAAAGCGCCAAATCCGCAAATCCGTTTTTTGGCTTATAACTCCGAAACTGTACATTTCTGCGATAACCTGTTACCTGTCCATGAACATGTTAGAGAAAACATGATTTCGGGTCCAACGTTGTATTAATCTTTAAAATATGTTAAGCTTTTTCGCTACAATTGATAGTGATTTCTTTGGGGATTTTTGTAACGAAATTTTGGTGGGAAGCTACGGACTCGGGCTCAGTGCCCCCAAAATACATAAATAAATTAAACTATCAATTGAAGTACATAATACCGCTAAACGGATTTGTAATATTTGTCTCTTTGGACGAGCAATCATGTGCTCGCTAACATATTCATGGAAAGTTTTTCGTAGGAATTACATTTTGTTCTTCACCACATTTTGCAATCTGATGTACTAGGTGTATCACCTATGGTTACTATACTAATATAGACCTATACTTCTATACATATACTGGACCAGACATTATGCTTAAAACCAGTGGGGTACCGTTTCTTAAATACGAGGGTGGTTCAAATATGATCGAGACAAACGCTCTAGATGGCGCGCATGTATGTTTTGAAGGTCGTGGCTTGAGTATATGATATGTAGTTGGGTCCCTTACGAACAGAGTGGCATAGTTTTCGTCGCGAAGGGATATGTTACGCTCGTGCTACGACCATGAGTGAACATCAGGTGCCGAACGCCATTGCGCAACGTATTGCCATTCGTTTTTTAGTGAGGGAAGGTGTCAAGAATACTGAAATTTTTCTGCGTTTGCACAATCCGTTCGGTAGTGAGTGCCTGAGCAGGACTGCTGTGTTTAAATGGGCCGAAGCGTTAAGGATGGCCGTGAAACCGTCGAGAATGAGCCGCATGATTGTCGAACGCCAACCAGCATCACACCTGACGACATTCGCCGCGTAGAACAACTCATTTCGGAGGACCGTAGCATGAATGTTCAAGATAATTCGGCTGAACTCGGCTCTATCATTGGTAGTGTAGTGTCTCTCATCCACGAACACCTTCAATATCGCAAAATAACGGTCTGATGGATTCTCAAACTGTTGAACTTCTCCAGGATTACGCGCGTCTTCATACCGCGCGTCTTACGCTCGATACAATATCGGAATTGGGGTGGGAGGTACTGGAGCACTCCCCCTATAGTCCGGATTTATACCCTGCGATTACCATATGTTTGGACCTCTGAAAGAAGCCCTCGGAGGTCAAAAAATTCAACACCGACGATGAGGCAGAGGAGTTTGTGCGCACACGGATGTCCGAGTTGTCCAAGGAATTTTTCGATACCGGCATCAAAATGCTTCCGGAGAGGTAGAAAATATGTGTAACTAGTGAGGGGGAGTACCTAGAAAAACTGTAAATTTGTCGAATAGACGACGCATCATCACATTTATCCCGTTTTTCTTGACAATTTTCATTATTTTGAGCTGATTTTTCGTACAGCACTTACCGTGTCGAGGTACTTGCCGTGTACATTGCGGCTAATCGAAATAAGCAGGCGGGTAAGTTGGATTTTTAGAAATTGGCGTCGTCGAAACAACAAAGGATGAACTTTGTCTAACTTTTAGGACTCCACAATTCCTTATGGCTGGTTGTTCGACGATAAGTCTGTGTCCATGCAACTAGTTCGTAACAAATACGAGTATGTCAGTTTTTTTTTAAATAAGGGACCGATTTTTTCAAAAATTATGGAGATAATATTTACTAGGACAAGAATAGGACAAATCAGGAAAATGGCTTAAAATTGTTTCTCAATTTAGAAAGATTGCATTTCGAACTCATAAAAATCCCAAAATGGATCGCTGTGCCTTTTGTATATAAAAGGACTCATTCATTAAATCCAATTTCCAATTAAGTTTAGAATATATATTTTGTGATTCAAGCACATTTTTTTAATTATATCAACGTTAAGTTTTTATTTATTTCATTTTTAAATGTAATGTTTCATATTTTTGGCTAAATAACATTAAATTGAGAATATTTGATACGTAAAACAATTTACTTACAAAATTACTCAAAATTTATGTTTTTCCATTCTAAATAAACTAATGATTGAAAATCTGTCAAATTTTATAAATATTTTGAAAGGGCGATTTTTATGAGGCGTCAATGTTGAGCGTCATCGATTCGACGAAGCATGACCTTTCCGTAAAAATAAGCATGACCTTCCAGGGTTAAACAAAATGGTTGATACCACTATTTTTGTCTGATTTCTACACGCTGCAAACTTTGAACTTTTCAACTAAACTCAGGACTAAATTTATAGGGGGCTCGGACTATCGACAGGATTGGCTAAAACCTCACGATTCAATGGAGTAAACAGGTTTAAGTTAATTTATTTAGTTCAAACAGACTGTCTGCTAAAACGCGATTTGCAAACTAAAACGAAATTTAGGGGCGGAATTCATAGTCCCCACTTAAGCAATAACAATTCCCTTAAGGAACAAGGATTTCATTTATATAAGGGAACCCTTAAGGAAGCTCGTATTCATATACATCACTTATTATGGCGTGGCCTCATTTAATATAACGATTCACTTATTGGGCACATCTCAAATAAAATATAAACGAGACCGAGGCTAATTTCGGGCGCGGCCGAAATTTGGATACTCTTCTAGGACTTGTATTTAATCCCCCTCCCATACTTTTCCTTCCGTCTTCACAAAAGTTCCGTTGCGTCAACAAAACAGTATTTGTGTGGGGTTTAATTGGAATAAGTGGGCAAATAAAAATATTTACTTGGAAAATTTTATTGGGGGATGCGGGAGCATGGCCCCATAGTATGATTCCATTTGTTTTAACCTTTTTTGTTGCTTTGATAAAGACACATTAATTCAAGGCTTTGTGAAATTGGTGGAAAACAATTTTCTTAGAAAAACCAAAATGGGGGGTTGGGTTTGTATGGCAGCCCCATGACCCCATGGTCCGATTTGGTCAATTTTTACATATGTATTGTGTCATCAATAGAAATACATGTGTGTGAAATTTCGTTGAAATTGTTCTTCAAATAAAAAGTTTATCTTATAAGAACCTAGTTTGGGGGGTTGCGTTTGTATGGCAGCCACATGACACCATGGTCCGATCTTATCCGTTCTTACATATGCCCTGTATCATCAATAGAAACACATTTGTGTGCAATTTGGTTGACATTGGTGCACAAATAAAAAAGTTTTTCTTAGAAGAACTTAAATTGGGGGGCTAAGTTTGTATGGCCGCCCCATGACCCAGTGATCCAATTTCACAGATTCAAACATACAAGATTTTTTTCTCAAATTCATATTATTAGGTAGTCACCATATATCGGACATTTACCACTTTAATATCCTGTGAAACGATACCAAGAAGTGATTATGAAACATATTAGAGAACAACAGCGATCAGAAACCTTTAACTTTCTTTTTCTTACCTATTTTGATCCCATCGTATTCCGAAGTGTTGAAGATTATTATATTTTCTATCTTGTATAGTTTTATAAAATTAAAGGTTGAACGATTTTTTCAAAGGTTGTTTCCGGTTTCGTCGGGAAACGAGTTCTTTCATGGTTTTTGACAGATTTAAATTCCCTGTTCGATCCCTGTGAACATGGAGAAGGATTAGATGTGTCAAAGCACTGAACGACCTTCCTGATGATGCTGGAATCATCAGCAGTAATGTTACTAGCCGCTGTGCTCGATATACTTCGAAAGTCATCAGCAATTTCGGCGCAACATGGTGCAACTCCCAGCATATTCTTCAAAACAGTAACTGTGAGCGAAGATCAACAATATCGAAATCTTCAGTATAGCAGCCCAATCTTACTGTGAGATTCTCTACCGTCGGCACGGTTTTCTGACAAGGAGAATGAAAACCTTCTCTCTCTCGTTGGCCTTTTCGTTAATTTGAAGTACTCTTGTTGACGAACAAGGGATGAAAATGGAATGATAATGTACATACTCGTAGCATACATACACTAGACCAGTGGCGGCTCGTCACAGTGGGCCAGGTGGGCCCGGCCCACCCAAATATTATTTATTAAACATACCACTAAATATATTCCAAAACATATATGTACCTATATTTAAAGCACACACTGTTCAAAACTCAATCAGGGTGCTTCATTCATTCTAAATTGCTATTAAATCCCATATAAAAACGTTCCACGGCTTTTATCCTTCTTTTGTCATCATGATATTTTTTTAACGAGAACACTCTTTAAATTGTTAATTTGTTTTTATTGGGTTAAAACCAACGTTTTTCTATCTCACCCAAGGTCGTCTTCTTCGTTCTACTAACGCCATCTAGATGGCAATGGTTATACGCAAAATCCATTGACTTTGAAAGCTTCGAGTTGCATGAAATTATAGACACTGACTGCAAGTGACCACCTGCTTGCATGCTATTTGTTGGATGCAAGGGAAATTTTGCATGGAAATTGTTGGTGGGATTTTAGACAATTAAATGCCACATTAAACCGCCTCTTGGCCGGCCCAAAAGCTCAAGAACACAGTCGAACCATTGAGTAAGTATGGAGGCGCAATGCCCATATATTCCCATGGTAGCTTGGCGATAGAATTCCTATACATGCGCAACTGCATACACACTGCGTCGCAACACCCGCACGATCCACAATCCTACATAAGCATGTTTACATTTGAGAGGACAATATGTCAAATGCTCGTTTAAAACCGGTCTGGTCCAATATTGGTCCAATTAGAATGTTTACGTTTTAGAAAACAATATTTCAAACTTCCATACAAAATCCAGTTTAGCAACTTTATCGCTGCACTTCACTTCACGTCTCCACTCCTCAACCGATTTCGTTCATCTCTCACGTACTGTTTCGGTTCCTTATAACTCTCTGTTCTGATAGTCGAACTTATAGAGTGCGAGTTTTATATGCGAGAAAAATGAGAATGTCATCTCGTACATTGTCTTTTTTCTCGCATACAAAACTAGCACTCTGATGATTTTCGAATTAATAATAGAGAGAGGTGTGTTAGATCGCACTTTTTTAGGTTAGTAAATGAAATTAAATACATAGCTATTTTTTCATTCATAGGAAAATAAATGCAATTATTATGGGGTTAAATTGTGGATGAACTTTTTCCTTGCTAAAACTTTGGAAAGGAATATTTTATGGCAGTAACCCCATTTTTTGAAAATAATGACTTCGATGATTTGGATTTCAATTTTGGCCGCTGTTTTCGGTTAAATTAAATTGAATCGCATTGTTTAGCCCTTTTTTGATTCTTATGGCGCCCAAGCATTTTGTATTGTCGTGCACGGATTTAGCTTTTGAATAATTTGCAAGAAATCAGATTGTTGTGTCGTACATAAACGGTTTTTAAATTTGAAGGTTTGGTTTTTAGCCTTTATTTTTCTGCCATTCCAAAATATTGTGCCTAGTTCACGAACGGGAAACTTTTTTTTTGAATATTTGTTTTAGCATTTGCTGGAGTGAAAATACATTGTAGTGTCATGCATGACCGTTTATCCTTTGAATTTGTGTTTTGTAGGTTTTTAACTACTCGATAATAATATAGGGTTCTCCAATAAGAGCGGGTAGATATTGAAATGGACTAAAACAAGCTATGTGTGAGGTAAAAGCGATTCTTTTATTTTATTTGAAAGATGCATATACAATTGTGTAGGTATGGAACTTAACATCATTCAAATGTCCGCCGTGGCTTGTCACGGTGGCAGGGATCCGAGTGACTCTGCCGCATAGATCCTGCTGAATTTCAGCGAATGGTTGATTGATATTGACTTTAAGGGCATCGGTCGATTGCAACTTAAGAAAACCCCACAAAAAAGGTGTAAAGGGGTCAAACCACATGATCTTGGGAGCCAATTCCCGTAAAATAGGCGTAAAATTTGTTTTACCGAAAACTGATTTTGATAATAAAGTTTTGTCACTTGAACGCGCTTCTCAACCGTGTAACTTGCCATGATTTAATAGTGCATAGTATACAACAGAAATTAGTAAAGTGATCAATTATTATCATCCCCATGGCAAAAACGCTCTAGACGTGTCCGTTGGTTCTTTCTGGACAGCGCATAACTATTTATTATAAGCCTGATTTTTATAATTTTTTGAATTTAATATTTTGTTAGCCTAACGAAATGCCTAAATTTGTTTGCAATTTTAAAATTCAAGTTGGTATGCAGATACTGGCATAGAGCACAAATGAAATCAACTCCAAGCTTTTTTTATACCCTTCACTCGTAGAGTAAAGGGTATATTAACTTTGTCATGAAGTTTGTAACGCATTGAAGGAAGCATCTCCGACCATATAAAATATGTATATATATGATCAGCATGACGAGTTGAGTCGATTGGGCGATGTCCGTCTGTCTGTCTGTCCGTCTGTCCGTCTGTCCGTCTGTTGCTACGCGTTTTACTCGGCCAGTTTGAAAGCTATCGAGCTGAAATTTTGCACACATGTTTCTTTTTATTGCAGGCAGTTTGTATGTTTGAATCGCTAAAATCGGACCGTGGGGTCATGGGGCTGCCATACAAACCTAACCCCCCCAATTAGGTTTTTCTAAAAAAAACTTTTTCATGTGTTTACTAATTTCAACGAAATTTCACACAAATGTGTTTCTATTGATAACACAAAACATATGTAAGAATGGATCAAATCGGACCATGGGGTCATGGGGCTGCCATACAAACCTAACCCCCAAATTAGGTTCTTCTAAGAAAAACTTTTTCATTTGTGCACCAATTTGAACCAAATTTCACACAAATGTGTTTCTATTGATGCCACAAAATATATGTAAGAATAAATGGAATCAGACTGTGGAGTCATGGGGCTGTCATACAAACCCAGCCCCCAAATTGAGTTTTTCTAAGAAAAACTTTTTTATTTGTCCACCAATTTCAATCAAATCTCATAAAAGTGCATTTCATTTGATGCCACAAAACATGTGTAAAAATGAATGGAATCGGACGATGGGGTCATGGGGCTATCATACAAAGCCAACCTCCTAAATTGAGTTCTTCTACGAACAACTTTTTTATTTGTGCACCACTTTCAACCAAAACTCGTAAAAGTGCACTTCAATTGATGCCATAAATAATCGGACTATGGAGTCATGGGGCTACCATACAAGCCCAACCTCCCCATTTTGGATCTTCTAAGAAACATTTTTTCTACACCAATTTAAAAAAAACCTCAATGCGTCTTTATCAAAACAAAAAAAAGTAAAACAAATGGAATCGTACTATGGGGCCATGCTCCCGCATCCCCCCAATAAAGTTTTCTGAGATATTTTTTTTTTATTTTACCACTTATTCCAACCAAACCTCACACCAGTATTGTTTTATCGACGCCACAGAATTTGTCAATATCAAATATTATGCGAAAACAGAAGGAAAAGAATGGGGAAGGATTAAATACAAGTCATAGGTTTGCCCCAAAAAACTTTTAGCCCGAGGAGAGTGAAGGGTATTCAAATTTCGGCCGCGCCCGAAATTAGCCTCGGTCTCGTTTGAGTATTCTTATTGTAGTTTGCAAGATAATTTAGGACGCAAATGTATTAATTCGTACAATGGTATACAGTAATATTTCGAGATATATTTTGAACAATATTTGAGCTCATTTTTTTACTGTTTTTTAGGCGGAATCGCTATGGGGGAATAGGTATTAATACTTTTCTTAGTGGCCCACCCAGATTCGCAAAGCACGAGCCGCCACTGCACTAGACGCACGTCAAGTATGCAACTTTCTGCGAACCAGGTATTCATTCCTTCATGGAAAAAAATATCCACTAGAATAATAATTGAATATGTACATAGCATATGTATAAAAATATAAAATAAATTATTCGTAATTTTTAATAGAGTGCCATATTTTTAGTACTAATTGCCTCCTTAGCCAAAATATTGGAGGTGCAGTTGCCCCCGCTGCCCCCCTGTTCCGGTACCATTGAGTGATGTCTAACTTAAATCTAAAAATCTATACGTCAAAGATTTGTGTTCATAAAAAAGTGAACAAATCGGACTTACAGGTTAGATCGAATAAAAGTGCCAATTGTGGGTTAGACGGCCTCTACTGTAATCATGACGTTTTTAAAGATGTGTATTGCATAAACTCAACCGGAGTTCCCACGCTTTACCACGATTTGGTATTAGTTTAGTTTCGAATTTTGGTTGAAATCGCGTTAAGAAATCGTTGAAAATGTGTTAGTAGTGCTCTGTGGCCGTAATCGTTCGGTCGCCACTCTGTGAAATAGACACTAATAGAGAAACGAGTTTCCAAACTCGGCACGACTCGTCGCAAGTTTATTATTCAGAGGAAGATGATAAGAAATATTCTTATCGTAGAATAATAAACTAACAATGCGACTAGGAAGTGGTATAGCTGATAACCATATCACACTCCGAATTCAGTTGACTTTGTAACGTTGATGACTAAACACGGTAGTCATCAACGTACCATGCTGCACTAGGAGTTACGGTAATCAAGAGAGAATTCGCTTTATTTTTAAGGAAAATGTGTTGTTTTTTCTTCATTTTTGTGAAGAAGAATTAATGCAAATTATTACGGGGCGGGCCTAGTACACCACACTGAGATGATAATTAAAACTAAAACTTTCAACCCAACCCCTTACAGGAAAAAAAATATTTTCTAGAACACCATGATAGGCTAGTCAGAGGCATATCATTAGTTTGTACGACTTATAAGATTTTATCTAAGATTCTGGAAAATAGAATTAATCCGTACGCAGAAGAAATCATTGGCGAGTACAAAGGCGGCTTTAGACCTGGTCGTTCGACGACAGATCAGCTTTTTACAGTGAAGCTTTTACTCCAGAAGTGCTGGGAATACAACATCGACATATACCAAATATTTGTTGACTTCAAGCAGGGCATACGACAGTATCGATCGAAGCCTACTGTACAACATTCTGCTGCTTTTTGGTATACCGGCTAAGCTAGTGCGACTCATAAGGATGACGATGACTAATACCGTCTCGCAGGTCAGAGCTCAGAACAGACTCACTGACCTATTTGAAACTCGTACTGGACTCAAGCAAGGCGACGGGCTGGCGCCGACGCTCTTCAACCTGGCTCTAGAGTATGTGATTCGAGCCATGAATCTGGACAGCAGCGGAACGCTACTCATTAAATCGACTCAACTAGTAGCCTACGCCGACGACATCAACATCATGTCTCGAAGATTGGGTGATGCAGAAAGCCTTCTGCATAATCTCAATAACGCCGCCAAAGAAGTTGGGCTACATATCAACGAATCTAAAACCAAGGTCATGATGCAATCAAAAACTAGAACGCCAGTAAATTCAAGCATCACAGTGGGTGACCTCAATATAGAATATGTAGACAACTTCACTTACCTGGGTTGCAATTTGTCAAAGGACGCCAACGAAACAGATGAGATAAAGCGACGGATACAACTAGCTAATAAGTGTTACTTTGCGGTCCTCCAAATTATGAATTCGAAGCTGGTGCACAGGAACACGAAGCTCCACGTGTATAAAACCATCATCCGACCTGTGCTATGCTATGGCTGCGAGGCATGGACCCTAACCCAAAACTCTGAACACCTGTTGGATACATTCGAGCGAAAGGTTCTCCGAAGAATCTTCGGGGCCGTTCGTGAACGAGGTGAATGGCGCATCCGGTACAACCTTGGGTTGTATCAGCTGTATGATGAGCTACAGGTGTCGAATATCGTGAAAGTGCAGCGATTGCAATGGGCGGGACATGCACAAAGGATGAACGACGATCGCATGCCCAAAAAGGTGATGAACGCGCAACGAGTGGACGGAGCCAGATTGCGTGGACGACCGAGAGCCCGATGGGAGCATTCTGTATGTGAAGACGCCCACCAGATGCTAGGATTTCGGAACTGGAGGACAAGGTCGCGTGACCGCGACAAATGGAGGTTTTCAATCCAGGCGGCCAAGGTCCGACGTCGGGCTATCGTGCCATAAAGAAGAAGAAGAAAGGTTTTCAATTCCCTTTCGCCGAGTTAGATCTTTACTTTAATTGATTGCTTAGCTTTTATTTGACCATTATTACCTCTTGTAAGATTTGTTAACGTTCATGAAACGTCTATAGTAATATATAGTCTATAGTATTTAAGATCTTTCATATTATCAGCAGGTTTTATTTTTTTGATTGCTAATACTTTCCGTTCGTCCGGTTTAATCCCTTTTCGCTAGTAATCAAATATCCCAGAAATTCAGTTTCGGTTTTCAAAAATTTTTCTCTACAACCCATAATGGTGAGTTATAGGGACTCTCTGAGGGTCTGATGATTCCAGCCTGTAACATCTGGTTGATCTATATTTCCACTTCGGCTCTCATGTTGGCGGGATACGGATAAGATTTAGTGTAAACTGGTTCATCCGTGGTTGTTTTTATTTCAGCTCTCACGTTTGTATCGACTGTTTCGTGGTCACTTAGAGCTCCAAAAAGTTTTTTATACTTCGAAATCAAGTTCTTAAGTTGTTTTCTGGTTTCCGAAACGAGGTGATTATCTTTGATTTCAATATTCTTTACCTGTATCGACTTTTTTTCTTTCAAGGGAATTTTTATGTTAGGTTTGATTATCAAACGAGACCGAGGCTAATTTCGGGCGCGACCGAAATTTGGATACCCTTCGCTCCCTTCGGGCATGCTTTTGAATTTTCTCATAAGTGCCGTGGCGAAGATTTAGTAGGCGAAGCGGGGACGTGGGTTTCTTATAAGAACCAAAAAGAGGGGGAAGGGGGTTGTAGGGCAGCCCTATGGCCTTCCCATCAATTTTTACGTATGTTTGTGGCATCAATTAAAACACATTTGGTTCAGATTGGTGGACAAATCAAAAAAGTTTTCTTCGAAGAACCTAATTTGGGGGTTGGGTTTATATGCCAGCCCCATGACCCCATGGTCCGATATAATTCATTTTTGCATATGTTTTGAACCATCACTAAAAATACATTTCCATGAAGTTTAGTTGAAATTTGTGTCCAAATAAAAAAATATTTTTAGAAGAACCTAATTTTGGGGGTCAAGTTTGTATGGCAGCCCCACGACCCCATAGTCCGATTTCATTTATTTTCACGTTTGTTATGTGGCATCAATAGAAATATAATTTTCTGCGGTTTGATTGAAATTGGTGTGCAAATAAAAACGTTTTTCTTAGTAAAATTTGATTTGGGGGGCTAGGTTTGTATGGTAGCTCCATGCCCACATGGTCCGACTCCATCCATTTATACATATGTCTCGTGTCATCAATAGAAACACATTTGTGTGAAGTTTGGTTGAAATTGGTGTATAAATAAAAAAAAACTCTTAGAAGAACTTAATTTGGGGAGCTAGGTTTCTATGACAGCCCCATGACCCCATGGTCCGATTTGGTCCGTTTTTACATATGTTTTGTGGTATTACTAGAAACACATTTGTGCGAAATTTGATTCAAATCGATGAGAAAATAAAAAAGTTTTTCTTAGAAGAACATAATTTGGGGGACTAGGTGTGTATGGCACCCCCACGACCCCATTGTCCGATTTGGTCGATTTTTACATATATTGTGTGTTACCAATTAAAACACATTTGTGTGAAATTTGGTTGAAATTGGTACATAAATAAAAAAGTTTTTCTAAGAAGAACCTAAATTTGGGGAGTAGGTTTGTATGGCAGCCCCACGACCCCCTCATCGGATTTTAGCGATTCAAACATACAAACTGCCTGCAACAAAAAGAAGCATGTGTGCAAAATTTCAGCTCCATAGCTTTTAAACTGGCCGAGCAAAACGCGTCGCAACAGACAGACAGACGGACAGACGGACAGACGGACATCGTCCAATCGACTCAGCTCGTCACGCTGATCATATATATACATATTTTATATGGTCGGAGATGCTTCCTTCAATGCGTTACAAACTTCATGACAAAGTTAATATACCCTTTACGCTTAATAAGCGAAGGGTATAAAAAATATTTTTTCTATCGATTACGGCTTTCAGCTCTTTCAAGGTGTCGTCTCCGATGATTCCGTCAAAAGATTTTAGTCCAGGTAAAACAAAGAATTGTATTGGAGAGTTGTTACCAACACAGGCGAACAATTTTACTGTTATTTTCTCCTTTATTTTAATTGGTCCTCCAGCCGATTTTATTGTGAAGATCTTTTCAGTTGATTTCCCATTCGTCGCTAGCTCCGGTTTGTTAAAATTTTTATTAGCCCCGGTGTCCACCAAGAGCTTTAATAACATCCCATCTCTAGTTTTGTACTCTACTAGGTATGGAACGCTAGAGAGGCTTGTGTCGTAAAATTCATCGCATTCATCTTCCACTGCATTGTTGTATACTTCTTCACTGCATTCTTCTTCCATAATTTCATTGTATTCCTTGGATTGTGGCTCCGATTTATCAAAATGCTCCAGGTTGTTGATCCTTTGAAATTTTCGTGGAATGTTGGCTTATTCGTTATGCCTTTTGTATGGGTTGTTGTCGCCAGGACGATTCATGTAGTTTATATTTCTGGTTTGCAGCGATGGGTCGACTTCCATTGGGACTGGAGGTTTTTGCACGTTCGGCCGTGGTGGTGGTACATGACGTATTCCGTGCTGAATATGGTACGCCTCGTTTCGTTGTTGGGGAGTTGCTAACATTCTCGGTTGCGCTCTTGGTGCTGGCTTAGGAGGTACTACCGGCCTGTAACCTTGAGAGAAAAACTGATTCCTTGGCGCGGTGATTGTATTCGAAATATTTGGTTGATGTATTGAAACATTTCGGAAATTCAAATTTTGGATTTCTAGACACGATGTATATGCCTCCGGTAATGTTGCTGGTTTTTGGATGACTAGTACCCTCGAAAGATAACCATTTACGCCTCGGATACATCCATCCTCGGATACATCCAAAGCTCTATTTCGATATGTTTCGATTAGAAAACCCATTGTTTCAGATGAATATGTCTCAGTTTTGATTTTATTAACTATCAATGAGAATTGATGGTTCACATTGGCATAAAATTCATCCAAACTCAAGTTACCCTGACGGATGAGATTTAGCTGATGCTCCAATGTGCGAATATCCCTTTTATCCGCATAGTGCAGGGATAGGCACTGTTTGATGGCGGGCCAGCTGTCCCCAAATACAGGGTGGCCCATTAAAAGTGAACTAGTGTAAGCCATGAATAACTTTTTTATTTATAAACCGATTTTTAATTTTCACATAAAAAATATGTTTACGCTAAATTCGAATTATATCCTTTAGATGACCGCCCCGGGCGGCTTCACAAAGACGGGCATTCTACGGCATGTTACCATTACCTATCGCAATATTTCTGGCTGCAAACCTCGGATCTCCGCTATAATATTTTGCTTCAATTGTCCTTGGTTTATAATTGTAGACTTTCTCCTTAAGGTATCTCCGCAGAAAAAAATCTAGTGGAGTTAAGTCTGGTGATCTAGCCGGCCAGTTAATGGCAGATCCTCTGGAAATGACTCTTTCGCCGAAAACGTCCGTTAACCTTCAAGCGGGCGCGCGGGCGGTAATTTACCGCCTTGATGATATAAACACGCATAGCTTTTCCCCCGTTGGCCGGATCGAGGTGGGAGAAGTATGTATTCTTAAGTCATACTGTTATAGATACGATACACTAAAATTTTGGGTAAATTTTACCTTCCATACCTTTCCAGCGGTCATCAAACGTTCGGGGATTGTATATTTTGGTATATAGTTGTGCTCAAAATGTGTGTGCTCTGTGTAATATCACTGAAGTGACATGCTTTGCTAAAACTGCTGAACTTGTTTTATTGTTCACCAGATAATAATTTTTATGATGATAACTTATTTGGGACATGCTCTTCTTTCAATTTACCATAATTATGAGAATGGAAGTTGTACGGTTGAGCGCAAATGGAGGGGAAAAGATGAGGGCGGTAAATTACCGCCGCGCGTCCGGTAATGTCACAAAAAATGCGCGCCCGCTTGAAGGTTAAAATCCCCATTCTGACTGCAGCGGCAAGGTGTTCCATCTTGCTGAAACCACATATCTGGTCGGTTTTAGACAAAAGGACGAATAACATTGTTGAGCATCTCACGATATCGTTGTCCGTTCACAGTCAGGGCCTCTCCATTCTCGTCCTCGAAGAATACCGGACCGATGATCTCCTCTGAAGTAATACCGCACCACACAGTACATTTTGCACAAAATGTCTCACGCTCATGTAGGTCTCAGGGATTTGTAGCGCTCCACATTCTAAAATTTTGCTTGTTGACGAAGCCGTTCAATAAGACATGTGCCTCATCCGACATGATAAGACGATAAATGAATCCATCTTCTCTGGCCAATCGCTGGAATTGAATGGCATACGCTAATCGTTGTTGGTAATCCGGAGGTTGCAAGTGCTGGGCAAATTGTGTCTTGAAAGGAAACATGTTGCATCCATGTAAAATACGCTGTAATGTTGCTCGTGATATCCCCAATTGAAACGACTTTCTTCGGGTTGATGTTGTTGCATCTGATTTGACGCTGGCTTCCACCCGCTCAATGATTTCGTCCGTCCTCGCACGTCGTCTCCGGGCTTGTCGAGGGCTATTAACGGTTCCATGTCGTCGAAAACGGCGACCAACTCTGCGATTCGTTGATCTCGAGGGAGCAGCTCTTACATGGAGCGTTCGTCTATACTCGCGCTGTGCCTCGGCAATCGAATTATTATTCCGCGTGTAAATTTGTATTATTTGAACTCGCTGCTCAACCGTATATCTTTCCATGTTGTTTTTTTTTTGTTCAATACTAACGCATATGAGTCCTTTCCATTTTATTTTATCAATGTAATTTTATAAAAACTTGATAAATTTTAGCAACGAGACAAGCATTCATTACCATTCATTCATATTTTCTTATTATGGTGTCATTACCTGACGCATTTTTACGACTTAATTTCTAAATAAATCGTCTAATAATGGTACGTACTTTTTCTGAATGAAATAGTTCAAAAATAAACTCTTTCGTAAAACCTACCTAAACGACCCTTCCTCAACGCGTATTTACTTGGGAAGTAGTGCAAACACATCTCCCATGTGTCTAGTTTATTCTTACCAAATTTCAGAAAAAAATATTAAAAAATAAAAAAGTTATGCATGATTCACACTAGTTTACTTTTAATCAGTCACCCTGTATATTTAGACCAAGCAATGAAAGCCTAAAAAGGGGGTGTAGAGAACATCGAAGGGGGTGACGATTTTTTTCTTCGGTATTTTATCAGGAGTAGTTAGGAGGTAAAGGTACTAATTTTACTCGGAGCTGAGGGGTGCGCTAACGCGGGGAGAGGGGGTTAAAGGTGCAATTTTGCGCAATTTTTGGTGTTTTGGGCTATATCTCGAAAACGGTGAGTCGCACAGAAAAAAGTTTTGAGTAAGCATTAAGGCTTTCTAAATATCCTATTTATTTGTCCCTACTTACATATGCAAAACTCCTAACGGCTCTTCCGATATTGTTCAATAAAAGTAAACAAATTTTCTTTTTGCATTCTATTGACTCTGGTGTCTCTCCGATTTGTTTTTCAAAAAACGTTTGTAGGGTAAAGCTAGTAAGTGGTAAATTTTCCTTAATTTGATATACTTCTTCTTGGCTTGTCTGCTATCATTCGAGAGTTAAGAGAGTCTCAACGAAGTAATATTCTATACTCATCAGAATGAAGACAACCATTGTGAAAAAACGGCAGGGGGAGACGGTTTTTTATTTCATGGATCCATAATGGGCGGTTCGGAGTAAGACATACTACAAGCTCGCGGTCATGAGGTGTGCGCTAACGTGGGGAGGGGGGCTAAAGGATTCATTTTTGCAGGTTGTCGACTTAATCTTGGAAATATCTCGAAAGCGGTTGTTCGTCTTGAGAGTATTTGTATGGCAGTACTAAAGCCCATTAAATTTCCAAAAACTTATTTGAACACTCAAATGCCGAATTCCTAACAGTTCCACCGATACAGGTGATTGAATTCCGAAAATTGTTA
Source organism: Microchrysa polita (assembly GCA_949715475.1). Lineage (NCBI taxonomy): Eukaryota > Metazoa > Arthropoda > Insecta > Diptera > Stratiomyidae > Microchrysa > Microchrysa polita. The sequence continues at coordinate 63,003,961 of OX454417.1, forward strand.
AAACATCGTTATTTTGTTTATTTTTTTGGCTCTGGTGTCTCTCGCGATTGTTTTTCGGAAAACTGTTTCACGACCAATTTGTACGATGTTTAATGGGCTCTCATTTAATATACGCTCCGTTGTCCGGTCTTCAATCAGTCAAAAGCTTAGGAGTTAAAACCGAACTTCCGAATTCAATTTTCTCTATTTTCAAGGATAAAGACAAACATTGTGAAAAAACGGCAGGGGGGACGGTTTTTTATTTCATGGATCTACAATGGGCGATTCGGAGGAAAACATACTAAAAGCACGCGGTCATGGGGAGTGCGCTAACGTTGGGAGAGCGGGTTCAAATATCTCAGTCTTGTGCTTATTAGCTCTATCTCCGCTATATCTCCGAAACCGCGAACTCTACGAAAAAAATGTCTGAACAAGAATGAAAGCTTACACAATTTCCTATAAAGTTCATCTTACATGCATAGGTCGAGATCCTAACAGTTATCCAGATATAGCTAATTTAAAAATCAGAAATTTCACATAGAAAACATCAACACAGCCTACATACATATAGCCAATCTATAGATACATGTATACCAATTATGTTGTGTGGATGTTTTCTATGTGAAATTTCTGATTTTTAAATTAGCTATATCTAGATAACTGTTAGGAATTCGACCTATGCATGTCAGATGAACTTTATAGGAAATTGTGTAAGCTTTCATTCTTGTTCAGACATTTTTTTTCTGTGCGACTCACCGTTTTCGAGATATAGCCCAAAACACCAAAAATTGCACAAAATTGCACCTTTAACCCCCTCTCCCCGCGTTAGCGCACCCCTCAGCTCCGAGTAGAATTAATACCTTTACCTCCTAACTACTCCTGACAAAATACCGAAGAAAAAAATCGTCAAACCCTTCGATGTTCTCTATAATGTCTTGTTTGATTGGCCTAATTTTAAAATGCTAATGAATATTTACAAGCTAATTCCGATACAAACAAACAGGTCAAAATTAGTATATAAAAAGCAAGGTTAATCCAAATACATATTCAAAAACTATCCAAAGGCAATCAAAATCGACTAGTGACAACGACTTCTGGAGATGAAGTGCCCGTGTACAGTATTGTACAGCATTAGGTACATAGCCGAATTCAAGTTCAAAGTAAACTTATATTTCGCGTATGTACTGAGCATTGAAACTGCAACAATGCATCCTAGTGCATTCATTGCAACATGTTGCGCGTTTGTATATAATGTCATCAACTGATTTGCCTGTCACTTGTGCTGTGTTGTTTCGTATTTGTTTGCGTTTGGTGATGGTATGTGTCGCAACTATGTTGATTTGGATTAGGGATGGGACTTTTCGACAAAAATACCGGTTGTCCGGTTATTTCGGTTATTTTTCTCATCGGTTATACCGGCTCGGTTTAACCGGTTATTGAAATAACCGGTTAAAATCGACTAACAAAGAAAAGGCCCTCCTGTTCTATATTTTTCCATATTTTTCATATATTCTTTCTATATTTAAGGTAGCATTGTGAACGCTCCGTAACTTATTAGCAAGCCAGGCATCTCGCATTAACAATATTTCTTAAAACAGGACATTTTGCACAAAAATTTGAAAGTTTATAGGGATTTTTGTATACAAAGTCTCAATAGGAAACAATAAATTTAGGCGGTTCGGAATTTCGAATTTTATTAGAAAAGCTCAACTGCATTGGATGTACTAATTTGATGGTCAAGCTGTGCATCCTGCACATTCATGGCGAATTAAAGAATTCGAACGGATTAAAATTCCATTCGCTGATTCAAAGTGAAAATTTTGTTGGTTTTCTGTTTGAAATTATGCAATTTTCGAATGGCATAGTAATAATTTAAACACGCATTGTCCGATTATACAGGGTGTCCGGAAACTGCCGCATAGACGCACCGGATTATGATTCCTCAGTTGATTTCCAGCAAAAAAAGTTGTACCGAACATACCCCTTTAGCCTAACCCTTTAGCTGCCACAGGCATTTGAAGATTTTTGAAAAAATCATTTTCTTGCATGACTTAAAGCTTAATATCGCCAAAGCTAGACCATCTAGAACAGTGAAACAAGATGATTATTATAGCCAACAAATTTACCTAAAAAAACTAGCGGCACTAAAATTGGATAAGAGGTTTGGTTTTTACAGAACTTCAAAGTCAAATTTGTGTGATTTGACCCAAAAACAATCTATTTTTTCATCTCAATTTTCTCCAACTTCTGCCAAAGAGAGGTACTTGTACGATACTTTTAAAAATTGGCGCATAGTCTTACGATCATATCTTTCTTACATCATTTTATTCTAGCTCCATTATTTCTAAGAGTGCAGAAAACTAGGGTTAATTTTAGCTCGAATTCAATACAATTCAATTCAGACTGCCCCTAAAGATATGCAATTGGAAAAATCTATTCAAAGTATGTCGAAATCGAGCTTTAGTTTTTCCAAATACATAGACCTTTTTATTGTACTAGCTGCTTGTTCTCTGTTGAAATATTGTGTTGAAATTTGGTATGTGCGCCAATTTTCAAAGTAATCACCGGTTATTTTCGGTTTTTACATTTTAAAAATAGTACCGGTTAATAACCGGGCAAAAATAGTACCGGATATAACCGGTTTTTTAAATTGAAACTACCGGTTATTCAAAATAACCGGTTATTAATTCCCATCCCCAATTTGGATCGGCATCAAATAATATATGATTTCTTGATATTTCAGAGGACATCCAGGACGGGTAAATTATGTGTACTGGACGCCATTTAGCAGCGGATCGTGGGCAGGCGGTAGGATCGTGATCTGTGACTACGGTAAGGTTGGTGATATGGTTTGGCGTTGAGAAATTCGAACTAACACTTTTCCTTTTTCAGTTCTACATCGTTGCCTTTGGCTCCAACACGATTCTAACAAACAATTTATCCAGAATTGCGTTTTCCCGACGACTTGTTTTGGTTCGATATACTCGCACACACTTATACATGCCCAATGGACAGATTGGCAATTTCCTGAACCGAACCATTTTAAATTACAAAAATGACTAACCAAATATGTATTTCCACAAGCAATATATCTACTGAACTGTGCAATGCAATCTGAAACAGAATTTTTTATATGTACATATATATTTTTGTTCAACTCAACTCCGAAATGCCAATCATGAATACCGCGGCGGAATATGCAGATTGCTTGCGCTTTATAAATGTAGTTTAGAAGAACACTTGCTTTGCTATACCATTTCTCAGTCAAGTTCGTAATTATGGAACATCAAATTCGTAACTTTGGAACATCAAATCCGTAAGTTCGGAATATCAAATTCGTAACTTTGGAACATCAAATTCGTATTTGTGGAACATCAAATTCGTAATTGTGTAAGATTAAATCTATGTCTTGCTGTTGTCATGCATGGGTATTTTTAGGTTTTTAATGAAATTCAACCAGACAGGTTGTGAAAGATGTATTCAGTTTTATTCAGTTGTGAATTTAAGGGTCTGCATTATGAAAATTGTTATTTCAAAGTTACGAATTGGAAGTTCCACAAATACGAATTTGATGTTCCATAGTTACGAATTTCACGTTCCAAAGTTACGAATATGATGTTCCATAGTTACGAACTTGACTGAGAAATGGTATATATGGTCGGTTGACCAAACCTATCCAATTTCATAGGTCATTCATAAAGCAAATATGATACCTCCTGAAAATATCGAATATAGTTTTCATAAAATTGTCCTTTTTTCTCATTTGAGGATTTTCAAAATAATTTCATCGTCAGCATCGTAGCTATTAGTCACAATCGCGCACTGTGTCATTCGTTACGGATGGAAGATTTCAAGTTGTGCCATATAGTCTCCTGCAGAATGACGCGTATACTGTAGGTATAATCTGAATCCTATATGTCCAGTAAAACATACAGAAACGAGTATAAACTCTTCAATCCGGCTACACTTGACTGACTTCATTTCCTATCTTCATCATTGTGTGCCATGGAATAAATGGATGGATATACAGGATTAGGGCAGCGTCTGTGTAGACACTCGTCTCGGGCACTAGCACAGCAACCACAAAAACTTTACACGCCATAGTCGTCTTTGGCGAACGATTTCGCTATGAGAAACGAAAGATATTATTCTCTCAAAAATGTATGGCAGCAAAAAGATTCGAAAGCGGAGTTTTCGATGTGTGGATAGAGGCTTACGGATGGCAAAATGAATTGGAGAGTGGTTGCTGGAAAATGGAGTAAAAACAACAAGAAACCTCCTGTGTTTCAGCTATCTGATATAACGACGATACATTTTTATCGTGAGATGAATATTCGTTTTGGTTGGTATCTGTCCCCCTATACTTTAAACTTTAAACAATACCATGACAAGGGCGGGGCACCGGGGCCCGCACCACTTCGGTCAACAAGCCATAGTCGTTTTGTATATTTTTTCCGCCATTAATATGAAATTAAAAGTGACTCACAAATGTTTAATAGATATGGTAGATGTCGGCGAAAACTGTCATTGAATTTGTTGGGTTAGGTTAGGTACAGGGACCGCCAGGTCTACAACCCAGCGCACTTAAACTAGAATGTGGTCCATTGTGATACCACCGAGAGAATCATGCCCCTACTAACCGCTTTTGCTAGGAAACCAGCCCGTGCTAACAATGTATTGAGCAGTATTTGGCTCACATTTCCAAGTACATCGGTATCGTATAAATTCCTTGCGCCCAGAAAACTCCTCCGTTTCTCGGCCAGGGCGGGACAGCGACAAAGTAAGTGGTACACACTCTCTTCCTCTTTTTCGTCATCACAACTTCAGCAAAAGTCATTGCGCCATTTCAAATTGTTATAAATTAGCGCGTGTTTTACTAGCATTTAAATCTTGTCGACTCGTCACTTCATTGTGCACTAACTTTGGAGCGTGCATGGCAACATTTATACATAGGTACTTGATGTGTGATTATTGTTCGCCCGTCCCTGTTTTGATCGGATAGTGTGAAATGAACGTACGTTTGGTTCTTGTCGTGCAAGCTTACCCGTACGGTCGTTTTCTTGCAATCTGAAACGGCCCATTGTGTGGAATTCTAAGTCTTCTGGCGTGCTCCTCAATAAGAAAATGCCCTGTTATTGCCCCCACCACGTTGCGAAAATGCTTTCTGTCCAAGGATACTGCCTTGCAAGCTTTTTCGATATCGCCCTTGTAGACCTTGAGCTTTAGTTTAATGAAACCAAAGCCCACTACTCCGCCGATTGAATGAGTGGAGACATGGACTACTTATTGATCAACTTGACCGCACATCTGCGGTCGTTGACGGCATCTTCCAACTAGACGATTTGCCAATCGTCCATTGGAATACTAAGATTGCACAACCGGATGATGCACAGGATTTGGTCCGTGTCGGACACCAAAGTGGGCGCGTGACGTGTGGGATTGTCGGCTTTATCCACGAACTCCAGCTTGGCACCAGGCCAAGGAGACCGATCTCTGATCCGCGAACTTCATCAGCTTCGCGTGACCCTGAAATACGTCCGCACCAAAAAAAACATTGGATTACAGCTGATTATGTTCACGAACTCAAGCAACAATGGTAACAACAATAGGTGCCCATGGAAATTGTGAACTCGAGTGGAACTTCGGTTTGTGCAGTTTGGCCTGTATATCTAGATGGCAATGCTTTAGTCCGGGTTATTGGCATATAAAATTTAGTTTGTGCCGCCTCAATGTCCAATTGGTTCTCACTCAGTAACAACTGTCTCAGTCTCAGACTCAGTCTACTCGTATATTCGCTGTTGTCAAAAGTTACCCCATTTTCATACCAATTTTATATTTGTTGAGCTCGTTTCGTCACCATGTTAGCCCCACTATCCAGGAGGAAGACTATGATTTTGAGGCATCTGAATCAATCCTAGTTTTGTGGGCTCAAACCCCCTCCGAAATTTGTTGATGTTTTTAATAGTGTTTGAATCATTTGGTTGATCAATTCGGGTAATAGATCAACTGCAAGAACCGCGGACATTGCGAACATTTTTGCCGCATAAAGGCATCGGAAAATTATTCCTTAAGTAATTTCCGGCAAAAACATACCCCCAAATCTGAACCCTTTAATTGACACGGGCAAGATTTTTGAAAAAAAAAAAAATTATTTTCTTAGACGACTTAAACCTCAATATATCCAAACCGAGACTAGCTAGAATAGCTAAAGAAGATGAATATGACAGCCAATAAATTTACCTAAAAAACGATACCGAGGCTAATTTTGGGTGTGGCCGAAATTTGGATACCCTTCACTCTCCTCGGGCTTAAAGTTTTTTCGGACGTACCTGCGACTTGTATTTAAACCCCCCGCCCCCCATTCTTTTCCTACCGTCTTCAAAAAACTTACAATGCGTCGACTAAACAATATTTGTGTGTGGTTTGGTTGGAATAAGTGGGCGAATACAAATATTGACACAGAAAATTTTATTGGGGGATGAGGGAGCATAGCCCCCTAGTGCGATATTCCTTTTGTTTTGACCTTTTTTGTTGCTTTGATTCTTCTTCTTCTTTGTACAATAACCCCTGTGGGGCACGGTATATAATAAATAATAACCTTGGTTGAGGGGTTAGGTTTTTATGGGAGCCGCATGACCCCATGGTCTGATTTGATCCATTCTTACATATGTTGTGTGTTATCAATAGAAACATATTTGTGGGAAATTTGGATGAAATTGGTGCCTAAATAAAAAAGTTTTCTTAGAAGAACCTAATCTGGGAGTTGCGTTTGTATGGCAGCCCCATGACCCCATCGTCCGATTTTAGCGATTCAAACATACCAACTGCCTGCAGCAAAAAGAATCATTTGGGCCCAGAACAGGTCAAAATAACCTAAATTTTCATACAAATTATGTCACCGATTCATTTTTCCAGGACATTTACTGTCATTGTTTATGAAATCAAGGTTAATCAGTCCTGTTCAGGATCCACGGAAACGGAGCTGTTATAGCAACATGTTTATAAACGAACTATTATATAAAAGATTTATTTTATCAAGAGACCGAGTTCTAATCGCACTAATAGCATGATGAGTGCATACCCTACCCATGTACATAGCTAGACGGAACGCAAAACCCAAAATAACCATTTCCATGTTTTTTTTTTTTTGTAGGGGAGGAAGGGGTATATGAGTCGGATCTGTCGCACTTTTAATATTTTATAAGGACGTCAAACAGCTACCACTTGACGCACATTTGAAGTTTTTCGCGACATTCTATCAAAAGGCAAAATGGCTAAATTTAGATTTGTAGGGGATGTAGGGGTAGTAAGACCTACTCCACTTTCTATCAACTTCCAGGATATATCACAAATACGCATCGATCCAAAATTCTATGAGGAATAGGAAACTAATCACGCACACCTTTTAAAAAAATGAATATTCGCGATTTGCTTTAGAAATGACCACCTTTCCTTTAAGAGGAGTTCGTTATATTTTGATCAAAAGTCTCAATAACCATTATCCTTTATTTATAGCACTGTTCCTATTAAAGTAAGAGGCAGATTAAATAAAATTTGAAAAATGTCTTTCATTTACGACATATGGCCTGAATGCATGGTGTACTATATTTGGTACACAATGCAAATTAACACTAACTGGAACTCTAGCAATAAAATTAAATTCGGTTGACTGTCAATAATTTCAGGACTCACGTCATACGAGTACCTACATAATAATTTCTTTCTCCGAAACTCGTCAAACTGCATATCTCGTAATGTGTCAACTATTCGAATTTGGTCACACTTAAGCTAATGGATTCCATTCTGTAACATTTCCGGCATTGACGGAAATTCTATTCATTCGCATTTGCCTCGAACAGTTGCGATATGCAGATTTTTGGCAGTCTGGCACTGTTTACAATTCAAACTCGCTAACAACTCCCTCTCTCACGCGAGATCAAACTACCAGAAAAGTATTCTACCGATGAATGCCTGGATGTACAGCGTAATGTTGCTTGTAGTGCAACAGACGGATAATGGCGTAGGATTTCGAAATTTAATTTCGCTATTCTCACATTCTATTCACGTACAGACGTGATGTCGTCATAACAACTACGTCAGAATGGACGACCCAGCATTTCTGTGTAGAACGCTTGATGAAAAGTGCACCATCAGCGGCTGCACCCAAATTTGCACCGCGCCGCAACCAGCACAATATCCTGTCAGCAACGAGGGATATGTGTGCTGCGCTGACTGCATTATACGCGATAAATGCAGTTCAGGCCTAAAGTGGTTGCAATTTGATTATTGGGTGGAGGCCAGGCCACTAAGCAGGTGTGTTAAAATATACGCTTTGAATTTAGGGCGGGTCGAAAGTATTTTACAGTTAATTTTTCCGTGATTGTCTGAAAGGAACGTTAGAGAAACACATAATTGGATAGTTTATTATTGTTCTTCAAAGCCAAAGTCAACTGATCATTACACTTTCCAATAAATCATTCAAGGTACTACTCCAATCATGCACCGAGCATACTTCCTTCTTTAATTGTCCTTGACCCGCAACCAACCTAACTCAGTCAACTGAAAGTAATCACTTCATCCAACAATATTCTTCGTACCCATAAATACATACATTCCATAAAAATAACTAGTTTATCATGCGAAAAAACTTCGACGTAAGCAAAACTTTCAATTCAGTCAGTTTCATCGACAAAAAAAAACAGAAAGTGTAGAGAAACCTCAAGTTGACCTTACGTCGAAGCAATCTAGATGATTTAGATGCCTCCCGGGACAAAGGAACGACCTTTTACCATAAGCAAAAATCCACACACCGCACATATTTTCCGAATGTAATCGAACAAATTGATTTTTTCTCGTTCCTTTCCTATGCTTCAATTCTGGCGACATTCAGGCAAATTATAAACCAATAAATCAACGATTTACGTTCGCATTGAAAATTCATATCAGTGGTGGCGACCACAGGAATTCAATCGTGCAAAACGTTCGATAATGCCATCACGTGTTCCTCTCCTTGAAACATACATATACTCGGAACATCATAGCATCTAACATTATCCTGGCGACCTACATTTGTAAAAACACATTTCTTCGATCGGTTTTGTTTTTTTTTTTCGCTCTGGTTTCGAGGACAGACCCAGACTTTCCGATTCTCCCGTGGGAGTGATGAAATGGAAAGTATGATGGGATGGTTGGTCGTGTTCTTCGTGTTTATATGAGCGTCGATCGATTGATGAATGTTTTCAACAACATTTACAAATGACATTTCAATATAATAAATACGAGGACACATACGGAAGTGCGTGTAGGACTTGTACTTGTGTATCCATTACAAATGAATGTTTGACATATATAAGGTTGAAGCATTGTTTGCCAAGGTTACACAACACGGTAAATTATACCGATATGGATGTATTTTTTCCTAACCTGTCAAATACAAAAAATATTGGGTAGGAATTAACGTATGTTATTTGTATTACTTTCAGCATCTGTATACAATCGGAGCATTTTTTTCTGATATTTTCGTTTTGAGTGTAGAACATATTCCCAAATTATTTTCGCTTATATTTATGGGAGACCGTGGCTACCATGCATGGGGTTGATTTTTTGAGTCAATCAGCCCCCCTCAGGTTAACCCATTTTGAACCGCTGTTCGCACCTGTAGGCTATGTCATATTCCAATCATGTATTTTTCATACAAAGGTAAATACATAAAAAAATATACAGTTGTAGAGATTAATTCATTTATCTAGGGAGGCGGGCGCGTCCCGCCCGCCAAAGAAAGAGGAAAAAAATTGAACAAATGCAAAGTGAGAAGCGACCAAGACTATGTTTACACGACGGAACAAGTACGGGTTTTAGGACCTCTGTAGCTCGGACTCTGGTCGGCCCTGAGTATTCAAATTTGGTAGGCGTTGTCACTCGCACCGTCTTACGGAGTGTAGCAAATTTCATGAAGATACGATGAAAAATAGCGGAGTTATAAGAGTTTGAAAATCGCATTTTTTATTTGTTATCGTTGTTCTCATTGTTCTTGTTGTTCATTGACAGGGCTACAGACTTGTAGAGAGCATAGGCTATCATTTGCTCCGATCCGTGCAGTAGAAAAAAAGATACAGCAAAAAATGTGAAACTGGATAGAGTTTCTGGCTTGTCTTTTCATATGTTTCAAAGGAAATATTTTGCAAAAGTCGGGAATGGGTACGAAAAATGCTTGGAATAAAATCTTAAAATATTGTGATTTGGTAGAATTGTTTAGAACAATCCCTTGTATATGTGCTCCAAAGTTTTCAAGGGTAGAGTATCTGGAAGAGTAGGCCAAGATGTAAAAGTTCCTGTTTTGGTTCTTTTTATATACGAGCACGTTAACATTCGATATTAATATAATGTTGCATGACCATATAGTGCGGTGCGGTGCATACATTGCGATCTTTCTTGTAAGTACCACTCCCCAGCAAAAAATCTGATCAGGTTTGTCAGGTTTAAGGAATAGGTAAGGGAAACGATTTCAGCTTTGGCCTTATAATAATTCTTACGAAAGCCTTATTGCTTCTTTCTGTCATGGATAATTCGCGTTCGCTTTGTTTAATATTAAACTAAGGCACAATTCAGACTTACTTTAGTTTATTGCCAGCTTTACTTCCAGACAGGTATAAATAGTAATTATAATAATGGTTACGTAAGGCTCTTTATAATTTAGTTCAAACTTTAATTCATACCAGAAATAAGACAAAATTACATTTCAGTAATTTAAAGTTTTTGTAAGCCTTTGTATAAGGTATCTAAAATGTTTTTTTCTGAAAACCTTTCCATTCCCTTATTAAAAATATATTTAGTTCTTAAGTAAGTCTTATTTTAAGTTTCTTTCCAAATTGAAATTAAGTATCACTTTGCGAGGAGATTGCTATGACAGGCTCTGTGGCTCAGTTGGTTGAGTCACGATGCTAGTAATCTAGAGGTGCGGAGATCGAATCTCGGCGTGGTCAAACATTTCCGGGCATGTGCGGATATGCACTATGTCCCACAAGGGGGGGTACACAGAAGAAGAATAATGCCATAATAGTTCAGAAAAATCACAATTTTTTATAATTCTCTAAACATTATCAAACCATTTACATAAGGATATGAAAAGGTATTATAATCTTTTTTTTTTAGGCATCCGTATAACTTATTTAAAGCTACTGCTAAATCTTTTTTAAAGGCTTAAATAGTTTTATTATAAGGTAAAAGTTACGTATCTGAGCTTAAACCTTATCGCCAATGACATGGCCTGTGCTTCGGTAAGGTATCTGACAGGTTAATGCCTTTGCAACGCGTAATTCCTTACCGAAGGTTTCCCTTACTTCAAAAGTATACAGCGTATGGATACAAACCTTAAATAAGCCTTCAATTTTTTGCTGGGTCGGTTTGAACCTGCAGTGGTGGTGGAACCCGCCGGATGTAAGGGCATTCTTGCGTCTGCAGTAACGGTGTCCTAACCCTTTGGCAGGCCCAATTTGAAACTTAGGAAGTATGGATGTAATTTATATCACAATAGGGTAACAGATAGGGTTGAAGTTATTGTTAAGTCGCAGTTAGTGTTATTATTATGGTTAAATTTAAGGACAAGGCCTGCGTTAAGGTTGAGTTTAAGGCTTAGACCAAGGTTAAGGCAAGGTTAACACAAACTCCAAACCTGCGCGGGAGCGGTACGCGTTACACACACAACACACACACCACCCGAATTGGCAAAATCAGCGTGGTCTACCACGGCGAAAATTATTTCGTAGATTCTGACGGGTACCGCACCGCGTAGGTTTGGTGGAAGCTATTAACTAATTCAATCACTTTTGAATATCCATATCCTTGAGACAAGATGCGAGTACCTATGTATTATGTACATTGGCGGGATTGTATTTATATCAATCCTTTTTGCGGCTGACGACTTTTTCTTTGGTGGAAACCTTCAACAACAGAGTTGTTTTTGTGAGATGTAACTTACATTATGCACATCCCTAGAACGTACATTGAACTAAAATTATAAATTGTATTGTAATTAGTCTAAGTACCTATAGAGAGTATCAATAAACTTCCACTTCTACCTGGACTCTCAACTAGCAAACACCTAGTATTATTTCCCTAACTGCTTGCACACTATCAGGACTATTAGTATCACTACATGGCGCTGCAGAGATTCTACCTGTACGAGTACGACGATGGGAAGTATATCTTCAAATAAAAATTAAAATAATCAAATTGGCCGATTGAAAATATTTAGATAAAAAGAAAGTGAAAATTGAAAATAGGTGAAATTAGAGTTAAATAATAAAAATTAAACTAAAGTAAGAATACATGGTTAAAGCTGGTAGTTCTGTGATAGTGAAAAAACCGCGTATGGTTGCCTCAGGTGCATTCAAATCGGTGGAGCATTTTATTTGGAACCATACAAACAACAAATTTTTACAGACTGCCTCTGTTATACGTTACCGATACTGAGAATTTCAGGAAAATAACCAAAAATACGGAAATTGTATGCTTCGGCCCCTCATAGCGCCCTTAGCTTTGCGCGCATCAATCTGAAATTCGAATATTTAATTTAGCGTTATATAAGCTACAAATTCGCCATATAACAGTTTTCGGTGCACATTAACGTTATAGAGATATTCCCAAAAAACTGCATTTTTGGATGTTTGGACCCTCATAACTTTTCTACGGGGGTTTCCATTGTTGAGGACTTTTGGCAACTTACTAACAGCCACATGAGCTACAAATTTATCTAAGATTTATTCTCTCAAGAGGTTATCGTTATTAAAAAAAATCCGAGAAGCCGTTTTTTGTTTAACTTTGACCCCTCATAGCTTCGTTGGGGGTACTCGCATAGATGAGTTGTTTTGGCATTTTAAGTTACAGAAGCAACAAATTGTTATAGGCCTCCCTCCCGAATGCGTTCCCGGTTTGAAGAAATTCACGAAAAACCGAAAAATACCGTTATTGTACGGCTCAGACCCTCATAGCGCCCTTAGCATTGCATGCATCGATCTGAAATTTGGATATTTAGTTGAGCGTTGTATAAGCTATAAATTTGCCATATAACAGTTTTCCGTGGACTTTACCGTTATAGAGATATTCCCCAAAAACGGCTTAATTGAATCTTTGGACTCTCATAACTTCGTTAGGGGGGGCCCCATCTTTGGGGATTTTTCGCATCTTACTAACAGCCACAGAAGCTACAAACTTCTCCCAGAATACCAGAGAGCGCACTCCCCCGTCTTAGCGCCATTCACGACAAACTCAAAAAACACCTTTTTTTAAGGTTTGAGCCCCTATAGCGCCCTTAAGGCTGTACGTATTGATATGACATTTGACCGCTTTCTTCAAAACTCTATAGGTTACAAATTTTCCATACAAAAGCTTTTAGTACGAGTTACCGTTATAGAGATTTTCTTGAATTTTTTTTTAAAAATACCGTTAGACCTCCTGGCACCGTTAGGAGTACCCGAACGTATTCGGTATTTCCATCGTATATTGAAAAAGCGCAAGGGCTCCAAATTTGCCATACACGACTTTTTTGTGTATGCTACCGTTATCGAGATATTCAGAAGATTTTAGAGGGTCTTTGACCCTCTGTAGCATCGCTAGCGGCACTTGTAGAGACGGGGACTTTTAGGGTCTTGTTTAGGACTTTCAAAGGAAGGCTCATGCAAAAATCCAGCTTTCACTTAATTTTTCCGAAGTTTAGCCAAATTTTTGTTCAAATTTCCTGGCGTAATAGCATGTTTTCAACAAAGGCAAGTAAGTGCGATTGATAGTCAAAGTGATGGGTTTCGAATTAATGCAATTGATAATGGGAAAAAAATAGAATTAGATGGCAAATGTAATTGGATCGAAAAAGTTAAAATTAATAATAGTATAATAGAATTTAAATTAGACTCAGGAGCTGAAGTCAATGTGTTACCACAAAGATTCTTAAGTGAAATGAAATTTAATCTTAATCCTAGCATTTTATTGGTATATAATGGAGGTAATATAAATACAGTGGGAGTAGTTAAATTAGATTGTGTCGTAAAAAATAAAATTAGTAAACAGGAGTTTTACGTAGTCAGGGATAGAAATAATAAATCGGTTTCAGTGTTGGGATTGAAAACTTGTGTTGAACTAAATTTAATGAAAAGAGTAAATTTTATCGATTCCTCAAGTACGCTTTTTGAGAGACATCCATTAGATTTTGAAGGTTTAGGTTGTTTTCATGAAAATTGTAAAATTGAATTGAAATCTGAAGTACAACCTAGTTCTAGACCACCACGGAGTATCCCAATTGCATGAAGAGATCCGTTAAAGAAGGAACTAAATAGGTTGTGTGAAAAACATATAATTGATTATACGAATAAACCAAGTGAGTGGGTGTCAAATATTATAGTTGTTGAAAAAGCCAATAAATCTCTTAGAATATGCTTAGATCCAAAGGTGTTAAACGAAGCTATCAAGGAAAATTATTACGAAATTCCATCATTCGAATATATTAAAAGCAGAATTTCTGGTAAAATGTTTTTTTCCATTTTTGACCTGAAAGATGGTTTCTATCAAATCAAACTTGATGATTATTCGAAAAAATTATGTACATTTAGTACTCCTTTTGGTTTGTATAGTTTTAAAAGGCTACCCTTTGGTCTTAAGATAGCACCTGAAGTCTTTCAACGGATCAATGAGTTGATATTTTTTGACATTCCCAATGTAACAATTTGTATACATACATAGATGATATTCTAAGCCACTGAAAATGGAAAATAACACAATGAAACGGTTGAAAAATTAATGGAAAAGGCTGCAAAACATAAGGTTGTCTTTAATAAAGAAAAAATATAATATAAGCTTAAAAGCATTAAATGTTTAGGTCACGTAATATCAGAAGAAGGAATAAAATTTGATGAGAAGAGAATGCAAGCCATTGAGGACTTAGGCATTCCTAAAAATAAGACAGATCTTCAAAAACTGTTAGGTTTTATTAACTATATCCGGGATTTTTTGCCTAGTTTGGCTGAAATTAGTACTCCTTTACGGAGTTTATTAAAAAAGGACGTAGATTTTCTGTGGTTAGACGTACACACGAAAACTTTAAATAAAATTAAACAAGACATTAAAGATGCTCCAATGCTACAGGCATTTCATCCTTAAAAAGAAATAACCCTTCAGACAGATGCAGCACCTTGCGTGTGCTAGGTTTCACAACTATATTTATGGTCGCGAAGTTACTGTGGCTACTGACCACAAGCCGTTGATAGGAATACTGAACCTTTTATCAAAAAATTTTCAGTTTAAACCTGAAGAAAAAGAAATAGAAGAACTAAATGAGTTGGTGCATACAATTAATGAAAGCAAGGAAAAATTAGAAGTTTTTAAAAGAGAAACAATGAATGATTACGTTTTAAAGGATTTAAGAACTGTAATACAGAAGAGATGGCCTAAAACAAAAAGTAATTTGTCAGAACATTTAAAATATTTTGGAAATTAAAAGGTAATCTGTATATTGAAGATGAGTTAGTATTTTTAAATGATAGGCTATTCATACCACAAACTATGAGACAATCAGTTTAAGAGAATTTACACCCATCCCATTGTGGAATTGAAAAAACTAAATCCAGGGCAAGGAGTTTAATCTACTGGCCAAATATCAATAGAGATATTGAGGAAATGGTAACAAATTGTAGTTCATGTCAAAAATATAGATCTTCAAATGTAAAGGAGCCACTTATTAGCCATGAGATACCAAGTTGTCCATATATGAAAATAGGAATGGATATAATGGAAACTGAAGAAAAGTCTTATCTTGTTGTAGGAGACTATTTTTCAAAATATATGAATGTAATAAAATTAAAAAGTGTTCGAGTGGAATAATTTACAGATCGAGCGGAGGTAATAAAAGACGCGTCTGACTTCTACGACAGTATATTTGAGAAGAAGGAATATAATGACAAAGAATGACAATTGCGATAAAGCAAAGTTGCCATATGCGATGCACTCAGTAGTGCCAATAGTTAGTTAAGTGAAAAGTGTATTGAGTAAATAATTTCAATTCAACACGCCTCCTATCAATACACTTGATACATAATATTTGCAAATCAAATTATAAAATAAAAATTAATTCATTTTCAAAGTATTCAATTTAGTTAATTACGAAAAAATTCCTTTTACGCATTGATGATGCTTAGTTTTATCCAATGGCTTCGTAAGAAAATCGGCAATCATTTTCGCGGTCGACAAGTACCTTACGTCGATTTTGCCATCCTGCTGTAATTGCCGAGTGAAGTGATACCGGATGTCGATGTGCTTCGATTTGTACTGAACTCTGAACTAGATTGTCCTTAGCCAGATGTATCGCGCTTTGGTTATCACAGTATACAATTGTCGGTCCGTTGATTAAATGCAATAAACGCATCTCTTCCAAAAGCTTGTATGGACAATTTCCTTAGCCACTTCGGAAAGAGCCATGTACTCGGCCTCCATGGTAGATAACGCAACTGATCGTTGCTTTCGGACTTGCCAGCAATACGCCTTCCCTATACGACATATCCAGTATGTACATGATTTTCGCTCGTTGACGTCACTGCCCCAATCAGAATCAACGTAACTTTAGCCAGCTCAGAATCATCAGCAAATCGTTGAACAACTTCCATCGGTGTGATTACTATGTTGCATTCCTCCATGCTAAAGTTCGACAACATTGTTGGATGGGTGTATCTGCGTTGACTAATAGTGATATTTCCCCTCGGATCGTTCCTTGTAATATACAGCCCAACGATGTCGGCACACTTAACTTCTCCTTGGTATTTAACCTCGAATGCTTTTGTGAGTTCCTTTTTGACTAATTCGATCGATCATATGCAATTTCCAGCGATCAAAAAATCATCCACGTATATCACGATATAGAGTTTGTCGAAGCTTGTACTTTTCACGTATAAACATGGATCGGATAATGACTGAACAAAGTCCATGTCTTTCAATCGACTATGCAGCTTATGATTCCACTGACGGCCGGCCTGCTTTAGGCCATATAATGGTTTCTTTAGTTTGCACACCTTTCCCTTGAAATCGCAGAAACTTGGATGGTCGGGTAATTCCATATATATTTCCTCGTGGAGATCTCCTTGCACATACACCGTCACTACGTCCATGGGCGTAGCCAGGATTTCGGTCAGGGGGGGGGGGTAAGCCCAAAGTTTTTTCAACATCATGATTTTCTTAGTAGTTGAAATATTGTTAGCAAATTTTAGAGTAGCCTGGCTTGTGGTTGGATTGGTGCACAGGGTCATGGATTCCGGACTCACCGTGAACGAATTCATTTTATGGTTTTCAGGTTTGATTTTTGTATTGCCGGAATCGTTGCATTCAATGAAAGGTGCAATGTTGTGTTGCCTCTATAGCGATTCGCGATTTTTTTAAATGAAAGTTATCATTTCCGTGCTAAACCAATATATTTCGGGCTAAAGTGCCCATCATCAGGGTTTCTATTTTCTATTTTTAAAAAACTAAACCACACAAAGACTTTTGAAACAAATAATGACTATTAATTGGCGGAAAAAATATATAAAAATAGAGGCAACACAACATTGGACCTTTCATTTTATAGTGTTTTTTGAACTCACGACCTACGTGACGGACTATGATGTCGCTCAGATTGAAAACAAGTATCCATTTATGGGGATAAATAACATTGATGGGCGTGCTGTTGATCTCAACACCTTAACAAAACAGCAGTTTAGATCTTGGAAATTGGATGTCACTCTGCGGCCCTAGTTTACTGGTGGACTCCCACGCATGTTATTACCTTTTTTCTAATTTTAGAGTCAAATTTGTAAAATGGAGATGAGAATCATTTTCTTCTGCATTCTGATTACATTCAACTGGCCTCCAATATTTGCCTTTTAGAGCGTAGTTTCTCTATTTTCAGTGCATTTTTTGCATCTTGGACTGCATACTCCACTTGCGAAATCAGCTTGTTTCGCCTGTCACTTTCATCTTAGCAAAGTAGCATCGTCAGAATATTTATAAATCCTTTATTGATTGAAATATGGTTAACGGTTTTAATAAGATTTCGTCTAAATTTATCAAAGTATTAACAGTGGCTAAATTTTATTGCTGTATCATTCAGCTAGAAAATAAATTTTGATTTAATAACTTGAAAGACCCGCTCTGTGGCTCACTTGGTTGAGTCGCACTCGATGCTAGTAATCTAAAGGTCCGGTGATCGAATCTCGGCGTGGTCTAAAATTTCCGTACATGTGAATGGAAGTGCTTACAACATTATATACACTCCGAAATGATATGCAATGTAACGTTGACTCGAAATTGCCTATAAGCGGCTAAGTTAACGTACCAGGGCCCCACAAGGGGCTATATGGTACTGAGAAGAAAAAGAAGAACTTGAAAGACACTGAAATATGAGACCCGTTCTTTACAAGGTCCTTAACCCTGGTAGGTCATGCTTATTTTTAGTACGGAAAGGTCATGCTTCGTCGATTCGACGACGCTCTACTTTGACGCCTCATACAAATGACCCTTTCTCAAAATATTTATAAAATTTGACAGATTTTCAATCGTTAATTTATTTAGAATGGAAAAACATCGATTTTGAAGCCGATTTTTATTTGTTCGTAATGCAATCTTTCTAAACTGAGAAACAATTTTGAGCCATTTTCCTGATTTGTCCTATTTTTGTCCTAGTAAATAATTTTTTCCATAATTTTTGAAAAAATTGGTTCCACATTTCAAAAATAAACATATTTGTTACGAGCTAGTTGTATGGACACAGACTTATCGTCGAATCGACAACCAGCCATAAGAAATACTGGAGTTCTAAAAGTTACACAAAGTTCATCCTTCGTCGTTTCGACGACGCCAATTTCCGAAAATCCAACTTACCCTGCTTACTTCGTCTAGCCGCAATGTACTCGGCAAGTACATCGGCAAGGTAAGTGCTGTATGCAAACTCAGCTCCAAATAATGAGAATTGTCACGAAAAATGGGATAAATTTGATGATGCGTAGTCGATTCGACAAAGCATAACCTTCCAGGGCTAATAAAGGAAAGCTGTATAAAAATTGTCACCGTTTCAGATGAAAATAAGTTGAATTGCACTATCTTTCCGAAGGGACCTAACGGTTGAAATTGTGTACTCCAGCTCAGAGCCCATGAAATGAAACAGGAAATATGGGATCCACGCAGCCACAGTAGCACACTCACAAGTGAAATGTGTGTGCTAGTACGCAGCCTCCGTCAGTTACGAGAGGCCACTCGCTGTCATCTATTTGTATGCGCCTCCTGACTGCAAACTGTTCCAATCATGGTTTCTCCTGCAGCACTTGGAAAGGTAAAGAAGGCATCTGCTGCGCTAGCAGCAGAATTTTTTTGAAAATGTTGTATAGTGCAGCGATTTTTTTTTACTATATCGATAACGATTTTTTACCATCTTCATCGACCCCCCTGGCTACGCCCATGACTACGTCCATTTGATGAAGATACAATTCTTCCATTGCACACGTCGCTAGAAGGGCTCGTATCGTAGAATAACGTGCTATAAGTGCAAATGTTTCTGTGTAATCCCTTCCCGGCTTCTGCTGACATCCTCTTACCACCAGTCGAGCTTTATTTTTGAGAACCGTTCCGCCGTCGTTATATTTTGTCCGGAACACCCACTTGTTGGTGAGAACACTTGCATCTTTCGGCTTATCCACAATATCCCACGTTAGGTTTTTGTTAAGCGACATGAGTTCGGATTCCATGGCATTCGCCCATTCCTGACTATTATTGGAGTCCAATGCTTCTTTCACAGAAAGTGGTCCGTTTTCATACGCAAAGTTTATTTCGCCTACAACCACCTTTCCTGATCGTAGTTGAATGCCAGGTATCGCCTCCTTTGGCATTTCGTCGTCCTTGGTTTCAGCTTCACTATCTAAGCTTTTATCGAGCGACTTGAATGATTCATTTGGATTCATCTCTTCATCGTCTTCTTCAAGACTGTGCTCAACTTTCAAATCTTCGCCAGCATCGGATTCGAGAATTTTCGATTCGCTGTTAGGAGTATTCATTATCGATTTGTCATCTAGCAAATAATTCTGAACGCGAATTTCTTCATAAAATTTTACATCACGGCTTATGATGATGTTTTTGGTGAGTGGGTCCCATAAACGGTATGCATTTGAGCCGCTGTACCCGACCAATCTACAGTCTTTTCCTTTTGGGTCTAACTTTTTTCTATTTGGGCCTTTGTGTTTAAATACTGCTCTGCGTCCAAACGGTTTCTCGAACTTAAAATTTGGTTTAACACCCGTGATTAATTCTTTCGGTGTTTTTTTCCACTGATGCCGTAGGACTGATTTTTCGTATGAAAGCAGCTGTATTGACAGCTTCTGCCCAAAGGCAGTGCGGAAGGCCGGCATCAATGAGCATAAATCGCTCCATGTCCATTAGGGTGCGATTCGCCCATTCCGCGACCCCATTTTGCTGCGGCGTATATGGCACGGTTAGCTGCCTCTCGATTCCCGATAGCTCGATAAATTCGTTGAACTCCTTGGATATGAGTTCTTTAGCAATGTCGCTCTTTAATCGTTTAATTTTTCGGCCGGTTAAATTTTCCATTTTGGTTTTGTAACGTTTAAATTCCCGTAGAACCTCGTCCCGTGTCTTCAAAACGCGACCTCGACATAGCGCGACTTGTCGTCGATGAACGTAACGAAATATTTCGCCCAGCCGAGTGAACTAACGTTAAGTGGCCCGCAAATGTCCGTGTGTATTGAGCCTAAAATGTCACTTTCTACGGTTTTCGACGGATAGAACGGCAGAGCACTTATTTTACCCTTGTCACAAATTGTACACCGCACTTTCTGGTTTTTTAATCTGCCCATTCCCGTAACTAAATCTTTCGAATCTAATTTTACTAAGTCTTTAAAATTAAGGTGGCCGAACCTCTGATGCCAACAAATTAGATCTTTTTCATGTTTCGACACACTTACGCCGCACGACAAAGCCCTTTCCGCGCCCGTTTCGGCAATGTACAAATTTCCGCGGTTTGAACATGTAAACACGACATTTCCACTTTTGTCTCTAACAATCGCAGCATTTTTACCAAACGATATACTGAATCCGTTCTCCGTAGCCTTTGACACCGATAGCAAGTTATGCCTCAGTCCGGGCACATATACAACGTCATGTAAAGTTAATTTTACACACTGACTGGTTTTCGATTTAATTTCCACGATTACCGTACCCACGCCGTTCGATTCGATTATTTCGTTTCCCGCGGTTTTTATTTCGGATTTAGTTTTGTTTATTAGATTTCGTAGTTGTCTTCGTTTGTCGACGCTTGTGCCGTTCGCTCCGTTCATATTAATAATATGTACTTCGTATATTGAAAACGCAAATGTATTACCTTTGGGATCCACCTGGGCCCATAACCTGTTCGAGTGGAATAATTTAGAGATCGAGCGGAGGTAATAAAAGACGCGTCTGACTTCTACGACAGTATATTTGAGAAGAAGGAATATAATGACAATGAATGACAATTGCAATAAAGCAAAGTTGCCATATGCGATGCAGTCAGTAGTGCCAATAGTTAGTTAAGTGAAAGGTGTATTGAGTCAATAATTTCAATTCAACAAAAAATTAAACACGCTTCTAGTGTCATTGAAGAGTTAGAACAACTATTTTCAATAGACGGAATACCTAAAATTATAGTTGCAGATAATATGCCTTTTAACTCTTACACTTTTAAACAGTTTGCAGAGAAAATTGATATTAGTATTACGACTAGCAGCCCACATTACCCTAAATCTAACGGTTTTGCAGAACGTTTAGTTTAAATTGCCAAGAAAATGCTACATAAGTGTGCTGAAACGAAGACTATGTTATGGCAGGCACTTTTAGAGTATCGAAACACTCCAATTAAAAATAGCAAAATGGCTCCTGTAGAACTTTTAATGAATCGCCAGACTAGATCCATAATACCAGGCAAAGAAAAGATACATATGAATCCTGATATAAACCATGAAGTTGTTGAAATGCTTAATAGAAATAATTTTACAAACAAAACTTATGATGATAGGAATGCTAAACAGAGGTATAGTTTTAAAAAGGGGGATAGAGCATGGGTAATAGATAGTAAGAAATGGAAACCAGCTATAATACATTCACGTCATGAAGCTCCACGATCTTATTTTATACAATTTGAAAATGGTAAAATATTACATCGAAACTCATCATTCCTACGCAAGCGCAACTGAAAGCCAAAAACATACGAACCTCCTTACAATACCGTATCTGGACTCAAGCTTGATAGTAATTTTATGATTGAATAAAACAGAGAATTTAGTAATAAAAAATCATTTAATTAAACATGTTTCATTTGAAGTACATTTACAATAACAATAATTTATTCTAAAATTTTCATAATTCAATCTAATCTATTTACGCCTATCAAACTAAAAAAAAAAAAATATTGAATTTTAATTTAGACCTACTTTTCAAATTACATAAATATTATTCTTTAAAGGGAATATGTAGAGGTTGATTCATTTATGTAACTTACATTATGCACATCCCTAGAATAAGCTGACCAGACGTACAGCATTTTGCTGTACAGTACAGCATTTTGACCTGTCGTACAGCATTAGTGAATGTACAGCATTCCCAATGCCACACAAAGAAACCTAAATCACTACAAAATAAGCTCCACAATGAGGCAGTCTTTTCTGTTTCAAAGCTGTTTTTAGCACGATAATCACACTTACATCGTTATTTTTCGATAATTTGGGAACTTTTTGAACGATTGTTCTGAAATTTAACACACTTGTGGAACATACTTGGCACTCACATTGCGCGTAACAAATTTCAAACATCTACTATATCTACCAAGGTTCAGAAGTTACAGCCGGTTTTAAATTTTCACAAAACGATGGAAAAATACAGTGATTCCCTTTAGCAACCTCTATTGGAAAATGCCAACTAAAGGAGTCTACAAGGGGTTCCAGTTAACGTTTTTTTCCCACAATATGTCTATCAAATCCAATGAAATCCCCAGGGGCCCACCAACCGCTTATGAATTCTCTACTCAATGAGATATCATATTATCTATTGTAATAAACGAAAGTCACGGCCTATTTTTACTGCTGTGCTCTTCCATCTCCAAAAATTTCTGCACTTCGATATTAGAGAGAGTCAAAACGCAGGTTCGACTCCTAGCACGTCAAAAAAAATTCGTACTTCAAATAAACAACTACATGATTTCTGTCTCAGGGTCTCGGATAGTCAGACACAGGGAACGAGTCATTATCATCCGTACAATTCTGGTGTCCTTATCCTCCGTACAATGCCTTGAGCACTGAAATTCAAAAAATGGAAAAGCACTGAGTATCGACTATCTAAAACACTGTTTCCCAACAGGTGGTCCGCGGACCGGGGGTGGTCCGTGAGAGACCCGTAGGCGGTCCGCGGGGAGACTCTGGATACTTCTTACAACAAAGTTATATTTTATTGTGACTAATTAAATTCGCATGCCAAACACGCGTTCTCAATATCTTGTAACAGATTATCCAGCAAATACTTTGCTAAGGTCTGTGATTATGCGAAGGTGATTGGCTGCTTAGGTTCGTTGCCTATAGCTCAATTCGGAAATTATTTTAATTATCAAAATTCGAACTCGCTTGCAAAAATTGGAAAGGTTTTTCGCGCGGAACATTGTTACAAATCTGAGTCTAAAGACGGAGCGTTTACTAGATACCTAACTAACAGAAGACAGCTATTCCGGTGCCAAAAAAATCTCAACTAGTGAGGCAAGAGTTGACGCAAACAAAACAGACCGATGGACGACGACACGAGTATTTCAATATTTCGTCTTAACTGTCTTTGAGTCACATGTGCACACAGCATTCTTCCTCGTTCACGTCTATGAGTCACCTGTGACTCATAAATGTATTAGTTTTCGGATGCCAGACGTGGTGGTAGTGGCGGTGAAAACCGGTCAGACTGTTAACGTGTTTAAGCCCCCTGAAATAATTCTCTTGCGATTGTGTGTATACCTACGTGGCATGTATGCATAACAGGAGGTGTCCAAAATATTTTTTAGGCGGGCCACATATTTGTTTGGAAAGCAATGGCGGGTCAAACATTTTTATGGAGGATATTACATTCCTTTTTGTCTTTTTATTATTTGAAGCCCAGACCAGACACATTTCTGACGATTCACTACTACTTGAACAACATGTAATGGTCCCATTTAGCCACGAACTTACGTGTGAATTTTCGAATTCATTCACCTAAGCAAAGTAATTTGATTCATTTTAAACTATTGATTTTCATAAGAGTCCCGCCCGAATTCAAAAATTGACCGGCTCTCATCGGAGCATTTTTCGAAAGACAACAATTTTTGTATTGTCTTATCTTATGGGTCACAGTGGGACAAAGTGAACGATCAGTGATCCATCAATTCAACGGAAGAGTGTCTCTACTCACTAAACTACCAAAATCTCATAATGGGAAGCCATTGTGAATGGCGGGTGGTGGCTATTGTTCCTGACTAGCGTTTATGAAGGGAGTCAGGTGCTGTCGATCATGGAGAAAAGTGTCTTGCGGAGTGAAGAGCGGAACAGATTTGTGTGTTTTGGATAGTAAAAAAATGAAGTACCCTTATAAATAAGTTTTACCTTTAACCCGAAAGGATATTTCTTGCCTACCAAGCCCCAGAAATGCGTGTGTCCCCAAAAATGCGCGTATAATGGCTAATCGGATTGGGAAACCGCGCCATCTGTCCGGAGCGGGGAGAACGTTTTGTCGTTTTAGCAAAGTTGGCTCGAAGCCCGCGTTATTCTGTTCAATTTTCATCTTTTCATTTAGTGATTTTTACTAGTTGCAGGTGCCATTTTGACCGGGAAGAAAAATTGGAAACGAGTCCTTTTAGGTTTTGACTTTCAAAATAGTGTAGTAGTGAATTTTGCGTTTTTCTTTTTCAACACGCAAATTAGTGCAACATTTTTCTGAAATGAGGCAAGTATGATTCTTTCAAAGTTCCTTGCGGTCCGAATTGTGGCTCTACCTCTACTAAACGTTTCGAAAATATATGCTTATATTGAATTCGGACTCAATTTTATTGTATTTTTAGCATGGCAGGTGAAAATTTAAAACTTTTTCCACTCCGCTTAAGACCCTGGAATTCCTTGTCGGACCACCAAGTCTCGGCAAATACAGATTACGGCTAGATTGTCCTTGCGTCTGCGATTCAATTCGGTTTTGGGTTTGGTCGCAAATAATGCCATAGCCATGCCATACCTTGACAAAAAAAATTAAACCATAATTTGTTTCATTATGATTGAATTCTGGTCCGCCGATATCCATTTTTAGACTAAGTGGTCCGCAGACGTTTCTGAGTTGGGAACCACTGATTTAAAAAAAGTGCGTTGTAGGCGAATTGGATGTAATCAAGGGGTAAAAGCACCGCCGTCTATATATTAAGGCCGCAATGTAGACTCGTAAACGTCAAATCCGCAGTTGAAATTGCATTGCATTGTTGTTGCCTCTTATGACATTGTTGTTGTTTGCCCGTGTTCGACGAACAATTCAATACGGATCCATGACGTCATTGTACAGCTGAGTTGCGGCTATGATATATCTAGATGGCGTTGGTAAAAGCTAAACAAGTAGAAGAGGTCATTTATCCTTAAAATACACAGAAGATCATTCTCAATTGTCCTTTCTTAAAATATGGTTTTGAAATGTGTAACATCTTTTCTAACAAAACGGGGCCGCTAATTTAAACTGACAGGAAATTTTAAATTTTATCGCAAGTTTGAACTACATACCCTACCCCCCTAAGAAAATTTCGGGCTCATGGGTTTGCCCCATCTAAACGAGATCCTGGCTACGCTACGCCTTTGGTTATTATAGATTTGCATTAAAACATGCATATTGGTACTTCACATAATGATGATATTCTGACAATGAGGACATTGAGAAGTTTAGGGTACTTTATGGGTCCTGTTTAGTATTAACAGAACAGGTTCACCACATAATTACCAGATTATTGGCTACTATTCTTTCTCAATGCTGTTTACGAAGATACCACTTATTTTGTGGCATGCATAACGCTCGTACATTTTATGATAGGAAAAAGCAGGGCAAAAGCATCAAATATCATCGTTTGGCAGGACAACGCTATTGAAAAATCAGGCCATAAAAAGGACAACCAGAAATACAAATGAAACAGAAATTCGGCTGCCTAATTTTCCGTACCTTCCAAATTTGTCAAGAATATCAATATTTGTGGGATTTTTTGACAAATTGAACAGTTTATTCCATTGTCGTGTGATGAGAGAAGAGAACCATTTTATTTTATTCTCTCGCTCGCTTTGGCATACTTGTAATCCCTACAATGCATTAAGAAGCAATCTGTCTACAATCTTCATGGATTTTGGACGCCTAATATCAGCCATGTTCAACAGTATTGCCAAACATATTCACTATAAAAACAACTGTAGTCGGCAACGGCCTTACAAAATGAGGGTTCTGGATTCTGGTACATCATACTCGTATTTGTAAATTTTTATGACCAGGTGACGTGCAAAAACAAGACAAATCAGGACAAAAGTCAAAAGCAATAGACATTCAGCATAATATCTATAGCAGCATGGCAAGTTACCAAAAACATGATGGATACGCCATTGCATTCTGGTGGTTGCGTCCTGACATTAAGCTTTATCAAAATCGGCGTGAAAAGGGGCATGAGAAATAGTATGATTGAGGGTTTGCGTGAAAACCAAACTCCGCGATGTGTACAGCATTGAGCCTTCGGAAGTCTGGTCACCTTACCCTAGAACGTACATTGAACTAAAATTGTATTGTAATTAGTCTAAGTACCTATAGAGAGTATCAATAAACTTCCACTTCTACCTGTACTCTCAACTAGCAAACACCTAGTAATATTTTTCTAACTGCTAGCACACTATCAGCCAGTGACGTGCAGTGAAAATTCCTCATAGTCAAGCAGTTGATCATTCCAAAGCCATTTCACATAAATAAAAATGAACTGAATAATACAATAAACACAGTTGCAAAAGCGTTTATAGCAAGCGGCTTTATGCCTTATAGAAGAAATCCGGAATAAAAAAATAAAGCATTTCTTATTCTTCACGCCTCTCTTTATCCAAAAAAGCTTTAATTACTTTATAAAAAAAAATCCTCTTCGCATTTGTATGAGAATATCCTTTTCGGCAGCAATCAAAACAAGATCTGAAAACCTTTTCTAGGATTGGTGATTCTTAAAAATGTATGGATACGTTATAAAGTTAAAAACTACCTCTCGGCAGAAGCCACAGTGACTGGAAGTATTGTTAATAATTTTGCTCGAATATATACTTGTTTAAAACTATTCGCGACTTAAGGCCGATTTTGTAAATATTCTAGAATTTGATTCACATTTGCCTTTCTAAACTCTTCTGACGAAAAAAATACTTTAAGTTAATTTTTTAGCTTTATTCTATCAAAAAATTAATTGTGAATCTCAATAAGCGAGTCAAAGTTTTTTCTGGAAAATTTGATTTAAATTGGAAAAATAATTTGGTTCGAGTAATTCTAAGAATGAAAGATTTTTGAATGAATTAAATCTCTCTCGAATTTGCCCGAGAATGACGTATACAATCTCTCTAAATATCCTTCGCAAATTGTGTATCGGACCTTTTGAATTTCTAGATTTTTGCGGCGGTGCCTCATATTCTTCTGCTACTTTCGAATATGCATAAATTTTCAAACTTCCGAGAAAAGTCTTTTTCAAGCCAGTTCTCAAATCCAATAATTGTTTGGCTTGCATATGAAATAGTTATAGCTTTACTCTGAATTATATTAAATTAAACATCGGTTTTGGAGAATATTTCTGAAAAAATGAAAATTTAATTCTGTAAATTTTGATGTGTACGTATCGGAAGAGGTTAAGGAATTGCCATCCCAGTTCTCGGAATTATTTAAAATCGTATCAAAAACTATTATAATATCATCCTAGTCTTCAAATATAACGTTAATAATTCGAAAATGATAATGCCAACGCGTTTTGGAAACAAGTGGTAATCGGCGCTTAACTATAGATGAAAAAAGATCTGCCCTTTAAGTGGATGTACTGAAAAAAGTAGCTATCTCGTTTATGCACGCAAAAAAAAAAGCTTAATTTCTGGAATCAATTCAACCGTTTTAGACAAAACCAAATTTTGTGAATGAGCATAGCATGGAACGATCAATGCGGGCTCATATCTTTCGCGAGTTAGAGATTGAACTCCGCGGATTTGATAACTCATTTCTGCTGCGCCATCGTAGCATTGTGCATTAAGCTTATTACCGACATAATTTAAAATCCTTTGAAAATATGAGAAGTTATTTCCTTACGGTTGGCACTTATATCATAGAATCCGATAAAGGAAGCTCTTGCTCTGCGAGATGAATCACTGTATCGATTAGACGTTTCAAAATATTCCGATTACGGTCAACTTTTTCGTTATGTAATCTAATCAATAATGCCGCCTGGTAATTTAGCATAAGCTCTATTCTTTGCGATCCGAAGAAATCTAACTTAATTAACGACTGAAGATGTGTTTCCGAACTAGCGTGCTTTACAGCTGAACCCGTTAAATATTTAAATGCTAAGTCCGGATTTATTCCAAACAGATTTCTCGTTCGCGAACAAAAGACACGGCCAACAAAATAATTTATTTAATTTACAACTTCCGGTAAGCCAAATGCACTTTTCATATGTTTCAAAATTAAATTTCCGTGTAAAGCTTTTTTGTTTACATTCAAAATGAATTTTAAATTTTGAACACCCAGATTGAACGATCCTCCTTTCTTAGCGAATAAAAGGGTCGAAAATTCCGATGTTATTAAAAAATCTGCCGCACAGCACAACTCCGACATAATTTGAAGAGAAAACTACAAACTTTTCCCAAAAAACACACAAAGTTGAACATTTTTTTAAATTCCACAAAAAGTCACCTGTAGTCAACTGATTTCTTCTGGAAAATGTAACTGAAGTTTATATTTTCCTCTCAACATGCATTTAACGTATACTATCCATATTCAATCCACACGCAACATGTAAGTCAATCAACACCAATTCTGCTTGAGTGCGCTCATATAAATTCGCACATAAAACAAACAAAAAATATTCGCCCATCATATGAACCGACTCAAGCATCTGGAATCAACATGTTCCTCTGCTCACTGCATCATGTACGTGTACATGAATTATGATATGATAGATACATTCGCCAAGTCCGTACACATGCTGCAAACAAGTTTGGTTCGATTATGTGCGGCATGGTGTTCGTTTTAGTTTTTGCATGTATGTACATACATACTTCGCGGGGTTTTCGGAATAAATCGTCAGGAGGAGAAAATGTTGTCAAAAATGATATTTGGTGATGTCGGTGATAACAAATCCGGAGTTTTTCCTAGTCAAGCAGTTTGGAATTGCTTATTATGAATGCACGTCGCTGCTATCAGCACTATCAGTATCACTACAACAGTAATCATTGCTTGTTTGTTTATTTTGTGCAACATATTCTAACTTGCCTAAATGTGTTCCCAATTTTGAGAAAAACGGGGTACAGTAGAACCTTCTTTTTTCGTCCCATTTTGAAAAAACTTTATCTGCTTTAAATTATTAAATTGAAAATCTTAATGATAAGGATTTGTTAGCAATAGTAACTACTTTGTCGTGCATAAAATAAATTTACTAAAGTTTGAATCGTGTAAATTAGATGTACTCGCACATAGCTCTAAAACCGTCTGTTCGCAAGTGCCAACACTGGTCGGTATCACGCATATGATTTGATTCATTAAGCTCTTTTTTTTATTTTTTCATTGTATAACTTTACAATTATTTGTTTACTGAGTATTTTTATGGTCATTTTAGCGGGATTGTCTTTAATCTTTTTGATAATTTGGTATTTGTCTTCACAGGAAGAAAAAATAACGGTATTTCCTTGTACATAGTTCGTTCTTTCTTATTTGTGCTTCGCAAAGTTGTCCCATGTTTATTCTATATTCGAGTGTACCTGTTGTTCCAGCGGTTTGATTTACTTGTGAATTACTGGTGATTTGATTTACTAATATTCTAGTCAATACTAATCATTCAAAGTGATGAATTAAAATTAACCCATTTCTCCCGAAGGACAGAAATAGTTAGATAGATATTTATTGATTTTTTCTACAAAAATACATTCTATAATTTTAAAAATTAGTATCGAATGTCAAAAAGTGATAGTTAACAAATAGAAAAATTGTGGGGTAGACAGCAGGTAAAAAAGCTAATTAACAAGTTAAAAGGAAGTCAATATGGTCCAGATAGATAATTCAAAGAAAATAAATAACAAAAGAGAACAGAATATAATAAAAGAATAGGAATAAGTTAGATTGATTAAAATAAACATCGAAGCAAAAAAGATAAGCGGTTAGATAGAACGAACTTAAAATTGATTATTCGATAATAGTAGACAAATAAATACATAAATAAAAAAAAAATCTGTGTGACACGCAAAACTGTTCACGAAATTACAGATTTTTGCTTTTTTTACCACTGTGAAATTAGGCGAAAGAAATCAATGAAACTTTTAACTTAAATAAATAATCTAATTTAATCTAAACAAACAAATCAAAGAAACATGAAAATTAAATTATAATATTTAATAAAAAATGGATTTGTTTATTTACTTT
This sequence comes from Microchrysa polita, assembly GCA_949715475.1. Classification (NCBI taxonomy): domain Eukaryota; kingdom Metazoa; phylum Arthropoda; class Insecta; order Diptera; family Stratiomyidae; genus Microchrysa; species Microchrysa polita. Next base: position 63,034,651 of record OX454417.1, read on the forward strand.
TGTGAACACTTTTGCGGGTCGCAGGCAATTTCGATTTTAATAGATCGTATCACCCCCTATGGCCTTAATAATGGCCTCAATACGCTTGGACATGCTTCGGATAAGGTTATCCAACAGTTGAGCATCAATTTTCTGCCATTCGCATTGAACTTTTTCCCAAAGCTCGTTCACAGGTTTCAGAATATCCTTATTTGCGAGTAGCCGTTTTTTTTAAACAGACCACAAATTTTCCAGATGATTTGGGTCGAATGACTGAGCGTGCCATTTTATTGTCCTAATATTATTATTTTCCAGCCATTCTTTTGTTATTTTGGCCGTATGTTTGGGGTCATTATCATTCGTAGAGATTGCGTCTTCAGTTTCGCAACCAAAAACATCGATACTCGGAATCATAGAGACCTCCAGGATGTCTATATAATCAATTGCATGCATTATACCCTTTATTAGAAGCAACTTTCCACACTTGTTGCATTTAAAACAACTCCAAACCATTAAAGAGCCTCCACAGAATTTCAGACTTTTGATGATATTGTGTTCGCGGAGCCCTAATTTTTGGTCCACCTAAGTCCAAGTCCTCCCAACAGAGCCTAGACGATTAATTTTATTCTCATTATACCATATTGCAGACTTCCAATGAGCAATAGCCCAATTTCGGTGCTGCTTAGCAAAGGTCAAGCGGGCTTTCTTATGGTACTCTCGTAAGAATGGCTTCGAAGCCTTTGCTTTCGCTTTTAACCCTCCGGTTTTAAGACACCTACGGTCTGTGTCATTTGAAATACGGATCCCCCATATGCTCCGTAGCTCTAGATTGCCTTCCGCAGCATTTTCAACGGCACCAGTCACAATTATCCGACGAAAATACCGCTCGGATTCGGGGGATAGCAATTTCGGGCGACTTCTTTTGAACCTCTCCCAGAAATTTTAACAAAATAATGGCTGGAAAACAATAATATTAGGACAATAAAATGGCACGCTCAGTCATCCGACCTAAATCCTATTGAAAATTTGTGGTATGTTAAACTAAAAACGGCTGCTCGCAAATAAGGATAGTTCGAAAACTGTGGACGAGCTTTGGGAAAAAGCTCAATGCAAATGGGAGAAAATTGATGCTCATTTGTTGGATAACCTTATCCAAAGCATGTCCAAGCGTATTGAGGCCATTATTAAGGCCACAGGCGGTTATACGATCTATTACAATCGAAATTGCCTGCGACCCGCAAAAGTGTTCACAAAAGTAAAAAAACTAATCCATTTTTTTATTAAATGTTATAATTTAATTTTCATGTTTCTTTGATTTGTTTGCTCAGAATACAATAAAATATTTATTTAAGTTAAAAGTTTCATTGGTTCCTTTCTCCTAATTTCACAGCGGCAAAAAATGCAAAAATCTTTAATTTCGTGAACAGTTTTGCGTGTCACTGTATATGTACTACACTACACCATCACAATTGTAAAGTAATGAGCAAATTTCGGCATAGCTAAGATTTAATAGCCACGATTTAACTTTTTAGAGTAACAATCTCTTCTACTACGGGGAATGTTTACCAAAAATGCACTGTTAAGTCGCGAGTTATAAAGATTCGAATCGCGCGAATTCAGGTAACCGCAACGCAAGAAAAAAAAGCTTTAATATTTTAAAAGAATATAAATGAATCAACGGAAGAATATGTAAGTCCCTGAATAAAGGAAAGCTACTGTGTAGACGGTTTTTATTACATATGTATAAGTCTTACAACATGTTTTTGGGCTGTTAACCAGTTAAAGCCTATTGGGTATTTAAATACCCATGTCATAACATAGCCCCACAAAAAATAGTCTAAAGACGTTAAATCGCACGATCTAAGAGGCCAATTGACCGGAACCAAATGTGAAATAAACTGTTCACCGATCTGGCCTCTCAATAGGGCCATGGTTTCGCGTGCTGTGTGGCATGTGGCACCGTCTTGTTGAAACCACACGTCACTCAAGTCCAGCTCTTCCATTTTGGGCAAAAAAAAAAGTTCATATCCATCGCATGTTAACGCTTCAGAAGGTTGCCCGAACTGACCATAAAATGGAAGAAGTGCACGATGCACTTTCTTAACTGAGCATGAATTTTGATAATAAAATTCAATAATCTGCAAGCGTTGTTCGTTTGTAAGTCGATTCATTCTTAAATTATAGACCACACTGAACATTTTTGACAGTAACGCAAGACACAAAACCCGTGTGAGCTGCCAAAAACAGTGTTGCCAAAAAGAAAATTCCTAAAAAATTACCCTTTACTATCTATCTGTCCAGCTATCTTCCAAAACAATTTTTTTTATGATCAATTATGGTGGTGTTAACACTCAAAAGGAACTTTCGGTCATGCCCATATAAAACCATTACATTTTTTTTTGTAAACCATTTGGGGGGGAGTCATGGGACTAGCGCCTAATTTTCTAAGAAAAGTTCTAAGGTATATTATATATCATATCAACGGAAATTTTATGTAGTTTTTTTTTGCAAAAATCAAGAGATGGATAATTTTCCCGATCAAATACCGTATTATTCTTTCTTTTATTACCCATATAACCATACTAAATGTGTGAGGGATAATCAAAATGATGTCCATTCACCAAAATCCCCCTCAAACATCGCCATCCACCTTTATCCTTTACCCCTCTTAGAAAAAGCATAGTAACCCATGCCATGCGTTAGTCCAGAATGGCTATGTGATTACACAACCCATATGTGTTTGACTCCAAATTTATGACACTACACTCCACGAAATAATTAAAACGTCAAAATATTGTCGATGCAATTATTAACCCTTATGTCGTCGCCTACGAGCTATTATGCCTAATGCCTTGATTACACAGTGCGAGCTATCGTGCGAGTTGGCCTAGACAGCTACTGCAGAGTAGCTACTTGCACCATGTGACCGCATCATACGTAATGCGGTCACATGGTGCAAGTAGCTACTCTGCAGTAGCTGTCTAGGCCAAATCGCACGATAGCTCGCACTGTGTAATCAAGGCATAAGGTGTAGTTGAATTTTCTGTGAAATCAATCTTAATTTTTGAAGAGGCTTAATTTTGGATCTTGAAACAGTTTACATACTATGTCTTACGATGATGCGCCGTTTTTTCGTTTCTTTAGACATAGTTTACATTTCGCCGAACGTTTGATCACATTTGTGGCCGTCGGTTCCTTTGAAATATATACTCCTCAAAACAAAATAAGGGCCACTTATGTCCGTTGACTTTAACAACGTCTTTTGGCGAATTTTTAATGTGATAATTATTTTCAAAAATGCCATTCTGTACCTGAATGTGATGTGAGTTATCACAGTATCATTTTAACAGTAATTTTTTAACATTAGCTTTAACGGAACTGTCTTAAACAGTACTTTTGGGGTCACGAGTCATACATTTGGTAGTTTTGTTTATTTCTCATTTTGACTAAGAATTAGTTTTCGCCAAGTTCTTTAAATGCAACATTAGTTGTTGCACTTTTAAAGATAAGGAGAATCTGTAAAATACAAAATACCAACAATTCGGCGCCATTTAAATTTAAATGCTTCGTCCAGAGCCTTAGAAATGTCGGAGGAAGGTCGTTCGCTACGTTCTGTGGCCCTGCAATCAGGGTATCCGCGAAGAGCCATTTAAAATCTTTGGAACCGTTACCAGGAGACAGGAAATGTCTCCCGTCGTCATGGTTTAGGCCGAGTTCGAATAACCACCCCCGCAGAAGACCGATATGTGAGACTTTGTGCGCGACGGGGATCGTACCATTAGTGCTCGTGGACTACAAAGTAGGCTATTAAGGACAACTGGGACCATTGCTAGCCCACAAACAATCAGAAATCGTTTGCACGAACACTAACAGTGGTGAAGGAAACGTGTTACCAGAACAGAACAGGGCAGGACGCATCGTACGAATCGTTTAAGATTTGCTCGTCGACATATCGAATAGGACATGCAACAATGGCGCAAGGTGCTCTTCTCGGATGAGTGCAAAGTAAAAAATTTTAATGACGACCGACGCATAAGAGTCTGGCGGAGAACCGGAGAAGCATTTTTGGATCCTTGCATTAATCAAATTGAGAGGCAAGGCGGTCCCAGTGTGATGGTCTGGGCCGGAATTAGCTTGCAAGGCAAAACTAACCTTGTTATCCTAAATAACGGGACAATTACGTCCGAAAGTTATATTGAAAGGATTGTTAGGCCACATATCATTCCTTTTTCACAACAGGCGTTGGATGGTTTTATCCTCATGCAGGATAATGCACGACCACATACTGCCGGGCGACAATGTCTGTTTTCGAGGAGGTCAATATTGAGGTCATGGAGTGGCCTGCCAACAGTCCGGACCTAAATCCGATAGAACATCTTTGGGATCAATTAAAACGCCGGATGCGGAACGCTTAAAAGGACATACACAATCAGCAACAGCTGATTCAATTGCTAAAAATGTGTTGGGACGAGATATCAATAGAAAGCGTCGATCGGCTTATTGAAAGCGTTCCGTCCAGGCTTCGAGACTGCATATCAAAAAGTGGAGGCCATACTCGATACTAAAAAAAAACAAAGAATCAATTTTTTCACAGATTAGACATACAAATTAACTGTTATTGTTACGATTACAAGACCGCAAAAAGTAAGCAATCCGAAAAAATGCTAAAAAAAGTGTAACTTTTGGTCAAAATTCAATAAAATTCATTAGATTTAATGAAAAACATATTGTTTTATTAAATTAGACCAACAAAACTATGATTTTCCTTTTCCACAAAAAAATAATCAGAAAATGATTAGTGGCCCTTATTTTGTTTTGAGGAGTATATATGGAAAGGGGCGGAAAATATTATTGAACGATATTTTTCATCAAAATATAGTACCAATGGTCTGTCTGGATCTATACGCCAACAGAAGGGTTAAATATCACGTTGGCATTTTAAGAGAGTAATAAATATTGCGCGGATTTTATATTCTCAATTGTAAATAAAAAATTGACGTTTGAATAAAATTTTCACGCATACTATGAACTGCAATAGTGTGAAAACAGTGCCATTTTTATTTTCTGATGGCCACTCTGGACTATCGCATGGCATGGGTTACTATGCTTTCTCTAAGTTACCCCTTTACTGCATACATCCATCATGCAAATTGACGAACATTCTAAGTTCTGTTTCCTGTAAATTAAACTTGAATCGATTCCATTCGATGTTGTACAAGCGAAAACCCCGACTAATTGAGTTTTCAAATACGAAATGTAACGTTCACACACACACATACACTATGCATAGACTATATGGTTTGTGTTTTTAAAGGATACCTATCTGTGAAGAGCAAAGTGTTCTTTCATGTTTGAATAAACCGTAATGACCACAAATTCTATAGTGAAAAACAAACCCGATTCAATTGTGGGGCATTGGTTTTTGTCGAAGAGGCTTTCGGTTAGTCGGGAGTGCATCATTAAATCAGAATTGGAAATATGAATGCGATACTTCACCTAATTAAAAGGATACGATTTTTTTTGGCGGTCTGTTCGACTATAATACTATTTGTGCGATTTTTGCCATGTAGACACGAATTTTAGTAGTGTAAAGGTTTGTGTTCGTAGAGACGACTCATGTGATGGTCGCTCAGCGATCGAAGTTAAACTACCAGTTTTGAGCACTATATGCGTATATTTTCTATAGAGACATGTTCCTTTAGTCTATAGTCGATACTAGGAAAATAGAACCATTCAAAAAATATTTAAATATGGCTCGAAATTGGATGCAAAACTACGATCGCTGAGCGATCATCACATGAATTGTATCTACGAACACGTACCTTAAAGGGTACGTTGTCCTCTACGCGGCCGCAGCGACTCTAGCGACTCCAGCGGCTCTAGAGCAAGTTCCCTACACCAAGCAGCTGTCGCTCGCCCGAAGCCCACAAGCAAGCAAGTGCACCACGTTCACCATTCGTGCATTCATTATGTACAGCAAGAGTTCCGCGACTGCTTTCTATATACAGACAGATTCGTGAATCAGCCGAATCACTAACTTGAGGGTTAGTGTATGGTTAATTAGGGACGGAATCGGGCTATCTATTGTTAGGCCAGTCAATTACCGATTTTAGGTCGCAAAAAATTGCTCGGCTCAGGGTTTTTGGGATATTGTTAGGATAGACACCAGAAGTGTACCACTAAGTTTGCAGCTTCGAAAAACTTGTGCTAACCCCGTGACCCTCAAAAAACATCAAAATTTTCGGACTTTTTTCATATTTTTGTTTGTAATTTCTAAAAGGTGCTTCCTACAAGTAAGTCGTCCACTGCACTTTTAAAGCTAAGAAAATCTTCTTTAATTTGAGTGTAACCCCAGCTTTGTAGATGCAAAGGATCCCAATATACAGCTCTTTAAAAATGTGCTTTTTTTGTAAAAAAGTCCGAAATTGTATTTTAGGAGGTTTGTATGACAGCCCTATGACGTAATGTTCCGATTCCATCCATTCCTAGATATGTTTTGAGGCTTTACTAGGAACACATTTGGGTGAGGTTTGGTTAAGATTGGTTCATAAAGAAAAAAGTTTTTCTTAGAAGAACCTGATTATCAGGGGTTGGTTTGTATGACAGCCCTATGACCTAGTGTTCCGATTTCATCCGTTTCTAGATATGTTTTGAAGCTTTACTAAAAAACATATTTGGGGGAAGGGTGGTTAAGATTGGTCCATAAAGAAAAAAGTTTTTCTTAGAAGAACCTAATTTCCAGAGGTTGGTTTGTATGACAGCCCTATAACGTAGTGTTCCGATTTCATCCGTTCCTAGATATTTTTTTAGGCTTAACCAGCAACATACTTGGGTGAAGTTTGGTTAATATTGGTACATAAAGAAAAAGTTTTTCTTAGAAGAACCTAATTTTCAGTGGCAGCCCTATGACCCCATGGTCTGATTCCATTCGTTTCGACATATATACAGCTAAGGAACTGGTTTATAACTTCATGTCACATGACTTTCTCTGTAAAATGCGCATTTAAGCCGATATTCAGCTCGGAGCATGACTGAAATTACAATTTCGAACTTTTTTTCAAAAAACAATGTTTAAAGTGCTGTATCTTGGGATCCTTTGCGCCTACAAAGCTGGGGTAACACTCAAATTAAAGAAGATTTTCTTAGCTTTAACAGTGAAGTGGACAACTTACTTGTAGGAAGCACCTTTTAGAAATTACAAACAAAAATATGAAAAAAGTCCGAAAATTTTGAGGTTTTTTGAGGGTCATGGGGTTAGCACAGGTTTTTCGAAGTTGCAAACTTGGTGGTACACTTCTGGTATCTATCCTAACAATATCCCAAAAAACCAGAGCCGAGCATTTTTTTGCGACCTAACGCCTTATTTTTCGGTTTATTGACTGGCCTATGTGTTAGTGGCCAACATTCGATCAATTAAAATGTAAAAACCGAACTATTCTTTCTAGTTGTTGAGGCTTAATTATTCTTATTCAGAAGTCATAAAAAGCAATCATGATAAGCACAATAAAACCAAAAATGCAATAATAATCAAACCGAAAAATGAAAAATCCTCTGAGGAAACAAAAAGGGAAATAAAGGCAAAAATCAATATTGTGGAGGCAAAGTCTGGAATTAGAATGGTCAAACAAATTTCAAATGTAGGCATTATCATACATACTGCAGAAGAGGAAGGACAACGAGCTTTTGTATAGCAGGCGAAAGAAAAATTAAGCGGAGACTATAACATCACAGTACCCAAACAATCGCTACCAAGGGTTGTTCTAAATGGTGTCCGAAAAAAATACACGGAAGATGAGTTAAGAAGAGAATTGTTAAGCCTCAACCACACAATTGATGAAACAGACCATATAAAATTACTGCATACGCGTAATCTCTTTAAAAGCAACAAATATTTATACATTTTGGAAGTGAGTGGAAAGACCTACCAGAGAATTATTGATAAGGAACTGTCTTGACTGGGACATGTACATAGTGAGGGTAAGATGTTATCGCTGCCAACGTTATCATCATAAGGCTGAAAAATGTCCCAACCCGCAAGAAGAGAAATGCTCTAAATGCGCTGGTGATCATGCGTCTATGATATGCAAAGAATCGGAACACTATAAATGTATAAACTGTATACGTATAAAAGTTCATGGTATTGATGTTAAAATCGATCATAGAGCAGGATCAATGGAATGTCCTATTCACCGGAAAAAATTAGACAAACTAACTACGAAGAAATATGACTAAAATCAATAGTAAAACTGCAAACGACTTAAAAATTATGTATTTAAATATTCGCAGTATGAGATACAAACTTGACAACCTGGAAATAATGACGAAAAGTAATTCAATTGACATCATTTGCCTAACAGAAACCTGGCTTTCGCCATATGAGACAAATGCTGCCAGTTTGAGAAACTATGAAGCTGCATACAACTGTCGAGCAGAAAAAACTGGAGGAATTTGTAAAAACTGGGCTGCAGTTTTAAATCATAGAGACCGAAAACAAGTACATATAACTTTTTGGTTATCCGTTTGGATAATTCTCGCCCCAAAATGACAATTGGTATCTTTTACAAAGCGTTTAATGAATGTGGCAGACAGTTTACAGAATACATGGACGAGAAGATGGACAAATATAAAGATATTGTGTTAACTGGAGATGCAAACATTAATTATTTATTTAGTGCTAGAAACTACATTACTGACAAATATCATGAAATAGTGGCATCCAACGGATACGTTACTTTAACCCTTCTGTCGGCACAAAGGTCTGGCCAGACCTTTGGCACTATATTTTGGTCATAAAAGTATAGAAGATGAAATCGCAGCGACTTCATATTTCATGATATCCTGGAATAATATGTTTAGAAGCATTTTGCAAGAATTTGAAAAAATCGGTTTAAGTTTTGAGTATGATTTTGATGATTTTCAGTTTATAGTGCTTTTTGATGCCCATTAGGTCTGGCCAGACCTACAATTTTTCCCCCATTCTTCTCTTGAGGTAAAAGGTGCAAATATGAAATTCTCTTAAAATACTCCTATTTATGATGTAGGAATGTCATTAAAATTCAATTTGTACGATAAAAATTTCTGAGATTTTTCTTTGAAAAGCCGTGAAGCTCGGGAAATAAGTATGCCTAATTTCATCACGTTTTATAACGTCACCTAATCAACTGAGATTTGATTCAAGGAAATTCAAACCAGTTTTTTTCCTTTGTAATAGTTAGGACTAAGTATGAGAGACTTACGAACGTCTTTCTAAATAGATTTGATCAAGAAATTTACGAAAAATTTAGAATGAAATGATTTTCGTGCTTGAAAATGCCCTATTTCTTTCCACCTACTTCCCTAAATCTGCAGACTAATATCGAGGTAAAATCCACTAACAAAGCGCCAAATATTTGCCCAAAGATATTGATATTGAAAAATGCGAATACACTTTCTACTAGATATGTATATTCCATGAAAATAGAGAAGCAAAAAGATATGAAAATAAGGGAAAAACATGTTTATAATAATACCACCTCAAAATATGTCCACTTAAAAACGTTGCTAGTGTATTTACAAAAATGATTTTGATACTTTTATTGTTTAAAAATGGCAGTAAGGAATTGATAGAATGATTCTACCGATAAAAATTTCACCTTTTCTAAAAAATAAAAATTTTTTCTCAGTAGGTCCAGCCAGACCTATTGGGTATATAATATGCATATTGTAGTAGGTGCCGACAGAAGGGTTAAACAAAGATGAATCGAAACGAGATACAGAAACCACAAAAACCTGCATTGACCACGTTATTACGAGCAACTGCACTAAATATAAGTTTCAATTCAAAACCGAGCATACCGATATCTCAGACCATAAAATTATACATTTAAACGCTAAAATGACAATTAAAACAAAACCTAAAGTGACTATAAGATAACGATTAAAGAATAAATTATGAAAAATTTAAAAACGACATAAAATTAGCCCTTCAACAAAATACTTACCTTGATCAGCTTATAGACATAATTCAAACTAGTAAAATAAATAATACAACACTAAAAACAATTAGAACTCGAAATAATACTTGGATTACCAAAAATATAATTACACAAATAAAAAAACGACAGACTCTATTTAAAACTAGGGGGCTTCGCTCGCCAACCCATGGGGCCGAGGCTAATTTCGGGCGCGACCGAAGTTTGGATACCCTTCGCTTGGGCTAAAAGTTTTTTCGGGCGTACCTATGACTTGTATTTATTCCCCCGCCTCATTCTTTTTCTTCCGTCTTGGCAAAAGTTTTGGGCTTGGTTGAAATAAGTGGGCAAATAAAAATATTTACTCGGAAAATTTTATTGGGGTTGCCGGAGCATGACCCCACAGTACGATTCCATTCGTTTTGAACTGTTTAGTTGCTTTGACAGGGACACATTAATTCAAGGTTTTGTGAAATTGGTGTAAAAAAATGTTTCTTAGAAGAACCAATATGGGGGTGTGGTTTGTATGGCAACCCCATGACCCTATGGTCCGATTTGATTCAATCTTACATATGTTTTGTGTCATCAATAGAAATACATTTGTGCGAAATTTGGTTCAAATTGGTGCACAAATAAAAAAGTTTTTCTTAGAAGAACCTTATTTGGGGGGTTGGATTTGTATGGCAGCCCCATAACCCCATGCTCCGATTTTATCCATTCTTAAATATGTTTTGTGTCAACAATAGAAATACATTTGTGTGAAATTTGGTTGAAATTGGTGAACAAATAAAAAAGTTTTTCTTAGAAGAACCTAATTTGGGGGGTTAAGTTTGTATGGCAGCCCCATGACCCCGTTGTTCGATTTGATCCATTCTTGCATATATTTTGTGTTATCTATGGAAACATATTTGTGTGAAATTTGGTTGAAATTGGTACACAAATAAAAAAGTTTTTCTTAGAAGAACTCAAATTGGGGAGCTAGGTTTGTATGGCAGCCCCATGACCCAGTGATCTAACAGTCTGCAACAATAAGAAGCACGTGTGAAAAATTTCAGCTCCGTAGCTTTTATAGTGGCCGAGAAAAACGCGCTGCAACAGACGGACAGACGGACAGACGGACAGACGGACAGACAGACAGACGGACATCGCCCAATCGATTCATCTCATGCTGATCATATATGTATACTTTTTATATGGTCGGAGATGCTTCCTTCAATGCGTTAAAAACTTCATGACAAAGTTAATATACCCTTTCACTCGATGAGCGAAGGGTATAAAAATGAAATAAGACCTTAATGACCCATATAAAAAAATGCAATTTTTGAGTAAAAAACGAGCAGTCATGACGCTTGTAACAGAAGCAAAAGAAAGACACTTCAGCTCAGGAATAGAAAACGCTAGAAATGACTCCGAGAGTTATGGAAACATTTAAAGTCATCAATTACAGAAAAAGCTTGTGACAAATTAGATTCGACAATTATCTTGAAAAAAAAAATGGAATGAACATGTTAGACACAGAAATCTATTTTAATGACCACTTCGCTAATATTGGACTACTTAATCTAACAAAAAACGTAACTAGATCGACAGCAGAATCAGCAAGCAACTACAACTCTAAGACAATATTTCTTAAGCCTACAGATCCCAATGAGGTATTGACAATAATAAACTCACTTAACAAGGATGCCGCTGCTGTATATGATGCAATAAGTGTTAAGGACCTGCAATGCTAACGGTAGCTGCGATATTCATTGACTTGAAGAAGGCATTCGACACGGTTAACCACACATTCTTGAAAACACTTGACGAACTGGGAATAAGAGGAGATAATAGAAAAATTCAGACGAGATGCAATGAACATATAAGTGAAGAAAAAAGTATTAATATAGGTGTACCGCAAGGGTCAATATTAGGCCCAAAACTATACATCCTTTTTATACAAAACTTAGGACGAAGTAATCTACACGGAAAATATACAATCTATGCAGACGACACAAGCTTGATATACCATGTAAGAACCAAAGGCGATTTACAACAAATTATGAATAGAGGCATTAACGAATATTATGAATGGACGAAAGAGAGAGGATTAGTAATGAACTTGGAAAAGACAGTGTAAATGATCTTCAGTACTTCACAAAAAAATGACTATGATATAAACTTAACTATTGAAAACATTCGAATCAATCGGACGCAGTCTACAAAGTACTTAGGTTTAATCAATTGATGAAAATTTTAAATGGGATAGACACATACAGACATATGGTCTATTATTGGCAATCAAGCAACATGGCCGCATAAATACTCACATTGCGAATTTCATTTACAATGCATACATAATGTCAAGAATTAAGTATAACATTACAACTTAGGACAGTGGCGTAGATAGCTTTTCGGAGAGGGGGGGATCATTTTGCAAGATTACTTATACTTTTACGGTTATGAAATTTTGAATTTCAGAATAACAATTTCTGTATTTATTACACTTAAAATTTGCAGTTTTTTGGAGCAAATTTGGTATAGCAATTTTGCCATACGATAAAAACAAAGTCCAGAAAATATTGCATCGATAATTTTGGCTTTTTTAGTGCACACAAATTTTCGATTTTTTCAAAACACACCTGTTAACTTTAGACGTAATTAGCTTTTCTGTTCTTACACTTTTTCTTTCCCCATCCAGAAAGCTTCTTATTACTTATTAAGCCGTTGTTTCAAGAATTTTCTTTTGTCAATGGAAATTGGCCTAGTTTCGTTGAAGACCTCCAAGTAGAGTTCAACGATTGATTTTTTTTTTAACGGATCTGGCGGCAAACAGTTTCTGATAAATTACGAAAACTTACAAAATCAAGCAAATTAAAAATAGAAATGACTTAAAAAGGTAAGTTTTTAGCATACATTGTAAGTTTGGTACCGGAGATGGTAGATATGAGCAAAATTGTTTATTTTTACCGAGTAATACTTGAAATAGATTGGATGCGTCAGCATCAGCATCGGCAGAGGCATCGGCATCAGCAGAAAAATTTCAATTTAGAACACACGCATTTGCCTTTGATGACCCACATTGAGAGCAGCAGCAGCGGCAGAAGCATTTTTTCTGCTTCTGCTGTCAATGTGGGTCATCAAAGGCAAATGCGTGTGTTCTAAATTGAAATTTTTCTGCTGATGCCGATGCCTCTGCCGATGCTGATGCTGACGCGGGAAATGTATTTCAACCATAACGCGCACAGAATAAGTGCGACTAATTAGACTTATTTGAACATGCTGGCATACAAAATCTAAAATACTTGTGTCAGGTATGTCCGGATGATGAAATACGCGGTTAGCAAATGAAAACACGGAGAATTCGAATAATAGATTAACAAATTTTATTATTGACACGATTAGTACATTTACACGGGTTGTAGTCCGCTTGCTCCGACGGTTCGTTGACGACTCGTCACCGACCTTTTCAGTTCTGCCTAGTTAATTTTCATAAATAGTTCAAGAGCCGAATAAAATAAAGTCAGACCTAGTTAAGTCAGTGGAAAAAAAAGAAAAAAATAATGTTGATAAGCCCAATCAATAAAGGATTCTGAAAATTTGGAAGCAGTTTTGCAGCGTTTTCTCTTCATTTGCATTAGCTTTCCACTCTTTATAATCTTATGTATTGTATATTTCTCCATTGTATATTTCCCCATTGGAATTGCGAAATTGCGGAAGAGCACTCCGTGTTCCACCGAACCGTTGAACCGAGTGAACCGTTGAACCGAACATTAAGATTTTCCGGCGACAAATGTTCAATCAGTGCTTTTATTTTTTCTAGCAAAAAATAATAAAAAAATGTGTGTCAAAAGGGGGGGATTGATCCCCTTGATCCCCTCCTTATCTACGGCACTGCTTGGGGACAATGTACCAAAGGTATGCTAGATGACATAGGAATATTAATGACTCGAAGTCGGAAGATACTATTTGGATTCCATCGAATGACGCCTACAACAGAAGTATATAAATCGACGAACAAATTTAATATATGCGAAATCATCGAAATGGAAAAAGTAAAAATTATACATAAATTAAGATTAAAGACTTGAATACTGACTTACGTTTTATTAAAAAATCGTGACACGCATAATTATAACACGAGGAATAGAAATAAGTACGCATTTGACACTCTTAGACCGACAAGAAGGATGAATGCAACAACGATTAGTGGACTACAACTACATATATAATCGGCTTCCTGAAGATATAACCACTGCCAGCAATATGACAATTTTCACGAGACGCCTGAAGAAGTATTATTATAACAAACAATGTCCAAATATTTAGTTAATCAAAAAAAAAATGTTTTTAATTTTTTTTTCTCTTATGCTCTTATTTGATTTTATCTTATTTTCTTATCTTTGTTTATTATCCTTTTTTTCAACTTATTTTTTTTTCTTTTTTTTTGTTAATCATTGAATCAATTAGATTGAATTATTATAGTAAATTTTAAATAGAAGAAATATACTTAAACTAACAAAACTATATCATATCTAATACAAATTTTTGAATTTTTTGATATGATGCAACATGCAATAGAAACTATACAATATGAGTTTGAATTGTATGCGATTGTAAGAAATTTTATGAGTGGAGTAAATAAATAATAATAAATAATTATAATAATTGGTGACCTAAATATTCGAAGGGATAATGAGCACCTGGCAACTACATCGTTATTAATCTGAGTGAATACATCCAAATAAGTGAAATATTTTTTATTTTATTTTTTATTTTTATACCCGTTACTATGTGAAAGGGTATATTAACTTTGCCATGATGTTTGCTACGCATAGAAGGGAGCAGCTTCGACTATGTAAAGTATGTACCTACATATTTATTATTGAACAATGCGACGAGAGAAATCGATTGAGCGATGTCCGTCTGTCTGTCTGTCTGTTGCAGCGCGAACTAGTCTCTCAGTTTTAGAGCTATCGGTCCGAAATTTTGTATGCAAGTTTCTTTTCAGTGTGCGCTGTTTATATGTCGGAACGAATGGAATCGGACTATGGCATCATGGGGCTGCCATAGAAACTAACTCCTGACAATTAGGTTCTTCTAAGGAAAACCTTTTTCCTTAGGTACCAATCTTAAACAAACTTCACGCAAGTGTATTTGGAAAGCCTCAAAACATATCCAGGAACGGATGGAGTCGGAACATTATGTCATAGGGCTGTCATACAAACCAACCGCTGAAAAAGAAGCTCTTCTAAGAAAAACTTTTTTCTTTTTAATCCGACCCTAACCAAACTTTACCAAAATGTGTTTCTAGTAAAGCCTCAATACATATCTAGGAACGAATGGAATTACGTTATAGGGATGCCATACAAACTAACCCCTGAAAAATTAGTTCTCCTAAGAAAACCTTTTTTCTCTCGACCTTAACCAAACTTAATCCAAGTGTGTTCATAGTAAAGTCTCAAAATTTATCCAGAAACGGATGGAATCGGAATATCACTTTATACAAGCCAACTCCCAAATATTAGCTTCTTGTAAGAAAAACTATTTCCTTTTTGAATCTTAACCAAAATTCATCTAAGTGTGTTCCTAGCTTAGCCTCAACGCATCCAGGAACAGATGGGATCGGAACACGTCATAGGGCTGCGGTAGAAATTATTAACACAAATGAAGCTTAAGTTTCCTTCAAATGTGACGGATATTCAAATTTCGGCCGCGCCCGAAATTAGCCTTGGTCTCGTTTTTTTATTGAAGTTATATCCAATCTGAGACCTAGTATGTATGTGTGTACTCTCACCATTACTTCTCCGAAATCATACAATATTTATCCTTTCGCCAGAGATTAATGTTCGGCGCGCGTAGTCCTTGTTCTTTAAAATGGTCGACACTTTATTTTTATATCTCGAGCAAACTGAAAATGGACATATTCAAATTTTTCCTCTTTTTTTGTTACCAAGAAAATCTGATTATTTTGCAGACAGTGTATGCGTTTCGCTTGGATAATCAGGTGTACGTTTCGTTTGTGATTCGGTGGGGCGCGAAACATAATAAAAAGCGTCAACCATCAGAAGAAAGGAGCAAGAGCATTTCGCATTGCCCAACAACATATTCATTCATGGGCAGTATATAAAACGTGTCAGAAATTCAAAGGCAACGCTTGTTTTATGACAGCTACATGACAAGCGTCTGTGAATATGTTTCTTCTCTACTACACTTTTACTATTCCTGTAGAAATTCAGGAATGTGGGTACAGTCTTGACTCGGCAATCTGGATCACCTTTAAAATTTCAGTATGTAATGACAGATTTGGTAACGTGATTCGTTACGGAACGGTTTTGAAAATGATTTCATACTGACTAACTTTTGTGCCACTTATTTTTTTTTTTTATTTTGACTAATTTTCTTTTGAAATAAATGATTGCACTAGTCCGGATTTTTCGTTAGTCCGGACTACCCCTTGCAATAATTGATCCCGATTATCGAGTCAAGACTGTATATGGGTGAAACTCATATCATAGTAAAGTGAGGGCGCGTTTCCAAATATGTATACGAGTACAAGTCTCCTAGTAAGAATGAGCGAAAACTTACTTTTTTTTTCTCATGAACCTTGCCATTCATTTTTTACACATCGAGCGTCACGTCTTCTTGTTATGTTTTTCGCAGCCTCTTTTAGCCCCAGATAGATACGCGACGCGCCACGTCATGATTTCAATGGCAAAAATCTTGTTGGAATTTTAAATTTAAATCAGCCTTGTTATACCTATAAATATATACGTACACACGACAGCATTGCCAACAACTTGCACGTTTCGGGAGATGGTATTGTATAGCTAGCCTAAGTCAGTTTAGCAGTTCATGTACGTGGATGGCGGGCTGCCGACAGGACTCTATAAAACCAAGAAAAACATAAAAACAAACTAAAACGGGACTGACGTTAAAAGAAGCAGGAGAAAAGGTTAGAAGCAGGGTTGGAAAACAAAGCGGTGCGGCAAAAAAATATAAAGAAAGCCAAAGCTAGAATGCTACGATATACGAATCTACTGGGACTTGCAGAATGTCGTCATGAATCACTAGCACAGAGTTCAAAAAAATGCAATAAACCTATATCAGATAATAGCTCCAAAGAAGAATATTATTTAAAAGACTTTAGCGAGTTATTCCGTTTCGATAAAAGTACCTATTCAGTATCGCTAGTAAAACTGTATCAATGACAGCAAAGAAAAATTGCCTTACCCAATTTGTCGCACAGTGGCAATCCTACGAATAGGTTTTGTGGATGAAAACCCCCTCCGAAGCTTTTCGATGTAATACTACAAATCTGGTCAATTAAAAAGAGAACATTTCCCCAGGAAAGAAGTTTTAACAGACGGAAAGTGAGCATGCAATTCAGCATTACAGAGATGATGCTTCTAGCATAAGATGACCAGACCTCTTTGTTTCAAAAATTATATCTTGGTAAACAGGATTGAAAAAGAATAGTAGCCGATAGTGGGGTGAACTTTGTGAAGGCAAGGTTCTGCTGATACTAAACAGGAAGCCCTAAAATTCTCAATGTTCTCCGCAGTGGTGTAAGGCGGGATCAAGTGGATTGGTCGCGCATATTTTTATATAGGTACTAGATTATATAAATTTATTTCTTTACTTTAATGTAACCATTTCGTAACAATATCTACTAAAATGCCACCCACAGGAGGATTTCGGAGTTAACCCGTCATATAGTATTTTGGCTTGGTTAGAATTTTGACAATTCATAACGTAATGACATACATGAGATATGGGGTTATCATTTTTCAGATAGAGCGACTGTCACAAGAACAGATCAGGTGGAATTTACTAAGAACATTTTGCATTATAGCGAAAATCAGTAATGTGGTTTGTGGTATATCTAGTGATACAAAAGTTTTTTAATTGAGCGGCATTACGGCACATCTTGGATTAAATTGCTTGAACAATACTGCATCATGCTAACATGTATACAATTATGTAGGATTTTTCTCGAATAAATAACAACCATCTCGTCCTCTGATACGCTGGACCATCTTTCGGTATTACTTCACAGAAGCCTACTTTTTCTTTTGATAACACGCGGCTCAGATCCGGAGTCCTGTTAGGATTTTATTACGGGAATTCATAAAAACAGCACGAAAGTGAAAGTCATCAGGATAGTTCCACAGGAAATAAACCACAAAATAACAGTAAAAAAAGATAATTTTACTTTGGAAAATGTTGCTAGTAATAAGTTGAACTTCCGTTAAGTGATATTCATAATCAATGTGGCACGATAGCCCGACGTCCGGCCTTGGCCGCCTGAATCGTTGACCTCCAATTGTCGCGGTTACGTGACCTTGTCCTTCCGTTTCGGAAGCCCAGCAGCTATGGTGGGCGTCTTCACGTACGGAGTTCTCCCAGCGAGCTCTCGGTCGTCCACGCAACCTCGCTCCGTCAATTCGTTGTGCGTTCATCACTTTCTTTGGCATGCGATTATCGTCCATCCGTTGTACATGCCCCGCCCAAACGTTGAAGCTTCACGATTTTCGATACTACCAGCTCATCGTACAATTCATACAACTCATGGTTGTACCGGATACGCCATTGGTCTCGCGAACGGCCCCGAAAATTCGCCGAAGGACCTTTCGTTCAAATCGGTCTAGCAAACTCAGATAGTTGAAGTTGTCTACAAGCTCGATATTAAGGTCCCCCACTGTGATGCTTGAATATGCTGGCGTCCTTGTTTTCGATTGCATCATGGCCTTTGTTTTGCTTTCGTTGATATGTAGTCCAACTTCCTTTGCGGCGTTATTGAGGTTATGCAGAAGAGGCTTTCTGCATCACTCAACCTTCGAGACATGATGTTGATATCGTCGGCGTACGCTACTAACTAAGTCGACTTGATGAGTAGCGTTCCGCTGCTGTCCATATTCATGGCTCCAAAGCCAGGTTGAAGAGCGTCGGCGCCAGCCCGTCGCCCTGCTTGAGTCCAGTACGAGTTTCAAATAGGTCAGTGAGTCGGTTCTGATGTGTTAGTGACAACCTATTTCCAAGATCTTATCTGGTTTTTGTCGAGGTAATGAGATCAGCAACACGCTCAGCAGTGTTATCCCCATAAATAGGTACACGTTTAACATCTGGGTCAGATCATAGTCCATCACAAACTCGTGAGTTCGAAAAACACCACGATCCACGATGAGATTTGAACTCATGACCCTGTGCACCGAAGGTGCGCGCACTAACCGCTAGACCAGCCAGACTACAAAAAATTACAAAACTAACAATTGGTTGGTAATAAAATTTATATTTTTTTTTTATTTTTACTTTTTTTTTTTACTTCTATTTTATCCTTAACTTCTTTTTCCCTATTTTAACTTTACCTTTTTACAATTTGCTTCTACGGGGAATTGAACCGGGGACCTATCGTTTTGTAGTCCTACGTCCTACACCTAAGCTATCTAAGATTACAAGGTAAGTGTAGCCCACACCGGCGCGTCGGCGAATGTTCGAATTTTTCCGCGGCGAATTTTTCCGCTGCGTCAAAATTGTAGCACACTGCGTTGTATGGAGATGCCCACACCAACGCGAATATTCGCCAGTTTTGCAGTATTTTCCCGGTTTGAATATTTGCTACCTACCTAATGTCATTTTATTCAAATAATTTATTTGACAGGCGTAGTGTAGTACAACTTGATGTTGGTGTACCCGAAAAAAATGTAGATTTGGAATGAGTTGTTTAAGTATTGACCCAGCATTTAAGTTCTGAATATTTTATGGTATCAGTGGATGAGTAAAAGAAGTAAAATTTTTGGAAACATGAATTCCAAGGAAGGAAGGTTTTTACTCGTTGTTGTTACACAAATAAATTGCCCTATTGTGGCAAGTCCAGCGACACCCCGATCGTATCGCTCGCCGAAGAATTGCAGAGATATCTACGATTTTCCAAAGTGCATAGTACGAGGTTGATCGTAAAATTGGTGTGACCGACATATAGGTTGACAACTAACAAAAGCATACATTTTGCGAATTATTGTACTTATCTCGGTTATCCCCTTGTGAGCTGCGCAGAAAAGATGCTCCGACGCCACCTTAGAGAATTTTGTTGCGAGTTCAGCGAAACCTTGATCGTTTCGCTGGGCTCAAGGATTCCAAAGATATCGACGGATTATTGAAGTAGTACGAAGCTGATTGTGAAATTGCTGTGGCCATCATCCAGGTTGACGGTTATCTCTGCTGACCAAAAAAAAAGAGGATCCGATGACCCTTTCGGCTATTTTATGATGAGTCTAGCGCCACCTCGGTCGTTACGCCACACCAAAGGATTGCAGAGATATCGATGGATTTCCGAGAGAATACAAGGTCAATCGTTTCATTTATGAATAGTATACGCTAGGAAATGAGAATCCTGGTGGTTCGGTGCTTGCGTTTGTCCCTAAGTAGTTACATACAAGCTTGAATATTCTAATGAATTCAATGTTTACTTTGCATAGTTACGCCATATTTTGCTTGGTAACGCCATCGTAAAGAATCACGTAAGGATTCTACTAAAAGTTATTATGCAATTTCATACGATGGCGTAACCAAGCAAAATATGGCGTAATGCAAAGTAAACATTCAATAGAATATTCAAGCTTGTATGTAACTACGTATTTTGCATAACCATGCTAAGTAAACAGTTACATATATTCAATTCAAAACAGCCACAAAACAATGAACAATGTTCAAGCTTATTGTGTCTTCTCTATACGATAAGACTAACCCATTCGACGGGCACAAGATTAGGTGTAAAAGTTTTCGGGTACGCGATAGTCAATTCAAACAATCAAATTGAACACTACCGCAACTTTTTTTGGGGTACCGTATAACAAGGTTGTACTGCACTGCATATTTCCATCAATTTGCGCATGTCAATGATTTTATCATTAGAATAAGTCTAGACATTGAGAGGTAAAATGTCGAATTTCACGTTGAGATCTTCCGCTTACGCTTTTACATAATAAGTAAAGATGCCGCGACATTTTGATATAGTGCACGAAAATTGCAGCACGATTGTAAATGCTAAAATAATTGTATTTTGTCAGTTCTTGCAGTTACTCTCTATCATGTCTAAGTCCCTTCCTTACATAAATCTATAAATCTAATAATAATTATTCGCGCCGCGCCGGTGTGGGCACCAAAAAATGTGCCGCGAATTTTCCGGCGCGGATTCGCGACGGAAAATTCGTGACGCGTTGGTCTGGGCATCACTTTATGCGAATAAATTAGTCGTCTTATTTTTTTACTGTTCCATAATTATTACGCGCTCTTGTTAATTTCATGTACGAAAGGATGAAAACTATTACACCATGCAATAACTATTATTACAGACAGTGGTGAAAATTACCATAAACACAATAAATGTTACTATCCATACAAATATCATGCAATGTTTTTGGTCATTACACTGCAATCATTTTTACAATAGGCCAGCACCAGTAAAAACAACTGAATTGTAATCAATTTCACTACATTTTAATAACTTTCACTACAAAAGTGAAATTGCATGTTGTGAATTCCATTGTATGATTTTGTTGAATTCATTGAAAATTTTTCTCTCCGTGCAAAGTACCTACTTATTTTCAAAAGTTGATTGAACTATACATTAATTGATATCTCGCTGGGCTGAGAATTCTTAAGCTGGTGGTGGTTTTCCAGACACAATTATGGAGTGGAGTCTAAGGAGAATCTCCAGAGCGGTGGAAGAGTGCCAGTGGCGTAGATAGCTTTTCGGAGAGGAAGGGGATCATTTTGCAAGATCGCGAATACTTTTTCGGTTATAGAATTTGGAATCTCGGAATGAAATTTTCTGTATTTATTACACTTCAAAATAGCAACACTAATGTGCAAATTTTAGTGCCAGAAAGAAAACAATTTGTGAAAAGAAATTTCTATTGAACGCCCCGCAACAATCGTCGGTAATTTTCGAGGCATACTCCAGCGAGTTGCGGCACACAGAGTGCATTTTGAGCCGGTTTCGAACTAGTATTACATGGCGCGCTGCAATTCTCATCAAATGCCTCTACGTATGCAACGCGTCATGTAATACCTACCAGGAGAGGCATTACCGGACTGAACCAGGCAAAGGTGTACGATCCTCTTATATAGGACCCGAAATACTCTTTTGGACTCTTTATTACGGTGAGAAATGCACAGCATTCCTGTTTTTGTACAAATTGGAGCTTAATTTTGGGTTAGATCCTACGCATAAAAATTTGATTTGCGTCCAAGTTACTGGCGACATATGTATCTTCAACTTTGGTATTTTTTATATATGTATAAAATCTAGTTTAGAAAATTGCCCCGATTAGCTTCGAGTAGTTCTTCGTAATAAATTTAGTAAAATTAATTTATCTGATTTAAACTTTTATGAAAAGAATGACAACAAATTCAAACAATTAGGGTTACTCAAAAACTGTCTTTTAAAACTGAACTGAACATCAACATGAAGTCAGAAAACATCTCTTCATGTAGTGTTAACGCCTAATTTCAGGAAGACTTGCATGTGCTGCCATACAGATCCAATGTGAGCAAGTGAATGAACCAGAACCGCAATGGAGGCCCTGCGCTGTAAAGTTTTTATCGACATGCTTTTAAAATTTAAACTTAAGTACATTTTCTATTGCAGTTGTGAAAATGGATTCACATAGGTTTACAAATTATTACACACAGCGGCGTGTTCGGTGGAACACGGGCCCCTTACCACTTGGGGCCTCCTTCCTAGCATAGTGACGAGGAGTGTCAATTTTTAGACTTTGATTTAACAATTGTCGGATATTCTGAGTATGGAATAGGTATTGATGCTATTGAACATGTTATTCCGCTCTTGACTGAACCGTTTTTCTTTGCTTCGAATCAGCTTTAAGCGAGAATTTTATAGTGTTGTACTGAACTGGATGCCTGTTACCATAGCCGCCTTTATTATACTCTTCGCTCATAGAGTGAAAGGGTATATTAACTTTGTCATGAAGTTTGTAACGCATTGAAGGAAGCATCTCCGACCATATAAAATATGTATATATATGATCAGCGTGACGAGCTGAGTCGATTGGACGATGTCCGTCTGTCCGTCTGTCTGTCTGTTGCGACGCGTTTTGCTCGGCCAGTTTAAAAGTTATGGAGCTGAAATTTTGCACTCATGCTTCTTTTTGTTGCAGGCAGTTTGTATGTTTGAATCGCTAAAATCCGACAAGGGGGTCGTGGGGCTGCCATGCAAACCTACCCCCCAAATTTAGGTTCTTCTTAGAAAAACTTTTTTATTTATGCACCAATTTCAATAAAATTTCACACAAATGTTTTTCAATAGGCAACACACAACATATGTAAAAATCCACCAAATCCGACAATGGGGTCGTGGGGCTGCCATACACACCTATTCCCCCAAATTATGTTCTTCTAAGAAAAACTTTTTTAGTTTTTCATCGATTTTAATCAAATTTCGCACAAATGTGTTTCTAGTAATACCACAAAACATATGTAAAAATGGACCAAATCGGATCATGGGGTCATGGGGCTGTCATAGAAACCTAGCTTCCCAAATTAAGTTCTTCTGACAATTTTTTTTATTTATACACCAATTTCAACCAAACTTCACACAAATGTGTTTCTATTGATGACACAAAACATATGTATAAATAGATGGAGTCGGACCATGTGGTCATGGGGCTACCATACACACCTAGCCCCCCAAATCAAACACACACACCTAGCCCCCAAGAAAAACGTTTTTATTTGCACACCAATTTCAATCAAACCTCAGAAAATTATATTCCTATTGATGCCACATAACAAACGTGAAAATAAAGAAATCGGACTATGGGGTCGTGGGACTGCCATACAAACTTGACCCCCAAAATTAGGTTCTTCTAAAAATACTTTTTTATTTGGACTCAAATTTCAACTAAACCTCATGGAAATGTATTTTTATTGATGGTACAAAACATACGAAAAAATGAATTATATCGGACCATGGGGTCAAGGGGCTGGCATATAAACCCAACCCCCAAATTAGGTTCTTCAAAGAAAACCGTTTTTATTTGTCCACCAATCTGAACCAAATGTGTTTTAATTGATGCCACAAACATACGTAAAAATTGATGGGAAGGCCATAGGGCTGCCGTACAACCCCCTTCCCCCTCTTTTTGGTTCTTATAAGAAACCCACGTCCCCGCTTCGCCGAATAAATCTTCGCCACGGCACTTATGAGAAAATTCAAAAGCATGGAAGCGGGGAGGACGGAACACTAGTCATAGGTACGCCCGAAAATAATTTTAGTCCGAGGGGAGCGAAGGGTATCCAAATTTCGGCCGCGCCCGAAATTAGCCTCGGTCTCGTTTTTATTTTCGCAAACTAGAAATTCAGCATCATCGAACACATCGGATGTTATGGGCTCAAAAACTCGAAACGTGATGGCGGAAAAAATATACTATATACAAAAACACTCAATTTAATGTTAATTATAATTAAAAGAATTTTTTAGCCAAAATATGTCCGAGGTCTGTTTAAGTATTAAGTTAGTATGGGACTTGCAAATGTTCAAAAGTACAAAGTTTATAATTATTAGTAAATATTTGTTTTATTATTAGTATCTCAATGTAATCTGCCGATTTAATAAACTGTCTTTTACTAATCATATCTTTTAATTTTCGACAAAGAAACATATGCATATATGTACTACTCTGATCGATGCGTGGACGAGTAAACCATTTGGGCTCAATCGATAATGCAATTTGATTTTAAAGTGTTTAACACTTAAATTTATTTATAAAAACAAAATGTTGTGGATTTGTTTCAAAACAGATAAATCTCGATATAAGAGTATCACATACCTTGATTCTAAAGTTTCACCTTCTTGATTTAAAAGGACGGCAATTTGTTTCGAAGGATTAGTAAAACTTTTGAAATAACATGTCAGCGTATTTGATTTGAACAGTGTGTCATTTTGCGCAAAAATTAAGGGTAAAAATGCTTAATTTTGAATGAATAACCTTTGTTTTCATACTTTTTTTTTCTCAGTGTACGTAATTTACATGATGTTAAAAATTTACCATCATTAATGAGGGGTGTAAAAGCGATATTTAAAATTGAATTTTAAGGCAAAGAAATATGACTTCAGGAACCCCACACAAGCTTGAATGCACTAGCATTTTGTTCAACAATTCAGCTTTAAAATTTTCCATACAATTTTGTACAAAAGTTAAGTACGATCGATTAATTAAACTAAGACTCAAGTCGCACAAAATTCACTTCAGACTTTGTACTTTTGTAAAAAATTTTCGTTTTCACAATGTGTTTGGTCTTAAGTTTTCTTAAAAAATTATCTCCAATATTTGTACAAAAACTAGTCAGTGTAAGAATTCAGGTTATTCAAGGAAACCCTGTACTTCTTTAAATTGCATTTTCCTTGTAAGAAAAAATCTAAACACAGATCCCCTCACTCTCCGAAAAGCTACGCCACTGCTCCTATCAAAGAAGAGGATGCGAATCGCTGCAAAAAAATAATAGCCATAGCGGACAAAAAATATGGTCGTTTAAAAATGTTGGCTAATAGTATTATATTATGCATGGGGCCCCCATTTCGTTTTCGAACACAAGATATTTTTGAAACGCTACGCCACTGAGAGTGTAATTATTCCAGTGTTAAAACGAAAATTTTTCCATTCTACTCGTGCAAGTGGTTGCAGTAGAGTAAAGTTTGACTCTACCGACTAGAAATCAGTCGATTTGGAGAGGCTAGCACGGTGGTGGTAGAGTAACCGGTAGAGTTGAAAATACTCTTCTCGGCCATTTACTCGACTTATATAAACCTTGCTTAAATTCTTGACGTTTATACCCAGAGCCTTGAAATTTTTACCAAATATGGGGAGTGCGTCTTCTACACGTCTTCTAAATTTCAAAATGTTTCTTTCACGAATCTCCGAGGTATGGACATACAATTAATTAACTTAATTTTTTATTAACTTTCGGACACAGATCGATAATTTGGAGAAAATTTTAGGACTAATTCGCTCTACAAATGTCCCAAAATCCAAAAAGTTCGATAAGGGTTCTCGTTCCCGAGTTATCGAAAATGAACTAAGTACATGTATGTATGTTGCAAAACATAAAAGTGCGATAAGCTTACTTGCGTCAAGTTAGCGAAACAACCTTCAAGGATTAAGTCGGGACTGATACAATTCCTTTCGGGTACTTTGTTGTGGTTTAGTTGTGAAAAAAATATCGCTCCTCCCCATCAGCGCAGCTTGTGACGTCAGACTTTTTTTAATTTTTGGATTTGTCATATTTTGAATATTTGAATCTGTAAAATATTGAACTTTTAAATTTTTAAATTTTCGAATTTTTGACTTTTGAAACTGTTACGAGTCAAACTTTCAGGCTAACCTCCAGGGCGAACCCAAGGGGGGGATTTGGGGGATGAAACACCCCCCGAAATTTAAAAATGAAAATTATAGGTATGAATAAAATTCACACAACATAATCTTTAATGATAAATCAAATATCTAAGTGACGATTTTCACTATGCCCGACGTCAGACTATCGTTTTAGAGTGCCCATAGACCTTCCAATCGATTGAAGAAATTTTTGATTGCCCGATAAAAATTGGAAGGTGTTTGTGACCATCTAATCCATTTTTTTTTATTGGACGTGTGGAACATATTGCCATGCAATTTTTCATACAATCTGTCATGATAATCATGTGTTTTCATTTGCTGATTTATTGACATAAACCAGTGGTCATTCTTCATGTTGTGGTTGTGGCGGTCGTTGGCTATGTCCACATATGCGCGCTTTTGTCTTCCCTATCGTCTTCAATCTCCGTTTCCACTTTCAACATTGAACTGATTGCGTCAAGTAATCAGAAGAGATGAATGCTTCATTCTATCCACATCTGTTCATTATTTATCGTTAGATGTGTGTCGCGGCTTTGTTCAGGACAGATTAGTGATCAATTCTTTCGTATGAATAGATAGTGAGTTGTTGACATATTCAACATTTGCAATCGCGTTCAAGAATGAATACCTTTCTTGAATAGCGCAGACATCGCAAGTTTCAATTGTCAAAATGACGAAGATGAACGAAAAGTGAGTGTCCAGACAGGCGCATTCTCCATCGAAAGTAGCAATGGATATTCCATCGCCACAAAATATATAATTTTCGCTATATTGTGTTGTCTCGTGTGGACCGAGAGATTGTCATTTCAGATTGCGCGATAAATTGCTTAGTGTATGTGCTGTACGGGCGATTGGTCAATCAACCGGACAGTATATGGGCACTCTTAAGCCTAAAGTCTAAGAACATTTAAAGCGTTGGATTTCATGAGCCACTTTGCAAATACAAATCACCCCCCGAAATAAATTCCTGGGTTCGCCCCTGTAACCTCAACTTCTTTCCTTTAATAATCCCTCCCGATATATATTTCTGCATATGCCCCTGCCACCGTATAAAATCTTATACCTACGTGAGCAACACATAAGTCCTATTTAAATTCAAAATACAACTCCGAAAATTGCATATTACTTTATGCCACGGATAAAACTTCTGTAAAGATGCGCGAAATCAAATCAACAACTTTACGCCATATTCCATTTCTTTCTTCTATTTTTCGTCAAGATCTTACCACTTCGTATTTTTGCTTCATTCATCATGAAAAATGTAATCCCACTTACTGTACCTACAGCCAGCCAGTTGTGGTGCCACCACCATCACCGATTCGAAACGATCTATGAATTTCCAAATTTCTTCCTGGCTGTGTCGTACTACGTTTCTCCATAACAGGATCAAAGTCAGACCAACATCCTTCCTGCTTGCGGCGTTTGGATTTGGATATAGAAAGCGAAAAACGTTGCCGAGAAATTTTTCAATCGCAGCTAAGTATGTCGGATATATTTGGCGGACATTATGTAACTATTTAAAGGCAAAATTTCGAATCCTCGAATAGCAAACGGAAAAGAAAGTTGGACGAGTAAGAAAAAAGTCTCGCCGAATGGTTGAGGTTTGAACACTTTAAATTTCCCTGAATGCTTCCTTATAAAATATTCATGGCCCGAGCAAATGTACGAACAGTTGGCATTTTGGCTGAAGTACAGTCCGTGGAGGATGAAAAGGTGATTATGGGTTTGATAGGTTAAAAATAAATACTTTTGGTATGGTGATGGAGCATGAGTTTACAAGTTTATGTTCACCTAAATTCTCTCACGGATGAAGTTAATTTAAACTAGAATTACGTATCCTGGCCAGTTTTAGATGTTCAGTGGAGTGATACATGATTCCCGAAGCAGTCCGAAACACCTTTCTCCTGTATAACACGCGAAATTCATATCATACAGCACGGTGCTAGGTTAGCCGTTAAGAAAACGTTCACCATCATCATAGTTGCTTGTAACGATTAAGTTCTGAATCTGCGGTCGTCGCTATACATTCTTCCCGGGAGAGAGAACAGAAAAAAAAAACTTACGACGGAGAGCTGAATACATATTTACATATTTTTCGACGGGAGAAATGAAATGAAAAACGCCACGAAAATTCACTTGAAGTAGTCATTTCATTACATTTACCTCAGGTGAAATACGTTTTGCAAGGCCTCTTATCGCAAGGATAAATGGTGTGACTTGTGCAAGAAGCCAACGTGTGGCTCTAAGATGGTATCTTTATGAGCGGCTTCCTATGGTAGCAGCGTGCTTCTATAATGTCTTTAGTGACTTAATTATGGATGAGTATGGTGGAGGTGGTAGCGATGGTGATGGTGCAAAAGGTGCCTTCGCTCTGCACTCGACAGCCAGGCAAACGATGTGATTACAAAGCGAATTGTTAAGAGCCTACACAGGGGGAAAGGGGGAGAAGCTTATCCTCCTACACGCCTTGCGGTCCTGTCTCAGTTGATTACATTTGTAATTTTAATCATCAGATTGTTTTACATTCGTCATTTTGGTAGACTCATTCTAAATGATGAGTGATTCTGTATGTTTTGCAATTCTTGTCATTAGGTAGAGCGCGGGCTAAGTAGTATAGTGTGCTTTGCATAATAAAATGAAAGCAATTTTAGTCTGTTGTGTTAGGGAATAGATACAGAGTTAAATATACAAAATAAAATTAAGAGCAAAAATTTTTTGCAAACTTGCCGAACAAGTACAGGATAGTACGTTCATACAAATTTGAACATGAACTTGCATTCCAGTAGTTGTTATACATATATGGAACACATTTGTCAATTTGAATGAACAATTTGCAATTCTATCATGTACTCCATCGAATTCTTCATGAGTTCCTCACACTGACGCGTCAGCGAATTATCCGCGACGAATTTGCCGCGGCGTTAAAATTGAAACAAACTGCATTATATGAAAATGTTCACACCAACGCGAATATTCGCTAGTTTTGTGCATGCCATTTTATTGCAACAAGTTGCATGAATGGTGCAGTGTAGTACAACTCGATGTTGGCGTACCCGAAAAGGATTTAGATTTGAAATGAATTGCTTAGGTATTGACGGATGTCAATATTGTTAGATATCGGTGGATGTTAGCAGTGGCGTATTTAGAAAATTCTCAAAGGGGGGGGGCACAGAGTACGGGGCTAATTTGTTACATAAAGTTTTGGTGTGGGGATACCCGAGAGCAGCTACATAGGAAAAACATTGGCAAGACTGAGGGATCGTTGATCCTTGATCCTTGATTTAAGGCGAAACTCAAGGAGACCTTAAGTTTTCAATAGGCTTGAAATATAATATTTCAAGGTAGGTGTGTAGCTACCTTGACTTCAAGTGCGGTTGACTATAGAAAATTTCAAGGTCTCCTTGAGTTTCTCCTTAAATCAAGGATGCATTGACTCGTGAATATAAGTGATTTCTATGAAAAAGTATGGAAAATGACATTTATTTTAATTTCGGCATCCTTTATAAATACGGGCCTGAGAGTCCTTTGCATTTCAGGTTTATTACACCAAAAGTTTAGTTTTCCTGACAGATCTTAGAATAGCACTCATTAACTGCTTCTGGCTTTTCCTGAACCAAAATACGGAGGGCTTAAAAAATGTTTGCGTAGTGTAGTTCGAAGGAGCCTGAAGCCGAAAAGGAATTTAACGAATATGTACTTAATTGGCTATGGAATTAATGCAATGACCAAAGAGACTGTTTCCATATGACGAAACGGATTCCAGACGGAACACTTTTCTTTGGAAGAGAAATTTTATACATCGTCCGAAATTCTGCCAAATTTCGGCCAAATTCCGCCAAAAAGTGGTTCTGCTTACTTTTGAAAGAAACACAGACGAAAAGCTGATAAAACAAATTTTGGCTGACATTGTGGTCTTGAATTCCATGGCAAGTTTAAGCGAATTTGAATTTAAAATTAGGATTTTCTGAAAAAGAGGTCTTTGTATGTTTTGTCAAAAATCTAGTAACAGATTCCGTAAAATTGTAACAAGTGCCGAATAATATTTTACAAGTACAATCCAGAATACTACACGGTTAAAAATAAAATAGTATAACTCCTATCTATTCCAAAACTTGAATCAAATTTGACCCTTTTCAACTTACAATTTTAGTTTATTCAAAAATTATGTTAATTATAACCACTACAGAATAAAACTATCCAAATACCCTTTTAATATTATACATTTTACACCGTTCGGGATAGAATAAATTGTATTGAATGTTGTTATAACATAAAAAAATCTACACTATCAACGCAAGAAACCCATTCAACCTAGAAATCTATTGATTTGTAGTCTGTCTGGTTCAGTGAGCAGCGCCCTTGCCTAAAAATCACAGAATTGTGAATTCGAAGCCGACTGCACTCGTATTACAATTTTTATTTTTTCGGGCGGTTTGTATAAATTTGCTTATCAATTTTATACTATTGAAGAGTAAAATTTTTATCAAGAATACTTATACTTTTAATATGCATAGTTCAATTATTATACTTTTGGTAAAGTTTTTATATGGAAATGTATGAATATGTTTTTTTTATAAAAATTACACCAAAATTTTCAGCCGTGTAGGAACTATCCGTGGCATAGAGCCGGGAAGTGATCAATCGATTAATTAAAATGAAGCAACAAAAGTAAGCAGGAAGGTATGATTGTTTGTTATTTCCATATGTACTACACTAGCTTCAAATCTATAGTATCTGCAATACCTTTTAAAACGAGTCCTAGATGGTAAGCTGAAGCAACATCTTTAACAAATCAATTGCCAAATAGAAATGAGAAGGAATGGCTACGATGATGTACTTCGTGAAAATGAAGCATTGAAGAAAGTACCCCAGGCAGGGCACCACAGACACCGAACCGTAGGAATTCGAAAATGTATGCTGAACATGCTTTCCCATCAAAACACTTCAATTTTTAGCATTTTAACAGAAAGAGAAGCATCTGGTTTAAAGACCTTTACAGCAGCCTAACACGAACTTACGGCCAAATTAAAATACACAAGCCCGATCGAAAAATCAGACCGATTGTTTTAAATATTTATCAATTCAGCGGCTTTCAAGACATCGATACCGCAACAAAATCTCCTCAACTTATATCAACATAAGATGGGGTCACTTCCAGTGGCGTAACGTTTCTAAAATATCTTGTGTGCGAGATCGAAATGGGGGCCCCACAAAGTGTAATTTATAATTAAACAAAATGGTTGAAAGCACTATTTTTGCTGATTAGTACACGTAATGTAAATTTGGAAAAATATTGAAGATACAAGTAACTCCAGGACTATA
The DNA here is from genome assembly GCA_949715475.1 of Microchrysa polita. NCBI lineage: Eukaryota > Metazoa > Arthropoda > Insecta > Diptera > Stratiomyidae > Microchrysa > Microchrysa polita. The sequence goes on from OX454417.1 coordinate 63,066,296, forward strand.
TTTGAAGGGACTTATACTTCTTCTTCTTCTTTGCCTCGTTCTTTATACCGCTCCATGGCGTCGCGTCGCTCGACCTGGTATGTAGGCACATCGCCCGTTCTGGCGTCTCAGCATATTTCTACAGGCAGCTCTATCTTGGATCGTGTCATCGCCGAGACCAATGCGATGTTGTTGCTTTTTCATTTCACACATCCAGGTGTACTTCGGTCTGCCTCTGGCCTTGGGTCCATCAAGCGGAACTTTCATTGATATCGCTTTCTTTGTGGGGTTATAAGGCGGACGCCTTTCAACATGGCAATACCAATCCTTTTGTCGGTCTTTGAGCTTTTCAGTGATTGGTTGATATGGTCCCTTTTGGTTACACCAACTGACATGCGAGAATTTACACTATCGACAGTATACAGGGTGTCCCGCAACTGGTTAGCCATAGACCAATGGTAGACTCTACAGGATGTTTTAGGAAAAATGTCGCCAAAACTATTTCTCTAGCTTTTACCGTTAAGGAGTAATCGCCTTTTTTGTGATTCTTGTCAAAAAACACAACTTTTTTCGAAAAACTCCTATTTTCGAGCTTCCACTTTAGCCAAATCAATGCTTTTCCTATTCTTCTGAAAGTACACAAAATTTGCAATAAAAGGACATATCGAACGTTTCGAACGGTTTCGTATCTTCCGAGATACGACGTTTTGAATCTTTCAGAAATGTCTATTTCAATTTTTAATGTCAAAATTAAACCCGAATTTCGTAACGGTACATTGTAGTGGCAAATCTGCAAAGTTGACAAAAGTTGGCGTAGTATCTTAGCTTTCGAATGGCATATAAGAAAAAAACCTAGAGTCATCCATTTTCTGAATAATACGTATAAATGAAAAAAAAAAAACATAGTCTGCAAATGTACCAAACCGACTTTAATCTTGAAAAGGAAGTAACATTTTTATATCAAGAATAGACTTGGATGTTATGCATTATGGAAAAATACTTTTCGCTACTGTTGTAGATGCTACTTTATTAATTATAACGGTAAGTATAAACAAATTTGTTTTATGTGTTGAATTATTTGTACGAAGGTTCGCTGTGTACACATTAATATTGTGAGAGTTTTTTCATTTTCATCGCCTAAAGGATAAACATTTTAATTTGTCAGGTATTTATTAGCGTCCTTTTATGTCCTTTTTCAGAGTTTTCCCATCCAATTTTTCCTTAGCAAATTTAATGATAGAATCTTAGATTCTAGGAAATGAAAAAGGAAGTGGCAACTTGAATTATTCACGTAGTTATGGCTTTGAAAAGATACAGATGATAAGTTACGCGAGACATGAACATTTTCTATTCAAACGCGATTTATTCCGTTGAAGGTCCTTGAAATAGGAATCAAACACCGGACATGTAATGTACTCGGCGTCCCATTTGATATGATACCTCGCATGCCGACCTCCAGTCAAGGATTAAATAGTGTCCTTTTTTGTCCTTTTTGGGACATTTCGGATGAAATTTATTTTAGCAAAATGAGTTTAGACTCCCACTGATCGAAGACCAAGAAAAAAATAGCCTTACTGTATTTTTTTCTATTGGAAATGCTTTATATGACTGAACTATTTCCACGTAAAAGCAAGATTTCTTCCACTTACGGACTATGTTTTTTTCCCTTTTACACATATTATTCACAAACTGGATGACTCCTGTGCTTTATTCTTATATGCCGTTCGAAAGCTAAGATACTACGCCAACTTTTGTCAACTCTGCAGATTTGCCACTAGAATGTACCGTTACGAAATTCGGGTTTAATTTTGACATTAAAAATTGAAATTGACATTTCTGCAAAAGTCAAAACGTCGTATCTCGGAAGATACGAAACCGTTTGAAAAGTCCGATTTGTCCTTTTATTGGAAATTTTGTGTACTTTCAGAAGAATATGAAAAACATTGATTCGGCTAAAGTGGAGGCTAGAAAATAGGAGTTTTTCGAAAAAAGTCGTGTTATTCGACAAGAATCACAAAAAAGGTAATTGCTCCTTAACGGTAAAAGCTAGCGAAATAATTTTGACGAAATTTTTCCTAAAACATCCTGTAGAGTCTACCATTGGTCTATGGCTAACCAGTTGCGGGACACCCTGTATAGTAAAACCTCACGATTCAATCCAGTAAGCGGTTCGAAATAATTTTTTTTTAGAGTAGAAACCGTTTAAATGTACATTCCGAATATTTGATGCATGAAAACTGTTTTTTTTTTTTTTGCAACATAGGCGAAAAACACTTGGAACATTACGCTATAAGCTCTCGTAAGAAGAATTTTCTTGATCTTCTTATCGACACTAGCAACACTTATCCTACCGTCCGCCATATAGCGGACACATAATGGAAAATATAGGAAACACAAAAGTTCTCCCTATGAGAACGGATAGCAGAATAAGCCAAACACTTTACCAATCTTTCTTATAGATTTAGTCATGGATTTTGTTTTAAATCGCGTTATGAACCCGGTGAATTTTTTTCTGTTAATTGGATTTTACCTTTAGTATCAGAGCTGTTAATGGGATTTCTTCGGCTTGTTCTGCTATCCGTTCTCATAAGAAGAACTTCTATGTTACAAATATTTTCCGCTATATGGCGGCTACTGCCGATTTGTCGCTAGTGTCACCAAAAAGAAGAACAAATTCCCCTTTCGAGAGCTGATAGCGTAATGTTCCCTAAGGTCGTCCCTGGTAACGAAAATGTAGTTCTTCAGCGAAACAATAAGATGTTCCTTGAAGTTCTCATATCAAACTGCTTTGAAGTAAAAAAAAAAATGTTTCATTTAAGAGCACTCCTAACTTGTTCATCTGCTTTAAATCTAGCTTCAGTGTGTCTACGAATAAGAAATCTAGTATTTTTTTTAATTACAGTCCAAAATTGTCCACTCCTCTTCACTATGTTAGGGGGCCCCTGTGGGTTGGGGGCCCGTGTGCGACCGAACACATGGAACACCGTAAGTTACGCCACTGGTCACTTCACACATGACGAGACTTTCAATAGCAGACCTTGTTTCCGAACAGATTCATGTCGAGATTGGGCAACGTTTCATGACCACCTCGTTGCCTCGACATAATCATAGCTTGTACTTATTCTCTGAAAGTCCTTGTTCTTGAAACCACGCGCCTATGAAAATAAACTCAACCCGTTCGAAAAACGGAAAGGGTTCATCAACGAGGAGATCTGGCGAATTGAGAAGATGATGTGATGATAATGTTTCGAAAAAGATTTACAAAGTTTAGTAATAGAAACGCTCTAAATAAAAAGGGAACATTTAGTACTGCAATTGTTAGTATGGTATGAAAAAAGTTTGATGTGCTCACAGGGAGGGGCACATGCTCCCTGTGCCCCCCCTGTAAATACGCCACTGGATGTTAGATATCGGTGGATGAGTGAACGAAGTAAAATTTTTGGAAACACACAGTCCAGTACAATATGTTTGTGCCACACCACACCAAGAGTTGAGGCATTTGATTACGAATGAATTGTTGGTATCGATGGATGTAGGAAACAGATTCCGAATCAACGAACCAAAAATTACTTTAGTGTTTCTACCACGCCGATTGTTGCCATTGCCAGTTGTTGCGTTATTCTCTATCAAGTCTAATCCCATTTCTTAAGTATGACAAGTCCCTGGAGGATATCACCCTAGGATCATATCCAAGATTTAACGTGCATCACCTGGCAACAACACACACGGTCTTCTTAGGATACGAATTGTACGATGCGCAATTGACGCCCCCCCCCCCATGGGCAAGCACAAAGGGTAACAGTTTTATACCGGTTTACAGGGACTAGCATTCATACTGTTGGATGCGAGGCAATTCCCAAACATCTGCCGATCTTGGGTCACGGCTCCCGGTTGAAAACGCAACTCCACGCCGAATGCTCTGATGTTGCTAGAACACTCTTCCCGCAACCAGCACGATGCTCCCACAAGGAGCCCTACCTCAACTGTCGGGTGGAGGGTGTGAATTCTCCAGGACTCCCGACACCCGTGCTACCAAATTTATAATGCTTTGGTCGACATTTCACAGTGCTAGGCACCGCTACAGTAGGATTTACCTGTAAAGGATAGTAATCAGTTTCTCGCGCGAAAATTTCCATTAAATCTCGCACGAAAGTGGAGAGTTAGAGACATCATAGTTGGAAATGGAAAATTTCGAAAACGATTAGCTATTTATAGTGTCGTAGTTGTCAATCATAAGTAAGTATATTCCATTATGAAGAATTTCTCCGTGCCGTATTACACATCATTGATTATTTTATTACCATTGCCGTGTGTGCCAAAGATGATGCCTACGTTCCGCGCGAGGGTTGCACAAGTCTAGAGGATATTTGGCCTGGTGCTGACTGCTGAGGTTCGATATTTGGATGCTGTTAGTGCATATGTACAGATGTATGTGTTGCATCAGGAAATTGTTCAGGTTGGTTTCGAATTCAAAGATAATATTCAATTGATAATTCTAATAGTAATCAATTTCTTAACAATTTCCAGAGCTTGCATCCTTGAAGCATTCGAACGTGCCAATCAAAAGCGCGAGCAAGACGGAAATACGTGTGAACCAATCCAGAGCAGTCCATTCACATTTGATGACTTCCAACGACGATATGACGATCAAGTATCTACATAACTATGAGGCATAAGGAGTTTTAATAACGTGATTTAAAATATCTTAAGATAAGACAATAATAGTGCAAGCCATAATAAAAGCCATGTTTTCTGTTTGTGTTATAATAATAAAACACAAACCAATGTCATTTCGCTGAAAAATGCTGTTTAACTTATTTTCCTCTTCTTCTGAAGAAGCACTCACACGTATGATATTCTAGCATCTTATCAGTTTTTGAAAAGATATTTGTTTTTCAGTTCCTCCGATGAACATAAACATTAATAATTATCAGACATAATCCCAAATTACCCTTCATAAATTCCATTTAATTTAATTTTTGTCTTTTCCTATCACGCTCGCACGAAAATAAATGCAAGGACATTATATTCGCACGAGAATATGTGGAGACTTTGTGTTCATACACTGGTTTGAGCATAAGCTACTCGTCCGAAAAACTAAATACCAAGATGCGAGCTATTCTCGCTTCGCGCGAGTTTTTTGACAGGTTTTATATGGAAACTCGCGCGAATCATCGAACTGATTACTATACTTAATGCAGGACTGTTAGCCTTTAATTGGTTACGCGGGGGCGTCTTAAGTATGACAGCCTGTGCATCTAATACATTCTCTAAGGAAACTACATAATATCAGCTGTGATCTGACAGTACCAAAAATGTGAACACAAAAATCCGCCGCGGATTCGCGACGGAAAGATCGCTGCCGCGTCGGGATGAGCACTACTTCAAACTAAGCTATTAAGTTAAGGTGACCAGATGCCTGAATAGTCAATGCTTTACGTACTCGTTCACTATACCTATTGGCGACATTCAGTTTAGAGATTAGCCCAAATCCACTATGGGAGAATTTCGAAAAGAACACCATTTATAACCAGGGCAACAAAAGTATGCAAAATGCATATTTTTTGGAATGTGCTATCAAGATATGGTTGATATACATATAAATCCAATTTATGTAAAAAGAAATCGATAGGGATATATTTGATAGTGCATATTTTTTCATATTTTGTCAAGCGTTTTTAAACAGAGGCAAAAAAGTGCTCTGTGAGATATTGTTAAACTGATCGTGTTAAGGTTTTATGCAAATTTGTTAATCTATTCATATTCCTGATAGAGGAAAAGATTCAGAAATGGAATCCTGTGCTAATTTCAATAATAAACCAAGAGTGACATTTTCTGGTAGCAAGTTTCGACAACATTATTAACCTTATGTAACAAGATTATAACATCCTTATAACTTCTTTTATAAGAGTAACATGTTGTTAAAAGGTAGATATATAATCATTTGTATTTAATATTAATCTGTTAAGCTCATGGTTTTGCAAAATTCATTTGTTTGTTATTAGTACAGTAATCGGGAATATTTTACTTAAAAAAAATACGTAATGGCTGAAATTTGGTGAAGATGTTAAGCAACGTGCTCTAAGTCTAAATCTGAGTTTTCGTATTTGTGGGAGTGGGGGAAGTTATAGTAATTTGCCTACTTATAGGGGAATTTAGGGTTTTTCCTTAATATCATTCTTACTGGTATTCCTACAGTAAAGTGATGTATAAAAGCTTTGTTTCTAATCAAATTGTCTATTCAACGCTACCTAAGCCAATATCGTAGGCCAAATAGTTCCGTTATAATGACCAGTTAAAGGGCAAAATAGCACTAATAATGAGAATATTTGGCTTAAGTAAAACACGTAATGACTGAAATTTGGTGGAGATGTTTCGTATTTATTGGAGAGGTTGTTATAGTAAATTGCCTACTTATAGGTTAAATTTGCGTTTTTGCTTAATATCATTCTTATTGTTGACCCTACAGTCAAATGGTATAGGTTTTCTTTCCAATCAAATAATCTATTCACCGGTACCTTAACAGTATTAACAGTATTTCCTTTACGAATAGTGCATAGGGCTTTGTAGTTAGTTATGCAACTGAAAACACATACATATGAACTTGAACGAATTGCCAGATTTCAGTCAACTGATTCCAGCGGATTGGTCTACACCCGCAGAAAGATGCGAAAAATTTACAATAGGGAAAATTATGAAAATAGTTTTTTTTTCAAGTACTTTTGTTTAGGTATATCTCCTGAACTTTTTCATTCATATTGTGCAAAATTATGAAGAAAGTTTTTATATTTATCTCTAAACGGATAAGCGGAAGCCGGTAAATTTACTACGCCCGCCGCCGACTACGACTTTGAACGGATAAGGAGATTTTAGTAAATTTGCTGCACCGTATTTTTCACTGTGCCGAATACGACTAGAAGTACAGGTATCCCTCGACTTAGGACATTTCGACTTACAACGCGTGAAAAATGTACACTACGACTCGATTTACAACAATTTTTGTTTCGACTTACAACGCGATTTGAAAAAAAAAAACGAGACCGAGGCTAATTTCGGGCGCGGCCGAAATTTGAATACCCTTCACTCTCCTCGGGCTAAAAGTTTTTTTTTGGGCGAACATATGACTTGTGTTCAATCCTTCCCCATTCTTTTCCTTCTGTGGCGTCGATAAAACAATATTTGTGTGTTTTTGGTTAAGTGGGAAAATACAAATATTTACTCAGAAAACTTTATTGGGGGGATGCGGGAGCATAGTCCCATAGTATGATTCCATTCGTTTTAATTTTGTTTTGTTTTGACAAGGACGCATTAAGTCTTTTTGAAATTGGTGTGGAAAAAATGTTTCTTAGAAGATCTAAAATCGGGGGTGGGGTTTGTATGGTAGCCCCATGACCCCATAGACCGATTCCATTCATTTTTACACATGTCTTATGGCATCAATAGAGACTACTTTTACGAGTTTTGGTTGAAAGTGATGCACAAATAAAAAAGTTTCTCGTAGAAGAACTCAATTTGGGAGATTGGGTTTGTATGACAGCCCCATGACCCCACAGTCCGATTCCAACCATTCTTACATACGTTTTGTGGCATAAATTGAAATGCACTTTTATGAGGTTTGATTGAAATTGGTGGACAAATGAAAAAGTTTTTCTTAGAAGAACCTAATTTGGGGGGTTAAGTTTGTATGGCAGCAACGCCATCTACATATATCATAGCCGCAACTCAGCTGTACAATGACGTCATGGATCCGTATTGAATTGTTCGTCGAACACGGGCAAACAACAACAATGTCATAAGAGGCAACAACAATGCAATGCAATTTCAACTGCGGATTTGACGTTCCTCCGGACCCGATGGCATTCCGAACACCTTCATTAAAAAAACGCATGATGCTTTATCATATCCACTGGCATTAATTTTCAACAGAAGTCTTCAGGAGTGCATTTTCCCTATTCCTAAGAAAGGCGATTCTAATGAAGCCTCTAATTATCGTCCTATTGCTCTTCTGTCCAATTTTTCGAAGCTCCTTGAACGAATTGCTTATGACTACATATACGAAAGCTTTGGCCACCTGATCTGTCCTAATCAACACGGTTTCTGTAAGAACAAATCAACTGTTACCAACTTGGTTGAATTTGTTGATTATGTGGCCACGTCTCTCAACAAACAGTTGGATGTCCATACCATTTACACTGACTTTGCTAAAGCCTTTGACACGGTTGATCATTTCATCCTCCTCGACAAACTTTCTGTTTTTAATAACTTTCCTCCTCTTCTTATATCTTGGTTATCGTCCTATCTTCGTGATCGCTCCTCTAGCGTTGTGTTTAATAACACCGTCTCATCCCCATTTTGCCCCTCATCTGGAGTTCCTCAAGGCTCTATCTTAGGCCCACTTCTATTTGTGTTTTTTATAAATGATTTGCCATCCAACCTCAAAAATCCCTGTCTTCTTTATGCAGACGACTGTAAATTATTCTCTACTATCTCCTGCTTGGAAGACTGTGCAGCTTTGCAATCTGACGTTGTTAGTTTATCGAATTGGTGCCAATCTAATAGACTCGACCTCAACGTCTCCAAGTGTAAAGTCATGGTTTTCTCTCTTAAGCCCGTACCTAGTTCATATAACTACAACATTAACTCTCTTGATCTTGAAAACGTATCAAAATTTAAAGATCTTGGAGTTACCTTTGATGGCCGGCTTCGTTTTAATGACCATTACGCTGATATAACTAACAGGGCATCCAAACTTGCGGGTTTTGTCTTACGATGTTCCCAGGACTTTCGGTCAATGGCTACGTCTGTTACTCTGTATGTTTCTCTAGTCCGCAGCATCCTCGAATACGCCGCTCCTGTATGGTCCCCTTCTTCTTCCATCGCCACTGACTCCTTAGAATCGGTACAAAGGAAATTTACCCGCTTTTTAATGTACAAATTCAATCATTCCTATCTCCCCTATGTCGAGCGTCTCTCGTTCCTTAATTTATTATCCTTACGTAGAAGAAGAGTATATCTGGATGAGTGCTTTTTCTTTAAATTGTGTCGTGGCCTATTGGTTTCGTCTGCCTATGAGAGCATCATCTTCCGGGTTCCTTCGTACTACACGCGATCGAATAACATTTTTGATCCTCCCACTCAGGGCCGGCTTTAGGTGTAACGGCGCCCGGGGCGAACTTGAAAGAAGCGCCCCTTATAGTTTCTAATACACGAAAAAATTGCAATAAAACTTGAACTTTGGGAATATTTTTCTCCATTGCCCCGCCGCCATTGAATATTGAAACTATCTGTTTTTAACTGTTTTTAACTTCACTTTAATTTTTCCTTGTTTCCCAATCAATTGACTGCGTAAAGCGAACAGAAAAGTATGCCTATATCAATTAACATTTGTTCATAATTCGTCCAAGAAAATTATTATTTCGTTAATATTATAAAAAAGCGAGTTTTGTGTAAGCAAGTAGTAGATCTATTGCATGATCTACGGTAGTGTTAATTTTTAAATTTTTAAATCAAACCACAAAATACTTTGCCAGTTTTATAATCGTTCAAAAATAAAAACAGGCAATCTCACGTCGCAGAAACATAAGGAACCATACATCTTAGCTAACAAACATTCGTTATGTTGAATGAGAAGACGATAGCAAATCCCACTTAAGTAGGTTGCACTTTTCCATTCATCTTTTTCGATATTAAAATTTTACAAATTAGTAATCATTTTCAAGAGTACACTGCTATCTTCATTTGCGGAATTCACGAAGAAGATGAAAATTAAGGAAAGATGGACAGTTCCAATGACTGCGTTCCTGGTTCACATACTCTGGTCCTTGCGAAAACGCACTTGGTAATGGTTCTAAATACGCTTGACTTTTATGTTACCGAATTCAGTCAGTATCGATTTTACGTATAGTAGTCGTCCATATTTTTCAAAACATTAATTCATTTCATTTTGTAATTTCGACCGTGGTTAGAAATGGTTTGTTCGGGAAACCTGGCTATTTTGCATTACTACAGGTTACACTATGTAGGTACCACCGGTTTATTTTTGAATCACCAACATAAACGTTCATCAAGTTAATAATTTTACGTTTTAAAACTTTATAAACTTTTATATTTTTTAAGTAGTACTTGTAACCATCGGATTCAATTTTTTGATTTGACGTGTGGAACGTATTGCCAGTGCAAGCTGTCATGACAATGTTCTCAGTTGCCGATTTTTTTACATAAACCTGTGGTCGTTCTTCATGCTGTGGTTCTGGCGGTCATTCTCCATCAAAAGTAGCAATGGATGTCCATCTTCCATCACCAAAAATGGTATCATTTTCGCTATTTTGTGTTGTGTCTTGTGGATCGTGAGACTGTCAATTTCAGATTGCCCGATAAACTGCCTAATGTATGTGCTGTACGGGTGGCGGATCGATTGTGGGCCCAATCGATCGGCCAAGAAATCGTCAGGTTTGTGGCGCCCTTAAAGACAAAAGCATAAAAAATCCAGAATTGCCTTTCCTCATATAAAATATTGAGGATGATGGTTCAAAAACGAAAACTAAAAACTAAATCGTTACCTGATTAATATAAAGATACAGCACGTTGAATTCATCTTGAATTCAATTTATCGAGCACTGGCGTCAACTTGTTTCAAATTATAAAGCAATGAAAAATCATTACCGCTTTTTAACTTATCGAGAGTATATAAATATATGGAGTTCTGTATATTTTTTTTTTCAATTTAACGAGAATTCTGGATGAGAACTTCAAATTATCGAGCAATTCAATTTATCGAATTTGTAATTATCGCGAGTCGACTGTACTATTAATTCTTGGTAGAAAACAGTTTTTAATAGTTTCTGCAACTAGAAAATCTAGGAGCTCACATCTAGTTGCGGTTTACTGGATTCTAGTTGAAAAAAATCTTACTGTGTTCATACTTGATGGATGGTCGTGTAGCCTGCATTAGTATTCTTACATCATACTAATTCAGCAGTTAAAAAAAATAAAATTAAGCAACAAACAAATTTGTAAAAATAAATTAAATTAACAATACAGTTTTCGGCGCCCCTAAACCTGGCACCCGGGGCGACCGCCCCGCTCGCCCCACCCTAAAGCCGGCCCTGCTCCCACTACTGAACTTCTGCTTTACATGAACTCGCCTCTTATCCGTATGATGCGTAATTATGACCGTCTGGAGCTTGGTCCTTTAGCCGCCTCTTTTTATACATTCAAAAGGCTTCTCCTTGTTCAAGTCACCTTGTCGAACTTAGTTTAGTAAATTAGTAAATTTGTATTAGTTAAATAACTATTTATAATCTTATGTTTTTTATTTGTTTATGTTTATAATCTTACTTTCATTGTTATTGTGTTACTTTTTTAAATTTTCGATTTTTTTCACGCATATTATTTATTGAAGAATTTATTATCATTTTATTTTGCTTTATTTTCCAACTTATATTTAGTTTTTGTAAATTTGTATTCTATATTGTACTTATGTTGCTACTTTTGGGATTCACCCTGTTCGGCGACACCTATGTCAAATAAATAAATAAATAAATAAATAAATAGAATTTTCTTTTCTGTTTCCTTCCTGGTGCATAAAACTTCTAATTTATTGGTTGAGCTGATATTTGAAGATGGAATTTGTTTTGGTAAAGGTAATAGCTGTTTCGTTAAGGACCTTTTAATGAAGTAAGTTTCAACGCTAGTAAAGGATTAGGCCAGCATAAGTATATCAAAAAATTCTGCGGCGGCAGCAAACAGTTCCTGATCAATCATTAAACACTTTTGAAACGCAGGCCACCGTATGCCGGAAAATGGAGCATAAATCTAATGCCGGCCCCACACTGTCCAAAAGATTAACGTTGTAGACAACATACGCCTGGCAGATACAGAGGCGATGGGGGAATTCAACAAAAGTTATGTGTTTGTTGAATTTCTCCCATCGTCTCTGTCTCTTCCAAGAGTGTGTTGTCCACAACTTTGATTTTTGTACCGCGCCGGTTTGGTAAGCCCCGGACAGTGTGATTACAGTCTAAAGTGAACAATATCCCATATAACAACCAAAAAATATTAATTAGGCAAAATAAGCATGTATAAGATGCTGAGCCTTTCGGATGTGACCTAAAACTTAATTGATACTGAAAATGGAAGAACTCAGCAAAATCTTTTATTTGTACCAAGGAACACGCACACAATAAAGAGTTTTAGCAATTCGTAAAAACCATGGTGGTACGACTTGGCAGTGTACAGCTTTAAATTGGTAGCGATGAAATTATGAATTGTCATTGAATTTAATTTCTCTGCCTTAAATTAAGCCGCTATCCTAGGATACGAAATAGAAACCTTTTTAGCGTTTGCACTACTTGCTAAAAGTCTAGCTGTCGTGTAGTAACTCTAAAATAACCTTTTTTACTCATTAGACTCCCTTGAATTATATTTATAAAAAAAAAATAAATTGTACACAGAATTGCCCAACTTATAGAAAGAATGAGGAACAGTTTTTTTTTAATGTAAGAAATCTAGAAATCTAATACCCTCTGCAAATTGTCTACCATGTCTATAGAAATTTGAATCATTTCTTCAAAAATTAAGTATCTGTAGTATGAACTTGTATTTTGCTCATCCGTATCACCTTTAGATTTAACTGAACGTTTCTACTGACCTTTTGCAATAGAGTCGTCTTTGGAATCAACCTCCATTTGCCATCATCAATGTGGCACGATAGCCCGACGTCGGGCCTTGCCATACAGCATTTTTATATGGAACTCTTATATTTTCGAGATAGATAAGTGACTTTATGCTGCCTGAATTTCTTTTCACTAGCTGGGGCTTAATCTTTTACAATGGTGTTGACTTTTACCTTGAGCTCGAGCTACACGGCTAATTGCACAATTTTGCGTCCATAATAACGTTTTTTTAGTCATCCCGTGTAGTTTTGGCTAACGAACTCCATATAAAAAAATTGCAAGCTGACCCACCTGTAATTTTTTTTGAAGGTTCGGTACCCAAACCTACACGGGATAGCAAAAACAAACTCACTTCAAATTTTAAGCCATAGTGATGATGTGAGAATGAAATTTTTTTCTTGAGATAAAGAACGATCACATTAAGAACTAATAAGACCACTAGACCACTGTTTTCTAAATTAAATTGTTATTGTCAGATAGGAAAAGAGAATTCCGCCTAAATACCTGTCTGACAACAAAAAATTGGCCCGCCAGTTCACAATAAGAGAGCCCAAGAAGACATATGAAAAATATTACGCAAATTAGTTAATGTTGATGTTACATGCATATTTATTTTGAATGCTCCTTTTTCTTATAAAACTGTATTATTAACAAAAAAATGTCGAGTTTTGAGTTGTGACCGTCTTCTTACCTACGTGCAAAATGGTTATTCGACTTACAACGTTTTCGACTTAGGAGGCATTTTCCTGGAACCAATTAGCGTCCTAAGTCGAGGTATGCCTGTTTAGAAATTTTGGAAAAATGGGGAAGAGCATTTTGATCAAAGAGATTTTTCCCATTTTTTTTAAAGAACTAAGTCATGCTACTGTAGGAACCGTGGTCGTTAAGAGGTTAAAAATTTTATGATTTTTGTTTGAATTGCAAAGTGGCTACACTGCAGACCAAACAACGCGACGTCATGGAGCGCTGTATGAAGTAAGGAAGAATAAGCATTGGGCTCCACCCGTAATAGCGGAATTGAAACAAGCACAAAATTCACAATAAACAAAATTATGGAGGCAGTTATTTTTTGCACACTTTTGCATTTATCTCCCGAACGGATAAGTCGATTCCGGCACAAACTTTTCTGAACATATCTTAAAGCAATCATCATTGATCTCTTCCCAGAAGAGGGTAGATTCATTAAAATTAGCGAAAAATTACAATTAGCCAAATTATGTTGAACAGATAAGTGGATTTTAGTAGCCTAAGCCCCACCGGATTGATCTGTACAACATTACTATTACTATTGAAACCCATATAAAATTTGTCAGATTTGCAAAATTATGAAAACAAATCTTTTTGCTGTAACTTCTGAATAGCGCTGCAACGCAAGCAAGAAATTAGCGGATTTCAATAGATTGGCCCCACCCGATTGGTCTCTACTCCACATAGTAGAATAACTTATGAAACATGCACAAAATTCACAATAAGCAACATTCTAAAGACAGGTCTTCTTCACACGCATTTGCTAACATATTTTAGTAAATTGGACCCTCCAGATTGATTCAATTAGTTACACGCCCAACAGCAAAATAGGCATTGAAACATCTGCAAAATTGGCCTGGAGAAAAATTGTGAAGGCAGTTTATCGATCGTACACTACTTCAGTAAATGATCGCCACATACACTACACCACCTTACCCCTTCAATGATTTCCGTCGTAAAGCGCATGAAAAATTCTAAAAATTAGTAGTTCCTTGTTTCCCAGCTTTTGTCTATATCTTTTGAACGACTTGGCATATTTCAGTAAATTTCTCCCCCGTCCCTCAACCTGAAGCACTTCCACCTTCGATGATTTGGCAAAACTCTTTCTCTCATCCTTTGATTTAAATAACATCTCTCGTTAATTTCTCTCTAACAGGAATATCACAGTAACTATGGAAACTTTCAACAAATTCACAATGAATAATACTTTCAAAGCATCTATTTTTCATATACATATATGTGTCTTTATCCTCTAACCCAGTACTTCCCAACCGGTGGGGCGCGCCCCCCTAGTGGGGCGTGACGGTTGGAAAAGGGGGGCGTGGGCTCAACTCGAGTGTTGATGTGATGGATTATATTACAACGGCCATGAGCTGCTTAAATTCTTCAAATCATGAACAAAATTTCTAAATCGCTGCAAGCACAATATAGTAGCGAGGAGCCTCTGTCCAAAGTTTGTTTGATGATGATCGCTGAAATTGTTTTAGGAATAGAGACCGAGGGAATGAAATTAAAATGATGCTTCATAAAATACATGATTTAAATTTTCCTTGTTGACGCACCGCTGAGCCAAAAAAATGGACCTCGCCATAGGGAAAATGAGTTTTTGGTCTAAAACCGGATCTTCAGGCAACAATTTCAGCGCGCAATAACTGTCTTATGATCATTTGGCATCAATTCTTGATGTAGTAGGGATGTAGGGCCAAATCTAGCTCTCCGGCAATATCCAATTCAGCTGTATACTAGCCGCTACGGCTGCTACGTTTTCTTCACATCAGTCAAATTCAAACGTTGTTATGGTGCGACGAATCGCAAATTTTCTTTTATTATTTGTCAACGTGGCGAATTCTTAACAAAAGAAAAAGCATGAGCTGAAAAATGCTGAAAATGCATGTAATGTTCTTGAGCGAAATTTTCTTGGGTGGGGGGGGGGGGGGGTCGCAAGATTCTGTTAACCTTGCAAAGGGGGCATGTACTGAAAAAGGTTGGGAACCCCTGCTCTAACCGGATAATCGGATTGCAATAAATTTGCCCTACCAGATTCGTCTCTAGTAGAAACGTCAGGCAAAAACAAAAGAATAAGCTAAACTTGCAAGGTACATCTGCTTCTCATCTTCCGACCACATCTTTAAATGACTGGCAGAGTAACGAAACGGCATACGAAAAATTAACCGAAAAATTTTGATAGCAGCTGCTTTCCCCACTTTTTTGTGAGCCTATATTTCTTGATTGGATTACCGTATTTCAGTAACTTACACTGAATAGTCGGTCCAGATATCTATATTTCAGAAGCCCCTCTTAATAGCTTCCATAACCAACAACACAATAGGTCTTGACCCATCTGGGAAATTATAAGGGAACCTTACTTTCTCCAATTCGTCTATATCCGTTGAGCGGATTAGCGGATCTCAGTAATTCAGCTAATTTTCTCCTCCTTTTGTCCGATTAGCGGATATCTGCAAATTCCATAACTACTAATCTGAACGAGTTCTACCCCCAATATGGACACTTCTGGAAAATTGTGTCGGGAGTAAAATTATGAATGAAGCAAATCTTCCCCAACAATGAACTCTCCTGAACTCTGTGGCGCATTTCAAAAAGCTCTCATATTCTTCTTTTCTTGCCTATGTCCCTGGAACGGAACGCCCGATTTCAAACCACTAACCGCATCAACGGATTGTCTAATTTCACTTAATTCAAACCCCTTCATTGGCTGAGTGCTTTCCATCCTCAATAGTAGAATAGCTATTGAAATATCTGAAAAATCAGCCAAGAAAAAATCATCAAGGCAACTCATTTTCTCATACTTTTGTCTATACTTCCTGAACGAATTGGAATTTACCCCACCCGCCAAATGATAACATGTAAAAGGTGGGGCGACACGAGTTCGCCAGGCGGCTTAAAATATATTTTATACCGTTAGGTGCCCTCCTTTCTTTTTTAATATCGAATTTAGTATCTTCAAACTTTATAATTCGTTTTGTTAATTTGCGAGCGGAGCGAGCGAAGTTAGCTTTCACAGCTTGCAACACATAAATAAATTAGAAATATTTAACCTTTTGCAAGAGTAGTTTTTCGGAATTTTTAGAATCCTCCAATAAATCCAACAGTCTGCTACAATAATTTTTGTCCTCCAGTAACCTGCAACTTTCTAGAAAAATATCTATCTTCGCACAATTTTTTCTCAGAAATACCAATTAGACCATAAACTATGTAACCACCCATTCGCTATTACTCAATAAATTTTGCTGTTGGACTATCTAACAAATGGCCAGGACAATCCATTCTTATAGTCGTTTGCTATTTTCTCCATTATTATATGGCTAACGAGGTGTAGCCAAGCTCTCGAGCTCTCTGAATCCCTCTATACGCTTATTGATTTTTAATTAGCCATAGCGAATAATTGCTCAATACAACCGAAAATTGAGAGATTGAGACCAAGAGGGGGAGAGAAAGTCTATGGATGGCCACTTAAAAGAAATCTGTCGGCAACATCACCCACGTAAATCGAAACGATTTTCAAGCACAACATTCTCTCTCCTGAAAACTTGACAGGAAATCAGATACGCGCGGCTAGAAAATGGCCAGAGATTGAACGATATAGAACGAGCAGCTACATAAATTCGATTTCGTGGCCTGTCTATTTCTGTGTACATATCTCTCTACGGATGGCCTGAAACAGTAAGCAAAACACAAAATACCAAACGTACAAATACGATATTGTTGTAAGGATAACGACTACGACTAGTACCCGGGATTGGGCGTATAAAACTTGGAGATGAACTAAGAACATGTTCGTTGTTCGTTGGTCAGATCCGGTTGTGCCACTGTCGAATCCATTTGCGGTGTATAGAGGATACGGTTTGATGAACATCTTCCCTTGACAGGACCATTTACTCCGCGCATCGAGAAATCTCACAAAACACATCGACTTTCTAAATACACGCTCAACTGAGCCGTGACCAGTGAGAATGTCTTGTTTTTTGTTATGTTGTTGTCTTTTTAGATGGCAATTAGATCCATTGTTGTGCTCTGTTTTTTTCAGGGCCCATACCGTTCCAATTGGTTTACAATTATGTTTTGTTCCTCCAGGATTTCTTTTTTTTTTGTATTTATTTCGGACGTAATTAAAAATGTTTCATGGAATTATTGAATGCCATAACGAGTGATTCGTTGTTGGTTTTTTGTCGGTGCTTCTCGGACATGTGGAAAAATAAATCAAAGGGACACATAATTGACAGGCTATGCACGTGGCAGCTTATTTTTCGATCGTTCGCCAGTTGATGTATTTTTTCACATTTAAAAAAATCTCTTTTGTATTTAATGAAATTATTTGCTCTTTGATATTTTACTAATTTAAGTAACTAATTAACTGTGTGAACTGAAAAATTAATTTAATTATAAATGAGTTGATATTGATTTAATGCATGTTTCTGTTAAATGGCTTCCTTGAAGTGAATATTCGCATGCTTCCTGTCACTGACAGATATCCTAGGCACGTGCGTACTGTAAAATTTCCTCAATGAATCATGTACATACATGGGCGTAGCCAGGGGAGGGGGGGCAGGAAGGGTTGGTAGCGCCAGGTCTAAGGGGGGGGGGAGGGGGGCAAGCCGGGCGGTCGCCCGGGGCGCCAAAATTTTGGGGCGGCTTTTTGGCTAGCACTCGAATAAAAAACGAGACCGAGGCTAATTTCGGGCGCGGCCGAAATTTGAATACCCTTCACTCTCCTCGGGCTGAAAGGTTTTTTTGGGCGAACATATGTGGGAAAATAAAAATATTCACTCAGAAAACTTTATTGGGGGGATGCGGAAGCATGGTCCCATAGTATGATTCCATTCGTTTTAATTTTTTTTTGTTTTGACAAGGACGCATTAAGTTTTTTTGAAATTGGTGTGGAAAAAATGTTTCTTAGAAGGTCTAAAATGGGGGGTTGGGTTTGTATGGTAGTCCCATGACCCCATAGACCGATTCCATTCATTGTTACACGTGTCTTATGGCATCAATAGAGATGCACTTTTACGAGTTTTGGGTGAAAGTGATGCACAAATAAAAAAGTTTTTGGTAGAAGAACTCAATTTGGGGGGTTGGGTTTGTATGACAGCTCCATGACCCCATTGTCCGATTCCATTCATTTTTACATATGTTTTGTGGCATCAATTGAAATGCACTTTTATGAGGTTTAATTGAAAATGGTGCACAAATCAAAAAGTTTTTCTTAGAAAAACTCAGTTTGGGGGGTGGGGTTTGTATGACAGCCCCATGACCCCACAGTCCGATTCGAACCATTCTTACATATGTTTTGTGGCATCAATAAGAAAACATTTGTATGAAATTTGGTTGAAATTGGTGCACAAATAAAAAAGTTTTTCTTAGAAGAACCTAATTTGGGGGGTTAAGTTTGTATGGCAGCCCCATGACCCCATAGTCCGATATGATCCATTCTTACATATGTTTTGTCTTATCAATAGAAACACATTTGTGTGAAATTTGGTTGAAATTGGTGCACGCATGAAAAAGTTTTTCTTAGAAAAACCAAATTGGGGGGGTTAGGTTTGTATGGCAGCCCCATGACCCCACGGTCCGATTTTAGCGATTCAAAACATACAAACTGCCTGCAATAAAAAGAAGCATGTGTGCAAAATTTCAGCTCGATAGCTTTTAAACTGGCCGAGTAAAACGCGTAGCAACAGACGGACAGACGGACAGACAGACAGACGGACATCGCCCAATCGACTCAGCTCGTCATGCTGATCATATATATACATATTTTATATGGTCGGAGATGCTTCCTTCAATGCGTTACAAACTTCATGACAAAGTTAATATACCCTTTACTCTACGAGTGAAGGGTATAAAAAGGATTAAAAACAGCCGAAAGAAAAAAAAATCAACATCAACTTCGATTTAGTGGAAAGGTCTGCGGCTTCCATTCTACAGATAAAATAAAAATATTACTCGTATGTGCTAATTTCGTCCTCCGATTGAACATTTAGTTCATCTTATTTTCACCAGAATTAAGGACCTTGCATGAAACCTAGTTTTTGCCTAATTTTCAGAGGACGAAATTGCAAGAAATTTTATTGTTTAGTCTGTTAAGTAACAGGAGAGCAAATCCACTAAATAAATATTAAACTCCCAAAGAAATTCATATGAAATGAGAAAGAGGTAGTCAAATAAACGCTGAGCACATTAAGGCATTTAAAACAGACTCTTCTGTGAGAATTGTTATCCACAAAGGCATTACCAATAATTTTTTGGAGTTGTTTTCCAAAATTTCGACATTTTGCAGCATAATTTAAATTCACTTTGCCAAACCTTCGCGTGAATGAATTATTTAAGTTGGTACCGATTGCATTGACTCATCTAGCATTGGAGGGCAAACTGCGAAGAAGGTGGTTAGGATTTTAGCGAGATGAGGGATTGAACCACTGAACAAATTGCCAGAATTTCCTAATTTGTGTTCGGACATCCTAATATCGGAATTTGGCTAGGTTCCCCCGATTTAACTAGCTGTGACCTTATTCTCTTTAAAAATTCTCGAGATGACGCATTTATGAAAATAAGCCGTGCACATTGAAAAGCCTGAAGCAATCCGGCTAATTGAAGGAAAACAACTGCAGGAGGTTAATGAAAACGAGCACAATTGTTTGGCCGAACATTTTTAAGGGCGGAGATTTCTAAAAATGTATTTAGTTAGAGCGTAGAGGGCCCATGGGAGTGTCGTGGTGTGCGGAGGCTGCGTCGGAAACATGTTTTTTTTGTAGTTAAACATGCCATGCCAAAACACGTTGGGGATAATGGACGCATTATAGTAATAGCAAGTGGCTATTCGCCTTAAAAATGATCCGTCCTCTCAACTTTTTGTCATTGCTATATAAAGGGCAAAATGACATCGATCGTTGCATTCTCGGTCATGCCGTCCCCGGCAGTACATGGCACGGCACTTAGCGACGGCATCTGATGAGAGGTGTCGTGCCATGAACTGCCGGTCGAAACCGAAATTGACAAACTTTTTTAAATCCTCTCACGGGGAAAATTATTTTATTCCAACACAAACCTTTTCGATTTATTTAGTGTTTTAGTGGAAAACGAAATTTCGCATGCATTTTCGATTTCTTAGATCAAGCTTTAAAGTTTTGAAATTCCCAACAAAGTCTATAAGGCCTTGCTGAACTGTGGTGAATTGCGCTTAAGAGTACCTATGAATGATAGCTGAACGGTGGTTTGAATCCCAATGTAACCATGAATTTTCGTGTTTTTTTTTATGCTCTTAGTTTCTTGGTTTCATTGTGTAAATTGTTTTGGAGCAAAACCCCTTTGAATCGATTCTACAACAACCATTCTATACATCTAGATCAGTGTTTCCCAAGCTCAGGGTCGCGCCTCTTAATGAGACGCGACGATTAGGGACGATTATGGTTTTCTTCAACACGAACTATTCGAAACTCTTTCGAAACTCACCAGGAGTAATCCGTTGTTGCAAAACGTTGCAAATTGCGGAATGAAATTGATAAAGCTATAGCGATTCTGAAGAGAACCGCACAGGTCAGCTAGTTTTTGTATGGATAGAATGAATCTTTGGTCAAAATCTTGCTGATTTTGGTCTATTGGTATCACTGAAGCCATGGTAACGGCCGAACTGACGACGAAATTCAGCATGCGGAGATCAAGAAATTTAAATGCTTCTATAAAATTCCAGTAGTTTAAAATATGGGATGCACTAACAAAAAAAAATGTTCAAACAATTTAAAATGCGAAAATAGATAATGAACTTACGTATAAAATTAAGAGCATTCCTTGCCAACGGCAATTTTCGCACATCTATTTTCTTGGGGGCGCCAGGATCAACAGAACTCGCAAGGGGCACGAACTTAAAAGATTGAGAACCACTTATTTAGATAGTATGTATATCTACTATCAATCTGTTTGGTACAGACCCGAAGGGGCGGCAATTTGTCCCATTGCCCGGGGCGGCGTAAGTGCTAGAGCGGGCGCTGAGGGTTGGTCATCAGGTAGCTAAATCATACCAGCAATGAAATTTAGATCTCGTAAGTGGAATATGCAGTCCGAGAGACAAAAATAGCACGGAGTATGGACGGACTAAACTCTAAAACACAGAAATTGGAGGCCATTTGAATGTAATCAGAATCATCAGTGAATATCTAAACACATGCAGGGTCATTTTTCGTTAAATGGTGAAGAAAGCAGGGATTTGGAGTGACACTT
Source organism: Microchrysa polita (assembly GCA_949715475.1). Classification (NCBI taxonomy): domain Eukaryota; kingdom Metazoa; phylum Arthropoda; class Insecta; order Diptera; family Stratiomyidae; genus Microchrysa; species Microchrysa polita. The sequence continues at coordinate 63,087,925 of OX454417.1, forward strand.
TTTTCGCTCCGCTCCGCTCTCGCTCCGACCAATTCGAAACCGCTTTCGCTCCGCTCCACTCCATTGCAAAATTAAAACAAAACTTCATTGTTCTTAGTAATTATTAATTATTTTCCGCGAATTCACCTATTTATTTTTCAAGTATTTTAGAATATGACTTAACCCTTTCATTCCCAAATTAAATTCCTTCGGGGAAAAAAATTATCTTGTTATTATTTCGTTTTTATTTGTGTCTAAAGGCCTGAATAGACCTCGGGCGGAATGAAAATGAAATTTTTGTCCGCTGCGATTTTCTCAATGAAAATGCATGCTTACTGTCGTGGAACATGTCGGAAATGATGGGGAATTCCATAAGCTACAATCCGAATATGGTTCCAAAATTTTTCTCGGCCATTTTATGTATTATTTTTCGATTCCCCCGTCATTAGATATTTTCCACGGTGAAATGACCGGGGAATCGAAAAATAATACATAAAATGGCCGAGAAAAATTTTGGAACCATATTCGGATTGTAGCTTATGGAATTCCCCATCATTTCCGACATGTTCCACGACAGTAAGCATGCATTTTCATTGAAAAAATCGCAGCGGACAAAAATTTCATTTTCATTCCGCCCGAGGTCTATACTGCGCTTTAAAATAAATTTTCAATGAAAACAAAGAAAAAAAATTATGGGTTTGGAAAATAATAGCATGTAAACTGCAGTTTACATTGGGATTGAGTGGGAACTTTTTCAAATACAAATAGTTGACGGCAATATGAGTTATTTAGTGTTTATTACGGAAAAGGTGAAAGAAATTTTCCCGATGAGTAAGTCTTAGGTCCCGCCCATTTAGTGAAGCTATGTTTAGAAACCAGTAGTGTAAAATCCGGCCAATCCGGAACCCAAATACCGGATTATTTTGTTTGATAATCCGGATTTAGGGCTATTTGTCAGTAAAGTTTAAAATTAAATTAGAGTTTTTAAATTAAACTAAATTTATAAAAACGGGCAAAATTATAAGTTTCCCGGATCGAATCTATAGGTGCTAAATTTATGAAATTTAGTTACCATTTTAGCATAAATTATTTGTATTATATACGAGTCTGGAGTCTTTATCGGTGCATTTTGGAAATCCGGACAATTTGATAATCCGGACATCGGTCCCAATCAATCCGGAATTTACCCCAATTGGTTAAAATCGCCCAATTTTCACCATCTGAAAGGTTTTATGCTACTTTTCTCACTCTAGTTCATCGTTTTCATATATAGGATTCATTCCAATACAGGCGACAATATTATTCCATAAATGCCCAATGTAAACCACAGTTTACATATCTTTCAACGTCCCCCAATGCCACCCTATTCAATTTTTGTCACAGAAAATTCTGGCAAATGAATCTTTTGTTGTTGGCGACTAACGCTATATTTTTTTCACGGATGGATTTTGCACCTAGAATTATGTAGGAGCTAGGAGGGGAGCAAACCACTTGTAACAATGAACGAAAAAATCCTGACGGCCTTCATTCTAAATTCGTTCATAAAAATGTCAATCCATATGTATTAACTAAATGTTTACGATTCGAATGCTATTATATGTAAGTTTTAGTGTATGTCACTCAATTTTATTTAAAGTAAACCAAAACATGGAAAAAGTGTTTTAAAGTTGATGTAAACTGCAGTTTACAATGGGAATGAAAGGGTTAATAGGTGCGTTTTAATTGATCAAGTACAGAACAGGATAGCACCAAATTGGTACAAATTTGAACATAAAATTGAGTTGTTTTAGATAGGGTGTCCGGAAACTAGACATCGCATAAGTGCACCGAAATATAACTATGTACTAATGTCATTTCCAGCAAAGTAGGTGTAACGGCAATATCCCGAATTCTTAACTCCTTAGCTACCAAAAGCATATTCACAGATTTTACAAAAATGCTACCACTAAGACTTCCGTCGGAAAAAAAATATATGAAGTAAGATCACAAAATTTTGCTTATCCGATTTTTTGCTGGAAATATTACGTGGAATCATATTTGTGTTCCTTTCTGCGATAGTTTCCGGACATCCCGTATAGAACGAGATCTGTCAAATTGTTACGGAAGCTGCGCTCTCCTGTATTCCATTCAATAAAACGCACCAAATAACTAATTTAAGTTAAAAAGGGCGTTTCATTCATCGAGTACAGGGCAGGACTTTTCTGTCATGGATTATGTTGATTTTCCTGACAATGTAGAGTGATGATTATGACTCAACGTAAAACCTCTTTTATCACAATGAATTTCACAATAATCCGAAATTTGCAAATCTCTCAACGAATTCTTCGCGTTTAAATCGTTCAAAATCATCAAATCGTGCCATAAAATGAAAAATTTCGTCGAAAAAATTAATTTTTTTCATTTTTTACTTTGAAGCGGAACGACTTTCAAAGCAAAATTCGCTCCGCTCCTGCGTGCCAAAAACCGCTCCACGCCCCGCTCTTTCACTCCAAAATTTAAGGTCGCTTCGCTCCAAATCCCTCATAGAAGTCAATCTCGACTGTCACTTCTTGAAATTTGGCTTTAAAATTTAAAAAAAAACCACCATGACCAAGATCACAGATGTGTAAGTGACATCCAATTTCCAAGGTCTTAACTGCTTTTCAGTTGAAGTGTTGATATCAACAGCACGCTCAGCAATGTTATTTATCCCCATCATAGAGATCATAGTCCGTCACATAGATCGTGACCCTGTGCACCGATTACTCTAAAATTTGCCTAACAATATTTTCGTGACCGACAATTTCAACTTCTAAGAAAATCATGATGTTGAAAAAATTTCGGGCTTGCCCCCCTGACCGAAATTCTATGGCTACGCCCATGTGTACATACGAGACTATCACATAACTTTATTTACCGAGGAACATTTTAGTTTTTTATTTATCGAAAAGTAGTTGATACGTAATTTTCCATCTAATGCTGCATTCAGACGAAACTATTCAATTTTAAATTCCAAGATTGGATCACGCAGCGGTACCCGTAACATACAAAGGTTGCCTCCATACCAAGAAGGAGCTGGTCGAACGTAGTAGTATAGAGAGTAGAGACTCAAGAGTCTAATTCTAGACTTCCGACGGCATATCCTTCTTCCTCGAAACTCGTGAAATTTCTATGATTTCAAGTGAAACAATCAAAATAAACTTTTGGAAGTTAGGCACCAGTGCACTACGATGCAACTAAACAATGTCGAAAGAGAGAACACTTGGAGGAGCGATCTCCAGCCTTTACCGTTGCTATTGACAAGCGACACCCATCTTTAGTCATGCAATTTCTTCAATCATGCTATGACACTGCCAGCTAGACTTCAGTAATTCCCTTTCGAACGATTAGATTATGAATATTCAGAAGCCTAAATGCTGCAGGAAACCAAAAAGTTCAGCCCCTGGGCACAAATCAAATCATTTCCCTCTTCTGTTTCGCAAGGCCAGACTGGGTAATAATTAACTCTTACTACGTGTGCTAGAACTAACGGCTTGTTCTGCTATCCGTTCTCATAGGGGGAACTTTCGTGTTTCCGATATTTTCCGCTATATGGCGGACGGTAAGATAAGTGTCGCTAGTGTCGATAACAAGGACAAGAAAATTCTTTTTGCGAAGCTGATAGCGTAATGTTCCGAACTAACAAATTTGATTTCACTTTTATCGATTAAAGTAAATTTTCCAAGAATAAAGCGGGGTATTTCCCCAAGTAGTAGTTAGTAGCGATGTCAAAACCCGGACGGTTAGTCCGAAAACCGGTACTTTCAAAACGGTTAACTGGTTTATTTTCGGTTTTTTCCTCCTACAGTTTTAACCTTCCGGCGGGCGCAATACTAATCCTAACACGATCAGGCGCAAAGCATCTGACAGATTAAGCGCAGAAAAAAAGGATAAAACTAAGTTTCTGTATACTTTAGACTCTTATTTATTGTTGCATTTTCTTTTTGAAACAGTTCTACGAAATTTTAGAAACAATTACTGGCTCACATAGTTTGATACCCTTCGCATTTTCAATTTTTTAAGAATATTCTGCTTTCAACCGCTTCAATATTTAAAAAACCTCCAATAACTCGACCGCTTAAAAAATGAGAGCTTATTTTACTAAAAACACACTACTGAACGATTGGGTGAGCCTAAAAGTCATCACAACGGTATTACGCAATGTGAAGAGTATAACAAGTCGAAATTTTCATAGAAAAGGAGAAAATAACACAATCGGGCGCAATACATCTGAGAGATTAATTCATCCCCTCCCACCTCTCAGAGATATGCTAGATAGAAACTGAAAACTGCTTTGGGTAGTTGATCGATAAAGATTAAGCTACTGTGAGTTTCAGAACTCTCCCTTTGCATATCGCTGATTGGCGCAAGAAAAACTGGTCACTTAATCTGTCAGATGCATTGCGCCCGCCCGAAGGTTAACCAGGACGGTTGTTTGTTCATCCGGTTAAAACCGGAAAAATTTTCTTCTATTTGCTTGATTTTTCAGTCAGTAATTCTATTACTTGTCCCTTACAAAAAATTGCGTTTTCAATTTTCTGCCCTTAAACATATTTTCGAACACTCTCCTTATGACTACACACTAAAAAATCAGGCGGTGTGAATCAAAATTTATCCAAATGGGTTTATTTTTTTTATATATATGGGGTTAACTACACTTATTTAACTCTGCCCACAAGTATAAAATTTTTCTTTTATCCATTAGGATAAAACACTCAAAATAAAATTCATTTGGATAAATAATAAATTTTATCCGAAATTTTATCAGTTTTTGTTTATATGGTGTTAAAATTTACTTAAAATGGAGTTAACTCCGCACAATATGACAGGTAATATATGGGGCAAATTACGAACGTTGTCCCGTATAGTCTGTGTGGTGTAGTAGGTAGGGCGTTAGTCTTCAAATCATAGAGTCTCGGGATCGAATCCCACTGTAGGCAGGTAATTTATTATGCATTTTTAGAGCGTAAAGAGGTAAATGAAATGTCGCCAACACCTATAGAGAGGTAAATGCTAGTTATACAAAACTCATTTATGAGTTAAATGTTCTGTGAAAATTGTGTGTTATTTTTATCCTAAAAATATCGAGAATTACTCCTTTTGGTGTAATTGGAAGTACTCTTTTGTGTTCATCCATTTGGATAAAACAATATTTTATTCAAACGGAGGGACCTTATTCGACAATTTTCGGAGTTAAATTCACACCGGATTTTTTGCTGTGATAGGTTATAGGGGGCGCCAGAGAAACTTGCTTATTTGAAGGGTGAATAAAAACAAAAGTAGGTACTTCATAGTTATTGTTTTGACTCTTTCTATTTGAGAATACAATATTCCAAGTTTTTTTTTTCATACAGTCATGAAAATGACATCGGTTAAATGGCGACCCCCTTTGTGCATACACTGATTAAGTCGATTTCCGAACTTCGTCTCAACTCTTTGCAGCATATAAATCGGTATGTTAGCAAAGGCGTCGCGAATTAAAGGTTTTTAGGATAGGATAAATTCGTGAACTTCCCCCTCCAGATGCGCCCCTCTGCTCTCACCCATCTACCCGCGCAACTCACCGCTCAGAAGTTCTAAGTAAATCAATGAAAAGACTAGGTTAACCGAAAAACCGGTACTTTGAGCCCGGTTAAGGCCGGACGGTCTTACCTAACCAGCTTTGCAAAAAAACGAAAACCGGGTTATGGTCCGGTTGTTGACATCCCTAGTAGTTAGCTGAAGGCTGAATAGGTATATATTCTGGAAATATTGCTATCGGAACAACTCTACATAGTCACTCTGTCCATTGGGTTCTCGGAATCGAGAGTGCAAGTGAACTAGAAACCCTCGGAACGAAGCCACAACGATTTCACAATTCAAGTTCAGCAGTGACATCTCGCAAAGTGGCAATTCAAAAGCAATATTCAAAGCCCAACTCAACTAGTGAGGTTCAATTTTGCCTACCAAGTGGGGACAGGCTCTACCCAAAAGTCGCGGAACCACTCGTCTACGTACCGATGTTAAGCAGAATCAATTTATTGGAGCTCTGCATCATCAACCCAAGGCCCAGTAGCCTCTACCAGTCGGAGAACATTATCGGGGTAGTTCGCCATCTCTGAGTTTCCTCCAGTAACCGAGACAGCTATTCAACAGCAGTCTGAGACAATTTGCTCTTGATCATGCTTCGTCTTGATCTCGTGAAAGTCTGGGTTTCTCCACGAAGCGATAGCGCTTCTATGCACCAAATCTCAAAGCACCACAAGGACGAACGAATACAGAGTGAGGACGCAGCAACGTTGTAAACCGCTTCTTTATCAATTAATTAGTACAGGATACTCTAGGTAGATCTTGCATAAGGAGCAAGCATAGGTCTTCAATTGAAGTATACTCCTCAAAACAAAATAAGGGCCACCTATGTCCGTTGACTTTAACAACGCCTTTTGGCGAATTTTTAGTGTGATAATTATTTTCAAAAATGCCACTCTGTACCTGAATGTGATGTGAGTTATCACAGTATCATTCGTTAACATTAGCTTTAACGGAACTGTCTTAAACAGTACTTTTGGGGTCACGAGTCATACATTTGGTAGTTTTGTTTATTTCTCATTTTGATTAAGAATTAGTTTTCGCCAAGTTCTTTAAACGCAACATTAGTTGTTGCACTTTTAAAGATAAGGAGAACTTTAAATACAAAATACCAACAATTCGGCGCCATTTAAATTTAAATGCTTCGTCCGGAGCCTTAGAAATGTCGGAGGAAGGTCGTTCGCAACGTTCTGTGGCCCTGCAATCAGGGTATCCGCGAAGAGCCATTTAAAATCTTTGGAACCGTTACCAGGAGACAGGAAATGTCTCCCGTCGTCATGGTTCAGGCCGAGTTCGAATAACCACCCCCGCAGAAGACCGATATTTATTTATTTATTTATTTAGTAGGTAGTAGTAGTAGGCTATTAAGGACGACTGGGACCATTGTTAGCCCTCAAAAAATCAGAAATCGTTTGCACGAACACTAACAGTGGTCAAGGAAACATGTTACCAGAACAGAACAGGGCAGGACGCATCGTACGAATCGTTTAAGATTTGCTCGTCGACATATCCAATAGGACATGCAACAACGGCGCAAGGTGCTCTTCTCGGATGAGTGCAAAGTAAAAATTTTTAGTGACGACCGACGCATAAGAGTCTGGCGGAGAACCGGAGAAGCATTTTTGGATCCTTGCATTAATCAAATTGAGAGACAAGGCGGTCCGAGTGTGATGGTCTGGGCCGGAATTAGCTTGCAAGGCAAAACTAACCTTGTTATCCTAAATAACGGGACAATTACGTCCGAAAGTTATATTGAAAGGATTGTTAGGCCACATATCATTCCTTTTTCAAAACAGGCGTTGGATGGTTTTATCCTCATGCAGGATAATGCACGACCACATACTGCCCGGGCGACAATGTCTGTTTTCGAGGAGGTCAATATTGAGGTCATGGAGTGGCCTGCAAACAGTCCGGACCTAAATCCGATAGAACATCTTTGGGATCAATTAAAACGCCGGATGCGGACCGCTTAAAAGGACATACACAATCAGCAACAGCTGATTCAATTGCTAAAAATGTGTTGGGACGAGATATCGATAGAAAGTGTCGATCGGCTTATTGAAAGCGTTCCGTCCAGGCTTCGAGACTGCATATCAAAAAGTGGAGGCCATACTCGATACTATAAAAAACAAAGAATAAATTTTTTTACAGATTAGACATACAAATTAACTGTTATTGTTACGATTACATGACCGCAAAAAGTAAGCAATCCGAAAAAATGCTAAAAAAAGTGTAACTTTTGGTCAAAATTCAATAAAATTCATTAGATTTAATGAAAAACATATTGTTTTATTAAATGAGACCAACAAAACTATGATTTTCCTTTTCCACAAAAATATAATCAGAAAATTATTAGTGGCCCTTATTTTGTTTTGAGGAGTATACTTTCGACGCAAACGCTGCAACGAGAGCACTAATGGAAGAATTATGGGTTGGTAATAACTAATAACTAATAACTAATAACTAATAACTAATAACTAATAACTAATAACTAATAACTAATAACTAATAACTAATAACTAATAACTAATAACTAATAACTAATAACTAATAACTAATAACTAATAACTAATAACTAATAACTAATAACTAATAACTAATAACTAATAACTAATAACTAATAACTAATAACTAATAACTAATAACTAATAACTAATAACTAATAACTAATAACTAATAACTAATAACTAATAACTAATAACTAATAACTAATAACTAATAACTAATAACTAATAACTAATAACTAATAACTAATAACTAATAACTAATAACTAATAACTAATAACTAATAACTAATAACTAATAACTAATAACTAATAACTAATAACTAATAACTAATAACTAATAACTAATAACTAATAACTAATAACTAATAACTAATAACTAATAACTAATAACTAATAACTAATAACTAATAACTAATAACTAATAACTAATAACTAATAACTAATAACTAATAACTAATAACTAATAACTAATAACTAATAACTAATAACTAATAACTAATAACTAATAACTAATAACTAATAACTAATAACTAATATTCTATTCCTGTCAGCAGGGATAAATTTACGAATTTCATGTCATAGGGTCCTATTTCAGTCACCGAAATTGTATTAGCCCACACAAATCTGTGCAGGGTTGCGTTGGGGTCTTTATATTGCTACTTTTACTGATAGTCAGGCTGCCACCAAGGCACCGTATTTGGTCTTGGCATAATTTTGCAACGAAGTTGCTTTTCGTTTGTGTTTTTAACTTGTTAGAACCTTTCCTCTCATGTATCTATTGCGGATCTGGTCACACGGGTTCCACTGGAAATTAAAGAGCAGATAAACACTAGGGGGACACTGGGGGACTGAGCCCTTCCACTCATCTACCCTAAACCTATCTGTGGGCTAAACTGGAGGGTGACAATAGACGTGGCTAGTAGCTCGGTTTCGGAGCTGCTTGACAAATTAACTTGGTGTACTACTTGCTGTGGAGTTGTTACAACACTAAGTTTCTTCCTTTCAGGATATTTTGATTTGTGCCATCTTTTGTATATTTAAGATTGGTCTATCTATAGCGGCGATTGGTGTCGCTTTGCCTGAATGAACAGGAAATGGTCATTCACATGCCTAGCGCTAGGAGATCATTCTTTGGAAATTATTGTTGATTTGGAGGTTGCTCCCAAAATGTTTATCGCAAAGAGCAAGCTCAGAAAGTATATCTTAAACGTTTACTACCTCGGCGATGCTAAGCTCGATTCTGTCGAGTCCTCTCGTGAGAACCCTGCTATGGACACTAGAAAAGCTAATGTATTAAATAAATTTTTCTGAAAACGGCCCTTAAAGTACCTACTGCAAGGAACGATAAACCTGATATAATAATGGATATTTTACACGAAGCCATATTATAGCCGTATGAATGTAACTTACAAAGCACCGAACGTGATTATCTCTCTCTCTCACATCCTACTGAAACCCTACATATTCATACCGACCGCCGCCAATTTCAATCTATTGGCGAGTATCCCACACACAACACGCGATGAATGTTCTCATCAAATAGTAAATACGTAGTGACTTCCTGATCCTTTTTCAAAATCCCCAAATGATTCGAACATTATTACATTAACCTACGAGAATACCTTGTTCCGAACTATGAAAAAAAAACTCAGCAGTGAGTGAATCCCTGATAAAATTAAAGTGTGAATCGACCAGAATGAAACCTTAGTACAGAAATAAAGGAAGCGCACGAAGCAAAGATTCAATGTTGTGAACACAGAAGTGAGTAAAGCAACCGATATGGCGCGCAAACTGCATACGTACCTTCTTGATGTGTGTGATATATGTAGGTACATACATACTGGCACTAGACACTAGAGCAGTGGTTCCCTACTCAGAAACGTCTGCGGACCACTTAGCCTGAAAATTCATCTCGACGGACCACCATTCAATAATAATGAAACAAATTAAGGTCTCGATTTTTTGTCGAGGTATTAGAGAGTTTTAGCATAACGTTTAGACATAATTTGACATTCCATATAAAAATTCGCTTGCTTACCGTATACGAAACAAAATATCTTAATTTTGCATGTCCTCAGTAGGCATAGGCGTAAATCACGACATATTATTTCGCCAATTTCGACTGTTTCCAGAGCATCAAATATACGGAAATACCCCCATGCCTACTTGGGACATGCAAAATTTAGATACTTTGTTTCGTATACGGTAAGCAAGCGAATTTTTATATGGGATGTCAAAATATGTCGTTTTATTTCAGACTTAATGCTAAAACTCTCTATTGTATTCAAAAGCTCACGCTCTATTTTCTTCGCATAAACCGATTGTCATTGGGGTTAAATTTTTATACTAACACCATTTTGTAGAAAGCATGATTTAAGATTTGCCAGGTTGAGAGAAGGGAGAAAAACTGTGCATGCAGGCTCACGCCAAACACTTCAATGCACACCATTGCACCTTCCTACTCACTAAAACTTCAAAATGTATTAAATAAATTTAATAAATCATATGTTTTAGCGGTAATGTATAGGTATACAACTTGAGCGCCATCCATTTTAAGGGCTAGTTGAAAACACTTGCCTCACCAACTGAGATTTTTCTAGCACAGGAAGCGCTAACTTCGAATTAAAGTTATTCAGTAAAAGGTATAGCTCGGTCTTTAGAATGTGATTCGTGACAATGTATAGCGCAGAAAATCTTTTGAATTTTCGCAACCAAGCTTGAATTTTAATAATTAGAATAATTTCGTAATTGAGCTATAGAAACGATCCTAAGCAGCCCATCGCCTACCAATAATCACAGACCTAGTAGCAAAGTATTTACTGGATAATCTGTTACATGAAAATGAGAGCGCGTGTTTGGCATGAGACTTTACTTAGTCACAAGAAAATATAACTTTTATTTAAGAAGTAACCAGAGTCTCTCCGCGGACCACCTACGGGTGTCTCACGGACCACCCCCGGTCCGCGGACCACCTGTTGGGAAACAGTGCACTAGAGTATGCAGCGTTCAGGGAGTAGCATTCGTCTCTCTTGCAAGATTTTTCATAGACTCTATGTATGGCCAAAGTGAAATCTATGAGATTTTTCTCTATATGATGAAAATTTTATCTGTTGTGAAAAAGGATGGAAAACTGTTAGTGCTTCCGGCTTGAAAAAAAAATGAGTTTCACATTTTATCCTTTGTACGAGACACAGAGTGTATGTTGTGTGTATTCCGCCTGCATCATTTTGTATTGAGAGAAGTGCCGCGGGACGAGACTGAAGAAGGACAATATGATGCAGTGAAAATAATGAACTCATTTTGCTTCGTTTAATGCGAAAGGTTTCTTTGCATAAAGATGCTTATCGGACCTGAGCTTTCTGATATTATGTATGTACAGTTTCAAGCATTTGCAAAGTGACAGCAATCCCATGAGAAATCCAGTTAAATGTCGCAGGATCCGTAAAATAGATCAGCGAATGAGAATAAGGTGACTCGAATTTGCTTGGCAAGTGAAAATCGGTTAACCGATATTATACAAAATTATTGATCGGTGAAATACAATTTCGATGAAAACACCAATCGCATAATTTTGTATGCACTCTATCCTTGCATCAAGGATATGCTCTTGTTTCCGCTGTGAACGCAATCGCTGAATTTTGAGTACCAAAAAAAAAACAACTAAAATAACAACGAAATTGTGAAAATTAAGACTCAACAATAGCAGGCTGAAAAGGGTCCTTTTTTAAAGTACGAAAAGATAATACCTGCTTGAGATTTTAGAGTCTACCCGTAGGTACATATGTTCCATTTTCATATAAATAGAAAATCAAAAAAAAAAAAATAACAATCACACGCAACCCGAATCTTCTTAAACAGAATAGCGTTTACCCTCTTTAGCTGCCAGTAAGTGTACTGCTATTATTATAGTTGAAAGTTCTGTGTATAGTTTTTATACAGCAGAGGAAATTCAACTTGTACCAACACTGGTTTCCCATTACTTTCAACTTTCATGTCCATGTCCACTCCAGATATGTACCTACATATCAAACTTTTCACTAACAATATACCCAATTCACCTGGCTCCTATAGGAATGGCCAACTTAAAAAGGGATACGAAACGAACAACAAACATTCCATCGTAGGGCAAAAAAAATAGTACTTTTCGGACAAGCGAAAATCTGGGTATTAGAGACCCCTTATTGTTAATCGGATGTTTTTTAGTTTTATAAGTGTATACGATGAGATAAAGTTTTCTTTTGCGAAAAAGGGAAATGTTTCGCATACAAGTAAAATGAATATCGGACAAAGTTGGTGTGCGCCTACTGAAAAGTGTCTGTTTTAGTAGAGTTTTTAATACATTTCTTATTCTGCTACTCGTAAAAGGAGATTCAACTTCATACTTTACAGAGATTTAACCATAGGTTAAGTTATGTTCAGGGGCCGCCAGGTCTACACCCAGCGCACTTAGACCAAAATTTGGTTCATTGTGGTACCACAAAGAGAATCGTGCCTCTACTAACCGCTTATAACAGAGAACCAGCCCTTACTAACAATATATCTATTGAGCAGTATTGGGCTCACATCATGAAGGTAATCGGTATCATAAAAATACCTTAGACCCAGAAAACGTCTCCGTTTCTCGGACAGGGTGGCACAGTGACAAAGTAGGTGGTGCACACTCTCTTCCTCTTCTTCGTCATCATAACTTCTGCAAAAGTCGTGAAGAATTCGGAGTCTTCTTGCGTGCTCTCCAATATGGCAATGCCCCGTTATTACCCATACTACGTTGCGAATATGCTTTCTCTATTAACCCTTCGTTAGGCGCGCACCCATTTGTCACGTGGTTAGGCGCGCGGGCTACAATTGTAGCCCAAATTTAAAATTATATAAAAAATATTGTTCAATTTTAATTTTTTTTTCTTGCTCGGTCTGTGGTCTCTTGATTACTGTACAGAATAAAAAATATAAAATCCTTAATTTTTTATTAAAATATATATAATAAAAGAGGGCAAAATGCAGATTAGTCCTATTTTTAGTCTTTTTTCACATTAACTTACTTAGGTGAACAAAATAGTTACTTTTCAAAATGAAAACGCCAAAAAAGTTTTTATTCTCAGAAATCAACAAGAAATCTTCGAAATGGAACACTGAGCGAGAGAATGCAGTTAAAAATGCCCAGTTTGTGGAATTCCAAACATAGCACATTTTTAGGTACCCAATATTCACAATTTTTTAAACTGGGAGTACAGTTTCTTGCTAGAAAGCTAAATATATAGTGAGTCAAACTGATTAAATTTTTACTCACAATATTCATATTAACTGTTCTCGCAATATTTAAGCTAGAATTGATAAAAATTTCATCCAGAAACTAAGTAATGTTAGCAACAGGTAACATATCCACGCTGTAAGAAATGACTTTGACTTCAACTCTAGGTTTCTCGTTAAAATAGTAATCTAATTTTTGTACATTTATCTTGAAACCCTTTTTTTGTCAAACACTTTACTGTTGCTATTTTCTACAATGTTTTATGTAATATTTTTATTTTTATGGGTACCAAAAAAGTAACATGATTGGGCGCGCGGGCTACACTTGTAGCCCAGTGGACTTTGATCGCAAAAATATATTAGTTTCTAGGCTCAATTAATATCAAAAATATTTTTATTCGATTCAGAAGCAACATTTTAACAGCTACTGAGCAGCAGTGTTGTGCAAGTAATCTACACCGAGGTAATCTACGTCATTGTCGACGAGTAGAGTATGTATGCAGACAATTAGCCATTTGTCTACGCGAGCGGTGTATACAACGTAGACAATTAAGCGTTTTGCAAACTAACCATCACAAATTTAATCCGTTTACACAAACTATATGAAAATGATTGAAAACATGAGGGAACATTTGTTTTCTTTTTAATTGTAATCTGAAATTTTATTTCTATTTCCTTTTCATACCCCTCACTAGGTGAAAGCGTATACTAACTTTGCACCGCACGGAAGGAAGCAAAGTATGGAAAGTATATTGATCAGTATTAAAACATCTATTAATTTCTTGTTCATATGTAGCTTATATTTTGATTATTTCTTCCGGACGACGCACGTTTCTATACAATTGTGTAGCATCTTCAGGACCTTAATTTTTTACAATTTTATTTAGTTGTTGTTGAGCTTATGTAACTTTTGGCAAATGTTACTTTATTTTGTTTTGTAATTATGACGTTGATTAAATTCCACATTCATCAATAAAATGCTGTCAGTCAGGGCAGAAATCACATTAATTGGTTCAGAAATTAACAATAAGCGAAGAAACGTTGATTTCATGCAAGACTTCAAACAATTCCATTGAAGAAACTTGGTTTTCCAGAGCACTTCATAAGTTTCAATTTTTCAAAAATCCCTTCCTTCCCTCCATAAAAACTACGGGAACATTTTATCGGATGACAATACGAATGTTACACTATTAAAATGAAGAAACTGTGCTATGGGAGAATATTGCATGTGTTTGTGATAATTTAGGGAGAGACTATTGGGCCCCACAGACCCTCCGATCGGTTGAAGAGATTTTTTGATTACGAGATAAATTGGAAGGTGTATGCGACCCTCGGATTCAATTTTCGGATTGGACTTGTGGAACATATTGCCATGCAATTTTCCGGACAATCTGTCATGAAAATCATGTGTTTTCAGTTGCTAATTTTTTTACATAAAATGTAGTCATCCTTCATGCTGTGGTTCTGGCAGTCATTCTCCATCGAAAGTAGCAATGGATGTCCATCTTCCATTGCCACAAAATATATAATTTTCGCTACGTAGCGTCGTCGTGTTGTGTTATATGGGCAGTGTGACTGACATTTCAGATTGCGAGGTAAATTGTGTGCAATCGATCGACCAATGAATTGCGAGGTGTGTTTTACTCTTTAGAGATAGTGTTATCGAAGTTTTATACCACTACCACTATCTTGAAATTGATTCAATAAGGATGTTAAAAGCTTTCTTGAAAATGTTCCAAGGAGTATTCATGCGATCATCACTTCTTTAAGCGATGTCATACGATAAACTGATTTTATGTTTCTATATTATTGCTAAAGGGTGAAGTGATTCTTTAAAGCATACGAATGGTTAATTGGGCATGACCCTATTGTCCGAATTAGCGATTCAAATATACAAACTACCTGCAGCAAAAACAAGCATTGGTGCAAAAATGTAAGCTCAATAGCTTTTAAATTGGTGGAGAATCTTTAACATGCTTGGAATTTAGCATTTACTGAATTCAAAATATGTTCAAAATCTTCAACTAAACCAACATTTTCAGGTGAATTCAAAAGATATGAGAAGTAAGAGTTCATTGTCTTCATTATTTACATTGTATGCATTGTATTCATTATATACGTTGTCTACGGCCTTGTCTACGCTGTAACGTAGACT
The DNA here is from genome assembly GCA_949715475.1 of Microchrysa polita. Lineage (NCBI taxonomy): Eukaryota > Metazoa > Arthropoda > Insecta > Diptera > Stratiomyidae > Microchrysa > Microchrysa polita. The sequence continues at coordinate 63,103,399 of OX454417.1, forward strand.
TCTAAAGATTACGCGTATTTGCACAACACTGCTGAGCAGTTCGAATGAATTCGGTTTATATCCTGAAAATGATCACCATTTAAAAAAGTGTGGGCTACAATCGTAGCCCGCGCGCCCACTGAAGGGTTAAACCATACAATGGGATGATCAAATCGATATTAACGAACATTATTTGGCCAAAGTATTACAAAAATAATTTGACGTGTCTAGACTATACGTCAACACAAATTGTATTTCCGTAGTTGGCACCAGATGGCACTAGTGCCGCTAGCGAGAAATAGAGTTGACCGATTAGACAACAGCAACGACTTTCTGGAAGTTTCCAGAAAGTGCGTCACCGAAGTTTTCGGAACATTGGAAACGAGTTTATAAGGGCGTCGACTAGTGTCGACGAGTCAGTATATGTAGTTTTAGCCGTGAATAATGTCGAGTATAATAACTAGTGAAGTAATTAGTAAAATTGTAAACCGTGTATATCCGTGTATTTGTAATAAATAGTGTTACAGTAACGCGAGTGTTATTTATTAGAGTGTACGCGAAAATCTATCGAACCCACTAGAACGTCTAGAAAAGACGAGAAAGATATAACAATAACATATTTACGATATTTAAAAATTTAAAAATATTCTAAGAGGGGATTGACATATCCGACAGGATTTACTAATAAAAATAAATAACAGGCGCGACAATCCAGCATTGGACTAAGGCCGCAGGATGTGTTAGTGACATCCTATTTCCAAGATCTTATCTGCTTTTTGTTGAGGTAATGAGATCAGCATCACGCTCAGCAGTGTTATTTATCCCCATAAATGGGTACTCGTTTAACATCTGAGTGATATCATAGTCCGTCACAAGCTCGTGAATTCGAAAAACACCATGATCCACGGTGAGATTCGAACTCATGACCCTGTGCACCGAAGGTGCGAGCACTAACCGCTACACCAGCCAGACTACCATTTACTAATAGCTTTGATTAAAAACGGTACAATATTGTATTGCAATGTGAATAATGCAAGTACATTCTACGATGCATTTTGAATTTAGTGACATACGATTCGATCTGGTATCCAGGGTTTTACTGGATTAGTTTTAATCAACCGAGGTTTTGTTAGTAGTCTGTATAGGTTATAAGCAAAAAATGGGCAGTCCCTTGCATGCAAACAACTTTAAAAAAAAGTGATTATTGCTGCAAATTTTTTTTTAAATGAACCTTCATTTTTAGTTTTTTTTTCACTTTAGGAGTAGTTACCATTGCCCATGCATTTTAAGTCTGTTAGGAAGCCTTCCGAATTCCACAAACGCTACGTTAAGTAGCATTTTCCAATCGATCAAGCCCGAAATTTTTTTTAACATCATGATTTTCTCAGAAGTTGAAATTGTTGGTAACGAAAATATTGTTAGGCAAATTTTAGAATAGTCTGGCTGGTTAGTGATTATTGCGTGTGCGCACCTTCGGTGCACAGAGTCATGGGTTCGAGACTCACCGTGAACGAATTTAGTTTATGGTGTTTTTCGAACTCACGACCCATGTGACGGACTATGATCTCACTCGGATGCTAAACAAGTATCCATTTTTGGGGATAAATAACAATGCTGAGCGTGCCGTTGATCTCAACATCCCAACAAAAAATCAGCTAAGATCTTGGAAATTGGATGGTACTTACACATCTGTGACTTTGGTATAAAGATGGACTGTCACGCCAAGGACACTCGATATTGATTTTCTACACCATTTAACGAAAAATGAACCTGCGCGTGTTTAGACATTCACTGGTGATTCTGATTACATTCAACTGGCCTCCAATTCCGTGCCATTTTTGTCTCTCGGACTGCATATTCCATTTGCGAGATCTAAATTTAATTACTGGTATGATTTATCTACAAAATGAATCTTGATTAACCTTCCGGCGGGCGCAATACTAATCCTAACACGATCGGGCGCAATGCATCTGACAGATTAAGTACAGAAAATAGGACGAAACTAAGTTCCTGTATATTTTACACTCTTATTTATGTTTGCATTGTCTTTTATAAACAGTTCTAAGAAATTTTAGAAACAAATACCGGCTCAGAAAGTTTGATACCCTTCACATTTTAAATTATCTAAGAAAATCCCGCTTTCAATCCCTTCAATTTTTGAAAAACCTCCAAAAACTCGACCGCTTAAAAAATGTGGTCTAATTTTACTAAAAACACACTTTTGAACGATTTGGTGAGCCTAAAAGTCAACACAACATTATTACGCAATGTGAAGAGTATAACGAGTGGAAATTTTCATAGAAAAAAAAATAACACAATCGGGCGCAATACATCTGAGAGATTATTTCATCCCCTCCCGTCCCTCAGACATATGGTAGATAGAAACTGAAAACTGCTTCGGGTAGTTGATCGATAAAGATTAAGCTACTGTGAGTTTCAGATCTCTCCCTTTCCAAATGGCTGATTGGCGTAACAAAAACTGGTCACTTAATCTGTCAGATGCATTGCGCCCGCCCGAAGGTTAAATAACTTGAAAGACACGGAAATGTGAGATTCGTTCTTTGAAAAGTCCCTAACTGGAGAAAGCTGTATACCATTTCTCACTGAAATCCCTTTCAGATGGATTGTTAAATTCCACTACCTTCCCGGAGCGACTTCAACGCGAACGAATTCAGTTTATGGTGTTTTTCGAGCTCACGACCCATGGGACGGACTATGATCTCACTGAGATGTTAAACGAGTATCCATTTATGGAGGTCGAAACACTGCTGAGCGTGCTGGTGATCTCAACACTTCAAAATGAAACAAGCAGTTAAGATCTTGGAAATTGGATGTCACTAACACATCTGCGGCCTTAGTCCAATGTTGGACTGTCGCGCCTGTTATTTATGTTTATTAGTCCAAAAAAGCCGAACCCAAACATAAATGAAACTAGGGGGCTTCGCCCCCTGCCCGCTACACTCGCCAGCCCCCGAGGGCGAGGCTATTTTCGGGCGCGGCCGAAATTTGGATAACCTTCGCTCTCCTTGGGCTAAAAGTTTTTTCGGGCGTACCTACGCCTTGTATTTAATCCCCTCCTCATTCTTTTTCTTCCGTCTTGACAAAAGTTTTGGGCTTGGTTGAAATAAGTGGGTAAATAAAAATACTTACTCAGAAAATTTTGTTCGGGTTGCGGGAGCATGACCCCACAGTACGATTCCATTCGTTTTGAACTTTTTTCTTACTTTGGTAAAGACACATTATTTCAATGTTTTGTGAAATTGGTGCAAAAAATGTTTCTTAGAAGAACTAAAATGGGGGTTGGGTTTGTATGGCCACCCGGGTCATGGGGTGGTCATGGTCAGATTTGATAAATTCTTAGATATGTTTTGTGTCATCAAGAGAAACAAATTTGTGTCAAATTTGGTTGAAATTGGTGCACAAATAAAAAAGTTTTTCTTAAAAGAACCTAATTTGGGGTTGTTGGGTTTGTATGGCAGCCCCATGACCCCATGGTCCGATTTGATCAATTCTCAGATATGGTTTGTGTCATCAAGAGAAACACATTTGTGTCAAATTTGGTTGAAATTGGAGCACAAACAAAAAAGTTTTTCTTCGAAGAAACTAATTTTGGTGGTTAGGTTTGTATGGCAGCCCCATGACCCCATTATCCGATTTGATCCATTCTTAGATATGTTTTGTGTCATCAAGAGAAACACATTTGCGTGAAATTTCGGTGAAATTGGTGCACAAATAAAAAAGTTTCTCTCAGAAGAACCTGATTTGGGGGGTTAGGTTTGTATTGCAGCTCCATGACCCCATGATCCGATTCCATCCATTCTTAGATATGTTTTGTGTCATCAAGAGAAACACATTTGTGTGAAACTTCATTGAAATTGGTGCACAAATAAAAAAGTTTTTCGTAGAAGAACCTAATTTAGGGTTGTTGGGTTTGTATTGCAGCCCCATGACCCCATGGTCCAATTTGATCAATTCTTAGGTATGTTTTGTGTCATCAAAAGGAACACGTTTGTGTGTAATTTGGTTGAAATTGGTGCACAATTAAAAAAGTTTTTCTTAGAAGAACCTAATTTGGGGGGTTAGGTTTTTATGGCAGCCCCATGACCCAATATCCGATTTGATCCATTCTTAGATATGTTTTGTGTCATCAAGAGAAACACATTTGCGTGATATTTGGTTGAAATTGGTGCACAAATAAAAATGTTTTTCTTAAAAGAACCTAATTTGGGGTTGTTGGGTTTGTATTGCAGCCCCATGACCCCATGGTCCAATTTGATCACTTCTTAGATATGTTTTGTGTCATCAAAAGGAATACGTTTGTGTGTAATTTGGTTGAAATTGGTGCACAATTGAAAAAGTTTTTCTTAGAAGAACCTAATGTGGGGGGTTAGGTTTGTATGGCAGCCCTATGATCCCATTATCGGATTTGATCCATTCTTAGATATGTTTTGTATTATCAAGAGAAACACATTTGTGTGAAGTTTGGTTCAAATTGGTGCACAAATAAAAAAGTTTTTCCTAGGGGTTATGTTTGTATGGCAGCCCCATGACCCAGTGATCCAATTTCGGTGATTCAAACATACAAACAGTCTGCAACAATAATAAGCACGTGTGCAAAATTTCAGCTCCGTAGTTTTTATAGTGGTCGAGAAAAACGCGCTGCAACAGACGGACAGACGGACAGACAGACGGACATCGTCCAATCGACTCATCTCATCATGCTGATCATATATACATATATACTTTTTATATGGTCGGAGATGCTTCCTTCAATGTGTTACAAACTTCATGACAAAGTTTCACTCTATGAGCGAAGGGTATAAAAAGAAGGTGTGATGGCAGATTAGTGAATAGCCTAGCCCTCTATACGCAGTAAAAAGTTACACTGCGCGTCGGGTTAAGGGAGGAGTGGGTAACAAACGGGCGAAAATGTCTTGAGTAGAAGACAAACTACATAAGATTTCACCCGACATACATTTTCTCAGAAAATTATATTAGACAGAAAAGTATTATAATGAATTTACATTTTTTTGAATTTTATATTTCGCACTGTAACTGTTGATAGAATACAACTAAGTAGAGTAAGATTTTGTCCGTATATTATTCACAAAATTTATTGGTTTTACACCAAAAATTACAGTGGTCCGACCAAGATACCCTTTCTCTCTCTCCTCCTAAAATTTTTAAAAACACTGAAAAAATCATTTGCTAAAAACAAGAAAAAAATACAGTAAAAAACAGCCAAAGAAAAATTTTTCCTGATTTAAGGTGTATTTTCTTGTTCCAAGAAAAGTTTTTCTGATTTAAGATGTTTTTTCTTGTTCCAAGAAAAGTCTTTGCTTAAAATAAATAAATAAGCATTATTTTAAGCAAAAACTTTTCTTGGAACAAGAAAATACGTCTTTAATCAGAAAAACGGCCGAAATTTGATACCCTTCGCTCTCCTGGGGCTAAAAGTTTTTTCAGGCGTACCTATGACTTGTATTTACTCCCCCATCTCATTCTTTCTTCCAAATAAAAATATTTACTCAGAAAATTTTATTGGGGTTGCGGGAGCATGACCCCGCAGTTTCCATTCGTTTTGAACTTTTTTGTTGGTTTGGTAAAGACACACTAATTCAGGGTTCTGTGAAATTGGTTCAAAAAATGTTTCTTAGAAGAACCAAAATGGAGGGTTGGGTTTGTATGGCCACCCCATGACCCTATGGTCAGATTTGATCAATTCTAAGATATGTTTTGTGTCATCCTAGAAGCACTTAAATTGGGGGGCTAGGTTTGTATGGCAGCCCCATGACCCAGTGATTCAAACATACAAACAGCCTGCAACAATAATAAGCACGTGTGCAAAATTTCAGCTCGGTATCTTTTATAGTGGCCTAGAAAAACGCGCTGCAACAGACGGACAGACAGACAGACAAACATCGTCCAATCGGCTCATCTCGTCATGCTGATATATGCTGATATATGTATACTTTTTATATGGTCCTAGATGCTTCCTTCAATGCGTTACAAACTTCATGACAAAGTTAATATACCCGTTCACTCTATGAGCGAAGAGTATAAAAAGAGGAATTCGGACAGTATTTTATAGTATGTGAAAGAGAAAAATTAGGTGGTGTCAAATTTGAGGGTAATTTGAACTGGAACACAAATAAATCAATATAAAAACTTGTATTTTTACAAAATTTAGTTTTTAGTAGTCAAAACGTATTTAATACTAATTAACAAAGATAATTACATCAAAATTCTTTAGATAAGGTTAATATTTTTTCTTAAATCTGAATCCAAGTTTAATCAATATTTAGAGAAATCTTCACAGCTTTTTCCTCGATGGTGTTCGCAGATTGGCTTTTTGCACTCGTTATTGCAATAATTGTATTTTGTCTTGCCTTTGCCTTTTCGCGGGCATTGAAAACATCTTTGCTTCTTTGGGGGCCATCTGACCCCATTGGGGCCTGGGCATCTAACCCCATGGGGGAAGCTGAACAATGCCCAAAATGTCGTCAATGTATTGAGACACTGTGCTTGGACGAATATTGCCCGTTGATTTCGTTCTTCTTTGAAGAGGTTCGACAAGTGTATAGCCAAGTTTGTTCAGGAAGCTTTATGTATTATATAAAATACCCACCTAATTTTTAAGTTCATAAAAGTTGATAAATTTACGGCTTGACTAAAAAGTCATAAGGAAATAACACAATAGTGAAAGGAGATCCTCAAAAATGAAAAACAGGTAAGAAACGACATAATTTGAAATGAATTGAGTGAAAAATCAAAAAAATCCCTAATTCAAAACACCCTAAATTTTCCATTTCATTCAAAAATAGCATGTGTAATTTCACAAATGCACTCTAATTATAAAGTTTTATTAGAGAATTTTAGTATATCGTATGAAATAAAACGACACAAATTGACATTCCATGTAAAAATTCGCTTGCTTACCGTATACGAAACAAAATATCTTAATTTTGCATGTCCCAAGTAGGCATGGGTGTATTTCCGTATATTTGATGCTCTGGAAATAATCGAAATTAGCGAAATAATTTGTCGTTTTTTACACCTTCGCCTACTTAGGACATGCAAAATTGAGATATTTTGTTTCGTATACGGTAAGCAAGCGAATTTTTATATGGAATGTCAAATTATGTCGTTTTATTCCATACGATATGCTAAAACTCTCTATTATTACATTATATCGTTTTCCAAAAATTTCCCACAAAGCGGGAAATGTACTTTTGTAAAAAAGACATACGTAAACGGTTCGTTGGGTCTGACAGACCCCAGAGCACTTTCAAACTGCTATAACTAATTAACATAATCACAAATTCAAACAAATTCATGCTTAAGTGAACGTATGTGTCACATACTTAAATTACATATGCACCAAAATACCATTCAATAAGTTTTTCTATGAAAATTTTAAGATTTAAATTTCTCTGGAATCTGTTAGATTCCATCCAAGGGGTAAATCAGGAAAAATTATTTCTTGGCTGTTTTTTATTGTAGTTTTTCTTGTTTTAAGCAAATGATTTTTTTTCAGCGAAGGGATGCCTGAAACTTCCTTCCAAACTACGCCAGGCAGATCGAATTTAGTTAGCCCATACACTCTATTCGTGCAGGAAAGCAATAGGAAAGAACTGGGGCCTGCAACCAAAGGCACTGTATTGGATCTACACTGCTATCGTACGACCCATTCTACTGTACGGCATTTGCGTATGGTGGTCGGCACTCAGTAAAACTGCTTATTATAACCTGCTGGCGAAAGTACAAAGAATGGCTTCCATTGTTATAACTGGAGCCTTGCGTTCTACACCTTCGGCTGGACTTGGTGCTCAATCTGCTGCCGTTGGATCTATTCGGCCAAAAAAATGGCTGCCAACACAGCACTACGCTTACGTGAAATTAGTCAGTGGCAAACCCTAGAGTACGGCCACTCAACGATACTTCGAAACTTTAACCTCCCCTTGGAGACTGATTATACTAGTCCCAAGTATGCTTTTGGCAAAAACCACGATTGTTTGATTCCGTCAAGGGATCACTGGAATAACAATGCTCCCCTATCTACAGGGTATTTGGTATTCTATACAGATGGCTCTAAGAGAGATTAAGGAGTCGGTATTGGAATCCACTCGGATGGACTAGACATTAACTTGGCCCACTGTCTACCTGGCCACTGTAGTATTCTTCAGGCGGAAATTTCTGCAATAATGGAAACCATAACCTGGTTGGGAAATCATGTAGTCACGATGCGGGATGTCATCATATACACTGACAGTCAGGCTGCAATTCGATCTCTCGAATCTGTGCTGATTACATCGAAAACTGTTGATAGCTGCCGCTCAGCGCTTAGAGTGATGGGTCAATATTTTAACATCGTTCTCTGCTGGATACCAAGTTAGTGGATTTAAGGAAACTACAATGCGGACCGTCTCGCTCGTAATGCAGCCACTATGACCTTTGAGGCCGACCGCAATAATATAAAATTACCAATCGCTTCCTTTAAACAGAAAATAGAAATAACTGTAATGCACAGGGCTAGTTCAAGGTGGTCCAACGGCACTACATGTGCTACAACAAGATTAATTTGGCCACGACTTGACGTGGCCAGATCAACTAACTTACTGTCAGTAGACAGGAAACATATCGGCAAGGTGGTCGGGATCATAACGGGACTCTGTCCTATCGTCGCAGTTGCGATGACGAAGAAGAGGAAGAAAGTGTTCATCATTTTCTTTGCCATTGCCCGGCATTGGCCGAGAAACGTAAACGTTTTCTTGGCTGAATATATTTTCACGATAAGATGATCTGCGAGATCATCAATAGTGAGCCCACTATTGCTCAACAAATTTATAGCCAGCACGGGCTGGTTTTCAGCTTAGGTGTTAACTTTAAGGTACACTCGGTGGTATCACAATGGACCTACTTTTGGTCTAAGTGCGCTAAGTGTTTTATCACTTGGCGGCCACTATACCTAACCTAACCTAAGCCCATACTAAACTTACTATCATCCGTTCAAACCTACACTGAAAAAAATGGTTTAGACTTTTTATCTAAAGTGAAGTAGTTGACTTAATTTTAGATAGTTTTACCAAAGAAATAGCTGATTTCTCTAATCTTCGCAGCTGAAAATACTATTAAATTCGTTCATTTAACCACGCAAGATTAGAAGAAAAAGTTTAGTCAATTCTTCCACAAAAGTTGTTGATTGTACTATTCAAATATAAAATTTAACTACAAACAATCGTTCATTTTTCTTCAACACAATTTAGCTATCCAACATTTAACAATTTATAGATAATGAATAGCTGTCTCTACAAATGAATTAATTGAATTTGCAAATATAGTAGATGTTTCCACTAATGACGAATAGAAAAATTATCCATATCTTCGTAGCTGTTTCAACGACATAGAATCATAAGCTGAAAATCAACGCGAACTTTAGATGAATTCAACTATTTCTTTAGATAACCATTCTAATTTTTTTTCTCTGTGTAAGGGTAACCCCCCCCCCCCCCCCCCCCATACAAAGTGATCCCAGGATTTACCAAATTTCACATTTTTTTTCATAATATAATAGATAACAGTTAAAAATTTCATTATACTCGTATCAGTTAATAATTTAGTTTTCTGAATGTATGTTCAACAGTTCGTACCAGAGCGTGACTTACAAGCACGAAAGATCGGGGTTAACCATTAACTACAATCGTGGGGTAGTTTTCTACCCCAGTCGTTTTTTTTTTGTCAGAACTATGTTCGTATTGCACCATTTTCGTGCAAACTTCCTGTAATCTTTGCTGACGTTGTGCTTTCTCTGAGTGCAGAATTGAGTCCTTCTACATGCAATAGTATTTTCGGTAAATGCACGGTGGAGTAGAAAAATACCCCACGAATGTAGTTACGTTGGCATTTTGTTCATCTTTTACCTTGAGTATTTATTTTTTAGACAAATTTTGGAACAAGATTTCTTAGATTTCTTCCAATTTACTCACCAGTATTTTTTGTTTTCCAAATAACGGTAGATTTCGCCAATTTTTTAGCTCTATAGAATAATTTCTAAATTCCACAAAAATAACGTTCGTCCACTTTGACAGCGCACAAACAATTCAAGGACAGCTTGGTGAAGCCAAAATTGAATTTATGCGATAGCTTGTTTTTTTCTACTTTGCGAAAAAGTAACAAAAAATCAAAAATTTTAGAATCGCTAGACTTGTACAGGAATCTAGCCATGTACCAGTACCAAATATGGTACGCTATGCATTTAAGGGATATGCATTATAAAAACGAGACCGAGGCTAATTTCGGGCGCAGCCGAAATTTGGATACCTTTCACTCTCCTCGGGCTAACAGTTTTTTCGGGCGTACCTATGACTTGCATTTAATCCTCTCTCTTCCATTCTTTTCCTTCCATTTTCACATAAGTTCCGTGGCGCCGATAAAACAATATTTTAGTGAGGCTTCCTTGGTATAATTGGGGAAATAAAAAAAATCTCTTAGAAAACTTTATTCGGGGAAGTTGGCGACATGGTCCCATAGTACAATTTCCTTTGTTTTTACATTTTTTATTGTTTGTATAAAGACACATTAATAAAAGGTTTGGTGAAATCGGTGTCACAAGCAATGTTTCTTAGAAGAACCAAAATAGGGAAAAGGGTTCGTAAGCAGCCCCATGACCCCATGGCTCTTTTCCATCCATTTTGACGTTTATTTTGTGACATTAATAGAAACACATTTATATGAGGTTTGGTCGAAACTGACGGACAAATAAAACAATTTTTCTTTGAAGAACCTAATTTCATGGGTTGGGTTTGTATGGCAGCCCCATTACCCCATGGCCCAATTTCATTCATTTTTGTATATGTTTTGTGACATCAATAGAAATACATTTTCATGAGGTTTGGGGACCGAATAAAAATGTTTTTCTTGGAAGAACCCAATTTGAGGGGTTGGGTTTGTATGGCAGCCCCATTACTCCATGTTCAGATTCCAATAGATTTTACATATGTTTTGTGATATCAATAAAAATACATTTTGATGAGGTTTGGTTGAAATTGGTGACCAAATAAAAAAGTTTTTCTTAGAAGAGTCTAATTTGGGAGGTTGGGTTTGTTAGCAGCCCCATGACCCCATCGTTTAATTCCATATATTTTCGCATATTTTCTGTGACATCAATAGGGATCCATTTTTATGAAGTTTGGTTAAGATTGGTTCATAAACAAATAAGTTTTTGTTAGAAGAACTTAAATTGGGGGGGGGGGGACTAGGTTTTTATGGCAGCCCCATGACCCAGTGATCCAATTTGTGTGATTCAAACCTGCAACATGAATAAGAATGTGTGCAAAACTTCAGCTCTGTAGCTTTAATAGTGGCCGAGAAAAGCGCGCTCCAACGGACGGACCGACAGACAGACAGACGGACATCGCCCAATCGACTCACCAAGTCAAGCTGATCATATATGTATACTTTTTATATGGTCGGAGTTGCTTCCTTCAATGCGTTACAAAGTGAATATACCCTTTCACTCTATGAGCGAAGAGTATAATAACGTGTCCTCCAAAAAGAGAGAGAGAATAATACGGGATTTCATTTAAATGACAGATTATAAATGAATTTATTTTCCAAAAAAGAAACTCTTTTACTTAAACGGCTTTTCCGCAATACCGTTCGGTTTGGCCTCGATTCACGCGAGTCGTTGAAAATATGTAGTAATAGCAATGCGGTGTATGTCTTCATCATAAATCCCAAGTAATTTTTCATCGACTCGCACCACGAAGGATATCGCAGATGTTAAGCAATCATGAAAACGAATTTGGATTATTCTTCCACCTGGTAGATATAGGTAGATCCACCAACCAGGATAACTCGCGTGATATTTCCTTCGACTCCGTGCGATTCGTGCATCTCGCTATTTCTTCCCGTTTAAACAGTAAACGTTTTTCTCTCGTGCGCTTTTTTAAATGTGATGAATTTCCCACAATTTCTGTGTAATGATGATGAGACGAGGTTCTGCCGTGTCTGGCCCGGAATAGTAGTGGTTTCATGCCGTAATTTTGAAATGTGTAATTTATTACGCCTAAACCGTAAATTAATTGAATATATATATGTACCGTTCGAGACAAATGGAGTTCGTCTGGAATTTTAGTGAATTAAAATGTTTCAGCGTTATCCATGTATAGGTATATCGTTCCAGCCCTAGTAATATGATATCATTTTTTTTTGTCTCCCGAAAGACATTGTTTGCATCATGCAGATGGAAGGATAGTCTATTGTATGCATACGGACGTTATAATTTTCAACTGCAATGTCTATACTGCATCTTTAAACAAATTTTAGAAAAGCTGGAGGCGTTGTCGTTGTTAAAACATCCTTGCTACGGATACAAATCCTGTAAAAGCATGGAGCTATCAGATTTCTTCTTTGCAAGGAAAACAGATAACCTTAACCAAAGGCAAGGCATACTATACTGAATAGTAACAGTAGCATCATGCATTGAGATCCTCCGTAGGACCCAAAGAGCTTCTTCTTGCATTCACAGGCTCAGTCATGCAGAAAATGTCACGCCGGGCTAACAAAGTCAGTGAACTGAAAGGACTTTGCATTCTTTGTTATTGGATTGTGACGGGTGAAACTTATGGTGGATACATCATCGTATTGATCTGATCTGAACGATCGATTTTATACAAGATTTTCTTTCATGTACAGATTATGGAGAAAATTTGAAAGAGAGAATTGAGCCTTTCACTGCATAGCTGTTTTGTAAACATGAAATGTTAGAAGCTTGTTGTATGTATGGACTTTGAGCTTTGACATTTAATTCTCGTCTTTAGTCAGGATTTACATTTTAGGAATGTGATAGATATCCAGAGTAAAATTCTGGGTGCATGTACATAGTTCCATACTTAAAATCAATCAATCAATTTTTTAGTAAATTGAATTTAGGTCCCGATGTACAATCATGGTTTAACTAATGGTTGTCAGTTAAATCGTCGAAGGTTAAAAATGTGTACAAAAAAACTACGAATTATCTTTATAGCTGGTTCACACTATATCAAAATCATAAATAAATAACATGCGCGACAATCCAGCATTGGACTAAGGCCGCAGGATGTGTTAGTGACATCCTATTTCCAAGATCTTATCTGCTTTTTGTTGAGGTAATTAGATCAGCATCACGCTCAGCAGTGTTATTTATCCCATCATAGTCCGTCAGAAGCTCGTGAGTTCGAAAAATACCATGATCCACGGTGAGATTCGAACTCATGACCCTGTGTACTAACCGCTAGACCAGCCAGACTATATATCAGAATCATATTTGATCTAAATAATAATAATAATAATCAATCTTGTCAATAGTGTGAATCTCTTATTATTAAAAAACAGTCGTTTTACTAAGTTTCTCTCAATTCTAAACAACCAAGGTTTCTATGGAAGCATGTGTACCAATACATCTTAAGTTTTATTTTCACCAACTTTTTCTTAAATATCATGCAAAGAGAATGAAGTGAAACTCCCATGGCCAGAAACGAATGCAACATTTTTCTCAGTAAACCAGCCTGCAAAAAGTTTACTTTTAAAATTTAATGTTGAAGAATTGTATTTCAAAAAAATATTTTAAGGGCAATTGTTGTGCTCTGTGGCCGTGATCGTTCGGTCGCCACTCTGTGAAATATACACTCATAGAGAAACGAGTTTCCAAACTCGGCACGACTCGTCGCTAGTTTATTATTCAAAAGAAGATGATAAGAAATATTCTTATCGTAGAATAATAAACTAACAATGCGACTAGGAATTGGTATGGCTGACAACCGTATCACACTCCGAAATCAGTTGTCTTTGTAACGTTGATGACTACACAACACACGGTAGTCATCAACGCACCATGCTCCACTGGGAGTAACGGTAATGAAGAGAGAAGAAAATGTAATAATCATAGCATAACTAAAATAAATAAAAATAAAAACCCAAAGCCAATTTCGCGCGGGCCGAAATTAGGATACCCTTCACTTTCTTTCGGGCCTCACTATAACTTGTGTTCCAAATTGGTCCGTTCCTGTACATCATTTTTGTAAGTTTGCTTTTTGGGTGCGGTTTTATGATTTATAATTACGATTTTTCGCCAATATCTTGTTGACTGTAATATTTACAGCAAAATGTTCTTAGCAAATGTAAACTACACAAAATTCCCCTTCTAGTGATATATCGTTTACCTTTTCTTGGCATATTATATGCTAGACCTAAAAAGATCCAGTGTAATTTTTTGATAGTTACATTTGGTGCTATAGCTTCTGAAATAATTCAATTAGAGTGGTCAAAGGGCGACGAAATAGTTGTTTTTTTGGTAAATATTGTTTTTAAATTATGACCGGTTTAGCATTTAGCGATTAATTTAATAATCAAAGCTCATTTCTTGGAGAAAGCACATTTTCTGTGGGAAAACTTATTTTCTCTTTGCGAATTCGGTAGTGAGACCTGAAAATGTGCCCTCTCCACAGAAATTAGCTTTGGTTGTTCAATCAATTGGCTAATGATGCCGACTCTTAGTTTGATTGAGCTGATTTTGGTGGCAAGTACATTGGCGCCCTTTCAAGCACGTATGTTGAACAAACGCCCCTCACTGTGGCCAAAATGTACAAACTTTAATGAAATATTTTATATGACTGAAGTTAAAAGTTCAATAGAGCTCATAGATTGAAGCTGGATTCCAGTTTTTCTGCCAATTTTTGATATGCTACTACCAACTGTGCAGATAAACCTGAAGAAAATGCGATGGACTATGTCTGGTTCTTGCTTTCTGCCGCTCTAATTAGAAAACTAACTCAACCTGGCTTAACCACCCCATCAGCCTATTATACAGTTATAAGCTCCCGTAATGCGGTTAGACATAAAAGACATATCGATATGCTCACAATATCACTCACTCACACTATATCGCTGCAAATTGTTATATTGCAAAGTCTTATAAAAATGAGCCTACAGCATCCTGTCATGTTTTGAATTTGTGGACTTTGACAAATGTCAATAATTTAAAAAGGTATTTGCGAAGGAAAAAATTGACTCATATGTACCTAGATCGGGCCATTACATGTTGTTCAAGTGACAGTGAATTTTTGCATCGTCAAAAATGTTTCTCCTTTGCGCCAAAAATAATAAAAAACTTGAAACAATTAATGTCTTACCCAGCATGAAGATGTTTTGGACGCCATTGCAAGCCAATAGTGTGACTCTCGTAAAAATAATTTGGACACCCCTGAGGACCTAGCTTTCAAAGAGAAGGTGTGAAGCATATACCTATTATGCATCAATGAAAAGAAAGTTTTATATAGATTATTTTGTTTTCAGACTACTTTGCGGTATATACATATTACCGATTATGAAAAAATCCAAAACTGACAAAATATCACTTTTCTACCTTTTTTCCTTCATGCATGCTGGTCAGAATTTGTTTTCTCTAGTCAGAGGGCCATCACCAGTAAAAAGTCTTTGCCGCCTGATGGCCTAATTTCTGTTTATTTTTCTTGGGCCAAAAATTATCACTAACTACTACGACCGGTTAATTTTTCACATTGAACTGCAGTTTAAACGACAGTTTAACCATTTGCCAATTTCCTTAAACGGAGTTTAGTTAAACTGACAACCATAAAACCATAAATTTTCATCCGGCTCATTGTGCCTGTCTAGACACTTTCAATTTGCGTTCGTCTTCATCATTTTGACAATTCAAACTTGAGATGTCTGCGCTATTGAAGTCACGCATTCATTCTTGAACGCGATTGCCAATGTTAAATATTAACAACTCATCATCTATTTATACTATTAATGAAAGAATTTACAATTTACCTGTCGTGACCAAACCCACGACACATATTTAACGATAAAATAATAAACAGATGTGGATATAATGAGGCATTGATCGCTTCTGTTCACTTGACGCAATCAATGACAAGTTCAATGTTGAAAGTGGATACGGAGCTTGAAAACGATAGGGAAGACGAAAGCGCACATGTGTGGACATAGCCATTTAATGTTAAAATCAAAAATAATTTTAAAAGCTACCATCCGGAAATATCCAGTTGCGAATATAGTGTAGTTAGTACGTGATAAACCTAGTACTCAGATTGCAAAATGTGGTGGCGAAATTTTTGTTGTTTATGTTTTTTGGGGTGCTGAGCACGATTTCGGAGCTTCCCACCAAAATTTCGTTGCGGAACAGGGTCAAAATCGCGTTAATCCCCTAAATGTTCGCTGATTTTCCGTTTTTGGCCCCTAACATTCTTTTCTGCGAAAAACACTCTATATGAATATGTTAGAGATGATTGTGCGTCCACAGAGACATAAATATTAATGAGGCTAATTTCGGGAGCGGCCGAAAATTGGATACCTTTCGCTCTCCTCGGTCTAAAAGTTTTTTTTTTCGGGCGTACCTATGGTTTGTATTTAACCCGCCTCTTCATTCTTTTCCGTCCGTTTTCCCGTATAATATTTTCAATTTGAATGCCATAAAGGTGTGCTCAGAAAGCCGTTGTATGTATACTGTAACTGTATACTGAATAATGTCGCGTTGGACCCGCAATCATGTTTGCTTTAACTTGCTCATGGACAGGTTTTCGCAGAAAAAAAATGGTTTACATTGCTTTTTAGCCATAAATTTTAATTATCGCTTATTAGTGTATGTATATCCGTCCAGTTAGTATGTGGTCGGAGATGCTTCCTTCAATGCGTTAGAGACTTCATGACAAAGTTAATATACCCTTTCACTCTATGAGCGAAGGGTATAAAAATCGGTTAAGCGGTATTACTACAATTGATAATTTAAATTTGCCATTTTTAGCATAGTTCTATTTTTTGAATTAAATTTTGAGACTGAGCGATTTTTTATTTTTGACCGCAAAAGTTGCATTTATCTTGTCCTTTATGTACCTATTTTAAAGTAGCTTCCCACCAAAATTTGTTCAAAAACAGGGTCAAAATTGCATAAAAACGCTAAAAATGATTATCAATTGTAGCGATACCGCCTAACGCATTTTAACCCTTAACTACAATCGTTGTTTTTACAAACGTATCTGCATTTGTGGGGTAGATTTCTACCCCGATAAATATTTTGGTATATTTTGCAAAATACTCTATACATTAACCCTTAAATGCATAGCGTACCATATATGGTACATGGCTAGATTCCTGTAAAAGTCTAGCTATTACTTAATTTTAGATTTTTTTGTTACTTTTTCCCAAAGTAGACAAAACAAGGATTCACATAAATTAAATTTTGGCTTCTCAAAGCTTTCGTTGAATTGTCTGTGCGTCGTCAAAGTGGACGAACGTTATTTTTTGTGAAATTTTGAAAGCTATTCTTTAGATCTAAAAAAAATTGGTGAAATTTACCGTTATTTGGAAAAAGAAAAATACTGGTGAGTAAATTGGAATGTGTTCTTTAGATTCCTTTGAGATTTGACCAAAAAAAGTCCCTAAAGGTATTGTTTGCACCAATTTTGCAACGTACCATATATGGTACGCCATGCATTGGGGCATATTCAGAAATATCTATACATTATTCCGATCGTTCTTCGCTGATGAAATTATTCTCCTTTAGTCTTGGGTAGGATAGAATATGTTCATAAAATTTTAATTATCAGCTCTTTCAACATTATGGTGCGTTTTATTGGGCCCAGAACAGGTCCAAATAACCTAAAGTCTCATACAAATTATGTCATCAATCCATTTTTCCAGGACATTTACTGCCATTTTTATGAAAGCTAGGTTAATCAGCTCCTTTCAGGATCCAAGGAAACGTAGTTGATCTAGAAGGATCGTCATTTGTCATTTTGTTTTCTATAGCACACCGGTCAGGGCTTAGCGTTTCTGTAGTTGCTTCTTATAACCCCAGTCTTTTTAGCTGGCTAGCTATACTGAAAAATTGTCACATCTTTTGTTTTGTCCTTAGGACACGCCACTAAAAAGCCGAGCTTACGTATTGACATCTTAGTAAGATAATTGGACTTTCACCAGGACTCAAGCAGCTGCGCCTTGATCCAATTTCTTGTACCATTTGATTATGACAAGTATTGTCTTGTAATTCCACCAACCATTTCATATGGAAGATTATGTGGAGTACCACGTTCGATAAACAAAAAAATACATGAATGTTATTCTTGTGGACATGTCCTGGAACCTGCACAAATTTGGGTTATAAAGCGGGCAGCAGTTAATTTCCATATTCATATCCTAGCAAAGTCAATCCAATCCATATACTTTTCAAGAAAGTAACCCATGAGCTATGATAAGTCAAAAGAAGTCTCGAGATATAAGTTTAACAGTGGAACATGTTTATAACGAACTATTATATAAAAAATTTATTTTATAACCAGACCGAGTTCTAATCGTGCTAATAGCATGATGAGTGCATACTCTATACCCATGTACAGGGCTAGACGGCACGCAAAGCCCTAAAAAATCAATTCCGTGTTTTTTGTAGGGGAGGAAGGGGTATATGAGTCGGATCTAGTGCAATTTTAATATTTTATAAGGACATCCAACAGCTACCACTTGACACATATTTGAAGTTTTTCGCGACATTGTATCAAACGACATGGCTAAATTTAGGTTTGTAGGGGATTTTGGGGTAGTAAGACCTTCTCCACTTTCCATCAACTTCCAGCATATGTCACAAATAGGCATCGATATAAATTTCAATAAGGAATAACAAACTAATAACACACCTACGCGAGCTCCCTTTCAAAAGACTGAATATTTGCGATTTGCTATAGAAATTACCACCTTTCCTTTAATGAAAAGGAGTTCATTATATGGAGTTTCCACTATAATTTCGATCAAAACTCTCAATAATCATTATCCTTTCTTTTTTGCACTGTCCCTTTTAAAGTAAAAGGCAGATTAAATAAAATCTGAAAAATCTCTTTCATTTACAACATATGGCCTGAATGCATAGCGTACCGATAAGCTTAAAGGTAGCAGCTGTCATCTCACAAAGGAAATGTAGGCAAAACGTTAGCGGGCGTATGTGGAAAATTGAAAATTTCATATTTTTTACTAGTAAGCGTATTTTGTTTGCTTGAACATTTTTTTTGCTTCCCAGGGGAGGAATCTATGTGTTCCGTGCTCCTCCCAAAATTGTTTTAGGAATGATTGAAACTCCAATGATAACATAGAAAACAAACAATTCTTATTACATTCGGCTTTTCACTTTCTTTCGAACATTTTATGAAAAATACCGCATCCATTGTTCGTTAGAAAAATTGAAATTAATGAAAGCCAGGCAGTCTAAATTTATAATCGTTATTTGAAAAGGTTCTTAATGCTCCAAATTAAATGTGGAAACGCATCTTTGATGCAGCGCTTCCCGTAGTTTATGCACATTCTAAATTATGACGCCATAAGGCGCATCCGGCTTGTGAAATCAGAATCCTTACCACACAACTGTCTAAAGGACAATTTGAAACTGTAGGTAGGCATTGTGTGAGATTCTTAAAATTAGACGAGTAACCGGAGCTAGAAAGTTGTGGGCGCCTCTACTAGCGTGAAGCAGAGCAGAAACTGTTTTGCTGGCCTGTCAGGCCGGGTGCGCCCGACGGAGGGTTAAATGAAAAACACTTAAAAAAATTCAAAAAAATATTTGTAATGTTTTTTTTAACACGGAAAAGCACTCTACTCTACGGAAGAATAGTGACTGGCTTGAAGAAACTCCATTTTCTTTGAAATAATAATATGTTTTGAAACAATATAAACATAATTTGAATTTAAATGAATGACTTGTTGTATTTCACCCTCAAACTTCTTAACCCTTAAATGCATGGGGTCTGAACTCATTATCGTAACTGACCTCCCCTTATGTAAAATCGGTCACTGAACACGGAATCAGCCTTTATTTTCCCAGGAAATAGCCCGTTTTCCCAGAAAAGCGAAAATAGTAGAATTTGCATTGTGTACCAGCTTATCTAGTGGCGGAGGGCGGCAAATTCGTTACTGCCCAGGGGCGCAATAGAGGCTAAATATGGCCCTGCTTCTTGGATATTTGCAAATTGGACCAGAACCCTTTGAATAAGAGCAGAGACAAGTGAACATTTACACTAGTCTATACATAGCACACCCGGGTGTGTAGGTACGTACATATATTTCTATGTAAAAAAAGTCACTATGGCACGCAGGCTTTGTATACAGTTTGCCGGCTTATTTTAAAGCGTGTGGTCGAATTGTGCAAAATAGATGCAAATGTGACCGATTCGGTGAATATACTATCTCTATGCTGTTCAGGGAATGTCTCATCATGATTATGAAGAACATGTCAGAAATTTAGTTTACGTTGATGAAGATGCTGAAAGCGTAGTAAGTATTGCCAGCATAATATTGATTTAATTCAGATTATTTTAGTCCTTGCAGGTAAATTTTCAGTTAACTGTAGTTTAATTTTAAACTCCGTTTAACTAACTGGGCGAATATACACTACGCGATAATTCGAATTTATGGCTAAACAGCAATTTAAACAATTTTTTTTTCTGCGAAAACCTGTCCGTGTGCAAGTTAAAGCAAACATGATTGCGGGTCCAACGCGACATTATTCTTTAACCCTTAACTACATTCGTGGGGTAGTTTTCTACCCCAGTCGTCATTTTTTTTTTATCAGAACTAAGTTCGTATTGCACTATGTTCGTGCAAACTTCATGTTATCTCTGCTGACGTTGTTCTCTCTCTGAGTGCAGAATTGAGTCCTTCTACATGCAATAGTATTCTTGTTAAATGCACGGTGGGGTAGAAAAATACCCCACGAATGTAGTTACGTTACATGATGATGATGATTTATTTATAAGACATATCGCGATATTTTTGTAAGGAGAGATTGCACAAATTTTGGAAAACGATTTTTTAGATGTAGCTTTAAATGTGTTTTTTCTCATTAAATAAAATGCTAAACCAGGATAAAAAACTTCCTTACGGTACTTTTTTCCAAAATGTAAAATCATAAAAAGAACTCATGTCAAAATTTTTATGTAATGTCCAATTAGAAAATTGTTTTTGTTAACTTTAACTCTAGTTTGCCTTAACCCTCCGTCGGGCACACCTCAAATCAAAACAAGATCGGGCGCACTCGGCCTGAGAGGCCACCCATCTAGTTGGGTCCTTTTTTCATAATATGTTACATCATATAACGTCATATATTGTTTTCGGTGATAAAAATATCGAAAACGAATTGGGAAAGCACTTACTGATCTTATTCAGCAAAAATCATTCGGTGCCTAAAAAGTTCTATATTTTCCTGATTTCAACTATTTTACATTCTTTTTTATTTTCGGTGGAATTTCCCTCTTTTGTCTGAACAAAAAATTGCAAATTCGAAAATTTAATCGTAAAAATTCTTAAATCATCTTAGTTAAACCTATTCACCCGATAGAAACTCAAAAATTTGATAGCCAATGTCGTGTTTCTAATATCAAGACTCTCCCGAAACCAAATCCTTGCTTCCCAGCGAATTTGATATGGGGACAAGTTTAAGAAGTAATTGAATACACGAAAATGTGTGGTTAGATGAGTTACTTGCTTGGGGGCGTTTTGAACTTTCCAAAAGATCGCTACCACCAAAAATATTTTTCCTTTTTATTTTCTTCAAGTGTGGAGCAATTTTAAAGGCTTGAAAACAGGAGCTGGCAGCCAAGTACTCGCGTATTTATATCATTTAATGTGGCTTTAAGTGAAGCCAAGAATGATTTATATTACTACTCTAATTGAACTAAAGGCAGCCATGCCATTCTGAGTGAATGAGTGTATGCTTCAAGCAAAATTTTGCGCCGTCCCAATTTTATAAGGCGGAATCTCATTAAAATTTGAGTTGACGTAACGATTAGGTGCTTTGATTAAGACGAATATGTACCTACATCTAACTAGAATAAATTTAAAAAGCTAATTATTTTCTACAATTATGTTTGAGTTTTCAAAATCGTTCCTTCCCATAATTTTTGACCAATAAAAAAATTTAAGAATTTGCCGCCCCTCAAATTCAGCCGCCCCGGGCAGTAACCCAGGTTGCCCATATGGGAAATCCGGCCCTGCTAAGAAGAAAAGTTAAAAAAAATATTGCTACAGCTACTGAGATAAACAGCTCGAAAAATTACATGGGACTTTTTTTAGGGCATTTGTACATAACTAACACACCCGGGTGGCAGGTGGAGACATAAAGGTTACACCTACACCTAGGCCGGTGATTTGCTATTGATATCCAATTTCCAATTTCTTAACTGCTTCCTTTGGAGAGGTGTTGGGGTTAACAGCACGCTGTGCAGAGTTATAATCCCCATAAATGGGGTTTAACATCGGCGTGAAAGCATAGTCCGTCACATGGTTCGTTAATTCGAAAACCACCATAAACGGAATTCGCTCACAGTGAGATTCGAACCCACGAACCTGTGCTTCGATAGCACTACTCCACCAACAACATTTCATAAATCATCATAAATCCTTGTATGTATATGTATGCACATTTTTGTTTTTATTTTATAAATTATATTGTACTTCCTGGAAAAACGAGTAAACGCAAAGTCTATTTACGACGATCTTGAATACACAAACTATCTGGATCCCTTCTCGCGCCACAATCTATCGATTGCATTATGGCGAATGTAAATATTTTACACAGATTGGAATGTGGTGACGAGCGATTTGCATATAAATTGAAATAATGAAAAATGTCAGAGAATGTCAATCTGTCAGTTTAAAAAAAAATGTATACATATGTGTATATGAATATGATTTATGTGTGCCCGTTCGGATGGTTCGAACGCGCAGCAAAGCAATGATGCATCCTATCTGTGACTGGAGATTTTCGATCAAGATATTGGGTGAGTGTAAGTATGCAACGTTTGTGTATGTAACATCAACGCATCAGGATTGAAATGGAGGAAATAATTTCACAATTTAAATGTAATTATATGCAACAGAATTGGATTGGATAAAATGCATATTGAATGTTTATCAAGTTTATTATGAATTGTCCTGCGGAATGTTTCAAGTATATAGCACTTTACGAGTTATGTCGTTACAGTGCTTAAGGCCGCGTACACATACAGTGCGACGCCGAGCTTTTCCGGGACGGGCGATGCGATGCGATGTCGGGCCGGGCGATGCGATGCGATTTGTTGCGAGCCGACGCGATTTCTTTCTATGGCAAGAAAAACCGATTTTTCAAGGGGATTTCATACGGCGCTGGCTCGTACGATTTGCTGCTGATAAGGCTATGATTTCAGATCGACTTCGTGACATAGGGCTTCGATATTTATGTAGTGTTGTAGATAATTGTGGGTATTAATGAATGGATAGTAGGTAATAATAATGTAATGTAGTACCATTGGTATTTTCTATATACATACGTACTTGTCGGTATGGCTATGTAGTGTTGTAGATAAATTGTAGGTAGGTCATGTAATGATGAATTACTGAAAGACGTAGGTAACCTTTCTGGAAATTTGCAGTGTTAGCTTAAGCGTTTCAAAACAATTCTCGGGCGGCATTTGGATTTGGTGTTAATTGTTGTTCAAATATGTATATGTATGAATGGGTGCAATAGGTGATTTTTGGAAACATGCAGTGCAATAAAACCCAGTTTCTAGCGTACGCGCACTTTTATGAGCCTGCCGGCCAAAAAATTGCATCCCCTTTTCTCCGGGAAATACACGTCCAATCGGCGTGGCAGAAACAGTAGGTAAATTTGGGTCGCTGATTCCGAATTTGAGGTCAAAAACAAAAAATAATTTTTTGGGGCTCCCCGCCCCCAAAATTGTACCCCTGTTTTCTCGGGGAAATACTCTTCCAATCGGCGTGGCAAAAACACTAAGTAAATTTGGGTCGCTGATTCAGAATTTGAGGTAAAAAAAAAAAAATTGGGGTTGCCCGCCCCCAAAATTGAACCCTTGTTTTCTCGGGGAAATACTCGTCCAATCGGCGTGGCAGAAACACTAGGTAAATTTGGGTCGCTGATTCCGAATTTGAGGTCAAAACAAAAAAAAATCTCGGGGTTGCCCGCCCCAAAAATGGTACCCCTGTTTTCACATCACCGTATGTTCCCACAACTGAACTATCTACCGCTGCCTTTAATAATATGTAATTCATTGCAAATACATGCGCTGTACGAAATTTTCTTATACGTAAGCGTACGCCACAACCGGGTTGTGCTGCACTGCATATTACCACGAATCTTACTTCTTTGACCCATTCATAGATATAACCACAACTGTCAAATCCGAATACCTCCCTTTTTTGGGGGTACGGGTACGCTACGATTTGGGTTGGACAGCACTGTAAATTTGCACAAAGGCTATTTAGTAGACCAATCCATTATTACATCACCTACATACGGCTCTATCCCTTCATTTAATATATACAAATCTCTAACACTATACAACACGTCACCTATGTATGTATATATGTATAAATATTCCCAATGGTAATGCAACTCGATCTGCACAAAGCATGCCTCTCATGTAGATATCTCCCTATCAGCATAAAACAGTACGAAACCTGCCTCTCTATGTACGATTACATACATACAATACACCATGCCACTACGAACCCGATCCAAACACAAATCGCATCGTCCATGTCGCTCACATCGGCAACAAGGCACCTTGTAGCAACTGCTGAAAGCACGATGATTCGACATAGAAAAGTTCTCCATGTTACAGCCACATGCCACTAAGAATAAGAACCCGATCCAAACACAAATCGCATCATCCATGTCGCTCACATCGGCGATAAGGCACTTTGCAGCAGCTGTTGAAAGCGCGAGTTACACTAAATTGCGTCATGGCTTAACCTTCCGGCGGGCGCAATACTAATCCTAACATGAGCGGGCGCAAGGCATCTGACAGATTAAGTGCAGAAAAAGGGATGAAACTAAGTTTCTGTATATTTTAGACTCTTATTTATTGTTGCATTGTCTTTTTAAAATAGTTCTACGAAATTTTAGAAACAAAAACTGGCTCACAAAGTTTGATACCCTTCAAATTTTCAATTTTCTAAGAATATTCCGCTTTCAATGGCTTCAATATTTAAAAAACCTCCAACAACTCGACCGCTTAAAAAATGTGAGCTTATTTTACTAAAAACACACTATTGAACGATTTGGTGAACCTAAAAGTCAACACAACGTTATTACGCAATGTGAAGAGTATAACATATGGAAATTTTCATAGAAAAGGAGAAAATAACACAATCGGGCGCAATACATCTGAGAAAATATTTCATCCCCTCCCGCCCCTCAGACATATGGTAGATAGAAACTGAAAACTGCTTTGGGTAGTTGATCGATAAAGATTAAGCTACTGTGAGTTTCAGATCTCTCCGTTTTCATATCGCTGATTGGCGCAACAAAAACTGGCCACTTAATCTGTCAGATGCATTGCGCTCGCCCGAAGGTTAAGGGGGAGGGGGTGGAAAAGGAACGAAAGTTTTTTTGCAAATATCTGTAAAACTGTGAGTCTGACCGCAAAACGTCTTGAGTACGAAATGAGCTACATAAAATGACCTTTGTAATGATATATAATACTCTAGACATTTTCTCAGAAAATTATACCCTAGACCCAAAAGTATAATAGTGAATTTACATTTTTTGAGTTTTAGATTTCACACTGTAACTCTTGATAGAATAGACCCAGAGTCACAAGATTTTCTACATAATATTTCAAACAATAAGGCGTGCATGTAGCTTCTTTTTAAATTAAGCCAGGCACATCAAATTCCGTGTGATTCCTAGCCTAAGCCCCATTATGCTCCCCACCAAAAAGTATTACCATCCGATCAAAACTAAGGGTACCCCCCATACAAAGTGAACAAAAAACCCAAAAAATGTCACATTTTTTCAATTCTAAATTCTCTGTAAAATAGAAAAAAATATTTAGCTCTAAGAACGCCATTATAAAAGTTAACTGTAGTCTTCTGAACGTATCTTCAAAAGTTTGTACGGAAGCGTACGCAACAAGAGTAAAAAAAAATTGGGTTTAAAGCTTGGTGTTGCCAGTTCTAAGGCTGTTTGCGAATATATCGAGTAACGTGTACTAGCAACCTTTAAACCCCATTTTTCGTACTTGTAAGGCACGCTCTGGTACAAACTTTTGGATATACATTCAGATAAAGACGATTTAAGAGATAAATATATTTTTTTTTATTTTAGATAGAATTTAGAAGCGAAAAAATCTGAAATTTGTTAGATTTTTGGTTCACTTGGTATGGGGAGTACCCTTCGTTTTGATCGGATGGTAATAATTTTTGGTCGGAGCCATTCAACTTTTGGTTCAAATCATAAAAATGTTGTTAGCAATATGTGGACAAAAGTGTATGCAGAGTTACAGTGCGTAATGTAAGACTGAAAACATTTAAATTCACTATTATACTTTTGGGTCTAGGGTATAATTTTCTGAGAAAATGTCTGCATTTAAGATTCCAAATTCGACGATTTCAATGCGTTGTGTTTTCGTGCGGAGTTCCATAACTTCCTAGAAAAAAGTAATATAAAATATCGTATACTGTCGCAGTGACAATGAAATAAAATGTGGCATTGATGGTAATGCCGAAATTTTGGAAATTAAACATTTAACCTTCGGGCGGGCGCAATGCATCTGACAGATTAAGTGACCAGTTTTTGTTGCGCCAATCAGCGATATGAAAAGGGAGAGGTCTGAAACTCACAGTAGCTTAATCTTTATCGATCAACTACCCAAAGCCGTTTTCAGTTTCGATCTACCATATGTCTGAGTGGCGGGAGGGAGTGAAATCATCTCTCAGATGTATTGCGCCCGATTGTGTTATTTTTCCTTTTCTAAGAAAATTTCCACTTCCCATTGCGAAATAACGTTGTGTTGACATTTAGGGTCACCAAATCGTTCAAAAGTGTGTTTTTAGTAAAATAACCTCACATTTTTTAAGCGTTCGAGTTGTTGGAGGTTTTTTAAATATTGAGGATATTGAAAGCGGAATATTCTTAGAAAATTGAAAATGTGAAGGGTATCAAACTTTGTGAGCCAGTATTTGTTGCTGAACTTAATCTGTCAGATGCATTGCGCCCGATCGTGTTAGGATTAGTATTGCGCCCGCCGGAAGGTTAAGTCCTTTTATTTCAGGAAATTTTCTGGAATAAATTCTTCTACATGTGCGTGGAAATAATGAATTACACTCTGTATATTTGGCTCTTCATTTACTTCGACCACACTAAATCAAGAAATTAGACCCGAATATGCCCACAATATAGAGTTACATTTACGGCACAAACAAAATAATATATTCGCCATAACATGTGCACATCCATGCATGGCGGCAATAAATTCGATATATACGAACAAATCAATAAGACGTTCACATAAAGCTGCCAAAACAATTCAACGATGTCGGATCGGATCGTCCATGCCAAAAAGGGCTCTCTCTCTCTCTCTTTTTGTGGTAAATCGAGCACACACATATGTAAAGGTTATAAATCAGTCAAAGCTACTTGCGTCTCTGGCCGCCCAACGTATTTATGTGAAGGACTTTTGTAGTCTCTCCGCTCCTTCTTTCTCTCTGGCTGTTGTCCGATATCTTTTTTTCATCAAACTAATTTACAGAGTTAAAGTGCCGATACCGTGCTACTGAACTGAATAAAAATATTTGTCGCCCGGCCAATGTTTGTCCTTTTTGTTGTATTTCGATACAATTCGGTCAAACGTCAGCCATTCATATACACTTTTACAGTTGAGAAAGACGATGACTTTTTTATATCATTCACTTTTCCGCTTTATCCCCATTCTGTTTCCGGTATGGTTTAAAATTTGAAAATCTGTTTGCTTATCAATTTCCTGTGAGGATACACGGATATATTTACAGCTTCCGGATAAATACAAATAAACAAGCAGTTGAACAAAAGAAGAAGAAAATATGTATCTTTCTCCACATAGTATACATAATGCTGGCGGGCGTATCGATGTTATCTTTGTGGTAAGTAATGGCCGAAGAAGTCGACATGCCAGTTTATCATTGCCAAGGAGGACAGTTTTCTGGAGGTATCCTAAATTTTTCCATTTCTTTTGTGATTGTTGATTCGTGAAATTAATAGGTATAGCGTTTCAAAATAATATTGAATATTTTTGAATTTCATGACCTTATTTGTAACACTGTGTTTATTTTGCGGCTGAGATTGCGAGTAGCCCTGGAAAGTCAGAGTCATTAAATTTGTAGGTACACGTATGAATTATGCAACATTTTAGAGAGTTTTAGCAAGTCATAAAACGGATGTGGTGTACGAGTCGGAATTATACGTATTGAATAACGTGACAAAGCTATGGATTATTTATCATTGCATCGAGTTCTTCTGGTTTAAACTAAGCAAAACACACCTTTCACGGTATCCTAGGATACGCAGTCAAAGAAATATTTCAATTTATATTTATCGTTTTCAGAAATTTGACCGTTTGCTAAAACTCTCTATTACAGGAAAATAGTACGACATTATATAGTTTGACATTCCATAGGAAAATTCGCTTGCCTACCGTATACGAGACAGTATCATAATTTTTCATGTCGCTAGTAGGCATGGGGTTTATAATCACGGCAAATAATTTCGCCATTTACGACTGTTTACAGCAGTGGTTCTAAACCTTTTGCACATGAGGGACCACTTGATCAAACTCGTTAATTGTTGCGGACCACCAAATTTCAATTCTGATAGGAACAACTCAAATCATGAAATCTTGTACCGAAGACTACTTCTTGCGGTGACCTGTACTGTACCTTGGATATATCAATAGGGATACTAAAAGAATTAATTCAATTTACCTTTGGAACGCAACTTATTGTTGTCTTGTCAGTTGACGTTTTCGATTAGAAAAATGTGAAAATAACGCCAAACGGATATTGCTGCTTTTAACCCTTTAACGACCACAGGCAAAAATGTTTGCCCGGAGTTTTTTGGCATTTACAATTTTTCACGTAAAAAATATAACAAGATACACTTAAAGAAATTCATAAAGGGGAGTTGGGGCAACAACATTATTATGGTTATAATTTCCAATTTAAAAGGTTTTGCCCCCAGGGGCCCCTAAAGTTAAGTAAAAAGTAGTCGCAGTTCAATGGGCTGTATTGTAACGGTAAAAACGAAAAAATGGATGAAGGTCAAATAGTGCATTTGGTCTATCCCTTCCCCATGCAAAATTGCAACGTTCGAGGTTTTTGGAAGTTCAGTGAACTCATACAGCCCTAACATAAGTTTGGCAAAAATACATTATTATATCTTATCATATACACTCAATTGTGGTGAGCTTATCGAATTTGCAATGGGGAAAATTTAAATAATTTCAATAATGTGAAAATTTCATAAATGTGAAAACCTTCTACCTCGCGACAGCCGGTTTTTTCAGTAACCAAACGAAATATAGAAACTAATGCTTTACGAATCTAGTGATTATGGCGCAAAAAAGTCGTAAAATTAGCAGACCTGGAGATCTCCAAATCAACATACCGTCAACTAAATTGACCACGTCCTCGTCTGTAACAGATGGGCATCGAGCATCATCGATGTTCTATCCTATCGTGGAGCAAATATGGATTCTGACCACTATATGGTGAAGGCGACTTATAGGTGCAGAATTTCTTCGGTGCATCATTCGAGATTCAACCCGGCAAAAATTTTTGCGGTTGACAAATTATCGGAAGATTTCACTGTGGTTGCTTATAGGACTGCCCTTGAGGAGAATCTGATGCCCTTGCTAAATAACATCAGCAACGAAGGCGCCCTTTAGATCTGGGATACACTCAAAGACACCATCAAAGGGGTCGCAGAGGAGGTTGTGGGCTACAAAGCCCGGAGAGCCCGAAATTATTGGTTTGACGGGGAATGTGAAAATTTGGTAGATGCGAAAAACGAAGCATATCGGGAATGGACCGAACGCGCAACTAGAGCCAATAAAACCAAATATGACGAGCTTCGACGATTTTCGAATAGGTTAATTAGGCGTAAGAAACGTGACGAGCAGTTGATGCAAATAAACCAAAGACTAGCTAGTAGGAACAGTATAGACAAGCGTACAAGCTAATTATACCCTATACCCATAAGATGGTATAGGGTATATTGTTTTTGTTACGCCAATATTATGTAACACCTCAAAGGAGCCTCCGGAGGTATGGCAAAGTATATAATATATAAGTCTGTCTGTCCGTGTGTCTGTCTGTTAGCACGATAACTCCCGAAATAATGAAGCCAGGAATTTGAAATTTGGGTCAAATGTTTGTTTTGCTAAAATCTTGGACGGTATTGAAAATGGGCCAAATCGGACCACGGGTTCCCCTTCCTCCCATACAAACTACCCCTCCTTGATATTTTAGT
This sequence comes from Microchrysa polita, assembly GCA_949715475.1. Lineage (NCBI taxonomy): Eukaryota > Metazoa > Arthropoda > Insecta > Diptera > Stratiomyidae > Microchrysa > Microchrysa polita. The sequence continues at coordinate 63,133,715 of OX454417.1, forward strand.
TCGGCCATAACTTTCGGTAGAATATCGCTATCGACTTGAAATGTTGATATATGCTTTGAGTTGATGGAAAGTGGAGTAGGTCTGACTACTCCTACCCCTACAAAGTTATATTCTATTGATAGAATGTCGCGAAAACCTTCAAATTAGTATCAAATGGTAGCCGATGGATGCCTTGATAAGATAATAAAGATGTGCCAGGTCCGACCCATCTACCCCTCCCTGCACTACAAAAAATATGAAATTGAATATTTTGTGTTTTGCGTGCCTTCTAGGTCTGTACATGGGTATAGGGTATACACTCATCGTGCTATTCGCACGATTGGAACTCGGTCTCGTTAATTCAATTAAAAGTGGATACCAACCCAGGACCAGCCTCTGTAAGGATAAGGATGGCAATATCATTAGCGACACCGATAGCGTTGATAAACGCTGGGCCTCACATTTTGAAGAGCTCCTTAATGTTCAACCGAACAACCCCACACAAAAAGGCCTGGAGCTGATGGCTGAAACAGGCCCTCCCGTTCAACCTCCAACAGAAGACGAAGTTGATCTCGCCATGCAAGCACTAAAACATAATAAAGCCCCGGGCGCTGAAGAGATTCCACCTGAACTGCTGAAGCATGGTGGGGAGAGCCTTGTTAAGGCTATACACACACTTATCGTTAAAGTATGGAATGACGAAATAGTCCCAGAAGATTGTCGCAAAAGTATCATTTGCCGAGTCCACATAAAAGGGAATAAGTTTAAATGTGAGAACCACAGAGGCATCTCATTAGTTTGTACGACTTATAAGATTTTATCTAAGATTGTAGATAATAGAATTAATCCGTACGCAGAATAATTCATTGGCGAGTACCAAGGCGGCTTTAGACCTGGCCGTTCGACGACAGGTCAGCTTTTTACAGTTAAGCTTTTACTCCAGAAGTGCTGGGAATACAACATCGACGTATACCAAATATTCGTCGACTTCAAGCAGGCATACGACAGTATCGATCGAAGGGTACCGTACAACATTTTGCTGCATTTTGGAATACCGGCTAAGCTAGTGCGACTCATAAGGATGACGATGACTAATACCGTCTCGCAGGTCAGAGTTCAGAACAGACTATTTGAAGCTCGTACTAAACTCAAGCAAGGCGACGGGCTGGCGCCAATGGCGCCGGAACAGGGGGGGCAGCGGGGGCAACTGCCCCCTCAATATTTTGGCTAAAGGGGCAATAAGTACTACATATATTGCACTATATTAAAAATGAAGAATAATTTATTTTATATTTTTATACATATACAATGTACATATTCAATTTATTATTCTAGTAGTGGATATTTTTTTTCCATGATGTAATATCTGGTTCGCAGAAAGTTTCATACGTGCATCTAGTGCATGTATACTACGAGTATGTACATGATCATTCCATTTTCATTTCTTCTGCGTTAACAAGAGTACCCCGACGACAAGGCGAACCATAGCGAAACTATTGACCGTTGGTCAACGAAAACGAGTTTTTCATTCTCCTTGTCAGAAAACCGTGCTCACGGTAGAGAATCTCACAGTAAGATTGGGCTGCTATGCTCGATTTCGATATTTTTGATCTTCGCTCACAGTTTAACTCTTTTGAAGAGTAGGACGGGAGCTTCACCTATGTTGCGCCGAAATTGCTGATCACTTTCGAAGTATATCGAGCAGAGCAAGTTAATATGGCTAGTAACATTATTTCTGAGCATCAGAAGGGTCGTTCAGTGATTTACGACGTCTTTAACATGGCTACATTCAACAATGACACAAAAACGTCTGATACATCTAATCCTTCTAAATGTTCACAGGGATCGAACAGGGAACTTAGATTCCTCAAAAATCATGAAAGAATTTGTTTCCCGAGGAAACCAGAAAACAACCTTTGGGAAAATCGTTTGACCTTTAATTTTATAAAGCTATATAAAATAAAGAATATGTTTATAATCCATACAACCACTTTGGAATTACAATGGGATCAAAATGGGTAACAAAAAGACACTTAAAGGCTAATCTCATATTGAAGACTATTCTATAGGTGGTTTCCGATCGCTATTGTTCTCTACTTTTTTTCTCCTTTTGTATGTCATACTCTATTTCTCTTCAATTTGAGATATATCCGTAGTTACAGTCAAAGTGAGCCACAACCTCAGTATGAGCTATTCTTTGAACATACATAACTCCTCTAATGAATTCGATAGATATTCATTTTTAGATTGTCGTAATTTAAGAAAAAGCGGACTTTCCACTTTCCTGAGCGGCTCTAGTCTAGAAATGAACATTTCACAAAATTATTAATAGACTATATACTATTTGGTGATTTCAGATTGGAAAGTGTGGTGTAGAATTTTTTTTTGGTTATTTCTTATGTTTTATTAGAGTGCTGAGCTTGAATCCTGAGCTTGCCACCAACATTTCGTTTCAAATCAGGATCGAAACCGCGAAAAAACCCCAAAAAAATTTTGTTTTGTTTTTTGGGGGGCTTAAAACTCCGAAATTATACATTTCACCGATAACCTGTCGTTGAACATGTTAGAAAAAAATATAATTGCGGGTCCGACGCACAATTAATCTTTAAAATGCGTTTATATTTTCAAATCCAATTTTTCAATAATTTCGAATTTTTATGTTTTTAAACAGAAACTTTCGAAAATTTGGCTTTGAGACCTAATTTAGATGTTATCACAATTTAAAAATTAAAATCACCCAAAAATTCCACAAAAAGTGCAAATTTTTACCTCAGTTTTTTCAAATCGAGATTTTCAAAATTTTTGAAAATGTTAATTTAAAATGTGAAAGGGCAAAGTTTTTAAAACTTCCGATTAAAAAACATTAAAAATTACAAAATTTTGATTTTAAAAATGAGACAATTAAGATTAATCATAAATTGAAATTGTTTGTTTGCCTCACTTAATGAAGCGCCCTGTTCAAATGCACATTCTGCACATATAGTAGTGCCGGTCCTATAGCTAGAGGTCCGGTATATAACCGCTTAATTTAATATGAATTTGAGAAAAAATATCTTGCCCCCCCAATAAAAAATTCGTTCCGGCGCCACTGGCTGGCGCCGACGCTCTTCAACCTGGCTCTATAGTATGCAATTCGAGCCATGAATTTGGACAGCAGCGGAACGCTCCTCATTAAATGGACTCAACTAGTAGCGCACGCCGACGACATCAACATCATGTCTCGAAGATTGGGTGATGCAGAAAGCCTTCTGCATAGTCTCAATAACGCCGCCAAAGAAGTTGGGCTACATATCAACGAATCTAAAACCAAGGTCATGATGCAATCAAAAACTAGAACGCCAGTAACTTCAAGCATCTCAGTGGGGGACCTCAATATAGGGTATGTAGACAACTTACCTGGGTTGCAATTTGTCAAAAGACGCCAACGAAACAGATGAGGTTAAGCGACGGATACAACTAGCTAATAAGTTTTATTTTTCGGTCCTCCCAATTATGAATTCGAAGCTGGTGCACAGGAACACGAAACTCCACGTGTATAAAACCATAATGCGACCTGTTCTATGCTATGGCTGCGAGGCATGGACCCTAAGCCAAAACTCTGAACACCTGTTGGGCACATTCGAGCGGAAGGTTCTCCAAAGAATCTTCGGGGCCGTTCGTGAACGACGTGAATGGCGCATCCGGTACAACCTTGAGTTGTATCAGCTGTATGATGGGCTACAGGTGTCGAAAATCGTGAAATTGCAGCGACTGCAATGGGCGGGACATGTACAAAGGATGAACGTCGATCGCATGCCCAAAAAGGTGATGAAAGCGCAACGAGTGGACGGAGCCAGATTGCATGGACGACCGAGAGCCCGATGGGAGCATTCTGTATGTGAGGACGCCCACCAGATGCTAGGCTTTCGGAACTGGAGGACAAGGTCTCGGGACCGCGACAATTGGAGGTTTTCAATCCAGACGGCCAAGGCCCGACGTCGGGTTATCGTGCCATAAAGAAGAACAATTATATGTGTCTGAGTAAAGTGAAAGCTAAGGCGGTAATTTTAGGGGCGGCATTTTTAACTTTATTTAAACACCTTTTCTTTTTGTCTACTTTCCTTGTCTTTTTCTGCCGCTCATACATGGAGAAAAAGAATTACAACTTGCCCAGCTGGTCATTTTTATACCCTTCGCTCATAGAGTGAAAGGGTATATTAACTTTGTCATGAAGTTTGAAACGCATTGCAGGAAGCATCTCCGACCATATAAAAAGTATACATATATGATCAGCATGACTTGGACTTGAATTAATGTGTCTTAATCAAAGCAACAACAAAGGTCAAAACAAATGAGATCGTACTATGGGGCTATACTACCGCATCCCTCAATAATATTTTCTGAGTAATTTTTATTTGCCCACTTACTCCAACCAAACCCAACACAAATATTGTTTTGTCGACGGAACGGAACTTTTGTGAAGACGGAAGGAAAATAATGGGGACGGGGCATTAAATACAAGTCGTAGGTAGGCCCGAAAAAACGTTTACCCCGGAAGAGAGCGAAGGGTATCCACATTTTTTTTTAAATTGAATTTTGAAAAAAAAAGTGAAACTTGTTAGAATTTTGGTTTACTTTGTATGGGGGGACCCTTAGTTTTGATTGGATGGTAATGATTTTCGTTGCTGAGCATAATGGCGCGTAGGCTAGGCACCCCACCGAATTTGATCTGCCTGGCTCAATTTGAAAAGAAGCTACAAGTATGCCTTTTTGAGAAATGTTAGGTGGAGTAAGGGGGGCCTCAATGGTCGGAGCACTTAAATTTTTAGTACAAATCAAGTAAATTTTGTTAGTAATATACGGACAAGATCTTCTGAGCCTAGTTTTTTTTCTATTAAAAGTTACAGTGCGAAATGTAAGACTCAAAAAAAGTAAATTCACTATAATAGTTTTGGGTCTAGGGTATAATTTTCTAAGAAAATATCTAGGGTGATATATATCATTACGGAGGTTATCTTGTGTAGTTTGTTTCGTCATTCCGACATTTTGCAGTTAGGCTTATAGCTTTCCAGATATTTGCAAAAAACTAAATGTTCACCCCTTTGCAACCCCGTCCCCTCTTAACCCATGACGCAAATAAGCGTAATTTTTTACTGCGTACATTGGACAGTGTATTCAATAATTTGGCATCAAAATTTATTTTTTTTTATGTTTGGGTTTTAGGATATCTGTACTATACCTACTATATGAGATCTCGAGAGAGAAATGCATAGATACAAAAGGGTACCTCCCAATATTTTTGATGACACAGCATACGATGCGGACATGGCACATATTCGCACAACCCTTGTGAATCGGTGCGGAATAGAGTCCTCTCAGGGGTACCACCACCCATATCGCCTGAGGTGACTATAGTCTCCCGAGAACCACAAGACCGGCACTTGAGGCTGTTGTTCGCGCCTTAATTCCAGCAACAGCAAGTACGTAGAAGCAACACAACACCGATTGCTAACCATATTAATGGGGAGAACCGAAAATGGTAGTACCGACAGGTCATCGTTTGTCACATCAACCAGGCTAAAGGTGCGTATAGTTTTTCTTTTCTAATTCGAGTTTTCGTTCGTTTCTGGTCGAAACAACTTCAAATATAGAACCTTCCGAAGTTATTGACCTACTAGGAGCTTAGGCGAACAAGTAAAATTTAACGGGATACTCGCATTTTTGTTCCATGTCCATTTGTCTACAGAGTTCAGAGTCTTAGCTATCACCGTTTGGAAGTTCGAGTCGCTCAAGGATCCCACAAAAAGTGTTCAAGCTTTGACCCCGTTGTCTGGTCAATGTATAATTTGTATAATGTTTTCAAAAAACCAATGGTGAAGAAGTTTTAGAACGTTCTGTAGTTGTTGATAATTTTCTTAGCCAAAAACCTTGCAAATGCAAAAGCATGGAATTTGTGTGTTTCAGGAAAGAGGTCGTGGCTCCTGCTGTAGCGTTGATATCCGTCCCCAGGGATACTAATAAGTCCAATAGGGCTTTACCAATGATGTAAAGACTATACTTCCTTTGAGCGCCGTTAATAGCGCTTACAGCTTCCGGTCGGGATGAGCTTGAAGGATCAACGTTGTTTGAGGACCTCCATGAAATACTCTCTCCCATAGATACATATATGGATCTTTTGCTTGAAATGTATTGAAACCCTTCTATGGAAACGAATTTCATTAGTAATTACATTTTGCAAAATTTTCCTTTCAAGTATCAGATGCTGATATCTAGGCCTGTTCGGTACCGAGATTTCAGTACCGGGTTTCGGTTTTTTTCAATACCCGGTACCACAAGCACAACAGTACCTCAAGAGTCAGGGAAGCCGACTCAGGTTTTTTTTCAGTACCGACGGTTTTTTTTTAACTATAAGCCGGTTTTTTTGAGTACCGGGTTAAAAACCGGTACCAAAAAACCTGAAAAAAAAAAACCGGCTCATGGTTGAAGTGAATCGTTCTTTTTAACTCGGTACCAAAAAGCCGACTCGTCGGTCGGTATTTTTTAACTCGGTACCAAAAAACCGGGATATCGGTACTTTAGAATATCGGGTCCGGTACCAAGTGAACACCGGTTTTGTACCGGGATCCCGTTTTTGGAACAGGCCTACTGATATCGTATTCTCATATTCAATAAATTGATAGTCCAATATCATCATCTAAAGCACTAGAGAAAAAATCACAATCTTTAATGAAACTCATCGGACAAGACATGCACCGGACTGCCTGGCCATCTCGGCAACTTAATAATTTAATATACAACGTCGTCCTTCACTTTTTGCGAACGTAAAATGTGCTCGCATAATAAAGTTTCCATTTTCCGAGCGACACAGGAGATAACTTTTTTCATCACACGACACTCTGCACTGCTGCTGTCATTCCACGTACAGTCCGCTCGTATTGAATTTTTGAAATAGCCTGCAGCTACTTGTCTTCTGTTCGTTTTGTCCGAACCTAGTGCTAGACATGAACGGAAGGATATTCCAAAGTGATGCACTCTGTATATAGTTTGGTCCTGTATCGCTCTTTTTTTATTTTCTATTATTACTCCTGCATCTCTTTTTGTAGTTGTTGTTGCTGCCTTTTCCTACTTCTACTGCTGCTGCTGCTCATGTTGATGATGCTGCGTGGTTGCCTGTGGACGTCCCAACTTTTGAACTTTTAAATAACGCTGCTCGAGATGCGCTTGACACTGTACACCCTCCGAGGCGATTTATTGTCCGATCCGTTGCGAGAAATCCGCCACCTCTTACGTCCTTGACTCTGACGTTTTATGACAATTCGCTCTAAAAGAGAGCGCCCGTCCCGTACAATCTTCGGCAGGAAGCTATGGTACAAGATAAGAGATTCGGAGGAGAGTTAGATATAGTGCGATGTTGAGCAACTTGTGTTTGGTAGCTCAAGTGGAGAAGGACAAAAAAAAGTTGAAAGCAAATAGAAACAAAGAAAGTATATTGACGGCAAGATGGTTAACTTGAGCGTAGTCTAAAGATTTAGTGTAATCTGAATGAAAACAAAAAAAGTATTCAAATCGCCTTGGGTGAATAGCAGAAGTGTTTTTAAAAGAGTTTCGTATTGAGGGCGAAACGTCAGATTTTAAGTGTTTTTCTGTTGATCTCTTTATCCAGATAAATGCTGTTTGTGAAAGGCTTGACCGTCCATCCACAGGAATTTTCATTTCAAATAAGACCATTCTCAATAACAGTGACAATGCATAATGCCTTTCCCAAAATAAACGGATTTTTTCGTTGGACATGTCCAAACACCAATTCATTGCAATCGATTATGGTCGTTGAATTCATAAGGTGATTTTACTATCCTCCATTGTACCCATCCTATCAAAGAATTGATAAATGAACAAAGACGATCCAATCTGATATCGAAAAGATGGACATTCGTCCTATATACGACAAAATTAAAACAGCACATTTCCCCATTGGTTTATTCAAATGGAAAATGCTGTCAGGACATGCGACAGAGGATGTTCGTTGCTTCAATTCTCTTCAGATACTGCGTTACTATGCGGATGCGGACGTAAAGCACTTACTATACTGACAAAATACATGGAAAATAAAAATTAAATCCCTGGACAGAATAAGGGTCAACGAGTTTAGAATTTCTGATAAGGTTCTTTCGATTGCTTCCGGTTTTTATTGTTTTCAAGTGCGGATACTACCGAACGGTGCCGAAACATATACCCTGCTCGGCCTCCACACTACTCCTTAGGGATTCCCGCGCAGTCCGTTCGAGAGCACTAAAAGTATCGGATGCTGCACGTAATCATAACTTACGGCTCGTGAAGCTATTACGAGACGTGCTCCTACTGCCGCTATATCCAGAAGGACATGCTTTCAGGGTCGGTTTTCCTTTCGTCTCCATATTGGCGGGTGGACCGTTTGCTGGTCCCTTTCTTTGTCCATTTCGTCAGTTGGTGCGTTTTGGGGTGAAAAATGCCTTTCAACCGTTCTCCCTAATTCTTCTATGGTACTTTTTTTCTGAAGCTCTTCTCGTCTATATGTCTGGGTCAGTTTTTCTTTATGTCGACAGGATGAGCCCTTTTTTCAACAGAGTGTCCATCGTGTCTCTTAGAGGTTAGATTGGTGCCTGTACAAAGACGACGATGCACACGACGACGAATTGAACAAGAGACAAAGGATTACGCCAAGTTAAGAAGCAGGCGAGTAAAAGAAATGGTTTCTTTGCGGTTTGAAAGGGACGAATGAATGAGAGCAAGAAAAAAAAAAGATTTGTCCGACAGGACTGTCCTTGTTTTCAATAAATCAAATGCGGCTTTGCACAAGATTAATGAGGGTCGTCTGATGAAAATTTCTTGATATCCGAGCACTTGATTCTAAATGTCAATTATTGTTACTTGAGTTCTCCACTTGCTCAGATGGACTTTGGGGAATGGGTGGGGCGCTATATTTTTATTATCCGCATGTGCTGGGTGCAGTGGCGGCTCGTGCCCTCCTAAATTGGGGGTTCACAAATGAAACAAATAAGAGCAACTAATTCTTCAAAATTATGTAAATATCTACCTAACTTCACTAACCCTTTGTCCTTGTATTTTGTACCTTTTCAACATTTTTTTCAATTGAAGAATTTCCTTTTTGGCTTCATTAGCCGTTTCGTCTATTTTTATACATATAGAGATTTTTTTGTGGTTAATATTATTAAATTTTCGGCCAATCAAAATGATCGAATTTAGGTAGATACGAAGAGAAATATCTTGAAGGAGATCCCAAAGTGCAACAAATATAAATTAATATTTCCTTTCTGCTAATATGGTTACCGATACCGCTTTTCAATTGACGTTAATTCAATAAATTAAAAATTTAACGATTTTTCAATAATTTCTCGAATAATAGGTACACAATAGTTAATATCAGAGTTCTAGTTCCAAAAGTTCATTTTCGAACCACTTATATCCGAAATTATTTTTGAACGGATTTTTAATCAGTGGAGTTTTAAAAGCAACACATACTAAGGATATAGCTCTAAAAGTGTGTACAAAAATTGTGCAACATGGGCCGAACCATTTTTAATTACAAAATAATCACGATTTTGCTGATAACACTACATCATCCATACATGTTTCCAAATTCTAAATACATATAAATTTATAAATATTGTTTCCTACATAGCCATAATTAATACAAATGTATTACTTTTACCTTGATTTTTAAATACATATGAGCCTATACCTTTCCACATCAAAAAGAAAAAACGGAGCGATTAATACGTAATCATATAAAGATTAATAAAAACAATGCTAAATGCATCAATTCATAAAAATCAACAGAAAAAACCTCACCGATTCTCAAGCTCGCACGCGATTCTTCCACTGTTCGCACATATTTTGTGTGCCCCTACGCCAGCGAGTATGCGTCGATTGATACTATGGGACATCGCATAGGATCGTATGGAAACGGATGACGGGTACAAGCAATTCTAACCGCACGTGCGATTAGAGAATAGAGGTGGCTTGTTGCCTTTGATATGTGTTGACAGTTTCGGTTATTCTTCGCGGGTTTAAGATAGATGGCATAGATTTTTATTAATAATTGAATTTTTGTTATATATTTTATGATAGAAAATTTTACGTAGAGAAGCAATTTTACGATGTGATGGATATGATGAGTGTAGGGGGTTCACGTGCTCATGTGCTCCTAAGGAGTAACCGCCACTGGCTGGGTGCATGGCCGTACAAAAATATTTAGGTAGATAAAGCAACAGCACTTCTACTAGAAACAGTTTTAATAACTCTTCTGTCGGCACCTACTTCAATATGCATATTCTATACCGAATAGGTCTGGCTGGACCTACTGAGAATTTTTTTTTATTTTTTAGAAAAAGTTAAATTTTAATCGGTAGAGTCATTGTAACAGTTCTCTACAATAATTTTTGAACAATAAAAGCAGTTATAGTTTTGCAGATATACTGGAAACGATTTTAAGTAGACATATTTTGAGGTGGTATTACCAGAAACATGATTTTACCTTATTTTCTTCTTTTTTGCTTTTCTATTTTTATGGCGCATATCTATAGTAGAAAGTTTGATCGCATTTCCAATTCCAATACCTTTGGGGAAATATTTGGTGCTTTGTTGGTAGATTTTCCCCCAAATTAGTCTGCATATTTGGGGAAATGGTGGAAAGAAATAGGGAAATCGCGAAAATCATTTCATTCTCAATCTATACTTCGCTACATAATAAGCTCCTCGATAGGAGGTCTGATCAGTAATTTCCATGTCTGCTTTTATGGTGCCTAAAGTTTGACGCCTGTACGATCGAAATTAAGCAAGATAATTGCATTTTTACGTTTGGCAGTCGGTAATTTGCAACAGCTTGGGAACCCTTCTCGATCTTTCGGAAATTTGGTATGCTTGTAGATCTACCTGGGGCTCACATTTCCTTCAAATTACACGGTCACACATTTCAACGGTCTAACTGTCAACGTTAGCCACCGAAAAATTCGTTTTAATGTGTTAAGTTTGACCCGATATTTAGCGAGATAATAACACTTCAATCCTTCATTTTCAATAACTCGGGAACCGACCGAAATTTCTGAAATTTAAAGAAATTTTGTAGAGCTACTTGGCGCATATTTCCTCTAAGTTTACTATATGTTACAGCTTCTCAAATCGCACTTTCACTTTTTCTAACGGAAAATTGCCCATAACTTGACCAAATTCTTGAGCGGAATTGTGAAGATTGGCAAACCTGTAGTTAGAGCATCGCACTGCCCTTGGTGAACATTTCTAAGCTCTAGCTACCAATGATCTAGAGTTACAGTCGTCAAAAGATGCGATTCCCCTATCAATCTCTACCTATAGGAAAATATACCAAAGAAAAGACTCCACGTGGGTCTTGAGATAAAAGTTCTTTCCCAAAATGTGTTCTTTAAATCGGTTAAAATTTGTGAGCTCAGGGGACCGGGATGACATCACTAATACTCTCCTCCAGAAATCTCAAAACCAGATTATACCATCCTTCCACCGCTCTGGAGGTTCTCCTCACATTCCACTCCATAGCTACGTTGAAACTGTGCCTGGAAAGCTACCACCAGCTAAAGAATCGGCGCGAAGGGGAACGTAGTATGGCTGAAGATTTGTGTGGAAATCGAATTCCGCAAGTATGTGTACAGCACTGGGCCTTCGGGAGTCTGGTCACCTTAATTTAGAAAGACCTTCGCAAGTCACTCAACCATAGTGCTTACTAAGGAAATAAAACTGGTTTAAATTTCCTAGAATCAAATCTCAGTTGATTAGGTAATGTTACAACACATAATAAAATTAGACATACCCATTTTCCGAACTTCACGGCTTCCTAAAGAAAAATCTCAAAATTTTTTATTGTTTCCAGTACAAACTGAATTTTAGTGACACTTTTATATCATAAATACGAGAATTTTCAAAGAATTTCATAATTGCACTTTTAACCTGCTGAAAAAAATGGGATGAAAAACGGTAGGTCTGGCGAGACCTATTGGGTATCACAAAGCACTATTAATTGAAATTCGCCAAAAACATGCTGAAAACTTCAAACGATTTTTTCAAATTTTTGCAAAACGCTTCTAAACATATTATGTATTTTAGGATATCATGAAGTATGAAGTCGCTGCGATTTCATCTTCTATACTTTTTTGACCGAAATATAGTGCCTAAGATCTGGCCAGACCTTTGTGCCGACAGAATGGTTAAAGGGCTTCCTATTTATCCGCATTTCGTTGCGGTGCGGCTAGAATCAGGTAAAGCGTAGATAGCTATTTCAGCCTTTGTTGCTGCAGGGATACTGAAATATCTTCGATTTGGGCTAAGCTTTCTCAGAAATCTGGGTAAAAATATTGTTAAGAGTGCACGAAAAAATATGAAAACTAAGTGGTTTCTCTAATCTCCCTTTGTTATACCCCCGAACAAAAGTTTCGCCAAACTGGCAAAAATAGGGAAAGCTGACTATTTGCTTAAGCCTTCCTTTAGGGGTTCTAAGCAATACCCCAGAGTCTACATGCGGGGGGCTACTAGCAATGCTACAGATGATTAAAGACCGGCGAAAACATATTTTTATGAATATGTATTTCGAAAACATGTAATGAAAATTCGGGTATAACAAGCTTGTAGCTTTTACGATAAGGAAACTGTAAAACGGCCAAAATCGATTCGCTAATTCCTATAGATAAAACGTCAAAAAACTGAATACAGTTATAACGGTAACGCATACTGATAAGTCGTATATGACATATTTGTAGCTTGTGAGGTTCCAAGTTTTCATGAATATATTATATCAAATTCGAGACATGAAAATTCAACGTATCGCGAGCCACATCTCGCCAATTCTCGGCTCGGGGTGCAAATGTTTTATAGCTCGCAAGCACGAGCCTAAGGCAAATTTAACACGTTTACTGTCTGGCTGGGTTTCACAGACGACAATACCACCACGTCTTTCATCCGAAAATATCTATATTGATGAGTCACATGTGACTCATAGACATGAACCTAGAGAAACTCTGCATGCACATGTGACTCATAAACGGTGAACGTGTTAATGTTAAAAGTCCTCATGCATTCAGGCGATTATAAGGGTATTAAAATAAACATGAAAAGTCATTTCATTTTACGGGTTTTTTTCGCAGGGGCAAACATTCTGACTCACACAATCATAAAATTTTACAATAACGGTAAATTAAAGCAGAATGTAAAACATGTTTATTTACCGTTATACTATATTATAAGTACTAGAATTTCGCTTTCAAAATTTCGGTAAAGCAAAAGTCTTCACACAAAAAGAAATTGCATCTGCATTTCATTTCAAGTGAAAAGCTATCAACGGTGATAAATTGTATCAAAACTGTCTAAAACTTATAAAAAAAACAGGAGCCCACGGGATTTTTTTTTTTTTGAGAGATAAATTCCGGTTTTTCCCCATGGGAACCTAGTACAAACTCAAAGGAGAAAGTCCCAACATTGTTCCTTCAATTATCAAGACGACTTACGCTATACCTAAATTCGCAAGGTCAGATAAACCACGAGTCGAGTCAATGCTAAATTTTTAACAGTCTGAAGGATGTTTGATGTTGTGGTTAGTGTGCTTCACAGGTAGTGGGTTCGAAACCCATACTGTAAGCAGATTCAGTTTATAATATTTTCCGAATTCACGACATATTTGACGGACAATGAACTCACTCAGATATTAAACGAATACTCATTTCTGGGGATGAATAATTCGGTAGAGCGTGTTGGTAATCTCAACATTTGTACGAAAGATTCAATGTGGGGCTGTCACGCAGTTTATATATTAAATCTTTTCCATTTTCAAATCATTTCTTACTTACTTTGGAGAAGAAGGATAACAAGTGATTCGAAACTGGCTAATTACAGCCAGGTTCAACTGAGAAACGTGACGCTTATAAAAAAAAACCAATCGTTTAAAATTGTCTGGTATAAGTTTTCTAAACATTTTAGTGCTTACAACGGCTCGATGTACTCCTTACTTCAAACTGCATCTTGGAGCAGCAGAAAAAAATTTTCGGAATTGGAGGGGCAGGTATTATTCTCTTCGAACACTTTGCCATACACATATTTCTCAAATCATGTATCTAAAAAAGTAGACTAAGGTGTTTAATTCAAACATTTTCATTTAAGCTCTTCTTGAATTTTTTTAGAATCATCGGATCAAATTTTAGTAAAAGTGCGTTTCGTGTTTCCTATTTCCGTGTCAACTACTGTAGGTGGTCAGGAGTGTGGTTTTTCACAAACCATGTGTTTAGTATGACCAAACCGTGCGATCTGCACATAGTCAGAAAAGCTTAACCTTCGTTATTTTTAACCGTTGGAAGGCTATTCTTTACTTTACACCATGGCAGTCCTCGTAACCATAAATTAGTTTCACCCATATCTGGATTAATTTAATTTAATATGGATATGTTTTGAGGCTTTACTGGGAACACACTTGGGTGAAGTTGGGCTAAGATTGGTTCATAAAGAAAAAACTTTCTTTCGTAGAAGAACCTAATTTTCAGGGGTAGGTTTGTATGTATGTATGTGTTGCAACTCCATCCACTCAGAATGTAGAGCGCACAATAAAAAGAAACTTTTATAGAAAATTTCAGCTCGATAGCTTCAAAACTGAGGGACTAGTTTGCATTAAAAAAGACACCGCTCAATCGATTCCTCCTCTTCCACTGATAAATAATAATTGTACAAAGTTTTCATAGTCGGAGCTGCTTCCTTCTGTGCGTTACAAACTTCATGAAAAAGAATATACCCTTTCACATAGTAACGGGTACAAAATATTCTAATTTAATTTTGACAAGCAATCAAAAAAAAAAGTTCATAGTATAGGGAAATTAAGCAGAAAAAGACGGATTTCCGAAGTAGTACGAAGTTGATTGTGGAATTGCTGTGACAACATCCAGGAAAACTATTCAAAATGTCAAATTCCACGGAAATCCAAGTGAGTTTGTACTTACCATAATGTTATTGCTAACCATTTTTCTTTTTTATATCTTTCGTGTAGTTTGTAAAATGCATAAATGTTAAAAATACTTAAAAAAACTCGATTCCTTCCATTCCATTTTGCTTTTCTTTTTTAATTCCTTTTCAAAATTTTAAATTTGACATTTCGGAACGGAACGTATGTGACCATCTAATAATTGTCACGGCACTGAAAGGTACGGCACGAAACGTAAAGTAAACGTTCTGGTTTGCCCTTTATACTGTATTTGATCCAAAGACAACTAAGTATTTCCATTAAACTTAAGCGTTTCTCGATGAAATCTTGATTGCAACAGGTGACTCTCATACAAAATGGAATTTCGATTTACCGCCACTTCCTTTGACATTTTAAAAAAATTTCTCGGTCTATAAACCTTCTCCAGCGTAAGACGGATTAAATAAAAAACGAATCATTCAAATCAGTCCAGTGGCTTAGACGCCTATAAGTAACAGACTCAAACACACATTCATTTTTATAGGTATAGGGTGCCCCACGACTAATGGTACATACGATAATGGGTGATAGTACAACTTATTTGGGTACAATTAATGTTCTACATGACCCCTCTATCTTTAACCGTTATAAAGTTATAAAATTTTTTGTTAATAGTGTCAGAAAACTCGACTTGTCGAGCAAAATCACTATTTTTCCCACTCCCAAATATTTGATACGAGGTTTGACTTCACTTTCTGAAACTAAACAAAATTCTACATGAAATAACTGTTTTGCCAATTAAATAATTTAAAACCCTCGCATATTCTGCTATCCCTTCTCATAGGGAGAACTTTTGTGTTTGCGATATTTTCCGCTATGTGTCCGCTATATGGCGGACGGTAAGATTAGTTTCGTTAGTGTCGATAAGAAGAGCAAGAAAATTCTTCTTACGAGAGCTGATAGCGTAATGTTCCAAACCCTACAACCGTTCAAACTTTAAAGAAATTCGAAATATGATATTTTCTTGAAAATTCAAATTGTAAAATCGTAACGGTACTTTGAGCTGGCAAATGTGCAAAGTTGACAAAAGTTGCGTCATTACGTTAGCCTTCGAACGACATATAAAAATTAGTGTCTTAGCATTTGGAAAATTGAAAATATTACGTGTTATAGACAAAAAAAAAAACGCGGACCTAAAGCAGAACGAATCTAAATACATACTGTTATGTTTCTCGTCTTTTCTAGACGTTTTAGTGGGTTCGACCGATTTTCGCGTACACAATAATGAATAACACTCGCGTTACTGTAAAACTACTTATTACAAACCACACGGATATACACGGTTTATAATTTTACTAATTACTTCACTAGTTATTGACTCGACATTATTCACTGCTAAAACTAGACTGACTAACTGACTCTAGTCGACGCCCTTATATACCCATTTACACTGTTCCGGAAACTTCGGTGATACACTTTCCAGCAACAGCCAGCAAGTCGTTATGCTGATATGTCTCGCTAGTGGCACTAACGGCGTCTGGTGCCAAGTACGGAAATATACTTTGGGTTGGCGACTAGATATAGTGCAATACTTCAATGAATGGTTGCTAAGATTATGAAATTAAGGTGTCAACAAACTTTGTCCTGGTTATGTTTCGTTACAAATAAAAATGCGAAAGTGTACTTGTTGAAAAAACGGTAATATAACAGTTAACATCCTTGTTATTTTTAAGTGATTTACTCGTTAGTTCATTATTCCGCCAGTTTAAATAGTTAAAATCACCTGATTATCATATTGATCATCATATAATTAATCTGTTGCTAGAACCTTAATATTAAAGCAGCTATTATTATTAGTAGTATGTATTTATTAAAATCGATATTAGCAAAGAAAATATTAGGATAGTACGCTGATATGGTGTTCGTATATGGTGTAGGTTGAGGTAACGGACGCGAAGCAGTTCGCGAGTAAGGTCGTCGCTTCCCCCAAGGACAGCTTCCGGACAGTCGAACATTTGTTAGGACGTTTCGTTTTCTCGAAATTACGAGAAACGGGGAGAACACCGAACCATTGCACGTTGGAGCAAAGTCAACGTATTACGGCAAGGCTGCAAAACGAAATTCTTCGTCACTTCAACACAAAGCCGGCTTCAACCACGAGAACAGCGGCTAGTCAATTGGGTGACCCTCGTACGACGACGACTCTGAAAGAAGAAGTTCTCGGAGATGAATTACTTCTAGAAATTATTCTTACCCAACGACTAAATTCATCCCCGTTCCGCCAGATTCTGGAAACTGAAGTCGTGCCGAAGGTCCTAGATGATATCCCATTAGCTCTATTATCAGAAATTTGGTGGCAAATGGACGGATGTCCGGCTCACAATGGGAGAATTGTTACGGAATTTTTGAATAATGAGTTCCATGAGAAATGGATTGGACAAAACGGGCCTGTCGCTTGGCCTGCTAGTAGTCCCGACTTAACGCCGCTTTATTTCCATGTATAGGGTAGACTCAAAAATGAAGTTTACGATGAACCTATAGTGTCCCAGGAACACCTTCTACAAAAAATTGAAACGGCTTGCAATAATTTGCGCGAAAAAAGGGAAGGGGTGCTTCAGGCGGTGTCTTCTGTAGGTAAAAGGTGCCTGACCGTATCACAGGCCGAATAAACCATGCCATTGAGCGATAGAAGTTATATAGAGAACCATGAGCGAGCGATGCAGATATTGTGCCTGATGTGGTAGCGACGGGATTGTTCAGATAAGCATAATTTTATTCCGACTAGTGACCATGATACTTTGAGTACTCTTTTTCCAGGATAGCAACGGCAATTTCCAAACATCAAAAGAAGTAAGCGATCATCAGAGGAAGCAGAGCGATGCGGCAATTGGAAGCGTAGTCGGCAAAACAAGGGGTGAAAGCTGAACTGGCTGTCATCCAAATAAGAAGTTCATTTCAAATTGCCATTCCCCAAATATACCGCCTAAGCTTCCGTGGACTTTTTTATTTGAAAATTCAATTCAATAATAATTTTTTATGGTTACACTTATTTATGAAGGAAAGAGCACATTAATCAATTTGGCGTCGGTATCTCGCACGATTTTCATGGCCAGAATTCGAGATAGTTAGTACAAAGATGATTCAGATCCCTTCCTTATTGATAGACTATAACATAGGGTAAGGTAAGGAGCTTATGCGAAATTACCAGTTCCGGAAATATCGAAAATCTTCCGTTGGGTTCTTTATATCAAATTAAAGCTTATTTAATTGCGAAATAAAATCTATTCAAGGCATTTTATGTGTTTTAAAAGATATTTTTGAAAATTGTAACGGACCGATTTCGCCTCATACATGGTTTTGGATTTGTTTTTTCATTCTTGCTAATATTAATGATTTGAATTAATTCAAACCATTCATATTTTGGAAAATCCCGCCAAATTCAAAAGCAGACATCTATGTTCCGAAATAGTTATATGCGAACAGCTGGTCTGAAAAATTTTCCCGATTGACCGAGACCAACTTCAGGAAGTCGGGTGACAGATGTCACCTGGGCGACACGTGTTTTTGAGTGGAGTGCAATTTTTTTAACAATGTGGGAGAAGAAAATGAGGAAAACATCGACTTTTTTTGTTGAGTGTCTATTGTGATGTCTGTGGTGTCTTTTTTTTTTGTGGAATGAGGCCAATTAAGCAATCTCGCTCCTCTGTCATAAATAACCATAACGCCGTGTAGTTCTCCGCACCATTAGACCCCCCCCATTCCTGGAGCGAATAATGGGGTGAAGCCCTAAACTTCGCCCCCGGTTTTTGTGTAAGGGGAGGCGCCCTCCGTTATTTGTATTCGGCCGCGGGCGCTTCAGGACAGGTTTTTATTATAAGTTTATAGTGGCCTTAGTTTGGCCGGGACCCGTCGCCATCCGGGTCCACGGAGCAAAAATAGGATGCTAGTTGGCTCTCGATATAATATATCCCCATTTGAACCCCCTTATGAGTATCGCCTACCTCAGGCATGCGATATCCCTTATTTTTTGTAAAACGACAGGGGAAACGAGTATCACAAACCTCACCCGTATCTCCTGAACTGAGCTACAGCAAGCGCATGCCGCTGCTCGCTCGTTGAAGAGTCCTATCGTCATTGCCTAACCTGCAGGGTTATAGAGGCATTGGCTCCGTCCCCTGGGCATCTTCGGATGGCCAAGTCCTTACATTACAAAATGTAAATGGGAAAGCAAATCGCCCGCCAAAAAGTTAGCACAGGGTCCTCAGGGTTACAAATCTGGATTTTAATAGCCAGTATTGATCTAAAACAGATAGGTAAAAGAACGGTAGTGATCCATTTATTCCGCGGTTAGGCCGTTTTTTGTAAAGTTTAACTGAACTGTATATTTCTAAAGTAGAAACATTTCGTTTGTTTAAAATTTTCTTTAAAAATTTAAATTTATAAAATTCTGTTCGCAATCGAAATATCAAATATGTATTTCCATATTTCTGACGTTATACTCAATTCAAATTCAAGCTTTACTTTGGAATACGTCATTTATAAAAAAAAAAACAACATGTCAAATTTCAGCAGGAATTTAAGGCAAAATAGTTATACATGTTGTATCCTCGTGAATACTGTTCGTGTGCAGTCGTCACAAAATTCAATATTCAAATCACATATGAAGTTGGTTGGACGTGCGAGGGAGAATTTCAACTTTTATGTAGGACACAATCCACAGCCATAGTAGCTACATATAACTATTTCGTACAGGATAGGTGCAGTTGAAAGATTGCTACATTGATTTTGGAATAATGGCCAAACAGATTTTGCATATTGTAGGTAGGTTGCATGGAGTAAATATACATCTCACAAAAACAACTGTGTTGTAAAAGGTGTCCGCTAAAGAAAAAGTCATCAGCCGCAAAAAGGATTGATATAAATACATTCCCGCCAAAATACTCGCATCTTGTCTCAATGATGGTGGTGGAGCAAATTTTTTTCAACGCTATTTGGCGGGGAGCTTGAATAAGGTTAATAACAGAATAAAATCAATGTTAAGAAATTTATGAAAGAACTTTTATCGTATAGAAAAAAAAAACGAGTTCCATACGAAGGAAAGCTAAATAAGGTTCTAAAACGCATTTTTATTTTCTATAAGACTGGAAGCTTCAAAATTATCAAGAAAAGAACATAGCAGCAAATAGTACCCTCGTTCAGCTCCCCGCCAAATAGCGTTGAAAAAAATTTGCTCCACCACCATCATTGAGACAAGATGCGAGTATTTTGGCGGGAATGTATTTATATCAATCCTTTTTGCGGCTGATGACTTTTTCTTTGGCGGACACCTTTTACAACACAGTTGTTTTTGTGAGATATCATATCTTTTTGCAGTTTTCGATTTACAAAATTCGTAAATATATTATGAAGACGATATTCATTGCCCTATTGTCACGAATTTGTTTGAGAACAATAAAATTATAAGAATGATAAACCCCTTGCTAACCTTCGTCTCCTTGGTAACCTTGGCTCGCCTTGGTAATCTTAGTAACCATAGTACACTTGACTACTTTGGTGATCTTGCAAACCCTTAGTAACCTCGGTAACCCCGATGGCCTTGGTAGCTCTAGTAACCTCGCTAACCTTGGTATCTTTATACATAACATTAAACTTAATGATAACCCTAACTTTGACCATAACCCTGGCCTATACCTAAACCTCAAACTCAGACTCAACCTTAACCCAAACCCTATCCTTACATTTAACCCTAATAATAACGTTAACTGCGATGTAACAATAACTTTAACCCTATCCGTTACCCTAAACTTGATTTTGACTTTAACCTTAACCCTAAATTGAGTCTAAACCTTTACTTCATCTCTATCACATTCATCCTAATCTTAAATCTTAATTTTTAATGTAACCATTAAGCCTCACTGGGTACTCAATATGTGATTCAAATAACATCCATATTTCCTAAGTTCCACATTGCGCCTAAGACACATAGAGAAAGACATGTACATACATGTGAAAATATCCTTTTATCCCTCATCAAAGGTCCCGAAAACCTGTTGAGTCCTGACGAGCATTGCTTTTACAACAATAAAGTGGTTTCATGACCAAGAATCAGGGATAGCTATGAAATTCACTATATAACTAACAGTACCTTTTTGCCTACCACAACAGGATCAAACCGGGTGGAATTACAAGAATAAATTTACATGCCAAATTTTGTTCAAATTAACTCATCAGAATTCCTTGAAAAATCGATTTTCCCTATGCCATCATCACGTAACTCTGGTTTGAACACAACAGAATACACCGTCTTGACAAAACTGATTTGGTGTCCCAGCGCCATATTTAAGCTTCCACCAAACCAGCGCAGAACGGTAGCGGTACGTGTCAGAATGTATGAAATAGTTTCCGCCGCGGTACACCACGGAGTACTTGTCAATTCTTGTGGTGTGTGTGTTGTGTGTACCGCGTACCGCTACCGCGCTGATTTGGTGGAAGCTTTAGGATCATCGGGATGAATGAAACAGTGCGTATGCTCATCCAATATTAAACTAATATGTACGTACTCGTATATATGAGACGAACCAAAACAGGAACTTTGACCCGCCCCCGCTCTTGCAGACGATATAAAACTGAAAATTTGGATACAAAAGATTGTTCGGTCCTACCAATTATACTATACTATACTATACGATTCTTTTCTAGGCTTTTTTCGGGCCTATCCCCGACTTTTGCAAAATGCTTCTTTTAAAACAAATAAAAAGATTTAAACGAGAAACTCTATGTATTTTTTCACATCTTCCGCTGTATCTTTTTTTCTACTTCACGGATCGGAGGAAACGATAGCCTATGCACACCTTCACGACAGACTCTATCAATGGGAAAAGAGACCAAATCCCGAGATGCCCTCTGCAAGGCTGTAGCCCTGTCAATGAACGACAAGAACAACGAGAACAACGAGAACAAGATTTTTGAAAAAATGCGATTTTCAAACTCTTATATCTCCGGTGTTTCTCATCGTATCATCTTGAAATTTTCTACACTCACGACGGCGCGAGCGACAACGCTTACCGAATTTGAAGACTCAGGACCAACCAGGGTCCGAGCTACAGAGGTCCGAAAACCCGTACTTGTTCCGTCGTGTAAACATAGTCTTAGTCGCTTTTCACTTTTTATTTGTTCAAATTTCTTCGTTTTTCTTTGGCGTGCGGGACGCTCCCGCGTCCCTAGATATACATAATTGAATGAGTTGGTTTTTTGAAATATAAAATTATATTTACGTAGTTACGTTTATGAAAATTTCTAATAGAGTCTACAGTTGAATCGACAGTCTTATGATCTTCATCTTCCTTGCTTCGTTATTTAAACTTCTCCTAGATGGTGTTGTGTCGATCGGCCTGCATCTTAGGCACTTCAACCGTTCAGGCAGCAGCCTATTTCTACAGGCACTTCTATCTTGTATAGTGTCTTCGCAGACTAAATCGATAGTTTTATAATGCAGACAACAAATGAGTCTCATAAATAGGCCACTTAGGGCCGGATGTACAATCATCGTTTAACTAATGGTTGTCAGTTAAACCGTCGACGGTTAAAAAATGTGTGAAAAAGTTAAACAGCCGTTTAAACTACGAATTATCCTTATAGCTGGTTCACACTAAAATCAAATCATATTTGGTATAAATTAAAACAGTCAAAACCGTATTAGATGGGTTTGAGTCCTATGTCACTAAATTCAAAATGTATTATAGAGTACACTTCAATTATTAAAGTTGCATTACAATATGGGAAAACTGTTAATTAAATTTAGATTTTGATCATTTTTTTCAACAGTGTGAATCCCTTATTATTAAAAAAAAACAGTAGTTTAACTAAATTTCTCTCAATTGTAAACAACTAAGGTTTCTATGGAAACATGTGTACGAATACAGTCGAACTAGCCTAAACGGACACATAGCTTAACTTTTATTTTCACCAAATTTTTCTTACATATCCTGCAAAGTTCTCTGTCGCCGTGATGGTTCGGTCGCCACTCTGTGAAATAGACACTCATAGAGAAACGAGTATCCAAACTCGGCACGACTCGTCGCAAGTTTATTATTCAGAAGAAGGTGATAAGAAATATTCTTATCGTAGAATAATAAACTAACAATGCGACTAGGAAGTGGTATGGCTGACAACCGTATCACACTCCGAATTCAGTTGTCTTTGTAACGTTGATGACTACACTCGGTAGTCATCAACGCACCATGCTCCACTAGGAGTTAAGGAGTTACGGTAATCGAGAGAGATCATGCAAAAAAAAAAGTCCTGACACTCCCATGGCCAGAAACGAATGCAATATTTTTCTGGCACAAAAAATGTACTTTTAAATTTTATTGTTCATCATCAATGTGGCACGATAGCCCGACGTCGGGCCTTGGCCGCCTGAATCGTTGACCTCCAATTGTCGCGGTTACGTGACCTTGTCCTCCAGTTTCGGAAGCCCAGCAGCTGGTGGGCGTCTTCACCTACGGAGTTCTCCCAGCGAGCTCTCGGTCGTCCACGCAACCTCGCTCCGTCAATTCGTTGTGCGTTCATAACTTTCTTAGGCATGCGATTGTCGTCCATCCGTTGTACATGCCCCGCCCATTGCAGACGTTGAAGCTTCACAATTTTCGATACTTCCAGCTCATCGTACAACTGATACAACTCATGGTTGTACCGGATACGCCATTGGTCTCGCTCGCGAACGGCCCCGAAAATTGGCCGAAGGACCTTTCGTTCGAATCGGTCTAGCAAAATTTCGGAGCCTTGGGTAAGGGTCCATGTTTCGCAGCCATAACATAGCACGGGTCGGATGATCGTTTTGTACACGCGGAGCTTCGTGTTCCTGTGCGCAAGTTTCGAATTAATTATAGGGAGGACCGAGAAATATGTCTTATTGGCTAGTTGTGTCCGTCGCTTAATTTCGTCGGTTTCGTTGGCGTCCTTTGATAAGTTTATAAGTTACAACCCAGATAGTTGAAGTTGTCTACATACTCGATATTAAGGTCCCCCACTGTGATGCTTGAGTTTGCTGGCGTCCTTGTTTTCGATTGCATCATGGCCTTTGTTTTGCTTTCGTTGATATGTAGTCCAACTTCCTTTGCGGCGTTATTGAGGTTATGCAGAAGGCTTTCTGCATCACCCAACCTTCGAGACATGATGTTGATATCGTCGGCGTACGCTACTAATTGAGTCGACTTGATGAGTAGCGTTCCGCTGCTGTCCGTATTCATGGCTCGAATCACATACTCCAAAGCCAGGTTGAAGAGCGTCGGCGCCAGCCCGTCGCCCTGCTTGAGTCCAGTACGAGTTTCAAATAGGTCAGTGAGTCGGTTCTGCACTTTGACCTGCGAGACGGTATTAGTCATCGTCATCCTTGTGAGTCGCACTAACTTTGCCGGTATACCAAAATTCAGCATAATGTTGTACAGTACACTTCGGTCGATACTGTCGTATGCCTGCTTGAAGTCGACAAAGATTTGGTATACGTCGATGTTATATTCCCAGCACTTTTGGAGTAGTAGCTTCACTGTGAAAAGCTGATCGTTCGTTGAGCGACTAGGTCTGAAGCCGCCTTGATACTCGCCAATGATTCGTTCTGCGTACGGATTAATTCTCTTTTCAAGAATTGTCGATAATATCTTATAGGCCGTACAAACTAATGATATGCCCCTGTAATTCTCACACTTCAGCTTGTCACCCTTTTTGTGGATTGGGCAGATTATGCTTTTCCGCCAATCTTCGGGGATTACCTCGTCGGTCCATATTTTCAGCAGTAGCACATGTACAGCGTTGGTCAGGCACGTTCCACCATGCTTCAACAGTTCCGCTGGAATCTCGTCAGCGCCGGGCGCTTTATTATTTTGAAGCGACTGTATGGCAAGACTCACCTCCTCTACTGTTGGGGGTAGAACGGGAGGGCCTGGTTCGGCTAACCGCTCAAGAGCTGGCTCCGCGGGGGATGTTGATGGTGCATTGAGGAGCTCTTCAAAATGCGAGGCCCATCGTTTGTTGACGCTTTCGATGTCGCTGATGATGTTACCATCCTTGTCCTTACATAGGCTTCTCCTGGGTTGATATCCGTTCTTAACATTATTTATAAGTTTGTACGCCTGTCTAATGTTCTTACTGGCTAATCTTTGGTTTATTTGCTGTAACTGCTCGTCAAAATGTTTGCGTTTCTTACGTCTAATTAACCTATTAGATACTCGCCGAAGTTCGTTGTATCTTTCTTTCTTGGCTCGGGATGCGCGTTGTGTGTATTGGCGATAGGCTTCATTTTTCGCCTCAATCGAGGCCCTGCATTCGTCGTCGAACCAGTCTGCTCGTCTGCGCCGGCCTTTATAGCCCACGACCTCTTCTGCGCCCCCTTGATGCTGTCTTTGAGCTCCTCCCAAAACTCATCGATGCCTAGATTATTGATGTTATCAAGCATGGGCGACAGTTTTTCCTCAAGTGCTGTAGTAGTATAGTATATCAGTACGTGGTCGATTTGGTTCACGGTGTATTCATCTGGAGACTTCCAGGTCTGCTTATGGATTCGTCGATGAGGGAAGCATGTAGAGCTTATGACCAAGTTTCTGCCGCTCGCGAAGTCGATAAGTCGCTGACCGTTGTTGTTGTTTTCGTCGTGGAGTCTATGACCTCCAGTAGTTCCCCTATGCCAGCTTTCATTTCCGACTTTGGCGTTAAAATCTCCTAGCAGCAGCTTGACGTCGTTTGATGGAAGCGAGTCGAAGAGTGTTTCTAGGTCGTTGTAGAACTCGTCCTTAATCGCGTCTTCTTTTACTTCTGTAGGGGCATGCGCATTAATGAGCCAGAGATTAGCGAAACGGGTCTTAATGCGGATCGCACATAGCCGCTCGTTGATGGGTTTGAAGCCGATAACGTGGTTTTTGAGCTGCTTATTCACGATGAAAGCTACTCCAAACTCCTTGTTGTCCTCCTCTTTACTACTCGTAAAAATAGTGTGCGAATTGAGGTCGTTAATCTCGCTTTTGAGCCATTTAGTTTCCTGGATTGCAACTATGCTCAGCTTCGACTTTTCTACCTGATCCAGGAGGGCCCTTAAGGCCCCCGGTCTATTCAGGGAGCGTACATTCCAGGATCCGAAAGAGTAATCAGTTGTTCGTTTGCGGGGTCGTCGTTGTTTTGTATCCGTCCAATCCGAGGCTTTTGTTTCAGGTTTCTTGACTTGAAGTTTTTCTTAGGATGAGTTGTCGGCACATCGCTAAACCATGATAGGGTTTAATCGTTTAGCAAAGGCCTTCATGGGCATGCCTCGAAGATGCTGCTTTAGTGGTTGAGTTAGACGTTTTTTGTCACCTATCACGCTAAGTAACCTGAGACGCTGCAGATATAAATACAGCACTCAGGCGCAGCGGTGCTTCTTCCAAATGTCGCATCAGGTGATTTGACTTAGCCGTTAGACGTTTTACCCACTACCGTTACCAGGGGCGCCCGCGCGGAGGACACATGGAGAAGTTTTTTGCCCCCCATTTTGTTCATACTATAGTAAAAAATAAATAATATTAAACAATTTTGGCTGACCTCTAACTGTATCAAGCCTTCAGTTTAACAAAAAATACAAATTATGTAATTATGAAAAAAAAAATGTCTTGGCTATTCTGTTGCTTTAACGTATTACATTTTCAGTGAATCTGTGACAAGGCTCCACCTTATCATTGTCTGAATCTGTTTGAACTTTTATCAAACGTCTCTTGTCGCCAACAGTCCTAATTATTTTGTTTCCAACTCAATTACATTGAAGTCATTCTTTCTAAATCACTTTGACATGAAATCGTACAGATAAAAGTCCTTGATAAGCCCCAGTGTGATGAAATCTTGTAATTCTCAAAATAGAAAGGAAGACAACTAACGTAATGAACGCACCCGGATATGAACCTTTTCCAAAATATTTGTATACATATAAATAAACCGACATTTCAATTTGATTTCAAAGCGGATACACTCGTTGTAGTTGTAGTATAGTAGTATTTTAAGGAATTATATTTTCATTTCCAACAATTTCCGAGTTGTTTGCATGTCAACATGAGCTTATATTGGAGATTGGTTGTAGTGGGGGCTTTTCAGTACGATTTGCTTAGGACTGAATGATTTCACAGTAGTCTTCATTTGGATATTTGTTTATTGGATCTTATAAACTGCTTTGAAGTTATTATGAATTCCGAAGATTGAAGGTTATCCACAATCAATATTCATGTTTGAAATGCATCTATTAAAGCATAGCAATTTTCATACACAGTTGTGAATATTGGATAAACCATGACAGGAAAAACGAAACTGAGGCTAATTTCTGGTCCAACTGAAATTTGAATAGCATTTACATTTGGATGAAACTTAAGCTTATCCTGAGCTAACCACATGCATCTGACGTAGTGTTGTTGTTGTTGTTGTGACGTTGTTGTTACAAGAAACAGTTTTATCGTTTTTGTCGAAAAATCACAAAAATGCTACAAAAACGTTATCACTCAAATGAAAAGTTTATGGTAAATTTGACTCTCTGCCCAAAAATAGTTTCTTCGTAATCAATATGTCACGAATGTGACTCTTATTGAAGAAATACTATCTTTTTATTGAAACGATGATAAAATAGTAAATCCTCAGCAGCTTATCTGCCAAAGGTTACACCAATTGACCGGGCTAAAACCTTCCAGGCATTTTTCAGATTTTTGTATACCAAAATATTTAAATAAATAACAGGCGCGACAATCCAGCATTGGACTAAGGCCGCAGGATGTGTTAGTGACATCCTATTTCCAAGATCTTCTCTGCTTTTTATTGAGGTAATGAGATCAGCATCACGCTCAGCAGTGTTATTTATCCCCATAAATGGGTACTCGTTTAACATCTGAGTGAGATCATAGTCCGTCACAAGCTTGTGAGTTCGAAAAACACCATGGAACACGGTGAGATTCGAACTCATGAGCCTGTGCACCGAAGGTGCGCGCACTAACCGCTAGACCAGCCAGACTACATACCAAATATACCAAATACCAAAATATTTAGCACATCGAAATTTAGTGCATAGGCTATCAAACTCTTTGGTCGGTACAATTACGGGAAAATGTAATAAACGGCATGCCATAAATGGCCTTTTTTCCCTTACATGACAAAAGCGAGTAACCCGATTTTATAATGCTCAAATTAACTACATTTTTTCCATTGCGTAAGCAAAGATTGAAAATTGAAATTGAAAATTGAAAATTGAAATTTGAAAGTTGAAAATTGGTTGTCTGTTGGTTGGTTGAAAATTGAAAATTAGCTCCGTCCACTGGACATCTTCGGATGCCTAAGACCTTCATTACTATACGCGATGCATTCAAGCAGTGGCGTGCACTCCATATATGCAAATAAGCAGTGCATACCCTTTCATTTAAAAACATTTTCTTCATACAAGTTCATGAAAATAATTACTGATTTCACTGTTAATTCTTTCCTCAATAAACGTACCAGCGCCATCTTTATATAAATAGTGTAGGTTCCACTGATCTCGTTTTTTCGCCGACACTAGAGTATGCTCGATAAGCACCATTTCGCCGTGCTTGTAATCTCCATACGAATAGAAAAATTTCAACTGCAACAATGTTGCAGATTTATATGGTGAAGAGAAGCACGCCTGCCTTGGCGTTGGCGAACAAAGTTGACGGACGAACGATGACTATAGTACAAGCGGCGAAAAATGTCGTGATAAGATTTGAGCAAAGGGAACCAAAGCGGAAATAAACAGTAGGTCCCAAAATGTGTCGTTCAGTTTTGACAAAATGTTTCCTTTGTTTGTTTTTTAATATTTAAACAAGGTTGAAACAGGAAATTATTATTTTTTGAATGAGAATGTATTTTACTGATCAGAAACAAATTATAATGCACATTTTTGTACGGGGTTGGTTGCATAGCTATGTATGCATTTTGTTAGTCACACTGTGTTATGTACATATTACAAAATAAGGTTTGTATGCCTACAGTTTACACATTTGAGAAAATCAATAAATCTTACAATACGAATAGTTGTATGTATTTGTTTGATTGATTTAAATAATTTTCAAGCACTGTTTTGTTAACGTTACAAAGTTTTTTTTTATTATACTTATTTTAGTGCTTTCTAAAATAAATTAGGCGGTTTTTCCTCATTTTTCGCTATCCTGAGATTACTCAATTACTTAGGAAACACTAACCTTCCTTTTTATTTCGACATATCAAAAAGCGTTTATACTCGTATTTATCATCTTTTCTTCGGTTTTAATTTTGCATACCCTTCACAAAATGGCTGTGCACGCCACTGCATTCAAGCCATATGAAATTTCCCTATTTTTCAGCTATTTAATTTAATTGGTGGCAGATTTTTTCTCCATCTCTAATAAAATTAAATGCATGAACCTGGAATATGCTTAGTTCTTGTAAATAGAGTGGCAATTGGATACAATGGAAACGGATGTGCATGTGAAAAAAATAGTGCTAATGAAAAAATCGATATAATGGAAGATCGTCATAGACAAGTTCCACTGTAGAAGAAATATGTCCAAAGCCATTGGATCTAATTGGCTACTATCTACATTATTAGGTGCGTCAAGTTAGCAAAACAACTTTTTAAAATCGACTCGGCGACTTTACAGTAATTAGCCGCTAATTTGTTATGAATTATTTGGGGAAAAATTAGTTTTGTTGCTCTTTATTTTCATTGAGAAAATGGGTGTTTCGGTAAGTTAACGTCAACTTTGTTTTTTATTGCCTAACACTGTAATTCAACCATTCTACGTTCGATGTTTCAGTTATACAGGGTATCCGGAAACTACCGCAAAAACGCACCGTAATATGATTCCTCATGTGATTTCCATCAAAAAAGTTGCAAGGAACATACCCCCGATTTCTAAACTACACTTACGGTCAAAAGTATCGACTCAACCTAAAAGCGCGTGTATTTGTACGTGTTTTTCGAAAAGTATAGCAGTTATCCATAAAAATCGTATGTCATTGAAAAGCTTAAGGCCTCAGCTTTACGTTGGTACCATTTTAACCAATATTTGGTGAGCACTTTTAAAATTAATGCTATTTGAACGAAAACGTAGCGAAAATGAGCAAATATGAAAATGGATTTTGGTAAGTTTTTTGCAAATAAAACAAAAACTGTTGGAAAATAAGTTAAGTATTTATTATTTTAGGATTTGGTATTTCCTCCTCTTGCTCTAATGACAGCTTCCAGTCGATTCTGCATTGATTTGATCAAGTTGCTGATGGTATCTTGAGGAATACCGTTCCACTCCTCTAATAGGGCTGCCTTCAATTCTTCAGTGGACGAAGGGACTGGATTTCTGGCTCGGACTCTTCTCTTGAGTTCGTCCCATAAGTGTTCAATGGGATTGATGTCGGGACTGCGCGCAGGCCAGTTAAGTGACGACATATTGGCTTCATTCAAGAACTGCCGAGTGAGGCGCGACGCATGACACCGGGCGTTGTCTTGCATCAAAGTAAAGTTCTCGCCAATAAATGCTGCATAGGGCACAACGTGGACACGGAGAACATCGGTGACGTATCGCTCAGCTGTCAGCCCTCCTGTGGGCACGAATACGAGATCCGTTTTTCCCTCCAATGAAATGCCAGCCCACATCATACAGGAACCGCCGCCTTATGCAACCGTTTCAGTGAAACAGCACTGCGCAAATCTCTCAGTTGGACGCCTGTAGACTCGACATCTTCTGTCACTGCCATGCAGACACATTCTCGACTCGTCAGTGAACAATACTGAGCTCCATTCCGTATCGCTCCAAGTAAGATGATTACGAGCAAATAAGAGGCGCGCTTGTCGGTGTCGTGCAGTCAATTTGGGGCCCCTGGCAGGCCGTCTTGGAGTGATATTCGCTTCCCTTAATCGTCTCCTTACCGTGCGGTCACTGACAGCTACTCCGCGAACACGCCTCAGGTTCCGCTGCGCAGCAACACCCGTGAGGAAACGATTTCGAAACGTACTTGTTACAATGAAACGGTCGTCTCTCTCTGAAGTGGATCGAGGGCGGCCCGTTCTTGGTCCCGAATTAAAGCTACCAGTCTCTCGAAATCTCCTGCTAACTCTCGAGACAGCAGACTGACTCATTCCAAGACGGCGAGCGACGGTTCGCTGACTATGATTTTCCGACAATAGGGCTACAACTTGTGCCGCCTGTTCTGGCGTCGTATCCATTGATGACCAAACAGTGACTGAAATTACTTCAGATGTAAGTTACCTAACTTTCCTGATGCAACTGATAATGAGAAACCGATTACGGGCGCTTTTATGACCTGACCTTTACCTGAAACTTCAATTTTTCTGGGTTTTTTGTTACAAGTGGCAATAGTTTAAAAAGTGCAAAGCAAATGTTGATAAAAAGGGTACCAACAGGTAGTTAAGGTTTCGAACTTTTAAACGAGATACGACTTTTATGAATAACTATCATACTTTCCAAAAAACACGTACAAATACACGCGCTATTAGGTTAAGTCGATACTTTTGACCGTAAGTGTATATAGCTATGCCACAGGCATTTGAAGTTTTCTGAAAAAAAAATCATTTTCTTACACGACTTAAACCTCCAATATATGTGTCTCCAAAACTAAACGAGCTAGAAAAGCGAAATAAGATGTCAATCACAGCCACCAAACTTACATATGTAAAAAAAAACAAATCTAACAGCACTAAAATCGGATAAGAGGTTTGGTTTTCACAGACTTTTCAAAGTCAAATTTTTGTAATTTGACCCAAAAACAAATACCTAATAATTTTTCCATCTCAATTTTCTCCAACAAATTTGACATACTCCCCGACTCCATCCGTTAAGGAAAAGTGGGTTTTCTCCCATGGTGACGTCATAATATGGAAAACCGCGTTTTCCCGCGGATAGCGAAAAGCGACAGAATCATTCTTTTCACAAATAATTCGTTTTAGACAAGCGTCCCCATCTTGATCGGATCAGGAAAAGTGGGGTTGTGCCATAGTGCCGTCACAAACAGGGAAACCGTAATTTCCCGCTGCTGGTGAAGAGCGACAATTTTTTTCAAAGTAATTTACAATAAAATAGCGGAAGGAATCGGTATAAGTTCCGACTTAATCCTTCATCCTTCCACCCATTTTCGCAGTGAAAATAAAGAGCGACAAAGTTAATTTTTCCACAACAAATTAGGGGTAAATTACTGTAAAGTCGCCGGCCGAGTCGATTTTACAAAGCAGAGGAAACGCATGTTTTTTGAACGGTGTACTTTACAAACAATGATCACAGTGCAACGTCTTTTCCGTCAAAACTTTAGATTTGGACGTCGATGTGCAGTGCCTGATCGAAATACTGTACTCCGATGGGTTGCAGCGTTTAGAAGTACTGGATCTGTAATGAAAAAGCAACCACCTGGTCTTCTCCGTTCAGTACGAACGCCGGAAAATGTAGACTGAGTGAGAACGGCAGTTGTTGCTAGTCTGAAGCGATCGGCTGCTAGACGACAGGCTGTAGCGCTGGGTATGTCACGTCGTTCGCTTCATCGCATTTTACATGATGATCTTAAGTTCAGTTTAAGTTTGAGAATGAAATGTTGGAGAGATCCGTCCGTAACTTTCAGGAGAGGATCCAAATTTGTATCCAGCAAAAAGGGCGTCATTTCGAAGACATTATCTTTCGTTCTTAACTAAAGTATGTATGTATATTTCAAAACTGTATTAAAAATCTATTACTGCTTGTTATACCCTTCGCTCATAGAGTGAAAGGGTATATTAACTTTGTCATGAAGTTCGTAACGCATTGAAGGAAGCATCTCCGACCATATAAAAAGTATACATATATGATCAGCATGACTTGGGGAGTCGATTGGGCGATGTCCGTCTGTCTGTCTGTCTGTTGCGACGCGTTTTACTCGGCCAATTTAAAAGCTATGAAGCTGAAATTTTGCACAAATGCTTCTTTTTGCTGCAGGCAGTTTGTAAGTTTGAATCGGTAAAATCGGACGATGGGGTCATGGGGCTGCCAACCCAACTCACCAAATTAGGTTCTTCTAAGAAAATTTTTTTTATTTGTGTACGAATTCCAACCAAATTTCACAAAAATGTGTTTCTATTGATTATACAAAACATACGTAAGATTGGATCAAATCGGACCATAGGGTCATGGGGCTGCCATACAAATGTAACTCCCCAAATTATAGGTTCTTCTAAGAAAAACTTTTTTATTTATGCATCAATTTCAAACAAATTCCACACGAATGTATTTCTATGGATGACACAAAACATATAAAGGATTGGATCAAATCGGACTATGGGGTCATGGGGCTGTCATACAAACCTAACTCCCAAAATTATGTTCTTCTAAGAAAAACTATTTGATTTGTGCATTAATTTCAACCAAATTTCACACAAATGAATTTCTTTCGATGACACAAAACATATCTAAGAACGGATCAAATCGGATAGTAGAGTCATGGGGCTGCCATACAAACCTAACCCACCAAATTAGGTTCTTCTAAGAAAAACTTTTTTATTTGTGTACCAATTTCAACCAAATTACACAAAAACGTGTTTCTCTTGATGATACAATACATATCTAAGAATTGATCAAATCTGATCATGGGGTGGCCATACAAACCCAACGCCCATTTTCGTTCTTCTAAGAATCATTTTTTGCACCAATTTCACGAAACCTTGAATTAATGTGTCTTTACTTTACCAAAGCAACAAAAAAGTTAAAAACGAATGGAATCGTACTTTGGGGTCATGCTCCCGCAACCCCAATAAAATTTTCCGAGTAAATATTTTTATTTGCCCACTTAATTCAACCAAGCACAAAACTTTTGTCAAGACGGAAGAAAAAGAATGAGGGGGATTAAATACAAGTCATAAATACGCCCGAAAAAACTTTTAGCCCAAGGAGAGCGAAGGGTATCCAAATTTCGGCCGCGCCCGAAATTAGCCTTCGCCCCCGGGGGTTGGCGAGCGAAGCGAGCAGGGGGCGAAGCCCTCTAGTTTTTATTAATTTGATCGAACTGTTTTTCCCAATAGTGAAAAGCATAGCCGTTTTTTAGATGTCATGCAAGAGTCACAGTGAGTTCCGACTAACTAAAAATTAGGCCTTCCTGTAGCAATGTACGGTAGTTAACAGTAATCAATGCAGATTAATTGTGCCTTCAATGTCCTCTTCCATAGTGAATTGCCAGAGCTGTTTTTTTTTTCAATATAAGTGTCGTTTCAACCTTTGGTTATACCTACCGAATTGAAGGCATGATGTAATCGAATCGTCTACCCTACAAAGCACACTCAGGGCCAAATAGCTTCAAACGTCACGGTTTGTCGGCACCGGCAGTAAACAAAAATTAGGTAATACGATAGTACTAAACATAATACGTATACTAACCGAGAGCCACATACGTAGTATGGACGTATTACCAGCAGAAATAAAACGACAACCCAGCGAAACAACAAAAGATAAGGATCAGTGTTCTAAAAGCAAATCGTTTCAAAAAATTTATGAGCCCGTAGTAAATAAGTAGGAGCATCCCATAACTGGCAGCTTAATGGACCATTCAATAGTGGCGTGCTCTAAAATGTGAATTATCTACATATGTACACAGAATACATACATCCAGGTCCTGGGCTGTAAGGAATTCGCATAGGAGAGGAGGACTCCAATTCTCATCTACATACATGTTTGTTCTCTATGCTTGCACGTATAGATAATGTATAGAAGTGAAGACTTTTCGGTGTGTCCAAAATATATGTATATAGGAGTAGGAAAAGTGAGTGAGTTTCCTTTTACAATGTGCCTGGCCCAGGAGAAAATAAAAACCATATCATGGCAAAATGCCTTCAGCAGCCCGCATATATGGCGTTCATAAAATACCGGACGGGACATCTTTGCACACGGAGTTTCTGCAATGATGGTTGCATTATTTGAATGAAAAATATTTCAAAAAATAAAATATGACATTAGAGATGAACATTTTTCGTAGATATGTGAAGTTGAAATTCATGTTACGACAACATGTGTATAGTGAAGTTGGTGAAAGAAGAATTTATGGGCGGGTTTCCATATAGCGAAACACTATTTTAAAAGAAACAGAAGATAGGAGCCTTTTTAAAATAGATATATACAGGTACAGCAGACTCGAAGAGGGCCACGGTTTGTTCTGAATTAGTGCTGCATTTTTGTTCGAAGAAGAAGAACATTATGAAATTCCATGTTTTGTTATAATGTAGTCAAATAATACCTCATAAATACGAAACTTACAGATCTACTAGTAGTCTAAGAAAATTGGACCAAAATATGGCCATCGAACGGCAAAAATCCTACATCGGACATTTTTTTTGATTATGGTTGGGGATGGTCCCGAGATGATGGCATAGAAAGTCCCAACCGATCGGGGGTCCGCAACCTTAAAAAAAGGGGGGAAAGGGGGCCTTTTTTCGGTGTTTTGCGATTATTTCAAAAACGGTAAGAGATACACAAAAATGGTATGAGAACGAAAATGGGGGTCCTTGACCTGAGCGACTCAGCGTTTACGTTAAAATTATCTTAAGCTTGTTGTTAATACTTGTACAAAATTTTACGGCTGAACTAACATTCTTTCAAAAGTTATGGAGCTTTTAAAAAAGGTCTAAAATGAAAATATTCTAATTTATGTTCTATTCTAACGCCGAAATATTCAATTAAACTGTAATGTGTTAAATATCATTTCAAAGATAATTTTATGTAGTTTTTTTCGTCCTCAGACCATTTTTCTGTATCTCTTACCGTTTTTGAAATAATCGCAGAGAACCGAAAAAAATGCCCCCTTTCCCCCCTTTTTTAAGGTTGCGGACCCCCGATCAGTTGGGACTTTTAATGCCATAACCTGGGGACCATTCCCAACCATAATCCAAAAAAATTTCCGATGTAGGATTTTTGCCGACAAAATATGCCATGTTTCTTAGACTATATGTAGTTGTAAGCATACTTTTTAAATTTTAATAGTATAACTACCTACTACACATAAGAAGCTGAGTTAAATTTCAAATACTAAGAGTGTGTGTGTAACGATATAATTTTTTTCCTATACAACTGTAACAAAAAATCTCATAATATAAAATCTTTGTCAAAGTTTCTTATACAAAATAACAGACAGACATAATTATTCATTTGCTTTCATCTTCAGCAGCATGGATATTTGCATCTCTATCTCTCCTTTGATATTTTTTTAGAATATCCCTTTTGGCTTATTCGTTTTCACCATCACAGTAAAAAAGAAAGCATTATAATACTCTCTCAATTTATGCTGTAAAAAGCGTTAGCTTGAAACTTTAACATTCATTCATTATAAAGACCCATTATTAGCAGCAACAGAAACATTATCCACCATATTTGAATGTTTCTTAGGACGGGTTATTTTTGCCCCAAAAAATAACCACAACACACTAAAGTAGTGCCACTGGGGGTATCATTAATGCTCATAAGGATACCATGGATAGCATCATAGTGTAGCACTTAATTACATAACTCGAAAATATTCTCAACATAGTGTACTCCGACACAGTTAAGTGTATATTGCGGAGACGAGTCGAGTGCCGGCAAGACACAAGCGGCTTGATAAAGCATAATGTTTGGTCGGAAGGTCGGAATGAGAAATAGCTACCTTTTTCTTCACTCAACACACAAGAACACAAAATATACACATAGAACAGAATACAGAATATACGGAATCGTTCTCGGAGCTCAGCTCTATGAATATACAGAGCCGAGGCCGACATTCTGCGCTCGCTATACCCTCATTTCTGTTTCGAGGATGATAAGAAATTATTACATTTCCTATACATACTTGTGAACATAAGGATTGCTTGATGAGCGTGGGGATACAATTTTGTCCTTTTAAAATTCTTGAGAAAATTTATGTTTTCTTCCTGCTCCCGGGGAGTAATTAATTAACAGGAAAAATGGGAGGGGTGTGCGGGTAGGATGAGTGACGTAACGACTACTTCACCCAAAAAGTTTTTGTTGATTCTCTATTATAATTTTCTGTTCTGATGGTCGAAAGTGAATTTAGTTCTGTGGCATGAATTCATATTCAGCTGTGGTTCATTCTATGTGGTGTCCTGGTATTGAGTTAATGGAAAATTTTGATATTTTTGGGAGTAATGGGCATTTATACTCATACCATTTGTGGAATATTTTAACAATTTCGTTAAAAGAGGCAACTCGATTTTTTTTCGATTCTCTGTCGAAAGTTATGACTGAATTAAAATATCAAGGAGGGGACATTTGTATGAGAGGTACGGGAACCGTTCTTGGTTCGATTTGAGCCATTTTCAATACAGTCCAATATTTCATCAAAACAAATATCTGACCAAAATTTAGAACCGCTAGCTTTATTATTTTGAAAGTTATCTTGCGAACAGACAGATTCACTGACAGATAGATCGATATGGCTTATTCGATTCAGGGACCGACCCAGATAATTTCCATATAATTGTAACGCACTGAAGGAAGCATTTCATGCCATATCAATATATGCAGGGTGTCAGTGGTATAACTACGGGAGGGGTAAAGGGGGCTAATATTTTCTAGCAAAGAAAAAATAAACTAGATAAACTAAGGTTCGCAGCAATTCATACAAATTCACAGGTGGGCCCGGCCCACCCAAATATTATTTATTAAACATGCCACTAAATCTATTCCAAAACACATTCCTATATTTAAAGTACACACTGTTCAAAAATCAATCAAGGTGCTTTATTCATTCTAAATTGCTATTAAATCCCATATAAAAAACGTTCAACGGCTTTTATCCTTCTCTTGTCATCATGATCCAATGGTCGTCGTCTCCGTTCTACTAACGCCATCTAGATGGCAATGGTTATACGCAAAATCCATTGACTTTGAAAGCTTCGAGTTGCATGAAATTGGGGACACTGGCTGCAAGTGACCACTCGCTTGCATGCTATTTGTTGGATGCAAGGGAAATTTTGCATGGAAATTGTTGGTGGGATTTGAGACAAATAAATGGCACATTAAACCGCCTCTTAGGCCGGCCCAAAAGCTCAAGAACACAGTCGAACTTATAGAGTGCGAGTTTTATATGCGAGAAATGAATGTTATCTAGTACATTCTCTTTTTTCTCGTTTAAGCCTAGTACTGACATTGAGCGTGAAACTTTTGTCAGCTGCGATTTTTTCAATGAAAATGTATAGATGTATGTAGGTGTGTTAGATCGCACTTTTTTTAGGTTAGAAAATAAAAATAAATACATTTATTGAATAAATAAATAGCTATTTTTTTCATTCATAGGAAAAAAATGCAATTATTATGGGTTTAAATTGTGGATGAACTTTTTCCTTGCTAAAAATTTGGAAAGGAATATCTTATGGCACTTATCCCATTTTTTGAAAATAATGACTTCGATGATTTGGATTTCTATTTTGGCCGCTTGTGGCGACGAAGCATTTTGTATTGTCGTGCACGGATTTAATTTATGAATAATTTGCAAGAAATCTGATTGTAGTGTCGTGCATAATCGGTTTTTTTTCTTTGAAGGTTTGGTTTTTAGCCTTTTTTTGTGCCATTCCAAAATATTTGTGCCTAGTGCACGAACGGGAAACTTTTGTTGAATATTTATTTTAGCATTTCCTGTAGAGTCATGCATGACCGTTTATCCTTTGAATTTGTGTTTTGTAGGTTTTTAGCTACTCTACACTACAGGGTGTCCCACGACTCATGGTACGTACGATATTGGGTAGTAGTACAGCTCATTTGGACACAAATGATGTTCTCTATCTTTAACCGTTATAAAGTTATAGCATTTTTTGTTAACCGTGTCAAAAACCTCGACTTGCCGAGCAAAATCACTATTTGCCACACTCCCAAATATTTAATTGAAGATTGGACTTCAATTTCTCAAACCGCACAAAATTCTACATAAAATAACTGTTTTGCCAATTAATAGAAGGGTCAGAGCCGTCAATTTGACGGTTTTGTGATTTAAATCATCTATATCTTCTAAACTACGATGCTTTCAGCTTTCATATTTATCGACATTTCCTAAATTATGTATTTGATCATATATTTGAATAGAAATGAAAATAAAAAATTTTAGTTTGTGAGATATTTCTTGTTATACCTATTAGGGTCAGAACCGTCAAATTGACGGTTAAGGGTTATCCGCGCAAAAAATCCAAAAATCCGTCGTTAAAAATTTTTGATTGTAGTTAGAGCGCTCGTAAAAGAAAATAATCGTTAATATAGGTTTCCCACTTGAACTTTTTGTAATACTGTGCGCTTTTCCAGCGCTTGAGTTTACTAACCCGGGGTACGGTCTTAGTCATTTTCACGGTCCTTGGCGTGCTTGTTTGCCCAGTTATGATCTGTTGTAATGCAATAAAGAGTATACGTTGCGTCAGTACTGATACATTTCCCAAAATAATGCACGCCAGGGATAAAGAGTAATGTCGAGATAGAACAGGATTTCTTGAAGCTTTCAAGATAGCGATCTAACGGGCCAGTGAGTAACTAAAGTAAAGTAAAATACTAAGATACTCTAAAATACATTAAAAACTCGATGTCCAGAAATCCACTGCAAAGATATAAGACTACCTCATATGAAAGTAGCGCCACGATTAGCCCTGCTATATGTATAATCCACTTAGTTCTGAATTTTTGCTGGGCATCGTAGTCGCTTTTGGAAAGTAGCACATCCTTCCGTGGCATGTGTAAAGTTTCAATACCAAATCCATGACGCTTGCAATCTCTTTTTGTGATGAGACAGCTATATGACCATTGACCACAAATTGAACATTTGTCAGTCCTACCGAACGAGTGGAATTCATATATTTAGTGGACATCCTTCCGAGCAACCCTTGCGAGGTTTGCAAAGCGATCCTAATTTAGCTGTACGAAGTTGTCTCCCTCTTCATGATCGAATCACAGTTCCGTACAATAAAAACGGTTCGAACTTCAGTTGTTGACTTCGATTACTTTACAATCATCGGGTATGTCGCTAGGAGTAACACTGACTCTTTCACCTTTCATACTCCAACCTACACAGTGGTCTGAAAAGTAAATGTCACAAATTCAAATATAAATAGTTTTACCAAATACAGAATAGGTTTCGGTCTGAGAAGCACTCGGGGTAAACGCTATTGGCTACTGGGCAGTTTGTTTTTATTACTAAAGGCCTACACCCAGTATAACTGGCCAGAGTTAGGCAACAAGCGAAAAGGATCACCGGAGGATATCAGTGTAAATATGCATTTCAGGACGATTGGAAACGAATTGAACTATTACTTTTTTACCATCTGTAAAAGGCTGTTTGAGAACAATGTGCTATTAGTCATACTTCAAAAAAATAAATATTTTAACAAATTTCACTAAAAAAAATATTCAGAAATACATTAATTTCTAATTAAAAGAAAGATAATGTCTTATGTCTTTATTTACATAAGCATTTTATATTTATATAAGTACCATTTCAGCTGTAAACACCTTGCCGTCAAATTTACGGCTGTGACCCTTTTAGGTATATAAAATTCCTGACCCTTCTAGTGTTAAATAATTTTAAATCCTACCCAGATACAACCATTCAAACAATTCGAAAATTGATATTTTCTTGAAAATTCAAATTGTAAAATCGTAACGGTACTTTGAGCTGTCAAATGTGCAAAGTTGGCAAAAGTTGCCTCATAATGTAAGCTTTCGAACAACATATAAAAATTAGGGTCTAAGGATTTGAAAAATTACATATCTTACGTGTTAAAGAGAAAAAAACGTGGTTCCAAAAAAATTTTACGAGTTTCATTTAAGCGCTGTTTTCACGATGGATTTGTCGTCCAACTTTTGAGCATTCAAACAAGTTGGACACCAAATCCATCGTGTAAACAGAAGTTGGACAACAAGTTTCAAGTGGAACGAGCATTCACACAAATCCACCGTGAAAACAGAAGTTGGACAACTTGTTTGAGATGCATTGATTATAGTCCAATCGAAATATAAATATACTTTCTAATAATAAAGAATTAATGCGCCTGATTACCAATATCTGTGCGCTATCATCCAATTCTGGCGTTCCGTTGACTTTTGGAGCACGCTGTATGCTCATTCGGGCATGTTTCTTTCAATGTTTAAAATATTCACGAAAAAATAAAAGAAAGCAAATATATTTTTCCTGAACTAATACGTATTGCAAAAATTGATAACATTTTACGACCGCTCCAACTTTCAACTACTGTTTACACGGCCAACAAGTTGGATAGGATTTGTTTGATAGGATTTGTTTGAGAGAATATCGTACGTGTAAACAGCTTTCCAACTTGGATAAGTTTGAGGGAAAATTTGGATGCAAACAAGTTTGATGCCATCTAAACGCGCCTTTAGTAAACAAGATTTTTTTTTTTAATATAAAACGAAAAAAAAACACGAGACCGACGTTAATTTCGGGCGCGGCCGCAATTTGGATACTCTTTACCAACGCCGTCTAGATATTAAGGCCGCAATGTAGAATCTTAGACGCCAAAATCAGCTTATAGTTTTAGGTTATGTTCGCCAATGTTGCACTGTTTTGTTTTTGCTTTTTATTACGTCACTACTTGTTTTTGTTGTTTGTTCGTGTAAATAAAAAATTTAAGAGCTAAACTATGACGGCATTGTCCAGCTGAGTTGCGGCTATGATATATCTAGATGGCGTTGTCTTTACTCTTCTTGGGCTAATATTTTTTTCCGGCGTACCTATGACTTGCCATGAGTGAATAGTAAACAAAAGAAATCAGTAAAGTGATCAATTCTGAATGCAACGGGACGCATTCACATACAATTCCAACACTTCAAATTCATCCGCAATATTAATTTCGTAACAAATCTTATCATCCATAGTACAAGGTGGCCCATTAAAAGTGAACTAGTGTAAATCATGCATAAGTTTTTTATTTTTTAATATTTTTTTCTGAAATTTGGTAAGAACAAACTAGACACATGGGAAATATGTTTACACTACACGTTGAGGAAGGTTCGATTTAGGTAGGTTTTATGAAAGAGTTTATTTTTGAACCATTTCCTTCACAGAAAGTACGTATATGCGGACAGGTAGAATGGAATTTTGCTAACTATTCATTATCTCAATGTGTAAAAGGTAATTGCTGCCAAAATTACCATTATTAGACAATTTATTTAGAAATTAAGTCGTAAAAATGCGTCAGGTAACGACACCATAATACCAAAAAACGAGACCGAGTTCTAATCGTGCGAATAGCACGATGAGTGTATACCCTATACCCATGTACAGACCTAGAATGCGCGTAAAACCGAAAATATTTAATTTATTTTTTTTTTTAAGGGGGAAGGGGTAGATGGGTCGAATCTCGCACATCTTTAATATCTTATTACGGCAGCCAGCAGCTATCATGTGATATAAATTTCAAGTTTTTGGGGACATTCTATCAAAATATATGACGGAGTATTGCTTTGTAGGGGATGTAGGAGTAGGGGTAGTCGGACCTTCTCCACTTTCCACTAGCTTCAAGAATATGTCAGAACTGGGCATTGATGAAAATTTCAGGTCCCTAGCGATATTCTGTCGAAAAATATGACCTAATTACACTATCACGGAGGGGTTATTTGTATGAGAGGTAGGGGAACGCATGGTCCGATTTGGCCCATTTTCAATACCATCCAAGCTTTTATCAAAGCAATCATCTCACCAAAATTTCAAAACGCTAGCTTCATTATTTCGGGAGTTATCGTGCGAACTGACAAACACACGGACGGACAGACAGACGGACATGGCTTATTCGGGACCGACCGACCGACCCTGATCATTTATATAAATACTTTGCCACACCTCCGGTGGCTCCTTTGAGGTGTTACATAAATCGTCGTAACAAAAGCAGTATACCCTATACCATCTTATGTGTATAGGGTATAATAACAAAAACAATATACCCTATACCAACTTATGGGTATAGGGTATAATGAATGAATGGTAATGAATGCTTGTCTCGTTGCGCACTTTTACCAAGTTTTTATAAAATTACATTGATAAAATAAAATGGAAAGGACTCATATGCGTTAGTATTGAAAAAAAAACAACATGGAAAGATATACGGTTGAGCAACGAGTTCAAATAATACAAATTTACACGCGGAATAATAATTCGATTATCGAGACACAGCACGAGTATCGACGAACGCTCCATATAAAAGTTGCTCCCTCGATATCAACGATTCGTAGAATTGTTCGCCGTTTTCGAGAACAAGAAACAGTTAATAGCCCTCGACGAGCACAGAAACGAAGTGCGAACACGGACGAAATCATTGAGCGGGTGGAAGCCAGCTTCGAATCAGATGCAACAACATCAACCCGAAGAAGGACAGCGATATCGTGAGATGCTCAACAATTTTATTCGTCCTTTTGTTCAAAACCGACAAGATATGTGCGGTTTCAGAAAGATGGGAGCACCTTTCCATACCGCTGCAGCCACAATGGGGATTTTAACGGACGTTTTCGGCGGAAGAGTAATTTCCAGAGGATCTGCAATTAACTGGCCGGCTAGATCTCCAGACTTAGCTCCACTAGATTTTTTTCTGTGGGGTTACCTTGAGGAGAGAGTCTACAATAATAAACCAAGGACAATTCAGGAATTGAAGCAAAATATTGTAGCGGAGATCAGAAGTTTGCAGCCAGAAATATTGCGAAAGGTAATGGAGCACACGGTAGAATGATCCCGTCTTTGCGAAGCCGCACGGGGCGGTCATCTAAGGGGTATAATTTTTCGAACATAGTGTAAACATATCTCCCAAGTGTCTATTTTTTTATGTGAAAATTACAAAACAAATCGGTTTAGAAAAGAAATAAAAAAGTTATTCATAGTTTACACTAGTTCACGTTAACTCCGAACAAAAGAAAATTTTGACTGTAATGCCAGCGAATGGAGCATATATGTAATGGAACTAAGTAATCTGCCTAAAGCATAGTTTACGGGTAGTATCCCAGAAAAGAAATAAAATTATTAAAATCAGGTTTTTACTATATATTTTTTCGTAATGTGACTGTTTTGTATGATTTAGCCGATTTTTTGGCCGTTTTTCTGGCTGAAATTTATTTAGCCGGATTTTTAGC
This sequence comes from Microchrysa polita, assembly GCA_949715475.1. Taxonomy (NCBI): domain Eukaryota; kingdom Metazoa; phylum Arthropoda; class Insecta; order Diptera; family Stratiomyidae; genus Microchrysa; species Microchrysa polita. The sequence continues at coordinate 63,177,749 of OX454417.1, forward strand.
TGTTTTTGAAAAAATTATAGCCGGTTTTCCGGCTAAATTTTTCTGAATTTCCAGTTGGCAACACTGAGCATAAGCCACAATGTCAAGGGTAATCCTTTTCCGTGCCTTGCGCAAGCCGCAACATCATACGAAGCCCTCGGCAGTAATTGCCTTACAATCGCAGCATTGCGATAAAATACAAAAGATCGGCAGAAGTGCCATTGACAAATAGGTATGCGTTAATCGCGACCGACACTAAAAACTCTTTCAATTTTAAATAAAAATAATTAAATTAACTTTGACTTTTTCCCAATTCACAACAAGATACACCGCATCGTATACGCCATGATCATTATTGCGAAAAACACCATCGTCCAACTTCCGACAATAACTTCAAATGTCCGGTAATATGGATGGCCTTAGCCCCCTCCACGACAAGATCCTAGTTTTGCCTACAGGGTGTCCAGAAACTACCGCATAAACTTATGTGATATCACAAATTCTTAACCCTTTGGCTCGCAATGACCATTATGCCATTATAGAATTTTCATAAAAAAATTTAGCTTTTATTATGCATTAGACTCTCTCAATATTGAAATACATAGTTTATATTTTCGGGCGTGCAATGATTTGTTCAATCTCAGATGATAGCGTAACTAAGCAAAATATGGCATAACTATGCAAAATAAACAAAAATCCAATTCAATATAATGGAAAAGCTTTGTGAAAATTGTGTGTGTCATCTCTATGCGACAAGACCTAATCATTAGAGAAGATGTACGTGAAATCCGCCCATTATCTACAACCAATATGCCTGCTATAGTACACCGAAGGGGCGGCAAATTGTCCACTTGCCCGGGGCGGCGTAAGTGATAGAGCGGGCGCTGAAACTATTAGACCAAAAGCTATAACTACAATCAAATGTAAAGGATACCTAAATTCGGCCACGTCCGAAGTTAGCCTGGGTCACATTTTAAATTATCAACATCAAACAAAACCACCCTTTCACGATTTGAATGACAGTCAGCACTATTGCACATCTCGTAAAAGCTCTCCAAAGGATGTCAACCGGGCGAAGTAAAGTGCATAAAATACAACTCCAAAGTGTCATAAAGTCACTTCATTGCCCCTTAACGTCGGCTATCCATTAAAAGTAGTTTAAAACAAATCCTGTACAAGCATTATTGTAATTAGGACACAATTTCAATCACTTCCCGAAGCTTATTTACCGGAATTGCAGTGATTCGAATCATATGTTGGAATCGCTGGAGCAATATCATTTCACTTTACATAGAGCAATTACAGGAGTCATTGGCGAAGGCCGCCGTTCGTTTGTTTGCTTCGTACTATGCGATCCGATTCGGATATCGTTCGAATACGACACTCAGACGTATAGTGTCAAACGCTATTTTGCACACGGCAAGTGTGCAAATTGTATAAAGTCTCAATTTGCTTAAAAGCGTTTTCATGTTTTCCATCCATTGGGATTGTATGTTCAATCGGGTCCTGGATCCTCCGCATCCTATATGTGGTGTCATGGTGGCAAAAACATAATGGCGGGTTGTTGACTTCCTTATTTTCTTCTTCTTTGTCGGCGCACATACACACATCCATACGCAGGACGAACGAACAGACACGAGCTGCCATCGCGCGGATTTGTTTCTTTTATTGCACGAATAATTGTATTCGCTGTATCGCTTTTGTTCGCTGAGAGCTGAACAAGATGAGTTTAATTAAGTACAAAAGCTATTTGCCATTAGACTACATGTCTATCATTCCGTTTATTACGTCCGTATATGGGATTGCCACGAATCTCGCTTCGCCATACGTTCCAACTAATGAGACTAGTTAAAGTCGGATCTTTTTTTTCTCTCTCTTTGCATCGCTCTCTGTTCGCTCTCAAATAATGAGGCTAATTGTATCAGTGTTTAAACGCGATCCCGGCTAAAGGACTCGACACTGGTGCATGGCGGTTCCGTAGAAACGACTACGGCAACTGTGCCGACGTTGTTGGAGCTTCGTTCTATGGACGAATATTTTATTGAAAATGGGGATCATAAAGTTACGTTATCCTGTTGGTTGCGGAAAATCTTGTACGGAAAGCGGATGATGTGCAACTTGGCTGTGGAAATGTCAGATAATAATGCATCTTGAAAGTTGTCATTTCCACGGTTTGCTTCTGCTCTTTTCATATTTGTGTTGTACTCGTGCATAGAGTTTCTATATCTAAACAGGATGGCGAAACTGGGACATGCGACGACACCTCTTCGCTTGAGGCATGTAATGAATATTGGTTCCGTTAGTAAAGGAAATTAAATTGATATTGAACTATGTTCAGATAATGTATCTAATTTAAGTGTTTCTTTGCGGAATGTAATATGCACACGAAAGAGAAATGGAAATGATCAATAATGCCTGCTACAACTCATGCAAATAATTGCCGTGTATGACAGTTTTGAAGAATTCTCCTAATAAAGTCCTTTCGATTCTGTTCCGGTCCACTTTGCAATATTGCTTTGCTGTTTGATTTCCATATTCTCCTGGTAATATTGCACGCAAATACATATGTGACCGGGAAAGTTAAAAGGGGGCTATCTGGTAAAAACAAACAAGCGAGTAAACAGCCGATAAAGAAATCAAGTCGGTGCATAGTGTTTAAACGATTTGTCGTGATCTGATTTTTATGAAACTTGGTATCTATATACCTACTTTCGATGATCCTGATTCGGATACTGTTACCGAAAATGTAATTAGCGGGCAATATAACAGTAAATCCAAATGCAAATTAATTTTTCGACAAGTTCGAGCATATTTTCAGCACTTTCTTTGCTATATTGTATGATTGTTAATATACATGATCCATTGGTGGCCACAAAAATGATTCAGAGCTTGCATTGCTGACCAGTAACTGGGTTAACAGTAAATCATCAATCAATCATGTAAAGATAATGATGCAATATCCTTTCAATTGTTTGCTTTGATTTTCTTTGTGTGCTGATTTTAATAAAACACAAGTAGTCATTTATCACCAGGACACTTAATATCTAAAAGTGCATACTATTTCCAGGGAATACCCGTCAGGACAAAAGGTCCTTTTTTGCTAAAGAAGTCCAATATGAGCAATATGGATATTAAAATACAACACTTGGTGAGACAAGCGCCCCGAAATACTATTTGTACATTTTTGAAATCTTCGGAAAGGATCTTCTCTCCTGAAAAGGACATTTTTGGAAAATTGGATGTGGATAGGCAAGATGGGTTTCAAACGATAGGGACAGATTAGAAGAAATGGTTTTGAATATTTTTTTTTTGCATTCGGGTACACCAGAATATCGCGATATTCTAGTTTGAATCAAGAATATTTTATTCGCATTATGTACCCTTTGGTTTAGATTGCGATTTCCATGATATTTACGTCAATAGTCTACTACCGGTACGGCAAATATTGTCGACTATATCTGATTTTACAGCCGACTGATATAAGTCAGGATCTTCCTTTCCCCACTGTGAAAAGAACTTTATCGCAAGGGTATTTTACACTCAGAAAAATATCCATGAATTATATTTTATTAAATAAAAGTATACAATCACAATTCTGTCTGATTGTGACTCGAGGCAATAGCCTTTTTAAAACAATGATGAAAGTGTTTTTGGTATTGTGAATTGAATAGATATTTCATTATAGTAGTTTATTTCTTGGACAGACAGGATCATTGTCCAAGTAAAACTCAAACGGATCAAAATTGTCCCCTTCAGTAACAGCTTACTATTGTGTCATCAGTCCCCAACGCAATATTTTGAATTGGAACTTGCATTTGGTATTATGCGCCGTGCAAGATTTAATTTAAAGGAAAATATCGCAGGAAATTTTTAAAATGGTTGACTTTAATGATTAGAAACCAGATAAACTGAAAAACAAAATTACATACGGGAAATTTTAGGGAAATTGTTTGCGGAGGCATCTGGGAGATGGCATTGGCAGATGATCCATGTCATACCTTGGATCAATTTTACAGATTGTCGTTTTGTATGGGAATTCCAGTAAATAAGAAAGTCGAAAGGCACTTATGACAATAAGCGAGTTTTTTTACCATCGCGATTAACGCGTGATTTAAAAGAAAAAAAATCGCGGGTAACTGCTTAAACAACTTACAACTGTTCTACATTTTTGTCTCACTGTCGTCGGCTTATTTTTTAGATTTGACCGGTTTCGTCACATAAGACACTGATTTATCTAAAAAATCTAGGTACCTCAATAAGAAATATTCGCTGTTTTGTTTTGAATTGTAATTTTTTAAAGGTACTCAAACTTAAAAAACGAAATTGCCATATTTTTTCCCCTATACATTAGCCATCTACATTTCATTCACCTAAACTCTATCCCGCGTAGGGTAGTGGCACGTGTGAAAATTAACTAGGTAGATGTATTTTTTTTTCTATGGAGTTCGTTACTCAAAACTACTCGAGATGATCAAGAAAACGCAACTGATGGTTTTTTTTCAACGAACCAACGTAGAAAATTCTTGGTCAAAAAATTAAACTTTTATATGGGATGTAAGCTTATACTTCCACGTTATGTGTCGAGGACTTTCAAACTAACGGTTGTCCTTAAAACATGTAAAGTACAGCAAAGTTCTAGCGGCAAAGAACTCGAAAGAATTACTTCCAGTCCCTAAACAGGGGGTTTCTGTAAGGATGCCTTTTAGCATTTCTTTTATTATTAAGAAAAAACCCGAGGAAAAAGATTTTTTTTTAATTTTCAATTAAATTAACAACTAAAACTATTTTTTTTCAAATTCTACAGAACGTAATTAACTAATATTATCCAGTATAGATATTGTTCGGTGGAGATATACTTCAATCAACGGGAAGGTTTTACCTTGCAAAAATTGCGGATGTCTCAAATTGATATGAATTGATATGTTATAAAGACAGGTGGGGTAAGTTAAAATCCAAGTTTGCGTCACTTCCCCCCCTGTGCTCCTGCCGCCATCTTGAAAAAACCATCTACAATCTGCCTTTTCATCAGTTTTTGGGGTGAAACTTCTTTATAGTCCATTTGAACACAAAACGTGCCAAGACAATTTTGTAGAGGACAAAATTTCCTACAAACTTCACCTAAAAAGTTGTACTCTACAATAAAAACTGACTGAGAGTTATAGCACCAAGAAAATGCGGGAAATTCCAAAAATCATGCCAATTTTGCAGTTTTTTGCATTTACATATCAATAACTCATTACCGCTGCATTGTAGCTTAAAGTCTTCTAAGTATGTGTTATAGGAATATTGATTGTCATCAAATTGCATCATAAATTGTGTTTGTAAGATGCACAGGAAGAGAGTAAATCCAAAGAGAGTATAATGACTTTTATCGACTTGACAGGGCCTTCACATGTTTAGGCTCGCCTCCCTACTCTTCCTATGCTACGAAATTTTGTCAAATGGGGCATATTTTTTTGCGTTTGTTTGTTTGAATTTTTCCTAAGCAAATATAATGATAGAATGTTGAGATATTATGAATTCTAAAAAATGAAAAAGGCAGTGGCAAATTGAATTATTTACGTAGTTATGGCTTTGGAAAGAAACACGGGAACACGATAATTTTTCATTTAAGCCCGGTTTATTTCGTCGAGGTTTCTTTAAATAGGAAACAAACACCGGATATGTAATGTACTCGACGTCCCCTTTCATATGATGCCCCGCATGCCGACCTCCGGTTAAGGAATAAATAATGTCCTTTTTTGTCCTTTTTAGGACCTTTCTGATCAAAATGTTGATTTGTTTTGATGAAAACTGAGCTAACTACCGTGTAGAGTAGGAAAAATACTTTCGAATGCAATTCATAACTCAATTTCGTATAAAAATGGAAGAAGCGAGTTTTGCCGCGCTCCGCCTCAAATACAAACATGGTCATTATGAGAGACTCTGACATTAATCTTTTATACGCGCAAGAATGAAATATATATCAAAATTAATTGTTGACCTAGCTTGATATCTGGCACCCAAAATATTATAAAACAAAAACATTACATTTGATTATTTTTTCTATTGAACATTAAAAAAGAATTCCACTATTTAAAATTCTGTATAAAAGTCTACTTTATATAATTTGATAATAAATTAGACCAGTAAAATATCATTACTTACATTATAATACAATAATGCCTACATCTCATAAAATTTAGAAACTTATAAATCTTAAATTTCCCAAAAAAGTTGTATTCGATACTGCATTTTTTGTTTTCATGCCGCTCCCTACCTCAACTCATGCAGACTTATATGATTTGCGGTATTGATTTTTACTTCCAACTTAGTGAATGGGACGTGTTAAAAATTTGGGTAAATTTGCTTTAGCGGTTGAAAAGATATTCAGAAATACACAAAATTTCAATTTCAAATTGAATTTTGATGATGTGATGGCGAACTTCAAGATCGATTTTCGGACCCATTTTTTGAATTTTGGCAACTGCGGTTTTCACTATCGGGAAGAGCACATTTTTTTCTGTGGAAATCACTAAAAAAGTGAAAATCGAAATTTTTACACTTTTTTTAACTTTCCCGGTCACATATGGTAATATTTATGGAGAATGTATATGTCTCCTAAATATCTTCTGTTCCAAAAAGGATATTGTTGAAATAGAATTTATCCATTATTTTATACAGAAACCATTATACATTGCCGAATGTCAATCAACCGCTGTCACTTGACTTCCGATACTACCAACTATAGCTCCATTGGGTAATTGCATACAATTATACCGGGTTCCCTTGATACTTAATGGAACCAATTAAGTACAACGATTGCATTATGCTTTTAATCAAATTAGCATACTATTAGTGTAAACACATCATGGCAATTATATCTTATTAAAGGTACAGTCAGTCCGTTGTGTCATTTCATTGGTTTTGGTGGTAGAGGTATTGTGTATTCCTTCCCGGGCGGCTGAATGTCATTTTAAATAATTTACCGAAATACCCGAAACCATTAAGAGGCCAACAAATAATACAAATTGTTTTAATGAAACTAATTAGTATCATGCAAATTGTATACGAAAATCTTTTCATTTGCAATTTAATTAAAGTGTATTGTAATGGATGTCTGTTATTTACACACAGATAGCATAAAAGTGACAATCCATTTTAAAAGTCAGGATTTTTTTTTATTTTGATTACGGTTTCGAAGGATGTATTAATAACAGTCGAAACGGCTCTGTCGTTTCCCAAATTCATAGCAATATTAAACATTTCATACTCTTTCCAAATTTCAACCCTCAACTATACTACATTTGTGGGAGACTAGAGACATTTTTAGACAAATTTCAAATGCTTTGAATTTGAAAACTTCGAACTTTTGTGTATTCTCACCATGGGCGTAGCCAAGGGGTTTGACTGTGGTACAAGTACAACATTTTCTATTCCTAATTATGTATGAGATGTATAATTTTTTTCCAGCTTAGAGTTTTGTTTGATTTTTTTTCTTTTTTTTTCAATTCAACGTTCCGCCCATTGCGGGCATCCTCACGAACTATTTCCTTTACGTCGTTTTGCCGGGAAGTCAACGACTTATATATATAAATAGTTCCAGAATTGGTGAAACGTTGAACGTGAGTTTCATTGATGGATAACATAATCAGATCCCGCAATCTCTTATTTCGTCTAATCTTTCAAAGTTGGAATCTTTCCATTAATGAAATCATAAGCCTTCCTGTCAGCGAGGATCTTCTCTATTTTCTGTTTGTGGTAATTTCATAGCTTAAATGTTACATTTATAACATTTTTCTTGAACGGAATGTTTAACTGTTAGAAAAATGTAAAATGAATGCCTCTCTGAGAAGATAACGGAACTTAACATCATTCATTTAATTTGGTCAAAAATTTAACCCATTCTAACACCAAGTTTAGACGAGCCACGGGTCTATAAAATTTTCCAAACAATATTTTTGCGGTCAAGAATTTAAATTGACGGAATTTCTCAATTTTTGTTGTAGATTTAGATTATATGCTGCTTGTGAAAATCATGATGTTGAAAAAAATTTGAGCTTGACCCCCTCCCCTCCTCACCGAAATCCTGGCTACGCCCATGATTCTCAATACAGTTCAATAGCTCTCCATAAGGAAAAGTTGAATGAGCTGTTGCCGATAGCTTATCAGCTACAACCCGACACGGGGGACTCCATGAGTGTATTAACATGCAGGCGTATCTACTGTATCCAACCAAACTAGATATGGATTGCAATGATATTAATTCTTATTGCAGCAAGTGAATTTTTCTTTGGGAGACACCTTTTTTTGAGGAACTCTCAATTCTGTTGTTTACGTTGATTTTCAGGACGCCAAAAATTAGCAGTTTTCAACTTTTTTGTCCACAATCTTTTATTCGTTCACAAAATTTTTGGAATGTTATACCAGGCAAAAATGTTTTATTGAAAATAAATTCGCAGTCAACATGATTTATTATTACAAAAAAAAATCTCGAAAACTGATCCTTACGCACGGCATACGCGATTTTGATTTCTAATTTTGCGAAAACGCAACGCTTTGTCTTAACGTGTACTCAATACTGAAATGATGCTTCATCTCGTCAGTACAACTCATCGTTCAACTTATCAATAAACTCAAATTATCGAATATATCATAATCTAGGGCCAAAAGTAGAGGAGCCAAGTATTTTCAACCAAAGATTATTTTTATTGATTCGGTATTGTTCTACGATTTTTTCATTTCAATTTTCAATGTTCAATTTTCTATTTTACATCTTTTATTCTCATGATTGAATTACATATCCCGCGTCAGAATCAGCATCGGCAGAGGCAGTGGCGTAACGTACGGTGTTCCATATGTGCGGTCGAACACAGGCCCCCAGTGACCAGGGGCCCCCAAACGTAGTGATGAGGAATGGCAAATTTCGAACAGTGATTTAAAAATAACTTGTTATAGATTTCTGGGTCACTGGAATTCTGGAATATTGAAGCTTAATTTGCGATGGTTGTTGCAGTGCTCTACGGCGAAACTTTTTTTTTCCTACGAAGCAATTTGAAGCGATAACTTCGAGGAACATTTTACTGTTGCGCTGAAGAACTGCATCTCTTTTACCATGGTACTAACTTTTGTGAAGCCCGAGAGAAAAAAAATATCCGACTGCTAATTGATTGTCTAATAAGTGGCCTCTCATTTCGCACAAGATACACCAAATTTCAAAGTAATACCAGAAAATATTATTCAATTATTGCGCCATTTTTATTTTATTTATTTTTATGTTGTTAATTTATACTAAAGACTGAGAGCGGTTTCAAAAGTATAAGATTTCTTATAAAACCGTAGAACCCCAGCTGAATTTTCGCCGAAAGCCTTTTTACCACTGCAAGAAGAATTTCAATCGTTCTTCTTGCAGTGGTATAAAGGCTTTCGGCGAAAATTCAGCTGGGGTTCTACGGTTTTATATATACGGTTGTACTTTTGAAACCGCTATCAGTCTTTAGTATAAATTAACAACATACATATTTTCTTAAGCGCGAATTAGTAATTTTACTCTAAGCAGGGGTTCCCAACCTTTGTCAGTGCATGCCCCCCTTGCAAGGTTAGCGGAATCTGGCGCCTCCCAAAGAAAATTTCGCTCAAAAATGAAAGAAGGCATTTTTAGCTCATTCTTTTCCTTTTCTTAAAAATTCGAAACGTTGACGAATAATGGGAGAAAATTTGACATCATCTGGAAAAATCTCACAGAGATTTTGGACTAGCGAGATCAGCTTGAGCTTATGCGCAGCTTCAATGCTTCAACGCTAACATTTAGCTCATTTGAATATTGAATTGATTCCACACTTAGAGGGGTTTCACACTGTGGACAGGATTTACTAAAACATTTAAATTAATCGAGTCGAAACCCGCCTACTAGATTAAGTCGTGTCATTAAACTCAAAATGCTTCGTAGAATGTACTTGCATAATTCAAATTGCAGTACAATATGGTACAACTGTTAACTAAATCTAGGATTTAGTAAATCTTGTCGATAGTCTGAATCGCCCCTTAAACTATAATACACTTGATTTACGTAGTGGCCAGTATACAGCTGAATTAGGCTATTGGGCATTGCCGGAGAGCTAGACTTGGCCCTACATCCCTACTACATTGGCTCAAGAATTGAGGGCGCATGATCATAAGTAGGTTATTGCGTGCTGAAAATGTTGACTGAAAATCTGGTTAGACCTAGCGAGATTCATCTTTTTTGTTCAGCGGTGCGTTAACAAGCAAAATTCAAGTCATTGGATATATTTTACGAAGCATAATTTCAATTTCATTCAAGTTCAATAGGTAGTGCACTCCTGGTTTTTCCTCGATCTCTATTCCTGAAACAATTTCAGCGATCATCATCAAATAGACTTTGGACATATTTTATTGTGGTTTAATTAACTATACCTGCAGCGATTTAGAAATTTTGTTCATGAATCGAAAAATTTTACCAGCTCATGGCCGTGGTAATATAATAATCGATCACATCAACACTCAAGTTGAGCCCACGCCCCCCTTTGCCAACCGTCACGCCCCACTAGGGGGGCGCGCCCCACCGGTTGGGAAGTACTGGTCTAAAGTAACTAAAGTGAGTCCATGAAAATGCAATTGCTTCCAAATTATTGTTATGTTGTATTTTGTATTCTCACCAAAATTTACGTTGTTTTTTACAAGGACTTAAAGATTCTAAGAAATGTATAGCAGCATTTTGACTCATGTTCCATTGTATTTTTTTCACGTATCGTATTGAGTTCAATGAAAATATAAATTTTTTTTTTTTTTTGTCATCTATGCGGTGTTGTGTCCTGGGGCCGCTCCGGTTCTCTACTCTCTGAATATTGTTACAAATTCAGCGTTAAAAATTTTAAATAATTGTTCACAATAAATTAAAATGAAGATCATTTGCGAAAAAATGCAATGGATTTCACATACATTTTCAGTGAAATAAAGGCGATTTCAACCAAAATCTCCACCAAATCTATACGAAATCGTGGTAAAGTGTATGCAATACACATCTTTGAAAATAAATGTCACGTTTAAAGTAGAGGCATTCGTTTTCACAATTCGCTCATTTAATCATCCTGCCTATGTTATCAACCTGTAAGTGTAATTTTTCACTTTTTTACGAACACAAATCTTCGACGTGGATTTTTTTAAAGTTCGATTGCAGTTCTTGTTGCAAACAAAAAACCTATTAATCATGCATCAAAATGCATCAAATGGTCAGAATACAATTTTAGAATAACTGTACTGTCAAATTGTGTAACCAAATTAGAAAGCTAGTGTCAGTATTTGAATAACTAGAACCCAGATCTCTTTGTCAAGTGTGAATCGCGTTTTACCAGGCCCTTTGCTGTCGCTGTTGAACAGCAACATTACATCACCCATTTAAAATGCATTGGCGCTGCTTTCGTCACTGTTTTGCTGCATCATATCTATTTCAAGCAAGACAGCCGTCTACAAACAAATCCTGGTTTTGAACTAAATAAATTCAGCCAAACCGGCATTTACTCGTTTGAATCGTTTTAGGTTTAAATCTTGTCGATAGTGTAAATACCCTCCCCTATCAATATAGTTCTGGATTCACTTGAAATTTTAAAATTTGTCCAACTCTAAGATCAAGAAAATATAAGGATAGAGTCATAGACCAAAAAATGGGTAACAAAAAAAAATTGCTTTTACGCATTCTTTGATATTCATAATTTCATACAAAATGAGCCCCTTCAATCATACTTTTACCCTACTCCTTTGTGCGAGACTAAAATGCAACACAACCAATGTACTGGGATGACAACTAGACTAAAACATATGTTCGGATAGAAAGAGAAGGAGAACCGAAAGAGGATACCTTTTCGATAGTCCATTTGTACGGTAGTGCTCTATCCTGGTATATTTTCTTGATCTTAGGTCCAACTATACTACAGTGTGTAGTAATCAGTTTCAGCAATTTTGTTTAATGATTAATTACATTGTGTGGGGGCCCCCACTTCGATCTCGAACACAAGATATTTTAGAAACGTTACGCCACTGGGCAGAGGCATCGGCATCAGCAGAAAAATTTCAATTTAGAACACACGCATTTGCCTTTGATGACCCACATTGAAAGCAGCGGCAGAAGCATCGGCAGAACATTTTTCTGCTTCTGCCGCTGCTGTCATTCTGGGTCATCAAAGGCAAATGCGTGTGTTCTAAATTGAAATTTTTCTGCTGATGCCGATGCCTCTGCCGATGCTAATGCTGACGCGGGATATGTAATTCAACCATCAGTTCTTAGAATTACATATGTTGGAGCGGACGGAATGGGAATCTAACAATAAATTAGAATACAATCATATATGGCATAAATGATGCAAATAATCTCAATCATACGACAGACATATCAACTTACTTAGGTGATTGATTGTTTCCTATAGTGAAGCATCTCCATACAAAGGAAAACGCAAATCTTTATATCTGCACGACAACTTGCTTGTCACTGTGTTGATTTTCACATCTGTTTATTACCGTCATCTTGGAAACGTATAGCCGGAAAGATATACGAGCACTTACGAAACCATTTTCACCTTGTGCTCCCGAAAGACATTTTTCGTTGGCTCGAATTGTCACTATGGGATCATTCCAATATTCCACTTTCATGACATCATTCAATTTATGTTGTGACACTTCTTATCGTTCTCATGCGATATTTCAATATTTGTGTTACATTTTCGAGAAGAGATGGTTTGCATTCACCATGGGAGGTATCGAGTTGCCAATAAGCAGGAAGCAGGATATTCTTAGGCATACCGAAGAATTACTCCTTCCAAAGGAAGGCTTATTGATTTGCTTGCATAAGATGCAAGCTAACACTTCTAATCGAATTCTTAATGGGTCATGTGCGGACGAGATGTGCTGACTGAATTTGTTAATCTGCCTGACAACCTGTATCGATTGGATATGTGCACTCGCACAATTAATTCAAATTGGAGGAGACAAATTCCAGACACATCTATCACCAATCCTGTCCCAGTTTCCAAATGTATGGCTTCGATCGTCAGATGGTTGGACATTTATTTTCATCGTTCGAAATGCCAAGCAGGTAAAGGACATTCTGTGCAAGTGCGAAAGCAATTTCGACAATGATTCGATTCAACCGCAATTTTCTGTTTGCCCGGTGTTGCCGAATGCTCGGCGAATTGTCGTGAATGTTCTGTTGGGGAAATGTCGACAAATGGAATAGTTTGAAAAGGAATGTACATATTTGATTGTTATAAATATGTGTCAAACCATGTCGAATATCCGAACAATACTTTTCATCATTTTCAGGTCAGAGCCTCGCATATAGTTTTTGTATACAACAAATCACAATCCCGAATATACAAAACACTATGTAATATTGCAAAACGTAATATACTACTAATAAAAAATGAACACAATCGAAAACCAATCACGTCCATACTTCTCTGTGACACATCCTAAATTTATCAATACCTGGACTATAATTTGTCACGAGTAATAAATGAAAAATAGTCCTCGAAATCCGTGCAATGCCTTCAGCAAACATGATACGAACGTAGTACACAAACATGTCCTGGATGAGCCGAAAATCCGATATAGAAAACACAGACAAGAGAGCTCTGAGCTCGCGCTGAGCAAAAACTACTACATACTCGGTATAATGGTGCTAAACGGTGAAATGCCGATAACGTACCGGGCCGTAGCCGGAGCGGTGCTGTATCAAGAGTGTAGATGCTGGCAGGATAGTATGAAAAGTTGAGCTGTGGATTTGTTTTATGATATTCACAGATGAAGAATGGATTTTCGTTTCGAGCGTCCAACGTGACATCTATACATATACCGAACGTAGGACATACATGCCGAAGAAGTGGGTTACTTTTGTTTGGCACAAAAAAAGGATATTATGTGGGTTTATATCATTTCAGAGATATACAGACAATAAATACCCATCTTCCAAGTCACGTGTGCCCTTTGGTAATTTTATGGGTCGTATCCTTGCCGATAATGCTCTTTATTATTTTCGGATAGCGGGGAAAATGAATAAAGTCGCCTACGACGGATAGAGCAGAGCTGTAATGAATACTTTGACCGGCCATCAAGATGCCCACTCTTAACTATTTAATTAAGGTTCGACTGGATGGCTAACAGAATGAGCGCAATAAGTGCACTGAGGATGGGAGTATCTATATTCGTACAAATAAAAAGTTGCGGATTATTGTTTTGGAAGAATTAGATTGTAAGGGAATAATACTGCGTAGCTTCTTTTGACGCACATTCAAGAGAGTCTCTAGTCATTAGATTACAAAGAATAAACTAAAATTTTTTCCATGTTTTCAACTTTCCCGGGGGAGTACAATTTTGTTTGATTGGATCTGATTTATCAAACAAAACTGCAGGCCATGTTTATTAAAATTGTCTCAGTCACACTGTTCTTTATCGTTTTAGCAAATATGTAGTATGTTTTTAGTATAGGTCCATGGGAACCTCATCAAAACACTAATTTTGAGTCGTTTAACGTGCCACATTGGCTTTGATGTGCAGATACAAGTACGGGCATTGCTACACTCAGAAACCACCCCGTTTAGGAACAACTTACCCTCTTCGTTGAAATAGCTATTTATTTTGAATTCTCATCGATTTTACGAGTATATACGTAAATGAAACAAACAGAATTAAAACAATTTCGAAACGCTTTGAACCACATTTTACAGCACTAAATCGAATTCGCAGCTCACGCCACAATCTGGGAAGCAACAGTCAATTTTTCTATCACCTCATTTTGGCGCTCTTATCGGCGGTCCTCAATCAGCGAAATGAATTTTAAATCCTACGAAAAACTAAATATATGGGCAAAATGGTAGTGAACATGATTTTGTTGATGAAAACCTCAATATGAAAATATAAATAGCGTTCCTTTCTTCGAACCGTTACAGGCGCCTTATACTTCTGCAACTTGGTTGCTGACCTAGGTTGCAGGTACCTTACTACACACTTGCAACATTCCGGCAACCACGCCATTCACGTTCTTGCCACCTGGTACTGCAACCTGCAACATACCTACAAATCATTTATTTTCCGGTTTTTTGCGTGTTGCCAACTTTTCTTTGCTTTTTTCGTCCTCTCATCACTTACATATAATACCAAACCGCTGGGGAGTCCCGTCTTCCAATCTCCTATAACGCTGAAAAGAAGCTTCCAGTCGCTTTGGGTGCCTTTTTGGGATCCTCGTGCTCCGAAGGACGAGCAAATTATATGTCTCACATACGCGCGATCTTTCTCGTAAGTTTTTCGATTTTATAGGTTTATTACTAAATCTAGGTATTTCAAAAGTACAAAAAACATCGCAAATTGATAAACTTGAACCCGACGACCAAAACACAATAGAATTGCAAATTATTTATTTGTAAAACGTCAAGATAATAATGTAACAGATTATTATCTTGAATGTTGCTGCTACAAGAGCCATTCGCACTCAACATCCAAATCAAATTTACTTTGATTGTACCAACTTCTAAGTGCATAACTTTTCATAAAACTTTATTGGAATAAATGCCTGAGTAATTTTCTGCATTTTCCTGAGAGTCCTTGATTTTATTCTTGGCAAATCGCATTGAACAGAGTATGCGTATGTGAGACGATCATTCTTATCGCGATAGACGTGCGAGCATCGGAAGGTTAAACTATACGCAAAATTCCCTTTCTAATGATATGACAAATCGCTGTATCTCGGTAAGTGATAAAGGTATTTTTTTCAAACTTCAAAGGAATAAATCGAGCTTAAATGGAAAATTTTCGCGTTTCCCGTGTATCTTTCCAAAGCCATAACTACGAGAATAATTCAAGTTGTCCTTACTTTTATCACTTTTAAGAATCTTTAATAGGTGGAGATTCTACCTTTATATTTGCTAAAAAAAAAAGTTGATCGGAAAGCTCTGAAAAATGACATAAAAGGACACTAATTTACACCTTGATCGAACGTGGGCATGTGGGGTGTCATATCAAAGAGGACGTCGAGTGCATTGCATATCCGGTGCTTCTTTCCTGCCTTAAGGACACTAAATGGAATAAGTCGGACTTAAATGGAAAATTACGGCTTTAGACAGATACAGATACGAGAAACACAACACATATGTACATACGATTCCACCGAACAACAATCCATCGGGTAAATATTCAACAATGTCATTTATGAAGAGGGCAAAGAGCAGCGGACTAAGCACTCTATGGGATACACGAGTTTGAAGTAAACCATGCTGAAAGTGATGTACCATCCCAAATAGAAACTTGAGTCTTCGAATAGAATTTCGAAAAAAAAGTTCAGGAACTTCGTTGAAAGATCGTAACAGCTGATCTGATGTACCGTAGAAAATCCAGGACGAAAACCAGCTTGACATTCAAATAAAATCGCCTTTTCCTTGCAAAACAGTTCGAGTCGCTGAGACAAGACCCCAGTCAGCAGTTCCGCTATTGTGTTAACAAAACTTATACTTCTGTAACTCTCCGCAACTCGAACCTCTCCCTTTTTCAACAATGGGAATAATATAAGAAAGCTTTCTTAAAAGCACTTGGAATATTTCCATCAGTGGCTGCATTCAGCGAACGAAAAATGTAGCAGACAAGTGCTCTTCCAATTAGATTCTCATTCCGCATCAGGGCTTTTCAGCGGTGAAAGAGGTCGTTGGCTGGCAATTCTTGTAGCATTTCCAGTGTTTTTTCCATAGGAAATTTCATTCGCTGAATGCAGCCATTCAAAATTGTGCTGAAAAACTCC
Organism: Microchrysa polita; assembly: GCA_949715475.1. NCBI lineage: Eukaryota > Metazoa > Arthropoda > Insecta > Diptera > Stratiomyidae > Microchrysa > Microchrysa polita. Next base: position 63,194,502 of record OX454417.1, read on the forward strand.
GCTAAAATTTGTTTGTTAATTTGTCGTTTCCGTATTTCCAAAATTCATTTGGGATTCTGTCCACTCCAAGCGCTTTATTATTTTTGGCTTTGGTCAAAACTGTAATGATGTCAGTTGTCGATATTGGCATATCCAAAATGTGCAAGGTAACATTATTCAAAGCGTAGCTAGGTCAAAGCAGCAACAGGCGAGACAAGGTATCTAAAGAAATGTGCATACAAATCGTTCATATCTATCTTAAGGTCTGAATAGACATCGGGCGGAATGAAAATGAAATTTTTGTCCGCTGCGATTTTCTTAATGAATATGCATGCTTACTGTCGTGGAACATGTCGGAAATGATGGGGAATTCCATAAGCTACAATCCGAATAAGGTTTCAACATTTTTCTCGGCCATTTTATGTATTATTTTTCGATTCCCCGGTCATTTCACCGTGGAAAATATCTAATGACCGGGGAATCGAAAAATAATACATAAAATGGCCGAGAAAAATGTTGGAACCATATTCGGATTGTAGCTTATGGAATTCCCCATCATTTCCGACATGTCCCACGACAGTAAGCATGCATTTTCATTGAAAAAATCGCAGCGGACAAAAATTTCATTTTCATTCCGCCCGAGGTCTATTCAGGCCTTTACAGGTGACTTCTGTTCGTCGACTAGTCGACTATAATTTATCTCTTTGGTGCGTCTCCGAAACTCCTTATTGTCATAAACATGACCAAGTGAAAACGCTTTCTGCTGCCAGTATGTCCTAGATTCCATGTTACACAATTGCTTATATTTTCAGTTTGATTGCACATACTAATCTTTAACCTTCGGGCGGGCGAAATGCATCTGACAGATGAAGTGGCCAGTTTTTGTTGCACCAATCAGCGATATGAAAATGGAGAGATCTGGAACTCACAGTAGCTTAATCTTTTTCGATCAACTATCCAAAGCAGTTTTTAGTTTCTATCTACCATATGTCTGAGGGACGGGAGGGGATGAAATAATCTCTCAGATGTATTGCGTCCGATTGTGTTATTTTCTCATTTTCTGTGAAAATTTCCACATGTTATACTTTGCACATTGCGTAATAACGTTGTGTTGACTTTTAGGTTCACCAAATCGTTCAATAGTGTGTTTTAAGTAAAAGAAGCTCGCATTTTTTAAGCGGTCGAGTTGTTGGAGGTTTTTTAAATATTGAAGCCATTGAAAGCAGAATATTCTTAGAAAATTGAAAATGTGAAGGGTATCAAACTTTGTGCGCCAGTTTTTGTTTCTAAAATTTCGTAGAACTGTTTCAAAAAGACAATGCAACAATAGATAAGAGTCTAAAATATACAGAAACTTAGTTTCATCCCTTTTTCTGCACTTAATCTGTCAGATGCATTGCGCCCGATCGTGTAAGGATTAGTATTGCACCCGCCGGAAGGTTAAAAAGCAGTAAAAGGAATTTTATAAAATTATTTAACTATTAAGTCGCGGCTCGCACCTCGCTCTTGTTTCCAAATTCTGATAGTTGTCTCTCTAATACACCATCTTTGGCATGCATTTTACCGTATTGATGAGAGTCAGCGAAAGTTGTCTCTCTGACGTATTTGAAGCGACTCCTAGAGTCAAGGGTAAACCTTAAATCTATCTTCGAGATTCGCGTGCACTATCTCCTGCTTTATGATCCTTCTATTAGTTAAGTCTCATGGTATTACAACTGTTCAAGGGTTAGCTTATGCGCAGCCATTATTCTCACATTTTATGCTGCTATTATTGTGTTTTGATATTCTTCAGAAGAAACCCTGCTACTACCTAACTAGACAGCCACTAACGAAGCGTAGAATTTGCCTAAATATTTTTTTTCAGACTTCTGTATATTTGCCATTTTCTCGCCTCCTCCCTGAATATGTGTGAGCTCTAAACTTTGAACTTTCCGTTGCATGAGCCTGAGTGTTGCTAGGAATTGTTGCGCAACGATATGAATCGAATCTAAATCGGTACCCACTTCACTGTTCTTAACGTTGCTGGATAAATTATTATGCAATAAATTACTACTTGGTCGGAATGAATTTTTTTTTAATTTTCCCACAACCTCATCAATATTGATTTCGAAAAAAAATTACCTACGTCCTCAGAAGTCTGGCTATCAATACTTTGGAGAATGCTAGAATGCTGTACATCTTGCTGTACCGCAGTACAGCGAAATGCTGTACGTCTGGTCAGCTTATCCTAGAATTATGTAGGAGGGGAGCAATTCACCACTTGCTACAATGGACGAAAATACCCTCGCGTCCTTAATTCTTAATGAGTTCATAAATATTTCAATCCATATATGTTATATGTAAGTTTTAGTGTATGTCACTCAGTTTTATTTAAAGTACATAAACTAAAACATGGAAAAAGGGTTTTTAAAGTTGGGAATGAAAGGTTTAAATCAGAATGTATTTATTTTTATACTTTGACTGAATTCCCGGCGTTTCTCGGTGTTTTTGGGTCACTTCCGGAAGTTTGTCGGTCGTTAACCCTTCGTTAGGCGTGCACCTATTTGTCACGTGGTTAGGCGGGCTACAATTGTAGCCCGAATTAAAAATTATATAAAATATATTGTTCAATTTTTATTTTGTTTTTCCTGCCCGGTGTGGGGTCTGTTAATAACTGCACAGAATAAAAAATATAAAATCCTGAATTTTCCATTAAAACATCTATAATAAAAGAGACCAAAATGGCGATTAGTCGTATTTTTAGTCTTTTTTCACATTAACTTACTTAAGTGGACAAAATAGTTACTTTTCAAAATGAAAATCACAAAAAAAGCTTATATTCACAGAAATCAACAAAAAATCTTCGAAATGGAATATTGAGCGTGACAATGCAGTTTAAAATGCCCAATTTGTGGAATTCTAAACTTAGCCCATTTTTGGGTACCCAATATTCACAATTTTTACACTGGGAATACAGTTTCATGCTAGAAAGCTAAATAATATAGTGAGTCAATCTGAATAAATTTTTACTCACAATATTCAGATTTTCTGTTCTCACAATATTTACGCTAGAATTGATGAAAACTTCATCCACAAACTAAGTTATTTTACCAACAGTTAACATAAGCATGCTGTAAGAAATTTTGACTTCGACACCAGGTTTTTGGTTAAAATAGTAATGTAATTTTTTTCGTACATTTCTCTATAAGCCTTTTTTTTTTGTTGCTATTTTCTACAATGTATTATAATAATATTTTTATTTTTTATGAGTACCAAAAAAGTTACATATTGCGCGCGCGGGCTACACTTGCAGCCCAGTGGCCTTTGATCGCAAAAGAATATTAGTTTCTAAGCTCAAAAAGTATTAAAAATATTCCTATTCGATTAAGAAGCATTATTTTAACAGCTACTGAGCAGTTCGAATGGATTCGGTTCATATCCTGAAAATAATCGCCATTTAAAAAGGTATGGGCTACAATCATAGCCCGCGCGACTAAAGAAGGGTTAATTTCTTAAATAAACGCAAATGAAAAACCTGTTGAAAGTATTAAGTTAGCCTGCTCACCATCGCGAATTTGGAATGTTCAAATCGGTAATTCGTTGACTGGAGATTCACTATTTTCAAATCTTGACCGTTGCAAGACTATTTAATTTATTTGATTGAACTGCCGGCAACCCTTTGAAAACCAACTGATGTCTCTGAACGGGCTCTAATCTTGGATGAATAGAGAGGTAACAAACAATAGCTCGCAATCTTTGATGGAAAGTCTCAGTGACACATATACTTAAGGACAAAACTTCAGAAAATATTTAAAGTAGCATATTTTTCTTGTAACAGTAGAAACCTTAAAATTTAAATTGAGTTAAACTTTTGCCAATTGTAACAAATATGATGGCGGTGTAACATTGTAACAAGAAAACTGAAATTGTGACAAAATATCACGAGTGGTGACACTGGTACCGAAGCCGTACCATTCCCCCGCACTTGTCGAATATGTAGTACACTCTAAGACAATTTAGTTGAATTTTACACGCAAAATACTAGGAAACTAGTTTCCTATTTTTATAACCGTAAATTTACACAAAAGTCGGAACGCAGTATTTTACACATTTTGGTCGTAAGAAAATACGCATAGAAATTGTTTAATTTTAAGCAACAGTTTGTGTAAATTTGGCATTGTTTTGAAGTGGTTTCTAATCAATGGTGTGTTTTTAGACATTTTGGACGAATTAATGCGTCTTTGGATGAGGTATCTATAGAGTAATTCTGTCGTTAATATACTACATTGAAGTGTGTAATTTTCAACTAGAATATGCATTATTCAATCTTTCATTTCCATAACCACAGGAAAGATGTAGATAAGTTCGAAAAAAATAACTTTTCAGGGCAGCTATTTTGAGGCTTACTTTCCACAAAATTGTGTATTACACTTTAAGACGCAAACTACGAATGCACGTTTTCTATATTCCTCATAGTAGTTGGCCTGAAAAATTATCATTTTCGACTTACCTACTTTTCCTGTGGTCACCAATTTACTCCTGAAAAGTGTGAGAAACAAAAAATTTTCAATTATCAATCTATTCCATGCAAATCTGAAAAGGAAAATGATAAGATATCTGAAAATTTATTTATTGAATAAAACGAAGCGATGTCCATTTTCAATATATTTTATTGTATCGCTATCTTTTGTTAAGAGTACTTATGCTAAATACATAATATATTATTACAACTAAACTTAACTCTACACTTTCTTCGCCAATCAGCAACTGAACTGTATCACTTCACACTCAAAATGGAAATGAGATACAATAGAAATTATTACAAGTCTCTATAAATCAAGTAAAATATTACACACAAAATGCCTATAAAACTCTTAATTACACTATTCCTGCGTAAATTGAGTAAAAACCGACATCACTGTTAAAATTTACACACTTAACATCTAAAAATAATCATTATATAGGCATTTTGGACAAATTTCTGTGTATTTTTACGTAGAAAGGTGAAAAATATTAGATTGCGCCATTTGAAAGGGTGTAAATACGCCACCAAAATAATTCCACGTCGAAAATTGTGTATTTGTAAAATATTAGTAAGTGTAAAATGGGTTTAAATTTACAATGCTGTTTTAGAGTGTAGCAACATTTCGTTTACTACAAAGTTCCAACTACTACCATCCTAGAACGTCCCAAAAACTACTTTACGGGATTTGATATAATGAAGTTAAAATGTTGGTGTCAAAAACTTAGCCGAAACCGAAACTTTATAAAGTGGCGGAATCAAAAGCATTCGTACTCGCTACTTAAAATCCTGCTTAGGATGGCTCGGAAACTGTATATTTCTGTGAAAACCTGTCCATGCAAATCTTAGAGAAAAAATGATTGCGGATCCAACGCGGCATTAATCTTCAAAATGCATTAAGCGGTATCGCTACAATTGATAGTTATTGTTTTGATGTATGATTTTTTGCGATTTTGTCCCTGTTTCGCAACGAATTTTTTGGTGTTAAGCTTTGGATTCGTGCTCAGCACCTCAAAAAACATAAGAAACAAAAAAAATTTCTCCACCACATTTTGAAAAATCATGTACTAGGTTTATCATTTGATTTAAAATGTTTAACATTTTTTCTATTAATATATTCAGGGTCGACAATAAACATTACGGACGGGAAACCTTAATTTTTGTTGCTGATTTAAAATATTTATGCTCTGAACGAAATCCATGTGTTTTACAAAAATTTATTGCCAAGCAGGTATTTCTAACATTTAGATCAGCATCGACCAGACTTTGCACAAGAAACCTAAAAGTTTAAGTATGCCCATGGAGCTCGAATATGCCAATTTTGTTAATACAAGTAATAGTAGAGCCAGAATTTGCGCCATAATAAACTTCAATTTGTTTTATCAGACAAATCATGTTTTGGTCATTTCACAAATATGTACATGACATGAGGTTTCAAACTGGCAAGCTACTCGCGACGAACTATACAAGCTACGATACTAGTCGTCCTCCAATATGACCACCGTACCGTAATGTTTAAGTGAGCTGTGTCGCAAGGCCACAACGGCAAGGATACACCTGAGTAATATAATGTTCAGCAGTAAGCACCTAGTGACCAGTCACCGCATACTCACTAAAACTAGGATGTTATTACTAAGTTGTTACTCTTGTTTGGAACTATACGAACCAGAAGGACCTAACCTAACCGTTGCCGGACACACTTATGTTATAATGACATAATACATGCAGAGTCGGTTGCTACTCGCCCTTTCGCAATTCTCGCATAATGCAAAACGAACTCTCTCCACGGGCTTGCTACGGTGTATCGAAAACCAAATTTTATTTATCTCGGAGATAAAGCGCTACAGTTTACACACACACAAAGTCCGCGTTGGACGCGTCGCGTCGTTATTTCCGGGACTAAAGAAAGGATATGAACATATTGCTACTATGTTGCGGCTCCTCTGGTCGGAGATAAATATGTTTACGGGTAATGAACGGCACAAGCAAGCAAAGATAGTGTCATGGAGGTTTTTACTTGTTTGTCGTTCAAGTTGTAGTTTGCTAGTAGTTTTCGCAAACTTAATTTACGTTCCTGAAAAGTTAAAGTTAATTTGATATATGCTGAAATGAAATTTTTAGTATTACGATTTTTTTTGTACGAAATTGAATGAAATGTTGAAATGAAAGCAGAGCTAAAAGTTTTAGCGAATATGTATACATTTAAACGAGAGTTTTCATTATCAATTTATCATTCAATGACTGATTAACGGTAAGTGCTTGCACAGTAAAAAGTTTATTGAATTTCCCACACAAAGTGTAGTAAAAATTACTACAAAAAAAAGCTAAAAAAAAATTTGAAATTTAATCTTACACATTTCTTTAGCAAAAGGTTAAAATAAATGAAAACTATTAAATTTTAAATAAAATATTGTGAAATCACATTGCTACTGTAATTTTACCAACATAAAATGTAAAATTAAATCAAGTGATTTGTGATTTTTCATCATTTAATGTAAAATTAAATCAAATGAACGTAATTTTTCATCATTTCATTTTTACATTTCGTAAATCTTGTCGATAGTATTCTGCTACGCTGTGTGGCGCACTTGGTTGAGTCGCCACTCTACGATGCTAGTAATCTAGAGGCCCGTAGATCGAATCTCGGCGTGGTCCAAAATTTTCGAACATGTGAGGATAGGAAATATATAGTGCTTTAATATTATATACACTCCGAAATTATATGCATTGTAACGTTGACTCGAAATTGCCTATAAACGGCTGAGTTAACGTTAAGTTAATTTTAAATAAAAAATTTAATTTTACACATGGGTATGGGACTTGTTTCCCTCTATGAATTTAAAATTAAATCTTTGTTGGAAATGGGTTAAATATATTGATGTAATTTTAAATGCGTGTTGTAAATTTACAACTCTGAAAGTTGGCAACCAATTGCCTACTCTGAAAGCTGTAAAAATTTAAAACCGTGTGCTTTTTAAGCTTTTAGAAATTGCAGGTATTTTAAGTCGTAAAAGTAAGGCTACGCTTTACCCCTTATGCTTTAAATTGCACACTTCAATCGATTCTCTAAATCGTAACGCAACACATTTATTCCTCAAACCCACTTAGGAAATTAAATTCTAGTATGTCACTTACTTACAGAGGGGTGGAATCCCTCTAAATATAAACCAACAATTTCCTACTACCTGCATTATTAGCCTTCCTGATATTTCACTAAAACTTTTTCTCATACCTCATCTGCCGTACTTAGATGAAATAAAGACGAAACGGAATCCTTTTCCATTGTACAATATCACGTACGCAACAACTGTATATGTACATCCTTCAGCATCTATGCTGGCAGATTTTGAAAAAAAAAGTAGGACTACAATAATTGTAGTAAGCAGCAATGCAACGATTCTTTCATTTCATTGTTGTATTGTTTCGCCATTACCACTAGACCTGCTTTACACTCTATTCACAATTCAGGGTTTCATTCGTTCAATGGTTTTACTGCCAGTGCTGAAACACCGGTCGCATTCTCCGCAAATCTTGCAGAAGGAAAGGCACGAGTGGCACAAAAAGAATAAACCGAATGAAAAACGGAAAAATTATACTTCCATTTAACAGGAAGACACACGAGCAGGTATGGAGGAGGAAATGAAAGTGAGGCAAGTTTTTATTACTTTGCCAAGTCCTTTTCATAAATTGTAGCTCACAGCTAGAAGCCTATAGAAGAGTGTAGACCCACAATTTAGACTTGGGTGTTCTTATTTCGACAACCCTGTATACACGGTACGGTAGAACGGTATTCGTATATCGTCGTATTGTATTGAATGTGACGCAAGGTGGACTGAGAAAAAAAAACCGGAGAGAAAGTCGACTGCTGCGTATCGTCGCGTTCTAGTCGTTGATTTGCAGGTGCTGAGTAGAACTGAAAATGTGAAATATGGCAGGCAACCGTGAAGTGAGTTTTCATTTTAGCAACCCAGATAGAGGAAGTAAGGTGGAATATGCTTAACAGCTTAAACCGCTAACAGTTAAGTTCTTGAAGGAAAAATTGTTTTTTTTTTATTTATATTTTTTAGGGAAAAGTCTTTAAGAAGGCACTAAATTGTGAATAATTTTTTTTTTAGATTTTGCCACGCTGCCAGTTGAAAATAAAGACATAAGAAAATTTATTAGGGCCATTCTCTCTGCATCTGTCAGAACATCAAGATCTAGTGTCCGAGTGAAACAAACTTTTGGATATTTACTTATTATTTTGTAAACTGAGTCCTAGTAATCGTGTCGAAAAGTGATCATGCCAAAAACCGTCAGCGGGACGATTCGTCCCCTGAATGTCTACTTCGAAATAAAATCAAACTGCTGCGAAGCACTGAATCCGCCGCCATCATGACAACCAGTCAAAATTATTCTTCATTACTGGCAGATTAGCCTTCAAATTTATCGGATGACGAGTCCAGCGATCGACCACAAGCTAGTGTTCAACCGCAACGAAAGGAAACGAAAAATCCACCAATTATATTCCAAAAATAGAAAAGGGGGACTCTAGATTGAGATTCCATTATGGCATCGATAAATGTCACCACTTAAAACATCCAATACACAGCGACCGGCCTCAAGGTTCGTTGACAGTACAGAAGACTTCAAGCGCACCCATCAGTTCTTGATAGAAAACAAACACGAATTTTGTACTTTCCCGAGGGCGCCGACCAGAGACATGGACTGCTCTCTATTATTCGACGAATTGAAGTGAATTTAATTTGCATTGTCTTGAAATGAAGAAATTTCACCCCGAACAACAAGATACGACTACGAAACATATTACATATATCCTTTCCTTGAATAAAGAATCTACGAAACTCGCCGAACTACGCCGTATAAACAGCATTTTTCACACTAAAGTTGGAACTACAGTCGAGAAAGCATAACTGCAAAACGTTTAAGTGCAAAAAACGCATTTCTGCAAGATTTTTGGAAGCCCCTTGATTTTGCCCATGGCTTGCATTTGCATGTAAAATTGTCTCGATAAGTACAAAACGCATAAGTGCAAATTTCGCGTAAGTGCAACGAATATGTATGAAAGATAATGCATACGCACACGTTAACTGCAACGAATAAATACAAGTTACGATTTTCGATGGCGTGCATTCATTTAAGAATACGATTGTATTTTTTACTCACGAATATTGATGCGATTTTGTTCTGAAGATGTTCTGCACTTATGAGCTAAAAAATGCGGACCACTGTTAATTTAACAAAATTAATTAAAATCGAAACGCACAAATACAAGTGCCTATCAACTGGATAAAACATGATATATACTATGAGTGGCAAATTTATTGACACAAAACATCAAACATCAATAACTAAATTCGAACGACTAACAAAAAAAAATACAAGTCCTCGATTTTGACAATGAATCAATTACATTCTAATGAAAATTACGTTCTGATCTATTCAGCTTTGTTTGGCTTTTAAACTTAATTATTTTTGCCCGTTAATACATTTTGGAATTTCACATACAAACATCTTGGACAATTTGTAAAATTCACTATTCTCGTGGGGCTAATAAAATTAAAACGGAAGTTTATTACATTATTTTTTTTTTACTAAATCACCAAAAATTAAAATATCTTTCTTTTCCAATCAAATTACTGAACCCGCATTCTCATGGAAAAGTCAACAATTTACATCTGGATAACTACTATGATTTTAAAGGGATCGCAGATTCGATTGTTTCAGGCTAACATTAATAAAATTCCATGAGCAATGGTCTATTTCAAGACTTTCTGAATATTTCTATCGAAAGGTTTTACTTTGCAAGGGTGAATTTGTCGGCGCAGGATAAAGTTTCCTAAGCGAAATTAACTCCGATAACTTATGATTCGGTGCGGCGCGCGTGGCGATCGGTGACCATCATTTGTATTATAGGAGAATCTTTCATTTGGATCTGTATGATATTCAAAAACATACTGTATCCTTACTATGCTTGGAAGTTTTTTTTTAAAAACCCGTTGTGTAGCTCTACGAGTATACGATGCCTAATTTTAACATCGTCCTTCGTGCAAATTTTATTTATTATACCCGTCACTACACTATGTGAAAGGGTATACAGTCGAGAACGCATAACTGCAAAACGCTTAAGTGCAAAAAACGCATTTCTGCAAGATTTTTGAAAGCCCCATGATTTTTCACATGGTTTTCATATAAAATTGTCGCGATAAGTGGAAAACGCATAAGTGCAAATTTCGCTTAAGTGCAATGAAAATGTATGAAAGGTGAAGCATACGCACACGTAAACTGCAACGGATAAGTGCAAGTTACGATTTTCGACGTCGCGCATTCGTCTTACACTGAAGAATACGATTGTGTTTTTTTTCTCACGAATATGATGCGATTTTCTTCTGAAGATGCTGTGCACTTAAGAGTTAAAAAATGCAAACCACTTAAATTTAACAAGCAAACTAAAATCGAAACGCGCAAATGCTAGTGCCTAACGGATGTATAAAACATGATACATACTATGAGTGGCAAATTTATTGACACAAAGATACCCTTAAAATAACTACATTCGATCTAGTAAAAAAAATACAAGCAAGAGTGGTAAATCATTATTTGCCAATGCCTATTTGTTGATTATTTTTCACTTCTTTGAGAGAAAAAAGTGAAATATTGTTCAAGTTTACTTTGGTTTTGATTTCAGATTCAGATTTCAGTATCACCGAATTTAGATCATCATTGATGATGGTAGTTCATTGACTTAATTGGAAATTAGGGCAATTTCCGCCACGATTTTGACATTGAATCAATTACATTAATAACTATGTTCTGATTTATTCAACTTTGCTTGGCTATTAACTTAATAGTTTTTGCCCATTTCATATAATGTACAAACATCTTGGACAATTTTTAAATTAAAATTAAAACGAAATTTTATTGCATTAATTTTTTTTACTAAATCACTTATACTGCAATATCTTTCTTTTCCAATCAATTTACTGAACCATCTTCATGGAAAAGTCAAAATTTTACACTGAATATCCGGTTACTATGATCACGCTAAAAGGGATTGAGACTTCAATTGTTTCAGGCTAACATTAATAAAATGCCATAATGATCATTTGAGGAATCTGGGAGGTCTATTTCAAGGGTTTCTGCTTTATTTCTATCGAAAAGCTTTAATCTGCAATTGGCAGAATGCGTTTCTTTCCAAGGAGAAGCAGTTACATCCGAGCAGAGAACATATCTCAAAATCATTGATGGCTTTGAAATCTTCTTTCTAGTTAACCGTAATCTAGCTTAGTTGTTGTTGTCTGTCTTATACTGGACGACGTATGTCTTTTTGTTGTTGTTGTTGGTTAGCCTCCTTTGAGAGAATCTTTTAATAATCCTGTTATTCAGCTCTACCAGTATATTAGATGCCTAATTTTTTTGTACTTCGTTCAACGGAACCATGTTTTTCATATCTTTTCTTCTTTCACACTCCTAAAACATTGAATATGTGTTCTCCCTGTTATAGTTGTCGTTTTTTCCAATTATGTGGTATCTCAAGATTAATACTATGGAATTAAAAGGCGGCAAAAAGTACGTTTTTTAGTCATCCCGTGTAACCAAAAAAACGCACTTAAAAAGAAAATATTCCAATGTGCCAATAAATTTACCACTCATAGTGTGGAGAACCAATGTAATTAAGTAAAACTGGAACGCTGAGAGCCATTTAGATATTATGTTTGGAGAGAGCAATTTACTAAATGAATAAGAACTACTTAGCCTAACATACACTTTTTGCACGCTTAATATCCTTGAATCCGAAATTATGTTTTTTTTCTGAATATGTCCGAAAACGGATAAGTGAAAAAAACGGATAAGTGCAATTTTTCTTGCTGCCGGACACGATTGCACTTATCCGTTCTCGACTGTATTAACTTTGCATGAAGTTTGTAACCCACAGAAGGAAGCACCTCGGAGCTCGGACTATGAAAAGTATGTACATGGTGTCTGGAAACTGCCGCTTAAACGCACCGAATTGTAAATCCTCATGTGATTGAATGAATTCTTAGCCCTTTAGCTGCCACAGGCATTTGAAGATTTTTGAAAAACGAATTTTCTTGTACGACTTAGACCTCAATATCTCCAAAGCTAGACTAGTTAGAAAAGCGAAATAAGATGATTATTACAGCCAACAAATTTACCTAAAAAATCAAGAGACGCGAGAGCGTCTCGCCCGCCAAAGGAAAAAGAAAAACGAAAGCGAACAAGTCTATGATTACCGGAGACAACTTGCTTTTTTGTTTGATCAGGCTACAGCCTTCCAGGCAACAGCCCCCAAAAATTTTTTTTTACCAAAATATTCCACATATCCTGTTCTAGTGCCTTTCCAAATAAAATCTTCGATCGGCACAATAACGGGTAAGATATATGCAATAAACGGTGAAATTTTCACCCTCACAGACTTAAGCGAGTAACCCAATTTCAGAATGAAGCCTACAGTTGCAGAAAGACTTGCTTCTACTGTCTCTCTTCGTGATGGGATTTTTATGAAATTTGGAACGAATGATCCTCTGGTGGTCCTTCTAAAGAATCAATGTCTTCCATTTAGATAAGTGGATGGAATAACGGCAAATTAATAGGTAAAGTTAACAAAAGATTTCCAACAATTGCGTCTATCGGCTCATCGCATTGACCAATTTTTTAAACACACTGCGGCATTGGGACATTTGGATATTGGGGCACCGGGAGACTAGGATCTTGGGGTAGTGGGATATTAGGAAATTGGGACATTAGGGTCTTGGGACATTAGGACATTGGAGCATTAGGCACAATGGGGAAACAGGGACGTGGGGACATCGGCATATTGGGGCATTGGGACATCGGGATATTGGGGCATTGGGATAATGGGACATTGGGATATTGGGACACTGGGAAACTGGGACATTAGGACACTGGGATATTAGGACATTGGGACATTATGACCTTGGGACAATCGGACATTGGGACATTGGGACACTGGTACATAGGGGCATTGGACCACTGAGACATCGGAATGTTGTGACATTGGGACATCGGGATATTCGCACATAGGGGCACTGGGATATAAGAACATGTGAACATTAGGGTCTTGGGTCATTGGGACATTGGGATATTAGGACATCAACACATTAGGACATTGAGACATTAGGTACACTGGGGAAACTGGGACGTGGGAACATTGGGCACTGGGAGATCGGGATATTAGAACATTGGGACATTGTAACATTCGGATATTGGCACATTGGGATATTGGAACATTGGGATACTGGGACATTAGGGCACTGAGATACAGGGACATTGGGGCACTGGGATATTAGGACATTAGGCTATTGGGACCTTGGGACACTTGGTATACTGCGACATTGGGACACTGACCACTGGTACATTAGGACATTGGGCCACTGGGATATTATCACATTGGGATACTAGGACATTTGGGACATTGGGGTACTGGGATATTAGGAAATTGGGGCATTAGGACCTTGGGATATTAGGACAGTTAGACATTGGGATATTAGGACATTAGGTGGGAGACTGGGACATTGGGATATTCCGATACTGGGACATTGGGACACTAGGGTAGTGGGGCATTCGGACATTAAACCATTGGGGCACTGTGATATTTGCACATTGGGACAATAGGACCTAAATTGGGACACTGGGACATCAGGATATTGGGACATTGGCACATTAGGATATTAGGACATTGTGACACTGGGATATTAGAACATTGGGACATGAGGACACTGTGACAATGGACCTTAGGGCATTAGGACATTGTAACATTGGGACACTGTGACATTGGGACAATCTGACATTGGGACACTGGGTCGGGGGGGGGGGGGGGCATTAAGACAGATCAGTAACAGAACGTTAACAAAGCGTTGGCAAGGCAACAACAGATCGTTAGCAGATCGTTAACAGAGTGTTAACAGAAAATTAACAGAGCCTTAACAGAACGTTAACATAACGTAAATCGAGTAATAAAAGAAAGGTAACAGACCGTTTACAGAGCGTTAGCCGAATGATTAAAGAGAATTAAGAGAACATTAACAGAGCATTAACGAAAAGATAATAGAGTGTTAAGAGAACGTTAATAGTGCATTAACAGAGTTAACAAAAAATTAACAGATTACTAACAGAATGTTAGCAGAGCCATAACACAAAGATAACATAAATCTATTTTGCACAAAATACATATTAATAAACTATACCCATTTCATCCCAAAACTATTTTTAAAAAAGCTCAGCAACAGCCATTTGTGGCGTATTTGCAATTGCGTTTGCAGTATCTATTTATTTTAAAGAAGACCCTGTGAATATAACTTATGATATTAAATTTATGGAATATGCTGAACAAAAACCTATTGAAACTTTTCCCAAAACAAAAATATTAGTTGGCTATTTAAGTATGCAAAAATATATGATATCTGACCAAAAACAACAAAGTTGTAAAAGTTACCCCGCCAAAGAAAAATTCATCTGCCGCAAAAAGAATACATATCACTCCAATCCGCTGCTCATATCTAATTTTGTTTGCTGGATGTACTTTTGTTTTAGGTGTAAATGCTGGGGAAGTTTAAATGTACAGGACTACTTCTTAAAGTAATTTGGAGGGAGCCGTCAAAGTGGCACTGAATAAAATGTTTAAGCTCCCACCAAATTATTTTGAGAAGTAGTCCTGTACATTTAAACTTCTCCAGCATTTACACCTAAAACAAAAGTACATCCAGCAAACAAAATTAGATATGAGCAGCGGATTGGAGTGATATGTATTCTTTTTGCGGCAGATGAATTTTTCTTTGGCGGGGTAACTTTTACAACTTTGTTGTTTTTGGTCAGATAAAACTAACCGCACGCATTTTGGCTCGATTTTGACGTCATTTGAATAAATGTTACTAAACTACACAACTGTAGGGCAATTTGAATTCAATAGAATTAAAATCCAGCTAAAATAATACCTAGTTTTCTACACTTAATCAATACTGTTAGCAATAATGGAGATAATGTAAGAAATATATGATCGGGAGACTATGCGCCATTTTTTAAAAGTATCGTGCAACCACCTCACCTCAATGCGTTACAAACTTCATGACAAAGTTAATTTATCCTTTCACTCTTTGAGCGAAGGGTACAATAAATATTTGTGGGGGAGTTGAATTTCCACTCAGCCTTAGAACTTTGGTCTTGTTGAATTGTTTCTTTAACCCGACTGCATTTGACTCCTTCTCGAGACTCAGAGCTATATCGCTCAGATCATTGATTTTGTGCGAGAGTACTTTAATGTCGCAACTTACATACGAGTTCTACGGCGTCGTCCCCGCAATTAAACTACCATCGCAAATACGGTGCAATCCAGCCCAAATTCTTTATAAACTTTACTGTGGAATTTTCCTCTCGTTGAGAGGAAAGAGGAGAGAAGGGCTAGAGGGCTAGCTAGGACTTCCGATGTCATTGTTAAAGCGTAGAGGACATGTGAGTAGTCAGGATTACGGCCAGGGGTACGTCAAACCCGAAATTTTTTCAACATCAAGATTTTCTTGAAGTCGTTAGTCGCGAAAATACTGTTAGGCAAAATTTAGAGTAGTCTGGCTGGTGTAATGGTTAGTGCGCGCAACGACAGTGTAGAATGATTTTCTGCACTATTTTACGAAAAATGGCCCCTGAACGTGTTTAGACTTTTACTGGTGATTCTGATTATATGCAACTGGCCTCCGATTAGGCTTTTCAGCCCGTAGCTCATCTATAGTCAGTGCTATTTTTGGCTTTGGACTGCTTAATCCACTTTTGGCTTTGCTTGGTTCTACAGGATCGCAACAGGGCCGGCCTTACCAATATAGTGGTCCTGGGCCAAATCGATGATGTTGGCCCCTAACAATACCCAAAGAAAATTTTCAGCGCTAACAAGTGGAAACTCGGGATCTTTCGTTCAAATGTGTCTGATGAAGGTCCGCCGCAAGTCTCTGTCGCGCCGTAGGGCATGCATTTTACGCCTCTTGGTTGTAGGTACTGGAAGGACTATGGTAGTTTAGTTAAATTTTTTTTTAATAAATTCTATTATATTTTCGACTTTGTTTTTATTTTAAATTTTACCAAATTAATTGGGTAATTATCACTTCCTCAAATTTTGAATGTGAAAATGGCGGTTATAAATTTGTAAATGTTTTTCAAATATTCATGCCGATCGCTAACAATTTAAAAAAAAAAACGATTTTGAATAAATGTCCACAGCTTCTCCACGCGAAAAGTTTTCAATTCTGCACTAATTTTGGTCATCAATGTCTAATAAGTATGTTTTTTTAATTATTTCCTATCGCAATTAAATTGTTATTTCGCTTTATATTAACTTTAACCTAATTTAAATAAATGTTACAATAAACAGTTAGGGATACATGCTATCCTCCTTCTTAAAATAGGAGCCTTAAGCTGTTTTTCTTCTTCCGAATAAAAGCCTAAGCGCTTCAAATGCTTCTCTATTCTCTTTATTCAACTGAGAGTCCGATTTCTTTAGCTGCTCAACCCAGCTGCTCCTCTACGCTTCTACAATAACATCGGTAGTCCTAGCTTACCCTCCCCAGAGCGAAACCTCACAATAAAGTTTATAACGAAGTTGGGCAGGGTTGCATCCTATTTCCTGGATCTCGAGAAGTAGTTAAATGCAGTCGGGTTAAAGAAAATATTAGACAAAACGAAAGTGCTTAGTTTGAGTGGAAATTCAACTCCCCCGTAAATATTAATTTATCTATTTAGACGCTATTGTTGCCATTGATGGCGGTATCAAGAGCATTCCACAGCCAAGTGCTTTCGGTGGGTTGTCCAAAATTTTGTAAACCAGATTTTAAAAACCAAAGCTGTTGTAAGGGAGCAGTACTTGGAAAGCTGTAACTACAGAAAAGCATCAAACAATCGTCAAGACTTAAGATCGTAACTAAGATAGCGAAAATCGCAATCGAAAGTGACAGTGGATCAATTATTGCGTAACCTACATTACAGGTCGATGCAAACAGGCCGGCAAAATTTCACGCTAGTATGTACATTTTTTCGCACTTTGCATTGAACTTATTTTAAATAGCAAAAAGACTTGTTCACGTTTCAGAGTAGTCTGGGCTCACATAAAATTGTTCACCGATTGTTCGCGAGTCTACTGTATGGACATTAAAAGGGCCATCCATAGCGCTCATGATTGCTTTAAATTTGAACGAAATAGAATAGAATTGGGTATGTTCATGTTGATTAAAGCACTTGAACTTGTAATAAATTGATATGGAAATGTTACTGTGTGATTTTTAGAACATGTATAGTGCAAAATGCGAAAAAGTGAATCTGAAAAAAAATATGTATGATAGATTTTTTTTCAGTATTAATTCAATTTCAATTTATTTCTGGTGTCATTTTATGTTTTACAAGTTAATACTCTTACATAGATACCTGGTAGTCTGGCTGGTCTAGCGGTAAGTGCGCGCACCTTCGGTGCACAGGGTCATGAGTTCGAATCTCACCGTGTTCCATGGTGTTTTTCGAACTCACGAGCTTGTGACGGACTATGATCTCACTCAGATGTTAAACGAGTACCCATTTATGGGGATAAGTAACACTGCTGAGCAGGCCTGTGGAGAGGGGGGGAGGAACGGTACGATTCCCCCCGGGCCCGGGATTTCATAGGGGGCCCGGATTTTGACACAAAAGTTGTGCTTTAGTGTTTTTTTTTACATACAAATTGCTATTTTGAGGTCTTTAACTAAGAACCCTATACATATGTACTGCTTTTAGCGTTTTAACAACAATTCATAACATACTGTGCACTAGGCTTGTGGCCCCTAATCTATTTTTGAATTTTGAGAACTAGGGCCCGAATCAGCATATTCAATCAACATGATAGTTTCGTTACTAAATTTCAATTATGAAATTTCGACTTTTTCATCCAGTAGCGTACAGTTTTTCGAAATATTTGTGTTTAAAGTAAAAATAGGAGTACAGCGTCATTTTTTTTTTCAAGGAGGACTTTTCCGAGCGATTTGTATTTTGTGTACATACTGCTGCTGCTTACGAAATTGTTTTCAAGGTACCAGCACACAGATGTTGATCACTTAAATTGTCGAATCTTAATTTAAATCTATCTATCTACCAGTACTCGCCAACTCGGTAACAAAAAATTTAAGGTTTTTTGAAATAGGTAAAATAGGAAGAAATAAAAATCCTTTATAAATTCGTAGCGGTGCGCATTTCGAAAGTCAATTTTATAGAGTGAAGACCAACATTCTGGGCCACTGCGAGTGTGCTAATAAATTACAGATTTGAGCTCCCCCAGCATTTGTTAGAACTGTACCCGCCTTGTTTTTTCTAAAAGCTTTGTAACGGTTGAGGTACAGAATATATCACAGCTGTTTCCTTCGAAAAAACTTCAACCAGAAAAAAAAATTAGTAAATTTGCCCAGTTTATTGCATTATACACTTTCTATTTTGCGTGTAGTACAGCCTTTATTATTCATCTGTAAAATGAACACTTGAGCCAATTTCACCCGTATAGTCTTCAAATCGAATTAAAAAATATGAATGATCCTATTTTATCGAGAATGACTGTCGAAAATTTCAAGGCTT
The DNA here is from genome assembly GCA_949715475.1 of Microchrysa polita. Classification (NCBI taxonomy): domain Eukaryota; kingdom Metazoa; phylum Arthropoda; class Insecta; order Diptera; family Stratiomyidae; genus Microchrysa; species Microchrysa polita. The sequence continues at coordinate 63,213,595 of OX454417.1, forward strand.
TCTTCATATCAAAGTTCGAATATAGGTTGGAATCTTACTTCACCAATAGAATAGACATTTTCTAAATAATTTTGTTGGGACAAGGGAATCAATAATTTTTCAATATTTTTTCTTGGGAGAACTAAATGCTAGAAGATTACCAGGCTACCAGTTTCGCTTTATGCGTATCTTGTGTAAGGGGCACGACCATTAAACAATAAACTTATTTTCATCACGGGCAGATTTTAGTAAAGAAACTTCATACTAGAAAGTTAACCCTTTAAGCAGTAGCTTTTTATAAAGATTCGTTACCCAAAAATGCACGTAAAACGAAGAAACCATATTCTAGAATGATTTTGGCTTCTGTATTTCCTTAAAATTCGCCACTCAACTCTCGAATCGTCTTCAAAATATACTTGAAACGGGACCGAGGCTAATTTCGGGCGCAGCGGAAATTGAAATGAAACTTAACTTTACTATTACTAGGAACATATTTGGGTGAAGTTTGGTTTAGATTGGTTCATAAAAAAAAAAGTTTTTCTTAGAAGAACTTTATTTTCACCCATGGCCCGATTTCATTCGTTATACACAGCGTACACTAAAAAAATCTCGTCACACTGATCAATAATATACATATATACTTTATATAGTAGGAAGTGCCTCCTTCTGTGCGTTGCAAACTTCATGACAAAGTTAATATACCCTTTCATATAGTGACGGATATGAAAAACATACCGGCGTACAGAGGGCTGCGCCCGCAATACGAGGGTTTTATAGAATTTTGATGCATAGTGAATATTTTTTGTACATATATTTTATAAGCAATAGATAAGAATTGTGCACAACATTAATGAAATAATTCCTGTAAATCTATTTTTATCTAATAGCAAAAGTCAACAGTCTTAATATTTAACGATTATAAGGCCATACTGGCCAATCTTTGCTCAAAGTTTCATATCGATCCCTATAACGGTTTAGACAAACGGAGCTCGAAAAGGAAGTTTAACTTTAAACGCCAATAACTTTTTTACCGTTACTCGAAACTGGAAAATTTTAACTGATATGAGATGTACTCGTCTAGATCTTTGATTTAAATACCCATACGTTAATCTCCGATAAAAACTAAAAAAGTCGACTTTTTTCAAACGTTCGGGACACCCTGTTATCTTCTTCCTACCAACTTCTAAGGTATTTGTGCCAAAGACTGTAACCATTCTACACATTCATACCGAATTTCATGACAATCGGTTGAGCCGTTCGCAAGTTATTTAGTGAACAGACGGACGGACGGACAAAATCGATTTCATAAGGGTTTTTTGAAAAAATTCTAAAAAACCCTAAAAACACACACACACAAACTGTTAAACTATCCAGTCAACCCCGTTTTTTGTGAGTTTAGTATGTAAAAATGCATCACGAATGAATTCAGTTGCTGTCAGTTTCTTGGAAAGTGGTTTATCCTGTATGGTTATTTTTTATTATTTCTATTTTTCTATAATTCATATTTTTCTGAAAACCCATCATTTTACCTCAGAACTTAAATATCAAAATGCACCTGAATGCGCAGAAGGCCGCTTTAAAACATTCTTCAAATATCTATCGTACTGATGCCGGATGCCGGACTATATTAGATTAGAAAACATCCGGATTACTGAGACTGAGCCGATTCAGTGTGGACGCTGGATTATGAGGTGTTCCGGATTAAATGGAGGCTGGATTATAGAGATAATTGTACAATTTGTTTGAGGACCGATATGTCAAAAAAAAAATTTCTTCGATTCATAATTTTTTATCGTATGGAAGAGGTGGGCCCGGAATCATTGTCCCCCCGGGCCCGGATTTTCTCTCCACGGCCCTGCTGCTGAGCGTGATGCTGATCTCATTACCTCATCAAAAAGCAGATAAGATCTTGGAAATAGGATGTCACTAACACATCCTGCGGCCTAAGTCCAATGTTGGATTGTCGCGCCTGTTATTTATTTTTATTTTAGATACCTGGGTCAAGCCTTAACTCTAAGTTTAACCTTCCGGCGGGCGCAATACTAATCCTAACACGATCGGGCGCATTGCATCTGACAGATTAAGTGCAGAGAAAGGGATGAAACAGAGTTTCTATATATCTTAGACTCTTATTTATTATTGCATTATCTTTTTGAAATAGTCCTAAGAAAATTTTTGAAACAAAAACTGGCTCACAAAGTTTGATACCCTCCACATTTTCAATTTTCCAAGAATATACCGCTTTCAGTAACTTCAATATTTAAAAAACCTCCAACAACTCGACAGCTTAAAAAATGTGAGCTTATTTTACTAAAAACACACTATTGAACGATTTGGTGAACCTAAAAGTCAAGACAACGTTATTACGCAATGTGAACACTATAAAATGTAGAAATGTCCATAGAAAAGGAGAGAATAACACAATCGGGTGCAATACATCTGAGAGATTATTTCATCCCCTCCCGCCTCTCATACATATGGTAGATAGAAACTGAAAACTGTTTTGGGTAGTTGATCGATAAATATTAAGCTACTGTGAGCTTCAGAGCTCTCCCTTTTCATATCGCTGATTGGGGCAACAAAAACTGGCCACTTAATCTGTCAGATGCATTGCGCCCGCCCGAAGGTTAAGTGTATTTAGGATAATCCAATAATCTTAATTAAGTTAAACAAAGTAGATTATTTGTAAGGAAAACTAATGAAAACCTTACCATAAGAAAAAAAAAGTATATCTGAAACTTAACCTATGTATTAAATCTAAGCTTAATCTATAGTAGCGTTAACCGACCGCTAATGCATTAATGATGTTATTATTAATTATTTTATTGGGCATCTTGTCAGAAATTTCGAAGTGCTATTAGATGCTATTTTATTTAAGGGAGTAATTTTTGCTTCGTTGTGCAACTTCTCAGTTGAGTAGAAAAATGGGTTTTTGGCAATATGCTTAACGATTTTGTTCTGTGTTATCTGAATTTTGCTTTTAACAGTTTTGGAAAAGCGGCTCCATAGGGGAGCTCCATAAGTAGCTATCGGCTGAATAACCATCTTATAAATTAACAATTTATTTTCCAAAGAGAGCTTCGATTTTTTATTCAGCAATGGATATAGCGAACAAAACGACTTCATCATTTTTTCTTTTGTCTTCTCAATGTGTAGAGAACCTGTTCATTTTCTGTCGAAAGCTAGTCCGAGGTAAGTGAGTTCATTGCTCCATTTGATACTAGCACAAATAAAATTCAGGGGAGACCCAGGAAGGTTTTTTCTTTTTCTTGAGAAGAAGATGGCTTGGGTTTTTGCAGTGTTTATTTTAATCTTCCACCTATAATAAAATTGATACAATAAGTCTAATTGCAGCTCTAACTTCGAACTAATGTCGTTGGGGTTATCGCTATTGCATTATATGCATATATCGTCGGCAACGCATGACAGTTACTGGTTTTTGGTAAGTCCGTAATAAAGAGATTAAATAGCACAGGACTAAGGCAAGATCCTTGAGGAACACCGGATGGAATCGTCTTAATGGCGGAGTGAGCTTTTCCAACTTCCACATAGAAGGTCCTGTTTGCTAAAAATGACAGAATGATTTTAGTTAAGTATATTGGGATACCGAAACTCTGAAGCTTGTGTAAAAGTCCGTCGTGCAACTATGCTCAACTTGTATTGTTCTACCTGATCCAGGAGGTCCCTTAAGGCCCCCGGTCTATTCAGGGAGCGTACATTCCAGGATCCGAAAGAGTAATCAGTTGTTCGTTTGACTTGAAGTTTTTCTTAGGATGAGTTGTCGGCACGTCGCTAAACCATGATAGGGTTTAATCGTTGAGTAAAGGCCATCATGAGCATGCCTCGAAGATGCTGCTTAAGTGGTTGAATTAAATGTTTTCTGTCACCTATCAAGTTAACCTGAGACGCTGCAGATGTTAATACAGCACTCAGGCGCAGCGGTTACTCGGATAATTCGGGAAAGTAACGCCCCGTAGAGAGACATAGGAATTGGCCGAAGCCGTTCACCATATGAAACTCCTCCTGCATAGCTAAGGGTCCGCAGTTATACCACAACTGAAGAATATATAGGAATTAGCCGGAGTCTTTCGACCTTTATCTTCCCCCTTAGGGAACATACCTGTGTAGAAATTAAACGCATATAGTGCTCAAAGCCGGTGCTTTAACTTCGATTGCTGAGCGATCGTCACATGAGTCGTCCCTACGAACACAAACCTTTAATTTGCAATTTTGGAGGATTAAGTTATAAATACAAAAATATATGTAAAACTCAAGAGTGCTAGAACAAATTTCATTGTGGGTTTTCGTTGAACATAAGCCTGCATTGCAACGCCTTATTTATCTGGATCATAAAGAAGTAACGGCTAAACTTTTTCCAAACCCCTCACGGCAATATTCTTCTAAATCCGTAGAGTGTGTAATATTTTCATAAACTTCACTGTACTCGTCTAGCAAATGCCAGTAGGTACTTTTCACGTACTCTCCTGCCTTTTTACGTGCAACATAACGTACCATCAAGCAAATAGATATGACCAGAAGAACCAGAGCCTACTTACTTTAAAGCAAACCCGTCACTAAACCTCGGTACTACTTTTGCCATATGCATCGTACCGTACCGTGTAGATATGTATGTACATATATGGGCGTCAGTCGCACACTGCGCTGACAATAAGAGCCTTGTGCAAGTGTAAGTCCCAACAATTATAAAGGAATACGTAACCAGACGAGATTTTACGACTTCGCTGCCGGAATTCTACAACAAATTTCAGGAATTAGTTTTCCACACCGCAAAATTTATTCTGTTGTCCATGATCTGGCTTTTGTTTCACCCCCATATCCTAATACGGATGTTACGTACGTATGTAGGAGTGATGTACACAAAAGAGTATACTGGGAAAAGCAGCTTATCCTATATACGAATCCTTTTATGAAAAATTATCTAGTGATGTGAAAATTGTATACGAAATGAATATAATAGGATGTGTTACGTTTTAATACGTACGTTTTAGGGATGAAATTTGATTGGAATAAAAGTTTAAAAACAAAATAGAGACAAGAGCTACGTCTAGTTTATAATGCTTTTAGCAATCTAGAAAAATAAAAGGAGAAGTCACTGTAAAATGTAAAAGTATAAATGTATAATGTTCATTGTGGTACATACGAGTATGTTTGGTATTTTTTGCGAATTTAGTATTTGGATTGTAAGTAAATATAGTAATAAAATCGCGCCACAAGGACTTGTTAATACTATTCCTAATTCTCATTTTCGCTTCTTCAAAACAAATAATTTTGTCAAATCTATAAACGATCTCATCACAAGTACGCACAAAAGCAAATAAACCCTTGCAATTATCAGTCAAGCATCATTTCGTTACCGACTCTTCACAAACTTTGCGGAAAGTATGGTGAAAGTACCTAATTAAGCTATCAAACAGCTAAACAAATTCACTGCGCAAATAATTCCTGAAAATGATTCCATTGACCCAGCTCCGTTCGCCCTCCCGCTTCCTTTGGCAAAGGAATTATTACAGCAACAGCATAACGATGTCACTTCGATGTCCCCAAAGTATCGTCATCATCAACATTACCCTCCCTGTATCGTCAACGTCGTCCTTGGCCGTTTCCAAATAAGTCACAAGAAATTTTTCTCATTTTTCTACGCGCTACGCTTCATCTTCTTGTGTACTCGTACGTACTTACGAACAATCATCGTTAAAATTTCAAACTCGACGATTACTTTGACTTTAAATTTTTATCAGGACACACAAGAAGTAAATAAATGAAAAGAAGAACACGACAAAAAATCGCGTGAGTTGTGACTGTTGCCATAAGGTATTTCTTGTTATTTCGGGTGTGGAAATTCCTTAAAGATTGTACAAAATAAACGAGGACGAAACGTGTTTTATTTAATTTCCCAGGGACCAGTGCGAATCAGGTGTTGTGAAGGAGGAAACTCGAGGTCGTTGTTCGTTTTACGTATAACAGTTGCGGAAAAAGTTTACACCTGGAAAGTGTGAAATTGTAGTACGTCCATGCCATGGGGGATTGGTGTTCTGAATAACTGAGATGTCGAGAATTATATGGTGGAATCAAAGATGTGAAAGAAAAGAATTTGGTAGTTCACCCCATCGGTTTAAAAATGAATAAAAAATTTTTACAGTATAAAAAAGGGGATGATTGAACTGAACATGTTTCAAACTTGCACAACGAAATGCATTGCTTCACATTTCTTTTCGGAATTTTTCCTTCTCCAATTTCTGGGCTGGGAAGAGCTTTAGCCCCTCCCGTGGTTGCGCCACTGGTATTGTTTTTGTTACACGTCAACCAAGCCACAATAATAAAACGAATAACGAACGTACGTCCTGGGCGGTATTGAAAATGGATCAAATCGGATCAAGGTTTCCACTACCTCTCAACAAATTATAGCTTAATACGGCATCAACTTTCGACTGAATATTGCTATCGATCGGATTGATCAATGCCTTCATCTTGTCGCGAACCACGTTTCTTTTTTCTTAAAGCCTAGTACTGTCCGCTGCGACTTTTCCAATGAAAATGTATTCTTACTATCGTGAAATATATGGGGAATACCATAAGCTACAATCCGAAAACAGTTCCATAATTTTTCTCGGCCATTTTATGTATTTTTTTCCGATTCCCCGGTTATTTCATCGTGAAATGTCAAATAACCGGGGAATCGAAAAATAATACCTAAAATGGCCGAGGAGAATTATGGAACCTGTCTCGGATTGTAGCTTATGGAATTCCCCAACGTTTGTGACATATTCCACGACAGTAAGTATCCATTTATATTGATAAAATCGCAGCCGGAAAAATTTCACTCTCGATCTTGGGACACAGCGACAACACACAACCAGTTGTTTCGTTGGTATATTACATACATATTTGCTTATTGTATATGCATTATAGTATAGTGACTTTAGCTCTAGACCCAAACATCCAAAAAAAGAGCTGACTTTTGATGCCAAATTGTTCTATGGCCTGACCGCATTACGCAGTAAAAAGTTAGACTTTTTTGCGCGTCACATTTGGGGGGGAGGGGGTGGCAAAGGGGTGAAATTATGATTTTTCGGCAAAATCTTGTTAACTGTAATATTTACAGCGAAATGTTCTGAGGACAATTTAAACTACACAAAATTTCCTTTCTAATGATATATTATATCATATACCTTCTCTTGGCAGATTATATACTAGACCTTAAAACATTTGGTGTATTTTAGATTTTTTGATAGTTACGTTTGGCGCTCTAGCTCCTGAAGTAATTTAATTGGAGCCATGGTAATTGGGATAACTATTATATAACAATATATAGCTGTCCCACGCGGAGACTCAGGCTGTCCCGACAAAGCATTCCCCTATACTCCCTATTAACATTTAAAAAAAAGACATGCCTGTAACTTTTCGCCGAATCACAGCAGGCGGGAAACATTTTGGTAAACGTTAAGGCTAAGTCCCATTAGACCCTCCACCAAATATTACTTCGATCGTATTAAAACAAAGGGTACCTCCCATACAAAATGACCGGAAAATTGCCTACGAGCAAAACTTTAATTTTGGTTGACTTGTTCCCTTATTTCTTAATAAACTAGTGGCATTGAATTTGAATAATTTGTATGGGAGGTACCCTTTGTTTTAATCCGATAGAAGTAATATTGGTGGAGGGTCTAATGGGGCTCAGCCTTAACGTTTACCAAAATTTTTCCCGCCTGCTGTGATTCGGCGAAAAGTTACAGGCATGTCTTTTTTTTAAATGTTAATAGGGAGTATAGGGGAATGCTTTGTCGGGACAGCCTGAGTCTCCGTGTGGGACAGCTATATATTGTTAGGAATAGTTATCCCAATTACCATGGCTCCAATTAAATTACTTCAGGAGCTAGAGCGCCAAACGTAACTATCAAAAAACCTAAAATACACCAAATGTTTTAAGGTCTAGTATATAATCTGCCAAGAGAAGGTATATGATATAATATATCATTAGAAAGGAAATTTTGTGTAGTTTAAATTGTCCTCAGAACATTTCGCTGTAAATATTACAGTTAACAAGATTTTGCCGAAAAATCATAATTTCACCCCTTTGCCACCCCCTCCCCCCCAAATGTGACGCGCAAAAAAGTCTAACTTTTTACTGCGTAATGCGGTCAGGCCATAGAACAATTTGGCATCAAAAGTCAGCTCTTTTTTTGGATGTTTGGGTTTCATCATTTTTTCAGCTAAAATCACTATACTATTAGAATTAATCTATAGCGGCTATGTCCAAAAGAGATGTAATGCATATTGCATAATGCTGACGGCTGCATCGCATGCACTGTCGTTGTGGCATGCTTCGTGTTGTCGATGAGTGTCTGTCCGTCTCATCGATAACACGGGCACAGCTGTAATTGGAGGGGAAATTTGCAAACTCAATTAATAACCCGATCAAGCCGTAATGTGAAACGTGTCTACACAACAATTTTGTTTATTGAATGATTTTCTTTGCAGAAAAGATAAATTTAATAACCTGCAATCACCGTATTTGCAATTGACGATGTTTTTTTTATTGGAGTGACCATAGTACTTAGCTTAAATGCAGGTTAGGGTTTGAATCAACAATAATTGTCAGTGCTTCTCAAACAAAGGCTATTATAATTCGCGGTAGAGTCTCGCTACATTATTTTGATCAGAACTGTAAGATATTTGAAATTTTGTACATTGTTTGGCAAATGTAACGGTACTTATAACAGTTAAATTTTAATATATGCTACCTATTTATAATCGAAAAGCTGTAATTCTTTCTTATGTTTTCACTTCGAAAGCGTGATTATTTTATTATTTTTGGCGGTTAGGAAATTCAGGTATAATTGTGTTAATAATACAATAACAATTTATTTTTTGAATATAGCCCTCATTTTTAGACCAATTAAATAAAATCGCGATGGTGGAAATTAGGGATGTCAAAAACCGGCCCATAACCCGGTTTTCGGTTTTTTTGCAAAGCCGGTTAGACCGTCCGGTTTTAACCGGGCTCAAAGTACCGGTTTTCGGTTAACCGGTTTTTCATTGAATTGCTTAATATTTTAGCAAAATAATGCATACACACTCGTTAAGCTGATGTTCGTATTGTATGCAAAATCAAACATAATGCACGTACATGATAAAGTAAGGGCTCCATTACTCATAAGTCATAAATATAGGATATTTCTATTATAATCAGCGCCCGCTCTAGCACTTACGCCGCCCCGGGCAAGAGGACAGATTGCCGCCCCTTAGGTACTGTACCAAACAGATTGATAGTGAATATCCATACTATCTAGAGATCAGTGGTTCCTAATCTTTTTTAGTTCGTGCCCCCTTGTGTAAATAAGTTGTAAGTACTGGGTCTCTTTTCACGTTTTAAATTGTTTGAACAATTTTTTTGTTAGTGCATATTTTGGAACTACTGGAGATTTTTAGAAGTATTTAATTTCGTCATGAGCTTGGCCATCGCCATGGCTTCATTTAGCACGAAAAATGATATCACCGCTCGTTCAGTGGCGTAACGTTTCCTAAATTTATTGTGTTCAAAATCGAAATGTGGGCCCCAGGAAAAATTACAGAACATAACTCACGTTTGAAGCAATTAGAAATTAGCAAGAGCAACGAATTTTTTAGCAACATGCTTCGAAGGTTTTTTTTTTATTTTTTTGAGACAAAATTAAAATTTGAATAATTACATGAGAACTTGTAAGATAAACTATTTATCACAAAATCCAACAGGCGTAAAGATACCACTATAAGGAGTATACCTACTTACCTGTCTCGTAACAGTCGTTGATCCTAGACTAAAAGTGATTGCCCTAGACCTGAGAATAACATCAATTATAGCTATAAACGACCCTCAGCATATCATTTAAGGCAAACTTAATCCACTGAAATCAATGCTTCAAATGCTTTACGTAGGGGAACGGCCGATTTATTACCTGCACTCACATTAAATCTGGAGTCGTAGTTAAAAAAAGGTTTTTTTTGACTTAAGCCTTATTGAACGATCTTAGTAACCGTCGTTAGCCATTTTGATCAATAGATCAGTTATCTCTTTGTTAACATTGCGAACATATTTTCCCCGATATTATAGCAATCACTTTAAGAATGAAAAACTCCAATAACTGCATCATCTGGGCTCAATTTTGAGCGAAAACCTTCTACAGCTCCTAGCAAATTGAATCTTTTATTTCTTTTCAATATTCTTGTGATAAAAAACCCAGAAGAAATTCAGATATTCAGATAGATCCATACTCAATTAGCTTGAGAGACGTCTATCGAAAAGTTGCGGCCCTCCGATAAAAATTTTTTAAAAGAGCGTCACCGAAAGATCTATCAAAGAAAATGTTTTAATGTTTTCGGATTTGGGGCCCCCTTCTGGCTTGGGGGCCCGTGTTCTGCTGAACACATGGAACACCGTACGTTACGCTACTGTCAGCTGTCGATCCCTCATCTTGCTAAAATCCAAACCAGCTTCTTCGTAGTTTGCCCTCCTATGCAAGATGAATCAATGCAATCGGAACCAACGTCATCCATTGACGCGAAGGTTTGGCGAATTGTATTTAAATTATGCTGCGAAATGTCGATGGAAACAACGGAAAACAACTCCAAACGAATTATTGATGAAAATAATGCCTTTAATGTGCTCAGCGTTTATTCGACTCCCTATTTCCCCTTTCATAGAAAGGAAACCGCAGACCTTTCCACTAAATCGAAGTTGATATTGATTTTTTTGATCTTGTTTTCTATTCGAGTGCTAGCCAAAAAGCCGCCCCTAAAATTTGGCGCCCCTGGCGACCGCCCGGCTCGCCCCCCCTTAGAGCGGGCGCTGATTATCATATGTATGTCATATGCTTAAGCCTACTTGATTTTGTTTACTGCATGTGGGAAAATTTGAACCAAATGAATTATTAGGCTTAAGGATATGATATCCATAATAGAAATGAATATAGAAATATGACTGTGTAGTAGGGATGTCAAAAACCGACCCATAACCCGGTTTTCGGTTTTTTCGCAAAGCCGGTTAGACCGTCCGGTTTTAACCGGGCTCATAGTACCGGTTTTCGGTTAACCGGTTTTTCATTGAATTGCTTAGAATTTTAGAAAATAATGCATACACACTCGTTAAGCTGATGTTCGTATAGAAATATGACTGTGTAATGGAGCCCTAAAAGAGAAACCTGTTGAACAAAAATGATAATCAAATTAAATTGTCAGAAGTATTCATAATGTTTCAAAATTAGTTAACTGAATTTTATTGCTAGACAATGTATATAGTGCAGTCAAAATATCCCATTTCAGGCCTCCAAATAGAAAAAAATAGAGTAAGGCTATTTTTTGTGGTTTTTGAATCAGCGAGCTCCCAGGAATCTTAAACTCATTTTGCTAAAAAAAATTTTGATCGAAAAGGTCGAGTACATTACATATCCGGTGTTTGTTTCCTGTTTCAAGGACCCTCAACGGAATAAATCGAGATTAAATCGAAAATTATTGTGTTTTCCGTGTATCTTTCCAAAGCCATTACTACGTTATGGGTTTTCCGAATCTATGATAGGTTAAGATTCTACCATTAAATTTGCTAAGAAAAAAATTATCGGAAAGCTCTGAAAAAGGACATTAAAGGACACTAATTACAAACCTTGATTGAAAGTGAGCATGCGGGGTGTCATGTCAAAGAGGACGTCGAGTGCATTGCATATCCGGTGTTTGTTTCCTGTTTCAAGGACACTAAATGGAAAAATTCGGGCTAAAACGAAAAATTACGGCTTTGGAAAGATACATATATGAGAAACATGAAAATTTTCCATTGGATCCCAATTTTCTCCTGTGAGGGTCCTTGAAACAAGTAATAAACGCCAGATATGGAATGTACTCGACGTCCTCTTTGATATGACACCCCGCATGCCCACGTTCGATCAAGGTTTGTAATTAGTGTCCTTTTTGAGAGCTTTCCGATCATTTTTTTTCTTAGCAAATTTAATGGTAGAATCCTTAGCTATTATAGATTCGGAAAAGTGAGAAACGAAGTGACAATTTGAATTACTCTCGTAATTAGGGCTTCGGAAAGATACACGGGAAACAATAATTCTCCATTTAATCTCGATTTATTCCGTTGAGAGTGCTTGAAACATGGAACAAACACCGGATATGTAATGTACTTGACGTCCCCTTTGATTTGATACCCCACATGCCGACCTCCGGACAAGGATTAAAGAGTATCCTTTTTTGTCCTTTTTGGGACCATTCCGATCAACATTTTTTTAGCAAAATGAGTTTTAGATTCCTGGGAGCCCACTGATTCAAAAACTACAAGAATTAACCTTACTCTACTTTTTTATATTTGAAATGCTAATATGACTGCACTATGATGTAGATGTTGAAGTCTTTGTGGACACGATGGATGTTGAAGTGGACGCGATTATCGATGTGGACGCGGACGTCGTAGCAACTGCCAATTCGTCTTCCTATAACAATGAACTCTAAATGCTCTGATCTGATACACGTATACATTCACGACGCACAAAAGATACACGTGTGACACGCAACGTAAACAATATTGGAAAGGAAAAATGCAAGGAGCGGTAGTTTGACGAAGCGATGGTTCTTGGAATAATAGTACTAAGGAGAGTGTTCGGAAATACGAAATTTTTCATAGAAGACAAGCAATAGAATTACATACTGACAAATCAAGAAAATATAAACATTTTATGAATTTGGAAAGTTTTTTTTTCGGATAGGCAAACAACCGTCCGGGTTAAAACCGGGAGGATGAAAAAACCGGTTAACCGTTTTTAAAGTACCGGTTTTCGGACTAACCGTCCGGTTTTTGACATCCCTACTGTGTAGTGGAGCCCTAAAAGAGAAACATGTTGAACAAAAAAGATAATCAAATAAAATTGTCAGAAGTATTCATAATGTTTCAAAAATAGTTAACTGAGTAACATTGCTAGACAATGTAGATTATGTAGATGTCTTTGAGGACACGACGGATGTTCGATGTGGACGCGGACGTCGTAGCAACTGCCGATTCGTCTTTCTATAACAATATGAAATCCAAATGCACTGATCTGATACACATATACATTCACGACGCACAAAAGATACACGTCCCAATAGGAAAAATAGAAGCGCTTCCTCACCATTTCCAAATGTGCTTCGGAGGAAGCGCTTTCACAGAAGCATATTTACGAATGGTGAGGAAGCACTCACTCACGCACTAGAAAAGCTTCGACTCTTTGCGACGATTGCAGCACAAGTCGAATATTCGCCGTTGTTCTATATAATTTCATAACGTGAAAAGTGTACGTTATTGGTCTTGTTAAATTTAACCTTCCGTTAGTCGCAATAAAAAATGTAACACGAATAGACGCAATGCATCTATTAGATGCCAACTTTGTCATCCTGTTGTATAAGGTAATGAATATCTTCATAGGGTTTTTTTCTTCATTATCTGAATATTTGAAGCCTTGCCATACCAATAGTCAATATCAAAAGAAGAAAATCTGTTCTGTTAATAATATTTTTTTTTGACAAGAAAAAGTCTTAAAAACCTGAAATTTTTTGGAATTGTCTTACATAATTGCAGTTTTACAGCTTTCTGAGCATAACAAAATTTTAACCCTTAAATGCATAGCGTACCATATATGGTACATGGCTAGATTCCTGTAAAAGTCTAGCGATTTTTAAATTTTTGATTTTTTTTTTTACTTTTTCCCAAAGTAGACAAAACAAGCTATCACATGAATTCAATTTTGGCTTCCGGAAGCCTCGCTTGAATTGTCTGTGGATCGTCAAAGTGGACAAACGTTATTTTTTGTCAAATTTTAAAAGCTATTCTTAAGAGCTAAAAAAATTAGCGAAATTCACCGTTATTTGGAAAAGAAAAAATACTGGTCAGTAAATTGGAATGTGTTCTTGACATTCTTTTGAGATTTTGACCAAAAAAACTCACTAAAGGTATTTTTGCATCAATTTTGCAACGTACCATATATGGTACACCATGCATTGGGGCATATTCAGAAATATCTATACATACATTCCGATCGTTGTTAGCTGATCAAATTATTCTCCTTTTGTCTTGGGTAGAGTATAGGATATGTTCATAAAATTTTAATTATCAGCTTTTTCAACATGATGGTGCGTTTTATTGGGCCCAGAACAGGTCCAAATAACCTAAGTTTTCATACAAATTATAACACCGATCCATTTTACAGGACATTTACTGCCATTTTTTATGAAAGCTAGGTTAATCAGTTCTGTTAAGGATCCAAGGAAACGGAGCTGTCATGGTTGACTTAGAAGGACCGTTGTTGTCATTTGCTTTTCTATAGCACACCGGTCAGGGCTTAGCGTTTCTGTAGCTGCTTCTTATAATTCCAGCCTTTTTAGCTGGCAAGTATACTGAAAATATTGTTCACAGCTTTTGTTTTGTCCTTAGAACACGCCACTAAAAAACCGAGCTTCCGTATTTGACATCTTAGTAAGATACTTGGACTTTCACCAGGACTCAAGCAGCTGCGTCTTGATATCCAATTTCTTAAACCATTTGATTGTGACAAGTATTGTCTTGGAAGTCCACGGTCAGGATCCTCAGAAAATGTGCTTCTGGGGTCAACCATTTCATATGGAAGACTATGTGGAGTACCACATCAGATAAATAAAAAAATACATGGATGTAATTCTTGTGGACATGTCCTGGGACCTGCACAAATGTGGGTTATAAAACAGGCAGCAGTTCATTTCCATATTCATGTCCTAGCAAAGTCAATCCAATCCATTTACTTTTCAAGAAAAGAATCCCATGAGCTGTGATAAGTCAAAAGAAGTCTCGAGATATATGTTTAACAGTAGAACATGTTTATAACGAACTATTGTATAAAATATTTATTTTATAACGAGACCGAGTTCTAATCGCCCTAATAGCATACACACTCTATACCCATATACAGAGCTAGACGGCACGCAAAGCCCAAAATAAAAATATCCATGTTTTTTTGTAGGGGATGAAGGGGTATATTAGTCGGATCTGGCGCACTTTCAATATTTTATAAGGACATCCAACAGCTACCACTACTGAATATTCGCGATTTTCTATAGAAATTACCACCTTTCCTTTAATGAAGAGGGGTTCATTATATGGAGTTTCCACTATAATTTCGATCAAAACTCTCAATAAACATTATCCTTTCTTTTTGCACTATTCCTATTAAAGTAAGAGGCAGATTCAATAAAATTTAAAAAAATGTCTTTCATTTACAACATGGCCTGAATGCATGGCGTACCATATTTGGTACACAATGAAAATTCTACTATTTTCGCTTTTCTGGGAAAACGGGCTATTTCCTGGGAAAAAAAAGGCTGATTCCGTGTTCAGTGACCGATTTTACATAAAAGAAGGTCAGTTACGATAATGGGTTCTGACCCCATGCATTTAAGGGTTAAAATAGCCTTCAATGGTAAAACAAAGGTGCAATAGTGTAACTCTAAAAGTATTGCACTTGTAGTAAATATTTTTTTTTATCGTATACTGCTGCGCCTATGTCAATTACATGTTCAAATCACTTACACGAGTGCTCGCAATGCATCTAATAGATACCCGAGCTCCCTACGTAAAGCCAAAGGACCCCACATTTTTCACTATCAGACTAAAATGCTTCTGTACTGTACTCGGTATACGAAGCTACTCTGAGCTAGAAAGTGGAATTCGCAGTAGAAAAAAGTTACGGTAAAAAAAAATGCAAGGTATCTGTCAGATGCATTGCGTCTAACGGAAGGTTAAAGTGTTCAAGTCGTGATTTTTTGCATCATACTCTTAATTTGAAAAAAGAAACGCATGAACATATTTTTCTAATGAATTTGAAAATTTCACTTATATCAAGTTATTTTTATGCAATGAATCATGTTCGGTTTTCGCATTCAATCCTCTAAAAGCGCATTCCATTCACTTAAATGAGTGAAATGTGGAATTCTTTTGGAGCGCTTATAGCACAATGCTCCAGAAACGCTTTCCACTCACTTCTCTAGAAGCGCTTCTGGAGCGCATCTTAAAGAGCTTGCCTCCGCGGACATGCAATGTTAAAAAGTACACGAAGAGGAATGGAGATGGGAAGCGCTTCTCTGCTTCCCGAAAAGCGCACCTTTTGCCCTTCTGAAGCGCTCTTTTTCCTATTGGGGTGTGACACGCAACGTAAACAATATCTGCCTTGGAAAGGAAACATGCAATTAGTGGTAGTTTGACGAAGCGATAGTTCTTGGAATAATAGCACTAAGGAGAGTGTTCGGAAATACGAAATGTTTCATAGAAGACAAGCAATAGATTACAGACTGACAAATCAAGAAAATATACAAATTTTATGAATTTGGAAAGTTTTTTTTTTCAGTTTTTACCGGATGGGCAAACAACCGTCCGGGTTAAAACCGGGAGAATGAGAAAACCGAAAAAAACCGGTTAACCGTTCTAAATGTACCGGTTTTCGGACTAACCGTCCGGTTTTTGACATCCCTAGTGGAAAACCAATTCTCCGATAGAAAGTATGGTGTTTTTTGGGGTTGAAGGAGGAAATGGTCTTGAAGCAGTTCGAGAGTATGTCGGCGATTCCCACAGCGACGAATTCCAGGCAGACGTACCTTCGAAAGAACGTATCGGCTTCCTGGAGAGACAGGTCGTACACCAAACCACACCGGTAGAGAAGGAGCTCGCCGTACTAGTGTCGGAAGAGAAGAAGAGATTCTTAATCTCTTCGATACGAACCCAAAATTGAGCACGCGTAGAGCAGCACTTGAGCTGAATATTCCTCGGATGACGATCCAAAGGACTCTTCAGTCGGAAAACCGGTTCCCGTACCACCTTACGCAAGTTCAGGAATTACTACCGAGCGACTGTCAGAGGAGGATAACATTTAGCAAATTTCACCTCCCGGGAACAGCTGCTGCAGCGAAATAATGATGCTTGTCACAACATAAAGATAACCCCTCCTGAAATCCTTCGGCCCGTTTATTCTTTATTGTATGGAGATGCCCACACCAACGCGAATATTGGCCAGTTTTGCGGTATTTTTTCCGGTTCGAATATTTGCTACCTAATGTTATTTTATTAATTAAAATAATTTATTTGGCAGGTGCAGTGTAGTCCAACTTGATGTTAGTGTACGCGGAAAAAATGTAGGTAAATTTGGAATGAGTTGTTAAGGTATTGACCGAGCATTTAAGTTTTCAATGTTTTATGGTCAGTGGATGAGGAAAAGTAAATTTTTTGGAAACATGATTTCCAAGGAAATGGATACTTACACATGGCAAGTCCGGCGACACCTCGATCGTATCGCTCGGCCGAAGAATTACAGGGATATCGACGATTTTCTAAAGTGCATAGTCCGAAGTTGATTGTGAAATTGCTGTGACAGACATCTAGGTTGACAACTAACAAAAGCATGCGTTTTGTGAATTATTGCACTTATCTCGCTTATCTCTGACGCCCCTGTGAGCTGCGGAGGAAAGATGCTCCGACGCCACCTTAGAGAATTTTGTTGCGAGTCCAGCGAAACCATGGTCGTTTCGCTGGATTCAAGGATTCCGAAGATATCGACGGATTATCGAAGTAATACGAAGCTGATTGTGAAATTGCTGTGACCAACATCAAGGTTGACGGTTATCTCTGACCACCCTGTGCACTGACCGGAAAAAGGAGGATCCGATAACCCTTTCGGCAATTTTATGGTGAGTCTAGCGCCACCTCGGTCGTTTTGCCACACCTAAAGATTGCAGAGATATCGACGGATTTCGGAGAGAATACAAGGTCAATCGTTTCATTCATGAATAGTACCTATACGATAGGAAATGAGGATCCTAGTAGTTCGGTGCTTGCGTTTGTCCCTAAGTAGTTACATACAAGACAAGCTTGAATATTCTATTAAATTGAATGTTTACTTTACATAGTTACGTCATACTTTGTTTGGTTACGCCATCGTAAGGAATCACGTAAGGATTCTACTAAAAGTTATTATGCAATTTCATACGATGACGCAACCAAGCAAAATATGGCGTAACTATGCAAAGTGAACATTCAATTCAATATAATATTCAAGCTTGTATGTAACTACGGTAGTCTGGCTGGTCTAGCGGTTAGTGCGCGCACCTTCGGTGCACAGGGTCATGAGTTCGAATCTCACCGTGGATCATGGTGTTTTTCGAACTCACGTGCTTGTGACGGACTATGATCTCCCTCAGATGTTAAACGAACCCATTTATGGGGATAAATAACACTGCTGAGCGTGATGCTGATCTCATTACCTCAACAAAAAGCAGATAAGATCTTGGAAATGGGATGTCACTAACACATCCTGCGGCCTTAGTCCAATGTTGGATTGTCGCGCCTGTTATTTTATTTTTATGTAACTACGCATTTTGCATAACCATGCTAAGTAAACAGTTACATACAAATGTTTTAGTTGTAATCATGTTTCATTACACTACGACGCGGACTTCGATCGATCGTCGGCGACAAATGTAAGTCGCTTATTTTTATTCTATTTTGTTTATAACCCTTTCCCGGACAGAACGTCTATAGACGTCCAATTTTGAGCATTTGACATACAAATCGTGTCAAATTTTGGCGTTGTGTCCGGCAATGAGATAATTTTGAATTAATTATTTTTCCTCCTATCTTTTGAATTATACATCTCTCTTTCAATAATTTCATTATTTTTGTTCGGTTTTGCTTACTTATTTCTTTATTACCCCAGTTTTGTACAAATATGTACTGTTTTTTTTCTCTCGTTAAATTTTGTTTATAATGTTTTCAATTCTCCGATTGTATTGGTAATTTTCTTGCTGAAAATTACCAATATTGTCGTTCCATATTTTTTTTAGCAGTAGCACAGGTATAGCGTGGGTCAGGCACGTTCCACAGTGCTTCAGCAGTTCTGCTGGAATCTCGTCAACCCCGGGCACTTAATTACGTTGGAGCGATTGTAAGGTGAGACTCACATCCTCTACTGTTGGGGTATATTGGCGATAGACTTTATTTTTCGCCTCAATCGAGGCCCTGCATTCGTCGTCGAACCAGTCTGTTCGTCTACGCCGTGCTTTATATCCCACGACCTTTCCTGCAACTCCTTTGATGCTGTGTTTGAGCTCCTTTCAGAATTCATGAATGCCTATATTGCAAATTTTGTCAAGCATGGGTGACAGTTTTTCCTCAATTGCGGTAGTATACGCAGCCGCCGAGGCATCAGTGATCAAATTGTCAACGTCAAAGATCTTGGCAGGGTTGATTCTCGATAGGTGCACCAAAGAGATTCTGCACCTGTAGGGCGTCTCACCAAATAGTGTTCGTAGTCGCAGTTGGCTCTTCGATGAGGGAAACATGTAGAGCTTATGACCAGGTTTCTGCCGCTCGCGAAGTAGATAAGTCGCTGACCATTGCCCAAGCAGTAGCTTGACGTCGTTTGATGAAAGCTACTCCAAACCCCTTTGCCCTCCTCTTTACCACTCGTAAAAATAGTGTGTGATTTGGCTTGTTGAAAACAAGAAACCATAATGATTTTTAACAGTCGCCAACAACATAACAAAAGTACTTTGTATGCTGCATAATACCATTCGTTGAACACTCTTGAAAATCAGGTTAATTACACTCGACGCTCTCACTTTCTCTCTCTCTTGCTCGCTCTCTCTACGCTTTTTAGCTTTCAAGCAGCACACAAACCGCTACGAGAAAAATGACTCCCGTTAATGGGCAACACTAAAAAAAAAGCCGAACGCAAGCACAACGTATTCGTATTTTTAAATTGTCTTTTTCATTAGTCGTCGTCGTTTGGAACAAGGAGCAATTTTCCATAAAAATTTATTGGTTGTTACGAGGGTAATGAATATTTGGTGATAATGTCTTTCAAAGTAAATACTAAGCAATTAGAGCAAGCGCTCTCCTTGAGCAGTGTAAGCAAAAAAATGCGAAAAACCAAACGAAACTGTACATAATTCAAGTCAGAATGGAGGAAGCATATTTTCTTTTTTTTTTGTGAAAATAATTGCCACGAGTGTTTCTGAAATCTAGTTATCGCCAAGCAAAGATCTTAAAAGGAGAAAGTAAAAGAAAGCAAAGTTAAAATTTTTTTTTTTCTTAATTCTATCGGAAGCAGAATTAATGGGAAGTCAAATGACCTTCCCATTAATTCTTTGATTCTTTTATGAAATTGTTCGAAATTCTTTTCGGGAATGTATAATGGGCAAACGATTTACATAATTTTGTACTTTTGTGTTGTTTTTAATAATTGCAAATTGAAAAGTGTCGTATAGTAATGGAACAGTTTTCACATAATTCTCTGTACATCGTATATTTTTGATTTAATTAGAAAATGCAAAGTTCTGATTCGAAGAAATGAAGAAAGCCAATTATGTCTTAATACTTGTACATATAAGTGAGAGCCAAGCCTGGGCGTCGCCAGGATTTTCGTTCATTTACAATCGTCGTGGTTTTCCGTCGGTTTTGGTGATTTGTGTTGCCCTTGAAGTATTAAAAGAGAAGATATGTTAAACACTTTAAAGTCAAATTTTAAGAAGGCGCAAGCTAGAATGATTTTGATCGCTTTTTATCCATAAACTTAAACTCCTTACTTCTATTACTCCCGAATACATTCAACTCGATTACGATTCCCGCTTTTTATTCCGTAGCTTGTCTATATTTTCGGGATCAACATGAAAGCAAAACCTTAGGGTTTCACTATGGGATAGGTTACAGACTCGAGAGACTAGGCGAAACGAGGAATTATGGGATCTTATATCGAAGTCCCCAAATATAAAAGACCTGAATAGTACGAGCATAAATTTCACGAGACTGCGCGCCACCTGATAACCTTCTATACGCAGTTGTTTATTTGTATTACGAACAATTTGTGTGCCGTTTCAGGAGTCAAGCCCGAATTTACGCTCTAAAATATCGCAATGAACTGATTTTTTATAATGTACATTAATAAGTAGAAAAAACCGTGGTCATCGTTTAGGGCGCTTAGGGCTACGCTACGCCCATGGAGCCAAGGACCTAGCAGGTCAATTCAATTTGACTTTGGAACGGTCCACAAGGCTGGCCCGACAACAGGCAAAACAATTGGGTTTCGTTCACTGTGTTACACTCTCCTTTGGTTTCTTATAAGGACTATCATATAAGGGCATAATGAACTCCAATGACAAAATAATCTATATGTCTGTGTCATCCCGTTCTTTACATAATCATTAAGGTTTTCAATGGTGATACCTAAATTCAAGGCTTAAAATCTCCTTTTTTGTTTCCCTTTAACAATTAGGTACTCGTAAAAATGCCCTTTAGTCATTGACACACGTTTTTTCTTCTTCAGCAACCATAGAAGCTCTAATACCCTTTGTGATTCTCCTCTTCTTGTTCATAATGACAACTTAATGGAAAGAATTAAGACATTAAAGTGACTTATCATTAACGGCCATTCATTTGGCTTCGGTGCCATCTTCGCTACGAATTGACATAGGTAGCACCCATCCCACGCATTTCATCTGAATATCCTCTTCGTATTTCGTTCGTTTCGTCGTAACTTTAATGACATCATATACAGAATCTTTATGAAGGGTGGCTTTTAAACAGATAAATCCGACAGACGGCTATTGTGTCGAGAGTATTACTCGCAAGGACGCACGAGGGGTGCACGATTGCAACAATTTTTAACGAAACATAAAAATTTAGATTGTCGGATTATGACTTTATTGTCAACAAGAATCACTTGTACATTCATTATCCCATTCGAGTGTCATTGGGGACTGTTTAAATATCGCAACGATGGCGAGTCCTGTCATTAACATTACACAGATAGGTGAATGTTGGAAATGTGTACTATGAGTGGGTAGATGCTCCTGCATCAGCTCGAATAAACGTTCCAAGTTCTCAGCCATAAATGCAAATTGGAATAGTAAAAAAGTAGATAAAAGTATAAAGGATACAATGTTATGTTGTACGGGTATCTGTTATTAATGATATGTAGTTTCTGGCAGGATCAGGATAGTACGTTAAGCAGTGAACTTTTAAAGTTTTAAAAAATAATCAAAAAAAAACAGCTAACTTTAAAAACGAAACACAAAATGAAGTACACAAAAATCTTTTCACACCATTACACTTAAAACTTTTATGAAATCCTAAACAAAATAACTGAAAATGCTCTAAATTGACAGGATAGAAGTTTGATGTTGACAACGGTGCCAATTGCGCTGATTACGGTGGTTGTACCTACTGTATGTATAGGTTCTTTATGTCTGTGTCTGCGAATGACGACGACATGTTCATTTAACTGATTTTACAGAGACCCCCAATGTGTTTTCATTTGCTGTGACATTTCTTTTAATCAAACTGACATTAATGATGGTCCTTTTGTCCCTAATTAATTATGAAGCATACCAGAGCGCTGTTATGGCGGGATAACGTCGGAGTCGTATCGTGTCGTGTCGTATCTATTGTTGCATGTTGATGGAATGAAGTCAAAAGAATATTTGAACAGATATTCCAATTTCAGTTTTGAGGTTGCGCAAACATTGAAAATTTCCACAAAGAAGCATCATTATTGACATCATAAAATAGTCTGAGAATGTTCTCTCATTTATGTACATATTTGTTTTTGTTTTTCGTTTTGATTTGTTCCTTTATGGTGGTGTTGAAATAAAGGATCAAGATGATTAAGGTCAAATATTAAACATATTAATAGTGTGTCTAGGTAATAAAGTAGTTTGTTGTGGTGGCATTAAAATTCAATAATTTCGTTTTTGTCGTTCGTGTCTTGAGGACACTCAATTTTGGATTCCTAATAAATTGACACTTAAACCCGAGAGTGCGCCAATGAGAATGCAATATTCTAGGATTGTCATCCAATCCAAGGATGATAGGGCAATCAAATGTTTTTTGATGGTGTCTACTCACTAATATTAAATAATGAAATAATGAGGCGTAATATTTGAGATGTCTGCGTAAATGTAGGTATATAACAAGTGTATACTAATATATGTATGTATTTAAAATAAAAAACTAAAATCAACAACCAAAAATCCATAAATCTATACCGTAGTACTATACATGCAATGACCAATTAACGACGGCTGGGTTTCAGGGTGCTGCAAATTTGGGGCAAATATATTTTTCAATTCACAGTTCTGATTCTAAAAGGATGAATGTGCATATTAATAGTTTTGAGATAAAGGCATTTAAAAATTTGTTTAAATCAATCATTTGAAAACTTGCACGTGTATACTTGCACTTCAAAACTCAACTACAAGCAATTCCGCTGAGAATGCTAAGCAGGTATGTTACGCTATCAAAAGGATCGGATTTGAATTATTTTTAACCCATATATGCCCAAATTATTTTTTTCTCGAATATTTAAGTTTTTTTTTTGGTATATATGTCAAGGCAACAATACTCCAAAGCATATTTTCGAAAAAAATATTTTTTTTTTGTAACTGTTGTTGTTGTATATATATGTGATTTGGGGATTACCCGAAGCAGACCACTACTATTTGGGTCCATTTTCGTCCCCTTACAGTCATCAGTGATTTCCAGAAGTAGACTGATAATTATCGACTTCTTCCTTCATCACTGAGTCCCGTGTGATGAGTAGCATATCTTTGAAGCTAAGTTCCCTCATGGAATCCACACCGATTGTGGATTTGCCTAGTATCCTTAGGCTCCTACTACCTAGTGCTGGGCATTCACATACAATGTGTGCTGCCGTCTCAGCCTCTTCCAGACATAGTCTGCATACATCATCTTCCACGATTTTCATCTTAGATAGATGAGCTTTAAAATTACCATGCCCTGTTACTAAGGCAGTTATCCAACTTAAGCTGCTCCGTGTGTTTGTTTGGCTTTCCTCCCTAGTGGACTGGTAATTGCGTTACGAGCCTGTCTACAAGTGGATAGGCTTCGCCATCGTTGCCGATGGATGGAATCAATCCAGCCATGTATCCTGGCTTCAATCATGCCGTTTCCCAAAGCAATTTTGGGTTCCGGTCCTTGGAACTTTTCTGCTGATCCCTCTTTTGCTAAGGTATCGGCAAGTTCATTCCCCAATGTGCCTACGTGTCCTTTAACCCACATTAGCGTAACTTAGTTGATTGAAGCACACTTATTGAGCTTCTGGACACACTCCAGTACCAATTTTGAATTGATGTTGGATTGCTGCATGCGCTTGATCACCGATTGGTTGTCGAGTGCTATCAGAATTTTCTTCCCTAGTATCCTGCCTTCCAGAATATGATCCAGCGCGTGCAGTAGTCCAAGCATCTCCGCCTGATATACCGATACATACTCTCCTAGGCGAAGTGAGCATGCAAGGTTTAGCTCCTCGGAGTATATTCCAGCCCCCGCTCTTCCGTCCATGAGAGACCCTCAGTAAAAATAGCAACATCACGTGTATACTCCTCGTGTATCCTACCATCCTCTATGATAGTGATGTGATGTCT
The DNA here is from genome assembly GCA_949715475.1 of Microchrysa polita. Classification (NCBI taxonomy): domain Eukaryota; kingdom Metazoa; phylum Arthropoda; class Insecta; order Diptera; family Stratiomyidae; genus Microchrysa; species Microchrysa polita. The sequence goes on from OX454417.1 coordinate 63,238,054, forward strand.
TTCGACTACCCTACATCTTCTCATACCATCCAAAGGCATATGCGTCTCCCTGACATTATCACGAACAATATCAAGGATCCTCTTATGGCCTCCGTTGCTACCAAAGTGATGCCAAGTGCAATCTCTTACCATTCTTATTGCTGTGAGCGCCGCACTTTGTTTTATAAACAGATCCAGTGGCGGTAATCCCAGTATAACCTCCAGCATGTGTTGGCGTAGTTCTCATTGCACCACATATGCTTATACATGCTATGCGTTGAATCCCATCCAGCCGTTGCCTAGTAGTTTTCTGGCTACCCTTGGGCTACTGCTGCATAGGATAGAACGGGCCTAACCATCATTGTATAGATCCAATGTGCCGCTTTTGGTGATATACCCCACCTACGTGCACACACTCTCTTACACTGATGCAAAATCCTCGCTGCTTTTTGTGTCTTTTCGTTAACATGAGAGTTCCAAGTAAGTTTGGGATCTAAGGTTACCCCTAGGTACTTCATCTCCTTGGACTCTTTTATCTCCGAACCAAAAAGCAGCATAGGAGTGGTTTCTACATCTTTCCTTTTCAGAGTAAACACTATAGTGCTTGACTTGCTTGCGTTTATAGTTAGCTCTTGTTCATTACACCATTCTTCAGTTGCTTTGAGAGCTTGCCTCATGCAACCTTGAATAGTGTCCATGAATTTGCCACTGACCATAATTGCTAAGTCATCAGCGTATCCTACTGTATGTACGCCCATCGAGTCCAGTTTCCAGAGAAGAGAGTCTACGGTGATGTTCCACAGTAGAGGCGAAAGTACCCCTCCTTGTGGGCAGCCCCTGACTACCCTTCCTCTTATTCTGGCACATCCATTACTGAGATTTACTGCCCTCCCACTAAGCATCGAATCGATCCATGTTATTATCAAGGACTCGATCTCCCGCTCAGCTAGAGCATTTCTTAGTTTGCTGTATGAGATCTTATCAAAAGCACCCTCTATATCCATAAATGTTGACATAGCGATACCGCTGTTGTTAATCTCTCTTTCTGCTACCCGCACTTCTTCATGCAGAGCCGACTCAGTAGATCTACCTGCTCTGTAAGCATGTTGACATCTACTCAAAGGTCTATACATCAGCGAGGTATTCTCTAGATGGTCCACCAATACTCGCTCCATTGTCTTCAATAGAAAAGAGGTTAGGCTAACCGGCCTGAATGACTTCGCTTCCGTATAATTCTTTTTTCCCGGTTTTGGTAGAAAGACAACTTTGTCGATAAACAGGCAACGAATATGTTCCGGATCTTCTCCAGCAAAGCTGCTATGCCCCATTGTAGCAGTGCCGGAAATATTCCGTCCATTCCAGCCGTCCTATATGGCTCAAAAGTATTTATAGCACTCCTGACACCATTTCAAGTTATTATCCTCTCTGCTTCTTGTCGTCCGGTCGCCCCTACCAATTTACAGGTTTGAGTCCACGGATTATTTGACTTGAAGCTTCCTGGAAAATGGACTTCCATAAGCGACTGCAATGTCTCCTCCATTGTTTCCGTCATAGTTCCAGCCGCCTTTCGGATTAGGCCCATTTTGGAAACGCTGTCTTTCGAAATCATCTTCTGTAATCTGCATACATCGGATGTATTCCTCATATTCGAGCAAAATTCCCTCCACGTGTACGTAGAGTCTTCTTCAGCTCTCTCTTTTTATCCTTATATAGATCCCAAGAGCGAGGGGTCCTCTCTCTCATGTACCTATTAAACGCTTTCCTTGTCTCTTTCTTCATAGATTCCAATTCAGTGCACCACCAGGGTGTTGGATCCTTTTCATCTATGTATGATTGTAGCGGGACAAGCCAGTTTGAAAGAGTGAGTTATCGCAGAATTCATTTGTTCCCCCGATCGCTCTATCTCAATCGTGTTATTAGGTATTTCCCCTGAAATTTCCTCGATCTGTTCCAATAAACACATTTCATACTTAGTACGGTCCGTATTCCTTGGCACTCTAATACGTTTGTTTTCGCTACTCGGTTTCGTGCCATACAGAATTCCAAACTGAATAGCCCTATGATCAGACATGGTTAGTCTGTCCACCACTCTCCAGTTCTGAATTCTGTGCAGCATATTGACAGAGCTCAGGGTAATGTCTATCACCTCAGCCCTTCGCGCATCAACGAAAGTGGGAGCCACCCCTGTATTAGCTATTAACAAGTTGTATCTTTTAACAAATTCCAGCAGCTGCTGTCCTCTGATGTTGTCATCTGTGCTGCCCCACACAGTATTATGTGCGTTGGCATCACACCCTAATATCAGACCTATACCTCTTTCTTTACAGTATTTTACCAGGTTCTCTACTTCCATTGAAGGAGGTGGTTCTGGTGAGTCGTAAGGGAGGTACGCCGACGCGATTATAAATGATCCTGCCCCACTTCCAATCATAACTGCCGTAAGATCGGGCGAGCTTAGATGCGTCATTTGTACCGCATGTACACCATGCCGCACCAGGATACAAGTCCTTACCTTTCCACCCATCTGTACATAGTATAGATTAGGACTGTTGCGACAAACCCCTAACTTTGTTTTCCTTGGTAATGCAGGGTTCCTGTATCAATGCAATGTCGAGTTTTTCTTCCTCAAAGCATCTCATCATCATCGCTGATGCTGATATACAGTGATGAATATTCAACTGACACACATTCAGTGTTTGTTTGTGTGGGCCCACCTCCATCCCTGATAGATTCACCCTTACAGGTTCCTCTACCCCCGCATTTTGAACGATATTGCGCTCACTGTGCATTCCTCTGGAATTTAACGACAGCTTGTTCAAGACCGCAGCTGAGTTTCCTCCCTGCTTTCCTGATAGCCTCCGCGTCTTCCTTTGGACACCACACAGTAAGCGTCGTACCGCGCTCTTCCGCAGATCCAAAAGGCTGTGTGTAAGTGACCCTCCATTTGGAAGTGTCTTTTACACATGCATTCTGTTTCTGCAGCCGCCTGAGTATAATATCCTTGCTCTCGGTACAGCCGTGAGCAAGGATAATCAGTCTCGCCTCATTGCGCATGACTCGCAGACTATCCACACGCAGTCTGGCACCTTCCCATAAGTTGGTCAGGTTTTCCTGCATGCCGATAAGCCAGCTCTTGTTCGATTGATTCCTACACGTCAGTGAAATAAATCCATCAACCAATTGAGTCTTGCCTATGAAGCCTATGTCTCCGGCATCATCACTAAGGTCGTCCAGAGCACACAAAAGAGATGCTTTGAAAGCATTCAGGTGTGTGACATCTAGAGAACCCTCACGAGACGCGTCGGTAACACCCAGGATGAGATCACCTCCGGCAACCTGTGCGAAGGATTTCTTACCCTGGTTAGGCTTCTGCTTCCTGTCTGCCCGGATAAACTCCTTTACAAGAGGTCCTCCCGAGACAACAGGCACCCCACATCGAGCTCCCTCCTCCAATGGTTGGACCGGCTCAGATGTTCCTGGGTTGACACCCTTAAACCTCTTCACTGGCCTTTCCATTTCCGGAGTTGTCTCCTCATGTGTCGACCCACCAGGTTGATTCGACATCTTCCCGGCGGCCTGCCTTTCCTTCCTGCGCCTCCTCTTCAGTCTCTGCTTTTCTCGCTTTTCAGCTTCTAGCGTCGACTTAGAGTCAGCGTTCGGACTTTTCTCAGGAGACACTGCTAGAACTAACCTCTCCACACCTTGCGGCGTTTCATTGTCCGTTCGAACAGCGTCATCCTCAACCGAAGTACCTTTAGGAGCTAACCTCTCCACGCCTTTCGGCGCTTCGTTGTCCGTTCCTTCAGCACCTTCGCACACCAAGGCTCTGCATTCAGAGATTAACCTCTCCGACCCTTGCGAGTCGTTGATGTCCATCCCCTCCAACATCGCCAAGTCAAATTCTTGAATGTCTTGTAGATTTTCCATTCTTGATATTTTTCAAACTTCAGGTTTGGGTTTCCCGTTCTCGGACAGCCGAGGCAACAGCCAGCGTTACTCCTCCCGCTACTCCCCTCCCCCATAGGAGTGCCGAAACAATCCATCCGTCCTTCCCTCTCTTCGGGTCGCGAAGAAGACGACTTCGGTTCCACCCGAAAGTTCCGTAGGCTTTCATGTAACTCCACCCCTGCGATCCTTGATGCCAGGCATGCAAGGCTTCTCCCCTAGTCTAACCGACCGCTACTCCGTACACCGCGGTTCACTGGTTGCAAGAAAAAGAGCAAAGTGAAGTGTTGGATCCAGAACCCCGCAGGTGTACTCTCTCCTCAGTCACCAGCTCCAACCTCACACCCAGTCGCCGTGTCACCTATGCGGAGAGTTTCATAGGCGCCCACTGCCGAGGTACTCGTCCCGGGATGGGAACAGAGTTTTGCACAATCCGTACGGATCGTGCGACAGCACCCGCCCCATGGCTCAGCCTGCGTCCAAAAATCATTAGCAGTTTCCAGCGGTCACCAAGCGTGGAGGTGCCATGTTGACTTGTGAGAGGGTATCATGTAGTCTACTGGTATTTCGTAGACTATATGATACCCTCACACCACGACCACCTGTTGTTGTAAATAATAGCCGCCCCAATAATGGGGCGTTGGGCATGTTGGGCTCCATATAGATTACATACAAATTTGCTTGAGCCATAAAGGGAAGACACAAGTAAATGTCAATTTTATACTCTTATTTGGTAAAAATTTATTATTTTGAACTAAGATCCTTAGCCAGTTGGGGTCATTTTGGAGAGGTTTTATAGGAGCATGTACTTAGGTACAACATTACATTATAGGTATATATTTTTGCCTCGATTGTTGTCATCACGGTGAAGTTAATCTTGAATCGCAAGTCAACCGCCCTTATTGGGGTCAGGTGGCTCCCGTGGGTGCAATGGTGGGCTGTGACGGGCGAATCTCAAAGGACATGAAGGATCATCCCTAATTCCAAGTTTCCAGCATACAGTAAAGGCGAAGAACGCACAACGAGTAGCACAACGAGACGTAGCCAGATTGCGTGGACGACCGAGAGCTCACTGGATGTACTCCGTAGGTGAGGATGTCCACAAGCTGTTGGCCATCCGTAACTGGAGGACAAAGTCACTGGATTGTCAGCAAACTTATATCGATAAGGGATTTTTCGCAGAATCTGTCGGATAAGGTTTCTGATGCGAAAGCAATATAATTTTAGTAGGGAATACTAGCTTCTTCAGCGACAAAACCTAATTATTACATAACATTTTTTCTTGATGACATTTGTCGAGAAACCATTTTTACCGTTAACTAGGGTACTAATGGGCTCAAAATATAAGTGTTTGTTTTGTATTTTTGCGGCTTAATTTAATAATTTTTCCGATAAAACTCGATTTTCTGTTAGATTTCAATAAAAAATGATAACAGCTTTTAATTAATTTAATTCTTGGGTATAATAAATAACGGTAAACCGATTTACCATTATTATTTCCTTTAGAATGTTAATGTAGCCATATACTCCCAACGTCCCATTTTTGGGGCATCAACAAAACCTATACATATTTTCGTCGGTTGGTAAAAGATTTCATGTTTATGGGTAAATTTCGTTTCTTACATCTCTTTGGACAATAAAATTAATAATACTAGATTAATTTTATAAAAATAAATTAAATAATTTTGAATTGTTTTTGTATAGTTTGCATCTGTCGAAAACTCTATAGTTCAACCCGGAAATGGAACAAAGGTAGCCAAGATACAGTTACCAAGTTTTAGTTGCAGCTTTGCCAACATCTTTTTAAAGGACATAAGTAAAAACCCTTTTAAAAAGTGTTACCAGTTTAATTTAAAAATTTAAAAAGTGCACCGTTTTAAAAATGGGGCATTGGGCATATATGGGTTAATTTAAATAGGCCCTATTGTGGTTTCGGATTTACTAAAGTTTTCAGGAATGCGTATACGTATGAACAAAACATTGTGAAGCCTTTTCTTAAAATGTTCCCTAGATTTTAAAATAAAATATTTCACAAATCCAATATTATTCTTAAAATAAATTAAAGAAACTTTCTTAAAACGGAACATAAATCTGATAAATAATATAATTTTATGCTGGTCGCCTAGGATTCGGTTTCTATTTCGTCTACCATGTCCGGCTCTGGTAAACAATTTTCGATGTCACTGCCTATTTTATCGGTTTTCAAAAATTACATATATGCCCTGGGGATTGTACATTTTGAACACATTTTCTCTGTGGCTCAGAGGGTTGAGCCGCACTCTACGATGCTAGTAGGGACGTGAAATCAAATCTGGGCGTGCTCGTATGCGGAAGCACACACTAGAAAAAAACCAGACCGAGGCTAATTTCGGGCGCGGCCGAAATTTGGATACACATCGGTCTCCTCGGGCTAAAAGTTTTTTCGTGCGTACCCACGACTTGTATTTAATCCCCCCTCCATTATTTTCCTTCCGTATTCACAAAAGCTCCGTTGCATTGACAGAACAATATTTGTGTGGGGTTTAATTGGAATAAATGGGGGATGCGGGCGCGGGGGCATAGCCCCATAGTACGATTCCATTTGTGTTGACCTTTTTTGTTGCTTTGGTTAACCCATATTGTCCGGGGGTAAGAAGGAGTTGTGCTAGTATTACAAAAATTCGCACAGTATTTTGGCATAGGAAGAAGATTCAAATTTGTATTTTGAATTTTTATGTATTATGGGCTGTGGAGCACGTTGCGAAAACGCAACGCTGGCGCTTGACGTGTACTTTTTTGGTCAAAGAAAAGTATCTTCCATACACTCAAAACGTCTTATTTTTATAAATAATAGCCTAAAGTTTAGAAACAAAAGCTATTATTAGTATTATTATGGATCGCGCCACCAATTTAGTCGTCGAAAATAATTGCCAAGTATTCTGGTGGCGTTCGCATGGGGATGCGTAACCCCCTCATTCTCTGTGCACGTGCGATTTTTACCAGGTTTGTTGGAGCCACCAGGTGCTAGATGCAATGCCCAAACCGAATCGCTTATATCGGATAGGTGGAACTTCTCCTTAGAATGTTGTTGTATATAAGGGTGGCGAGCTTCCCTCCAGTAGTACTGCCTCTTCCCTTTCCATTGAAAGCAGGTGGTAAATGCTCTAAATAAACTTTTTCATTTGCAAAACCACTTTTTACTTAATTATTTATTACTCGTACATTTATTTCCTAAATTTATCGAAAACCTAAGTACAAACAATGTTCGCCCCGCTTTATCTCAAGAAGTTAAACAGAGTCAAACAATAAAAAATTAAATAGCATCAAAACATCAAAACTGACCATATATGGTACATGGCTAGATTCTTGTAAAAGTCTAAAGAATATTAAATTTTTGATTTTTTTTTACTTTTTATTAAAATAGACAAAACAGGCTGTCACAAAAATTCAATTTTGGCTTCCCGAAGCCTTCCTTGAATCGTCGTGCTTCGTCAAAGTGGACGAACGTTTTTTTGGTCGAATTTTGAAAGCTATTCTTTAGAGCTAAAAAATTGGCGAATTTTACCGTTATTTGGAAAAGGAAAAATACTGGTAAGTAAATTGGATTGTGTTGTTGATATTGTTTTTGAGATTTTGACTAAAAAAGTCACTAAAGGTATTGTTCGTACCAACTTCGCAACGTAGCATATATGGTACACCATGCATTGGGGCATATTCAGAAATATCTATACATACATTCCGATCGCTCTTAGTTGATGAAATTATTCTTCTTTCGTCTTGGGTAGGGTAGGGTATGATCACAACATTTTAGTTATCACCTCTTTCAACATGATGGTGCGTTTTATTAGGCCCAGAACAGGTCCAAATAATCTAAATTTGCATACAAATTATGTCACCGATCCATTTTTCAGGAAATTTACTGCCATGAACCTAGAATAAGAATTGTGTTGAGAATATAACTCCTCTTGCGGGGAGGCAAAAAAGTCCAACCGGTTTCGACTGGCAGTGCACGGCTCTTCTCATCAGATGCCATCTCAAGAGCCGTCCACTGCCACGAATGGCATGACCGGGAAAGAAGAGCAACAGGTGGAATGGTTGGACTTTTTTGCCTCCCCGCAAGGGGAGTTATATTCTTAACACAATTCTTATTCTAGGTTCTTGTTCTTGTCATGTGCTATCCACACAATGGATAATAGTGACGGCAGCGAGAGGCCCCACGTAAGTTGCGTGGTGAGCGGAGGCTGCGTCACACACAGCAGTCATTTACTGCCATTTTTGTGAAAGCTAGGTTAATCAGTCCTGTTCAGGATCCAAGGAAACAGAGCTGTCATGGTTGATTTAGAAGGATCCCTTTTGTCATTTTGTTTTCAATAGCACAGCAGTCAGGGCTTAGCGTTTCTGTAGCTGCTTCTTACAATCCGAGTCTTTTTAGCTGGCAAGTATACTGAAAAAATTGGTCACATCGTTTGTTTTGTCCTTAGGACACGCGACTAATAACCGAGTTTCCGTACTTGACAACTTAGTAAGATACTTGGACTTTCACCAGAACTCAAGCAGCTGCGCCTTGATATCCAATTTCTTAAACCATTTGATTATGACAAGTATTGTCTTGAAAGTCAACGGTTAGGATCCTCAGAAAATGGTGCTTCTACGGTCAACCATTTCATATGGAAGACTATGTGGAGTACCACATCCGATAAACAAAGAATTACATGGATATAATTCTTGTGTGCTGAGCGTGATGCTGATCTCATTACCTCAACAAAAAGCAGATAAGATCTTGGAAATAGGATGTCACTAACACATCCTGCGGCCTTAGTTGAATGCTGGATTGTCGCGCCTGTTATTTATTTTTAATTCTTGTGGACATGTCCTGGGACCTGAACAAATTTGGGTTATAAAGCAAGCAGCAGCTAATTTCCATATTCATATCCTAGCAAAGTCAATCCAATCGGTATACGTTTCAAGAAAGAAATCCCATGAGGTATGGTATGTCAAAAGAAGTATCGAGTTATACGTTTAACAGTGGAACATGTTTATAACGAACTATTGTATAAAAGATTTATTTTATAACGTGATCGAGTTCTTATCGCGCTAATAGCACGATGAGTGCATACCCTATACGCATGTACAGAGCTATACGGCACGCTAAACCCAAAATAATCAATGCCATGTTTTTTTTTTTTTTGTAGGGGAGGAAGGGGTATATGAGTCGGATCTGGAACACTTTTAATATTTTATAAGGACATCCAACAGCCAAACTTGACACACATTTGAAGTTTTTCGCGACATTCTATCAAAAGATATGGCTAAATTTAGGCTTTTTCACAAACTTCCAGGATATGGAACAAATAGGCATCGATACAAATTTCAATAAGGAATAGGAAACTAATCACGCACCTTCCAGAGATCACTTTTAAAAAACTGTATATTAGCGATTTTCTATAGAAATGACCACTTTTCCTTTAATGAAGAGGAGTTCATTATCATTATATCGAGTTTCCACTATAATTTCGATAAAAACTGTAAATAATCAATGCCCTTTTCTTTTTTGAACTGTTACTATTAATGTAAGAGGCAGATTAACCCTTGGTTTGCATGGTGGTGAAAACTACCTTAAAGTGTATGGTGGAGTCCCAGGGACTCCTTAACTTAAATCTTAATAAAAGAAAAACCAATGTTGTTTTCGTAAAATTATCTATAAATATAGTTAATATTGTCCATTATCAATAGATTTTAGCTTACATTAGGAACTTTTCATGAGTTTATTTTCTAGAACTTCCAGTTAAATTTACAGTCTCAAAAATCGCATAACAGAATGCTCACTCGTTAAAAATAGTAAAATTTAAACTTTCAATAAAAATAATCTCCCTTTTTTACGAATTTTGAATAGATAAACATATCCAATTATAAAATAAACATAAATCTTCCCAAATAGCATCTAAATAAAAAAACGTGCATGGTTTCAATATTCAGATAATGTTCTGTGAATTTTCTTCATACTTTTTTGATCATGACGGGAATATTGGTTTGTAATAAGAGTTGCGAATAGAAATTGTCTTCCTCCATTATTTGTTTCGGCATGAAAAGCAGTATATTCTCTGATTCCGAGAAATTAATCGCAACTGCATTATCAATTTCATCAGTTAGAAGGTTTACCTTTAGGGTTTCTAATGCTGTGAGCCTGTCCTTCTGGGCAACATCAGTCAGGTTAGCTTTTTTTCAGTTGTGTAGCTAATTGTGTCAGGAACTAAAGTCTTATTAGTTTTGGGCATACATTTTAAGATTAACTGAAGACATAGGGATTGATTCCACAAATGTCGAAAATAAGAAACATAACTACTATAGATCATCGAAGAGTACGACGGCTGCATGAAGAAACAGTGTACATTTCGATTGAATCTACTTCACCCTTGGTGTAATTATAATATACATAATTATAATTTCTGGTTAATTTGTCTCAGAAACAAAAGTGTGGTCATGGTGTACCAAAGAACAAAAAAAGACAGCCTTTCTCTATTCGGAAACATAACTAACCAATTTGCAATCCAAATAGTGACTTCTTCCAACCATTGTGTCGGAACACTAGCAGGATTTTATTCCAAAGCAAATGATATGGGTAATATTACATCGGTTGGAAGCCATGAAAATAGCTTATTACATTAAAAAAGCTTGATAGAGCACAATACAAAAATCGACAAAATTACTCTCATTGCATAACACAAAATGCATGGTGGAGTCCCACGGACTCCATCTACCGTTATTACTCACCGAAGCAAATAACGCAAGCACACCTCGTCTTCTGTCCAAGTCCACCGCGCTATTGAAGGAAGGTACTAAAACGCACTAAAACGTATTTGCCTTGTTATAAAAGCTATTGACAAAAGTAATCTGAGAAGGAGTCCCTGAGACTCACCATGCAAATTAAGGGTTAACACAATTCTTATTCTAGGTTCTTGTCATGTGCTATCCACACGATGGATAATAGTGACGGCAGCGAGAGGCCCCACGTAAGATGCGTGGTGAGCGGAGGCTGCGTCACACACAGCATTCATTTACTGCCATTTTTATGAAAGCTAGGTTAACTCATTGCCGGACACAACGCCAAAATTTGACACGATTTGTATGTCAAATGCTCAAAATTTGACGTCTATAGACGTTCTGTCCGGGAAAGGGTTAATCAGTCCTGTATAGGATCCAAGAAAACAGAGCTGTCATGGTTGATTTAGAAGGATCCCTTTTGTCATTTTGTTTTCAATAGCACACGAGTCAGGGCTTAGCGTTTCTGTAGCTGCTTCTTACAATCCCAGTCTTTTTAGCTGGCAAGTAGACAGAAAAAAATTTTCACATCGTTTGTTTTGTCCTTAGGTCACGCGACTAAAAACCGAGTTTCCGTACTTGACATCTTAGTAAGATACTTGGACTTTCACCAGAACTCAAGCAGCTGCGCCTTTGATACTTAAACCATTTGATTATGCCAAGTATTGTCTTGGAAGTCAACGGTTAGGATCCTCAGAAAATGGTGCTTCTAGGGTCAACCATTTCATATGGAAGACTATGTGGAGTACCACATTCGATAAAAAAAAATTACATGGATGTATAATTCTTGTGGACAAAATTGGTCCGGAACAAATTTGGGTTATAAAGCAGGCTGCAGCTAATTTCCATATTCATATCCTAAGCAAAGTCAATCCAATCGGTATACGTTTCAAAAAAGAAATCCCATGGTAAGTCAAAAGAAGTCTCGAGCTATACGGTTAACAGTGGAACATGTTTATAACGAACTAATACCTATATAAAAAAATTAATTTTATAACGTGATCGAGTTCTTATGGCGCTAATAGCACGATGAGTGCATACTTTATACCCATGTACAGAGCTAGACGGCACGCTAAGCCCAAAATCATCAATTCCATGTTTGTTTGTTTTTTTTTTGTAGGGGAGGAAGGGGTATATGAGTCGGATCTGGAACACTTTTAATATTTTATAAGGACATCCAACAGCCACACTTGACACACATTTGAAGTTTTTCGCCACATTCTATCAAAAGATATGGCTAAATTTAGGTTTGTAGGGGGTGTAGGGGTAGTTAGACCTACTCCACTTTCCACAAACTTCCAGGATATGGAACAAACAGGCATCGATACAAATTTCAATAAGGAATAGGAAACTAATCACGCTCCTTCCAGAGATCCCTTTTAAAAAACTGAATATTAGCGATTTTCTATAGAAATGACCACTTTTCCTTTGATGAAGAGGATTTCATTATATCGAGTTTCCACTATAATTTAGATCAAAGCTGTAAATAATCAATGTCCTTTCTTTTTTGAACTGTTACTATTAATGTAAGAGGCAGATTAAATAAAATTTGAAAAATGTCTTTCATTTACAACATATGGCCTGAATGCATGGCGTAGCATATTTGGTATACAAAGCAAATTCTACTAAACGGGCTATTTCCTGGGAAAATAAAGGATGATTCCGTGTTTAGTTACCGATTTTACATAAGGGGAGGTCAGTTACGATAATGGGTTCAAACCCCATGCATTTAAGGGTTAAATATTTAAACTGGACGGCCAACCAAATGGCAGTAAGTTTGGATGCAATGACAACTGCCAGTTTTTTTTGCATAAATTCCAATCAAACCTTATATCCATGTGTCTTTATCGAAAGTACAAAAAATATGTAAATATTGAACACAAGTCACTGGTACCCCGGAAAAATTTATTAGCCCAAGGAGAGTGAAGGGTAGGCCTGTTCCAAAAACCGGGATCCCGGTACAAAACCGGTGTTCACTTGGTACCGGACCCGATATTCTAAAGTACCGATATCCCGGTTTTTTTGGTACCGAGTTAAAAAACCGACCGACGAGTCGGTTTTTTGGTACCGAGTTAAAAAGAACGATTCACTTCAACCATGAGCCGGTTTTTTCAGGTTTTTTGGTACCGGTTTTTTACCCGGTACTCAAAAAAACCGGCTCATGGTTGAAAAAACCGTCGGTACTGAAAAAAACCTGAGTCGGTTTTTAACCCGGTACTCAAAAAAAAACGGCTTATGGTTAAAAAAACCGTCGGTACTGAAAAAAAAACCTGAGTCAGGGAAACCGCTTGTGGTACCGGGTATTGAAAAAAACCGAAACCCGGTACTGAAATCTCAGTACCGAACAGGCCTAGTGAAGGGTATCAAAATTTCCGCCGCGCCCGAATTTAGCCCCGTTTCAAAAATATTTCTTCCTATTTCTTCCAGAATTCTGGTGAAAAATGTAAGTTTGCGAAAAATGGCAATATCACAATATGTAGTAAATTTCATTTGTTCTGAAAAAGGTTTACCTACTGTATGTTAGTTTAATTTCTTGAATTCTGTATTTTCACATACTACATTTAGAAAATGTAAAAAACTGCCTCTTTGCTCCTAGTATTTTAAATGTATTTTCCTCGCAGGTTTTGTGGTTTTCTCTCATCTACAGTATTCAAAAGAATTTTCCTGGAAGTACTATAAATAATACTACGGTTATCCGTACAATTTTTCGTCTTGACTTGAATGTAATTTGAACTGAAATCGAATTCTAAGAACTCACATCATTCACTTCCGCCAAGGAGCATCAGTCAGAAGTGGAATTAAGCCGAAATAAACGACGAGTCGTTTATAGAAAATGACATTGAAAAGTGTAATCATATATCCAAATATGTATTCGAATTAAATTCAGCCGAAAAATATCGAACGCCTATTTTTGAAAACAATTCCTCAATTTCAATTCTGAAACCGTAAACAATCAAAATCCAGCAAGCCTTTTAAATTTACAATGTAAAAATCTCTAAATTAAACATTAAAGGACTAAAACGGCTTTAACAAGTTTCCAACGAGAAATGGAAAACTTAAGCCCAAAACGACTCACACTCGAATATTTGTGCAAACTATACACGCGAGTACAAAAGGAAAATGTACTAAACTTTTACAACTTTCTTCACTTTTGTGCAAACTTAAGTTTTGTGTGCGCGACATAGCGAACGAGCTGCTCAAAAGAGGTGACGACGATATACCCGTTCCCATACACATACGCGGCAGGATACAGCCCAAAACCCAAAGGCAAGTCTAATGCAGTATGTGCGGTAGAGACACCCCATTCGGAAGTGAAACGACTCCATACTATGGGTTCGTATATACATATACAGTTGAACCGAAAGCGGCAAAACTTTTTTGAAAATCACTTAAAAACACCCCAAGACCTATGAAAAGGACGAAATCGGGTGTTTTGCTCTTTCTATTGTGCGGTGTATATGACACAGAGCGGATAAACTTTTATTTTCACCTTTTCCACTATCGGACAAATCACGGGAAAAAATGGTGCCTGCCTGCCACTCGTGTAGTTATACATTGCGACGAGACGGCCGACTGCTGTGCTTACATCTAGTATCCTGTTTGGGGCGCGCTCAAGATGTCCGCGATTCTATAACAGTGAAAAATCTTTCTTCGGTAGGGTTTTTTTTTGTGGGACGTGTATTTGTGTTTTTATTTCTTTTTTATTGTTTCTGTCTGTTTTATTTGCAAGCGTAAGTTGATACTATGGCTGTGAGATTTTGGTCCTGATTGTGCGAGATGTACGAGTATAGTAAGCGTGGACGTGGAATGAAGAGTGAACGCGCTTGCTTTGAGTTTTATGTGGCACAACATGCTTTTGCGAGAAGTATGGACTGCACGAAACATTATTATCAGGACGGTTAATGCATTTGTTGCAGAGGATTTGAATGAAGGAAGTTGGAAATTTTCGTATTTGTTCACATACAGTCTTTGACTCACGACTCACAATGAAAACCCTGATGGAGCTCAACCCTTTCGTCATAAAACAACTAATTTGATTTTCTCTCGATTGACCATCAACAAAACGTTGATAATTCCATTCAAATCTACCTAGGTAAAACGGAAACTCGGCTCATATCGCAAACACTCAAATGTCCTTACACACAATGTGTTAAACGAAGCTTACCCACTTGGCATAGTCTCGAGTGGATCGGCACGCCACTGCGCATACTCATCGCTGGCATAATTTTGCAGCTGTGTATCCCACTGTTGTGGCCGCGCCACATGACGACTTGATAATGTTGTCCTAGCATCTCGGGGACAACGAAACTTCGCCCGCTACCCCAACGTACAGGATACAGGTGGGGTTCGTCCAGTATCCTTCAGTTATCTCTTTTAGTTTATCCCGGACTAGAATATAACACAGATGGTCTGTACTGATTGCAATTTGTACGTTTTTACTACCTGTCGGATTATATAAATTGTACATAGATATTCCGATGCAAATCTGACGACTGACCATTCTGGCGTATCGCAGTGCATCCGTTGTCCCTGTTTCGTTTCGTCCTTGTGCTCGAAAAATTCCACGAAAAATAGAATTTCAATTTTTCACCCGTTTGTATCGCGCGTATACGAGTAGTACGTATTCTATCTGACCGCCAACGGAATCGGAGTCTTGAATTTGTGTGGTGGTGGATGATTTCGATAGGATGTGAATTGTGAATCCGGGGTCCCCCGAGAGAACCCTCAAGAGTGTTTGATGCCATCCCGGCCTGGCTTACGGGAAGATTGATGTCATCCGTGATAATATCAATAAAATGGTCCTGGGTACTTGTTCGAACTCCCGCTGTGCATTGTATTCATCTTATCGTGTCGCTGAAAATGTGAAAATCTCCTTTTGATCCGAACGGTACCGCGTGCGCTTTGTATAAGATAAATCATGCCGTCCTGGCATTATCTGCATCAGCGGTAGTTTTTCGATCGTCTCAAGTTTTCTCTGATTTTGTCGTCGTGTCCTTGCCAAAATAAATCAAAATGTATACAGCGAGTAGCAGCTGTTCCGCCCACTATGTCCGTTGCTATTCCTCTGAATGAATAGATGAATGGGATGATATTATTCCTAGATTGAAGGGGCTACTCTATCCGTACGTGTACACGGCATTGAGCAAAGTCACCCAGTGTCGTCAAAAGTGCTTATTATAGTTCAAGGCTTCTCCGCGAGCAATAACAACAAAAATATTACGGAAAATTGTTAAATCGTCTCATGTACGCGTCAAAGTGGAAAAAGTGTGTCAGTGAATCCTATAGCGCGATGCCATCAATTGTCAGAAATCACAGAACGGAAATGGATTTTTAATTAAATTCGCAGTGGATGATTTCGAATAGTTACCCGGAATTTAGGTCCATTTCATACGTACGTACATCCGTTCGGTGCAAAGTGTTGATGTGTGTGCGAAGTCTGCAACGTAAGGAAGTCGTGTCAAGTGTGTTCTGAGAAGAAAAGAAGGAAATCCAGAAAAAAGTGGTTCAAGTGTGTTCTGTCTGTATGTGGTCAGGTACAAGTGGGTGGTGAGAAAGCTCTCGATTATCGTCGCTCTATAATTTCCCAGACCAGACCCAATGTTTATATGAAAATGAGAATGGTGTTGATGCCGCCAGCCGGGGCTATTCTGTTCCTGTTAGCCCTGATGACGGATACCGTGTCAGGCGGGAAAGATGGTAAGTTCTATTATGTTTTTTTTTTCAGGTACCTATATACCTAGACGGTTTTTTGTTGAATTTGAAGATGCCTACGATATTGTTGTCGTGATCGTCCTACTTTCTCGGGAAAACTCTCATGGTACCATTATGTTATTCCAAAATGAAAAAAAATGCTGTCTCTAAAAATAATTTTTTTTTACAATAAATAATGTATTTAAATTTTGTTGGACTACCTTCATAAAGAGTCGGTAATATCCTCTCCAAAATGAGATTCATGGCTGCATGCGCCCGCCTCAAGAAATATGTCTGGAAGGACTCGAGTATCCATGTCGTAAATTTAACGAGGACACTCATTACTGCGGATGGAAAAAGGGCTGTACGTACTTATTATGATAAGTATGCAGGCTAGCGAGGGATGTTTTTAAACTTATGCGACTGCTTGTTATTTTATTTTGCCATTGCCGATGTTCTTGCAAAAGGTGCATGATTTTGAAGTTTGGTTACTGGATACTTACCCGTTTAAGTAATATATACAAATAAGTACGGAATTGTTTTTTTATTATTATTATTTTAATTTGTAACTTTTTCACTGTCTGACCTATTTTGTACATACGCCTAATAATAAGATGCAAGCGCTCTTGAAGCTATTTCAAACATCTATGTTTGTTTTCTTTCTAAACCCATTTTTCATAAAAATCAGCTCGCGAAAGACGAATTTTCTTCATCCTCCCATCGAAAAATATCGGAAAGTTCGCCTTATCAGAATGGATAGCAGAAGAATCCTCCATGCAGGGCCGGATTTTCCATATGGGCAACCTGGGCAATAGCCCGGGGCGGCAAATTTTGAGGGGCGGCACATTTTTGAAATTTTCGAATAATTTAAGGTTCTGAGAAATACACATTTCGAGATACCAAGTGGCGGTTTTGATAAAAAAAAAAAAACAAACTATACTTAAAAAAATCGTTCAAAAGCTAATATTTGCCACCTGTAGGCTTTACAAATTTTGGCACCATCCAAACACTACAAGTTGGAGCCAACTTATTTTTGTAATCCTACAATTTATTGATTGATACTTGATTACTAAATTGTTCAATTAACACTTCTAAAATCAAAATAAAAATAATTGAAAGTGTGCCTAGCGACGCGACGCCATGGAGCGGTATAGTGCTGGACACACATGGGGAATCCCTGAATTCTTCGTTCTGTCAAACTCAAAAAATGACCAATTGGGCAAGTTGTCATTTTTTTATATGAACAATGATAACGTTTTTAAATTTCTTCAAAGCTGGGCGCCCTTTGTTTTATATAGTAGGTACAGGCGAATTTTTGATTTATTTAATATCCATGTACAACAGTTGTTGGTTGTTGGAATGGTTTTTTTTTTCTTATACTCAATCGTCACTTTGATTTAAATATCTGTCGGTACGAAATTTTATTTTAGCGATCAAATTTTAATAAGCAATTCTCACAGCTGTATTTGTCAGTCCATTGATAAGAGTTTACCTGCGTCATCGCATTGCAAGAGAAAAATTTCTCTAATACACACTACTACAACAGTTTTCCATTCGTATTTCAATGTATTTTAGTTAAATCGAAAAATTTGAAATTGAAATCCGTCAATTTGATATGGACATTCGTCAAAATGATGAGTTTGATACGGAATTTCGTAAGTTTAAAATGGAAATTTTGTCAAAGTGATTGGAAACTTAATTTTAAATGGAAACTCGTCAATATGATTTGAGAATTCATAGTTTTGGAAATGGCTTTGTCAACATGATTTTAAAATTTCTCAATTTTAAATGAAAATTCGTCGATTTTGACATAGAATTTTGTCAACGTGATTTGGAAATTCGTATCAATGATCTTGATATTCGTCAATTTTTTCTGGAATTTCGGTGAATTTGATCTTGAGTTTCGTCAGTTGGAAATAGAAATTCGCCAATATGTCATACAAATTCGTCAACATGATTTTCAAATTCGCCAATTTGTAATGAAAATTCGTCAAGATTTGAAAATTCGACAAAATGATTTTGAAATTAATCAATTTGTCATGGAAATTCATTAATTAATTTCATTAATGATGACAATAATCGATTTGTAATAGAAATTCGTTATTATGATTCAAAAATTCCTTAATTTGTCTCAATATTCTAAAATCGTAACTTCAAATTTATACTTTTACGTTTTTGACTAATGAGCATGAAACAAATATGGTCTGTGGAAAAACCTTCCTATAGAATAAATTAACTGCAATATCCACTTAAGTAACATGAGGCAACCGTTTTCCCCAATTTAATGCGGCCGTGAAATTTTAAAAATTTTGCGATGCTGCGTTTTTTTGCACCGTTCCATGGAAGTTTTAACATCACATTACATATATACACTTCGAATGTGACTGGTTTAATTCCAAGCCAACTAGTGACGAAGGACGGAAATTTGATCACTGCCCAGGGGCGCCATTGAGGGTAAATCCGGCCCTGCCTCCATGACCCAACTAGTGCTCCAGTGTAATTGTCGGTCAACTTCTTGAACACTGTCTCGTCGCAATAATTGTGCTTCTGATGGTGTCCTAAACAGGCGCACCTCAAACTTGCTTTTTTGGTTCATAGACTGAGAAATACCGTGCTCGTGCATAATCTTCTGGTACGGTCCAGTCCCTTAAGCAGGTATATGAGTCAATTTATTGTATATCAACCTACCACTGTGTCTGTTTTCTATAGTGACGGGTTGTCACAATTGCCGCCAGTAGGCCATTTACATTTTGTAGCCCCTAGCGGCCTTTTTGGCGTATAAAAAAAGGATTTTGGCCAAAACATCGAACCGTCATCATTAATGACAATAAGCGTGTTTTTTTGTAAAAAAGGTGCAGGTTAGGGTATATAAGCACAAAAATTGGGTTAAAAGCTGTTTAGATCTATTGCACCAACCATGAACTTTGTAAAAAGCTGAAGGTTCAAAGTTGTGATAAATAGATAACCAGTAAATTAACATGTTTTACAAAAACAACAACGAACATTTAACCAATGGTTTTGGTATTAGCTCATGCTTTTTCGTGTTAGAGCGCCTCTGGTTGTCACATATGTAACAATTCTTCCGGGTTAACTTTGGTCAGAGTACGTACCCTCGATACATTACTGGGTTTATCTGGGTTATGTTGTTATTGTAACCCCATGTAGTTACCCTAAACTAACCTACACCCGAGCACAAAAAAACACGCCTAATATTACCAGCCCACAAAGGGTCGAATCCAGTTAACAAAAAATAATTAAACAAAACATTCACTATGTATGAATCACTTGCACATGTGTCCAAAGCGGTCTTCCTAGTTTAAGTCTACGTATGAGTCACATGTGACTCATAATCAGCGCCCGGTCTAGCGTTTACGCTGCTCCGACAAGATGACAATTTACCGCCCCTTCGGTACTTCGGTACGCGTTTTTCTCAAACAAAAATTATAACAACGAAGATGCCAGTTTTTTTCTAAATTGTTATAAAACGTTATCGTTGAACAATTTACGCCAGGGTGTTCCAAAATTATAGCAAGATTAGTACATATTGCATAAAAATACAGAAATATTTCTTTCTAATTCATGATGGCATTCCCGTAAACCTACATCCAGAGTGTTTCAGATTCACATTCTAGCGGGACATAAGATTTTTGAAGTTCATGTTGGGAAATGTATTTGCACATATTCCATAAAATTCAGAAATTACAATTATATCTCTCATTCACAGTGGCGTACCGATTGGAACGTTATGAAAATTGGGGGCAAAATTACCTATTTAAAATATGATTCAAAATTGTTTCACATTTAAGTACGTATAATTTCCAAGATATTTTATTTTAGTTAATAAGACCGAATAAATGTAGAAGATGTTAGCGTGAATTCTTTTGGTATGCGCTACATTCGTATCTTTATTATGGACCTTTTTTATTTGAATTTTGTTTGGTTGTTACCTTTTATTCAATCACCCATATTTTATCACTTTTTGGTAAATGTCGAATTTTAAAATTTTCAGAGGTCGTCCAAAAATAAAGTCCTCTTTGTCGAATAAATAAATAATTTGTCTACATTTGTCGGTTTTACTAATTAAAATAAAGAAAATGTTGGCAAACTTACACATGTCAATAAAAACATTTTCGCGAAACAATTTTGAATCATTTTCAAAACAGATAGTTTTGCCCCCATTTTCCATATTAATTTGAGAGGTACGCGACTGTGCGTTTTTTTCTATATTCTATTGATATGTGCAATTTTATTGCCCATCAAAATCATCAGTAATCGCATACTCTTTTGATTTTTGTTCCGCAAGAATGTAAATCTGAACAACTGTGCGTCCTGTATGTGTCTCAGTTCTTGACAATATGTATTTGGATTTCAGTAATACAGATCGGTGTTCCTAACACATTGTCACTAGAAGAACGGAAGTTTCAATTTACGAAATACATGCGAATTTCTGCGTAAATTGGTCAGTTTTGCGAATAGATGCGAAATATTTTAACTTGTAGTTTTTACACGAAAATGATAATTTTTCAACCAAAAAAATTAATTATGGAAGATAATAATCTTCTTCATTTAAGAATGATTTTTTTAGAGTTTCCCATTAATTAGAATATATTTCAAAATTGTAAATGCAGAGTGCAGAGAGTTCACAGTATCACGAGCATAATAGCTTACCAAACACCGTACCTCTAAATGTCATAACAGCAATTCTTTTATTGCACATTCGCCGTGTATTGCCAAGCTGTAATGCGGATTTTTGCTAGCTGCTAGCTGCTTTCCTACACTCCTTGAAAAATTACTAAGACAACCAAAGTATTAATTTTAGAACCCCTTCCCAAGTAGCACAAACGAGTTGGAAAACGGTTATATAACCGAAATACAACCATGGTTATATGACAATATTGTTAGGAAAATGGTTGTAAAAACGTTTTAAAAACGTTTGCCAAACCGTAAAAAAGAGGTTTTTGCCTGGCTCTAAACGTAACATTATTGTTGTAATATCGTTGTCTTTCAGACATTATTGTTGTAAAATTGTTGTGAATATAACTACAATTTCGTATGCTAAAAAATCAAAAATTTTACACTTTTTCTTTTTCAGAATTGACAAGTTTATTTTTATCTTAGACACTTTTTGTCTCAGACACATTATATTTTTTAACTTTTTATTCAAGACAATTACCTTTTTATCTATTTGCTTACAACTGGATTCGAACCTGGTCCTCTTGCGTGCTAGTCTGTCACCATTGCCATTGCGCCAGAAGGGAAATACTTCTCATGTTTACTAAATCTGAGGTACTTGACGCGCCATACATGGGGGTCGCAAGATTGATTCTCAGTCATGCCATATTTTATTTCTCTTTTTTTCTTATGTCAAAAATTCTCTTAACATAATCCCTTGTATGATATTTGTTTCAGTTAGCGCTGGGAAGCTTTGTATCCAATATATTTGCAAATATAAAAAAGATACTTTCGGTTCAAATTCTAACAATTGTGTTATACTTTAAACCATGTTGTATTTGTGACAATTATGTTCTTTTATGACAAAATTGTTCAAAGAGTAATAATTGAGTCAAATTATAAACAATAATGTTGCAAAGAAAACATTAAGGTTTTTGGGAGAAAAAAATGTCTCAAATGAAACCATCTAGTTAATTTTGAAGCAAATATTTAAGTTTAGACTCCAACAAAATGCTCACTTTAGTAACAATAACCCATATCGTTGATTATTCAACTAAAATATAACCAAAAATCGGGTTGTATATCCAACCAAGGTTATTTTGTGCTGCTTGGGTTTTAGTAGTTTGGTTAATCGAAGTTCCATAGGCCCCGCGCTCAGCATTTGCCACGGGCCCCGCGCTTGCTTAATCCGGCACTGGCAGTTACGAGTATGTGGGATTTTTCCTAAATAAAATAATGAAGAACGAAGGAATTGGACTCGAATTTCAATAATTTGCCGACGACGAAAGTGGGGTGGCCTTAGATGTTTAGACAGCATTCTGACGATTTGCTTCTTTCTGCAGAAAATTGTGGATGCTGGAGAGAAACACACTCACTATGACCTATTCTTGCAGCATCCACCTCTGGCTCGTGAATGCATTTGAACATTTGAGCTCGTCTCGCGGTATTCATGAAAATCCTTCTTTGTATTCTTCAATCGCGAAACAAACGTTACCGACAGATATTACCGCAGGAATGGGAGATGTGCCTACACCGCAGTCCGAGCGACGCGACACCATAAGGAGCGGTATAAATAACGAAGTAAGGAAGAAGAAGACTCGTGAAACTAACCGAAGGTACTACGATAAGCAGAGGTAGCTTTTACCATATATACCTCCTGGTTAGGTAAGCATTGCCTCATCGCTTAGCTTCACATATATTAGAGGCGTATATTATGGGTGGTCGTTCTCTGTGGCCCTAATCGGTCGCCACTCTGTGAAATAGACACTCATAGAGAAACGAGTTTCCAAACTCGGCACGACTCGTCGCAAGTTTATTATTCTGAAGAAGATGATAAGAAATATGTATTCTTATCGTAGAATAATAAACTAACAATGCGACTAAGTGGTATGGCTGACAACCGTATCACACTCCGAATTCAGTTATCAGTTGTCCATGCTCCACTAGGAGTTACGGTAATCAAGAGAGAGAGAGAGATATTATGGGTGGGGAGAGTTGAGAAGCTCTTTGTCGGAACATCTCAATCAGCCGAAGAAACTTGTCATTTAAGCGGAAATGCATACGACAAAAAAATGTGGTGGCAAGGGGCTTACCTCTGTACGATTTTACGGCACTAAATCCAAATATTAAAATAATATCTTTTTTAAGTGGATTTATACACTTTTTTAACCATTCCTTCAAACTGTATTATTTGCCATTATTACTAAAATACGAAATAAAAACATAACATTTTTGAGAAGCCCTTTTCGATTCTTCGCCATTTATCTGTTTTTCCATGTAGCCATTGTGCGTGTGTTTCTCATGAATGCGTCACCGCGAGAATTCTTCGAGAATAAAGTCAGAGCTAGGTAAATCAAGCAACTATTCTCAAAATTTGTCCTCTGAATGCTAGATAATTCAATGCAGTTGCAACGAGCTGAAGGAATTCATCCGCGAAGATATGGGGCGAATTTAAATTTAACTGCTGCGCATGGTAGATGAAAGTTATCGACAACGACTCCAACATTTCTCACCGGAGAGTTTTTGAGATGCTTTTATGTGCTGAGTGTTAAGAGCGATTCTTATTCATTATTTCTGTCATTCAACAGAATAAAAAAAAATAGAACTAAATTAGTGGATAACTGTGCAAATTGTGCCACTTTTCCTTCTAATTTTATCTAAAAGTGGACCGTTAAACTGGAATAAATTATATCCCAGGATATTTGTTCAAAAATTTGGGCAAACTTCGGAAAACTTAGGGGAAAACTGAATTTTTGTATCAGCCTTCCTTTCGAAGTCTTACACAATACTCCGAAAGTTCCCATCTATACGAGTATACGAGTAGCGGTACTACAGAGGGTCAAAGATCCTCATAAACAGGTTTTTCTGAATATCTCGATAACGGTAATAAAAAGCGGTATATGGAAAATTTATAGCTCTTGTTGTTCGTGAATAAAGTTTCAAAGGTAGATTTTGATTCGACCACTCCTAACCGTGTTAGGGGGTCTAACGGTATTTTTAGAAAGGTTTCACGAAAATCTTTATAACGGTAATTCTGGCTAAAATATTTTGTATTTCAAACTCGTAGCCCATATACGGTTTGGAAAAAATTGGCCAAATTTCTCATGAATACGTACATCCTCAAGAGTGCTAAAGGGGGGTTCAAACGGGATATTTTGGGTTTTTTCGTGAATATCTCTGTAAGTGGGGCGTATGCTGTAAAGTCGTCTATGACGATTTACACAACTTACACTTTAATATCTCCAAAACTAGACAAGAAAGAATAGCGAAATACATACATACTATGAAATGCCTATCAGAGCAAACTAATTTCTTCTTCTTCTTTATGCCACGATAGCCCGCCGTCGCCGCCTGGACTGAAGACCTCCAATTGTCGCGGTCACACGACATTGTCCTCCAGTTCCGAAAGCCTCTAGGGCTTTCGGTCGGCCACACAATCCACTCGTTGCGCGTTCATCACGATTTTGGGCATTCGACCCTCGTTCATCCTTTGTACATGTCCCGCCCATTGTATTCGCTGTAATTTCACGATTTTCGACACATGTAGCTCATCATACCTACAGCTGATACAACTCATAGTTGTACCGGATGCGTCATTCACCTCGTTCACGAACGACCCCGGAAAACCTTTCGCTCGAATGTGTCCAACAGGTGTTCAGAGTTTTGAGTTAGGTCCATGCCTCGCCGCTATAGCATAGCACAGGTCGGATGATGGTTTTATACACGTGGAGCTTCGTGTCCCTGTGCACAAGCTTCGAATTCATAATTAGGAGAAAAGAAAAATAACACTTATTAGCTAGTTGCATCCATCGCTGTATCACATCTGTTTCGTTGACGTCCTTTGACAAATTGCAGCCAAGGTAAATGAAGTTGTCTACATACTCTATATTGAGGTCCCCCAATTTTTGAGACATGATGCTGGTGTCGTCGGCGTACGCTACTAGTTGAGTCGACTTAATGAGTAGCGTTCCGCTGCTGTTCAAATCCATGGCTTGAATTAAATACTCCAGAGCCAGCTTGAAGAGTATTGGCGCCAGCCCGTCGCCTTGCTTGAGTCTAGTACGAGTTTCAAATAGGTCAGTGAGTGTGTTGTGAACTCTGACCTGCGAGACGGTCTGTCATCCTTATGAGGCACAAGCTTAGCCGGTATTCCAGAATGCAGCAAAATGTTTTAGAGTACGCTTCGATCGATACTGTCGTATGACTGCTTGAAGTCGACAAATATTTGGTATACGTCGATGTTGTATTCCCTCCCAGCACTTCTGGAGTAAAATCTTCACTGTAAAAAGTTTATCTGTCGTCGAATGACCAGGTCTAAAGCCGTCTTGGCACTCGCCAATTATTTCTTCTGCGTGCGGATTAATTATATTTTCTAGAAGTTTACATAAAATCTTATAAATCGTACAAACTAATGAGATGCCTCTGTAGTTCTCACATTTCAACTTATCCCCTTTTTTTGTGGATAGGGCAAATTAACTTTTGCGCCAATCTTCCGAGACTATTTCGTCGTCGTTATTTCGGGGTTGAATATCGAATGATGCACCGAAAAAATTCTGCACCTATAGGTCGCCTTCACCATGTAGATATCAGAATCAGTATTTGCTCCACGATAAGATCGAACATCCATTATACTCGTAACGTTACCTGTAGTCCGTCTTGATTAATCCTATGTCCTTCGTTGATGATGTGCGCGGCAACAGCTGATCGGATGTTTGAGCTCGGTCCTTTCCTCGACGTTGTCTTTCGAATGTGTTCGCGGAACCGTGTTATAACTAACCTCTTCGTTTGTCCGATGTGGCATTGGTCGCATTCACTGCACAAGATTTTGTATATGCAGCTTCCATATTGATAGGGTCCTTGGCGTTTCCTAGGGTGGTCCGTAGCGTAGAGTTCATGCTTGATCCAACTACCTGTAAATCGAAACGGTTGAGAAGGTTTTTAATTTTTTGGAAAGTATGGGTTACTGGTATGCTGGATGTACCATGCTGTGGAAAGCGGCCAATTTTTGCAGGAGTGTATGGTACGACGATGCCAGTATTGTTCGCTGGAAAGCAGTTGGTTTCCGATATATGTCGAATTCGAGCCTACCATTGTTATTGCAGATTCGTAATTTGTTGTTGACCCTATGATTTGTCAAGGGTCCTATACAAAATTTAAAAATACAAAATCCAAAAAGACAAAATCCAAAAAAAATTTAAAAGTTCACAAAGTCAAAATCCACAAAGACAAAATTCACAAATACAAAATCCAGAAAGTCATAATTCACAATGTCAAAATCCAAAAAGACGAAATCTATAAATTCAAATTTACATCAGTTTGCTTATCACAATTGAATATTGAGAATATTTATGTACGTTATTACGTTAACTAGACAATTACCAAATCCCGGAGCATATGCGCTATTACCTGAAGACAAGGACTCATCCGTGGCATATACGATTTAGCCGATGACACGGAGAGGAATGCAGCGGACCATAAGCGCTTCAGGTATAAAGACACCTAAGGCGCATATGCTCCGGGTGCATCCATCTCCGTGTCTTCAGGTAAAGCGCATATGCTCCGGGGTTTGGTAATTATCTAGTTTAGCAACTTTTCTGAAAATAAATCTAAAACTTTAGGTTTTTTCTTAAAAGGTTCCTTGGAAAAATTCAGTGTTTTTTATAGCCAAAAAAAATTTCAGTATTTCGTGCCCCCTGTTCTGCATGGAATGACTACATATTTTGAATCGTTTGTTTTTTGTTTGGCTAAATTGGTGGTATTTAACCCTTCTGTCGGCACGTACTACAATATTCATATTATATACCCAATAGGTCTGGCTGGACCTACTGAGAAAAAATTTTTATTTTTTAGAAAAACTGAAATTTTTATCGGTAAAATCATTCTAACCATTCTTTACAGCCATTTATAAACAATAAAAGCATTAAAATCTTTTTAGTAGATATACTAGAAGCGTTTTTAAGAAGACATATTTTGAGGTGGTATTAGCACAAACATGTTTCTTCCTTATTTTATTCTATTTTTGCTTCTCTTTTTTCATTGCGTATCCGTACAGAAAGTTTGATCGAATTTTCTAATTCCAATATCTTTGGGGAAATATTTGGCGCTTTGTTGGTAGATTTTACCGCGATATTAGTCTGCAGATTTGGGGAGATAGATGGAAAGAAATAGGGAATTTTCAAGCGCAAAAATCATTTCATTCTAATTTTTCCGTAAATATCTCAATTAAATCTAATAGGAAACACCATCGTAAGTCACTAATACTTAGTTCATACTATTACAAAGGAAATAAAACTCGTTTGAATTTCCTAGAATCAAATCTCAGTTGATTAGGTGATGTTATAAGACGGGATAAAGTTAGGCGTAACCAATTTGCGAACTTCACGGCTTTTTAAAGCAAAATCTCAGAAAATTTTATCGTTTATCGTACAAATTGAATTTCAATGACTTTATTACATAATAAATAGGAGATTTTTAAGAGAATTTAATATTTTCACTTTTTACCTCAAGACGAAAATGGGGGGAAAAACTATAGGTCTGGCCAGACCTATTGGGTATCAAAAAGCACTATAAATTGAAAATCATCAAAAACATACTCAAAACTTCAATCGATTTTTTTTTAAATTTTGTAAAATGCTTCTTAACATATTATTCTAGAATATCATGAAATATGAAGTCGCTGCGAGTTCATCTTCTATACCTTTTTTGCCAAAATATAGTGCCAAAGGTCTGGCCAGACCTTTGTGCCGACAGAAGGGTTAAGTATAAAACCACCACCACTCGCTCTCACCTCTGGCTTTTAACTTATAAAAAACGCTGAATTTTCTCTAGCTCCACCACTGG
Organism: Microchrysa polita; assembly: GCA_949715475.1. Taxonomy (NCBI): domain Eukaryota; kingdom Metazoa; phylum Arthropoda; class Insecta; order Diptera; family Stratiomyidae; genus Microchrysa; species Microchrysa polita. Next base: position 63,265,978 of record OX454417.1, read on the forward strand.
AAATTAACGTTTTGGACCATTTCATAATAAATTTCATAAAAAATATAAATAAAACGCGCACTGACATGGCCGAATCGGAGCCCACGCAATAATCATTATGGCTCTCTTCATACAAAAATTTATGGATTTTGACTTTGTGGATTTTGACTTTTTGGGTTTTGTCTTTATGGATTTTGTCTTTATGGATTATGGATTTGGATTTTGACTTGTGGATTTGGACTTTGTGGATTTTGTATAGAACCCATTTGTCAACGAACGCCCTACCTGCTAAGCCAACCAGCCTAACTGATGGAGTTTGTAATTTATACAACATGTGACGTCGCTCTGCCACCAAATTCACTCCGATCGGTGGATACAAAATACCAAAATCGGATAAAATTAGCCCCAGCATAATAGCTTGAATGAACATGTTTCGAAATTGATCTGATAGGTGTAATACTCAATACCAAATGGGATATTCTTTGCATTGTGTCCGAAAAAAGTTTTGATTTAGGAGTTTCGTCCGTTTTGGATTTTTTTTCAATAAAACCCCTGATGGCAGTGTTATTTTCAGCATGTTTAGCCCGAAAAAATTTTGCTTTTTTATCCTATCGGATTTTCTTGCTCGAATACCCGGCATTTTTTTTGCTGTGTACCATCCAAACTTGCAATTTTGGAAAAATTGTTTGGATGCTTCTACTGTCTTTGAGCGAAATCTTCATAAAGAATTCGGTTTGACGTCCCAAATTTCACAAACAATAAATACTACGTGATGGAATACAATTTAATAGGAATTTATGATCAAGAAAATCAAGCGCTAAAATCCAAAAATTTAACATTGGCTCTAATTACCACTAGGTGTAATGGAAAAGGAGATGTGATACATTATATTGGTTGCCTTAAGCCTCCAATGCTTCAAAAAGTTTGCTATATCGGTAAAAGTGTTTAGATTGATGTGAAATAACCCGAAATCGCTATATGATTTGACCAGGTCATTATAAATCGTACATCCAAGAACGTTGATCAGTACTAATAAAATATGTTAGAACTTCAATTGATTCTCAACTTATTTATGCTATCATTATCATACGTCTTTCTCTATGAAAGCTAATGGTGAATTAGCATTCACCAAAAATATTTTATTTGCGTCTTTTGTAAATTTCCTTTCATTTGTACCTTAGCCGCTGTGAAGGGTATGGAATTTTGCTGCCTAAAGCCTCAATCGCAATACTCCACTCCGTTCCGTTCCGTTCAGCTGTCAAAAGTAGACCTTACGAAGTGGGCATGTAAACGCACACAGTGGTTGTAACGGAACGGAACGGATCGGAAGAGTTGACCAAAATTCAACTTTTACGGATCACATAACCTCACTTTATGGAAAATGACAGTTCAGGAGCATAACAAACGGATATGGATGACGAGTAATACATCGAAGCCGTACATTAAGTACAAGCAAACCATCTACGAGGTATACCGTCAGGGGAGCACCTAGCCTTTCGGCCTTTATCTCCCGGTCCCGCTAAATGTTTGGACCTTCGGCTTTTTACTGACAAGGTCTTATTGTCAGATGGGGATTTCTCCATCCGGCGCATGCACGCACCATCAGGAACCCAACTCCGGGGTTGCATCACTAGCTGGATGACTTGGGTAACAACCTCCAGCCACTACGAAGCCAACGCCTTGATGGGTAAGGACCATGGTCCCCTGGGCACGCCCATCCCCGTAGTTCACTATTCGCTATAGACTTCTCTATAGCAGGTGTGATCCTCCTTCGGCCCCCTATTGCTTAAGCCTCACGTTGAATTCAGACATGCACATCCCAGGCTCGTTGGACCTGTGACTACGAGCCTGTGTAGACACGTAGCGCTGCTTTTCACATCCAGGTGGCTCCTTCAGTTTACCAGTCAGCAATGCGACTCGGGCAGTGTGGTCATCAATCCACAAGCTAGTTAGATATAGGCGCGTAGGCATTTACCACCAAGGCCGTTCTCCCTAACTAGCCCCTTCAGAACTCGGGTCATGTGAAGCCGTCAACTCCGAAGCTCACACGATTTACATACGATGCACTCCCGCACCAGAGGACACCTTTAGTGACTTCACTCCCGTAAATCATGGGAGGAGGTAGGTCACGGCAAGAGCCACCCGTACATAACTCAGGAGCACGGGAACGTTACCGCCCGAATGGTCTTTGTACAGATCCTCGTCATGGCGTATCAACTGTTCCTGGGCCCCCCTTGTGCTACTAGGTCCGTGGTGTCGTAACTCACCAAAGATCTTTGTCCCAGTACCTTGAGTACAGTAAGTATAATAATGAAAAAACAATTCCAACATTTCAAGAAACTCCGACAAAAAAAAACTGCTAGACGTATTCGTCACGTTTGACAACTGCCAAAACGGAACGGAGCATTGTGCTTTGCACTAATATTTTGACAAAACGGAACGGATTGGATGGTTGACGGAATGGAACGGAACGGAGTATTGCGATTAGGGCTTAACTTGGGTCGTTAGAATTTTCTGAAATTTGGCATACATACTAATTCAAAACTAAAATCGTAGAGATGTCAGAAAATTTCAGACAGATCGGACCCCTAGTAAAAAAAAAGTTAATTGAGTCGGATTGCGATGCGTTGTGATTATATACCATTTCTCAGTCAAGTCCATAACTTTGGAAAAAAAACAAATTCGTAACTATGGAACATCATGTTCGTAACTACCTATGGAACCTCAAATTCGTAACTATGGAACATCAATTTCGTAATTATGGAAAATCAAATTCTTACGTGACTTTTACGTCCATTTTCATATTTGTTTTAAATTGTATTTCTATTATACAAATATATTTATTTATTTTGTAATGGAATTTCCTAAACAAGGGTTTTCATCGGAAAACGTATTATTTCCTATAGGAAAAACTTTATGGCAATGTGAAGCTTTGAACTCATGTAAATCTGATACAATGGGCTTTGGGTTCTATTGTATAAACGATATATGTAAAAGATTTAAAACGCCAAAACTTATAAATAAAACATTTCCTATATATTTTATATTATAACTACAGTAGAACCTCGATTATCCGAGGTGAACGGGGTTGGAGCCCCGGATAATCGGTTTCCTCGGATAATCGAAATAAAGAAATAATTTGATCATCTGAAGGAGAATAAATGTTACATACATATAGCGTACATGTATAGATATAAAAATCAAAACAAAAATGTCCTTAGGCTCATAAATGTATACAGTCAAACTTCCCATAAGCGGACACCATTGGGGAATGAGATTTTGTCCGCTTATTGGAAGTGTCCGCTTATGAGAATATTTCACGAAGGTATAATATTTTATAAAATATGCTTTCACTACAATCTGCAAATTCATTCAAAAATCGCGATAAAAATTTGTAGTCCCGACGGGTTCAACTTGCAAAATTGTTTGACACTTATTTAAATAGAATAGAGAATTGCACGATTAAACGCCGCAGCATAAATTGAACTTATGCAATTTCTACAAAAGTTGTGAGCACCAAACGAGAGAAAAAAAAGAATTGCAGTTGATATATCATTTTACATTTCCCGTACATTGGGTCTTGCTTATACGCTTAAGATCCATTTTCTGGTAATCGCAAGACTCTTTGCCCTAAAAACAATTCTGCAACGTAAGAATTTGTGATTTTTTTTCTTGGAATTGTCCGGTTATTAGACACTCGCTTGTTCAGAATGGGTATGGAAGTACTGTCCGTGTCCGGTTATGAGAGTGTATGGCTATATCAGAAGGTGTTTTCCCAGCAAAATATGTGAAAAAACATTGGGAAAAATCAAAGTGTCCGTTTATAAGAAATGTCCGGTTATTAGAAGTGTCCGTTTAGGGAAGTTCGACTGTATAGTACATACAGTATTTTAATATGTAATTGAATTATTTGAACAATGTTATGAAAATATGAAATACGTAATATTATTTAAAGTAGTATTTTGTTAATAATTGTTGTTTTGGGGTGTTTGCTCGTTTCTGGGCTGCGTAACTGCGCCATTTTTTTATAGTTACAATATCGGAAGAAGTTGTTGAAGGCTGTTCCTTAATATATTTCAGAGCAGTCTCTAAAGCTTCAAATCCTGATTCGTGCAAGATCTTTTGAATGGGTTGTTCCTCTTGATCGCTGTCAGAATTTTCCCCAACAACCATTTCTTAAATTTCGTCAATTCCGAGAATATTTTCTTCGTGATCGTTTAAAACCCACTGTTCGACATCTTCTTTAGAGGCATCTAAGACTCGCAACCGACAAAATCGACAAAAATCCCGGAGTGAACTGAAATAATTCACAGAACTGCACTTGCTCTCCAACTGCGACCACTCAATCTCGAAATTCTGCTTATACACGCTGTCACCATGTTTTGCTATTTTCTGTGAATTCACCACAGAAAAAATGTCTCCTATACATATGTATACTCGTATGTACATTATGTATGGCGATTATTTCCCCATTAATAGCCAACTCCGAAGTATTTGTGCGGCCACTTGCGAGAGGAAGGTGTGCATATAAACCCTTTACAATTTTTGTTACATTTTTCGTATATAGGTGCATATGCGTTAAAATTTAAGTTTTGTTATCAAAATAATATTCATGTTAGCATTTGTTTTTTAACTTTTGCGCTTTGAACTCGGATAGTTCAAAATTAACGAAGGTCAAAGCATCGGTTAATTGAAAGATATCCGATGTTAATTTAACCTCGGTTAATCGAGATCTCGGTTAATAGGTCCTCGGATAGTCGGGGTTCTACTGTAAATTCATAATTTTTTAAAACCCCTTTTATCTAGACTAAAATAGCCTTTATTAATAAAGGCTAACGACGAACACCTGAAATAGAATAGAATTAACGATCAACATCCTTTGAGCGAATAAATTGTTATACCATGAAATATATTTATTCATCGTTTGCTCGTATGGTCGTTCTGTTTTCTCTTTTGAGATAATTAGTCATCACAATTCCTTTGCAAAAACGTTCCTTACCGAATACAGATTTTTTTAGAGCAAAACGGATTATCTATTAAATTCTTACCACCGTACTCTTTGATGTTGAAACCGGTGGGAAAAGGTCACTATAACGAAACTACTTGACCGATGAAATTAATGTAGGTACCGTAGGATAGATAATTTGATTAGAAACAAAACTTCTATACATCACTTTACTGTAGGGTCAACAGTAAGAATCATATTAACGATAAATGGAAAATTCGCCTATAAGTAGGCAATATACTCCAACTTCTCCCACCCTACGAATACGAAAACTCAGTTTTAGATAAAAGACATATCCCCTAACATCTCCAGCAAAATTCAGCCATTACGTAAACAGCCGTTTTGTGTCTTTAAATACTGTACTATTATAGTTTCATGAACATTTCGCGCGAGCTAAATTCAGATGTAAAGGATGTCCGCATCCGCAATCGCGGATTATTCGCATAAAAATTAAACTCCGCATCCGCATTCTCATCCGCATCTTATCAATATTTACATCCGCATCCTCATCCGCAATCCTCATTTTTGTATGCAGACAATTAGCGGATATTTGTCACTCACATGCACGTTACATTGTAATGCTTGAAATACATATCGCGGAGAAGCAGCAGCATGGGCAGAATTTCATAGCTGACAACTATGCTGAATGCCGAGCTTTCTGTCCAGCATTTTTGTCAGCAATATAAAATAGAATGCATTGCGCTTGACATTTCGCGATGCTGCTGCTGCGTAATATGTATTTCAAACATAACTATAAAGACATGCATTGAGACAAATTGTATTCTGTATCGTATACACAACTGAACTCCCATTTGTCGGTCAGCTCAGCAGTTCGCAGTTTTGTGACTAGTGTTTGAGTGGTTTTGTTTTGAATGAAGTGGGCTGAGGAGGGTGAAGTGCTATTTTTTTTAAGGTGTAGCGAAGTAAGGACGTATGCAACTTTTTTATTTTTAACCACACTAATAAGAGAAATTTAATTTTTTCCCATCTTCATGAAAAGTATGAAACCTAAATATTTTTTTTTTTCATATTCGATCTTATCCTCATCCGCACCCTCAAAAATGTCTCCATGAATATCCGCATCCGCAACCGCATCCTCAATCTTATACTATTTTGCATCCGCATCCGCATCCTCATCCGCTAAACAAGATCCGTTACATCTCTAGAGCTAAATATCCAGATTTATAAGATCGAATAAAACTTGTTACGAATTTGATTTTCCATAATTACGCATTTTATGCTCCATAATTACGAATTTGATGTTCCATAGTTATGAACTTGACCGAAAAAGAAAAACACCGATTAACCCTTCTGTCGGCACCTACTACAATATGCATATTATATACCCTAAAGGTCTGGCTGGACCTACTGAGAAAAAAAAATTATTTCTTAGAAACGCTGAAATTTTTATCGGTAGACTCATTCTATCAATTTCTTACTGCCATTTTTAAACAATAAAAGTATTAAAATCATTTTTGTAGATACACTAGCAACGTTTTTAAGTGGACATATTTTGCGGTGGTATTATTATAAACATGTTTTTCCCTTTATTTCATATCTTTTTGCTTCTCTATTTTCATGGCATATATCTAGTAGAAAGTTTGTTCGCATTTTTCAATATCAATATCTTTGAACAAATATTTGGCGCTTTGTTAGTAGGTTTTACCTCGATATTAGTCTGCAGATTTAGGGAAGTAGGTGGAAAGAAATAGGGAATTTTCAAGCACGAAAATCATTTCATTCTAAATTTTTCGTAAATTTCTGGATGAAATCTATTTAGAAAGACGTTCGTGAGTCTCTCATACTTAGTTCTAACTATTACAAAGGAAAAAAAAAACTGGTTTGAATTTCCTTGAATCAAATCTCAGTTGATTAGGTGATGTTATAAAACGTGATGAAATTATGCATATTTATTTCCCGAGCTTCACGGCTTTTCAAAGAAAAATCTCAGAAATTGTTATCGTTTATAGTACAAATTGAATTTAATGACATTCTTACATCATAAATAGGAGTATTTTAAGGGAATTTCATATTTGCACCTTTTACCTCAAGAGAAGAATGAGGGGAAAAACTGAAGGTCTGGCCAGACCTTTTGGGTATCAAAAAGCACTATAAATGGAAAATCATTAAAAACATACTCAAAACCTCAATCGATTTTTTGAAATTTTTGCAAAATGCTTCTAAATATATGATTCTAGGATATCATGAAATATGAAGTCGCTGTGATTTCATCTTCTATACTTTTACGACCAAAATGTGGCCAGACCTTTGTGCCGAGAGAAGGGTTAAGATGATTTGAGCTAAAAAAATCTTCTGTGGCTGATCGCCCGAATTTCACGTCAACTATTATTTTCATTTCATGTTTTTAATGCTTTAAATCATATTTCATAAATTATAGTTTCATTCTGATCCCTTGAAAACAACAGCTCGCAATGACGTAAAAACATTGAAAAACATTTGAATACACTATTGAAATGTAGAATAAACAAAAATACTCTACACGAGTTTTATCTAAAACACAATAGAAAGAAGTGTTATAAAAACCGTGTCAAATTCGTTCACAAAACTCGCCATTTAAATTATGTATAGACACAATAATACCCGTCTACACATCATATGAAACTGAAAATAAAATAGGACGAAAGCGTCGAAAACACAATCCATTTTACAGTCCAGGCAAAGTTACGGCTGGCTAGCCGTAGCCGCTACTCGTCGCACCATGATGAATAAAGGATTCTCGTGCCTCTAACAAAACGGATAGAAATCCGAGCATAAAAGTTGGAAATCTAAATCTAACAATGTACTCTCTCTTCTCTACACATAAATGCTTTTCGCATATTCTGGAAAACGTTGGACGAAACGTAAAATCGTGTAACGGTCGTCTATTCATTTTATTTCGGGAATGAAGTCCAAATACCGTGGCCAAGTACCATAAATAAATCTCTCATAGAATTCAGACTTTTAGAGAGCCGAAGCCGAAGCGTAGTCGCTCATGGTCGAGCTGTTTTATCGAATTCAGTTTTTATTCTTTCGTTTCGGTTTTTATTTTTTTCACCATTCAGTTTAGTGCTGATTTTATTTTTCAGCTCGGCTGGAAACGTCCAGCAACACGCGCAAAGGATGGTCAGTGGTACAAGTATGGTCCTGACGTGATGCTGCTAAGGCGAAAGATCGAAATCGAAGGGAAAATCCGAATACCTAATCAATATAATATACACAAAGTCCAGTCCAGACAATTGTGTCCTTTGAAATGAAATGGGGGTTGTTACGAAAAAAAAAAATGTTGTGGACATTGAACGAAAGGATGTTTTGTATTGGTACTGAACTGATTTCGTTGGACCTTTTAAATCAAGGTAGTAGATATACGAGTAGATCGTATCGAAGTAAATGTTGGATATGTCTGTTGAAATACCCCGGACAGGTCTAGTGGTTTTTAATTGAAATGTCTTTTACGAGTGTGTCCTGTCGACTGTTAGCTAGGATATTGGTATGTTCAATTTCATCTCAAAGAGTATAAATCGGATCGTATAGCTCAACGAAACAACAAAATAAAGATTGATTGGCAATACGAAAATTAGTACATGATCTAAATGGGATTTCCTTTCGGATCTCGTATCAAAACTCAATATCTTGTGCGCTCACGATACATGTAATCACAAAACATTTATCATTGACACAAGCAGCTGCTCAACATCAATTATGGCACATCTGAAGGCGTATCATATGCGAATTCCGTACATATATGCGTACATATTTGCAGGGTATCTACGTACAAATATATGACTACAACTTTACACATCATATGAATCGGGAACACGCGAGGTGAAAGGCAAATTCGAAACATGTATATGTGTACATATACTGAAATATTGCACAATACGTAGTCCTTCGTTCGTAGAAATTGAGTCAGGATTCCTTCTAAATTTCCATGTTGTGTGGAGTAGATTCAAGGAAAAAGGATTTCAGAGCCAAATTTTGCAGTAATGGTATCCGTTCTGTAAATAACTATATCATACTCGTTCGTCGGTGCATGCAGTCGGTAAACATGTGGAGAATTCAAAGAATCCACAATTTCTCCCACATGTAGACTCAATTGGATTTACGATTTTAACAAAAGAATCGTCTCAAGTAGTAAATTATATAAAAAAACAACAATTCTTACAAAATTTTTTTTACACAGAACATGTTTTTACAAGTTTTAAATTTTTTTTATTGCAAAAGAAATGAAAATCGATTAGTATGTACTATGTATGTATCTCAAAGGATTTCTACATTTTGAAAACAAAATTGGCAAAATTAACTAGGATAGCAACATACGATACTTTCGTCAAGTAAAAAAACTACGCAAAGGGTCTAGCTAGAACCACTGCCATCTTGAAATATCATAGCCGCAACTCAGCTGTACAATGCCGCCATAATTTAGCTCTTTTGGATTTACACGAACAAACAACAACAACAAGGATATGACGTCATTCAAAACAAGAACAATGCAATACAATTTAGACTCTTAATTTGACGTTTAACAGTCTAAATTGCGGCCTTAATATTGTTATGGGTGGGTTCGATAGATTTTCGCGTACACAATAATAAATAACACTCGCTTTACTGTAACACTATTTATAACAACACACACGGATATATACACGGTTTACAATTTCACTAATTACTGGCTAGTTATTGATCCGACACTTAGAGAAAGCATGCGTTAGTACAGAGTGGGCATCAGAAAATAAAAATGGCACCGTTCTCACACTATTGCAGTTCATAGTATGCGTGAAAATTTGATTCAAACGTAAATTTTTTTGTTTACAATTGAGAATATAAAATCCGCGTAATATTTATTACTCTCTTAAAATGCCGACTTGATAATTAACCCTTCTCTTGGCATATAGGCACATAGACCTAAACAGACCATTGGTACAACATCTTAATGAAAAATATCTTTCAATAATATTTTCCACCCCTTTCCATATAAATTACAGAGGAACCGACGGCCACAAATGCGATCAAACGTTCGACGAAATGTAAACTATGCCTAAAGAATCGAAAAAACGGCGCATTATCGTAAGACACAGTATGTAAACTGTTTCTAGAACCAAAATTAGACCTCTTCAAAAAATAAGATTGATTTCACAGAAGATTCAGCTACACCTTAGGCATAATAGCTCGTAGGCGGCGTCAGAAGGGTTAATAATTGCATCGACAATATTTTGACATTTGAATTATTTCGTGGAGTGTAGTGTAATAAGTTTGGAGTCAAACACATATGGGTTGTGTGATCACATAGCCACTCTGGACTAACGCATGGCATGAGTTACTATGTTTTCTCTAAGATCCGACATAATTCACTAATAAAACTATACTGACTGACTGACTCTAGTCGACGCCCTTATATACCTATTATTTTTTTTCGATTTTTGATTGTCAATATTTTTTGTTATTTATTCTGTGTTGATGTAGGAAGACACCCGAATTGCTGACCTTGTTAGCCTGTTGTAATGTTGGAATGTTGTTTGGCACACGTTAGATCAGTGATTCACAATCTTTTTGATGTCGCGGATGTCTTAGCATTGCCAATGTTGTTCAAAATAGGCATTTCATAGCTAATCACCGTTATATATTTCAGTAAGTTAAGTAGAAACTGCAAGCACGAGAGCTGGGAGTGGCAAATGAAAATGATCTCCTTACTTATAAAAATTTTACAAAGATATTCCTGCTAAAACATTTTTACTGGCTCGTTTTGTTTTTGTTAAATTCAGCTTGGCATGCCAATGAAAAATAAACAGGTACTTTGGAGGTATGGGTAAAAAAACAATCCTTTAAAACTCTGCGACTGGCGTATTGCATATGTTTTATAAGCCCCCAAAGCAAAAATTGGGAGCCGCTGAAACTGCCAGTTAGCGCTTTCTAAGAAATACATGTTTATTTACCCTTTAAAATATTTTAATATTTTCTCATCATCATTTGTCACGAATTTTAATTGATTCTTAATTCTCGGACTATTTGCGCTTCTGTATAATCATAAACACTTTTCTGATCTGTTTTTTTGTCTTTGGCACAATTTCTTTTTTTTTTTGTCATCTCGGAGTTGAAAGCTGTAAGAAAATCTTTCGAGTCGCTGTATCACTGATTATCCCTCACGAAACATTTGAAATACCATCCGTGTCAGATGGAGGTGCTTCCTTCTGTGCGTTGCAAACTTCATGGCAAAGTTAATATACCCTTTCACATAGTGACGTGTATAAAAATGGTTGCAAAACTGTGAAATTGAAACGTAAATTTATGGTTCCATTTAATACAATGAAATTTTATGTGGAAAGTCGTTAATTTTAGGTGGTTCCAAGAGATTTTTATTCCGTGGAGGTACCCATCCTGTGCAAGGCGGCACGGGCCGCTAATGATCCACAGCCCCCAATCAGGTTCTTATAAGAAAAACTTTTTTATTTGTACACAGATTTCAACCAAACTTCATACAAATGTATTTCTATTGATTCCGCTAAGCATATAGAAAAATCTATAGAATCGAGCCATAGAGTTATGGTGCTCCTATACAAACCCATCCCCCCCCCCCCCCCCTAATTAGGTTCTTCCTTATGTGTACACGAATTCCAACAAGATTTCATATAAATGTGTTTCTATGGATAGCACCGAACATTCATGTAGCGATGAATGTGGAATCGGACCATGAGATCATGGTGCAATTAAAAGAATGGGGCATGGGAGGGTGGATTACGCAAAGGTCATAGGTACGCTGGAAAAAACTTTTAGCCCGAGGAGAGTGAAAGGTACCCAAATTTCGGCCGCGCTGGAAATTAGCCTCGGTCTCGTTTGGTTATAATTTTTACCAGAAACAAAACTTTTTTTTATTGCGCCTTATAATAATTGCATCAGCCTATGGAAATTGAAAATGCTATTAGATGTGGTCTAAGGAGTACCTAGTTCAAAAACATCCGTAAGCTTCCACAAAAGTCAAATTCGTGGCAATAAAAGGCCAAAAACTAATGTTCATTGAACTTTTATCGTATTGTTATAAAACAAAAATTTTAGGTTTTTTCTGGCCATCACGTTCGAATAGCAATCTCATTTTGGGAAAAGTTGTGCTTCATCAAATTTCGACCAATTTGAAAAGCAACGTTTGAAATATAGCCAAAGTCACCTATGTTAGAAAGCCGGGAAGTAGCGAGAGAAACTGTGGAAATCAGCCCATGATTGCGTTTCAAAACACGTCAAAACAGCAACAAATATACGGGAAAATGTGCCATCCGGGTTTGAAACACGCGAAAATCCACTAAATGAATATTTATCATTTATTTTTTATGAATATTTATCGCGATTTTGTTATTTCACTGTGTTCACGACCTTTCGATGCCTAAGTTTTGGCGACACAAATCGACCGGGAATATGTATCGTGTAAAGTTTGTCGTAACACGGCTCCATTTCCCTTTAACTTTAACGCAATGTAAATTTGGAATTTTTCCAGCCCATGATTTCCTGTCAAAGTGAATGAACTTTTTCTGGTTCCTGGCTTTCGATGGAGGGGGCTCTGAATATAACTAATGATCCAGCTATCAATTTTGCATCATAATGTAGTGAATTCAGTTTTTTTTTTTTAAGAAAATAAACCAGACATAGTCCCCTTGTCTTTTTTTTAATAAGTGCGGCAAAAAGCCGGCGAATTTAATTGAAGTTTCGGCTTGTTCTGCTATCGATTCTCATAGGGGGAACTTTCATGTTTCCGATATTTTCCGCTATGTGTCCGCTATATGACAGACAGTAAGATAAGTGTCGCTAGTGTCGATAAGAAGAACAAGAAAATTTTTCTTACGGGAGCTGATAGCGTAATGATTCGCAAGTTTTGCATACAATGGCATCCATTTGACTTCTTACTCATCCGCAGGGGGGTCTGGGTCGCTGTGACACAGCACCGCTGTATAGTGGGGCACATATTTTGGTGAGTTGCGACAGCACGTACTTGAGCAGCACAGGGAGGACCCTGGTATGATTGATACGCCATGGCGTGGATCTGTACGGGTGATAACATTCCCGAGTTCCCAGTTATGTATGTCCGGGTAGCTCTTGGCATGACTCACCTCCTCCCATAATTTACAGGAGGGAAGTCAGGCTTGTTCTGCTATCCGTTTACATAGGGAGATCTTTTGTGTTTCCGATATTTTCCGCTATGTGTCCGCTATATGGCGGATGGTAAGATATGTGTCGCTAGTGTCGATAAGAAGAACAAGAAAATTCTTCTTACGAGAGCTGATAGCGTAATGTTCCGGAAGTCATATATAGGCCGAGTATGGTAAAAGTGATTGCTTAGTGGGGAGGGGTCACCATACGGTTAATCGTGTGAGCTTCGGAAATGGCGGCTTCGCAAAACCCGAGCCTCGAAGGCGCTAGTTAGCGATAACAGTCTTGGAAAATCCCTACGTGCCTATATCTAACTAGTTTGTGGAATGATGACCACACGGTCCGAATAGCATTGCCGACTAGTAAACTGCTGAAGGGGCCGCCCGGATGTGACAAGCAGTACCATCGTCCTTGTCCATCAAGGTGTTGGACTCGAGGTGGCTGTAGGTTGTTACCCGAGTCAATCAGCTAGTGCTGCAACCCCGGGGTTGGGTTTCTGAAGGTGAGTGCATTCACTGGATGAAGAAATCCCCATTTGACAATAAGACCTTGTCAATAAAACACCGAAGGTCCAAATTTTGGGGAAAAAAGTCCTGACCGATTGAGGGTCCGCAAGCTTTAAAAACAGCAGAAAGGGGGGTATTTTTTTCGTTTTTAGCGATTATTTCTAAAACCGCAAAAGATACAGAAAAAAAGCTTGAGATTGAAAAAAAACTGCATCAACTAATTGTGAAAATCTTGACTTATCGTTCCATTCTATACACCAACTGCGGTGCATGTCTGTAGTATTTATGGCATGGCAACTTACCAGCTCTATGGGAACTACGCGGAACTTTGTCTGTTTGGAGGAGAAGAGCCCCAGCGGGAGAAATATGGAGTTATTCAATTTCGGAAATGTCACATTGGAATTTTTGCATCAGGACCTCTAAGCGTCTATAGCTCAGTAGGTAGAGTTTCTGACCTTGTGACTGAAGGTCGGAGGTTCGAATCCCGATTGGGACAAAACTTTTTTCCCTCACTTTCCTCAATTTTTTGGTATTTTTTCCCAAAGTTTTGTGGTTTCGTACAGATAGACACACTCATCAGGTCTTGTGTCTGTTGTCTATCTGTGCACAAAACGACCACTTGAATTTTTAGCGGGAGAATTATGGAGATTTTGATTTGCCGTGAAGGCTACCACCATGACGCTCGACCGTGCAGGTCTGTACCGGTGTTGAATGCTCACATTGCTTTGGGAGTTGTGATGGTAGTTAGATATTTTTTCCCTCTCGAATTTACAATTACTGTATTAATTATGGTTCCCAATTTCGTGGGTGCGAGTTTTAACTAATTGTGAAAATCTGGACTTATCGTTCCATTCTATACACCAACTGCGGTGCATGTCTGTAGTATTTATGGCATGGCAACTTACCAGCTCTATGGGAACTACGAGCATCAAATTTCCTTAGTCTGGCTGGTCGAGCGGTTAGTGCGCGCACCTTCGGTGCACAGGGTCATGAGTTCGAATCTCACCGTGTTCCGTAGTGTTTTTCAAACTCACGAGCTTGTAACGGACTATGATCTCACTCAGATGTAAAACGCGTACCCATTTATGGGGATAAATAACACTGCTGAGCGTGATGCTGATCTCATTACCTCATGAAAAAGCTCAATCGGACCAAAACTAAGAGTACCTCCCATACAAAGTGACCCATCACAACTTTGTTCTATAGTACTCGTCGATTTGTAAAGGGAGTTGTGCGTATAACAAACTCCTGGTGATCCTTATGCTTTTGTGTTACTAATTTCCACCGCAGCGCTATATGACATGTGCTGATCCCATCTGTTTCGGGATATGGTTTGAGGCTTTACTAGAAACACACTTGGGTGATGGGTATAGTTTTGCTAAAATTGGTTTAACACAGTGGTCCCCAACTTGCGAATGACTGCGGACCACTTTGCTTGAACATGAGTCATTATGGAACACTATATTTTTAATGAAGGAAATTTCGCAATTTTTTTAAAGGTTGAGACTATTTTCTGATTTTTTAAAATACAAATGATGACAAAGTGTATATGGGTGGAGAGAGTAGTAACTATCAAAATGAAAGTGAAGGCACAGGCAGTAACATCTATATTTACTTGAGTTCTACAGAACAGGACAAACACACCTAACTTTGAGAGTTAAAGACGCCTAACTTTGTCAGATAATAAGTCATTGAAAGCGTTTACCGGATTAATTTTAACTTTTTTAATTAAGGATTTAAATGAGGTAAAATTTGGACACTGCGCTGCTATACTACGCAAATTAACGTAAGAAGTAAAAACAATAAGGTACAGACAATAGTGTCCCATTAAAAAAATGCACTGCTTCACAAAAATCCCCGAAGCTCATGCCTATTTATTAATGTGTGCAGAGAAAATTTAAAATTATCTGTAATAAAAAGCTAAAAACTTAAAAAATAAATACATATGTCACATAGCCAAAAATACATTGTAATTGTCCGGGTAATCATCATCGTGTCTATCTCACCAATATAATCCTAAATGTGTCTTCACGAATAGACATCCATACAAACTCGTCCTTCCCTTCCCGTTTTATTATTGTCATCGTCCGGGCTATGCTCGATAAAAACGACAGTCACATACGACCGATTTCGTAAGCATCCAATATCCAATTGCTCTGTGTATACGGTATACGAGTATATCCTTCCTCGTAGCCATAATCGCCCATGTTCTCTGTTGACATATCATTGATTGACAGGCAGTTTATGAGGCCCTCTCGGAAAACATCAATAACACACAATAATAGAATGCCATTTCGATATTTTTCCTGTCATTGCGAGACACTGAAACCTCGCCCCAAAGGGACATGGATACTCTAGCTACAGCTAGAGATGTATTGATTCAGTGACAATTAATTTTGGATGATGCTGATGCACAATTGGATAAGAAAATTTATAAAATGCTCCCCGGAAAGAGAAAAAGCTCGACAGGGGGTCATTTGAGTTGATCAGTGAAATGTGTTGTTATAAGATGTAATAAATCGAATTGATGCCTTTCTTTGCGGTTCATTGAATTGATGTGCGTGAGACGGCTTTGGAATTGGCTATAGGATTATAGGAAGTATGGACGATGAGAAAAAATGGCGATATTAGTAAAGGGTGAAGGAACAAGTTATATTCTGGTGACCAATTTGATTACCCACGGTTAGGTGTCATTGACAATTTCAGCAATGTTTTTTGTATTTAAATTTTAATGAGTTATTAGCCTCTGATTTTGAATTACCGGCCAAAGTGGACCACTTGATAGTTCTCTCTTCGAAACATGCTTTACGGCCATATCTCGAACATGTGAATGTCCGCCGAACTGTTACGCCCAGCTTGTAGCGCTGCATTTCCCATCCGTGGCTATCAATCGACACTTCTTCAAACATCTCGTTAAGGGGAGGCCCCTAGTCTGCAGCTTACAGTTGCTTACGCCGCCCTTTTTAAACCATCGCCTTGATAACGACTGGTGACGGCTGGAGAAGTCGTATAGCATTTTGCTGTACAGTACATGGCGTACAGCATTGGGAAACGTAGCGTAGAGCACAATGTACAGCATTCCCCATGTCACACAATGCAACTTAATTCACTACAATTCACTACATAATAAGCTAATCAATTAGGCCTACGATCAGTCATGACTGCTAGTAAGGTGCAAAGTTTGATGGCGGTAATCTATGTAATCGATATTTCGCGAGATAATCGCATCGCAATTTTATGTTTGTCGATAGTCCATTTTCGTTAGCTCGGGAAACTTTTCAGCTCTGTATGAAATTTGGATACTTGTAGAGTCGTTTGGCGTTCATATTTCCTCCAAATTGCAAGGTCTACCTATCCGCGTTCGGAGGCTACAGCTGTCCAAATCGCACTTCTGTATTTTCTGACCGAAAATTGTCCATAACTTGGAAATTTTTGAGCGAAATTTTGCCAAGGCCGGATTTCCCATATTGGCAACCTGGGCAACTGCTCGGCGCGGCAACTTTCAGGGCGCCGGCATCTTGTAAAACGTTCATACCTTCCATTGGGTTTGTCGAAACGCGAACAAGAAAAAGATAAAAAATCCGGTTTTTATGAAAAACTAAATTTTTCCCTGCCTTCTTCTTCTTCTTTATGGCACGATAAACCGACGTCGGGCCTTGGCCGCCTGGATTGAAAACCTCCAATTGTCGCGGTCACGCGACCTTGTCCCCCAATTCCGAAAGCCTAGCATCTGGTGGGCGTCCTCACATACAGAATGCTCCCATCGGGCTCTCGGTCGTCCACGCAATCTGGCTCCGTCCACTCGTTGCGCGTTCATCACCTTTTTGAGCATGCGATCGTCGTTCATCCTTTGTACATGACCCGCCCATTGCAATCGCTGCAATTTCACGATCTTCGACACCTGCAGCTCATCATACAGCTGATACAACTCAAGGTTGTATCGGATGCGCCAATCACCTCGTTCACGAACGGCCCCGAAGATTCTTCGGAGGACCTTTCGCTCGAATGTGTCCAACAGGTGTTCAGAGTTTTGGGTTAGGGTCCATGCCTCGCAGCCATAGCATAGCACAGGTCCGATTATGGTTTTACACACGTGGAGCTTCGTGTTCCTGTGTACCAGCTTCGAATTCATAATTTGGAGGACCGCAAAGTAACACTTATTAGCTAGTTGTATCCGTCGCTTTATCTCATCTGTTTCCTTGGCGTCTTTTGACAAATTGCAACCCAGGTAAGTGAAGTTGTCTACATATTCTATATTGAGGTCCCCCACTGTGATGCTTGAATTTACTGGCGTTCTAGTTTTTGATTGCATCATGACCTTGGTTTTAGACTCGTTGATATGTAGCCCAACTTCTTTGGAGGCGTTATTGAGATTATGCAGAAGGCTTTCTGCATCACCCAATCTTCCAGACATGATGTTGATGTCGTCGGCGTAGGCTACTAGTTGAGTCGACTTAATGAGTAGCGTTCCGCCGCCGTCCAAATTCATGGCTCGAATCACATACTCCAGAGCCAGGTTGAAGAGCGTCGGCGCCAGCCCGTCGCCTTGCTTGAGTCCAGTACGAGTTTCAAACAGGTCAGTGAGTCTGTTCTGAACTCTGACCTGCGAGACGGTATTAGTCATCGTCATCCTTATGAGTCGCACTAGCCTAGCTGGTATTCCAAATGCAGCAAAATGTTGTACAGTACGCTTCGATCGATACTGTCGTATGCCTGCTTGAAGTCAACAAATATTTGGTATACGTCGATGTTGTATTCCCAGCACTTCTGGAGTAAAAGCTTCACTGTAAAAAGCTGATCTGTCGTCGAACGACCAGGTCTAAAGCCGCCTTTGTACTCGCCAATGATTTCTTCTGCGTACGGATTAATTCTGTTTCTATTTTAGTCGTATAAGTGACCACCGTGGCATCATCCAACAATTTGTCAACCGCAAAAATTTTTGCCGGGTTGAACCTCGAATGATGCACCGAAGAAATTCTGCACCTATAAGTCGCCTTCACCATATAGTGGTCAGAGCCAATATTTGCTCCACAATAGAACCGAACATCCATTATGCTCGATGCCCATCTCTTGCAGACAAGGACGTGGTCAATTTGGTTGACGGTATGTTGATCTGGAGATCTCCAGGTCTGCCTGTGAATGCGACGATGCGGAAAACAGGTAGAGCTAATGACCATATTTCTGCTGGTCGCGAAGTCTATTAGTCGTTGGCCATTGTCGTTACAGTCTTCATGGAGGCTGTACCCTCCAGTAATCCCCCTATGCCAACTTTCGTTTCCGACTTTGGAGTTAAAATCCCCTAGCAGCAATTTGACATCATTTGATTGAAGTGAATCGAAGAGATTTTCTAGGCGGTGATAGAACTCGTCTTTAACCGCGTCTTCACTGACTTCGGTGGGGGCATGCGCGTTTATGAGCCAGAGATTGAAGAACCAGGTTTTAATGCGAATCGCACACAGCCGCTCGTTTATGGGTTTGAAGTCGATAACATGCGGCTTAAGTTGATTGTTTACAGTGAACGCCACTCCAAACTCCCTGTGGCCCGAATGTTTGCCACTTGTGAAAATTGTGTACGAATTTCGGTCATCAATCTCGCTACTAAGCCATTTAGTTTCCTGGAGTGCAACAATGCTCAGCTTATATTTTTCGACCTGATCCAAAAGGGCCCTTAAGGCCCCTGGCCTATTCAGGGAGCGTACATTCCAGGTTCCGAAAGAGTAATCAGTTGTTCGTTTGCGATGTCGTCGTTGGGTTGTATCCGTCCAATCCGAGGCTTTCATTCCAGGTTTCTTGACGTAGAATTTTTTTCAAGGATGGGTTGTCGGCCCATCGCTTAACCATGATAGTATTCGTAAAACGAAAGAGGTCCATCATGGAGGCCTCGGAGGTGCTGCTTCGGTGATTGACTGTTCGGTTTTTGTCACCCTATTACGTTTAGTAACCTGAGACGCTGAAGTTGTTAATACAGCACTCAGGCGCAGCGGTTACTCGGATAATGCGGGAAAGTAACGCCCCGTGGAGAAACATAGGAATTGGCCGGAGCCGGTCCCACTATGAAGCTCCTCCTGCATAGCTAAGGGTCCGCAGTTATGCCACAACTGAAGAGGATATAGGAATCGGCCTGAGCCTTTCAACCTTTATCCTCCCCCCTACGTCCCTGCCTTGCTCCTCGTGAATCTCTTCAAAAAAAATGGTTTTTGCTCTTGTTCTCGTTCGCGTGTAAGCAGGCCCATTGATTTGAAGTTCTGTGAAACACTTATTCTGAGATCTACAGTTGCCGTTCAAAATATTTAAAGAAAATGAAACTGCTAAAACGATCGCTTTTGGTCTGTCAGATAATTACCGCCAGTAGGCTTTCAAATTTAGCTGCCCTACAGACTCTACAAATTTAAGCTTCCTTATTTGTGCAATCGGGCGATTTGTGGATTACTCCTTGATTCTAAAATAATTTTAATTCCTAAATCCAAAAATCGGGATAAAGGCATCGAACTGTTAAAATAACTGCAATATTCACTAAAGTTCTTTTACATCAAAACAGTTACTAAGGTGAAATTTTTGGTTATAGGTAAATACTATGTTCACTGAGCGAAAAACTTACACTTATGTCTCCCGTGGAAAAAGTGCGGTGAAGGCTTGCCTTTTATTCACTTAACCTTCGGGCGGGCGCAATGCATCTGACAGATTAAGTGACCAGTTTTTGTTGCGCCAATCCGCGATACGAAAAGGGAGAGATCTGAAACTCACTGTAGCTTAATCTTTATCGATCAACTACCCAAAGCAGTTTTCAGTTTCTATCTACCATATATCTGAGTGGCGGGAGGGAGTGAAATAATCTCTCAGATGTATTGCGCCCGATTGTGTTATTTTCTCCTTTTCTATAAAAATTTCCATATGTTATACTCTTCACATTGCGAAATAACGTTGTGTTGACATTTAGGGTCACCAAATCGTTCAATAGTGTGTTTTTAGTAAAATAAGCTCACATTGTTTAAACGGTCGAGTTGTTGGAGGTTTTTTAAATATTGAGGCTATTGAAAGCGGAATATTCTTAGAAAATTGAAAATGTGAAGGGTATCAAACTTTGTGAGCCAGTATTTGTTTCTAAAATTTCGTAGAACTGTTTCAAAAAGACAATGCAACAATAAATAAGAGTGTAGAATATACAGAAACTTAGTTTCATCCTATTTTCTGAACTTAATCTGTCAGATGCATTGCGCCCGATCGTGTTAGCATTAGTATTGCGCCCGCCGGAAGGTTAATTTAAGACAATGTGCACTGATTGATTGCCGATGACACCTTCTCCTTGTCAAATAAAGTGCAACTGCATTGTTTTCGCTGGCGAAACGTCAAATACCGGTGTGGAGACTTTCCTGTGAAGTGAGTACCACCAGGCGAAGTCGATTTCACGACCATCAAAATTTTGACAGTATTTGTATGGATTTCACGTGAAATGCCGATCACAAGGAATGGATAGACCTCGAGAGTGAAATTTATTCCGCTGCGATTTTCTCAATGAAAATGTATACTTACTGTCGTGGAATATGTCGCAAACGCTGAGGAGTTCCATAAGCTACAATCCGAGAACGGTTCCAAAATACTTCTCGGCCATTTTATGTATTATTTTTCGATTCCCCGGTCATTGATATTTTCTCTTTAGTACCTACTCTAATACAGAAAAAACTCTCCGATAGGAGTAAGTCGATATTGATTTCTTCCATAAAATGAGCGGGACGATGCCACTTGAGAACTGAATGTTATATTTGCACGTACTGTCATTTTGATTTTCCACCAGATACTATGAATTTTTATTACTCGATTGGCTACATCCATCGTTTGCCGACTGACTCAATGTTCAAGATGTGGGACTAGTGTATGAAATCTTTAAAAAACCGGTGAGATTTTACTTAACGAAATACATCTATCTCTCCAAGGGCTTTGAATTTGTACTGGAATATTAAACCCTAAACACGAGGATTTCGGTAAATTATATGTAATCGGCCATTGACAATTTTATACCCATGTAACTGTGAATTCGGGAAGGAACGTCAAGGAAAAAGAAGTTAACTGTGAATTCAGGAGATCACAGACACTGATTGATTTTGGTAATTTTTCCTTTTTGAGGCTATTAGCTATATGGAAGCTCAAGTTCCCTTATTTGCATCTGCAAGGAAGTTAAGGTCACAGAAATCGGGAGATTCTTGTGTTCCAGCAGAATAGTGATGGGCAGACTAGCCTCTGTAAGCCAGTTCCGAAATAAAGTGCCACTCGATTATATCAGGTCGGCGAACGAGCTTGTTGATCTTAGTCGGTAAAAATCTTGAATAAGCAAAGATAAATATATTTCGAAAATAACCCTATCTCCGACAAAAGTAAATTGCATTTGAACATTAGGACTCTCATTTTTCCACGGTATTATCACATTTACAAAGGTTAAGGATAGAGTTGCAAGATTAAAAAATAAATGATAGAGATAGCGAATTTTGATTTTTTTTTTAATTAGGAAAAAAGTCGTGGTGCTAAAAAAGTTGGGAACTAATAATAGGCTGCACAATAATTACATGGTCTCATCACATGTTAGCATTGATCTGTCATAAGTGGAAACTCCTACATAGAAACACTCCCCCCAAAATATGTAATTGGTACACAAACTTGAATTCCGGAATCAAACGTTTTTATAGACAGGAGCCAACGTACTTTCAAAAATGTTTTGTTGGTACTGCATTCCATAGCAATTTTTAACGGCACATTGTACATACATTCTCGTTAAACTTTCCATGTAAAGGGACAGTTTTACTTCCAGGCCTAGTAAGGGAGGGCGGCGATTTGACTACTGCCCAGGAGCGCCGTAGACGGTAAATCCGGCCCGGCAGACTGCACATATTTGGTGAAAATTTCAAGGCTCTAGCTCCCAGGGCTCGGAAGTTAACCTTCCGGCGGGCGCAATACTAATCCTAACACGATCGGGCGCAATGCATCTGACATATTAAGTGCAGAAAATATTATGAAACTAAGTTTCTGTATATTTTCCACTCTAATTTATTATTGCATTAACAGTTCTACGAAATTTTAGAATTAAAGACTGTCTCACAAAGTTTGATACCCTTCACATTTTCAATTTTCTAAGAAAATTCCGCTTTCAATCGCTTCAATATTTAAAAAACCTCCAACAACTCGACCGCTTAAAAAATGTGATCTTATTTTACTAAAAACATACTATTGAACGATTTGGTGAGCCTAAAAGTCAACACAACATTATTACGCAATGTGATGAGTATAACGAGTGGAAATTTTCATAGAAAAGAAAAACTAACACCATCGGGCATTTTTATTTCACCCCCTCCCGCCCCTCAGACATATGGTAGATAGAAACTGAAAAATTCTTTGGGTAGATGATCGATAAAGATTAAGCTACTGTGAGTTTCAGATCTCTCCCTTTTCATATCGCTGATTGGCGCAACAAAAACTGGTCACTTAATCTGTCAGATGCATTGCGCCCGCCCGAAGGTTAAAGCCGTCGAAAGATGAGATTTTAATTTATTTTCCCTATGAAAAAACGATGGAGATATCAGCCACTCCATCCGATTTCTGAATCAACCTCTATAGGAAATGCATACTAAAGAAAGGACTCGGCATCGGTTTTGGATTAAGTGTTTTTCCATATTTCCTTAGCAACTATTTGAAACGGCGTTAAGAGCGCAGAAATGCGTACTCCCCTCCAGAATACTGTCCGCCAATTGACTGTCTGTCGCGCTTTTCATAATTCATCAACATCCTTGCGACCGGCGCAGGCAGGAAGCGGATAAGGCGAAGTGCGATCGCAGCGAGCGGTGAGCCAATAACTAGAAGGCAATTGGTAAAATTTAGACCTTTGGCTCGTTCGTTGGATTACTCAGATCCTATAGCTCGCCCTTCGCTCCGCTATCTGTCACGCTTTTCGGGATTCACCACCATTTTTGATACGTAGCGCTGCTGGGAAACAGGATCAGGCGAGCGGTGAGTCAATGGGAGGCAATTCGTAGGATTAAGACATCTGGCTCGTCCATACGTACACTCAGATCCTGCACTTTGGTCTGTCTGTCGCACTATTCGGTAGTCGCCAACAGTTGTGCGACGTAGACGTAGTTGCGAGTCCAGCGAGCGGTGAGTCGACAGAAGGCAATTAGTAAAATTTACTTCTCTGGCTTGTCCTTAGATTTACTTAAATCCTGTGCCTCGTCCGCGCTTACTCCAGACCTTGCCATGTCTGTCGCGCTTTTCAGAATTCGCCAAAATTTTTCCGACGCAGTGCTGGTGCGAAGAATGATAAGGCGAGGTGCGAGAGCGAAGCGATCGGTGAGCCAATGGATGGCAATTCAGAAAATTTAAACCTATGACTCGTCTGTTAGGCCAGTCAATAAACCGAAAAATAAGGCGTTAGGTCGCAAAAAAATGCTCGGCTCTGCTTTTTTGGGATATTGTTAGGATAGATACTAGAAGTGTACCACCAAGTTTGCAACTTCGAAAAACCTGTGCTAACCCCATGACCCTCAAAAAACCTCAAAATTTTCGGACTTTTTTCATATTTTTGTTTGTAATTTCTAAAAGGTGCTTCCTACAAGTATGTTGTCCACTGCACTATTAAAGCCAAGAAAATCTTCTTTAATTTGAGTGTAACCCCAGCTTTGTAGGCGCAAAGGATCCCAAGATACAGCACTTTAAACATTGTTTTTTGAAAAAAAGTTCGAAATTGTAATTTCAGTCATGTTCCGAGCTGAATATCGGCTTAAATGCGCATTTTACAGAGAAAGTCATGTGACATGAAGTTATAAACCAGTTCCTTAGCTGTATATATGTCGGAACGAATGGAATCAGACCATGGGGTCATAGGGCTGCCCCTGAAAATTAGGTTCTTCTAAGAAAAACTTTTTTCTTTATGTACCAATATTAACCAAACTTCACCCAAGTATGTTGCTGGTTAAGCCTAAAAAAATATCTAGGAACGGATGAAATCGGAACTCTACGTTATAGGGCTGTCATACAAACCAACCTCTGGAGATTAGGTTCTTCTAAGAAAAACTTTTTTCTTTATCGACCAATCTTAACCACCCTTCTCCCAAATGTGTTTTTAGTAAAGCTTCAAAACATATCCAGAAACGGATGAAATCGGAACACTAGGTCATAGGGCTGTCATACAAACCAACCCCTGATAATCAGGTTCTTCTAAGAAAAACTTTTTTGTTTATAAACCAATCTTAACCAAACCTCACCCAAATGTGTTCCTAGTAAAGCCTCAAAACATATCTAGGAATGGATGGAATCGGAACATTACGTCATAGGGCTGTCATACAAACCTCCTAAAATACAATTTCGGACTTTTTTCAAAAAAAAAAAACACATTTTTTAAAGTGCTGTATCTTGGGATCCTTTGCACCTACAAGGCTGGAGTTACACTCAAATTAAAGAAGATTTTCTTAGCTTTAAAAGTGCAGTGGACGACTTACTTGTAGGAAGCACCTTTTAGAAATTACGAACAAAAATATGAAAAAAGTCCGAAAATTTTGAGGTTTTTTTAGGGTCACATGGTTAGCACAGGTTTTTCGAAGTTGCAAACTTAGTGGTACACTTCTGGTATCTATCCTAGCAATATCCCAAAAAGCCAGAGCCGATCAATTTTTTGCGACCTAAAATCGGTAATTGACTGGCCTATGTATATTTACTTAGATCCTGTAGTTCGGTCTATCTACATCTCTCTGTCTATCATACATTAGAGAATAAGCCAATATTTTTGCGACATAAAGTTCGGACCTGGAACCTGGAAGTATGGGAATTTGCTTGAGAACCGAATTCCGTAAGTATGTGTACACTGTACAGCATGCTTGGGCCTTCGGGAGTCTGGTCACCTTATTTTAGAAGCATCAAGGACAGTAGACTGATTCCTAAAGAAATAGCACTTCAATAAAGAAAAAAATTACGTTTGCACTAGAAATGTTTCCTTCGCAATTAGTTCGTAAATAAATTTCAACAGGATTAACTTTGTCCATCAAACGTTTTCACAACTCGCTCTCCACTTCTCCAACAGCTTATACAGCTCCGAAATCACAAAAAGCTAAGATGAAAATTAATTAAATGGATTTGTTTGAAAATTATCTCTTCTGAATTCTTCATCTGAGCTTGGGTCATAAATTTCTCTCTGCCAACACTCTCAACACGCTCTATGCAGCAGAAAAGCACTCCCAAGGATTATTTTTCTCTAAATATTGTTCTCGCACGCGATATGCTAGTTGTCTTGTCATTAGAAATTACCGACAGCAGAACAGAGACTGGGAATTTTCAGATTGTTCTCAGCATTACAGGGTCGAGGATGTCTCTCGGGATATATTTTATTCGGAATTTAATAGATCAGCATTTTATCCGTTATAAAGTCGTTAAAATCCAATTCTATTTCTATACCCGCTCGCTCTCGTGTTTTTTGGAGATATACCCGACGACGACACCAGGGCACTGCGACCGCATGTGTATTGTCCTGGTTGGTGTTCCTGGAAACCAAATCACCAAGTCGCAGTTCTTATCTACTGCTAAACTCGTAAAACCTCATTCGTCAGCCAAATTTCACTTAAGCTATGGAAAATTTTATGGCCCTGGATTAAGCCCTAAACTTTGGCAACCTAAGAAATGAATCCGCAGGATATGTAAGTATACTGAACAGTGGCGAAAAGTATTAAAATTCAAGTTGAGTGCCGAATTGGATGGTGGAATGCGATGCGAATTGCTGCATGTGCGTTTTTCGAGTAGGTGTATTTACAAGGGAATTTTGTTTATGAATTATTGTGTGTTAATGTCTAATTACGACAACATGGTTGCTGACGCGTAGATAGGAAAGAATTTGTGTACATTAGAGGCTTATTGCGTTCCAGTTTAGAACCTGCTCTAAGTTTTTCAATTTAGTAAAGGATTGGGACTAGCAGGTCTCACGAATTTTCGTCAAATTAAATACAAACTCAAACCTTCTTAAGAGATTTCAAAAATTCCTTCTCTATAGTCATCATATTCTTGAACTACTACATGTAATAGGTACATAAATTGCCTTTATGAAATTTCATCTATCGATTCATTTATTATCCCAGCGGTATATCTAATTGATAACAACCACAGGGCTTTTGGAATTGGCATTTCAGTATTGATATTTGTGGCTCCTCTCTATGGTTATGGTGTATCTACAGGTACCGAAATGCTTATAAGTTGTTTACAAGTACCTCATTGTGCTATATTGATCTTAAGACTATTTTCCTCTCGGTTCCCTGCTTAATTGATTAACATTTAGGTACTATAATAAATTATTGACATATTTTACACGACTTTTTCTTTCTGGTAAAATGTACGCACTAGTAGGGGGAGTCCGGGAGAGTTGAGCCACTTTTTGCTTCATCGTGGATAAAAAGTTATCCATTAGATAAATTGATGTCATTTATTTTTTATTACATAGTGCGTGATTAATTTTTCACTTTTTGTCACGAAAAACATATTTTTCCGTTTATTTTCTGAAACATACAAGTGTCCGACATTTGGACATGGTTATCAGATGCGGCCTAGAATAGGTCACCTTCTGAAAAAAACCAACCTCTAGTCGTTAGAATCCAAAGAATAAACACTCCCCCTACATATGCAGATTTTTCTCTCGCTCTGTAATGCAGGACTTCCACCGAAGTGCTGTAGGGAAACGAAGCTCAGATTGCTGTACGGGCTACCCGTAACTAGAAAAAATAGAAATATAATCCTTTCTGCGGGAATATTCGCTAGCGGTTCAGTAACTGAGAAAGTGGCAAG
Organism: Microchrysa polita; assembly: GCA_949715475.1. Classification (NCBI taxonomy): domain Eukaryota; kingdom Metazoa; phylum Arthropoda; class Insecta; order Diptera; family Stratiomyidae; genus Microchrysa; species Microchrysa polita. The sequence continues at coordinate 63,293,401 of OX454417.1, forward strand.
GTATTCGCGGTTCGTGACCTCCTAGTTCTACACACATCTGAAGTGCATCGCGTAACTGGATAAGGCGAACATAATACAAGGGTTATAAAAAATAATGTGTTCAATGAAGTACCCTGTCCACCTATACTCACTCTGCGCAAAAGAAAACCCACCATGAACTCACATGGTCACCACAAGGTTAGGGAGGATGTTGTTTCCTGCTTAAAAACTCATAGAAATATTGTTTAACCTTCCCCCTTCTCATTCTTCACATCGGTTCAAAACAAGACAATTCACAGAACAGCAACGAACTATTGGCTGATTTCAGATTATAAGACGAAACCATACGGGTAAACTTTCAAGACAAGAGAGCTTTTGTAGTGGCCAGCAGACAAGCATTGTGCATTTCAAATTGTAAGAACGAGTCTTACGAAAGAAAAAAATCGTGACACGATTGTTTTTCTTTCGTAAGAATCGTACGATCGATAAGACGATTGCACCTACCGATAGTTCAGGCGTTCTGCGACGACAATTAGCGCGTGTTTTACTTGCATTTTAATCTTGTCGACTCGTCACTTCATTGTACATTAACTTTGGAGCGTGCATGGCAACATTTATACATACTTGCTGTGTGATTATTGTTCGCCGGTCCGTGTTTTGATCGGATAGTGTGAAATGATCATACGATGGTTCTTGTCTTGCAAGTTTACCCGTCCGGTCGTTTTCTTACAATTTGAATTCACCCATTCAAGTTATACTCGTAGTGTAGTAGTCGCAAATGGAAAATTATTTATTTATAGGATCCGAACCGTGGTTAATTTCAAACCGGTCACTATACGTTTAATTTCAACTAATCCATCTTACCAGCCTTCGTATGGGAGGATAATATTTTGTTGAAAAGCCGATATTGCTTCTACAGGTTTTAATGTGGGTAGCTATAACATAAAATGAATAATTGATGGGTGGCTAATATTCTTCGAGCTCTGGATGTTGTTCGGCTGAATAATGGACGCAATGTCGTTAATAATTAATGAAATTGAGCCGGTAAACATGTTCGATTACGAAATAAGATTTTGTTCATGAAACACACATATGTATGAACCTTTGGAAAAAAATTTAAAATCATACACGCACACGACACAGGCATAGTTTTGTGTGTGGTCATATCATTTGACTTATGGGTTGGGTGGAGGATTTCGAAAACACGCATGGATTATAGCATGTTTGCTGGATTAATTTATTGAAAATATCAGGATATGAAATAAGCCAGAAAGTAGTTCAGTACTTTAGTTGAGGCTGCCTGAAATCGTTGAGTCGTTGGTATAGAAGAGTCTAGACAGAGCCGTGCAACGAAAATTTGGCACCCGCAGCAAGAAACAGTCATTATGCCTCCTCCTCCTTCCAGTGCGGAAATATGGTTTTTTTATTATTTATAAAATAAACATAGTGAAGTGGAATCAGTATTTGGTGACGACGATTAAGTTTTGAATAAGTAGACACCTGATTGTGAGGGTGATTAACAAAAATATGTCTTCAAATATTAATTAAAAATAAATAACAGGCGCGACAATCCAGCATTGGACTAAGGCCGCAGGATGTGTTAGTGACATCCTATTTCCAAGATCTTATCTGCTTTTTGTTGAGGTAATGAGATCAGCATCACGCTCAGCAGTGTTATTTATCCCCATAAATGGGTACTCGTTTAACATCTGAGTGAGATCATAGTCCGTCACAAGCTCGTGAGTTCGAAAAACACCATGATCCACGGTGAGATTCGAACCCATGACCCTGTGCACCGAAGGTGCGCGCACTTACCGCTAGACCAGCCAGACTACAAATATTAATTGCTTCGGTCATTATTCCACCGGCTCTCAATAATATTGTGAGGGGAACATATAATTCTTTTTTTTTTTTTCAAAAAATTTTGTACAACATGTGAGCTACGCGATGCTTGCAGCGGGGAAGTAACCCAAGCATATTTATGAGCCTCTAAAGAAAATGTTATGAAATAAGAATTAACAGAGATTAATTGTTTTTTCGCAAAATTTATAAAGATTATCGAGCATGCAGTTATGTCGCATCCTTACCTACTAAACCTAAATACCTCTTTCGTCACCGCTTGACTCTGCGGGAGCACCTCTCAATATTACTTCACAGGGTCAATTTAGGCTAATCATCCATCACCACGGGCAGCATACCTGCGTCTACGCTCCTCCTTCTGTAACTCCATGTGGATCGCACAAATTGCCCTGCTTACTGAATCCCAGTAATTTGCTGTTAGCAGCATCAGAACCACTACGTTTTCGGAGCTAATGTTTTCTCCCAGTTCCGCATCGAGTTCACAGCGGATATCTCTAAATCTGGGACAATCAAATAAGACATGTTTCGTATCTTCCGCCATTCCCTTGCATCTCGGGCATTCTGGCGAGTCGTCTAACTTAAACCGATTCAAATATTGTCGATACCATCCGTGGCCCGTTAAGAATTAAAAAATAAATAACAGGCGCGACAATCCAGCATTGGACTAAGGCCGCAGGATGTGTTAGTGACATCCTATTTCCAAGATCTTACCTGCATTTTGTTCAGTAGATGCCTCATACCATCGAACCTGCCCCATTATCATAGATTCAGGCCTTTCAATGTTTCTACGCCCTGGGTGCATCTCAGGTGTTACACCTTGGGGATTGCTGTACAGACTGCTGATCTCTTCCACTAGGATCGGCAAGGGCATCATCCCAGATACTACGTAGGCCGCTTCATGTGATGTGGTGCAAGGTGCGGTACGCACTACACACACTCAAAGATCGCAAAGCAAAGCACTGGCGAGGCATATATGATTATTGATGTTACCACCCTCGACAATAGCAGCCGCCTACTTGTCCTCGAGCCACTAATGTTTGACATCATTCTTGCTGAAACCGACGCGACGTGGCAGACGCCGCCTTATCGCCCACATACTTTAAGCGCTCCCCAAAACTTAATTTCGAGTCAATCATAACCCCAAGTATCTAACGGCACGCTTAGACGCTATGACACACTCTCCGACTCTGATTTTGAGGCTACACTTTTTCCTGCGCTTGCTTATCAAGACTGCTTCAGTTTTCTGATCGGAGTTTGATGATTGTTATCCCCTCACTTGTATACATTTCGACCAACTCCGGGTCTCTTGCGACGGCTACAACAGCAACGTCGTCCGGAAAACCACTACCACTGTCACTCCTTTCGGAATAGAGAGCTCCAAGGTAGCGTTGTACATAATATTCCACAAAAGTGGGCCAAGAACAGATCCCTGCGGCACTCCTGCCGTAACCACATATTCCTTTTTATCCCTAAGTGTTATAATTCAAGACGTGATTTGAGAGGTAGCTCCTAATTATCGCCGCTAGATAGTTGGGTACGTTCATATTTGGCAGAGCGGCGTGAATACACTCCCCGTTTGCGGAATTGAATGCATTTTTGACGTCTAAGGTCGCGCGCGGCCTAAAGTCACATAGCGATTCCGTCGCTATATTAGTTACCGTCGTTATTGCGTCTACCGTAGACCGCGCTCGTCTACAACCGTATTGGCGCCCTTGCTCCTCCACTACTTCTGACAACCGGTTATATATAGTTCTTTCAAACACTTTTCCCGTTGTGTCGAGTGAACAAATTGGGCGATAAGAATTAGGCTCACCAGCAGGCTTATTTGGTTTGGGAATAAGCACCAATCTTTGCCTTTTCTATGATTGCGGGAAAGTCCGTTCATCTAGGCAGGTTCCAAAAACGTCAGTGCACTTTCCGGACATCGTCAAAATTGCTGCCTTCAACGCCTTATTAGGGACATCATAAGGGCATGGTGTTTTCCCATCCTCAAGTCTGGATTGTGGCTTTAGAAGTTCGGACTCTGTAATCGGGGGTATGATGCCACTATTCGCTCTAAGACATTATCTCCAATTCCAATGCATTCTGTGGAAATAAAGTGGAGCAGTGGACATTTAAGTTGGGGAGCTCTCTGTCCAATTTTCTTGATGACCACCCTATACGCCGTTCCACATGGATTTGTGTCCGCGTCCTCACAGAGCTGTTTGAAGCAGTTTTGTTTGCTCCTTTTAATTGCTAGTTACGGATCTACGGGCAGCCTCGATCAAATCATTGTAGGCTGTCGTTTGTGTCGAGCGTTGGCAAAGGCGTGGATCTCTAAAGTATTCACATCGCCTAGTAGCGATCTCCTCGGTCCACCAGTAGTTTTCTGTCCGATTAGAGATATAACTCTTTCTTGGTATGGAGGCGTCGCATGCTACTGATAGTTTAAAAGTTAATTGCAAGGCGTTCTGCTCCACCGATCCGTTAACTGTAACGACGTAATTGCCTTGGATATGTCTAAGATAAAATGAATATAAGACGAGACCGAGTTCTAATCGTGCGAATAGCCCTATACCCATATACAGACCTAAACGGCACGCAAAACCCATTCAATTTCATATTTTTTGTAGGGGAGGGAGGGGTAGATGGGTCGGACATGGCACATCTTTATTTTCTTATCAAGGCATCCAACAGCTACCATTTGGTACCAATTTGAAGTTTTTCGCGACGTTCTATCACAAGATATTGCTGAATATAACGTTGTAGGGGTAGTCGTTCCTACTCCACTTTTTATCAACTCAAAGTTTATGTCAGAATGAGACATTGTTAAAAATTTAAAGTCGATACATAGCGATTTTCTATCGAAAGTTATGGCCGAATTAAGATATCAAGGAGGGGTAATTTGTATGGGAGCTAGGGGAATTCTTGGTCCGATTTGGCCCATTTTCAATACCGTCAAAGATTTTAGCAAAACAAACATTTGGCCAAAATTTCAAACTACTAGCTTCATTATTTCGGTAGTTATCGTGCGAACAGACAGACACACGGACAGACAGACTGAAAGACAGAGAGACAGATATGGCTTATTCGCTTCAGAGAGCGACCCTGATCATTTATATAAATACTTTGCAATACCTCCGGTGGCTCCTTTGAGGTGTTACATAATATTGGCGTAACAAAACCAATATACCCTATACCATTTTATGGGTATATAGGGTATAATCAGTTAATTGTGAAATTGAAAAATTGTGCATTTTTAATTTTTTTAGTCCACAAAATTGTAGTTATTATACCCTTCGCTCATAGAGTGAAAGGGTATATTAACTTTGTCATGAAGTTTGTAACGCATTGAAGGAAGCATCTCCGACCATATAAAAAGTATACATATATGATCAGCATGACTTGGGGAGTCGATTGGGCGATGTCCGTCTGTCCGTCTGTCTGTCTGTCTGTTGCGACGCGTTTTACTCGGCCAATTTAAAAGCTATGAAGCTGAAATCTTGCACAAATGCTTCTTTTTACTGCAGGCAGTTTGTATGTTTGAATCGGTAAAATCGCACAATGGGGTCATGGGGCTGCCATACAAACCCAACTACCAAAATTAGGTTCTTCTAAGAAAAACTTTTTTATTTGTGCACCAATTTCAACAAAATTTCAGACAAATGTATTTCTCTTGATGACACAAAACATATCTAAGAATGGATCAAATCGGATAATGGGGTCATGGGGCTGCCATACAAACCTAACCCTCCAAATTAGGTTCTTCTAAGAAAAACTTTTTTATTTGTGCACCAATTTCAACCCAATTACACACAAACGTGTTTCTCTTGATGATACAAAACATATTTTAGAATTGATCAAATCTGACCATGGGGTCATGGGGTGGCCATACAAACCCAACCCCCATTTTGGTTCTTCTAAGAAAAAGATCCAGGAAACTAAATGGCTCAAAAGCGAGATTAACGACCTCAATTCGCACACTATTTTTACGAGTGGTAAAGAGGAGGGCAACAAGGAGTTTGGAGTAGCTTTCATCGTGAATAAGCAGCTCAAGGACCACGTTATCGGCTTCAAACCCATCAACGAGCGGCTATGTGCGATCCGCATTAAGACCCGTTTCGCTAATCTCTGGCTCATTAATGCGCATGCCCCTACAGAAGTAAAAGAAGACGCGATTAAAGACGAGTTCTACAACGACCTAGAAACACTCTTCGACTCACTTCCATCAAACGACGTCAAGCTGCTGCTAGGAGACTTTAACGCCAAAGTCGGAAATGAAAGCTGGCATAGGGGAACTACTGGAGGTCATAGCCTCCACGACGAAAACAACAACAACGGTCAGCGACTTATCGACTTCGCGAGCGGCAGAAACCTGGTAATAAGCTCTACATGCTTCCCTCATCGACGAATCCACAAGCAGACCTGGAAGTCTCCAGATGAATACACCGTGAACCAGATCGACCACGTACTGATCAGCAAGAGATGGGCTTCTAATGTCCTAGATGTTCGATCCTATCGAGGAGCCAATTGCGACACCGATCACTATTTGGTGAAGACAACCTACAGGTGCAAAATCTCTTCGGTGCACCTAACGAGAATCAACCCTGCCAAGATCTTCGAGGTTGACAATTTGATTGATGATGCCACGGCGGCTGCGTATACAACAGCACTAGAGGAAAAACTGTCGCCCATGCTCAGTGGCGGCTCGTATACAACAATACTGGGGGTTCACAAAAAAAAAAACTAAATACATACGATATCAACCCCTCAAAATGTATTTTAACGTATACCTAAGACTACCTACTTTGAATTAAAATTATTTTATTTTAATGTCCATACACACATACTACTTTTTGCGAAAATAACCACTTCCTCAATCCTGTTTCCATCCTGTTTTTTTGCATCTCGTAACTGCGAACAAAAATCTAAATATTTGTAGCTAAAGGATCACTGCGACTTTCACATAACAGTCAAGAAAAAACATAAAATTTTACGAATCAGCAGCACACCCAAATTTGTTTTTTATCATTTACTTGGCATTGATTTTTCCCACTAAATGTTTTCCATCGTAATGTTCAGACAAGGCAACCTCCTTAAATATTAAGCTCTAATTGTTTGTTCTTAGAAAAGTTCTTGTAAAAAAATTTCTAAAGTTAAACATAAAATCTCCACTAATTTTTATATTCTTTCATTTAAAATACTCACCCAAAATTCATATCAATTCCGTACATCACCAAGTGGTGTGCTGTGCACGACCTATTTGTGCACAAATTCTAGTGTAAATTTTGCACTATCCCCTCGCCCCGGGAACCCGTCACATATCTTATTTTGGAGCGAGTGCACCAGTTCATCATATGACTGTGCACTACGACCAATGGTCGCTGGTCGAAGCATAGATTCTATGCGTGGCTCGGGTATATCATATATTCATACGCTTAGAGTATATTGGGTCGGGCGGTTTGTTCTGTTTTGTGAAGTGCTTTATTTAGCGAATATATTTAGCACATTATGGTTGTTTCATCAGGGGGTGCACGTGCACATGTCCACATATGGGCGAGCCGCCACTGCCCATGCTTGATGACATCAACAATTTAGGCATCCATGAGTTCTGGGAGGAGCTCAAAGACAGCATCAAGGGGGTCGCAGAAGAGGTCGTGGGCTATAAAGGCCGGCGCAGACGAGCAGACTGGTTCGACGACGAATGCAGGGCCTCAATTGAGGCGAAAAATGAAGCCTATCGCCAATACACACAACGCGCATCCCGAGCCAAGAAAGAAAGATATAACGAGCTTCGGCGAGTATCTAATAAGTTAATTAGACGTAAGAAACGCAAACATTTTGACGAGCAGTTACAGCAAATAAACCAAAGATTAGCCAGTAAGAACATTAGACAGGCGTACAAACTTATAAATAATGTTAAGAACGGATATCAACCCAGGACAAGCCTATGTAAGGACAAGGATGGTAACATCATCAGCGACATCGAAAGCGTCAACAAACGATGGGCCTCGCATTTTGAAGAGCTCCTCAATGTACCATCAACATCCCCCGCGGAGCCAGCTCTTGAGCAGTTAGCCGAACCAGGCCCTCCCGTTCTACCCCCAACAGTAGAGGAGGTGAGTCTTGCCATACAGTCGCTTCAAAATAATAAAGCGCCCGGCGCTGACGAGATCCCAGCAGAACTGCTGAAGCATGGTGGAACGTGCCTGACCAATGCTATACATGTGCTACTGCTGAAAATATGGAACGACGAGGAAATCCCCGAAGATTGGCGCAAAAGCATAATCTGCCCAATCCACAAAAAGGGTGACAAGCTGAAGTGTGAGAATTACAGGGGCATATCATTAGTTTGTACGGCCTATAAGATATTATCTAAAATTCTTGAAAAGAGAATTAATCCGTACGCAGAACGAATCATTGGCGAGTATCAAGGCGGCTTCAGACCTGGTCGATCAACGACCGATCAGCTTTTCACAGTGAAGCTACTACTCCAAAAGTGCTGGGAATATAACATCGACGTATACCAAATCTTTGTCGACTTCAAGCAGGCATACGACAGTATCGATCGAAGTGTACTGTACAACATTATGCTGAATTTTGGTATACCGGCAAAGTTAGTGCGACTCACAAGGATGACGATGACTAATACCGTCTCGCAGGTCAGAGTGCAGAATCGACTCACTGACCTATTTGAAACTCGTACTGGACTGAAGCAGGGCGACGGGCTGGCGCCGACGCTCTTCAACCTTGCTTTAGAGTATGTAATTCGAGCCATGAATATGGACAGCAGCGGAACGCTACTCATCAAGTCGACTCAATTAGTAGCGTACGCCGACGATATCAACATCATGTCTCGAAGGTTGGGTGATGCAGAAAGCCTTCTGCATAACCTCAATAACGCCGCAAAGGAAGTTGGACTACATATCAACGAAAGCAAAACAAAGGCCATGATGCAATCGAAAACAAGGACGCCAGCAAATTCAAGCATCACAGTGGGGGACCTTAATATCGAGTGTGTAGACAACTTCAACTATCTGGGTTGTAACTTATCAAAGGACGCCAACAAAACCGACGAAATTAAGCGACGGATACAACTAGCCAATAAGACATATTTCTCGGTCCTCCCTATAATTAATTCGAAACTTGCGCACAGGAACACGAAGCTCCGCGTGTACAAAACGATCATCCGACCCGTGCTATGTTATGGCTGCGAAACATGGACCCTCACCCAAGCCTCCGAAATTTTGCTAGACCGATTCGAACGAAAGGTCCTTCGGCGAATTTTCGGGGCCGTTCGGGAGCGAGACCAATGGCGCATCCGGTACAACCATGAGTTGTATCAATTGTACGATGAGCTGGAAGTATCGAAAATCGTGAAGCTTCAACGTTTGCAATGGGCGGGGCATGTACAACGGATGGACGATAATCGCATGCCAAAGAAAGTGATGAACGCACAACGAATTGACGGAGCGAGGTTGCGTGGACGACCGAGAGCTCGCTGGGAGAACTCCGTAGGTGAAGACGCCCACCAGCTGCTGGGTTTCCGAAACTGGAGGACGAGGTCACGTAACCGCGACAATTGGAGGTCAACGATTCAGGCGGCCAAGGCCCGACGTCGGGCTATCGTGCCACATTCATGATGAAGAAAAATTTTTTGCACCAATTTCACAAAACCTTGAATTAATGTGACTTTACCAAAGCAACAAAAAAGTTAAAAACGAATGGAATCGTACTGTGGGGTCATGCTCCCGCAACCGCAATAAAATTTTCCGATGAGAGCGAAGGGTATCCAAATTTCGGCCCGGCCCGAAATTAGCCTCGGCCCCCGGGGGTTGGCGAGCGAAGCGAGCAGGGGGCGAAGCCCCCTAGTTTACTTAACGATTTTACAACTATAATGTCTTAAAGGCCACCATGTTACAACAATTTTATGTTTATATTTTATATTTTATAGGTTATATTTCGGTTATATAACCGTTTTATAAGTCTATTGTGCTACTTGGGGTCACCCAAAGCAGCAGTAAAATACAGGTCCATCAGTTTACGTTTTAAAATGGCTCTTGGATTGGAGTTCGTCTTCTTCCTTGCCTCGTTCTTTATACCGCTCCATGGTGTCGCGTTGCTCGACCTGCGGTGTAGGTACATCGCCCGTTTTGGCGGTAAAATTTCAGCGTATTTCTACAGGCTGAGACCAATGCGTTGTTGTTGCTTTTCCATTTGACACATCCAGGTGTTCTGCCTCTGGCCTTGGGTTAACCAAGTGGAACTTCCATTGATATCGCTTTCTTTGCGGTGTTCTCAGGCGGACGTCTTTGAACATGGCAATACCAATCCATTTTTCGGTCTTTGAGCTTTTCGGTGATTGGTTGGTCTATGGACAAGCTGCCTCGGATGTAGCTACTCGTGATGTGGATTTTCAGAGTTATGGACCAGTAAAGGCTTGAGTTTAAAGTTTCAGAATTTCGGGCCAGTTTGGACTCACTCATACGGAAAGTGATAATCAAAAATTGGAGTCCGTCATCCTGAACCTTCAGCAGAATATAATGGATCCTTTTTGCAGTTGTTTCATCCATTATTACGGGACAATTTACGATTTTTATCATTCTGATAAAAGTGCCCACTTACAAATTTTTCATACGAGGGGGATTGAAAAGTCTCTGTTCTGACCATGATAAGGCGCGTGCATTGCAAAATTGTTTTGATGGTTTATAACACAAACACATTTAGGAAATCCGCCAATTTTTTAGAAAGGTGCGTTGGATATTTATGTTTTAACAAGAATTTTTGTGAAGCAAGTCCTGTATTCAGGAAAAAAGTAACGTAAAGAAGTTCCCTATCCTGCGTTTGCATTTTATTTAAAAAAAAACATACATATATACTCGTACAGGCGTCTGAATCTTCTTCCAAAATTGGTGTAACCTCTTCTCCACATAAATATCGCGCCAAAAAAAAAATATTCAAGATAAACGGGTTCTATACAAAATCCAAAAAGTCAAAATCCACAAGTCAAAATCCAAAAGTCATAATCCATAAAGACAAAATCCATAAGAACAAAATCCATAAAGTCAAAATCCACAAAGTCAAAATCCATCAAGTCAAAATCCATAAATTTTTGTATGAAGAGAGCCATAATGCTTATTGCGTGGGCACTAGACAATTACCAAACCCCGGAGCATATCCGCTTTACCTGAAGACACGGAGAAGGATGCAACCGGAGCATATGCGCCTTAGGTGTCTCTGTCTTTACCTTAAGCGCTCATGGTCCGGAGCATTCCTCTCCGTGTCATCGGCCAAATCGTATATGCCACGGATGAATCCTTTTCCGTGTCTTCAGGTAAAGCGGATATGCTCCGGGATTTGGTAATTGTCTAGTTAACGTAATAACGTACATAAATATTCTCAATATTCAATTGTGATAAGAAAACTGATGTAAATTTGAATTTATGGATTTCGTCTTTTTGGATTTTGACTTTGTGAATTATGACTTTATGGATTTTGTCTTTGTGAATTTTGTCTTTGTGGATTTTGACTTTGTGGATTTTTCAATTTTTTTGGATTTTGTCTTTTTGGATTTTGTATAGAACCCAGATAAACGATGATCAACGACTAACGTCACTACATTCGTATAGTATTTTTCTACCTCACCGTGCATTTACCGAAGCTGCTATTGCACATAGAACGACACGACCCACTTCTGCACTCAGCGAGAACACAATGTCAACTGAGATTACATGAAGTTTGTACGAACACAGCACAATACGAACTTAGTTATAAGCGAGAAATTTACAACCGGGGTAGAACACTACCCCACAAATGTAGTAGGGTCTGACAATCTATCAACATGTATGGAAAACGACTGTGACAGTAACTTATGACTGAAAGTTTTGAATCTACCTTTATTCAATATTTTGGATTTTTTTTGCATTGAAAACCTCGATTTCAAGTTTCTTGTCATTCTTTGGGGTTGTATCTAAAATGTCATTGTGCTTCTATTTGATTTTAATGTAAGTTTTCATTAACTGCAAAACTGCAATTTACTAAAATCAAAATAAGGCTAATGGTGATATGGAAATTTTTAAATTTAATACACATTAACAAAATTCAAAAACTACCCATCGGCGCGGGCTTCCACTTGGGTCCTGCTTAGTCCCACGACTTTTTTTGGCATTGCAGAATATACAAATATTCAAGTGCCCCATCTTGCAAAAAAAAAAACGAGACCGAGGCTAATTTCGGGCGCCTGCGAAAATTGGACACCCTTCGCTCTCCTCGGGCTAAATTTTTTTTCCGTGCGTACCTACGACTTCACAAAAGTTCCGTTGCGTCGACAAAACAACCAAACCAAAATGGGGGTTGGGTTTGTATGGCAGCCCCATGACCCCATAGTCTGATTAGATCCATTCTTAGATATGTTTTGCGTCATCAATAGAAACACATTTGTGGGAAATTTCGTTGAAATTGGTGCGCAAATTAAAAAGGTTTTACTTAGAAGAACCTAATTTGGAGTGTTAGGTTTGTATGGCAGCGCCATGACCCCATTGTCCGATTTTACCGATTCAAACATACAAACTGCCTGCTGTAAAAAAAGCATTTGGGCAAAAATTTCACCTTCATAGCTTTTAAATTGGCCCAGTAAAACGCGTCGCAACAGACGGGCAGATTGACATCGCCCAATCGACTCCCCATTGACGTTTTACCTTATATTTTTAAGGCAAAGAATTTTAAGAGAATTTTAAGATCACTATAGCTGAACTACTATACACATCCCCGATAAAAATTAACAGGCCGTAAACTTGAAAAGCGGTGATTATCTTTTAAAAGTATTTTCCATGATTTTTTCTATTGAATTTTAGCTTAGTAACAGAATCGGGCCTTATTATTTAAACATAATTGAATACACCATAGCTGAGTACGAACATTCTAAATGTAATCCAATAATCCACTTTTACGAGTATGCCACCAGACCAACAATAATTCCACCGAAATAATAAAATGATGTTTACTGTCCTTTCAACGTCCTTGCCATCGTACAATCTAAATTTGTATCCCCCAATCCATTCGTTTACTTTAAATCATCGAATTCGATAATAGGCATTAACGTCACTCGTTTGATAGCGTGTAGGTTTGTTGAAATAAACCCATCACAAGATATTTTCCAAGCCATTAGGACTTCTCGAAAATTAAATAAGGTAAAAAATTGTTCCTTTGAAACTCTGAAATCTCGATATGCCCGCAACGAGTTGTTGAGCCTTCAGATGCACACATTTCTCAAGCTTCTCATCTAATTAATTAGTATGTAGTTTTATCACTCACTTTTGCCTTTGATGTATGTACATACATAGATTCGAAATCTCAGAGGAGATCTCTCGCTCTCGTCAGTCGTCATAGTATAAAGTTGGCATCGAAATACTCCAAGTGGAAATCTTCACTTGTTTTATTAATTAAGTGAAAATTGATGATGATGAGGGTATAGTTGAGTTGTTCTCAGTTCCATTTCACTTCCATTATTATCATTTGGGTTCTTTTATGACGAGAGAGAGAGAGAGAACTCTCACCGATCAAGTTATCAATTAGCTAATAGAGAGAATCAGGTGTGTAAAAAGAGGGTTTCAGATAAGAGATTCCTTTGTAATGATGATTTAATTTCTTGTCAACTGAATAGAAGGGGAAGTGAAGTGACCACACTTGTATGCAGCATTTGTATCCTTGAACGAACAATTAACAATTTTAGCGTAAGTAAATACTAGCCGGTTCTTGTTTCGAAACTTAATTGAAATGAGGTGTTCTATTTTCTATAAATATCTACACAACACACATAAACTTATCTCAAAGAAAATATCGTTTCCTTTACAGTAGAGTTTACACTGGCACTCCAAATTGCTGAGCCATTTATATTATGTACACACAAATGTCGAGTGTTCGGCGAAGCATTCATCCCTCGACGAACCAACTCAATGAACAGAAGAGCATAGACGAAATATGCTAATGGTCCTAGTACTCGACCCGGGGCGAATGATTAATTACCAGTGTTGCCAACTGGAAATTTAGAAAACGGCTAAATTTAGCCGGAAAACCGGCTTTATTTTTTTCAAAAACGGCTAAAAATCCGGCCAAATAAATTTCAGCCAGAAAAACGGCCAAAAAACCAGCTAAATCATACAAAACAATCACATTACGAACAAATATAGTAAAAAACTGATTTTAATCATTTTATTTCTTTCTGGAGAATTACTCGTAAACTATGCTTTAGGCAAATTTCTTAGTTTTATTACATACATACAGTCAAAATTTATTTTGTTCTGAGTTAGATAGCTCAACTAGTCAAAGTTGTTGTATACAGGTACAATTTCTCGGTTAAGTCCATAACCACATGACATTAGGTTCGAAATTGTAGAACATAAAATTCGTAAAAGGAACATCCATTGCGTAACTATGGGCAAGGGCAACCGCATTTATGTATCTTACCATCATCGCATCTGAATAATTTTATATTTTGATTAAAATTTAACCATTTTATTCATTTTCGAATTTGAGCCCTCCAAATTTTATTTTATTTTCCATAGTTACGAAATTGATGTTCCCTTTTTGATGTGCCGCAACTACGAATTTGAGGCTAAAAGATACGAAATTGATGTTCCAAAATTATGAGCTTGGCCGGAAAATGGTATATACCATTTATCAGTCATAACTTTGGAATTTCAAACTCGTAACTATGGACAACCAAATTTATATGTTTCCATTTATAGAACATATATCATTTTATATTTTTAGTCAAATTCAAAAAGTTCAGTGCTCAAATATGCACTTACAGTTACGATTTAAGTTCCCGAAATATCGATTTTGATGTTCCAAACATACGAACTTGATGCTCCAAAGTTATGAACTTGACTGAGAAATAATACAGATTTTGGATAAATTTGTTGACGTAGTGCAAGTAGCTTCCCCAGTAAAGTACAAAAATTAAATTTAAGAGAGCATATATGTATATCGGGGGCGGCTTACTACTTCTTCAGCACTTAGCTTTTGTACTGAACAAGGAATTGTCCCCGAAAAATATACTCCCTTAAATTTAATTTTTGTATTTTACTGGGCAAGCTACTTGCACTACGTCTGACGATTCAAAGAACCTCTTTTTGTACGGCAGCAGCATGACCGCATGGCTGCTTTCCATCAATTTTTACGTATGTTTTGTGCTATCAATAGAAACACATTTGAATGAGGTTTGGTTGAATTTGGTGGACAAATAAAAAAATGTTTCTTTGAAGAACCTAATTTGGGGGGTTCGGTTTGTATGGCAGCCCTATGACCCCATGATCCAAATTCATTAATTTCTGCATATGTTTTGTGACGCGTCGCAACAGACAAACAGACATCGCCCAATCGACTCGCCAAGTCACGCTGCTCATATATGTATACTTTCTTCTTCCCTTAATGCGTTACTTACTTTCACTCTATGAGCGAAGGGTATACAAAATTCATAAAATAATTTTAGCCGGCGAAACGGCCAAAGAAAATCAATTCCGGCTAAAAATCCGGCCGGCCGGAATTACAAATTTCTTCCGGCTAAACAGCACGGTTTCCGGCTAAATTTGGCCGGAAAACGGCTAAATTGGCAACACTGTTAATTACACTTCTTTCTCTTTTTGGCTCCGATTCTTTTGAAAGAATGCCAGAGAAAGTTTTTTCTTCTTTTGAAAGGCTCTCTTCTCTCTATAGCAAGGAACATGAAGAATTGATTTTGTTATGGGGAGGAGCAAATCGGAAGGTCCGTCGTCCGTTGCTAACGTCGATGTCGTCGTGCCAGTTTTCAAGGGTTGAAGCACTTCGCTAATCCGCAAATATCATGCAAAACATTGTTTTAATTAAGTTTTGTAATTTATTCGAAAATTATATTCGATTTATCGATTTATATTTGTCGCGTTATACATTTTAAAAGTCATAGGCCGTTGACAACAAGTATGGTCGGTACAACGGAATTGAAAAGTCGGAATGGAATGATTCGAATTAGTATGGACGAAAGGATAATTAAACTTTTCCAATTTTCTAAGTTGATGGTCTTGGACCTGTACGGACTAACAAAGAAAGGGGAAAGTATTGCTACGCTTTTTTTCGGATTGAGTCTTGGCAATTTTTTACCCATATAAATATTAAATGACGATCAATAAGGAAATACATCGTAATTAAGGGGTTATCCTACCAAGCTGAAGAGAATATTAAACGCTCTAGGAAAATTCGGATGATTGCACAATTATCCTACCAAGCTGAAGAGAATATTAAACGCTCTAGGAAAATTCGGATGATTGCACAGTCATTTTTCAAGATTCATTAATTTTAATTTTAGTATCCACCATCATCTCGATTACCGGTCCTCATATTTTCACAAGTAAGACTTCACCTATAAAATTTCTCTCAATCTCCACACCAGTGGCGGATTTACACATTTGCCGCTAGTAGGCTGTTGACATTTTGCCGCTCCTATATATATACCATGCTCTACGAGAGGGGTGTTAAAACCTGGTCTGGGCCACAAAATATCACTGTCTTTCAGTTTGATCGGGGCACAGGATCAAAAATACGGAAATGTCTACAAAAATTTACGAGTATTTTACAAATTTGATTACACAAATATTTCTTTTAAAATATGGCTATAAATCTTGAGTCACTAACGACCTCGGGATCCTTGAAAAATGAAATTTTTCGACAAAGTACTTCAATCGAATTAACAAATGTTAAACATGAAATTAAAAGGCCAAAATTTGTTTGATCCGTCAGTAACAACTTTTTTTTCGAATTAATTTCCGTCAGAATATTCATCCGGTTATCCAGGTCGCCCCAAACAACCTTGGCAGTGAAAATTGTTAGGCAGAAAACATAAGTAAGCTTCGGACAGAACCAAAGCCACCTTCACTAGAAGCCGGGAAGCAGCAATACATGCACACAAAACGAGCCTATGAACATGTCGTATATACGTTGCACGATGCACTAACACAAGCACAGCGCATGTAAAAAAAACCGTGTCTGCTCTGATAAAAATCGCGAAAACATGTGGAAAATTCACTTTTTGTCGGGATTTTGTTCTTTCACTGCATTCTAGACACTTTAATTCACGACACATTCCACTTTTCGCGACGAAAATCGACCGGGAACCAATACTTTTCGTGTAAAGTTTGTCGCGACCCAACCCGATTTGCCTTTACCGCAATGTAAATTTTCGATCTGAACAGGCCTATGATTTGGCGCTTAAGTATATGAACGTGTTCTGCTTCCGGGCTTTGTATAAAGATGGCTTTGGACAGAACGGTGGTTTTAAATAAGCAAAAATTTGTTTGTGATGTGGTGTGAAATAAACGCGTGCAATTTACTATTTTATCACCAAATATAGGATCGGGGTATTTTTTTAAATAAATATTTGTCCAAAATACTCTTGTCCCATAATCTGAAAGGTTGCGAACGAATTATGTTGCAAACGTAGCAAATGACTGTCGGTTTCGGCAGAACCAATACCATTTTTCTGAACCGAATCCCGGGACAAATCCACTTCACCAAGGAGATATTTTGCCTGCACAAAATGGCTGCCCTAAACAAATATACAAATTATATACATATTTGTAAAATATATATTTTAATCTTGCATAATAATATGTTGGAAACCGATTGATTTCGCCGTTCGTTTTCAGAAATCACCGAAAATTGTTCACAGTGACTTCATATGACAACCAACATTATTATTTTACTTATACATCGTTTAAAGTTAAAAACAAAATTCGCTGATAACTTCAAACTGAACGTCCAAACAAGATTTTGGAAAAATTAAGAAAAGTGGCAACACACCAAACTGAAATTTTTTTTCGGGTGTCAGTTAAAATATGGGAGTCAGCCGAAATGTGCTTAATAGGGGAATCAAGTTTGGGACCTGGGTTTTTACACATTTTCATTTGAAAAAAATCAATTTTTGAATGTTGGCCCAAATGACATGTTTTCGTGCACTCTGAACATATTATTAGGCACCAATTTTACAAGTTTTTGTAAATTGAGTTCAACATTCCATTTCTTTCATTTTGACGCATTTTTCTGAAGATTTTGAGTTATTTTATTGGGTCGAGTACAGGATAGAACAGCGCGCCTTCCATACAAACTTTACAAACATATCGACAAGAACAACTCCAACTGAAATTTGGCATAAACGTTTTTTTTTCAATTTCAAATACTTTTTTATCAACGCCACTTCAAAAACACAGTTTTAAATTTCATGTTCATTGTTTGATCCAGTCACAAGATAATGCAGGGAACAAATGCTTAAGGCGATGCCCTGTATTATGAAACGCCCTTACCAAATATTAGATTCGCTATTTTTCCGGTTTGGATAAAGTTATTCGAATTAAAATTTGCAGACATATTCCTCATTTCATTTTCATTCATTTTCATTTCATTTTCATATTTGCAGACCTATGAGAGAGTGTATCAGCTCATATTAACTTTGTGTAAAGTTTCATGTCGGTTCCCCCATAACTGTTTAGAAAAGCCAAGGTGATATTGTAAGCTTAACTTCAAACCGTTACCGTTACTTTAAACTGGAAATCAAATCAAAGGACTCGATGAGTGCGGGTCCTTTGATTTGATTATTCATACGTCCATCCCCGATAAGAAATAAAAAAGTCACCTCTTCGGAACACACTGTTATCTGTGCCCTACCAACTTCTAAGGTATTCGTGCCGAAGACTGTAACCATTCTAAACATTCCTACCAAATTTTAAGTGACCTGGCGGACGGACCAAATTGATTTCTTAAGGGTTTTTCAAAAAAAATCTAAAAAACCCTACAAAAGAGCTTTGTTGCGAATTTTAACCTGCAAGCAAATTATAAGAGGCCTTTTTGCTTTTAGTCTTTAATAATAAATCGTTTCGTTGTTTGAAGCTCTGAGATAACGGTGACAAATAGTTTTTCACTTATGTGTCTCACTGAGGTACAAACACACTTCACGAGATGAATAAGTGGTATATGGCATGGCGTTGCAATTTATTATTTGCTCCAAATTTGCCGCCCCCGTAAAATCTGCCGCCCTAGGCTCCAGCCTACTCAGCCTACTGGTAAATCCGCCACTGCTCCACACACTAAGTCTCAAACGGAGGTCAATGAAGACTCTCTGTGTATTAGTGCAGTTTGGTCGTTCTGTTACTATGGCTACCTTTCACTTTAAATAACCATACGAAAGCAACGATTTTACAATGGTTTCGAAAATCCATGAAGGCGACTCTTCCGGGCACGCAAAGGGTGAAGTTTTGGAATTGCTGGTCTAAAGTAACAAAACAAAAACAACGCCTTCTTTCAATTTCAATTTCTTCAAAGCATTGTGATCCATAGCCTGCCTTCAGGGTTAAGCTGGCTGCCTAAAGAGCTGCAGAATGTGCGTCATCGATTTGATTCAAGCCACTAAACACGTGTGGCTCTTGCGATTGATAAAGCATCGATAGATTAGCTTAAGAAGCTGAATGGTTGCGTTGGGTATGCATTTACCACTAAAACCGTCAACCATCAACACAAGAGGACGTCTGGGAAATGCTAGAGAACCCCCGCCAAGAAATCTCGACGCGCCGCCTCACAGATTAAAACAGCCACTCCATATCGAGCACCCAAGCACATCTGCACGCGATTATATAGCCCTCTTCCACAACTCAACTGCTGCAGCATTTATCTCAGATACCTACCTCTCAGGATACATGACTTGCTCATCAAGAGCTTCATTGTCTGTACATTACCATCACTAAAAATTCGGTAGAAACCCTAAAACAAGGTGTCCGGTCTCGGCAATGCAAATGAAGTGGCCTGGTAATAATAATTTGTAAACCACTCCTCAACAAGGAAGGCTAATCAGGACTTTCTCCGGAAAAAAGTTGATTCAATTAGGGTTCTCTGGGAAAGGATAAATCCAAGTCTCGAAAAACGCTCAGTTTAATTTATACTAAAAATAAATAACAGGCGCGACAATCCAACATTGAACTAAGGCCGCAGGATGTGTTAGTGACATCCTATTTCCAAGATCTTTTCTGCTTTTTGATGAGGTAATGAGATCAGCATCACGCTCAGCAGTGTTATTTATCCCCATAAATGGGTACTCGTTTAACATCTGAGTGAGATCATAGTCTGTCACAAGCTCGTGAGTTCGAAAAACACCATGGAACACGGTGAGATTCGAACTCATGAGCCTGTGCACCGAAGGTAAGCGCACTAACCGCTAGACCAGCCAGACTACAAATTTATACTAAATTTCTCTAAAATAAGGTGTCCGTTTTTGATATCTATGAACGCGTTCATAGGCCTCTATAACAGAATCTGACCCAGGCTTTTCTGTGGTTTTTGCTTGAACTGTAGCTGCGGTGTTTGTGAAACCCGCGCCCGTTTTGATGCAAGTATCTACCATAACGATCCTTTAGATCCGTCTGCAGTTATATTTTAGAGATGGAACTTTACAATGCCGAGCAAGGATTTTAAGGACTGCTTTTTATAGAATATGCATTGATAAATGCATATTCCAAACGGAATCACCCCACAGAGGGATTTAGAAATTTTGTCACTTATCGGTTTCAACCAGCAGTTCATGGCACGCCACTGCCATGAGTGTCGTGGTGTACAGCGGCTGAGTCCAAAACATGTTTTTAGTATTAACCGAGCAGCTGTTTCACAAAAGAAATGTGGGGAGAAAACTATTTAACTCAACCAAGCACTTCTGGTCAATGGAAGGAGTGTAGGAGGTCTCTCATATAATACACTTAATAAGTTCTGTAAAGAAGTTGTATGAAACAATGGAAACATAAAGGTATTCGACACCATAGGGCTCGCTCCAAAGTAAATTCCATCGAAGTCGAAATTTTTAAATATCACGGTGGATATTTTATTGGGGGCTACCAGGACGACTACACACGTGCTTTTCAAGAAAATCATCAGCCGAAAATCGCCTGACCCTGTATTAGGCTATAATGGACCTAGATGGATGAAAAATACATCAGAAAGTAATTTATGACAAGGACAAACTGATACGAGATATTCTGTTCATTGATCATTTCAAAGCCTGGTCCTGGTCCTGATGGTGTGTTTTCTGCACTCTTTTAGAATAATCTAAAAAAAAAGCAACATTCTAACTTACTGTTCAGAGTCAGTTACTACATTAGAATTATTCCACGTGCAGGAATAAAGGTTATCGTGATCTATATGTACATATATCCCAGAGCATGGTAATGGCGTGTCCAGACGACTTCAAAATTGTTTGATCAAACTTTTCCCTCCAACTGGTCGCAAATTGGAAAGCTGTACACACGAGACGATATTCTCTTCCACTCAAACCAGTCGTTCAACTTATTTCCCGTGTGAACAGAAGTCGGAAGTTGAAGCGGTCGTAAAACGTAATAAGCTTTCGCAATACGTATTCATCATCAATGTTGCACGATAGCCCGACGTCGGGCTTTGGCCGCCTGAATCGTTGACCTCCAATTGTCGCGGTTACGTGACCTTGTCGTGAATTTTTAAAGCATCGAAGGAAACATGTCCGATTAAGTATATATGAGAAGTACATATTTTATTATTTTATTACTGCCCTGGTATCACTCTTACCCTCACAATTTACAAAACAAATGAAAAACCCGTTAAGTTAATTAACTCTTTACTATTAACCCGGGAACACTAATGTGAGTCATTTTGACGCATACGCCGCAGATTACATTTTTCGTAGAAAAGGCGATACGCCCAACCGGGTTTTGCTACCCATGTTTTCCTTGCAAAATATGTTCCCTACCGAATGTCGAAGGAAGCGGAGGGTTCTGATTTTATGGTAAGCAGCTATTCGTGTTTTTCTGTGACGTCGTTAGTACTAAAGGAACCTTTTTTGTGAGTCAAAATGACTCACGTTAGTAATAACCGCCTATGTTTTGAACTTTACATACTTGGTTTCTGGGTAATATTTTACAGTCTATCCAATTATCAAATACACATTCTTATTATCCTTATATAAAACAAGTATATCGAGATTTTTGGCGCATCCTTTCAGACTCTTCTCCTTGATATACCAAAGTTTCTGTAGTGAGTCAAAATGACTCATGGTTAGTAATAAGCGCCTAAAATTAAGGTTAGTGTTCCCGGGTTAAAAAGTATATATGTTGATATTTCGATCGGACTACATAGTCAATGTAAGCAGAGTGCAGGTGTTCGAACTAACAAAAGTTGTCCAAATTCTGTTCATACGATCCAACTTGCTTGAATGCTCTTTAAACTTCAAACTTGTTATCCAACTTCTGTCAAAAGTACGATAGGTCTTCCAACTTGTTTGAATGCTCACAAGTTGAACAACAATTTGAATCGTGCGAACGGCGCTTAACAGAAACCTGAAGAGTTTCACGTCACAATCGTGATAAAATGAGCTGATGGCAACCCTTGCCTAGATCTCTTTGATGGCTGCAACACTGAACACCAGTTGCATTCCGCATTCAGCCTAGCTTCTCCCATATGTGCCACAGAGATCCTACTAAAGACGCTATATACTCATATAGTATAGTACAGATAGCTCAAAACCCAAACATACAAACAAAAAAGAAATGTTTGATACCAAATTGTTAAATACACTGCCCAATATATGTATAAAAAAGTTAAACTAATTTACGTAATGGGTTAAGGGGGGAGGGGGTGGCAAAGGAGTGAAAATTTAATTTTTCCAGTAGCTTCTGACCCGATTTTTCGTACTTGTAAGCCACGCTCTGGTACAAACTTTTGAATATACCTATACATTCAGAAGACTAGAATTAACTGTTGAGTTGACGTTCTAAGAGATAAATACAATTTTATCATTTTAGATAGAGTTTAGAAGTGAAAAAAAACGTGAAATTTGTTAGAATGTTGGTTCACTTTGTATGGGAGCTTTGATACACTCAGGGCAGTCGCTTCACTAAATTTCGCATCAATTTAGTAGGCACTAGGTCACACCAATTTCGAAGGCTGTGAAATTGTGGCTCCAGACCCTTAAGTGCACTGAATTAAAACGCTGGAGAAACTTTGCTTTGAAGTGATGGAGTGAGCTTCCACAGGTTTGCAACAAGCTGAAGAACAGCTGAAAAACTGAGTTTTCAGCTACTCGAACACTAAGTTGCTTTACTTCTATTTATTTAGCTTTATACTGGCATTGATTTTAATAAGGCAAGTGATTGTCCCACCTACAGACGCATATGTTCAATTTTAGCAGATTTCGGGTTCCCTCTGTATGGGAGGTACCCTTTGTTTTCATCCGATCGAAGTAATTTTTGGCGGAGAGTATGAAGGAGCTCCCCCTAGCCACTCAAATTTTATTCGCCTTATCTAATTTAGGGAGAAGTTACAGGCATGTCTTTTTGAGAAATGTTAACAGTAGCCTTTTGTGTCTAGGGTATAATTTACAAAGAAAAAGTCTTCCTTTATTGTATATGTATCATTGGAAAGCAAATTATATCTAGTTTATTTCGTCCGTAGGACATTTTGCCATCAGACTAATAGCTTTCCAGATAATTGCGAAACAAATGTTCCCATTTCGTCACCCTCTCCCTCCTTAACGTGAGGCTTAAATTAGTGCAACTTTTTAATGCGTATAGACGGGAGGGTATGCAGCAATTTGGCATGAAAACTTCTCTTTTTTTTGGGCTTGGCGCTTTTTGGGTTTAATTTCGCTACTCTAAACGTTTTTAAGTAGGTAGACATATTTTAATGTTTTTTTGTTACAATCATGCTTTTCCGTTATTTTCTTCTTTTTTGCCTTCATATTTTCATGGCGTATAATTAGTAGAAAGTTTGATCGCATTTTCCAATCCCAATATCTTTGGGGATATATTTGGCTAACAAAAGTCAGAAACCGAGGAAAAAAACAAAAATTAAGCTAAAGTTAAAAAGTCTGGCTAGTCTAGCGGTTATTGCGCTTACCTTCGGTGCACAGGCTCATGAGTTCGAATCTCACCGTGTTCCATGGTGTTTTTCGAACTCACGAGCTTGTGACAGACTATGATCTCACTCAGATGTTAAACGAGTACCCATTTATGGGGATAAATAACACTGCTGAGCGTGATGCTGATCTCATTACCTCATCAAAAAGCAGATGAGATCTTGGAAATAGGATGTCACTAACACATCCTGCGGCCTTAGTCCAATGTTGGATTGTAGCGCCTGTTATTTTATTTTTTAAGTTAAAACGAGAAAACGGCAGACGTTTCGAGCTCCTTATTGATTATATGAACCGGAGATCCGATTTCAATAAACAAAGCTTTTCCCAAATAATTTCAAGGACTTAAAAATTAATTCCATGCAATACACGTGAATGTTACATTTTATGCAAGGACATATTTCATTACCCGCCAGGTATTATACTATGTAATAAACGGTGATGTCTTTCGTAAAAAAAAAACAAACGACAATCAAATGACAACATTTGTATCGATGTCTCTTTACGGAATTTGCTGGTACATTTAATACTTCTTCACCGACACGATGAAGACACGTAACATGAAACCTAAAGATAAACATTCGCCAAGATAAAGCATGCTTTTCCAGGTGCTCATTAAATGCGAGTTGCTCAGCATAACTTTGTAGTACCATTCAAATGTCATATAATATCCTGTGTACAAGATAAATTCCTCGAATCATCAATATACTCCGTTCTCTTACGGGAGGAACGTGTGCCGAGAAAAGACAACATCATGATATAAAGCCAAGCCAGCTGTACCGACACAGAGGAGAAAAAGGACGATGACTGTCGAAGACAAAGTCATTTTTGTCTGCACTTATATGAGCGGATGGCGGCTAAGGGAATGTGTATATGGTAAGATGATGCACCTTGTATTCATCCCACTCTCGACTCGACTCTTGGCTGAAGCACTTTGTAGAAAAATATATATGTACATATATATTTTCACTTAACTTTTCTCAGTATTTTTGTCCTTGTTATAGTTATGTGTCTATTTCCTTTCATCCTTTTCCTCAACATCCATTAATATGAGTGAGTGTCGAGTGTACACACGGCAAAGAGAACCCATTCGCTATAGTTCGTCCCGAACAGATCCTGCAAAGCCCGGCCGCATGGCAGCCCAAACTTAAGGTGGGAGTGTATGATGAACGTTCCCCAATACACCGTATATTTAAAAATAAAAGAAATAAAACGACAAAAACAAAAAAAAACATTACGCATGTCAAGGCAAATACGAAAAGTCCTGATAAATGTACCTATGCATATGTACGAGAGTATTATAAAATATTTTTCATTTTATGTGAGCTCATTGCGAAAAACGGATGTCTATCTGGAGAGATGGCAAAAACAAGACACAACTCCATTAACGCGGTCAATAAAGAAATATGGAGCAGCTGGTGCACAACGCTCCATTATTATGTATTTGCTTATGCTTAGATGAAAGTGAGTATAGACAGATATGACACAGAGAAAGTGTGTGCGAAATATGAGAAAAAAAGGACCAAGGAGAAATTGGGTTGTCTTGTTATACGGATGGCATACCGGTACGGGCGACGACATCGACACGTGTCGCTGTACTCTACACGGAATTTATAAATGTATACAAACTTTATCCGAAAGCAGTGAAGAGGCTTTCCGAATAATTAAAGTGTGCTTTTAGGTTAACCTATTTTTCAGCCTGACTACGAATCAGGGGCTTGTTTGGGGTGGAATTTACGAAAATATTTTAAATGTCTCGCAAATCCGAGCTTCGTTTAAAAGAAGATATTATGGATGCATCATTAATATTTGTTCTTAAGAGAAGATTGTTGGAAACTCATGTATATGCACATTTTAAGGATGAAAATGTGATGTAATTTTATGGTATCATTTAGAAAATATAGGATTGGAGACCGGAACATTATTAAGTCGCTGGTGTAAGGTAGCCAGCCTGTAAGGTGTCGACATGCAATTTCATCATTACGGGAAGTGGTACACACAGAGGTACTGTGAGGTGACTGCTAGAAACTTCTCTCAGATTTAGGACCAAGTGCACGGAACTATATAAGTCCTAGTCGTCCCATCGCGGAAGGCGATCGTTAATGATTATCACTAACGGAGCATCTTCGTTACTGAGCACCTTTCCATGGGTTGGCCTTTTTTAGTGCTTGTGGCGTAACAAGTTGAATAGAAAAAGTAAAATAAGCACTTCCATCAGCTATGGTAGCCGATAAACGAGAAAAGAAGAACCAGTAACAACATATTGTCATCCGCAAGTACAAGGTCTGAACTCTTACGAAGTGGTATCGTCAATGCCTAATCATACGCTCTAATAATTGTTTCGCAGAAGTACATCTCCAAAATTTAAGAGTCCGAATGAAAGACGACCTGAATTGAATGTTTAAAGAGGAATCCGAAGCTCCGGACACCAAGTGGTATCTATCATCCTAGTAGAAATGGAAAAGCCACATATAGGATTCCTCAAGGTACTGAGCCATGGGCCATGAAGTCAAGCTAAAAACAACCAGAATATTCTCTTCATCAGACCCCTTCTAAACGGCATTACTCGATCTTCTCACTGGAAGGCAAACGGAAAACATCAAAAGGTCCATGACGAGAACAGTGCTAGGCCACCTGAAAGTAAATATTCGCTGAGAGCGCTCGGAAAATTTAAACCGAAATATGGTCCCGTGTCATTTACGACACTAACTCAGGAAGCATCGAACTCTTGCAGGGAGGTTTCCTTATAAGGGTTCTGGGCGATATGAAATACAATATTGTCAAGTCATCTCCAATCAAATGCATCCTAGTTGAAGCATGTGCACCATCAATTGAAGATAGACATACATGCACAACTTGTAGGTAACCTTATCTGCAAAATTCGAACTGGTGGTATTTCAGTCATCAAAGACGATTATAGCATCAATCATGCGACGAAAAACTACCCAAAAAATTAAATCTTGCCTGATGCGTACATTTGACTTAGCGGCCGAACTAAACATTCCATCAACTCCACTTCGCAAGGACTTTTTTCATATTTTTGTTTATAATTTCTAAAAGGTGCTTCCTACAAGTAAGTTGTCCACTGCACTGTTAAAGCCAAGAAAATCTTCTTTAATTTGAGTGTAACCTCAGCTTTGTAGGCGCAAAGGATCCCAAGATACAGCACTTTAAACATTGTTTGTTAAAAAAAGTTCGAAATTGTAATTTCAGTCATGTTCCGAGCTGAATATCGGCTTAAATGCGCATTTTACGGAGAAAGTCATGTCATGAATTAGACCATGGGGTCATAGGGCTGCCCCTGAAAATTAGGTTCTTCTAAGAAACACTTTTTTCTCTATGTACCAATATTAACCAAACTTCACCCAAGTATGTTGCTGGTTAAGCCTAAAAAAATATCTAGGAACGGATGAAATCGGAACACTACGTTATAGGTCTGTCATACAAACCAACCTCTGGAAATTAGGTTCTTCTAAGAAAAATTTTTTTCTTTATGGACCAATATTAACCACCCTTCCCCCAAATGTGTTTTTTAGTAAAACTTCAAAACATATCTAGAAACGGATGAAATCGGAACACTAGGTCATAGGGCTGTCATACAAACCAACCCCTGATAATCAGGTTCTTCTAAGAAAAACTTTTTTCATTATGAACCAATCTTAACCAAACCTCACCCAAATGTGTTCCTAGTAAGGCCTCAAAACATATCTAGGAATGGATGGAATCGGAACATTACGTCATAGGGCTGTCATACAAACCTCCTATAATACAATTTCGGACTTTTTTTTTTTTACAAAAAAAGCACATTTTTTAAAGTGCTGTATCTTGGGATCCTTTGCACCTACAAAGCTGAAGTTACACTCAAATTAAAGAAGATTTTCTTAACTTTAAAAGTGCAGTGGACGACTTACTTGTAGGAAGCACCTTTTAGAAATTACAAACAAAAATATGAAAAAAGTCGGGAAATTTTGAGGTTTTTTGAGGGTTACAGGGTTAGCACAGGTTTTTCGAAGTTGCAAACTTGGTGGTACACTTCTGGTATCTATCCTAACAATATCCCAAAACAACAGAGCCGAGCATTTTTTTGCGACCTAAAATCGTTAGATGACTGGCCTAATTGGCAAAAACACGAATATAAAACTGATGTGGATTCCTGGTCACATTGGGATACAAGGGAACGCAGATTCAATTGCAAGAAATGTTGCAAGAACGCCAACATATCCGTAAACTTGTGAAAGCATCCATCAATAACAAGAATAAAACCAATTGGCTGAGTTACCGTCACCATTACAGCCAGGTTAACCCCGAAAGGGTTACTGCTACATATCCAAATTCACTTCCAGGAAATGTGATTCTATCATAAGACTGCGTATCGGCCACACCTTCGCCACTCACAGCCACCTAATGGATCGCAAAACGAAAGCCTCAGGCCACCTTTGCAATTATACCTTGCCCATCTCGGTAGTGCACCTGCTAAACGAATGCCACTTTATTTACCTTCAAGTACACGTGCTGTTTTTGGTAACGTTAAGTCACGCGGGGGGTCCAGAGGGACCCAAACATGTTTTTCACATGTTTTTAATATTTCTTGACAATTGCTTAAATATGAATTCAGATTATTAGAAAAGTCATATTAGTAATTAGGAAAAGTATTTATTTTCATCAAAACATTAAGTCAATACATAATTAGGGTCATTTAAAAAAAAAACCTCTCAAATACTGAATATTTTCAAGGAGCTTCACTAATATACTAAAATTGAACAAAACTTTCAACTATAAGCTAAACTAATTATATTTTCTGATAATACAGGAACGAGAAACATGTAATAAAAGAGAAAATAACGAATAATCAGCATAAAAAGAAAAATTACAGTGTCTCAATTTGGGGTTGTGCACAAAAAAAAATATATTGCTAAAGTTGACAAACAATAGATACACAATTTCCATTGAGTGAGCCTTGCAAATAATTTAATTACTACCTTTACAAATAATAATACTCTTCTTGTCCTTAGATTTTGGGTGAATATCGCATTTTCGCTTAATTTTCGAACTAGCCAAAGGCTGCTATATATTTTGAATTGATCTTTCTTGCTGTTAGAGTCATGAAAAATCTTGTAAGATGTGTGCTCTGGCGTGATCCAAGAGTCCACTACTCATTTTGGATGATTTGGAACGCTTTTTTTTTTTTTAACAAAAATCTCAAAAAGAATCCTGAGGAAATAGAAAATAGTTGCTACGTAGCAGTGGCGTAACGTACGGTGTTCCATGTGTTCGGTCGCACACGGGCCCCCAACCCACAGGGGCCCCGTAACGTAGTGACGAGGAGTGGAAAATTTTGGACTGTGATTAAAAAAAATTCTAGATTTCTTATTCATAGACACACTGAAGCTAGATTTAACACAGATGAACAAGTTAGGAGTGCTCTTAAATGAAACATTTTTTTTTACTCCAAAGCAGTTTGATATGAGAACTTCAAGGAACATCTTATTGTTTCGCCGAAGAACTGCATTTTCATTACCAGGGATGACCTTAGGAAACATTACGCTATCAGCTCTCGAACGGGGAATTTCTTCTTCTTGTTGGTGACACTAGCGACAAATCAGCAGCAGCCTATAAAAAAAAAAAAAAAAGCCGCCATATAGCGGAAAATATTTGTAACATAGAAGTTCTTCTTATGAGAACGGATAGCAGAACAAGCCGTTTTTGTCATCTGTGGCGTGGTGCCTTGCCCTGTCTGCTCCTATTCTCCCTCAATAATGATACAATACATTTCTAAGCAATTATTCAAAATAAATCAAAATTAAGATAATTTCAGAAAATGTGTTTGTAATCTGAATAAAGTGAACAGAAGAAATGACTTCACCCATTAACAGCTCTGATACTAAAGGTAAAATCCAATTAACAGAAAAAAATTCACCGGATTCATAACGCGATTTAAAACCAAATCCATGACTAAATCTATAAGAAAGCTTGGTAAAATGTGGTTAATTTCGCCTATGTTGCAAAAAAAAAACAGTTTTAGTCATGCATCAAATATTCGGAATGTAAATATTTTAAACGGATTCTACTCTAAAAAAAATAGTTTCGACCCGCTTACTGGATTGAATCGTGAGGTTTTAGTATATACTGTCGATAGTGTAAATCCTAGCATGTCAGTTGGTGTAACCAAAAGGGACCATATCAAAAGTACCTAAATCCGAGGTAGCTTGTCTATAGAACAACCAATCACCGAAAAGTTCGAAGACCGACAAAAGGATTGGTATTGCCATGTTGAAAGGCGTCCGTCTGATAACCCCACAAAGAAAGCGATATCAATGGAAGTTCCGCTTGATGGACCGAAGGCCAGAGGCAGACCGAAGAACACCTGGATGTGTGAAATGGAAAAGCAGCAACAACGCATTGGTCTCGGCGATGACACGATCCAAGATAGAGCTGCCTGTAGAAATATGCTGAGACATTACCGCCAAAACGGGCGATGTGCCTACATAGCAGGTCGAGCGACACGACACCATGGAGCAGTATAGAGAAAGAGGCAAGGAAGAAGAAGAAGCGTAAGTCCCTTTTAAATATAGTCCTGGAGTTACTTATACCTTCATTATTTTTCCAAATTTACATTACGTGTACTAATCAGTAAAAATAGTGGTTTCAACCATTTTGTTTAATTATAAATTAAACTTTGTGGGGGCCCCCATTTCGATCTCGCACACAAGATATTTTAGAAACGTTACGCCGCTGCTACGTAGAATCACGGGCAGGGTCTACAGAGACCCCACATACCTAAAATGCGCCCTTATCTTAGCAGCAGCGTAACGTACGTCAACCTGTCGAAAGCCTCTATATAGACCTGAGATTAGCCGAAAGCTCGAGCTCGTAGCTGGTCAATTCAAAAAAATATAGTTAAGAAAAACTCGTTGGGGTCTCGCCAGACCCCGCCCGTGACGTTAAAGGTTAACCGTATCAAGAGTAAATTCAACCTTCCTCCAAATATCCTTCCAATGCTTGGCGAAACTTCCAACCCGACGAACATTAAAAATATTACTATACTTAAAAATAACTACACTAAAAATTATAATATAAAGGCAAAACAATCCAAATTAAAAAAAATCCAATTTAAAAAAAAATATATCCTCTACGTATAATTAATATTAGCTTATCTTATTTATAGTTAGCTTTAATTTAAGCCTAAGGCCTTAGTTGCTAGCGCTTTAAATTAAGTAGCGTATAACATTAGTTTGTTATATTCTTCTTTAATAATTAAATACAAATAAATAGAGAGTTCTAGCAAGTCGTAAAACGGTTGTGTTGTACAAGTCGGCATTATACGTGTTGAAACAGGTGATGATAAAGTTATGAATTGTCATTGCATCGAGTTCCTCTGGCTTAAATTAAGCAAAACACATCTTTCACGGTATCCTATGATACGGTGACAAAGAAACATTTCAATTTATATTTGACGTTTTTAGCATTTTTCCGGCTTGCTAAAACTCTCTAATATTTTATAATTCAAACCTTTCATTACAATAAAAATGCAAATAGTTCAATGTCACTAAACTGAAAGCGATCGATATAATAATTCCACATAAGCACACTGCTAAAAACTTTAAACTCAAGAGTTTGTCAAAAAAACTCTTTTCTATCTACAAAAAGGACTTTCTTCATTCTTCTAGGTACATATCCTTCTACGAATTAAACGATCTATTTACCCGTTTTCAAATTAGTTCTAAATGAGAGGACATTTTACCTTCACTGCTTGGAAATCTTCAACTATGCAAATTTCATTTCATTTCGTTTCATCTCAAGATGATTCTTATGCCGACAATTCTGACCCAATTTCCCCCAAACGGCCGACATTTTCTTCTATTGATGTCCTTTTTCCCATCCTCTCTCTTTCTCAAGTCCTTTTCAAGACGAATTTAACGAGCCTTGTGTATTATTGTATAGGTAGTGTACCGTACATACATTTTGCCCTTACACCGACCCAGAACCTATAATACGGGCGAAATTATGTTGTTTTGGCCTTTGAGTGTCATTAAAAGAAAAGTGTGTAAGTGTATTGTACAAAGAATTGCGTATTGTGTGACCGCCGCCAAACCCTAACCGCCTGCACCCAGACGAGCGCTTATTACGAATGAGCCACTCTTGCATTTCGTGTGTGTTATTAAGTTTTTATAACCAACTTTTACGGGAGCCTCGAATTTATGATCTGACTAAAGACCCAACATTAAATCATATGACGCATGAAAAGTGACTGTAAATGGACGAGGAAGGTATCAGTTCGTGAAATTACTTTCGATTCTTTTTTTCATCCTGGATTCGAAAAATACACAGAATAGTACTCGTAAGTACATTCCGGTTGCCGGTTAAACATTATCCAGCTATTATCAGTGCACCATAGTTACTACCGAATAAAATTTATTACCGTCACATGTATGAAAATCATAAAATCGTATGGATGCGATATTTTTTGGAATATTCTGACGGGAAATTAATTTTTGCCTGGTATACTCGTAATGAGATGGGGTAATTGGATTACTCATCTATATGCGGGCAATGCCTTAGGGCTCTCGTCCACTGCAAGCGTAAACTTGAGCGGCGCGGCGCTCCAGCGGCAAAGCTTTCACAAAATGTGCGAAAAAAGCTTTTACTAGTAAAAGGTATAAGCACACACAATATTAAGAAAGCTTTTCCATTGTATTGAATGGAATTTTTGTTTATTTTGCATAGTTACGCCATATTTTGCTTGGTCACGCCATTCAAATTCGGAAAAGCTTTAAACGCGGGAGCGCCGCGCCGCTCGAAGCAGGTAATGGACGGCAGGCGTTAATAAACCCGCTTTTGCATTAAATGTGTATTTCGCTTTTATAGTTCAGGCAGGATATTATTGGGTATTTGTGAGTGGCGAAATTTGCAATTATTAATTATTTTGTTTTAATAAAATAAATTAGGCAAAATTGTAGAAAAAAAAAATCGAGGAGTATCAATATCAGTGGTATCAGGCTGGTCCGATTAGTACCTACTTAGCCTACAAAAGAAAATCAAAAATTTTGGAAAATTGGCGATTTATTTTTCAACATAGTCTCCTTTTAGCTCGATACACTTGACGCAGCGGTGCTCCAACTTCTTTAACACTAGAAGGGTCAGAGCCGTCAATTTGACGGTTTTGTGATTTAAATCATCTATATCTTCTAAACTACGATATTTTCAGCTTTCGTGTTTATTGACTTTTCCTAAAATATGTATTTGATCATATATTTGAATAGAAATAAAAATAAAAAATTTTAGTTTGTGAGATATTTCTTGTTATACCTATTAGGGTCAGAGCCGTCAAATTGACGGTTAAGGCTTATCAGCCCAAAAAATCCATAAATCCATCGTTAAAAATTTTTGATTGTAGTAATAGCGCTTGTAACAGAAAATAATCGTTAATACAGGTTTCCCACTTGAAGTTTTTGTGATATTGTGCGCTTTTGTAGCGCTTAAGTTCACTAGCCTACGCTACGGTCTTAGTCATTTCCATGGTCCTTGGCGTTCTTGTTTGCCCAGTTATGATCTGTTGTAATGCAATAAAGAGTACATTGCGTCAGTACTGATACATTTCCTAAAATTAATTCACGCCAGGGATAAAGAATAATGTCGAGATAGAACAGCAGTTTCTTGAAGCGTTCAAGACAACGATCTCACGTGCACCAGGAAAATTTATGGCACTTATGCTGAAATAACTGGCAGCCAGTGAGTAACTAAAGGAAAGTAAGATACTAAGATACTCTAAAATACATTTAGAGCTCCATGTCCAGAAATCCACTGCAAAGAAATAAGACTACTACATATGAAAGTAGTGCCACGATTAGCCCTGCTATATGTATAATCCACTTAGTTCTGACTTTTTGCTGGGCATCGTAGACGGTTTTGGAAAGTATCACATCCTTCCGTGGCATGTGTAGAGTTTCAATACTAAATCCATGACGCTTGCAATCTCTTTTTGGTGATGAGACAGCTAAATAGCTGGTCATATGACCATTGACCACAAATTGAACCTTTGTCAGTCCTACCGAACGAGTGGAATTCATATATTTAGTTGACATCCTGCCGAGCAACCCTTGCCAGGTTTGCAAAGCGATCCTAATTTAGCTGTCCGAAGTTGTCTCCCTCTTCATGATCGAATCACAGTTCCGTACAATCAAAACGGTTCATACTTGAGTCGTTGACTGCGATTACTTTACAATCATCGGGTATGTCGCTAGGAGTAACACTGGCTCTTACCTTTCATACTTCAACCTACACAGTGGTCTGAAAAGTAGACGTCACATATTCAAATATAAATAGTTTTACCAAAAACAGAATAGGTTTCGGTCTGAGAAGCACTCGGGGTAAACGCTCTTAGCTACTGGGCGGTTTACTTTTATTACTAAAGACATACACCCTGTATAACTGGATAGAGCTAAAGCAACAAGCGAAAAGGATCGCCGGAGGATATCAGTGTAAATATGCATTTCAGGACGACTGGAAAAGAATTCAACTATTACTTTTTTGCCATCTGTAAAAGGCTGTTTGAGAAGAATGTGCTATTAGTCATACTTCAAAAAAATAAATATTTCTACAAATTTCGCTGAAAAAATATTCAGAAATACGTTAATTTCTAATTAAAAGTAAGATAACGTCTTATGTCTTTATTTGTATAAGCATTTTATATTTATATAAGTACCATTTCAGCTGTAAACACCTTGCCGTCAAATTGACGGCTATGACCCTTTTAGGTATATGAAATTCCTGACCCTTCTAGTGTTAACCGGTCTGAAAAATACGTTTTCTCGAGATCTGCAAAGTAGGCCTCCGTGGCGGCGATGACCTCTTCATTCGACTGAAATTTCTGCTCGGCGAGTGACTTTTTGAAGCTTGGAAACAAAAAGAAGTCGCATGGGGCCAAATCTATGGAGAATGGGGCAGCAGATCGTAGCCCGATTCGACCAATTTGGCGTTGGCCAGGGCGGCGCGGCGGCGTGAGCTGGTGCGTTATCATGGTGAAAGAGCACTTTTTTCTTTGGCAAGTGGGGCAGTTTTTTCTTCAATTCGGCGTCGAATCGGCCTAATAATTCGGCACAGTTCAGCCCTGTGACCGTTTTGTACTTCTGCAGGTAGTCGATGTGAATCACACCTTGTGAATCCCAGAAAACGCTGGCCATCACCTTTCCGGCCGATTGGATAGTCTTCGCCTTCTTCGGAGCACGTTCGCCGGGTGAAGTCCACTGTTTCGACTGTTCCTTGGTCTCTGGTGCGTACCAGTGTATCCGAGTTTTGTCGACTATCACGAAACGACGCAGAAACTCCTTCGGATTGCGCTTAAACAGCGTCAAACACTTCTTTGGAGTGGTCTCACGGCTGCGCTTGTTGTCCGGAGTGAGCAAACGCGGCACCCATCGCGCCAACAGCTTTCTCGTGCCCAAAATTCCATGCAGGATATGACCCACGCGATCTTTTAAAATGCCTACTGTCTCTCTCTTGCACCTTCAATCGGTGGTCTGCCAATACGAGATTGTGGATTTTTGTCACGTTATCCTGCATGCTAACCGTTTTCGGGGCACCTGGACGCGGCTCATCAAAAAGCGACGTGGGGCCACGTTGTAACTCGTTAAACCAATTTTTGGCGGTCGCCATTGAAGGAGAAGAGTCACCGTACACAGCATCCAAACGCTCTTTGATTTCGCTGCACGAATTCCCTTCCAAAAACAAGAATCGAATCACCAACCGATATTGCTCTTTTTCCATTTTTCTAAAATCCACGGACACTGCCGCTTTCACACGCGGCCAAAACGCCATCAGGCGGTGAGGCTAAGTACTTATCGGACTAGACTACCTCCGTATGTTGGACGAAAATATTTTTTTGCGAAAGAGGAAATTAGGAACATCATATTACTCAATATATTTATCGGTATTTGAAAGCAGTTGTGGAACAATAATAAATAAATCCACTGGTCGTTACAAAATTTTAGTTGTGTTTTATACACGTATTCCAATCTAAAACAAATAATTATGTATATTGAATCTAGCAATTCCTTAAATAAATTAGAAACATATTTATCTGCATAACCTAACATTGTAATGATTTATTATTATTCGTCTGAGTTTAGAAACAAAGATTTACTATGAGAATTCACCAGGCCCAAGGCCAAAAACTAAATCATCTCTGACAATCCCACTCGCATCTTCTTTCGTTTTTCCTTTTCGTGCTTTCGTTCCTTTTTCGGACAACTCAACCATTAAGAATTATGATTTTGTTTGAGTGATTAAAAGCGCACTTCTACTAACCACTATCTATGTATGTGTAGTAGTTCGTCTCTGTTTCACAAACGACACGCTATGTCTGTAAGTTGATTTATTCAATGTTTCCATGTTAGCCATCAATTACGTAAATGGGCCAGCACAAACTCTTGAAATTGAGAGAAGAGCCTTGCTTTTTTTTTCGTTTCCACTCTATCTACAAGAGTCCAATCTCAGTATCATCTTAAGGAAAATTCGGCCATACGTATGTAGTATGTATATTTCTACCCCCATCTTAGCTTGCTCCCATTTTTCTGTACATATCAGAAAGATAAATCTGAAACTTTTTTTTTGGATCTCGGTTTCTCTCTCGGTCTCATGAAGTTGTTCAACGTAATTGTACGTTTAAAAAAAATGAAAAAGCAAGGAGAGTTATAGTAGTTGCTTCACAGAGAGAAATAAATTCAAAGAGAATACAGTGATATTTTTGGCAATGTTTACTGTACATTAGGTTGCCTCGCACGACAAATTTAAGTCTGAAAGACTAGACTCGGAAACTATAAGTTTCACATTCACATCTTTAAATTTGCCCCACTCTTGACTTAATACTGAAACATCCCTGCCAGCATTCAACACATTTGTAATCTTTATTTCATGCAACACGCGTCAGTCAGCTTAAATACCATATTCATTTATCACGTTTTCACACAAGCATGATGTATACATTATGTATGTACATATATGTATATGACCATGTCCCCTTATTTCATCTATATACGCATTTGCGCCTTATTACGGATAAACATTAAAAAATCGTTACTCGTAAACATTATGTAATAGTTAAGAATCATATATATTCAATGTATCAATGAATAATTAAAAAAAAACGAGTTCTAATCGTGCGAATAGCACGATGAGTGTATACTCTATACCCATGTACAGACCCTAGAAGGCACGCAGAACCCAAAATATTCAATTTCAATTCTTTTTTGTGGGGGAGGGAGGGCTAGATGGGTCGGACCTGACACATCTTTATTACCTTGTCAAGGCATTCAACGGCTACAATTTGATACTAATTTGAAGTTTTTCGTGACATTCTATCGAAAGATATGGCTGGATGTAACTTTGTAGGGGAAGTAGGGGTAGGGGTAGTCGGACCTACTCCACTTTCGATCAATTCAAAGTATATGTCAGAATGAGACATTGATCAAAATTTCAAGTCGATAGCGATATTCTACCGAAAGTTATGGCCGAATTTAAATATCAAGGAGGAGTAGTTTGTATGGGAAGTAGGGGAACCCGTGGTCCGATTTGGCCCATTTTCAATACCGTCCAAGATTTTAGCAAAACAAACATATGACCAAAATTTCAAACCGCTAGCTTCATTATTTCGGGAGTTATCGTGCTAACAGACAGACACACGGACAGACAGACAGACAGACAGACAGACAGACATGGCTTATTCGTTTCAGGGACCGACCCTGATCATTTATATATATTTACTTTGCCATACCTCCGGTGGCTCCTTTGAGGTGTTACATAATATCGGCATAACAAAAACAATATACCCTATACCATCTTATGGGTATAGGGTCAGTGGCGTGCACTCCATATATGCAAATAAGCAGTGCATACCCTTTCATTTAAAAACATTTCCTTCATACAAGTTCATGAAAATAATTACTGATTTCACTGTTAATTCTTTTCTCAATAAATGTACCAGCGCCATCTTTATATAAATAGTGTAGGTTCCACTGACCTCGTTTTTTCGCCGACACTAGAATATGCTCGATAAGCACCATTTCGCCGTGCTTGTAATCTTCATACGAATTGAAAAATTTCAACTGCAACAATGTTGCAGGTTTATATGGTGAAGAGAAGCACGCCTGCCTTGGCGTTGGCGAACAAAGTTGACGGACGAACGATGACTATAGAACAAGCGGCGAAAAATGTCGTGATAAGATTTGAGCAAAGGGAACCAAAGCGGAAATAAACAGTAGGTCCCAAAATGTGTCGTTCAGTTTTGACAAAATGTTTTCTTTGTTTGTTTTTTAATATTTAAACAATGTTGAAACAGGAATTTATTATTTTTTGAAAGAGAATGTATTTTACTAATCAGAAACAAATTATAATGCACATTTTTGTACGGGGTTGGTTGAATAGCTATGTACGCATTTTGTTAGTCACACTGTGTTATGTACATATTACAAAAGAAGGTTTGTATGCCTACAGTGTACACATTTGAGAAAATCAATAAATCTCACAATGCGAATGTTTGTATTTGTTTGATTGATTTAAATAATTTTCAAGCACTCTTTTGTTAACGTTTTTTTTATTATACTTATTCTAGTGCTTTCTAAAATAAATTAGGCGGTTTTCCCTCATTTTTAGCTATCCTGAGATTAGTCAATTACTTAGGAAACACTAACCTTCCTTTTTATTTCGACATATCAAAAAGCGTTTATACTCGTATTTATCATCTTTTCTTCGGTTTTAATTTTGCATACCCTTCACAAAATGGCTGTGCACGCCACTGTATAGGGTATAGACACGTGCGATGATGAGTCTCGAACTCATAACACTATGCACCGAAGCTAGCTAGACTACACGAATGATCATGTTTTATTCGTGATTCTAATCACCCCAGCAACAAAAATCACACTTGAGGAAAAAACCATTATATTTTCTATATGCATGATCCGTCGACATTCCTTCAGCTGACCATCATTTATCTTACTTTCAATGCGTCCTATAGATACAGAATGGCGATTCGTGATACATGAAGTGAAGCTTATTTGTGGCTATGTTCACGGTATATGACGCCGATGCTGGCTGGGATCCTTGTGTTTTAACATGTTGAGATATGCCTTGACTTTGAGTTGCCAAGACTGAAATCTCTCAATGTGAAGACAGCCTAAAATGGTGTTACAGATAATACGAGTATTCGAGCGATTTTTGCTTGGAAAATTTGGAAGTTCAATTTATTTTCAGATTATTTAAAATTGTACGTGGAAGTCGTATACCACTATGAAAATCGCCCGTGCAGGTCTGGACCGGTGTCTATCTGATCGAAACCACAAAGCCTTGGGAAAAATAACTGATAAAATTGAGGTAATTTAGGTTTCGTATCAATCGGCACTCGGACCTTTGACATTTTTTTTGCTTAACGAGGTGGGAAAATCTTTCATATAGATACTTCGAATGCAGTTATGCTGGATTCCTACCAGCAGCTAAAAGCAGCCCACCTATCTCGCCATGGGACCACCTTTCAGTATTACTTCGCAGGTGCAGGCAATGTTCTTCTCTCTGGAGTTCTCTGGGTATAACAGACAAACACTCACTACATCCCAATGCGCTGGCACTCCAGCATACGCTCAACTATAGTTTGTGGGCTTAATATTTCCCCCATTTGCATGCACCCCGTTGCAAATCTAGGACAGTCGAAAAATACATGCCTTCCGTTTTCTGCCAATCCCTTGTAGCTATGGCAATCGGGCGAGTAATCCAACTTGAAACGATACAAGTATTGTCGGTATCCTCCATGATCCGTTAGGAATTGCGTTAAAAAGTTGTTCACTTCTCCATGTTTGCGTCTAATCCACCTTGCAATATCAGGGATGAGGCAGTGTGTCCACCTTCCGGTTGTATCTTGGTCCCATCGTAGTTGCCACTTTCGGATGCTTTCCTCTCTTTCCCAACTTTTCCGTAGTTCTAAGTCCGCAGGACTTCATTACGACAACAGTAGAACCTGCTTGTCTCCTCCACCAGAATTCCCATTGGCATCATTCCGGCAACGACGTATGCTGCCTCGTGTGATGTTGTTCTATACGCCGAGCTCACTCTAAATGCGAGTTTAATTTTTGGGCGCCCCCAGATGAGTCCACTAAAGTCCAGGCCAAACCTTAGCCAAAAGCAGTCTTGTGCTAGATCTTGGGCCTCCTATATTGGGTATAATCCTTGACAAGCCACGGTCGCTTCTGCTTCCTTTTCGCTTACATACTTCAGATGCTCTCCCTCCAAATACATAATAGCCATTTTTGAGGTTATCCTATTGCTTCCTGCTCTACTATTCAGAGAGCATCTTTTTTGGCGCATACTGGAGAAAACAGCCTCTGTTTTTTGCTCGTTAAACTCTAGGTCCACTGGTAATAACCAAAACAAACCTTTACGCATCTGGCTTCTTTGCTACAACTACCACTGCGATGTCGTCTGCGAAACCCCACTACGGTCCTCTAGGCATTGGTTGTTCCATAGGATGCCGTTGTACATAATGATCCACCGCACTGGACTGAGATCTGACCCCTGTGGAACTTCTGCTGTAACCGAATACTCCTTGGGCCCATCACCTGTATCGTATTGTAGGACGCGGTTTGAAAGATGACTCCTGATTATTATTGATGCAAGACAGTCCGATACATCTATTCTTTGCAAGGAGGCATGAATGGAAGCCCAGTCTGCAGAATTAAATTCAGCCTTAGCATTGAGTGTCACTACCAAACAGCATGAACCGTTTTGAAGCGATTCCCTTGCTAAGTTGGATACCATCCCAATTCCATCCACTGTGGAACGCTCCTGTCCAAAACCATAATGTCTGATTCAGCCTCCGCTCACCACGCCGCCACATACGTGCGCTGCCGTCACTTTTATCCATTGTGTGGATAGCACATGACAAGCAAGTACATGATGCGTGTTGAGAATATATTCTCCCCTTGCGGGGAGGCAGAAAAGGTTGAACCGGTTTCGACTGGCACGGTGCACGGCTCTTCTCATCAGATCTCTATAACCATGCACGAATGGCATGATCGGGAATGAACAGCCACAGATGGAACGCTCGTGCTTTTCTAGCGCGGTCGAACATGGTTCTAGAGATGGCATGTGATGAAGAGAGGCGGTCAAGCACGTATCGAAAACTTCGATAAACTTTTACAGAATCACTTGGATTGCCACCTTCAACGCCCTATTAGGGATTCCATACGGTCCTGGAGCTTTGCTCTCCCCCAATCTTGAGGTCGCTCGCCAAAGCTCGTCTTCTATTATAGCAGGGATGTGAGCCCCTTCCTCTGATGAATCACGACCTGCAGGTAGCAGCTCATGTTGAAGAAACAGAACTGAGACAATATTTCGGAGCAGTGTCGGGCACTTTATTTGTTTTGCTTTTGGCCCTATTTTCTTCATCACCCCCCTATACGCAATCACACACGGGCTTACGTCTGTATCGTCACATAGTTGTCTAAAACAATTTTTCTTGCTTCTTCGAATAGCCAGCCTTAGTGATCTTCGAGGATTTGCAAAGGACCATAGAAGGTTCTCGTAAACGATACCTTGATTAACTCAGTAGCACTGATGTCGCACTGTCGAACAATGATTTAGATTAAACTGCCACAACCTCATATCGGGATTTGCTTTAGTGCTTCCCGATATAGTGGGCACTAATCTTGCTGCACGTAGCTTCCATCGAGGGATCGGCCGAACAAATAACCGCGCAATCACGGAGCAATTAGAAGTTCCTTCCGATGCCTCTAGGCGTCTGAAACTTTCCGCTAAGGTATGGCGAAATTTGGGAGCTGCTTCATTTTCTGTATTGCTCTGGACGGATCCAGACACCTCTACACTCGGAATTGTATTTTCCATCGTTTAAGATAGATTAACGGAGTTTGTGGTGTCAAAATATCGCTCTTTTTGCACTAATTAGGCTTCCGACCTGCCTCGCTTTAGTCATCACTTTTTCCAACCAACCAGAAAAAATACCGGCGTACAGAGGGCTGCGCTCGCAATACGAGTTTTTTTTAGATTTTGGATA
Organism: Microchrysa polita; assembly: GCA_949715475.1. NCBI lineage: Eukaryota > Metazoa > Arthropoda > Insecta > Diptera > Stratiomyidae > Microchrysa > Microchrysa polita. The sequence goes on from OX454417.1 coordinate 63,335,220, forward strand.
CATACAAAGTGAATAATTTTGCACATATATTTTATAGGTAATAAATAAAAATTATGCACAATATTAATGAAATGCTTCTTGTAAATCTATTTTTGGATTGGTCTAAATAAAGGCGTTCCAGAATGAAACGCTAACGCCTAACGTAGCACAAAGAGACCTACACTCAGTTAGTGTTTATGCTACCTGATTATATAGATGTCCTTGGGGACCTGGCCGGGCATCTACGCCATATTTGGCTTTAATCATATTGTACTCGTATTCGTGTCTTAGAATATCATTTGGAGAAGTCAACAGAGCTGAAGTAGTTCTATTCGACCATCATTGAATGACAGATTTAAAAAAAGAAGTCGAAGATCGAAGGGACTTTGGCGGTCACCTAAGGGTTAATGCTATTTACTATATGAAAGCTAAGGTACCAACTTTTACCAATCCCAAATCAAACGGCACCTCTAACCAGCTGAAGATTTTTGGGTATCACGTTACATACACAGCTCAGCAGGTGTTTCAAAATTGAAGAGCGTGCAAAGAAATCCTGCTCGAAGCTTTCTAGTTTCGAGTGCCACTAGACCTGCCACTAGATGGATCTAAAATTCCAGAACGGATTAGGAGATATATCCATACACTAACCATCAATGCACAATCGTACAGGATGTACGTTAAGCACGAAAGTCCCAACTAGTCAACTTTGAGCAGGATTCTCGAGGATCAAGTTTCATGTTTTGGTTAGGGACTTTCAATTAAATAATAAGAAACATTTCGAAAGTTTTCTTTTAAATGACAAAACTTACGTTGTTCGTGTCCCTGATGGTTTGGAGACATATGTACATACATTTTTTTCCAAAATTGGATTATTATTTGTTTTTTACCATTTAAAAAGTTTTCAATATATTCACCCTCAATATATTTAAACCCTTTGGGCTTCCTCCGCGTCACCCAAATTTAAATTCCATACCTTTTCGCTAAGATATTTTCAGTACTTTCTTAAGAAAAATATGCCTTAAGGCAAATATATCCTAAAAGCCTGCACATGTAATATTTCCAGTGTGTTCGTCGCTATTCGCTTCGGTACATTACATTTCTTTGAAACAAATTCCCATATTGATTTTTTTGTTTGAATTATCTCCCGAACGCTTTTTACATCATCATACATAATATGGTCCTGGACAAATGCTATTTCTATTTCTATACACTCTACACATACCACGTGTTGGTAACGCCTTTTCGATCACCACGCGCTCTTTTTCCATTTGAAATTTCTGACCGTTTCAAAAAGGCGAGTAGGAGCGCGTAAATGGGACAGGACCACGCGAGAACGCATTGTATTCTGCGTTCTTATCTTATATTACGTTTTCCAACACATTCGTGTATAGTACAACAAACTTAGTATTCTATTCCATTTTGGTAACATATATTTATTATCTCTCCATTCTTGGTCCGTGTTAAGGGAGTACGATACAATACTATAAGAGTATGTATAGGAGCCGTGGCGTAATGTGTATTTCCTTGAGCCGGGTAGTCGAGTCGTGTTCCTATTGTCTACACTACATGATAGTACATACTCGCTCTTCTTCTATTTCATGCAGCACACACGGAAAATTTACTGAGAGAGATTTATTTGAAAACATTTCGTGTTGGATTATGTTGTTGTCATATAGAAAATAGGAAATTTTGTACGTGATTCAATTTTATTTTTGTGCACTCGGGAATGTAAAAAAGATAGCAGCAAACAACAGCGCCCGGCCCGTCAGATTTACTATCTCGAAAAAAAAAGAAAACGAGGAAAAAAGGAAACTTAGTCTTTGTCGGTTTGTGGTATGTTCGGACTACAACACAATCCTTCGTCGGCTGGAAGATGCTTCTTTAAAGATGATGGGACGATGCAGAAGAGAAAAAGAGATTTGGCTTAGTGCCGTAATAATAACACTCTAAATATGTCATAGAGTCGTGAGTAGTCGCATTATTAGTGTTGGAGCGCCAAAAGTCTTTTTTGAGATTTCAGAAAATTGTGATTTATAGTGTGCCAGAGGACGACGACGTGGCTTTTTACTAAATAGTTTAGGGGGAAGAACACAATCGAGATATTACGTTTTTCCTTGGTGTGTTGTTGAATACGTAATAGAAAGTTTTTTACAAGAGATTATGACGCTCGATATTTTGTGGTCGATCTGATTATATCGGGCTAGAAGTCTGAGACACTCGCAAATAACGTGCTGCAGAATCTTAAGCACCTAGCGTAGGATCTGAAGTTCAGAGCTAGGCCTCTTCGGTACTCAGTTTTCAGTATCGGATACCGGTTTTCTTCAACACCCGGTACTACAGCCGGTGCATGCAGCGGCATTCGCAGTTTTTTTAACACCCGGTTTTTTTTAACTATGAGCCGGTTTTTTTTCAGCACCGGTTTTTTCACCATGACCCGGTTTTTTTTCCCAAGTACCGGTGCACCGGTGTTAGTGAAAAATAAACCGGGCCAAAAACCGGTGTACCGGTGCTGGAAAAAACCGGTGTACCATAGTTGAAAAAAAAAACGGTGCACTGGTGTTTGGAGAAAAACCGGCCCATGGTTGAATAAAACCCGAATCAAAAGCCGGTGCACCGGTGTTGGAAAAAAGACGGGCCCATGGCTGAAAAAAACCGTGCACCTGTGTTGGAAAAAACCGGGACCGCCCATTATTGAAAAAAGGGACAAAAAACCGGGACACCGGTTACGGCTCATAGTTGAAAAAAGTCAGATAAAAACCGGGATATCGGTACTTGAAATATTAGTACCGGTACTGATTAACCCTACGTAGGGCGCGGCTGATCTGATAGGCACTTGATTGGTTTTTTTCTATGCCAATCCCAACAGCGTGCCGAGCGAGACCCCTCTCTCCGACTAGTTTCCTGAGTTGGTGGTTCCGACTTTCCCAGTCAGTTTGTCTCCAGCTGTCAAGAAAGTGTGTCACACGTGTTTTGATCTAACAGGCTCACTGCGCCCAATAACGAATCGAATAAAGTTTTTTTCTTTTTGATAAGTGATTGAAGCACTTGAGTATTTTTTGACATCTGTGATTGTGCCATTTCTATCAGGTAGTATCAACTTGCAAGAATGGGTGTCATGTGTCTGTCTGGCTCATTGCGCCTCTATCCTAGAAAATATTTTTGTCTGCATTCTTCAGCCGTTACTTGAGTTATTGATTGGTGCAGGTCAAGAAAGATGAGCGTAAAAAAGTACAATTTGAATAACCCAAGTCACGTGGACGAAGTAATGGCCTAGCTGCTTAGTAAAGATGATGCAGATCCGGTGTGAGCTGCTTCATTGGCTTGGCTGGGGTATATAAATCTAATCGTTTGTTTCTGGACTAAGTATGGGGTAAACATGGTGACGGAATAGACAAGTTTGGCCTTGTCATGAATGTCAAACGATTCAAGTTTTTGCTTCGTTGCCTTCGTGTTGACGACAAAACTACCAGAAGCGAACGAAAAAATGTTGATCGCCTTGCATCCATTCGTGATGTGTTTGAAATGTTTGTCCAGAACTGTAAAAATCCGACACTCCCAGAGAAAACATTACCATTGATGGGATGTTACCTGGTTTCCGTGGACTGTGCTTCTTCCGACAGTACACTCCTTCAAAGCCAAACAAGTATGGCATTAAGATGTTTGCTCTTGTGGATTCCGGGATGTTTTGCACTCTCAACTTGGAGGTATACGTAGGTAAGCAGCCAGAAGGCCCATTCCAATTGAACAACAAACCAAGTGATGTGGTTATGCGTTTGGCAGAATCACTGTTCATCGTGGCAGATAACTAGTTCACCGATTTCGCTCTCGTCGATTCATTGAAACAAATAAAGATCTCATACGTGGGGACAGTACGGAAAAATAAGCGAACCCTGCCGGATGATTATATCAAGACAAAGGGGAGAGCGCAATACTCCAGCCTTTTTGGTTTAAACGATGGGAGAGTCCTGACATCCTACACGTGCCACGCAAAAGTAAATGTGTGATCTTTGTTTCTTCGATGCATGAAACCAAAACAATTGATGAAAGTACTGGAGAACAAAAAAAAACCAGAGCTGATCACATATATTACAATACTCACAAAAGTGGAGTGAATACTGCAGATCAACTGTGCGCCACATACAACGAAATACCCAGCGTTGGTCAATGATTATTTTCTATGCCATGTTGAACTTGGGAGTGATCAATTCCTTGGTTATTCACCTAGGGAATTAATTGGAATCAATGCCTAGAAGAGTTTTCCTCAAATCATTGTCACATGAATTGTGTACTGAACAGCTTCAGCGAAGAAGACAGCAGGCATGTGGACTTCACACCTCCTTGAAAATTTGTCTAAAGAGATTCCTCCCGGCTGATGATCAACCAACATCATCCCCACCCCCAGATGCTGTGATTGCACCGTGGAAACAGGTAAACGTCGGCTCTCCAACTACTCCTGCGTAAAATGCAACCAAGGAATATGCCTTTCTCATGCGAAGCGAAAAAAAAACTCTGCGCAACATGCTTTTCTGCCTGATCATGTGATAATTCAGCGGCTTTGATGGATGACGACTCCGACTGACTTCTGTCCCGTCACTGCCGGGCGAGGCCCGAGCAGGTGGTAACTCTATAGTACTGGCTCATATTACGCCACTCCCTTGCTCTTTCATATCAACTTTTGATTTCGAGTGTAGATTTTACAAAGTATTTTTTTTTAATTGGAAATAGAAATGTCACTTACCTTTAATCAGTCATCAACCTCTTTGATAGTTTTCTTCCATTGTTCACATTTAGTACAAAAATTTTCAATTTCATAATTAAAGCAAATCAAAGTAACTTACGACATGTGCCCAAATAGAAACATTATCCTTCGATGGCTGCGACACTCCTTCGCCAAAAAAAATAATTCAAATGTTTCAATTAAAATTCTATCATTGCCACTTCTATGAAATTTCCACAACAATTTACCTACCATGCTTTCTTTCATCGCATTTCTACAGCACAGTTGAAGCTCGAAATCTCGACAAAATCCATAGACACGGTCGTCAACTGCGAATTCATTTGACAGAAACAGACATTTAATTTTGCCCTCTTCTTTAGTGTAACAGAAATTCCGAAATATTCCTTGGGGTATTCTTTATAAAGTATTGACAGCAAACGTATGCGAGTACTCGAATATGACAACGTGAAAGCGTAAAAACATATGCATACTATAATGCGACCGTGAGGACTCTCTAATAACCAATTTGACACGCCAAATGAAACTTTTCCGCGTATAGAGCGCAAATAGCATAGTGTGTAAAATATTCACAGAAGAGTCGTCGTCAGCGCGAGGGGTTAATGTGACACAAGGAATAAGGCTCTTGTTACATTACTTCGCAAATTAACTTCAAGTTTATGGTTGTCTCTAAGTACGTAAGTCGTATTCTCTATTGTCATCACACGTATTCCGTATTCGAGTGTCACACGATATCCTTGCAAAATATGTACATATATATTCCTGACGTTCTCTATATATTTATGTGACATGAACGTGCGCTACATTCATACATAGTCGGCAAAATTACAACATAAAGGATGGCGAATCGCTTCTGTGCTTCCATACATTCCCGAGTGAAATTAGCCGAAACGAGAGGGTGCGAATCCGTGGAAATTATAAGGATTCCCTAAAGGAGAATAAGTTCTATTTGTTCTACGTACCATACATGTATGCGACGACGACCTATTCAGCGGTAAGAGATATCAAATTCTACAAAGTTTGAAGATGATTTCAGCTTTAAATTTTCGGCACAGCATTGTGTCTCTCGAACTCAAATATACTAATTGATTCCCTTTGAACGGTTCGTCGAAAATGAACCGCATTATCCTTTCATCCGACTAACTCCCAGATATAATTGCAGGGGCTTAAATCAAATATGAAATTTCAGAGTCAGATTCGTACATGTGAGAATATTCATCGTCGTCGAACAATCCCGTCCGGATGGTGCCAACAACGCCTTCCTATTATAGTAGATGCTACGAACTATGTTCAAGCATAATGTTGGTACGATGGTATAGCTTTGCCGATATTAGCAACTAATGCGGAAAGAGTGTCAGCATATTTAATTAAATTTCAAAGGAGACGAAGCAGGTATGTATGTATGTAGTCGAGTTGGTGACTCTTGCCGTATAATATAATGTATAAATCCTCCATGATATTGCCAAGGGAAGCAGAATTTTTGGCATTGGATGAAAGTCAAGTACTGGCAAATATTCGCATAGTATGACGACACTTATGGGTTGGGTGGCACTGTATTATTTCGTCGACTTCATCGGGTGTATACTCGTCATATGAAGCGAAAATATATGATGCTTGGAAATTTAATGTAACGCTCAGGAATATGTTTTCTTCCACGAAACATTAAGGCGTCAAGGGTGCGGTTGGTGCAGCGAACAGAAGATCCTGAGCACCACTCGTATTACGTGAGTATAGTAGTATTCGGTAGAAAAGTACCAGGTGAGACATTGATTATTTATTATATCAATTAGAAACGTGTGCTAATGTGATAAATCCTATACATACATATCCTTTTTTTGGATTCAAGACATGTTGGCCTCGTTTGTGATCCAATGAATTTTTAAGATTTATCCAGAGACTGCTACTAAGGTGTTGTTAAATTTCATGGATTATTTTATTATGAGTCTACGGAGTTCGGGGTAACATGTTTGGTTGGTTTTATTGTCGTCAGTAGACTTCTTGCAACAATGCTGATTAAGGTCAAAGATTGTGGCAGTCAATTTTAAATTCTCATTATCTTCGAAATCTCATTAGATTCGCGAAAACGCGAACTAATTAAAACCGCGAATGTTCACCTTCACGGGACTTAATTTTATGCAGTTTCAAAATATTTACCCCATAGTCCGGACCTCGAAAATCCGGGAGTTCTATAATTCGGGTTCTGCTAAAAGGCCAAATTTTCTTTAATGTTGAGAAGTATGAAAATTTTATAAATATTTTTCTACCGTGGTGCGCTTTGGAAACTGGTATTTCCGAAAATAAAAGTAATTACTTTCGTAGCGCAACCACCGTCTACCGTAGTCTTAATAGGTGCATGTCGAAAATTCGAATAATTCGATGGGGTCCGGTCCCAAGCAAGCCGGATTATCCGGGGTCTTCTGTATTTAGAACGCGCCAAGGCTTCTTGGCCAGAGCCCTGGATGTCGGACAAAACATGGCAGCCGATTATAGAGAGGAAACATATATAAGTGAATCAGGCTTTGCTACTAGATGACAAATGTCACAACTTTGAGTTCGAATATTGTTTGAAAACTTGAAAAGTTTGAGGAAGCTGAATGAAACGATGATTTAAAAATCTTATACGAGTAGAACCCATAGAGCAATGGGAATTGGCTGCGGTGAATAGGGGAACCCATTGTTGGACCAGGTATCTGTTGGAGACACATCTCCTGAGCTAATATGCAAGTTGTTTTACTGTTAGCGCATCGCAACGTACGCAATGTTTGTTTCATATTTACATATAGCACTTCGATTACCTATTGAAGAAGATCTTCTTTGAGCTTATTTTGAAGTTGAAAACATGTCTGCAGTTCACACTTCACACAATCTTTAGATAAAATCCTCCGAGCTCCATAATATTCCAGACATCTAACAAAATACATATGTCATCAATGGTTCAGATACGCTCTCTATGAACGATATATTTGATTTTATTGGCAAAGTCCCTTCTTAGTATTAAGGGGCGTCCTGAGCTGAGTTTGAGTCTTATTCTTGACATTTCTACATTATCGTAACGTGAAAGCTACCCACAGACTCTACTTTTACTTAAGGCATCATCCCCTTAAGCATTACTTATAAAAGCTCTTCCCTAACCTAAAAACGAAATTCGATTGACGCGCGATTCTCTCGAAAATTGACACCATGAAAATGGAAAAGTTGTTTCACTGAAGAAAAAAAAAACGCAAGAGGCGAACCGGTGCAGTAACAGCAATACAACTTCGCACACTAACTCAGGAGACCTGTGCCTGATGGATACCTCGCTTACTAATGCAGCCCAATTTTAGTGTTGGGTCCATTCTCGTACAGCACCATCAATGACTGTATAGCTCCTATTAACACCAAGTGAAAGATAGTGATTGAACGCTACTTATAAAAGGCAAAAACCAGCTGAGGCGTTGTGTTGTGAATGACAGTCGGCATGCGGAAAACTCTTCTCATTTTCAGCTGCCTAATACACGTATATCAACGATTCCCCGGCTGTACGTTTGATTTCAAGAAGGTTTTCGACAATGTGAACCAAGATTAAGGGCCGATTTGCGCAAGAAAGATGCCCCAAACAAAGTAGTGGCTATTATTAATGTAACTTAAGTCGTATGCAAAGATACACAAAATTACCGTACTCACCTACCGGAAACATTATATTATAACACTAATAAGGGAACAGTCGGCTGGAGACATTTAGAGTTAATGCTTTTTAGCTGCTCCTCTTCATTAAAATAGGAGTTCAAACTCTTAAGCTGCTGCTCCTCACTCAAATATGAGTCAATCTCTTCAGCTGCTTCTTTTTATTCAACTGGAAGTCCAAGGTCTTTAGCTTCTCCTGTTCGCAACCCAGCTGCTACTTTAAGCTTATACAACGAGTTCTTGATTCCCAGCTAACCTGCTGCTTCCCACAACTAGAGGAAAATCCGACAGTAAAGTTCATAACGGAGTTAAGCATCCTGTTTTCGATCCTAGTTTCTTTTATGATTCGATTTTATCCGCGGGACGCCGTGGAATTCTTATGATTAAGTTTCGACATTTAAGTAGGTGCTCTCGCATAAAATTATCAATCTGAGCTATATAGCTCTGGATCTCGAGAAAGAGTCGGGCTAAAGATAAAATGAAACGAGACCGAGGCTAATTTCGGGCGCGGCCGAAATTTGAATACCCTTCACTCTCCTCGGGCTAAAAGTTTTTTGGGGCAAACCTATGACTTGTATTTAATCCTTCCCCATTCTTTTCCTTCTGTTTTCGCATAATATTTGATATTGACAAATTCTGTGGCGTCGATAAAACAATATTTGTGTGTGGTTTGGTTGGAATAAGTGGTAAAATAAAAAAAAAAATCTCAGAAAACTTTATTGGGGGGATGCGGGAGCATGGCCCCATAGTACGATTCCATTTGTTTTACTTTTTTTTTGTTTTGATAAAGACGCATTGGGGTTTTTTTTTAAATTGGTGTAGAAAAAATGTTTCTTAGAAGATCCAAAATGGGGAGGTTGGGCTTGTATGGTAGCCCCATGACTCCATAGCCCGATTATTTATGGCATCAATTGAAGTGCACTTTTACGAGTTTTGGTTGAAAGTAGTGCACAAATGAAAAATTTGTTCGTAGAAGAACTCAATTTGGGGGCTGGGTTTGTATGACAGCCCCATGACCCCACAGTCTGATTCCATTTATTCTTACATATATTTTGTGTCATCAATAGAAACACATTTGTGTGAAATTTGGTTCAAATTGGTGCACAAATGAAAAAGTTTTTCTTAGAAGAACCTAATTTGGGAGGTTAGGTTTGTATGGCAGCCCCATGACCCCATGGTCCGATTTGATCCATTCTTACATATGTTTTGTGTTATCAATAGAAACACATTTGTGTGAAATTTCGTTGAAATTAGTAAACACATGAAAAAGTTTTTCTTAGAAAAACCAAATTGGGGGGGTTAGGTTTGTATGGCAGCCCCATGACCCCACGGTCCGATTTTAGCGATTCAAACATACAAACTGCCTGCAATAAAAAGAAGCATGTGTGCAAAATTTCAGCTCGATAGCTTTTAAACTGGCCGAGTAAAACGCGTAGCAACAGACGGACAGACGGACAGACGGACAGACGGACAGACAGACAGACGGACATCGCCCAATCGACTCAGCTCGTCATGCTGATCATATATATACATATTTTATATGGTCGGAGATGCTTCCTTCAATGCGTTACAAACTTCATGACAAAGTTAATATACCCTTTACTCTACGAGTGAAGGGTATAACAAGACTAAAGTGCTTAGTCTGACTGGAAATTTCTCTATTTAGACAGCATTGTTGCCGTTGATGGCAGTATCAAGAGCATTTCACGTTGTCTGAAATAAGTTAAGTACTTTCGGTGGGTTTCCCAAAATTTGGCAAACCATACTGTAAAAACCAAACCTACCTTATTCTGCTGCCTATTTGTCCTTGCTGTTGTATGGTAGCAGTACTTGAAAAGCGGCCACTACAGTTACCGAAAAGCAGCAAACTATCGTCAATTCCTATGTCTTCGTCGAAACTTACGATCTCAAATACCAATTGGCGATTGGTCATATATTTACGTACAATTCTGGTCGCGCTTTGAGACGCAAAGAGGCCGAAAAACACGCTATTTTCCACAAGGATGATATTTTTATACACACGGAGCTAGGAATTAATAATTGAGAGGACCGAGAAATACGTCTATTTGGTTAGTTGTATCCGTTGCTTAATTTCGTCGGTTTCGTTGGCGTCCTTTGAAAAGTTACAACCCAAATAGTTCAAGTTGTCGACATACCTACTCGATATTGAGCTCCCCCACTGTGATGCTTAAATCTACTGGCGTTCTTGCATCATAGCCTTTATTTTGGTTTCGCTGATAATGTAGTCCAACTTCTTTGGTGTACGCTACTAATTGTGTCGGCTTGATGAGTATCGTTCCGCTGCTGTCCATATTCATGGCTCGAATCGCATAGGCAGGTTAAACAGAGTCGGTGCCAGCCCATTGCCCTTCCTGAGTCCGGTGCCAGTTTCGAATAGATCAGTAAGCCTATTTTGAACTCTGACCTGTGAGACGGAATAAGTCATTGTCATCTTTGTCGGCCCTACTAGTTTTGGTGTACCAAATTGCAGCATTATATTGTACAGTGCACTACGGTCGATACTCTCGTACGCTTGTTTCAAGTCGGCAAAGACTTAGTACACGTTGATGTTGTACATATTCCCAGCACTTTTAAAGTAACAGCTTCACAGTAACGAGCTGATCGGTTGTTGATCGACCAGGTCTGAAACCGCCTTGATATTCGCCAATGATTTGTTGTCCCTTTTTGTGGATTGGGCAGATTATGCCTTTGCGCCAATCTTGGGGGAAAATCACGTCGTTGCATATTTTGCGGAGTAGCGCATGTTTATCGTTGGTCTACACTTGCACTTTACACAGTGCTTCAGCAGTTCTGATGGAATCTCGTCAACCCCGGACGCTTTATTACGTTGGAGCGATTGTATGGTGGTACTCATATCCTCTACTGTTGGGGGTTGAACTGGAGGGCCTGGTTCACCTGCTCAAGAGCTTCTTCCGTAGAGAAGGTTGATAGTATATTGAGGTGCTCCTCAAAATGTGAGGCCCATAGTTAGTTTATGCTGTCGATGTCCCTGATAATGTTACAATTCTTGTTCTTACATAAGCTTGTCCTGGGTTGATAACTACTTAACCCCCCCATTTAGGTTCTTCTGAAAAAAATTTTTTTATTTGTTTACCAATTTCAACCTTACTTTGCTCAAACGTGTTTCTATTGATGACACATAACATATGTAAAAATGGAGCAAATCCGACCACGGGGTCATGGGGCTGCCATACAAACTTAGCTCCCCAAATTAAGTTCTTCTGAGATAAACTTTTTTGTTTATGAACTAATCTGAACCAAACATCACAAAAATGTTCTTCTATTAATACTACAAAGCATATGTAAAAATGGGTGCGATCGGACTGTGGGATCATGGGGCTGCCATACGAACCCAATCAACCAATTGGGTTCTTTTAAGAAACATCCTTTTTGCACCTAATGCAGAAAACCTTGTATTCATATATCTTTATCGAAACAACCGGAAATGCAAAAATAAAAGAACACGTATTGTGGGACCATTCCCGTATGTTTGATTCACCCAAATTGGATCACTGGGTCATGGAGCTGCCATACAAACCAAGCCCCCCAATTATAGTTCTTCTAAGAAAATTTTTTTTATTTGTGTACCAATTTCAACCAAATTTCACACAAATGTGTTTCTAAAGATAACACAAAATATATGCTGGAATGGATCAAATCGGACCATGGGGTCATGGGGCTGCCATACAAACTTAACTCCCCAAATTAGGTTCTTCTCTGTTGATCGATCCACCAAATTTCGGCGTTTTAACTCCTTGTAAAAGTTTCTAAATTGGTTTGAAGAGCATTTATAATAGAAAAGGGGAAATAAGCTTTTAATCACTTAAATTTTGAGGAAAAATGTTGGGGTCTTGATTCACAGAAGATCTCTTTTTGATCCTTATAGACGGCAACTCTCAAAACAGAAATAAGCCGAAAAATGAAGTTTAAAAAACGCACAATTTCCACTAATTTCAGTAAGCTTTATTCAGAATGCATTTTGGCTTCCAACTATGTAGAATAAGCCATCATCAGCATTAATACTTGATGACGATGGGTATTTTGGCTCAGGTCAGGTTTTCAGTTGGACACTCCTGGATTAAGTGCCCGTTTTTGCTGGTTCTTGATTAATTCAGGATCAGTGCTCATCATTCAATTATACAAGCTAAATTGCGCCAAGCCTTCGACTCAGTCCAGTAAAAGAATTGAATTGTACCTTGACGCAGTTTCAAACGAAACATATTTACGGTAGCCAATGTTTTTTCTCGTCATTCGGCAAAATTTGGAATGTAAACTTCATATGGGCACCAAATTTCATTTTAAATCAAAAGAACGTTTAAGAATGAACGTGGTAGTTTAATTCAAATTGATTTACGAGTGGTTTGATGGTATTCTAATGGACAGGAAAGAGCAGATGAGCTAGCTTGTCAGACAACGTTCGACATTGCACCTTTTTTCACATTCACTTTGAAAGCTCAAGCATTGTCTGAGGTACTGAAGGGAGCATCTGGTTTTGCGACAACAAAAATAACTGGGATGCCCGTTCAATCATTCGGAAACAAAGCTTCTGTGCAGAGCAGTGTCATTAGGTGTGTTTTTTTGGTTATCCCGTGCAGGTTTGGGTAACGAAACTCCATATAAAAAAAATGACAGCTGACGCATCTGTCATTTTTTTTATATGGAGTTTCGTTACCCAAACCTGCACGGGATAACCAAAAAAACACACCTAATATTAATTACGAGATTTCTAAGCAATTGGTTTTGTTTCAAATCTGTTCGCAAACCGTGCGTGTCTGTAGTATTATGATATCCAAGATTTATTATTATTATTATTATTTATTGCGAGATTTCTATTTCCACCATCTTTTAAATACATATTTTGTTTTAATTTTTAACACTTCACTATTTTCGCGAGCAATAGGTAATTTATTTTGGACTTTCGCACATTTATTGCTTAATTTGTTCATTAAAACCAATATTTTTAAATTTGTTACACTGAACCTAAAAACGTTACAATTTTATGATATAAATGTTACACTTAGAAATCTGAAAACGGCAACCCTGGTCGGAGAGCAAAGAAATGAATTGCTTTTTAATAAGAAGTAATGATGCTACAGTAGCGCCGGAAAGAATTATTATTATATTAATGAAACCACCTAGAATAGTCTTCAATATGAGACTAACCTTTAAGGATTAGATGTGTCAAACGTTTTTGTGTCATTGTGGAATGTAGCCATGTTTAAAGACGTCGTAAAGTACGACCTTTATGATGCTGGAACCGGTTTTTTAAACACCAATTGAGAATGTTCGCATTTTCATATTAATATTTTATAATAGTTCTATGATATCAGTGCAAGTGTGCGCTCTGTAGCTCACTTGGTTGAGTTGCAATGCTAGTAATCTAGAGGTCCGGAGATCGAATCTCGGTGTGGTAAAAAATTTCCGTTCATCTTATTTTAAAATAAAAAAAAAAAAAAGAGCAGCATTCTATAGGGTGGAGTAGAGTTCTTTTTTAATCCGAAAAATAAATTTAGAAACTCCCAATTACGATTTTTGAAAAACACCAACCGGAAAACAATTATGTAATGATTTTTTCGAATAATCAAATATTTCCCTTGTGAGGTAATTATTATACACCGATATTTTGAAATAAAATAGACACCAGTCGAGGGCGGACTCCATGGAACACCGGATTTGGGTTTTATTAACACCACTTTTGTTACAGTGTAGCCTTATTATTTTGCTGTGCTCGATATACTTCGAAAGTGATCAGTAATTTCGGCGCAACATGTAGGTGAAGCTACTGGCATATTCAACAATATCGAAATCGAGCATAGAAGCCCAATCTTACTGTAAAGCTCTCTACCATCGGCACAGTTTTCTGACAAGGAGAATGAAAAACTTCCTGGTTTTCGTTGATCAACGGTCAATAGTTTCACTATCGTTGGCCTTGTCGTTCATTTGAGGTACTCTTGTTAATGAAGAAGAGACGAACATGAATTTATCATGTACATACTCGTAGTATACATGCAGTAGATGCACGTATGTATCTTTCTACGAACCAGATATTCCATCATGGAAAAAAATATCTATTAGAACAGGGGTGTCAAACTCAAAACCTGGCGGGGCCAAATATCACTTTCTTCCGGATTGAGCGGGCCGCAGCATAAAAATTTCGAAAACCTTGATGGAAAAAATTACATCATATTACTTTTTAAAAATGAATATAAATCTCAGTCACTAACAACCTCGGGACATGGAAAAACTAGGCTACCTATAAAAAAAGACTGGAAATATTTTGAAAATGTTCTTCAAACCATTTTACACTCCTTGCAAAATATCAAAACAACAAGATTTTGTAAATTAATCAGCAACTACTCTCTGAGAATTTATTTCGGACAGCTAATCAAAACACTATAGCATACACAAATTTCGGATATTAAGGTGGCTAAAAACAGACAAACATTTATTGTTATGTTTTGGATAAAATGTTTCCTATGGTAAAGCTGAACAGGCTGCACCAATTCACCTCAAATAGAGAAAAAGATTTCAAATTTGGCTTCTTCACGAGTTATAGTATATTTCTTAGACTTTAGTTCAACACAAATATTTAATTTTAGCGCTTTTGTGCCGATACATTGTGGATCTTCGACTTGGTCGCGGGCCGCACAAAACTACGCGATGCGCCCGCGGTCCGCGATTTTGACATGTCTGCACAAGAATAATAAATTGAATATGTGCATTGTATATAATAAAAATATAAAATAAATTAATCTTAATTTTTAATATACTGTAATATATGTAGTTGCCTTTAGCCAAAATATTGAGAAGCAGTTGCCCCCGCTGCCCCCCTGTTCCGGCGCCATTGTCGCCAAAAAAATGAGACGCTAACGACGCTCCCGCCAGAAAAATGGTTTTGTAGTTGACAACATCCTTCCAGGCAACATTCCGAAAAAAAATATTTAGCTCATTAACCTTTAGTGCATATAGGCGATCAGACTATTCGATCAGATTTAATAACGGGAAATATATATGAAAAAAACTGCATTTTCTTTCTTTGACAGATTTAAGCAAGCAACCCAGTTTCAGGCTGCAGTGGCAGAAAAACTTGCCCACACAGCCTCTCCACGTAATTTTTCTATATCTAGCAACCATATATGAATTCATATATTTATTGACATATCATCATACAAACACTTTGAAATTAAAGTGTCTCACTCACTGAATTCCTGATAATCTCCACTTGATGTAATTCAAAAATGAGCGTATGAGTATTTCACGGTAAAACCTTTTATCCCTTTCCATTTTCTTCACAATATTGTAACATGTGCGAAAAAGCTTAAGAGCGACAATCCCCTCAAAGAATTCGAATCCAATAATAAGTTTCACCTTCTTTTCTCAAAAACGTTCATTATACCTACATATCAGTCAGTAAATGTAAGTAATGTATGAATGTATGCTTAAATCAGTACATACACTCAAACTTAAATACATACACAACAAGTAGGTTGTCGGTACCCAGCATACCACACAAACCGCAGACGAATCACCAACCAACCACTTTAGCGAACAAAACATTCACTGGTGAATTCGCTATCGAACTGTTGGTAAATTACCGGTCGCTCATTTTTTACATTCGCGACGAATCGTTTCCTCGAATTACCAGTAGATCGAGAATCATTCACCTATAGCGAATATATAAACGCTCTATTTATTCACTAGAGGTGAACATTTCCCGATTCGGTAGTGACCTGAGGTGCAGTATTCGTCGCGAATGTAAAAAATGAGCGACAGATGTATTACTAGTGAGCCGTTAGGGAGTTCGCTAGAGAAGATAAAAGTGAATTGCTAGTTACTCTTACACGATTCATTTCAAATAATTATATATTTGCAATAGGTAAATACTTCTTGGATTCTGGTCATCTGAAAAATTCGTTGCCCTGCGAATGCGTCTTTGCTTATGTTTCAAAAAAATGGGTTCCTGGATAATTAATAATGGGATTAATAATACTTAAAAGTAAAAAAATCGGGGCACAAAATTTAGATACAGCGGAACAGCGGAGGCGATTAACAATGATACTGATATACAACTCATAATTTTTTAATGGCAAAATACTTTATTATTTTAAACATTTCAAAATTTATTTGTAAATTTATAATATAAATTTAAATTCATTGTAAACTTTTAATTATGCACTTTAACACTTTCACTACTCTATTTGAAAATGGCAACTGACCACACGATCGATGCAGAGACTTTTAGGAGCCAGACAACAAATTCACCTCAAGCGAATGAAATATCCCCCTTTGGCGAACACTGCTGCGAAATAATGTCACGTTATTTGAGCAAACGACTATATCTTCGCGTACCTTCAGCCTTAGCGAATTTTTAGCGAAGTATAATGAATTGAAAATAATAAAAAAAAGCGCATGTAGAATTCTTCGCTTACTATCCTTTTGGGTGATTTACTAGCGAATCAGATAACACAAATCTTCGATTTTCTTCATCAAAAGTGAAAGAACAAGTTTCGCTATCATTCATCTTGTGGTGAACCTTCGCTATGTGGTATGGTGGGTAGTACATGAACTTCATTTAAAATTACGAAATAAAATGCTGTGGTTAATTTCAAATGTTCCATCCATACATTACGAAAATATCATCATGTAATTGGGGAATCTGCTGCTATATAGGAAATTTCTATGGGATTTCGTCAAGGCATACGATTTTCACTTTCACACCCCCTTCACACCTCCATCGCGCGGTGGAGCATTTTTTTGGCTGCCGCGTAGCGTCGTCGTTGCCTGAGAGGTCCTTTTACCATAATAATCGAGGCATCATGGCTCGATACACATGGATAAATTTAAAAGCAAAGCATAAAACAAACATACATATATAAAATATGGAAAATTGAGATTTTTCTTCCAAGCAACATCCATAAAGAGCTAAAAAGGAAAAATGAAAAACCCTGCGACTAAGGTAAGGTACACTGAACTGCGAGCTAATGCCTATACCCTGACATATTTCGGGGAGGGATCCGTTGAAAAAGGTAATATGTACAAAAGCACGTTCCCGAACTTGTGATGTTAAATTACTTTTCTTGTGCCTTGCCTCCGGCTTTCAAGTACACTATATACCCAGCATACCACACAAACCGCAGACGAATCACCAACCAACCACTTTAGCGAACAAAACATTCACTGGTGAATTCGCTATCGAACTGTTGGTAAATTACCGGTCGCTCATTTTTTACATTCGCGACGAATCGTTTCCTCGAATTACCAGTAGATCGAGAATCATTCACCTATAGCGAATATATAAACGCTCTATTTATTCACTAGAGGTGAACATTTCCCGATTCGGTAGTGACCTGAGGTGCAGTATTCGTCGCGAATGTAAAAAATGAGCGACAGATGTATTACTAGTGAGCCGTTAGGGAGTTCGCTAGAGAAGATAAAAGTGAATTGCTAGTTACTCTTACACGATTCATTTCAAATAATTATATATTTGCAATAGGTAAATACTTCTTGGATTCTGGTCATCTGAAAAATTCGTTGCCCTGCGAATGCGTCTTTGCTTATGTTTCAAAAAAATGGGTTCCTGGATAATTAATAATGGGATTAATAATACTTAAAAGTAAAAAAATCGGGGCACAAAATTTAGATACAGCGGAACAGCGGAGGCGATTAACAATGATACTGATATACAACTCATAATTTTTTAATGGCAAAATACTTTATTATTTTAAACATTTCAAAATTTATTTGTAAATTTATAATATAAATTTAAATTCATTGTAAACTTTTAATTATGCACTTTAACACTTTCACTACTCTATTTGAAAATGGCAACTGACCACACGATCGATGCAGAGACTTTTAGGAGCCAGACAACAAATTCACCTCAAGCGAATGAAATATCCCCCTTTGGCGAACACTGCTGCGAAATAATGTCACGTTATTTGAGCAAACGACTATATCTTCGCGTACCTTCAGCCTTAGCGAATTTTTAGCGAAGTATAATGAATTGAAAATAATAAAAAAAAGCGCATGTAGAATTCTTCGCTTACTATCCTTTTGGGTGATTTACTAGCGAATCAGATAACACAAATCTTCGATTTTCTTCATCAAAAGTGAAAGAACAAGTTTCGCTATCATTCATCTTGTGGTGAACCTTCGCTATGTGGTATGGTGGGTACCCAGCAAACCACATAGCGAAGGTTCACCACAATATGAATGTTAGTGAAACTTTTTCTTTCGCTTTTGGTGAAGATAATCGAGGACTTGTGGTATCTTCATTCGGACGAACGTATATGATTTGCCAGTAAATCACCCAAAAGGATAGTAAGCGAAGAACTCTGCATTCGCTCTTTTTTATTATTTTCACTTCTCTATACTTCGCTAAAAAATCGCTAAGACTGAAGGTACGCGAAGATATAGTTGTTTGCTCAAATAACGGGCCATTTTTTCGAAGCAGTGTTCACCAAAGGAATATATTCCATTCACTTGAGGTGAATTTGGCATCTGGTGTCTAAAAGTCTATGCATGATTCGTTTGTTCAGTTGCGATTTTCTTACAGAGCCGTTAAGCGCAAATTAGAAAATTGGAAAAGTGTAAAAGTGTTCATTACTAAAAAGTGATTATATGTACATGTAAAAAAGCGATTCTTTGTAATCTATTTTTAAATTAAGTTGAATAATGAATTTCTTTAGTTTACAATGAATTTTAATTTATATAATAAATTTATTTTTCTATTAAAAAATTGTGAGTTTTATTTCACTATTGTTGTTCATTTTCTCAACGTTTCGCTGATTTTGTTTGCCGATGCTTTTACTTTTCAGTGTTATTTTGACATTTATAGATAATATGTATTATTATATAGCATATTATGATTATATATAATTTAGGAAGCAACCCCTATTTAGAAACAGTATAGCAAAGACGCATCGTACCATTCAAATAACTAAGAGGATTTACCTATATCAAAATATTATTTAAAATGAATCATGTAAGAGTAAGTGGCATTTCTCTTTAATCTTCTCTGGCGAATTCGATTATAATTCACTAGTGATACATTTGTCGCTCAGTTTTTACGTTCGCGACGAATACTGCACCTCAGGTCACTACCGAATCGAGAAATGTTCACCTCTAGTGAATATATAGAGCGTTTATATATTCGCTATAGGTGAATGATTCTCGATCTACTGGTAATTCGAGGAAACGATTCGTCGCGAATGTAAAAAATGAGCGACCGGTAATTTACCAACAGTTCGTTAGCGAATTCACCAGTGAATGTTTTGTTCGCTAAAGTGGTTGGTTGGTGACTCGTCTGCGGTTTGTGTGGTATGCTGGGTACGTACATGGCAAAAGTTATATGTGTGTGCGTGTAGCAGTCTCTTTTTTGTTGCTGTAATATTTCCGAGAATTTATTACATTGCTCATGTTTTCTGATCTGTTGTATCGTTTTCGCAGCCTCCGTTGTTAATATACCACGAAAAATAATAATTACACGTCCCACCTTATGTCTTGACTCCTATACCGTTTCAAAAATCCCCAAAAGACTCAGGGATGAGTGTATCTTGAAATTTTAATGAATCAACTTGAAATTTTATGGGATAGAAAATGGTATGCTTTGTCATTATATCATTGCATTACTTTTTCCAAACGCATCCTATTCTGTTTATAAAATAAAAGCATATCCTTGCGTTTCACTATTTTTCTACAAATGGAAAAATTCCAAGAAATGTGCATTTATTTCGCAAAAAAAACTATTTCCATAGAAACGAAAACCTTCATATGTATTATAAATTACCCATTATCCTAGTTGTGCTTTTCAACACAGCGCATTTTTTCAACATTTTACAAAACATACCTGTTTCTCCTAACTTTTTCTTGATTTCAATGCAATAGAAAAGATGAGCACAGAGCACATTCGCATTCGTCGTTTTTTTCAACATCGTATGAAAAGCACAAAACATAAATAAAATTTATTGTACACCGCCTTTTGCAATTTTAATAAGATGTCGAGGAGTAGGGGGCAAAAAAGAAAAGGTTATGGTTCAGTTCAGTGAAAGAAAGTAGGACATCGACAACGACAGCAATACAGGCACCAACAACAACTACTCGTATATTTATTCGAGCACTACGTTATACATACATTTTCTCTATACATACAATACACCAGCCGACGACTCTCTACAACTTGCAGCTAATAATCAAATTTTTTATGGTATTTTATTTATATTTTTCTGAACAGTTCCAATTTACAAAATGGAAGCCCTAACTGGCGAGACAATTTATCTTCCCTGTAATGTGAGCACCCACGAGCACGGCGATGATATTGTCTTGATACTTTGGTACCGGGAGGACAAAGGAACGGCGCCAATTTATAGGTGAGTTGAAAATATATTTTTTTTTGCATATTTTTGCCCTATTTTTTCCTTTTGTACGTAAGTTTATCGTAGACATTGTACTTTATGTTTTGGGAGTATTTATTCGAGTGCAAGGTTACCTATTGTGCAGTGAAACGACGTTTTTTAGGGTTATCATGTATTTGATTAGAGAGTTATTGGATAATAAATTGATGGAGTGAAAGACACACTGTTGACAGCTGCCCAGGCCATGGCACAAGGAGCATGTAGGATAAGGTGACCAGATGCCTGAATGGTCAATGCTGTACATTCTCGAAAACTACACTATTGGTGAGATTCCACCATGGGAGCATTTCGAAAAATTGTCGCCAGCATTTTCCAAATGTTTAATAATAACTAAAGTCACTCCGGTGACTCAGTGGCGTATTTACAGGGGGAGGGGGCACGTGCCCCAACTGTGAGCACATTAAACTTTTTTCACACCATACTAAAAATTGCAGTACCAAATGTTCCCTTTTTATTTTGAGCGTTTCTATTACTAAACTTTGTAAATCTTTTTCGAAACATTATTATCACATCATCTTCTCAATTCGCCAGATCTGCTCGTTGATGAACCCTTTCAGTTTTTCGAACGGGTTGAGTTTATTTTCATAGACGCGTGGTTTCAAGAACAAGAACTCTCAGAGAATAAGTACAAGCTATGATTATATCGAGGCAACGAGGTGGTCATGAAACGTTGCCCAATCTCGACATGTATCTGTTCGGAAACAAGGACTGCTATTGAAAGTCTCGTCATGTGTGAAATGACCCCATCTTATATTGATATAAGTTGAGGAGATTTTGTTGTGGTATCGATGTTTTGGAAGCCGCTGAATTGATAAATATTTGAAACAATCGGTCTGATTTTTCGATCGGGCTTGTGTATTTTAATTTGGCCGTAAATTCGTGTTGGGCAGCTGGAAAGGTTTTTAAACCAGATGCTTCTCTTTCTGTTAAAATGCTAAAAATTAAAGTGTTTCGGTGGGAAAGCAATTTTTGGATAAATTTTCGAATTCCTCCGGTTCGGTGTCTGCGGTGCCCTGCCGTCAGATTATATACTAGACCTAAAAACATTCCGTGTAATTTCGATTTATTGATAGTTACATTTGGCGCTCTAGCTCCTGAAGTAATTTAATTGGAGCCATGGTAATTGGGATAACTCCTAACAATATATAGCTGTACCACACGGACACTCAAGCTGCCCGACAAAGCATTCTCCTATATCCCCTATTAACATTTAAAAAAAAGACATGCCTGTAACTTATCGCCGAATCACAGCAGGCGGGAAAAATTTTGGTAAACGTTAAGGCTAAGTCCCATTAGACCCTCCACCAAATATTACTTCGATCTAATTAAAACAAAGGGCACCTTCCATACAAAATGACCCGAAAATTGCCTACGAGCAAAACTTTAATTTTGGTTGACTTGTTCGCTTATTTCTTAATAAACTAGTGGAATTGAATTTGAATAATTTTTATGGGAGGTACCCTTTGTTTTAATTCGATCGAAGTAATATTTGGTGGAGGGTCTAATGGGACTTAGCCTTAACGTTTACCAAAATTTTTCCCGCCTGCTGTGATTCGGCGATAAGTTACAGGCATGTCTTTTTTTTAATGTTAGTAGGGGATATAGGGAAATGCTTTGACGGGGCAGCCTGAGTCTCCGTGTGGTACATCTATATATTGTTAGAAATAGTTATCCCAATTACCATGGCTCCAATTAAATTACTTCAGGAGCTAGAGCGCCAAATGTAACTATCAAAAAATCAAAATTACACCGAATGTTTATAGGTCTAGTATATAATCTGCCAAGAGAAGGTATATGATATAATATATCATTAGAAAGGAAATTTTTTGTAGTTTAAATCGTTCTCAGAACATTTTGCTGTAAATATTATAGTTAACAAGATATTGGCGAAAAATCATAATTTCACCCCTTTGCCACCCCCTTCCCCGCAAATGCGACGCGCAAAAAAGTCTAACTTTTTACTGCGTTATGCGGTCAGGCCACAGAACAATTTGGCATCAAAAGTCAGGTTTTTTTTTTGATGTTTGGGTCTAGAGCTAAAGTCACTATACTATTATATAAAATTTTTTTTTTTTAAAGTGCATTGCCAAAAACTCGCTTTCGTACTAAACGACTCTCTGGGATAGACTGATCTAAAACTTGGTAGCTCTAGGCGGCCGCCCACACATGGATTCTCCCATGGATTCTGGGTGGCCCAGTGTCCCTAGGTAGTAAAACCAAGCACATATTTTCGGAGTTTTCTATTACTACTTTATTTTCTTCCTACTTAAAATTAGCCGCGAAGCAACTGTTATGTAGTCAGAATTTGGATTCAGGTGGACACCTCCACACTCGGGATATTAGAAATGATACATTAGCTACAATTTTCAGTAACATGTTTCTGTCTTGTGAAAATGTTTAATTCACAATTTGCAAGTTTAAATTTTTGAAATGTAATTTTCCTTCAGAAACAAAAATCGGAAAACTCCACTGCCAAAAAATCATTCCACATGGCACTAATGAAAAATTTTAGTTTTCGAGGTTAGGTTATTCGTTTATGACTTCTAAAACGACCAGAAATTACAAAAATTTCCGAAAGTGGAAAGGTATTTACAAAACATTCTGAACACATTCTGAAGAAAATGTATACAGTCGATGTAATGCATGCTGAATTTCAATGCTTTTTTAAACAATTTCTGGAAGAGTCCGAACCCCATCTGGCCCCATTCCTTGGAAGCACCATATTGCCAAGCAAACAAAATAACATCGGGCATTCGCGTGAAAATATTACATTTTTTCTTACATACTACAGCACAGCTAACGTTTTGCCTAGCATGTGTATACGACTAACACTACTATCAAATTTAACCAGTGGTGGAGGCGGCTATTTGGTTACTGCCCAGGGGCGCCATAGAGGCTAAATCCGGGTCTGGTTGTTCCGCAATTGTCGTAAGTCTAGCTTGTCATGACGCGAACGATTATATGCCAACTGTTAAGTCACTGACTCAATATAATTCGGATTTGCGCGTTCGCCTCACAAACCGGATAGCGTACGTCCGTAATATTGTTGACAATGTCCGCTAGCTGCATGGGCGTAGCCTGGATCTCGGTCAGGGTGAGGGGCAAGCCCGAAATTTTTCAACATCAAGATTTTCTGAGGAGTTGAAATCGTTGGTCGCGAAAATATTGTTAGGCAAAATTCAGAGTAGTCTGGCTGTGTAATGGTTAGTGCGCATACCTTCGGTGCATTGGGTCATGGGTTCGAGACTCACCGTGAACGAATTCAGTTTATGGTGTTTTTTTGTTTATGACGAACTATGATCTCACTCTTCGTGCTCCGTGGCCGTGATCGTTCGGTCGCCACTCTGTGAAATAGACACTCATAGAGAAACGAGTTTCCAAACTCGGCACGACTCGTCGCAAGTTTATTATTCAGAAGAAGATGATAAGAAATATTCTTATCGTAGAATAATAAACTAACAATGCGACTAGGAAGTGGTATGGCTGACAACCGTCTCACACTCCGAATTCAGTTGTCTTTGTAACGTTGATGACTACACACAGTAGTCATCAACGCACCATGCTCCACTAGGAGTTACGATAATGAAGAGAGATGATCTCACTCGGATGAAGTTCCCATTTATGGGGCACAAAGGTCTGGCCAGACCTTTGGCACTATATTTTGGTCACAAAGGTATAGAAGATGAAATAGCAGCGACTTCATATTTCGTGATATCCTAGAATAATATGTTTAGAAGCATTTTCTAAAAATTTAAATAAATCCGTTGAAGTTTTGAGTATGTTTTGATGATTTTCAATTTATAGTGCTTTTTTATACCCAATAGGTCTGGCCAGACCTATAGTTTTTCGCCCCATTTTCGTCTTGAGGTAAAAAGTGAAAATATTAAATTCTCTTAAAATTCTCCTATTTATGATGTAATGATGTTATTAAAATTCAATTCGTACGATAAATGATAAAATTTTCTGAGATTTTGCTTTAGAAAGCCGTGAAGTTCGGAGATTGGGTACGCCTAATTTTATCCCGTCTAATAACATCGCCTAATCAACTGAGATAGGAAATTCAAACGAGTTTTATTTCCTTTGTAATAGTAAGAACTAGAGTTGTTTTCCACAATTTTGCAAGCCAGATTGTAAAAACGAAACCTGTTATAAGGGAGCAGTACATGGAAAGCTGTAATAACAGAAAAGCGACAAACAATTGTCAAGACATAAAATCTTAGCTAAGCTAGCGAAATCGCAATCGAAAGTGATAGTGGATCATTCATTACGTACCTACATTACTGGTCGATGCATGCAAACAGGCCGAAAAAATTTCACGGTAGATCTCTGAATGAATAGTGTTCGACTGAAATACTTATTATGCAGCGTTCCCATCTACATAGATGTGACTACTTGCACTAATTTGACGCATATCTCGATAACTGTAATGTCCCCCGAAAAGTCATTTGTGACGAATCTATAGCTTATTATTGCTTTTTTATTTAATTATCCTGCTTTTAACAATGATATAAAATGTCTATCCGCTCGTATGCTACAATCCTAAAACAGAATATTAAATTAGCGAATTTTTATTATAAATAAAATGGAAATAAAATCCAATTTCCCATCGAACTTTCAATGATTACTGTATAAGCATAATTCCGTTGTATATTTCATTTAATATTTTGCCCGGAAAACCATTTATTTTGAAATATTCATTAGTTGCTTTGGCTAAACTCCTGGCTTTACTCTCTCTCTCTCTCGCCCAATGCAGAGCACAATGCGGCCATTTAACCTCAATTGAATCAATGGAATAAAAATATATTTTTGCATGTTTTTGATTATTCAATGTTTGTTTGTCGGTTGTGAGCGCTGAACGCTGAACACAAAATATATATTCTAATTTATGGGCACATGTTTGTTGTAAAAATGCTTTTCCGATATTTACATATGCACATTTTTATCAGAGGTTTTTGTTTTAGTTACTGGGATATTTATATTGCATAAACAACTAGAGAGAAAGGGGATATTATTGCGGAGTACTACATATAAATTTTGTATTTTATTGCACTGTAGACGAGGAAGCTACTCAATGATATTGACTTTCGGGTAGTATGTACATACATATTTATGTAGTCTAGATCTAGAAGAAAGGTATGCTAATATCGTTACGTTATATGGGAAAGGATTAGATTGTATCAGTTATTACTTAACTTTTATATAGAATAACCGCGGGCCATCGTTAGAATTCGTAATTTATAGGGCACTTCATTCAGTTAAGTGAATTGCTAATCTTCTTCTATAACGGGTGGGCCAATTACAAGTTCGTTTTTAAAAATGCAATAAAATGAACAAAATTTATTTTTTTCTATGTCTTATGGCTTTATTAGAAAGTAAAGCGTCGCAGTAGCGCATTCTGTCACACCAATTTTCCAAGACCTTGTTGATGGTTTCGGGCGCTGTAGCTCACGGATTGCTTGGATGATATTGGCCTTAAGTGTTTGAATCGTTTCTGGATTGTTTGCATAACATCGGTCCTTCACGGTTCCCCACAAACAAAAAGTCAAATCGCAGCTCCGAAGCGGCCAATTGACATCGCCAAGACGGCTCATAACACGATTTGGGAATATGGTGCGTAAAAGATCGATTGTGGCATGGGCTGTGTGGCATGAACCAGAGGTCGTCCAAATCCATGTCTTCAATTTCAGTAAAAAAAAGGTCGGATAACATGGCTCTGGGCTAGACAGCACTCACTTTGAAAATAAGTTTTCAATATTTCCCAACGTTGTTCAACCGTAAAGCGACTCATTCCCTTGCGTGGAGGTATGATACTGACTTTCTATCAAGATTTCGAGCGAAAAACAGCTGTCAGTGTCAAACTAACTAATGATTTAAAAACGAAATTGTAATTGGCCCACCACATACAGGGTGTCTCACGATTCATGGCACATACAATTGTGGATGATAGTACAACTCATTTTGGGTACAATTAATGTTCTACATGAGTCGTTATAAAGTTTTAGCATTTTTTGTAAATAGTGTCAAAAAGCTCAACTTTCCGAGCAAAATCACTATTTGCCACAGTCCCAAATATTCAGTCCAAGATTTGACTTCACTTTCTGAACTGCACAAAATTCTACATAAAATAACACTTTTCCCAATTGGGAAAGTTTAGTTTAAAAAGCTTCCCAGATATTACAATCCAAACTTTAAAGAAATTCAAAAATGGATTTTTCATTGAAAATTGTAACGCCAAAATGTATTTTTAATGTCAAATTTATGGTGTTTAATGTCACTTCAAAGGAAGAAAGTCAGTAATGCCCTCCATTTTTAGGGTTTTTTAGTTTTTTTTTTTTTTCAAAAAACCCTTATGAAATCAATTTTTCAGTTTTGAGTAACGGTCAAAAAGTTATTGGCGTTTAAAGTTAAACTTCCTTTTCGACCTCTGTTTTTCTAAACCGTTATAGGGATCGATATGAAACTTTTCACAAAGATTGGTCAATATGGCCTTATATACCCTAAATATTAAGACTGTTGACTTTTGCTAAGGAAAAGTAAATAACAGTAAATTTGTAAAATTTCGATTTGTTCGTGTGTAGCCCCTCTTAGGTTTCCAAATATGAAAATTCTGCTAAGCGTTTTTCGAGAATTACATAGGGAATATGTCTACGAATTTTCATTCGAATAACTGTATCTAAACCGGAAATATAGAAATATAGTAAGTATTTAGAAAGGGTCTCTTAAGCATTTCTTCAATGCATATCTTTTAACTTGATGAAATGACCATGAAATTTGGTGGAAATGCATAGAATGGTAATAGTGTTTATCACAAATATTTTTGAAGTTTGTAGGACCAAGTTAGCAGGGTGTTCCTGAATAGCTGCAAAAGTATACTTGTTCAATACTCATAGGAAAGCTTGCGTTAGCTCTTATGTCAGGGGACGCAATGAAATCATTTCATATAAGTTGCTTTTCATCATCATCATCAATGTGGCACGATAGCGCGACGTCGGGCCTTGGCCGCCTGAATCGTTTTGTGAAAAAAATTTGTCGCGGTTACGTGACCTTGTCCTCCTGTTTCGGAAGCCCAGCAGCTGGTGGGCGTCTTCACCAACGGAGTTCTCCCAGCGAGCTCTCGGTCGTCCACGCAACCTCGCTCCGTCAATTCCTTGTGCGATCATCACTTTCTATGACATGCGATTATCGTCCATCCGTTGTACATGCCCCGCCCATTGCAAACGTTGAAGCTTCACGATTTTTGGATTGGTGGAACAGAATGAAAGGCGCTAGCCGTTTATTTACACCAATCCAAAAATAGATTTACAGGAAGCATTTCATTAATATTGTGCACAATTCAGTGGCTTCTTATTGAGCTGCAAAGCAAGTCTCTGCTCTTTCTATATTGACAATATTTTTATTTCTGTAAAACTAATAGGTATAAGACAAACAAAATGTACGCTTTTAAAATAATATCAATTACAAAATTTAACCTTCGGGCGGGCGCAATGCATCTGACAGATTAAGTGACCAGTTTTTGTTGGGCCAATCAGCGATATGAGAAGGGAGAGATCTGAAACTCACAGTAGCTTAATCTTTATCGATCAACTACCCAAAGCAGTTTTCAGTTTCTATGTACCATATGTCTGAGGGGCGGGAGGGGATGAAATAATCTATCAGATGTATTGCGCCCGATTGTGTTAATTTTTCTTTTCTATGAAAATTTTCACTTCTTATACTCTTCACATTGCAGAATAACGTTGTGTGGACTTTTAGGCTCACCAAGTCGTCTAATAGTGTGTTTTTAGTAAAATAAGCTCACATTTTTTAAGCGGTCAAGTTGTTGGAGGTTTTTTAAATATTGAAGCTATTGAAATCGGAATATTCTTAGAAATTTGAAAATGTGAAGGATATCAAACTTTGTGAGCCAATATTTGTTTCTAAAATTTCGAAGAACTGTTCCAAAAAGACAATGCAACAATAAATAAGAGTCTAACATATACAGAAACTTAGTTTCATCCTATTTTCTGCACTTAATCTGCCAGATGCATTGCGCCCGATCGTGTTAGGATTAGTATTGCGCCCGCCGGAAGGTTAAAAATGTCTTACACTAATTTGAGCGTCACATTACCTAAGGGAGAGGGGGTGACGAAGAGGGGAAATCTGAGTTTTTCGAAAATATCTGAAAAGCTATTAGTCCTATCGAAAAATATCCTAAGGATGAAATAAACTACATTTAATTTGCTTTGCAATAATATGTAATACCCTATAATAATAATATAATACTCCCTTTCTTGGAAAATTATACCCTAGAGCCTAGACCAAACAGTATTATGTGGAGTTTACATTTTTTGATAATTATATTTCGCACTGTCGCTTTTAATAGAGTCAAGGTAGAGTGATTAGAATTGATACTAATTAAATGTATTTGATTTATACCAAAATTACGCGAGGCACATACCATTTGTCCAAAGAGTAAAGAATGCAACAACAAAAACAATTGTTTGGGAAGCCGAGTAATCAAGACTAATGCCTTGGTTACACAGTGCGAGCTATCGTGCGAGTTGGCCTAGACAGCTACTGCAGAGCAGCTACTTGCACCATGTGACCGCAGCATACGAGTTACTGTCATGTGCGATTCGGCCAGTAGCTCGCATCCGAGTTACTACAACATTTTTTGTTTTGACTCGGCCACTCGCCCCCATTCAGCGTCAGCTGGTATCGCATACTACGATTCGGACATTCGAAATTGCACCGATTGCGAAATAACAATTGCTCGAAAATTTACCGCCGGGTGCATTCGTCTGTAAATTTTGTCGTTTACCGTGTGAGCTTATTGTGCAACAATGGATAGATGGACTCCGGAGCAGAATTTGAAATTTGTCGATTTATACAAGGACCAAACAAACCTGTGGAATTGTTTGAATCTGAGCTATAAAAACCTAGATTTGCGTAAAGCGTCTCTGGAATTTATTCGTGTAGAAATGGCATTAAAAGACATAAGTGAAGTAACTAAGAAAATAAAAAATTTACGTTCTACATATAACCGATAGCAGTGGCTCTCTACTCTGCCGACAGCTCGCACTTGTGTGACCGGGCGATGCGAGTCGAGCTACTTTCATGCGAGTACACAGGTGCAGTAGCTGTCCACTGTCAGGTCAGCAACTCGTACTGTGTAACCAGCCCATAACTCCAAATCAAATCCGTAAATTTTATTTGTAAATTCGTCAAAATTTGTTTAATAATGGTGGATTTCATATGGAAATTCACGAATTTGGTATGAAAATTCACCAATTAGAAATTGAAATCAATCACTAGTTTGAAATTCGTCAATTTACTATGAAAATTCGTAATTTTGACATGGATTTTCGTCAATTTGAAATAGAAATTTGTCAATGTGATTTGGTAATTCCTTAATTTCGCATTATTTTGAAATTCGTCGATTTGTATTCGACATTAGTTATCCTGATTTGACTATTCGGCAATTTGGAATTTGTGTCAATATTTTAAAAGTAAAACTTTTAACTTCAATTTAAATTTGAAGCAAATACGGCTCTCCGCCTTTGGGGGACCTTTTAGCTTGCAGGCCCGTGTTGCACATGGAACATTGTACGTTACGCTACTGAACCCAAGAGGTAGCTCTTACCAAAAATGAAAATTTCCCTTTGCCTGTATTTTCTGGGGAACTGCTGCCCTGAATTCAGAATTATTGATTGACTTGACACATCGCAATATGTGGTTGTGTCATAAAAAAAAAATTACCAATTCATATTAAAACGAATTCAAACAAACGCATATACTCGTATACAGGGTGTCCCGCATTGGGTGGTCAATACTGTAAGGGTCATCGTTTTCATCGAAAATTCAAACAGTAATTGCATAACGGTGTTTTATACGTATAACTCTGCAAAGTTGATAAAAGTTGCTTCAACATGTTGGCTTTCCAACGGTATATCACTTTTCTTATTTACATTGCAGAATTTTAGGTAAACACGCATTGAATGGTAAAAATCATGGCTTCAGTGGAATCTTTTACAATTTTCCCTTGACTCGAAAAAAGACATACAAAGGCAATTATAATTCGGGATAAAATCTCGCTACATTATTTTGACCAGAACTGTAAGATATTTGAAATTTCGTACATTGTTTGGCAAATGCTACGGTACTTATAACGGTTAAAATTTAATATTTGCTATTTATGGCAGATAGACGGGTGCCCGCTCATAATGCGAGACCTATCAAAGAATATTTGGAAAACGAATTTCCCGGAAAGTGGATTGGCAGATTTGGGACAGTTGCGTGGCCTGCGAGAGGTCCCGACCTTACTCCCATAGATTTTTATTTATGGGGTAACTTAAAAAGCAATATCTATTCCGAGCCGATTACCTCCCGGGAACAGCTGCTGCAGCGAATTAATGATGCTTGTGACAACATCAAGGAAACCCGTCCTGAAATCCTTCGGGACGTTTGTTCCATGCGCCGAAGGTGTCGAGTCTGCATACAAAATGGAGGAGGCCAATTCAAGCAGCATTATTCCAATTCATCAAACAGACCCATTTAATCATTAGTTAATATTTTTAGTTTATTGGTTCTTTCTCTTATTCAAAACTTTATTTTAATTTTTATTTAACAAATTTTCAAAATTGCGATAGTAAAATATAAAAAAAATACCGGCGTACAGAGGGCTGCGCCCGCAATACGAGGGTTTTTTTAGAATTTTGATGCATAGTGAATATTTTTTGTACATATATTCTATGAGCAATAGATAAGAATTGTGCACAGCATTAATGGAATGCTTCCTGTAAATCTATTTTTGGATTGGTCTAAATAAACCTTTATAGTTAGACCAATCCAAAAATAGATTTACTATTTACCCAGTTTGTATAAAAGTAGGTACTCCAAGGCAAATCTACAGGCATTCTTCGATTTAAGATTTCTGATGGCCTTTGAGCAAAAAGAAACTCAGGCAAACGTAAGGCCGGCTTGGCTTTATATATGAACTGAATTATTGGCTGTAAAACTACTGTTACTCTTTTTTTAATCAAGGAAAAGCAACTTATATGAAATGATTCCATTGTGTCCCCTGACATAAGAGCCCATGCAAGCTTTCCTATGAGTATTGAACAAGTATACTTTTGCAGCTATTCAGGGACACCCTGTTAACTTGGTCCTCCAAACTTCAAAACTATATGTGGCAAACACTATTACCATTCTATGCATATCCACCAAATTTCATGTTCATTGTTTCATCAAGTTAAAAGATATGCATTGAAGAAATTCTTAAGAGGCTTCCCTTGCATTGTGAAATGCCCTTACTAGATACTAACTTGGCTATATTTCCGGTTTGGATGCAGATATTCGAATGAAAATTCGTAGACATATTTCCTATGTAATTTTCTAAAAATCCCTAGCAGAATTTTCATATTTGGAAATCTAAAAGGGGCTACACGATCAAATTCAAATTTTACAAATTTACTGTTATTTACTTTTCCTTAGCAAAAGTCAACAGTCAACATATTTAACGTATATAAAGCCATACTGACCAATCTTTGTGCAAAGTTTCATATCGATCCCTATAACGGTTTAGAAAAACGGAGGTCGAAAAGGAAGTTTAATTTTGAACGCCAATAACTTTTTTACCGTTACTCGAAACTGGATAATTTTAACTGATGTGAGATGTACTCATTTAGTTCTTTGATTTAAATACCCATATGTCAATCTCCGATAAAAACTAAAAAAGTCGACTTTTTTCAAACGTTCGGGACACCCTGTTATCTTCTTCCTACCAACTTCTAAGGTATATGTGCCAAAGACTGTAACCATTCTACACATTCGTACCCTTCTTCTTCCTTGCCTCGTTCTTTATACCGCTCCATGGTTCCGCGTTGCTTGACCTGCGGTGTAGGCACATCGCCCGTTTTGGCGATAATTTCTCAGCATATTTCTACAGGCAGCTCTATCTTGGATCGTGTCATCGCCGAGACCAATGCGTTGTTGTTGCTTTTTCATTTGACACATCCAGGTGTTCTTTGGTCTGCCTCTGGCCTTGGGTCCATCAAGTGGAACTTCCATTGATATCGCTCTCTTTGCGGGGTTCTCAGGCGGACGCCTTTGAACATGGCAATACCAACCCATTCGTCGGTCTTCGAGCTTTTCGGTGATTGGTTGGTCTATGGACAAGCTGCCTCGGATGTAGCTACTCTTGATGTGGTCCCTTTTGGTTACACCAACTGACATGCGTAACATTTTCATTTCAGTCGCTGTCATTTCTTTCGCGTAACCTTCATACATGGTCCAGCATTCTGATCCATACATGAGTGCGGGACGTACAACCGTTTTGTACAACTTGCCCTTTAGCTTCAGTGGCATTTTCTTATCGCAGAAAACTCCAGAGTTTTCTCGCCACCTCATCCATCCAACCTTTGTGCGATGTTTGATGTCATCATCGCATGTAGCTCAGCTGTTCACCATCGAGCCAAGGTACTTGAACTTGGTACAAGACTTAAGCTGCTCTCCTTTGACGTACATTTCTGGTATCGGTGCATTTGGGTCTGAGAATTGGCAGCATAAGAACTCAGTCTTTGTTATACTTACCCTCAGTCCATGCTCCTCCAGAATGTCACACCATTTTGTAAGCGCAGCTTGCAAGGCAACGATGTTTGGGCCACTGCGGACTATATCATCAGCAAAAAGAAGAGATATTTCTAGGCCGTCGGAGACACGTGTTAATAAGTAGCACATGATGATGTTGAAGAGCAACGGACTCAATACACTGCCCTGGTTCACTCCGACATTTACCGGAAATTCTTCTGATTCACCGGCTGTGCATCTAACCTTAGTCGTAGCTCCATCATACATGTCTCGTATCAGCCTGACGTATGCCTCGGGGACATAAGTGCCAAGGCCAACCATATCAGATCACGAGGTACTCTATCGAATGCCTTCTCCAAATCGATGAACACAAAATACAATACACATTCGTACCCAATTTCATGACAATCGGTTGAGCCGTTCGCGAGTTATTTAGTGAACAGACGGACGGACAGACGGACAGACGGACAGACGGACAGACGGACGGACAGACAAAATCGATTTCATAAAGGTTTTTTGAAAAAAAAAAATTTCTAAAAAACCCCAATAAATGAATAAAATTTCAGTTTAAATAATCCGATAAGAAAATAATTCCCTTGTTTTTTTTTATATCCAATATGTGTAATTCTAAAATACTGCAATGTAAATATGAAAAGTGATATACCGTTGGAAAGCCAACATGTTGAAGCAACTTTGGCAACTTTGCAGAGTTGTACGTATAAAGCACCGTTATGAAATTACTGTTTAAATTTTCGATGAAAAATCTATTTTAAAACTTCTGTTAAGTTTGAGTAACTGTATCTTGAAATTGCCGACAATGTTGGCAACAGGAAAAACTTCAGTTTTTGTGAAATTTTATGTAGTTTCTGAAACTGAAATCACATCTTGGATTAAGTCATTAGAAGTGCTGCAAATTACGATTTTGTGTGACAAGTCACGATTTTTGATGACTTTCACAAAAAGAGTGATAACAAGGTAACGGTAAAAAAAAATTCCGATTGTATTGGTAATTTTCTTGCTGAAACAAGTTGCGCTATCAACCCTTACAGTATTGACCACCCAATGCGGGACACCCTGTATATGTAATTAAACACAATTATGGTCCTTTTTTAAAAAGCATTCTTTGCTTGTTATACGTTAAATTCGAGTAATTAATTAAAAACATTTTGTACAAACAAATCACGATGCCAAAAAATCTCAAAACTCACAAAAACATACCACAATGTGTTTCCAGATAATAATAGACTCATTCAACAATAATTCAAACAGATCGGTCTGCAAAATAAAACCACCATTACTATTACATATTGTTTATTATTATAAAACAAAACCTTCCATCCTGTTTTTTTCCAATGGGTAAATTCGGAGAAAGAATTAATTGCAATTGTGATTTCAAACAAAGCATAACAGAAGTAGGTAAGCATATTTCACTACTGCAGACATGCCTTATTCGTTAGCGCGCTAAAATACAATAATAGGAGTATAATTTCAAATTAATTTAATAGGTACATAATTACATACTTTCGGCATGTCCTTGTTTTCATTTCATAGCTGTATTTGATTTCATTTGATTACCACAATTATTATGGTATTGAATGGTATTTTATTGATTTCGAAATATTTTCAATCATCTCGTTTCAGTGTCGACATTCGTGACAGGAGTGCCAAAGAGCCGAAACGATGGTCGAACGAGACAGTTTTTAGTAATCGAGCGTATTTTTTATTCGATAAGGAACCGGGCGAATTGGCCATTCAGAGTATCAACGAATCGGACACGGGCGTGTATCGATGTCGGGTGGACTTTAAAGTAGCACAGACCCGAAATAGTTTTGTTAATTTGACAGTAATTAGTAAGTACAATTTTAATAATAGAATTTTTTCGGGTGCAGTCTTTCACGCCACTTTTTATATAAAAACAACACCAACTTGTTTTGTCTAAAACCGCGTAACACAAGTAATTACCATGTTTACTACCCTTGAAGTCAAAATTCATAATACTACACCCACGCCGTGGAATGCCTGCTTTAAGTGGTTAGCGACCCGATCAAAATGGATATTTGATAGTCTGTTTATTTGAAAGTCATCAGACATTTGTAATCCTCCTATTCGTGAATGATTGATGGATTTAAAACCAAATTGACTATACCATAAGCTTTTTTACGTAGACAGTTGCTTTGTTCCCTTACCATCACTCTATGTATACGGACGAGTTATTTACATCCCTTAATTTGTCGACTGTTTACCCCAATCAAAGCGTCATTCGTTCATTTGCCTTTTGCTTTTTTTATGAGTCCAATTCAGTCATTACTCTGCGTGAATAGTCGCAACAGTGCCCAATAATCACTTCAAAAACTATTTACTTCCTCAATATCGACATTGCCATTTGTCACGTCACTTGAAGAGTTTTTTTTTTTTTGTATATGCTGAACCAACCCCCCCCCCCCCCCCCCCACAAATATAATTTCAGTTTAATTGTCAGCACTAGAATTGTGCCCTGGAGGAGTTCTGTGGTCATGTTGAAGAGCATTTATATGCCGCAAAAGCCACTTCATACCTAACCCCCATAGGCGACCCAAATCAGAACCATCATTCACTATGCCCATGCTTTGTAATTATGAATGTTGCTAGCTGCTAGTGTGCTGCTTATTCATTAGTGTACTTGTCACGTCATATCAGAAATGCTTCGGGCCATCGCTGTATGCAGCAGTTTAGCCGTCAAATAATACGCAAAGCGTACGTTTATGTACGTAACATATACACGCCCGTATGAAGTTACCCAAACGCGTGATAGGATCAATAAGGGTCACAAGGACGTCGTCGTATGGGTGATGAATGAGGGTGGAAATCACGAAATAATAAAAAAAAACAGTCAACGCGACGATGACGAGACGTGACATCGAGTGAAAGAGGCTATTTACGTGTTGTGAGGATGCTCTTTAGTGCTATTATTGTTGAAAGTCAGTTTATGGGCGAATGAAACCATTTAGTTGAAATCAGAGTTGTTATAAATTGCTTTAGGGGGACTTTAAATTATTAAAGATAATTATTTGTTTTGAAGTTGTAATGGATATCTTTGACTAAATCTGACAATTTGTCTAAAATTGTTACTTTTTCATCTCTCTTCTGATAGAAATTTTCATTAAACCAAATACGAGTATAACTTTAATAGCGTTTACAGAAATCGTCGTTTTGCCTTCCATCCCAAATGCTCAAGGGTAAAATAAGAAGGCCGTGCTTTGTGGCCGTGATCGTTCCATCGCCACTCTGTGATATTGAGACTCATAGAAAAAGGAGTTTCCAAACTCGCCATGGCCTATCGCACGTTTATTATTCAGAAGATGATTGATAAGCAATGGCTTCATTCAAATTGTAAGAAAACGACCGGACGGGTAAACTTGGACGATAAGAACCATCGTATGATCATTTCACACTATCCGATCAAAACACGGACCGGCGAACAATAATCACACAGCAAGTATGTATAAATGTTGCCATGCACGCTCCAAAGTTAGTGTACAATGAAGTGACGAGTCGACAAGATTAAAATGCAAGTAAAACACGCGCTAATTGTCTTTGCAGAACGCCTGAACTATTGGTAGATGCTATCGTCTTATCGATCGTACGATTCCTACGAAAGAAAAACAATCGTGTCACGATTTTTTTCTTTCGTAAGACTCATTCTTACAATTTGAAATGAACAATGCTTGTCTGCTGGCCACTACAAAAGCTCTCTTGTCTTGCAAGTTTACCCGTCCGGTTTCGTCTTATAGTCTGAAATCAGCCATTCTTCTTTATTTATTTATTTATTTTAATTTAATCCGTAAATATTACAAAACAGGAATAATTTCCCAAAACATGCAATGTAATGAAAAAGTAAAGTAAAGTAAAGTATATACTTAACCCTAATTTACTAACAATACGTAAAATTGACGTGTTCGCTCACATTATACTGTGT
Source organism: Microchrysa polita (assembly GCA_949715475.1). Lineage (NCBI taxonomy): Eukaryota > Metazoa > Arthropoda > Insecta > Diptera > Stratiomyidae > Microchrysa > Microchrysa polita. Next base: position 63,372,553 of record OX454417.1, read on the forward strand.
ATAAGCTGTTCCACGAGTCTGGTTGACTACTCACTGCAGCAGTGCTTTCCTCAGTTAGTTGTTGTATGTCTATATGAGTGGCAGCATCCTATCTGTGGTCTATGGCGGTAAGCTTAGCAATGTTCTAGATGCTACTACCTATTTGACGTGTAAATAGTAATACCAATAGAAAATAGCATGTAATTTATACGTCTTGTTAGTAATATAAGCGCATTTTCCGAGGGCATATTTTGGTCAAATAATTTTTGTCTGTGGCACTGAAAGATGATAAGCTCGGTAAAATATGTAAACTGGGAAAGCGACTGTAGGAAAATATGAACACGTCAAAATTACGTGTTGTTAGTAATAACGCCCTAAACGGTCATGTTAGTATTCCAGGGTTAACAAAGGAATAACAAACTTATAAAGATAATGATAAAAAGAAAACACAAAAAAAAAAGTTCAAGTTAAGATTCAAAAGGTTAAATTAAAAACAATTCAAAATAAAAAAGTTGAACGAAAACGATTAAAGTTTTTGTAGTACGGTTTTTTTTAAGTGTAAAAATAAGAAGGTAACGCTCCAATCTCAAATCGGTCGTAGTTGCTCATAGCTACAAGTAACGCAGATTTCTTATAAATAGAAAGTGAAGATTGCGGAGGATTACAAATTGCAACGGATGGAGTTTTGTAATCTTCTATGAGAGATGAAGTTGTAAGACCCTTGCATAATCTGTAGAGGAAACACTGGTCACGACGGTCTCTTCTTTTGCTTAGCGATGGTAGATTTAGAAAATTCAGTCGATCATGATAAGGCCTATAAGCAAAGTATTTAAACATTAAGGTTCTAGAAAACTTTCTCTGAACTTTTTCTAATGCATCGCACGAGAAACAGAAGAATAAGGAGACCAAACAACCGATTCGGATTCTAATAATGCTGCATACTAGCGTCACAAATAAGTTCACACAAATATTAATGGATTGAAAGCTAGAGGAGGACCGTGAAACGAACCCCGCTAGTTTCGACCATTTGCTAATCGACGAGTAGTGATCAGTTAAACGTATAATTTACAATCAAAAACAACCCCTAGATATGTAACCGTAGAAACACATTGGAGGGGAATGGAGTTTATTTGGTATTGAAAAATGAAAGGAGTAGATTTCAATGAATATACCATAACGTAGAACTTAGAAATATTAAGATACAGTTCGTTTGAGATACACCAGGACGTAAAGCTAAACAATCCAAATCGGATTGCAAAGCTATACAATCAGAAATAGATGAGACAGATGAAAATACTTTGCTATCATCGGCGTAAAAGAAAGAGTGACACTTAAGACAACATGGAAGATCGTTTAAGAAAAGTAAAAAAGACGGGGACCTAAAATGATTCCTTGTGGCACACCAGATGATGGACGAAATACGGAAGATGTAAAATTTTGGAAAATAGCACTAGACGAGCGATCATTATGATAAGATAAGAGCCATACAATAAGGTAAAATGCTTTTGCGAAGTCAGTATAGATTACATGTACGTCAAAGTGCTTATTGAAGGATTTTGACACAAAATTAACAAGTTCAACTAAGTTGGTGACAACGGATTTCTTTTTGGAGAATCCATGTTGTTCACTCTTAATAAGATAACTAAAATGTTCACGAATGAAGTTATAAACAATCTTTTCAAGAAGTTTCGAAAAGGATGACAGAAGAGACATAGGCCTATACAGTGGCGTAAATAGCTTTTCGGAGAGGGAGGGGATCATTTTACAGGATTACTTATATTTTTACGGTTATCAAATTTTGAATATCAGAATGATTTCTGCATTTATTACACTTCAAATTAGTTGTGATTTTGTGCAATTCTTTTTTAAAATAGAGAGCCTTTTTGCATACGAAAAAAACTGTGCCCTGAAAATATTGAAATTTCCGCAAAAATTGTGAGACTACTGCTGATGAATCCACAGTATTCCAATTTTCGTAAAAAATTTAATTTTGATTGTGATTGCGGTAGATCTATTGTTCTCAAACTTTTTGGAGTCACGGAACACCTAGCATCGCTGCTTTTCTTCACGGAACACCCCAAACCAGGAATTAAAATAAATGTATAGTAATATGTCCATAAAAGGAATTTTTAAGGACGATAGCTGGTTGGGGCCAGTATATGTGGATAAAGTACAGCTTCTGTGTTTTTAAATTTTCCGATAACTATCGGAACTTCGTGAGTAGATATTTCTAAAATTTGCAAACTTGTAGGGCACTGCAGCATATAGGTATTTGTTAAAAATTTTGAGGCCCTAGCTATCAGCCAATTGTTTGCAAAGGATACGAAAAATGTCAATAGAACTAAACAGTTGGACTGTTGAACATTCGTTAAAAAAATCGTAGAAAAGTTTTGATTTTCTAAAGTGGTTTTTAACACAAATGTAATCCTTTCATTTATTTGCGCCATAACTTATCTCAGAAACCTCGTCTCAAGTACTGTAGACATTCTTTATTATCTGGTACACTCAACTTTTTTTCCAATTTATATAGTAGAAAGTTGTAAAAGAAAATCAGTCAAGTCACTGATGCTGTTCAAATTTATTGTTAAGTTGATTTTCGAAACGGAGTAGCAGATCAAGCTTCGGAATTTTAAAACTTACATACATTTTTTCTTGTGGATTGTATACTTTTTGTACTTTCTACATTATTTTCTATTTTGGATATTTTCGCGGAACCCCTGAGAAATCTTCATGGAACCCTAGTGTACCGCAGAACTCAGTTTGTTTGTTTGTTAATTTGTCTTCGAATTACTACCTGCATAAGACTATATTTGAGAATTATTTGTATTAAATTGAATAAAATTGCGAACAACTAGAGAAGGTTAAAACTTGCTTTGCCCTGCCATATACGTTAAAACCTTTCGTCAAATGTTAACTTAAAAAAAGGAAAAAGTGTTGATAAACTCAAACAATAAAGGATGTGCAAATTGGCGGCGTTTTCTTTTCATCGCATTAGCGATTTACAATCTTATGTAGTGTATATTTCCACATTGGAAATTCTGCTTCTGTAGAAAAGCACTACGTGTTCAACGATATTTTAAAATTTTCGAACCGAAAGTTAAGAATTTCCAGCAACGAATTTTTAATCAGTGCTTACATTTAAATTTTCTAGCAGCGAATCTAGATTACTTCAGTAGGGCTTGCCTGTGCGAAACTCCAGATCCAATGTGAGAAAGTAGATGAAAGTCCTGTGCTGTAGGTAGTGTTTCTATTCCATCGGCACGCTTTTATTTACAATAGAAATTTAAGGAAGTGCCAAATTTTTTATTGCAGTTCTGAAAATGGATTAACGAATTTTTATGATACACTACACACGTTGAATACTCGTAATTTCAGCGAAAAGTTTACTTTTGTTTTGTTTTATATAACTTAAGTAATAATGAAAAGTGTGTGACCGGAAAGGGATAAGGGGGGATTCATACCCTTGATACCCCCTTATCTACGCCACTGGGCCTATAGTTAGAACACAGAACTTCCTATCGTAGTATGATAGACTAACAATGCTCCACTAGGAGTTAGGGCAAATCGAGAGAGTATTTGAAAAGTTGCAAGCCTGACTATTTTTTTGATGTAGAGATGAAATTTTAAACCATCTTTCACGAATTCAGTACACTTGATACAGAGTTTCAGATAAAACAATCCTCACACGCACACGCTAAATTTTCAGTCTCGGTATAACGCATTCGATGTTGACGGGAATGGCTGTTATCTTTGCCCTACCAACTTCTAAGTATTTCGTGCACAAAGACTGTAACTATTCTACATTCCTACCAAATTTGATGACGATCGGTATCCGTATGTGATGAATATCAAAAGACAGCTGCACTCAAGGAACTTTACGTACGAGTAGAAAACTGCATAAAAACCACGGCAATAGCATTAGCCAACCCCACGAAACCGATCCTATTCATATCCTCAATAACATAAACTACACCTCATAATTCAATGCAAGAAACAACTTAAAAAACCCCTAAATTAATTTTATTTTAATTCACACACAAGGATTTATCATTTGGGATAAGGATTTGTTTTTTGGGATAAGGAGTTTTTCATTTGGGAAAAGGATTTTTTCATTGAGGATAAGCATTTTTTCAATTGGGAAATACTTTATCTATGATCAGCATGACGAGCTGAGTCGATTGGGCGATGCCCGTCTGTCTGTCAGTCAGTTGCTACTCGTTTCACTCGGCCAGTTTAAAAGGTATGGACTATGGAGCTTTTTTTTGTTGCAGGCAGTTTGCATGTTTGAATCGCTAAAATCAGACAAGGGGGTCATGGGGCTGCCATACAAACCTAGCCCCCGAAATTAGGTTCTTCTTATTTGGGCACTGATTTGCACTAAACCTCATGAAAATGTATTTATGTAATGATGTCACAAAACTTATGCAAAAACGAGACCGAGGCTAATTTTGGGCGCGGCCGAAATTTGGATATCCTTCGCTCCCCTCGGGCTAAAAGTTTTTACGGCTTGTACTTAATTCCTCCCACATTCTTTTCCTTCAGTCTTCACAAAAGTGCCGTTGCGTCGGCAAAACAATTTTTTTGAGGGGCTTGTTTGTAATATGTGGGCAGATAAAAATATTTACTCAGAAAATTTTATTCGGGGATGCGGGAACATGGCCCCATAGTACGATTCCATTTGTAAACTTTTTAGCTGCTTTGATAAAGACACATTAATTCATGGTTTTGTATAGTTGGTGTAAAAATGTTCCTTAGAAGAACCAAAAGGGGGGTTGGGTTTGTTGGCAGCCCCATTACCCCATAGTCCGACTTGATCCATTCTTACATATGTTTTGTGTCATCAATAGAAATACATTTGTATGTGATTTGGTTGATTTTGGTGCACAAATAAAAAAGTTTTTTTAGAAGAACATAATTTGGGGGGTTGGGTTTCTATGGCAGCCCCATGACCCCATTGTCCGATTTGATCAATTCTTACATCTATTTTGTGTCATCAATAGAGATACATTTGTGTGAAATTTGGTTGAAATTGGTGCACAAATAAAAAAGTTTTCCTTAGAAGAACCTAATGTAAGGGGTTAGGTTTGTATGGCAGCCCCCTGACTCCATGGTCCGATTTGATTCCTTCTTACATATTTCTTATGTTATCGATAGAAACACATTTGTGTGAAACTGAAATTTGTACACAAATAAAAAAAATTTTCTTAGAAGAACCTAATTTGGGAGTTGGGTTTGTTTGGCAGCCCCATGACCCCATTGTCCGATTTCGCCGATTCAAACATACAAACTGCCTGCATCTACAAGAAGCATTTGCGCAAAATTTCAGCTTCTTAGCTTTTAATCGGCCATGCTCCTGCATCCCCCAATAAAATTGTTAGAGTAAATATTTTTAGTTGCCCACTTATTCCAACCAAACCCCACACAAATATTGTTTTGTCGACGCAACGGAACTTTTGTGAAGACGGAAAGAAAAGAATGGGGAGGGGTTCATACAAGTCGTAGACACGCCCGAAAAAAACATTCAGCCCAAGGAGAACGAAGGGTATCCAAATTTCGGCTGCGCCCAAAATTAGCCTCGGTTTCGTTATTTTAATCGTCGTCTAAGTCCAATATTTCACGTAAATTTTGGCAGCTGCATTTAGAGAAACTTTAACCTGAACATTTGCCGGTTTCTTTGATAACTCCACCGCTATCTCGACTATCGATCGACTGACTTTTTTCTTTAGTTCCTTTCCGACGATAAAAACATGTTGAACTTGAAGTTCCAGTACGGTCTTAACAAAATCACATTCGTAAGCGATAGCATATGGAAATAATTTTGTGCAAAAATTGAACCGAATGCCCATTTTATAGATTTAAACCAAAGTGTTTGAATTCTAGAAGACTTATTTTTTTTATTTCGTTCAGGGGGGGGGGGGCAAGCCCAAAATTTTTTCAACTTCATGATCGTATCCAGGATTTTTTTCAAAGAGTAAACATTTAAAGTCGCCAACAACATTTAGGTTTCCCGTCAGTTTTGTTTATTGTCGACCCTAAAGGTATGGATGGAAAAGGTGTTGAACGTTTAAAATCAAATTTCAAGAAAGCACAATTAGTGTAGTAAGTAGGTACATGTACATGAGATCGGAAAATGTGGTGGTGAATTTTTTTGTTGCTTATGTTTTCTGGGGTGCTGAGCACGAATCCAGAGCTCCCCAACAAAATTGCGTTCCGAGACAGGGTCAACATCCCTGAAAAACGTCAAAAAATGACTTTCAATTGTGTAGCGATACCGCTTAACGCAGATTAATGTCGGTTGGACCCACAATCACGTTTTCTCTGAAATGTTTATGGACATGTTTTCCCAAAAATGTAGTTTGTAAAACGGAAAAACTCAAAAATTTTTTCACATTTTGCAATCTCAAATCACCTAATGACTACACTACATCTAGAATGATTTTGATCGCTTTTCAAATATTACTATTGATTAGATTCAATTCGGTTACGATTTCTGCTTTTTATTCCGTAGCTCGTTTATATGTACTCAAAAAAATACCGGCGTACAGAGGGCTGCGCCCGCAATACGAGGGTTTTTTAGATTTTGGATACACACATTGTGAATAATTTTGCACATATATTTTATAGGTAATAAATAAGCATTATGCACAATATTAATGAAATGCTTCTCGTAAATCTATTTTTGGATTGGTCTAAATAAACGCGTCCCAGAATGAAAGGCTTACGCCTTTCATTCTGTAACACTTTTTAATTAGACCAATCCAAAAATAGATTTACTATGTATCATGGCTACACATATTAACTGGATATATTAGCTGTAACTCCGTTACCATTACTCCAAACTGGAAAAAAGCGACTGATATGAAATGTACCCATCGAGTTCTTTGATGTGAGTACCCATACGTCCATGTCCGATAAAAACTAAAAAAGTCAGATTTTTAAAATCTCCGAGACACCCTGTTAGCTTTATTCTACCAACGTCTAAGTATTTCGTGCTAAGGACTGTTACAATTCTACACACTCCTACCAAATTTCATAACGATCAGTTAGTGAACAAATTTTTAAATCTCCGGGACACCCGGTTATCTTTGCCCTACTAACTTCTAAGTATATTTCATGCCAATGACTGTTACTATTCTACACATTCCTACTAAAATACATGACGATCGGTTAAGCCGTTCGCGAGGTATTTAGTGAACAAATTTGTAAATGTCCGGGACACCCTGTTATCTTTGCCAGAGTAATTTTTAGGTATTTCATGCCAAAGACTGTTACCATTCTACACATTCCTACCAAATTTCATGACGATCCGTTAAGCCGTTCGCGAGTTATTTAGTGAACAAATTTTAAAATATCCGGGACACCCTGTTATTTTTGTCCTACCAACTTTTAAGTATTTCGTGCCAAAGACTGTTACCATTCTACACATTCCTACCAAATTTCATGACGATCGGTTAAGCCGTTCGCGAGTTATTTAGTGAACAGACGGACGGACAGACGGACAGACGGACAGAAGGACGGACATAATCGATTTCATAAGGGTTTTTTTGAAAAATCTAAAAAACCCTAAAAAGCAAAACCTTAGGGTAACACTAATTTCACAATAGAGATACTAGGCGAAACGGGGATCTGATATCAAAGCCCCGAATATAAAAGGCCTGAAAAATACTCTCAGCAGTAATGTCTGGATGCCAGTTTGTTAGTTTTCCTGGCTCGAAATATCCGAGTCGCTGAGACTGGATTTTTTTTCAATTTGAAGGAAACTTGAAGATTCAAGACTAGGCGCCAACTAATCACCTGCTACGCGCAGTTGTTTTTTATTTGTAGTAAGAAAGTTTTCGTGTCGTTCCAAAACTTCAACCGGCATTATTACGCTTTAAAATATCGCAGTCCACCTATTACGGTTTGGTAGCCTTAAAATTAAGTAACTCCCACTGTGCTCAAACATAGGTATTTATCTGCGATTCCACCGATATGTAAATGAAGACGTTATTCACAACATGTCTACAACGTCAAAGGCCTAATTCCCGAAAATTTACTATCCGTATCCGGCAACATGACGGACTATGGCCCATTTTTTCGTACATCTTATAGGCTGGTTAGTCTTATTGCCTAGAGAAGACACACACAATATTTAGAAAGCTTTTCCATTTTATTGAATGAAATTTTTGTTTATTTTGCATAGTTCTGCCATATTTTGATGGTTACACCATCATCTTAGGTTAAAAAAAATCATTGCACGGTTTCATGCAACAGCGTAAATAAGCAAAAGATAACATAACTATGCAAAATAAACAAAAATGTCATTCAGTACAATGGAAAAGCTTTCCAAATATTGTGTGTGTCTTCGCTAGGCAATAAGACTAACCAGCAGTGTTGCCAATTTAGCCGTTTTCCGGCCAAATTTAGCCGGAAACCGTGCTGTTTAGCCGGAAGAAATTTCTAGTTCCGGCCGGCCGGATTTTTAGCCGGAATTGATTTTCTTCGGCCGTTTTTCCGGCTATTTTATGATTTTTTTTTACTTTGAAACTAGAATACATTTTTCAATATTCACAAACAAAATAATTAATCGCCGTGAAACTATTTCAATATACACTTATTATCGTGTAATAGGGTAAGTACCTACTGTGGCCACGTAGAGGAAAACTTGCATTTATGTCTCCTGGGAAAAATTTACCGCGGAGACTTGCCTTTCTTCAATAAATTTAGGGTTTCATGTAAACTGACGATATTAGTACCTAGTCTAAGCATGTAATTTACTAACCACCAATATGCTGAATAATTTGCAAAATGGAAGACAGTTTCTTAGATAAAATTCTTTGCTGAGCAATTCTTGAAGCATGGGTGTACCTGAACATTTTCCATTTCAAAGTGTCAATTCTTTACCACAGATACGGTATCTGTGGTGCCAGATTAAGTACAAGCGCTTTTAGCGCTATTCATAGATAGTGATAATATCGCCAGAACTTTGTAGTGTTCAACACTAACGTTGTGCACTAATCCGACAGCTTGCCCAGTAAACTACAAAAATTAGATTTAAGTGAGTATATATTTCGGGGGCAACTTTTCCCCTTCTTCAGCACTTAGCTTTTGTGCTGAAGAAGGGAGTAAGTTGCCCCTGAAATATATACACACTTAAATGTAATTTTTGTTGTTTACTGGGCAAGCTACTTTCACAACGTCTGACGATTCATAGAAACTACACATTTTCGTAGATGCATTGCATTTTGTTGTTGGGTTTGTGGCCACAAATTTATCAAAAATCTACACCATTTCCCGGCCAAGCTCATAATTTTGGAACATCAATTTCTTATCTTTGGAGCATCAAATTCGTGGAACATCAATTTCGTAACTATTGAAAATAAAATTTGGGGTGCTCAAATTCGAAAATGAATAACAACACATATATTTGAAAGACACAAATTTATCATCATTAGCACGAGTTCTAAATTACGCATTTGGACCATCATTTGCTCAATAATAACTGGGGAATGTTTACAAAAATATTAAATTTCTTATCAATCTTTACATATTTCTATTCAAATTCTTTTAGAAAAGTGTGTCCTCAAATTATTAACAGAATATTCATCAAAATATCGCAATTGTGAGGGACATTTTCACCATTTACACAAACGTCAAAAGTAAATGACGAATTCTAATGACGAAAGCATATGTGTAACTCCAATTTCGATGATGAATATCATGATGGATTATCGTCATGATGATTTTGATATGTGTCTTGGGCCTAAAATAGTTAAATTTTAATCAAAGTATAAGATTGTTCAGGTGCGATGATGGTAAGATATCCACACATAAATACGGTTGCCCTTGCCCATAGTTACGCATTGGACGTTCCTTCTACGAATTTTATGTTCCACAATTTCGAACTTGGACTTGACCGAGAAATTGTACCTGTATACAACAATTTTGACTAGTTGAGCCATCTAACTCCGAACAAAGTATATTTTGACTGTAACGCCAGCGATTGGAGCATAATATGTAATAAAACTAAGAAATCTGTCTGCATAGTTTAAGGGTAGTACTCCAGAAAAGAAATAAAGTTATTAAAATCAGTTGTTTACTATATTTTTTCGTAATGTGACTGTTTTGTATGATTTAGCCGGTTTTTTGGCCGTTTTTCTGTCTGAAATTTATTTAGCCGGAATTTTGGCCGTTTTTGAAAAAAATATAGCCGGTTTTCCGGCTAAATTTAGCCGTTTTCTAAATTTCCAGTTGGCAACACTGCTAACCAGCCTATAAAATGTACGAAAGAATGGCCCTATACATGCTCTCCTTACTGTGGCAATTCACCGGAGATTTCATAAGTTACTCTATCATTGTCACATCATACAAAACGTGCTAGTATGACGATACGTACCTACTTTTTATGTCCACCATGACATGTCAAGCTTGAGCAAAGGCGCAATGTAATTCCTTCTTTACATACCTGTGCGAGTATTTTGTACATACTCTGCGCCACCATTATGAATAATATCCCTATTTGCCGTTTGCTAACTCACCCTCACAGTAATTATGAAAATATCACGTGTACTTGCCAACTCATAGGAGAGGAGCAGTATACTGCACACAGCTTAAAAGAACGTGACACTCGTACGTGCAGCAATTAAGCTTTTGATAGATTATTCTGATAAAACTATTTCCCATTACTGTGGCCAACACTTTTTATCACTTTCATCTAAAATCTAAATCGTGGCACAAGGTGAATTGCATGATTGCACGCTCATTGCCCGGTAGTGCATTTCATAGTGAGAAAGCAGAGAGGTTATACATAGTTCAAATGATTTATGGCATTTTTTGCAGATTTATGGTGCGATTAGGAGCCAGTTATTATCATTGAAGTAGAAAAAATATGAATAAGCAAAAGAATAACGACAGGATATTTTGCTTGGACAAGTAGCAAATAAAGACGTATCGCTAACCTCAAGTTCTTATTAAATTGTTTTACCATGTTTATTTATTTATTTTATTTATTTATTTATTTATTCAAGATACCCAAACAGGAAAATATAATCCATAAACGGTACAATTTAACAAATTCACACTCAAGAGTTTGAGTTCAGATATTGATCAATGAAAAAAATTAAGGAAAAGCTATTAAGTAAATTAACAAACAATAGTGTTACAACGTGATGAATTAATAAAAAATGAAAAAAAAGCAAAAATTAAATATTTAAAAGAAAAGGATGCAAAGAACAAAGATTAAAATTCACCAAAAATGTCAGTTACTAACAGTTTTTTGTGTAATACATTTTTAAAAGAAACAAGCGAAGTAGCTAAAGGACCGAGTTGCAATCTATCATAATTGTGCATGGAACGAATGAGAGGCGAATTCATGAAAACTGAAAGCTCGGCTGTTGGTGGGTCAAAAACTAGAGTTGAGCGCGTATTATATGACTGGACACGGTAAATTGTATACTCAGTAAGCGATGATTTTAGTAGACCACGACATAGTTTAAAAAGGATGCACTCGTCTAGGAATACTCTCCGCTTTTGAAGGGATAACAAGTTCAAGCAACCAAGACGTTCAGCATACGGTAGATAAGGTTGATTGAACTTGTAAATTAGAGCCCTTGTGAATTTGCGTTGGACGGATTCCAAGGCGGTAGTATATGTGGACGTTGTGGGAGACCATATAAATGAAGCATACTCTAGACAGCTACGTACTAAAGAAACAAACAGTTTAATGGAAGAATTAATCGAATTAAAGTCGCTAGAGCAACACAAAACAAAACCTGCGAGCTTGGATGCTTTCTTAATTGTAGTGAAAAAGTGTTCATTGAATTTCAGTCGACTTTCAAAAATGACTCCAAGATCACTGAAAAGAGAGACGAAAGATAGGTCAGTTGTGTCGATATTGTAGGGAAAAGACAAGGGCATGGGTTTTAGTGAATATATCATCGCATTGCATTTTGAAACGTTAAGTTCAAGATGATTGGAGCCGCACCACGCTGATAGTGTGTTTATATCTGATTGCAATGATAAACAATCATCGGGGCCAGAAATTAAACCGGAAAGCTTGCAATCATCAAACAATTGTTATTCATAAGAGTAGGTAACTCATTTATGAAAAAACTGAAAAGCAGGGGCCCCAAAATAGAGCCTTGAGGAACTCCAGACGAGGGACAGAACGGCGGAGAAAGTGAGTTATTAAATACTACACGAGAAGATCGTCCGAGGAGATAAGAAGAAAGCCACGATACGAGATAATACGGGAAATTAAGTGATAGTAATTTATCAAGTAATATCCCATGGTCGACCGTATCGAAAGCTTTAGAGAAATCCGTATAGATTACATGAACATCTAAATGCATGTTTACCTACATGTAACCGATAAATAGGGTTACCACCTGCTCGGGCCCCGCCCGGCAGTGACGCGCCTGGAAGGTCTTGCCGGGCCTACAAAAATTCTGCGGGGCCGCGCTATTATGGTGGTCAAAATGATTTCTCCACGATAAATATAAAAGCGACTCAGAAGTATGTGTAACTTATAGGGGTGTTGGTAGAATGAGATATTTGGCCAATCAGTCAAGGTTTTCTTCAAGATAATTCCCTATATGGCATGCACAATCCAAGGTCTGGTTACTCAATGGGTTCTACTCGTTCTACTATTCAGGAACGCTTCTTAAACTTTTGAAAGGCTGATGCGGTAGCTGACGAATTAAATGCGTACCCCAAAACAAACGTTACTTCTGGCTGCGTATTACTAGGTAGTATGGTCTTACCATATGCCAATACTGAGCTGGCATTATGTAAGGCGATAGGCGACAGTCATTTTCATATTTTCGCATTACAGCTCTGATTTAACAAGATCACATCAGTTACGTCGAGCTTTAAGCGAATAAGTTATTGAATTAATATAGGTTGTATCCTAGTTCATCACACGCATATATTCCCAAGGAGGGCAGGCTACAAGCATTCTTAAATAAAACCAATTTCATAACCATTCTAACTTATAGTGCAGTCATATTAGCATTTCAAATAGAAAAAAATAGAGTAAGACTAATTCTTGTGGTTTTTAAATCGGTGGGCTCCGAGGAATCTAAAACTCATTTTGCTAAAAAAAATTGATCGGAAAGGTCCCAAAAAGGACAAAAAAGGATACTCTTTAATCCTTGACCGGAGGTCAGCATGTGGGATATCAAATCAAAGGAGACGTCAAGTACATTGCATATCCGGTGTTTGTTCCATATGTTTAAAGGACCCTCAACGGAATAAATCGAGATTAAATGGAGAATTATTGTGTTTCCCGTGTATCTTTCCAAAGCCATAATTACGAGAGTAATTCAAATTGTCACTACGTTTCTCACTTTTTCAAATCTATAATAGCTAAAGATTCTACCATTAAATTTGCTACGAAAAAAATGATCGGAAAGCTCTAAAAAAGGACATAAAAGGCCACTAATTACAAACCTTGATCGAACGTGGGCATGCGGGGTGTCATATCAAAGAGGACGTCGATTACATGGTGGTCCTACTGGCAACCATTGCATATTGCATTTTGCAATTGCAATTCGCCTCTCCGGGGCGGACTACACCCGTTTGCTACAACAAACGGCCAAGAGTTGCCAAAACGCCTCCCTGGCAAGAGCCTCGAAGGTCTCGATGCAGGAAGGTTGTGTATGCCTGTGTATATGTATGGACTCGTTATATATGTTTTTTCGTCATATTGGGAGCATCACATCTCGGCGCGGCTGCTCTCAATTCTTCTTTTACGCGCCGGCATTGAAGCAAATCCAGGCCCTGTCTTGGTATGGATGTGTAGTGTCTGCAACCGACGTATCGGTTCTAATGCCAGGTCACTTCAGTGTAGTTGCTGTTCGGAGTGGGTGCATTTCAGGTGCTCCGATTTGAGAAGGATGGGTCATTACATAGAAGGTGCATTTGTTGCACCAGGCTGTAGGAATACTGGGCAGCCTCGGGTAATACCAGGCCTCTCCCCACCACCAATGCCCCTTACTCCCCCCAATAATGTTGCCTTTAACGTAAGACACAGCTTAACTCCCGCCCCTCCGCCAGCAATTTTTACACCGGTGTCCATATTGCAGTTCAACTGTAATGGCATCCTACGGAAATTTTCTGAAATCACAAGCTTCTTGAGAAAGTACAGAATTCTGATTGCAGCCATCCAAGAGACGAAACTCCACGCGAATTCACCATTCAACGCTGAAGGTGAATATATTATCATACGCAAGGACAGAGAAGGCGCCACAAATGATTCTCATGGTTGAAATACATACATTACACGCGTCAGCAGAAGCATAGGCATTGCGAAACGTCAAGCCCATTGCATTTTAGATTGCTGACAAAAATGTTGAGCAGAAGACTTGGCATTCAGCATATTTGTCAGATATGAAATTCTGCCGATGTTGCTGCTGACGCGTGTAATGTATTTCAACTATAACCCTGGAGGTGGACTTGCCTTCCTAATACACAGGTCCGTACATAACAGTGTATTATATGTAGTTTCAGACGGGACGGCGGAATTGAAAGCCATCTCAGTTTCATCAGGGAGCACCAATATTGAAATTTTTAATATCTACATACCACCACATTCTAGCTGTACAAACTACCATTTCAATATTGGTCCTCTTCTTAATGGAGAGCACAGGATCATTCTTGATGACTTCAATGCCCATCATGAACTCTGGCATTCCGCGCTTCACAACGATGCCAGGGGTCAAGCTATCGCCGAATCTCTGGACGCATCAGATTTCTGTACCCTCAATGAAAACTCGATGCAAACAATTGTATTAGCTCACCAGACATTACAATTGTCAGCGCTAGCCTAATTAGTGAGACCTCCTGGGAAGCACTTACTGGTCTCGTGGTCTTCCCTCTGATCACCTCCCAATCATAGTCAGAATTGACAAACCAGCTGACCTGACCAAGTCAGAGAAGCGAACTTTTGTCAATCACAAAAAATCTGATTAGGAAGGTTTCAAAACATTCACGTCATCGAAGTTCTTCGCGCCTCCCCCTCCCACCAATATACATAAGGCCGAACGGAACATTTGGAGCGTCATTGCCAAAGCTGCGGCACGGTTCATCCCTGCAGGGCGCATTCCAAAGGTTCGTCCAAACTTTCCAACAAGTGCCGCAAGGTTAGCCGATGAACGTGACAACATTAGGCGCGCTAACCCTGGTGACCCCAGAATTCTCAATATTCAAATACAGCAACAAGTTAAAGACTACAAGAAGGCCAAATGGAACGAGCACCTCAATGACTGTAACCTTAACGTAGGTGCCAGCAAGTTATGGTCCACTGTCCGTGCCCTTTCGAACCCCACAAAAGATAAGGGCAATATATCCATAACCTTAAACCAACCAAAAAAGAAACAAGCAATCCTCTTCAGTGTGCGAGCCAGTTCAATAAACAATTTATTGAACATCCCAAGTCCGATGGCCTCAAGCGCAAAATCAGAAGACGGATTCGCAGCCGAATTGTTGACTCCGTACCAATTTATACTCCGGACCAGGTTAAAACAGTCATTGAGAATGCAAAAAATTCTAAGGCCCTTGGACCAGATGGCATTTCAATGGCCATGCTCAAACATCTTGATCTTCCTGCCATTGAGTATCTCACGGCAGTCTTTAACTTGTCAATGTCTACGCTCGCCATCCCCGACATCTGGAAACAAGGTCGCATAGTCCCATGCCTTAAACCAGGGAAAAGTGCCAAACTAGGAACTTCCTACAGACCGATTACGATCCTGTCACCTGTAGCAAAGACGCTGGAAGCCCTCATCCACCCCACTCTCGTTTCACATGCAAAGCTAGATCCCCATCAGCACGGATTCAGACGCATGCATAGTACAACCACCGCTCTGGACGCGATCACTACACGTGTAAGAGACGGACTAAACCATAGTACACCTTGCCATAGAACCATCATGGTGGCGATTGACCTATCAAATGCGTTTTAGAAGGTTAATCACTCCATGCTTCTGGCAAACCGCCTCAGTATGCATGTTCCGACACAGGAGATAAGATGGATTGCCAACTATCTAGCTGGTAGGCAATCCTTCACCGAGTTTCGAGGCAGTCGTTCCAAACTCAGAAAGATCAAATTAGGTGTTCCTGAAGGTGGGGTTCTCTCTCCCACCTTGTTTAACATCTACATGGCCGGTCTCCCAACACCTCCGGAAGGCATTGGAGTTATTTCTTATGCCGATGACTGCACTGTACACGCCACGGGAGCGGATAGGGATGTCATGCGCGAAGATATCAATAGATATTTAGTGCGACTACAAGCCTTTTTCCATAGCAGAAACCTAACCATCTCAGCGTCCAAATCGTCTGCGACCTTCCTTACCACCTGGTCAGGTAGGCGGCCGGTTGGGGTACGTATTGGCAACAAACCAGGTCCTGCTGTTGCAAATCCAAAAATTCTCGGGCTTCACTTTGAGAAAATGATGACTTCAGCTCATCACGCGGAAGCGGTATGTGAAAAGATGCGCAGTAGGAACAAAATTCTTAAAGCACTGGCTGGTAGCACCTGGGGCAAAGATAAAGAGATTATGCTAGCCACTTACAAAGCGGTGGGTCGAGCAGCGGCTGATTTTGCGGCGCCACTTTGTTGCAAGGTCTCTGTAACACAAGCTGGAACAAAATCCAAGTCTGCCAAAATGCTGCTCTACGCACAGCTACAGGATGCCTTCTGATGTCTGCCCAGGACCACCTACATCAGGAGACACATTTGATGCCAATACGTGACCACAATTGACTACTTACAAAACAATATTTAGTAGGTTGTTATCGAGAGGATCATCCTAATCGTAACCTTATGGACAAAATTCCCCCTCCACGCAACATCAAACGTGGCCTTCGTTACCTTGAGAGAGAGGGATCCCTTCGATGAAGATTCATACCGGGATGCCATTGCAATGATTCACACTTACGAAGTGAGTAGGTCTATTGAGAGTTTAGGTACGAACAGAGTCCTCTCAGCGCTCCCACCACCTATTTCGCCTGAGGAGATTAGGCTCCCGAGAGCCACCAGAGTGACTTTAGCCCAACTTCGGTCAGGCTTCTGCTCACGCCTCAATTCGTATCTATCTCGCATAGACCCAAATATACAAAACGTATGCCCAAATTGCGCTGGCACGCCACACGATGTAGCCCGTTTGTTTCAATGCCCAGCTGCACCCACTAATCTCAACCCCCTCTCACTATGGGAAAACCCCATTGCAGCTGCCACGTTTTTGTCCCTGGAGATTACGGACGAAAACGACGACGAACTATGAAACGAGTCCATATAGATACACACCGGTTCACACCTTTCTGTACCGCTAAAAGAAGAAGAAGAAGTACATTCCATATCCGGCGTTTACTACTTGTTTCAAGGACCCTCACAGAAGCAAATTGGGATCCAATGGAAAATTTTCGTGTTTCTCATGTATGTATCTTTCCAATGCCGTAATTTTTCGTTTAAGCCCGAATTATTCTATTTAGTGTCCTTGAAACAGGAAGCAAACACCGGATATGCAATGCACTCGACGTCCTCTTTGATATGACACCCCGCATGCTCACGTTCGATCAAGGTTTGTAATTAGTGTCCTTTAACCCTTCTGTCGGCACGAAGTTCTGGCCAGACCTTTGGCACTATGTTTTGGTGAAAAAAGTATAGAAGATGAAATCGCAGCGGCTTCATATTTCTTGGTATCCCAGAATAATATGTTTAGAAGCATTTGGCAAAAATCGGTTGAAGTTTCGAGTAAGTTTTTGATGATTTCCAATTTATAGTGCTTTTTGATACCCAATAGGTCTGGCCAGACCTATAGTTTTTCCCCCATTTTTCTCTTGAAGTAAAAAGTGCAAATATTAAATTCTCTTATTTATGATATAATAATGTTATTTAAATTCAATTTGTACTATAAACGATACAAATTTCTGAGATTTTTCTATAAAAAGCCGTGAAGTTCAGAAATGGGTATGCCTAATTTCCTCACGTTTTATAACATCACCAAATCAACTGAGATTTGATCCTAGGAAATTCAAACCAGTTTTATTTTCTTTGTAATAGTAAAGACTAAGTATGAGTGGCTTGGAAACGTGTTTCTAAATAGATTTGATCAAGAAATTTACGAAAAACTTAGAATTAAATGATTTTGCGCTTGAAAATTCCCTATTTCTTTCCACCTATCTCCCTAAATTTGCAGACTAATATCGAGGTAAAATCTGCCAACGAAGTGCTAAATATTTCCCGAAAGATATTGAAATTCTTTTTCTTTCTTTTTCTTTTTCTTAGCAAATTTAATGGTAGAATCTTAACATATTATAGATTCGGAAAAGTGAGAAACGTAGTGACAACTTGAATTATTCTCGTAGTATTGGAAAGATACACGGAAAACACAATAATTTTACATTTAATCTCGATTTATTCCGTTGAGAGTCCTTGAAAAAGGAAACAAACACCGGATATGTAATGTACTCGACGTCCCCTTTGATTTGATACCCCACATGCTGACCTCCGGTCAAGGATTAAAGAGCATCCTTTTTTGTCCTTTCTGGGACCTTTCCGGTCAAACTTTTTTTTAGCAAAATTAGTTTTAGATTCCTGGGAGCTCGCTGATTCAAAAACCACAAACAATAGCTTTACTCTATTTTTTTCTATTTGGAGGTCTGAAATGGGATATTTTGACTGCACTATTAGGAAAACGGGGGCCTCATGAGGTTACCAACCGCTTCTGACGCGATTAGTGTAGTGACACCGCTGCACCTTCTTCATGCATCATGCATGAATTTAGTGGCTCACGTATAACATAATTTGCGCGTGTTGAATTTCTCAATACAATCGAAGATGTAAAAATAAACTCGTTCTTACAGTTATCTGGCCCAGAACAGCTTTCGATAGGCGTACAATTCTTATTCAAAGCTGAAGATGGATACTTGTGTGTAAGGGAAGAATTTCTGAGATTTGTATCGCTTGCCAGTTTGGATGCGGCTTTCATCGCAAATACTATCTTGTAATTTCTCACGAATCTTAACCCATTAGTGCCCAGTGGCAGCTGAAGCTGCCAGTTGGCCCTGTACTATATTTTGTACTTTAATAAAAAAAAAGACAAAAATATAATTATTTCTCTATATTATCGAAGAGATGACATCTTGTTTGATATTTTGATAGTTTATTCCGTTAAGTTGCACATTTTGTGCCTGCGAGGTAACTGATTGATTGATTTTTTAAACGAGTCTCGGCGGAGGTAGTCGTGGGAAAATTTGGGTTCTATACAAAATACAAAATCCAAAAAGACGAAATCCCAAAAAATGAAAAATTTCCAAAGTCAAATCCACAAAGACAAAATTTACAAAAACAAAATCCAAAAAGACGAAATCCATAAATTCAAAGTTCACACAGTCAAAATACATAAAATTCATATTCACAATAGAAGCAAGAATTTGCTTATCAGTTATCACATTTGAGTATTGAGAATATTTATGTACGTTATTACCAGTAGTCAGTGTTACCAGTTTAGGGGAAAATCCCCTAAATTTAGGGGTTTTTCAACCTCTTAGGGGAATTTTAGGGTCATAAAATTTTTAGGGGAAATTTTAGGGGGAACCTAAAGAACCTTAGGAAGAATTTGGGGCTCACTTTCCTAACACGAATCAGCAAATTCCATCAAAATTGGTGTCAGCGACAGTCGCTTTAACTTTTAAAATTTGCTGGTTGGACCAACAAATAGAATTGTTTACTTGTCCTGTACCTCCAGAATATCCTCGATTCGATATGGGTGGGAGATAATGTGGACATATTTACATATTGGGGAGTTCAACATCTTCTCTTATGAAACTGGTACGCGTTTTTTAGATTGCTAATAAATATGTAAATAGAAAATTTGTAATAATGTGTTCGTTTAGAAATTCGAGTGACTCCTTTTTCTCTCGAACTATGTATTTTAGGAGCAATAAGAGGATGAGCTATCCTCAATTTGCCTTTTTTCATTTTTCTTTGATTATAGTTGGCTACGGACGGAAAATTCCCACTTCGATTAGCCCCGCTTAGAGCTACAGCTAGTAGCGGTCGTCGCTTCGCCTGTAGACCGATATATGTTTTCGCGGTACCATTAGAGCCACACATGAAGCGTCTGAATCCATTTTTTGGATTCTTTGTTCTGTTAAATTCATACATTTTCTTTCATTTTGACAGAACGAAAATCCAAAAAAAAATTGATTCGGTTTGATCGTGTGTGCTGAAATACGCTTCGTACCCTCGTCTTCATTTCACAATTTGCGCTCAGCATGAATCCTTTTTGGTGTTTTTCTGTCCTTTTTTCAATTTAGGGGGAAACCCATCATTTTAGGGGGAAATCGAGTTGAATTTAGGGGAAAATCACGCAGCCAACCTGGCAACACTGCGTAGTTGTCTGGCTGGTCGAGCGGTTAGTGCGCGCACCTTCGGTGCACAGGGCCATGAGTTCGAATCTCACCGTGGTTCATGGTGTTTTTCGAACTCACGGGCTTGTGACGGACTATGATCTCACTCAGATGTTAAACGAGTACCCATTTATGGGGATAAATAACACTGCTGCTGTGATTCTGATCTCATTACCTCAATGAAAAGCAGATAACATCTTGGAAATAGGATGTCACTAACACATCCTGCGGCCTTAGTCCAATGTTGGATTGTTGCGCCTGTTATTTATTTTATTACCAAATCCCGGAGCATATGCGCTTTAGCTGAAGACATCCGTAGCATATACGATTTGGCCGATGACACGGAGAGGAATGCACCCGGACCATAAGCGCGCTTCAGGTAAAGACAACTAAACCGCATTTGCTCCGGGTGCATCCTTCTCCGTGTCTTCAGGTAGAGCGCATATGCTCCGGGGTTTGGTAATTGTCTAGTTAAGCGACTTTTCTGAAAATCAATCTAAAACTTTAGGGTTTTAGTTAAAAGGTTCCTTGGAAAAATTCCGTGTTTTTATAGCCAAATGTTTTTTCAATATTTAGTTCCCCCTGTTCTGCATGGAATGACTACATATTTTGAATCGTTTGTTTTTTGTTTGGCTAAATTGGTGGTATTTAAGCATAAAACTAATATTCCAAGTGTCAGGACCATATTTTTTGCTGATCATTGATCAAACGCTTCAAATATACAGTAGAAAAATCTTAATCACCTTCCGGGAAATGAAAATTCCAATCTCCCTATCACCACTCGCTCTCACCTCTGGTTTTTAACATAAAAAAAACACTGAACTCTCACATACTCCGCCACTGGAAATTAACGTTTTGGACCATTTCATAATTATTTTGTGAAACAAAAAAAAAAAACAAAACGCGCACTGACATCACGAATCGGAGCCCATGCAATAAGCATTATGACTCTCTTCATACAAAAATTTCATTTTGTCTTCATGGATTTTGACTTTGTGGATTTGACTTTATGGATTTTGAATTGGTGCATTTTGACTTTATGGATTTAGTCTTTATGGATTATGACTTTTGGATTTTGACTTGTGGATTTTGACTTTGTGGATTTTGTATAGAACCCGGAAAATTTAAGGTAAAAAGTGCAGGTGTGATTTGTTGTGTTTTAGTATTAAGTGTAATGAAAGTAAGGGGCGATTCAGACTATCGACAAGATTTATTAAATACTAGATTTAGTTGACAGTTGTACCATATTGTACTGCAATTTGAATAATGCAAGTACATTCTACGATGCGAATTTAATGACATACCATTTAATCTAGTATGCGGGTTTCGACTCGATTAATTTAGTGGTTTTCATAAATCCTGTTCACAGTGTGAATCCCCTCTGAGTGTTGTTATGTTGTATTTATAAAAAAATACAGGGCCGCTGCAGTAGATTGCCAAATGTCAGTGGTAACTGTAGTTTCCAGCGGGCACATACCGTGCATATTACATTACTAGTGATTTTCCTCGTTTTTTCTTGTTATTTGCGTGTGTGGTGTAAATATTTGTTCAAAATTGGTGTTAAGTATTCCTCTTTGTTACAATCCATTAAAAAATGTTCACTTTAGGTCACGCAGACGAACTGGTTTGAAACTTGATGAAATTTTGAATGAATTGAAAGCTTCTGATACCGAAGATTCTTTTCGGAGTATCACTGTAATTCCTCTTTGGAAACCGTGCATCAGGATGCAGATGTGATGCATCTGATGACGAAGTGTTGGGAAATTTGGCTAGGCCACCACGAAGAATCTTAATCACCAATGCCGAATTAGCTACCGTTCATGAAGAAGAAGATGTTAGCAAAGGTCAGCCGAAGACAAAAAAGCCGAGAGTCCGTAAGTTGAAATGGACTAAAAGTTCACCCACATTCAGGATTTGAAATCCAGAAATTATAGTCGCTCAGACCAACATATACGCCCAGCAAAAAGGAAACCATACATTTTTGCTTTCAAATGAAAATTTGAAAGGTTTTATTGGGATACTTTTTAGTGTTTTTTAGATTTTTCAAAAAACCCTTATGAAACCGATTTTGTCCGTCCGTCTGTTCACTAAATAATTCGCGAACAGCTTAACCGATCGTCATAAAATTTGATAGGAATGTGTAGAATGGTAACAGTCTTTGGCACGAAATACTTAAAAGTTGGTATGGCAACGATAACAGGGTGTCCCGGACATTTAAAAATTGGTTCACTAAATAAATCGCTAACGGCTTAACCGATCGTCATGTATTTTGGTAGGAATGTCTAGAATCGTAAAATTTAAAAGTCTTCAGCACGGAATACTTAGACGTTGCTAGGACAAAGCTAACAGGGTGTCCCGGAGATTTGAAAAAGTCGACTTTTTTAGTTTTTATCGGACATGGACGTAGGAGTACTCAAATCAAAGAACTCGATGGGTACATTTCATATCAGATTGCCTTTTTCCACTTTGGAGTAATGGTAACGGAGTTACAGCTAATAAATTCAGTTAATATGTGTAGCCATGATAGTAAATCTAACGCCCTTCATTCTGGAACGCGTTTATTTAGACCAATCCAAAAATAGATTTATATACAAGAGGCATTTCATTAGTATTGTGCATAATTTTTATTTATTAACTATAAAATATATGTGCAAAATTATTCACTCTGTATGTATCCAAAATCTAAAAAAACCCTCGTATTGCAGGCGCAGCCCTCTGTACGCCGGTATTTTTAGTGGTTATCCTACACTTCCTTCGAAGCGTATGTACAGGAAAGCCGATGAAGATTGTGCCTGTGTTTTCAATTCTATGAGGCGTAATAAATTCGAAGACATCTTGCGGTATTTACATTGGGGAACCATACGAAATCCCCAATCACAAAATCCCCAAACGTAGAAAAATTCCCAAAATCAAAATCCCCATAATCATAATACCCATATACAAAATCCCCATAATCATACTACCCATATACAAAATCCCCAATCATAAAATCCCCAAACACCCGAAATATGATGGTAAATGGTAGATGGATGGTAGTAAAAAATGGTAGATGGTTGGTAGATGGTAAATGGTTGATGGATGAAAGACTGGAAATTGTTGATGGTTGATGGTAGATGGAAGGTGTTAAATGGTAGATGGCAAATGGCACTAGGAGGGACGTACATCGATACTAACTTATTTTTTGATAAGCACAAACAAATATTCGGGTCCATTGCATATATCGTTCTAAACATAATAGGTTTTCTTTAACATCGTCGAGACAAGTTCTCATCCGAACGAATATTCGCGGAAAACTTGGTTTGCTTATTGTTGGAACCGATTGCATATTTAATCGCCTGCACATTATCTGCTGTTGTTCTGTGTTACTTCAAAGAGTTTGCCGTTGATTAGCATATATATTAGTTCACGACCGACGGTGATTTTTTTATTGCATAGTAGGACTATTCAATTACAATAGTCTAAAGCACCTACCATTTATTATCTACCATTTACCATCTACTATTTGCTATTTACCACCCACCATTTGCAATTTACAATCTACCATTTAGCATCTGTCATCAACCACTTACAAGCTACCATCCGTCTACCATTAACCACCTACCATTTACCATCTACCATTTATCATCTGCCATTTAACATCTATCATTTACCATCTACAATAGCCTAAAGAAAGTCTCCATTCCCCATTTGAGATGTGATCTTAGAACGCGCGCGCGTTCTTAGATCACACCTCAAATGGGGAATGGGGAATTTCGTTTGGGGATTTTGGTTCTGGGTATTTTGATTTCGGGGATTTTGATTTCGGGGATTTTGATTTTGGGGATTTTGATTATGGGTATTTTGGTTTGGGGATTTTCTGACTGGGGATATCGTATCCAACCCTTTACATTGTGCTGACAACACGAAAATAGATTCTAATGATTGAATGTACAAAGTACGGCCAATATGTAATGCACTTAACAAGAATTTTAAAACCATTTCGAATAGTGGACTATTGAGTATCGATGAAATACTCAGAAAATATAAAACTAAAGCGAGTTTTTTACCATCGCGGTTAATGCGTGACTCTAAAAACAAGACCGAGGCCAATTTCGGGCGCGGCCGAAATTTGGATACCCTTCGCTCCCCTCGGACTAAAAGCTTCAGAAAATTTTATTGGGGGATGCGGTAGCATGGCCCTATAGTACGATTCCATTTGTTTTGGCTTTTAGTTGCTTTGATAATGACACATTAATTCAAGGTTTTGTGAAATTGGTGTAAAAAAATGTTTCTTAGAAGAACCAAAATGGGGGGTTAGGTTTGTATGGCAGCCCCATGACTCCATAGTCGTATTTGATCCACTCTTACATATGTTTTGTATCATCAATAGAAATACATTTGTGTGAAATTTGGTTGAAATTGGTGCACAAACAAAAAAGTTTTTCTTAGAAGAACCTAATTTGGGGGTTGACAAAGTTAATACATATACCCTTTCATTCTATGAGCGAAGGGTATAACAAGATCGCGGGTAACATTGAGTTGTTTAAGAAAAGTTATGTGCTCAAACAACTGTCAACTGTTCTGTTGGCTAGTTGGTATCAATATTTATGTTGGCCCCTTACGATGGATACACCTATGTACTTCCTACCGATTCCTTCTGTTGTATAGTTGGTGACTATCCCAGTTTTTGACAGGATTCGATCGGTTGTTGTAGGATATTTCAACCCAGAGTATTCGAAAGAATTGTCGCAGAATCAATCAGATCCTTCAGATTTGACGAATGGGACATAAAAAAATGGAAAGAAAATGCAGCCCTGTTGCCAGGGAACAACACTTTTCAAGCACCAAATATTTCGATTAAAGAAGAGATGAGAAAGCTGTTTATATTTTTTAACTTTTTATTAAATCTTCAAAACTTGACAAACTGGTAAAGTATAATTAAATTTACTAAAATAAAAACATAAGAAAAACTAAATATTTGTCCCAAAATTACTTTTATTTTGCACACAAAAAAGTTGAAGTCTTCTATTTTGTTGCCTCATAATACTGACTGCATCCACTTCCAACGTCCCTCCGAAAATACATTGAATCTTCATAAAAATTATTTTATTACAGCACCACCTGAACGGATAAGTATACGAGACGATTCTGACATTGAAAGATCAACGGTGGTCGGTCCGTACAGTGAAGGACACGTAATGTCACTTCGATGTGAAGTTTATGGCGGTAAGTTTAATTTTATTGTCCCTACCAGCATCTTCGGGTGCTTTACGTTTGTGCATGAAGCAAGCTTCGTCACTGCCCTATAAATATTTGATGTATGACCAACGACATTCTTCGATGTCGATGATGATTCGGAGCTACCCTGTAATAATAGCCGAAATAAAATCGAATTGTTAAAAACTTTTTGATATTCCTATCAATGAAAATTATTTAGTTCAACGTGACTAATTCAACTTACTTCAGAAAAAAAATCGTTTTTATTCAAATATATTCGATTCGATGTCAAAGTCATTAGATTTATTATCTGAATTCCCATCAGCGGGAAAATCGTATCCTTTTGTCGGTAATATAATTTAAAATTTTAATTGCATAAGGGAAATTTCATCGTTTTTATTTGTTGTTATCGTTTTCTATTTCTATTCGCAGGACGACCAACACCCGTCATTAGTTGGCAACGAGATGGAATTCCAATAATCTCGGAAACAAATCATGTCCCGGGCGGCCGTTACGTGGAGAGTGAAATTGTACTCGGTCCTCTCGGCCGGGAGGATTTAAACTCAAGACTGACATGTAGAGCTACCAATCATCCACGAGCCACGCCTGTCGAGGCTGTCGTTCAAATCGATATGAACTGTAAGAATGAGCGTAGTATAAAGGTTTAATAGTTTCTTTTTTCGTTTTACATTTTTCTCTTCAGTACGAGAGTACACTCTCGTCCTTTTTTTTCTCTCTCTCAAACCGGTTTTACGTTTTTCCCGTTTTTGTTTTGCTGAGCGCCGTTTTTTTCTGTCTTGTGTTCCTCCAGTTTCAGCCGTATAGCTTTTTCCACTTAGCCTCCGGCCACGTTATACTACTTCGAGTCCCCAAAGAGCCAAAAAGGACTATTTTCAAGCAATTTCGAAATGTGATTTTGTATATTCGGTATACTCGCCCAAGTTTTCGATGCTGTGTACTTGTACGAACGAAATTTTGTCGTTGTTAGCGCCGCGTTTTTTACGGTTCCCTGTGCGTTTTTTTTCGGGGGAAATTCGAAAGTTTAAAGAACATTTTTCGTATTAAATTTTAATATGCCTAAATGCTTTTGTATTTTAATATTTCGTCTCGCTATTATGTTGGAAAGTGGATTGTATGTAGCTGGAGGCTTGTTATACGAAATCATATAATTTTGAGGACTATATTTGGTACCATCGCAATGGGATGGAATATGCAAATTGCTGCTTTCTCCGAAATTCATGTGTTCCTAATTGATTTACATGCTTGCTACTTATATTTTTAGAGATATTCAAGAAGATGGTAATAGTCACGTCCAATTAAATTGGAAAAGATGAAAAAAAATATTAAGGGAGGAGAAAAAAAGGTTTCCTTGAGCTTAAGCGGTCTGCCATTTCTAATCAATTATTTCATTTCCGATAAAGAAAGAATTTTACGTAGTCTATTAAAAGTTGTCTTTATCTTTCACGTGAATAGTGAAGCTCATCGTTCAGTAGTTTCCATGTTAGACCTAATTCGGACCTAGTCCATTGAACACTTATTCTCTCATCCTCTTGATAACTTTCGACGATTATTTCAGCTTTGTGTCTCGGAAATCGTTTCATACATCATCAAGAGAACTTGTTAACGTCCCAGGGGACATTGAATAAGAAGGACATTATCGGCACCGTAGCAACGCCCTTTATCGTTATCATGGACACAGTAGAGGTAATGCTAACTTCCGGGAACTACACGTACACGAACGTACTATACGTATGTGTCAAGCAATAACATTCACATGGCATTCGCTTTTCTCTGCCCATCTTCCGGTCAGTCTTCTGTCGAAGGACTCAATACACGATGATTGTATTCCATACCGTATACACCTAGTTGTGTGTATCTGCTGCTCTGGTCCTTTTGAACGTCTGCATGTCAACGGATACGGACATTGTATGTATATCAGAGAGAAAATGTATTATTATCGACGGTAGCACTTCAATCTCTCTCTCGTAGTCGATGAAGAGCTCCTCATTTTGTTGAATTTTTCATGTATTTATCTTCCGACCCGGCTGCGTCTCTTTTCGAGTGGCTAGAAAATGCTCTATAGTCTATACGTATGTACTAAATAAATTTTGTCCGGATATATGTATTTACAAAAGTTCATTTCCTTTTTCCCGTATTTTTTTTTCGGCCTCACCTCGTCTCAGCTCTATTGTTCGCTTCATAGTCCTTTCTTTTCTCATTTCGATCCTTTTTTCTGTACTCGTTGTTATTGTTTTCGTGCAGTTGCTCCATTAAATATAAAGCTGCTCGGGTCACATCAGCCATTATCGGCAGGACGCAGATACGATCTGTTGTGTCAAAGTGCTGGAGCTCGACCGGCCGCAGCGATAACATGGTGGCTGGATGGACAACGATTGGAGACTTCAACAGAAACGGTGAGTACGATAGTATTATTCCTGTATACCATGTGAGCTTACATTTCATATGAAAACATACATACTGAATACTCTTATCCTTTGAAATAAATATTTCCGTTTTACCTGGATTTTTTTTCGAATGCAATTATACATTATGATACTGTTGATATATTTTCAAAGGCTGAAAACAGGTTAATTAAAAAAAAAAGCATTACATGTGCGTGTAATGTATCCTTTCCCAGTTCTGGACAATACTTTTTGTACACAAACAAGCCGTTTTTATGCTTAAAAATTATCTTCGGAAAATGAGCACCACCATAATATTTTCACATAAGCCGAAATTGGTTGCATAAATATTTATGTATGAAGACTATTTCAGCGGGTAAACAAAAACCAAGCTTTTTTCTTTCTTGGAATATCAGTGCTCGTATTTTTAACGGATTCAGTGAGTTTTAATTGGTACATCCTGCATTTTTACATACATACACTACCTATTTGAAAATTTCGGATAAAAGAGTTTTTTCATGCGAATTTAATTTTCCATTTCAATAAATAACCGTAAAAAATATGCACATGGAAAGAGCCCTTCCCGCATTACGCAGTATCCCTTACCATTTCCGAGAAGCCATTCGTAAAAAGAATTACTCACCGACGATGACTTTGGAAAATCAACCATATTGTTTGACTTATATTAGGTACCCCTTTTTCAGCTTAACTAAGTGCCCTCTCTGGGTCTACCATCCCCTCCAGTTCATATCGATTCAATCGATCATTCGATGCCCTCTTGACCGTGGCAAATATTCTGAGGTGCAACTATGCAAATGAAAAAACTACAATCAAAACGACCGCCGAAAATGTTACGCAACGCTGTATTGTAGTAAAGTATAGGCCCATAGAAAAACAAAAACCAAGGTTAGATTAGATGGGGTGGTGACGTTAGCCCAAAGGGATACGCAGCACTGAAGCCTATGGTACTATCGCTGTAGTCCCTGGTGGCTAGGGCTATGCCTAATGATCATAGTTGATCGTGCTAAGATCTTTATGAACCAATCTTAACCTAACCTCGCCCAAATGTGTTTCTAGTAAAGCCTCAAAACATATCTAGGAAGGGATGAAATCGGAAGACTATGTCATGGGGCTGTCATACAAACCAACCCCTGAAAATTAGGTTCTTCTAAGAATTTTTTTTTCTTTATGAATCAATCTTAACTAAACTTCATCCAAATATGTATGTTCCTAATAGTAAAGCTTCAATACCTAACTAGGAATGGATGGATGGAATATTACGTCATAGGGCTGTCATACAAACCAACCCCCAAATATTAGGTTCTTGTAAGGAAATTTTTTTTTGTTTTTGAATCTTAACCAACATTTATTCAAGTGTGTTCCTGGATTAGCCTCAACGCAACCAATCGGAACACGTCATTAAATTTTTGTGATATTTTTTTTTGTAGCGGGTACAATGTTCGTTATCATCTACTTCCGGCTTGACGTTGACTTATGGATTACGTCAAATAAAGTGCGGGATGAATACGCGGTTAAAAAGTACGCAGTGCTTTCCAACGATTAAAGGCAAACTAGGTCCCCAGGGACCTAAACTATACAATGATGCTTATAATAGTTTCATCGGTGAACATTAATTCAATTATCATTTTTTTGCGTTGAATGTTAAATGCTTAGTGGTAAAAATATATAGTTAGCAGTTTCAATTAAAGAAAAAACAATTTATTTTACTTTTGATATATATATTTTTATATACAAAGTATACCTATTTAGTTTTTTGTTTTTTCTTTTTTTTGCCAATGACGTTTTGGCACTAAGTTAAGGGTTCTACACAAACAGGATTCCGGCAGAAAAAGCAAAAGTTACAAGTTTTGTGTTGTTTATTTGTTGAGTCACGACACAAACGGCAAGAACGTCGCTTTTTACTTGGTGAAGCGGCAACTGTGTTTTACGCCGTAGCCTATCTCGGAAATATTAAAAAGTTTTTTGGAACGTAGGAGCACAGCGACACATCGCTTTTTTAAAACCCAAACGAAGTGCTAAACACTTCCCGAGACCGGTCCTTTAAGAAGTCACGTGGCACAAACGTTTTGTTGGTTTGAACTGTTCCTACAAAGGTCAGCTATTTGGAATTAAGCTGCAATGCCAACTCCAATATAGTGAAAACGAGACCGAGGCTAATTTCGGGCGCGGCCGAAATTTGGATACCCTTCGCTCTCTTCCGGGTTAAAAGTTTTTTCGGTCGTACCTACGACTTGTATTTAACCCCTCCCCACCCAATTCTTTTCCTTCCGTCTTCACAAAAGTTCCGTTGTGTCGATAAAACAATATTTGTGTGGGGTTTGGTTGGAATAAGTGGGCAAATAAAAATATTTAATCAAAAAATTTTATTTGGGGATGCGGGAGCATGGCCCCATAGTTCAATCCCATTTCTTTTGACCTTTTTTGTTGCTTTGATTAACCCTTAAATGCATAGCGTACCATATATGGTACATGGCTAGATTCCTGTAAAAGTCTAGCGATTTTTAAATTTTAGATTTTTTTTTTTACTTTTTCCCAAAGTAGACAAAACAAGCTTTCACACGAATTCAATTTTGGCTTCCCGAAGCCTCCCTTGAATTGTCTGTGGGTCGTCAAAGTGGACGAACGTTATTTTTTGTGGAATTTTAAAAGCTATTCTTAAGAGCTAAAAAAATTAGCGAAATTCACCGTTATTTGGAAAAGAAAAAATACTGATGAGTAAATTGGAATGTTTTCTTGACATTCTTTTGAGATTTTGTTAAAAAAAAGTCACTAAAGGTATTGTTTGCATCAATTTTGCAACGTACCATATATGGTACACTATGCATTGGGGCATGTTCAGAAATATCTATACATACATTCCGATCGTTGTTAGCTGATGAAATTATTCTCCTTTTGTCTTGAGTAGAGTAGGATATGTTCATAAAATTTTAATAATCAGCTTTTTCAACATGATGGTGCGTTTTATTGGGCCCAGAACAGGTCCAAATAACCTAAATTTGCATACAAATTATAACACCGATCCATTTTTACAGGATATTTACTGCCATTTTTTATGAAAGCTAGGTTAATCAGTTCTGTTCAGGATCCAAGGAAACGGAGCTGTCATAGTTAACTTAGAAGGATCGTTGTTGTTATTTTGTTTTCTATAGCACACCGGTCAGGGCTTAGCGTTTCTGTAGCTGCTTCTTATAATCCCAGTCTTTTTAGCTAGCAAGTATACTGAAAAAATTGTTCACAGCTTTTGTTTTGTCCTCGGAACAAAACAAAACCACGCCACTAAAAAAACCGAGCTTCCGTATTTAACATCTTAGTAAGATACTTGGACTTTTACCAGGACTCAAGCAGCTGCGTCTTGATATTCAATTTCTTAAACCATTTGACTATGACAAGTATTGTCTTGGAAGTCCACGGTCAGGATCCTCAGAAAATGTGCTTCTGGGGTCAACCATTTCATATGGAAGACTATGTGGAGTACCACATCAGATAAATAAAAAATTACATGGATGTAATTCTTGTGGACATGTCCTGGGACCTGCACAAATTTGGGTTATAAAATAGGCAGCAGTTCATTTCCATATTCATATCCTAGCAAAGTCAATCCCATCCATTTACTTTTCAAGAAAGGAATCCCATGAGCTATGATAAGTCAAAAGAAGTCTCGAGATATACGTTTAACAGTAGAACATGTTTATAACGAACTATTGTATAAAATATTTATTTTATAACGAGACAGAGCTCTAATCGCACTAATAGCATACATACTCTATACCCATGTACAGAGCTAGACGACACGCAAAGCCCAAAATAATAATTTCCAAGTTTTTTTTGTAGGGGATGAAGGGGTATATGACTCGGATCTGGCGCACTTTCAATATTTTATAAGGACATCCAACAGCTACCACTCGACACACATGTGAAGTCTTTCACGACATTCTATCAAAAGATATGGCTTAATTTAGGTTTGTAGAGGATGTAGGGGTAGTCAAACCTACTCCACTTTTCATCAATTTCCAGGATATGTCACAAATAGGCATCGAGACAAATTTCAATAAGGAATAGGAAACTAATAACGCACCTACCCGAGCTCCCTTTTAAAAAACTGAATATTCGCGATTTTCTATAGAAATTACTACCTTTCCTTTAATGAAGAGGGGTTCATTATATCGAGTTTCCACTATAATTTCGATCAAAACTCTCAATAAACATTATCCTTTATTTTTGCACTGTTCCTATTAAAGTAAGAGGCAGATTAAATAAAATTTAAAAAATGTCTTTCATTTACAACATATGGCCTGAATTCATGGCGTACCATATTTGGTACACAATGCAAATTCTACTATTTTCGCTTTTCTGGGAAAACGGGCTATTTCCTGGGAAAATAAAGGCTGATTCCGTGTTCAGTGACCGATTTTACATAAAAGGAGGTCAGTTACGATAATGGGTTCTGACCCCATGCATTTAAGGGTTAAGACACATTAATTCAAGGTTTTGTGAAATTGGTGGAAAAAATTTTTCTTAGAAGAACCAAAATGGGAGTTGAGTTTGTATTGCAGCCCCATGACCCCATGGTCCGATTTAATCCATTCTCATATATGTTGTGCGTCATCAATAGAAATACATTTGTGTGGAATTTGGTTGAAATTGGTGCACAAACAAAAAAGTTTTTCTCAGAAGAACCTAATTTGGGGGGGTTAGGTTTGTATGGCAGCCCCATGACCCCATGGTCCGATTTGATCCATTGTCACATATGTTTTGTGTCATCAATAGAAATACATTTGTTTGAAATTTGGTTGAAATCGGTGCACACATCAAAAAGTTTTTGTTAGAAGAACCTAATTTTGGGGGTTAGGTTTGTAAGGCAGCCCCATGACCGCATGGTCCGATTTTACCGATTCAAACATACAAACTGCCTGCAGCAAAAAGAAGCATTTGTGCAAAATTTCAGCTGCATAGCTTTTAAATTGGCCGAGTAAAACGCGTAGCAACAGACGGACAGACAGACATCGCCCAATCGACTCCTCATGTTATGCTGCTCATATATGTATGTATACTTATTATATGGTCGGAGATGCTTCCTTCAATGCGTTACAAACTTCATGACAAAGTTAATATACCCTTCGTTGACTCTACGAGCGAAGGGTATAAAAATATCGCCGTATATAGTTCGTCCACTTCTTTCATACCGGTGAACCAATTCTAACACCACTTTTTCTCCCTGGTTGGTTTGCCGTTCTCCGCCTGTTTTCCACCATAAATCATCCCTTTTGATATGGGGTAATACAGTTGTGCATCGCAAAGCCACCATAATGTTGATACCGTATTTTGTTGGTTTTAACGGTAGGTATGTACTGCGGGAAGCGAGTTCAGCCTCGAAACGAGAACAATTGCTCATCTAGAGTAATGGACTCATGTGGTGTATAGGCCTTCTCCAAATTGGCAATTACCATGGTCCAGATGTCGTCTATTGCAGCAGGCTTGCTTTCATAAAGCCTTGCCTCCCGAGTGTTGCTATTCTCAAATCGAATCATTCTGTTTATTGCTTTGAAGAGATTTTTGGCCATGGTTGCTTTATACAGGGTGTCCGGAAACTGCCGCTTAAACGCACCGGATTGTGATTCCTCATGTGATATCCAGCAAAAAAGTTGTACCGAACATACTCCCTCAGCTTAACCCTTTAGTTACCACAGGCATTTAAAGATTTTTGAAAAAATCATTTTCTTGCACGACTTAAAGCCTAGTATCTCCAAGGCTAGACCAGCTAGAATAGTGAAATAAAATGATTATTACAACCAACAAATTTACCTATAAAATAAAACTAACCACACTAAAATCGAATAAGAGGTTTGGTTTTTAGAGAGCTTCAAAGTCAAATTTGCGTGATTTGACCCAAAAACAATCTTTTTTTCCATTTCAATTTTCTCCAACTTCTGCTCACCTTGGGTTAATTTTAGCTCGAATTCAATACAATTCAATTCACACTGCCCCTGAAGATCTGCAATTGGTAAAATCTATTCAAAGTATGTCGAAATCGAGCCAAAATTAACCCTAGTTTTCTGCACTTAAGGTACTAAAACTGTTAGAAATAATAGAGCTAGAATAAAATGACGTAAGAAAGGTATGATGATAAGACTATGCGCCAATTTTTAAAAGAATCGTACGAGCACCTCACCTTGGCAGAAGTTGGAGAAAATCTAGATGGAAAAAAATATTGTTTTTGGGTCAAATCACGCAAATTTGATTTTGAGGCTCTGTAAAAATCAAACGTCTTATCCGATTTTAGTGTGGTTAGTTTTATTTTACAGGTAAATTTGTTGGCTCTAATAATCATTTGATTTCACTATTCTAGCTGATCTAGCTTTGGAGATATTAGGCTTTAAGTCGTGCAAGAAAATGATTTTTCCAAAATTCTTTAAATGCCTATGGCAGCTAAAGGGTTAAGCTGAGGGGGTATGTTCCGTACAACTTTTTTGCTGGGAATCAACTGAGGAATCATAATCCGGTGCGTTTATGCGGCAGTTTCCGGTATAGAGGTAAATGGGTATCGCTCCATAACTTTTCTGGAGGCTCCGAATTCGACCGGTGGCAAATCGAATACACCAAAGTCTCTATAATCGTGAAATTCATTGAAGGTCAAGGGAGTCCTTTGTTTTGCATTTAGGTTTTTTTAATTCCACTTTGCTGCGCTTTCATTCCTCTTCCTCGCGGATAATGATGTAAGCGATCTTATCAGTGATTATTGACTTGAAATTTCCCAAAGGACCCGGAGCATTTCCAGCAGCAGGCTCTGGGCGACGTTTGGTATAGTTTACGACGATATGAGCTCGAATGCGGCCCCTAGCGGGTGGATCAGCGTACCATTTGAGGTTCCTGGAAATAAAATTAGGCTTTTCATTGGGAATTGCACAGGCTATAGGGTTTTCAAACAGGTCGTCTTCATCCGATGAATCTAAATAATCTGCCACTTCGATTTCGGCATCAGACGCGAGTTCATCCGAAATATACTCATCATCGCGGTTCTCGTCGGCAAAAGGATCATCTTCATCATCCTGCTCCAAATAACTGGCCAAATTGACCACGGCTGCATCCTGGTCACTGGCACCCATGCATTGAAAACCAGTTCGTCGGTTTATCAGCAGATCTATTTTATCCCAAGCGACTAAGTTTTGCGATACTTATTACTATCTTACAACGGATTTTATATTTAGGGAGTTTTAGCGCAAAGATGCGTTGAACTAGTAGCAACACCTAGAACTGATTGAATGCAGGTGCGGCGAAGTCTTCTTTATATATGTTAATGACAAGAACTTTTCAGAATCTAATGGTTCTTTGGAACAAAATTGAATTGGTAAAATTCCATGTGTACCTATTACAAACACACTAATAACAAAAGTTATGAAGGACCCAGTGGACCTAGTTAAACTTCACCACCATATATAACTTTAGCCGACTATTTATTAAGAGAAAATTTTTAAGGAAATAATTAAGGAAAATTTAGTTTGTTGCGGTTGGAGGTCAAAGTCACCCCACCATCCCCAACCATAATCCAAAAAAAAATCAGATGTAGGATTTTTGTCGACCAAATATCCTATTTTTCTTAGACTATTAGTGTAATAACAAAACACAGCCTTGGTTAAATTTATTTTGCAGTTTTTCGTCATACGGTCATTCAAAAATTACCAATTTTTTGTGTGACCCATATGGTGGTCAAACGAAATGTTTCTATTGGGTGCATTTAATGATCAATATAAAAAATAACGACATTTTATACGTTTTTGCAAACTGTGGTATATTGGAAATTTCAAAATTTAAATTAATCCGTGGAATTACATCGAAGAAAATGTTTTTGATGAACTCTGGATAATAGCTTCGACTGGAACAATCTGCGTGTTCAGGACACAGCTCTAGTTTGGCGATATCATCTCTACCAACAAATGTTGGTAGACGCACGCCGCCGTTTCAATAATTTTCTCGAATTTTCTGGTTCTAAAACTTTCTTTTTTTCTCAATAAATTGGAACCTCTTGGCCATAGTGTCCACAATAAATTAAATGGCAGCTAGTAATTAGTAATCCACGATTTATAAATGAATTTGTCTCTTTTTCCGGTGGAAAAACAGTACATATTTCCCATTAAAAAATGTAGAAAAAATTGAAAGGACGGAAAATATAGATTTATTTGTAAATTTGGTCTTACCTTTTACTGTTAGATATTGTATCTTTACCACCAGATATTGACAATAAATCGAGAACGGAGAAATGAAACTATCGCTGTCGCTCCTAAAGTCACCGATAAAAACGTTCCCGTGCCTCAATAATTTAGCGCAGGGTGGCAGTTTTATTTTTTTATATGGTCGAACGGACTCAATGATATTTGGATGAGAAATCAGGTTAAAATAAAACACGCACCGTAACTTCAAAAGCACAATATCCAAGTTTCGAGCCTGATATATATTAATCAGTAGCATCTTAAGATAATCTCCATCATTAAGGATTCCTACAATGGAGCCCAATGTCACGTACTGCATAAGGGCAAGCTTTCAGATCCTTTGCACAGTGGAGTCAGACAAGGCTGCTTTTTGTCACCTATTCTCTTCCTTATTGTCATTAGTAATGTACTCGGCTCCGCACTTCAATTACATCGTAACAAAGTCGTAATGCGGCGCTGAAAATCAATGCTGACAAGACTAAGTTCTTGAGCACGGAATTTGTATTTCGGGACAGGCAGTCGAAGAAGTTGATGAATTTTGCTAATTTGGGAGCGTAGTTACATCAGATGGTGGAGCGGAAGCTGATGTAAAATCACAGATAAACAAGGCTAGGGCGGCTTTCTTTAATTGGCTCCTTTCTGGCTAAACAACAATATTTGCAGTCTTCAATTCCAATGTGAAATCCGTGCTGCTATATGGCTGTTCAACCTGGAAGGTGACTAGGGAGATTACTGGTAAGTTGCAAACTTTTATAAATCAGTATCTACGACGCATCCTACATATTTGGCCGGAGATTATTTCGAACGAGGATCTCCTCCCTATAACTGGACAAGAAAGGATAGGCACTTCGATCAAAAGACAAAACAAAAGTGGCAATCGGATCGGAATTTTTTTGGAGGATCAAAAATCTAATCGTCCCTATAACTCTCATGATAATTTCCGAGTACTCTTTAGTATAAACTCAGGGATTTATATGCACTGAGCAGTTATCAAATATGAGCACCGTCAACCTTATTCCTAAACCCCCTATCGAAATATTTTCTTGATTACACTCCTGCATGAAACACACAGACAATTTATAAAAAGAGCTACTCAAATTTTCCCTAAGTTTTCCGTACACCCCTTTTTATATCCTTCGCTCATAGAGTGAAAGGGTATATTAACTTTGTCATGAAGTTTCTAACGCATTGAAGGAAGCATCTTATAGAGGTTTATTTTATTAGTTATATATATTGGTCTCTATATATTAAGATATATTTAATTATATATTTAAATGTTTTTAAACATTATATTATTTATAATAAAAATTGAATTTTTAAGGAATGAATATTTTTTTTATCTTATTGAAATAAAATCTAATTTTTTGAATTGAATTTTTTTTTTACATTTTTTTTTATCATAAAAAAAACTAGATTGATTTTTTTTATAATAAAAAATGGCTAAGTGGATTTTTATTTTTTAACAAGTAA
The DNA here is from genome assembly GCA_949715475.1 of Microchrysa polita. Taxonomy (NCBI): domain Eukaryota; kingdom Metazoa; phylum Arthropoda; class Insecta; order Diptera; family Stratiomyidae; genus Microchrysa; species Microchrysa polita. The sequence continues at coordinate 63,410,216 of OX454417.1, forward strand.
AAATTTATCTTACGTTAATTAAAAATCCACGACAATCTCCGACCATATAAAAAGTATACATATATGATCAGCATGACTTGGAGAGTCGATTGGTCGATGTCCGTCTGTCTATCTGTCTGTCCGTATGTTGCGACGCGTTTTACTCGGGCAATTTAATTAGGGTTTTCTAAAAAAACTTTTGTATTTGTGCACCAAAATCAACCAAATCACACACAAATGTATTTCTATTGATGACACAAAACATATGTAAGAATGGATCAAGTCGGACCATGGGGTCATGGGGCTGCCATACAACCCCCCCCCCCCCCAAACTAGGTTCTTCTAAGAAAAACTATTTTATTTGTGCACCAAAATAAACCAAATTTCACAGAAATGTGTTTCTATTGATGGCACAAAACATATGTAAGAATGGATCAAGTCGGACCATGGGGTCGTGGGGCTGCCAACAAACCAAACCTCCTTTTTGGTTCTACTAAGAAACATTTTTTACACCAACTTTACAAAACCATGAATTAATGTGTCTTTATCAAAGCAGCTAAAAGGTTTACAAATGGAATCAAACTATGGGGCCATGCTCCCGCATCCCCCAATAAAATGTTCCGAGTAAATATTTTTATTTGCCTACTTATTCCAACCAAACCCCACACAAATATTGTTTTGTCGACGCAACGGAACTTTTGTGAAGACGGAAGGAAAAGAATGGGAGGGAAAAAACTTTTAGCCCGAGGGGAGCGAAGGGTATACAAATTTCGGGCGCACCCAAAATTAGCCTCGGTCTCGTTTTATTTTCAAAGTGTGGTTTTCCAAAATTTTTGGGAACTGTGATGTCAAAAGTAATATACAGTTAGATAGCCAACACATTGAAGCAGCTTTCTTCCACTTTGGAGATTTTACAGTACCGTTATGAAATTATTGTTTGAAATTTAAATGAAAAATCAATTTAGCAATTTCTCTCAAGTTTGGATGTCTGTGTCATAGCTGCAATGTAAATACTTGAAACCGCGAAAAAGTAATTTTATGTAGGTAAAATTCTATCTATTTTCATAAACTGAAGCTACATTTTTAATTCGTTGATTAGGCAAGTGGTTAATTTTAATGTACATAAAATCAATTTGATTTATGGGGTTTTTTCTCAAATATTGTCGTCTCAATCCTTTTAGTACTGCCTACACAATGCTGGACACCCTGTATGTCTACAAATTGTTGCGTATCGCAAACGATCAGTTGAATTCAATCACGAAATGTTGATTGCAGTCTGATGTAACCGTAATAATGTAACGGTAATAACAGCAAGCAAGGCGACGGGCTGGCGCCGACGCTCTTCAACCTGGCTCTGGAGTATGTAATTCGAGCCATGAATCTGGACAGCAGCGGAACGCTACTCATTAAGTCGACTCAACTAGTAGCTTACGCCGACGACATCAACATCATGTCTAGAAGATTGGGTGATGCAGAAATCCTCCTGCATAATCTCAATAACGCCGCCAAAGAAGTTGGACTACATATCAACGAATCTAAAACCAAGGTCATGATGCAATCAAAAACTAGAACGCCAGTAAATTCAAGCATCACAGTGGGGGACCTCAATATAGAGAATGTAGACAACTTCACTTACCTGGGTTGCAATTTGTCAAAGGACGCCAACGAAACAGATGAGATAAAGCGACGGATACAACTAGCTAATAAGTGTTATGTTGCGGTCCTCCAAATTATGAATTCGAAGCTGGTGCACAGGAAGACGAAGCTCCACGTATATAAAACCATAATCCCACCTGTGCTATGCTATGGCTGCGGGGCATGGACCCTAACCCAAAACTCTGAGCACCTGTTGGACACATTCGAGCGAAAGGTTCTCCGAAGAATCTTCGGGGCCGTTCGTGAACGAGGTGAATGGCGCATCCGGTACAACCTTGAGTTGTATCAGCTGTATGATGAGCTACAGGTGTCGAAGATCGTGAAATTGCAGCGACTGCAATGGGCCGGACATGTACAAAGGATGAACGACGATCGCAGGCCCAAAAAGGTGATGAACGTGCAACGAGTGGACGGAGCCAGATTGCGTGGACGACCGAGAGCCCGATGGGAGCATTCTGTATGTGAGGACGCCCACCAGATGCTAGGCTTTCGGATTGGTGTCTCGAAAATGGAGCTACATACCTACATGGTCGTTCACACTTTTAAATTATTTGTGACGAGAAAGTCACACGTGACTACTTTGAAGTTTCTATGGCTCCAAAGAAAATACGAAAAGTCCCTTCGATGAATGATTCCGAAAGTGACCTACAGAGTTAATATTTCTAACAACCTTTCGTTAAAAATGGATTGGCTATAAATGATTTATAATATCCTTCGCATCTGATGAATGAGTTCGACAATTTGTAACTGTCCACAATAACTGATCGCTGAACGTATTAAGGTTAAATATGTCGTCTTTTGTCATTTTGGCGACTAATTTTTGTTCATATGGAAAACATTAAAATTCGGCCATTTTGAAACTTTTGGAAACACTGTGCTGCTGCTGCTCAACGAATTTATGCAGCCAAACAGAAAACCCATAAACGAGGGCAAACTGTTAGATATTGCTTTAACGAGCTATATGTATACAATACACTGCGCGACAAATGCTTAGGTTCATGGATATTTTGCTTTAAAATTATATAATTTCTATGTACTCTGATCGAAAATAATTTTTAAATAATGCTCTCTCAATTAACGGTTATTTTAGTGAATATTGCAATTCTATCAAACAACTCGCATAGCTAACGGAATTCTTTAAAAATAAAATCGCAGTTTCCACTGCAACGATTGTATAGGTTCACTTACTTTAAAAAGTTATTTCGTCCTGCTAAGAAGTGTTTGTGGAAACATTTTTTTTTCGCGTTGTACTCTATGAGTCATATAGTAGATAAAGTCAAAAGGAAAGCAATTTTCTGCCGAGGAAAAGGCGACAATTTCCATACTAAAGCGAGAAGGATATTCAAACCGGCAAATTGAAATACGGATTCAGCGGGGCTTGAACGTTGTTAATAATTTTATACGAGATAGTGAAAATTATATCCGACGATACGCAGGAGGCAGAAAAAAAGCGATTTCCGGTGTATCAAGGTGACGTCTCTTAAGAGAAGCCTCGAATTCGCCCCTTACTGCGCGTAAGCTTGGGGAGATTTTGGTGTTATCAGCAAGTGTAAGGACGATCCAACGAGTTCTTAGATTTTCTTCTTGTTTGAAACGTTTACGGTTAAAGAGAAAAACAGCCTTAACCACGCAACAGCGCCTGGAATTCGCCTCAAGTTTTCTGAACTGGACATAAAAAAGAAGGCAGGTAATATTTATGGATGAAAAATGGTTTTGTATGGACGGTCCTGATGAGTTTTCCTACTATTATCATGATATTAGGAAGGAACCTATGTACCTGTCACGCCATCATTCCTGAATAGGTCCCGTTATGGTATGGGGAGCCATATCATATCATGGAACTATCGAATTGGTCATCCTACGAGGTCGCCAAACGGGTTCATCTTATAAACAGCTCTTAGAAGAGGAAATCCCTAAGATAAATGTCATGTACGGGGGCGATCTTTGGATTTTGCAACATGATCTTGCCCAATTCATACAGGGACGGTGGTTAAATCGTTTATTGAGGAGGAAAATGTGACTTTGTTAGACTGGGTGCCCATCTCCCCTGACATTAAACATTTGGGGGTTGCTTGTTCGGGAGGTTTACAGTAGCGGTAAAGTACGACTCTAAAAAAGAGGTAGTCCACGGAATTAAGACAGCTTGTTCTAAAATACCGATATCCGTGCTGCATTCATACGATTCCCTACCTGGAAGGCTTTATGAAATTATAAATAAAAATGGCGGAAATACACACTATTAAATTACAAAAAATGCTCCTACTTTTTTCGTATTTATCTTCTTTCATACTTTTCTGAAATATTTTTCAGCGAAAACATTATGTAAAACGGTAAAATCGTCCCTGAACCTAAGCAATCGTCGCACTGGAAATTTACTCTTTGAATGAAATAAATTACTGTAATTTAAGGAAAATGTCCTATGGGGATTCATTCCATTCATTTTCTTTGTGATATTTAATAGTTCCGAAAATAACATTTCTTGAACCGGTAAGCTTTTATTTTACCGTTTCATGGAAGAAAATATGAGTGAACCTAAGCATTTGTCGCGCAGTCTATGTAATTGTGAAATATGGATATAGATCCTTTGGATAGCATTCCTACTATCAAATACCTGAACAATTTAATTAAATCGATAAACTTTAGGATAAAAACAGCGACTACATTCTATCTACATACCTACATACTTACTTGTATGTAAGCATGTAAACCATCTCATATTTTTCTGCACATTGAATGCTCTCGTTCCTTTCATAATATACATTCTTGCAAAGGATTTAATTTCATATTGATCCACAAACTATAACAACATATAAATTCTTCTTGTATCCTTTGCAGACATCGAGTGACGGAAATCAAACAACCAGTACGTTGTCCATTACGTTGAGTCGGGCGGATGCTGGCAAGTATTTATCCTGTCGAGCATATAATCAGGCTGTGCCATCAGATACTTTGGAGGATGGATGGAAATTAGATATACAATGTAAGTTAATTGAATGGTTCGGTGCATCTTGAGTTTATATTTCCGACTTTTGTCTTCGAGTTGCCGAAAGGCATGAATTACTTATGCACTACTACTCGGGCTTATGTTTGACGAAGTTGAGACGACCAGAACAATTTTCTCAGGCCAATTACTTAGCTTTGAGTTTTGCAATAATTTCCTATAAATTGCAACAATGGAATCTGCTTGACTCAATTCTCTGTTTGGTTTTCTAATAAATTTTCCAACCGTATAACAATTATTATGTACTTGCAAACATTTTGTGTAGCGATAATCAAATAAACCGCATACACACATCGTTCATCCTAGAGAAGGAGTAGTGTATGAATGTAAATACGCGCCAATACGACGAACGAAGGACTGCCTGCAATGCAATGCAATTGCAATTGCATTGCATCCATGTCAATGTTTAACACACTGTATGGATTCAATTTGAATAATATGCTCTTGTATTCCTGTTTAGATGTTCCTGAAACTACAGTACGCTTGGGTACATCCCTTGACCCGAATGCCATCCGGGAAGGTACCGATGTCTACTTTGACTGTCTTGTAACGGCTCATCCGGCTGTCTATAAGGTTGAATGGCGACATAATGTAAGTATACACACACACACATACGTTCTGGTAATGTTGAATGTTATTTGCATCGTATCCTTTTGGTTTTGTGCATGTCGTCCTGTCGGTGTACTGATGGATAGAGAAGGAGTTATTTATTTTCAATTATCATATCTCCACAGGAGTCCCTATTAAAATGCAGAAAGGTATTTGCAAGTTAGATGAAGCATACATATGCTGAATTTGTACTGATGTATGCATATTGGGCAAGCGGAGTAGCGTGCGGTTGCCGGACTATGACCGTAATGACGTTTTTATGTCCTTTTTGTTTGGATGAATGTCAATTGCATTCGATACGATGCTTGCTAAAGATTGTTGGCGTTTCGATGAATGAATTGTATGGCATCAATAAAGTATGAGACAAACAAAATATAGAAACTATGGAAAATTGCGATTGGTTATTATCAGGTTATGGTAGAAAGCATTATTATCGTTATGAGCTCTTCGGGCCTTTATGTGAATTATCATTTATTACATTCGGTCTTAATATTCGTGAAACAATAAACGTTCGGTTCAGAAAGTTTCAATGAGATGTTTGAATTCCTTTTCGCTCTGCGGTTCGAAGCTAATGAGCATTTACCAGCACCGGTGCTGGTGCCTTCGAAACTGGAATAGGCACCTATTCCAGTTTCGGAGGCATCGTGTTCGCTTCATTCGGATGTGTCAAGAATATTGCTTCTGCTAAGCTTCGCTTGCATTTGTTAAAGAGGCAACTATGTCTAGAGTTAATTGACCGTTTGTCTTTTTTTGTTCGACATACCAAGACTTTCGTGTAGTGGAGCCTGTATCTCGGATGCTGATGTTGAAAACCGCCGGTAGAAATGTACAAGCCACCAAAATCGGTGAAGCTCACAAATTGTGTGTGTTACATTTACATTTTGAATACTTAATGACCAATATATTGGAACTGACACTCCGCCTGGTTTAAGGTACGTTGTCATCGACACGGCCGCAGCGACTCTAGCGACTCCAGCGGCTCTAGAGCAACTTCGCTACCCCAAGCAGCCGTCGCCCGAAGCCCACAAACAAGCAAGTGCACCACGTTCACCATTTGTGCATGCATTATGTACAACAAGACTACCGCGACTGCTGTCTATATGAAGAAAGAATCGTGTATCAGCCGAATCAGGTACGACTATCGTGCGAAACAACTACCCTACCCCAAGCAGCCGTCGCCCGAAGCCTACAAACAAAGGAGTGCACCACGTTCACCACTCATGCGGGCATTTTATACAACAAGAGCCGCGCGGTCCATTGACGATTATCAACGAAAAACGAGTTTTTATATGCAATGGGCGAGTCGCAGTCGTTAGACCCGCGGGTGCCGTGCCAAGGAAAACGTACCTTTATTGTGACTCAGTCCAAAAATTTTGGTTAGCTCAAAATTGTCCGCACACGATGATAATGTTCGTTCGAGTCTTGCGAAAACTCTAATGTAACAATTTGCCATTGGGGCTAGCTGAAAGGGGGTTTTCGGTAAATAAAAACCAGTAGGTACGCACCGGTAGCGTAGATAACGTGTTCCGAATTTCTTGTGTTCGAAATTAGAATGGGGGCCCACGAATGAGTTAGACAGATCCCGCATTTACAGCAGTCCACAAATGAGCAAGAGCAATGAAAATCTTCTGTTCATGTTCCAACAGTTTTTAATTTGAGACAAAAATTGAAATTTGAATAAATATACTGGAGAGATTGTAAAGATCATCTACATGTCCTATTTAACTGTGTATCACTAAGTTAAATAGAAGCTCCGATAAAGCACTACCTCGAGGAGTGCACCTACATGCCTGTTTCGTATAACGGTCATTGATCCTAGCCTACAACTAGTATGTATTTACCCAGCATTTCATATATTCACAGCTTTAGCGACCATGGCGAAGTTATGTCGTTGGCGTATCCATAGCGAATTTAATCGATTGAAATGAAGCTATAGGTAAAGTTGCAAAATTATGGCAATTGCCATAATATTGTTTTGCAGACAACTAAAAATAAATGTCTTTAAAGGAACACTTACCCAAGGATCTATAAAAGAAGAATATTATTTATATTCCACTCTCTTCAGTGACTTAGGGGTTCGTGTTCCTCTGAACATATAGAACACCGTACGTTACGCCACTGGTATACACTTACGATTACGACTGTAATACAGGCATGTTATTTTTCTCCATAAAAATACGTACAATCTCGCCTCGTGGAAGAGCACCTACATACTTTGTAGTTCAGAATAGTTACTCTAATTGTCGGTTGACGGTTGAAGCTTGTTGTTTTACCAGTCGGCCTTACCATGCCTCTTCTTCAGTATGGGTAGTTCGTTGTCAACTTCCCATTGAAAAAGCAGTCCGGCTCCGTTTCCGGAGACATATTTCCAGTTTCTCGGTCGTTTATAGGATGTACGACGAACTGCTCATATATGTTTGTTTATCTATTAAGGTACATTTTCCTCGACACGACTGCACGACAACGACTCGCTCATTCCATATAAAAACTCGTTTTTAAAATGAGAGAGAAACGAGTTTTTATATGGAATGAGCGAGTCGCTGTCGTGCGGCCGCGTCGAGGACAATGTACCATTATACTGGTTTTCGTTTGATAAATTTGTTTAGGCTTCTTACGGCCGCTTCGAAAAGCCCTCCAAATTGGCTTGCCTGGGGCCAAGAATTTCTCAATAATATACAGTCTTGTTACTCCCTTGCCGCAGTATCATCAGCGGCCTCGTGTCATCAGCACCCATATATGTGATATTCTTCCTTTTGTTTTAGCTGTGCAGAAAGGTGTGTTACCGTTGTGCATCTATGTGGATTCAAGTTATGGGTTTTCATTGTTTTCGCCTGCGATGTCAAGGGACAAAATCGAGATGCGAGATGGGTTTTCCACAGTTAAATAGGGTGCAGCTGGGTATTGAAACAAATGACTCACATCACGAGGTGCGACAGCGCAGTTAGGACAGATGTTTTGGATGTCTGGGTCTAGCCGAGAAAGGTAGGAATTAAGGCGCAGACAGAAGCCCAATCGAAGTTGAACTAATGAGCGTAATCTCCTCAGGCGTGATAAGTGGTGGAACCGCTGAGAGGACTCTATTCCTACCCAAACTCGCAATATACCGAATCACTTCTTTAGTGTGAATCACTCGTGTCTCGATCCCTGTACCCCTCTTTCTAGGTCTCGTAAGCCACGCCTGACATATCGTGGTGGAGGAATTCGGTCCTTAACCCTAGTTTACCGCAACAATTTTCTTACTAGTTTCATGTTATGGGGTGCAAATGCACCCCACAGTATGTATGCCCATATTTCTGCATTAACTGACTTTAAAATTTTTTTAATTTGATTCATTTTGATCGTCTGTTATGTTAATTAAATAGGGAAAACAAAAGTGAGATAGTGAGTGCGAATTCAGAAATGCGGGAGGCATACATGTTCAGTTTGGTTAGACGGCAGGCACTGATATTCATACTATAAATGACATGATAAACTCAAAAAGAGTGATGTTCATGAAATTTCCGTATGGTAAGCATTCGATTCACACAGCAAAAAAAATGCCGGGTATTCGAGCAACAAAATCCGATAGGATAAAAAAGAAAAATTATTTCGGAGTAAAAATGCTCAAAATAACACCGCCATCAGGGGTTTATTAGAAAAGAATCCGAATCGGACGAAACTTCTAAATTAAAACCAAGTTATTGTGCTGGGGCTAATTTCATCCGATTTTGGTTTTTTGTGTATCCACCGATCGGAGTGAATTTGGTGGTAGAGCGAAGCCACATGTTGTATAAATTAAAAACTCCATCAGTTAGTCTGGTTGGCTTAGTAGTTAGGGCGTTCGTCTACAAATCATAAAGTCCCGGGATCGAATCCCACTGTAGGTTGTTACATTTATTATGCATTTTAGAGCGTAAAGAGGTAAATGATTACCTATGGAGGGGTTGTACAAATCTCATTTATGCGTTACATGTTCCTTCCCTGTGAAAATTTTTGTTTTTTTATTCCAAAAATATCGAGAATCACTCCTTTTGGTGTTAATGAAAGTATTCTTTTGAGTTAAAATTATTACACCATAAGGATAAAATCATTACATTCGTTCGGAGTCTTTAGCAATACCTTGCTTCGAGTTTTAGGCCAATATTATCCGATTCGGATGGACACTATTCGACACCGATTCGGAGTGAAAATCACTCCGATTTTTTTGCTGTGCACTGATTTTGCGAGTGTTATGCATCTCTTCGGGTTCCTCATCATTTGACGGTTTCAGCAGAACTTATTACTTCAGTTACAAAACTGAAATCGCTTCGCATAGATAAGAATAGCAGGCCGAGACTAGTGGGCTCGACGTGGAGTTTTGTTCGCAAATTCCGAAATGCAGCTCTTTTTCGAAATCTTAGTTAGCAAACTCTTCTCCAATTAGTATCTCTGATCATTGACTAAGATTCTGTTATTTATTTATGAAATTTAGAGGAACTAGGGGGCTGCGCCCCCTGCTCGCTTCGCTCGCCAACCCCCGCACTGTCACTTCGCGACATTCTCGCTTCGCGGCTATGTTTCGTCGGAAAATAAAACACACGTCGGAAAATAAAACACACGTCGGAAGCGCGCACTGCTTTAATCTGCGACCCCGTCGTCCACTGTTGCGTACCTCCCGCTTCTCTTCTGAGCTTTTCCGCACACGACCCATATTCTTCAGCTATCACCTGACAACTGAAGTCGCACACCACCTTAAACTACTTACTTAGCAAATCATCACGTCATTTCCAATTTCAACCAATCAGATCAAGAATAAAAGGGACCATTTTTTCCTTATCTTTTTTATAAATAGAGAGATATGGAACAGTTTCAAATTGAAATCGTGTCTGAAACACAGCCACATTTGGTGTCCCAAAGGTCATTCCGAAGAAACTATATTTCGTACTATTACTAATATTTTTAAAGTTTATTTTTCATCCCAGATGAAAGTTTAAATATTATTATCTTTATTTTAAAATAAATATTAGTTTAACATCAAAATATAGTTCTGAACTCAAGTAAATTATTTGGGGTGCAACTGCACCCCAAGACAGAACCAATGACTTATTTCCACAAAAAATTCGTAAAAAATAAATTTATGTAGCTAAAATTGTACAAACATTAAAAACTAAAACAAAACTAAATTTTGTTAAGCTATTGAACAATTTATAATGAAAACTTGAAAAATGTCGAAGTTATATTAAGTGAAACATGCGATGGGGTGCATTGCACCCCAAACAGTAAACTAGGGTTAAGATTGTGGTTGAGATTATCCTCACGGTAGGAACCAACGATTATAGTCACGTATTGGCATCAATTGTGTCTACTGATGTAAGTGATCCGTGGTCATCAGGAGACAACCTGTGGCTATGATCCAAATTGGGTCACACATATTATCTGACCAAACTGGGGCTGCATAATCAGCTGCTGCTCGAGCCAACACTGCGCATCTTTTCACATACTGCTGCAGCGTGATGAGCTGACGTCATCATATTTTCAAGGTGAAATCCGAGAATCTTAAGGTTAGCTATAGTATGAACAGGATTGTTGTCAATACTTACATCAACTGCCCACCGACGATCCCCCGACCAGGTGGTACTAAATGTCGGAGAACATTTAAAAGCTGCGATGGTGACGTTTCGGCTTTGAAAAAATGCCTGTAATCGCGCTAAATAGCGATTAATGAGGAGGTGCATATTGTTTTAATTATAGCCGTTCGGTTAAAGGTTTTGAAAGGGTCTACGAAACCTTATCACATCAGGCAGTAACTAAGTGATACGATTAAAAATAAGCTGATGTGATATTTTGGATATCTCGCTTTGCGCATTTAACGATAATTTGCGGTTCATACGTGAACAAATATTAATTGGGAATATGTATAGTGCGATCACGGCATGGCAGAGGTATTTTGGGGTTAGTCAGTAAGAATCTGACATAACTCTGCGCCGCTCTATGAGAGATTCTACTCACAACTCTCTAAACTAAAGACAAATAGGTTCCTTGGGAATAGCTCGCCTTCCTAGAAATCTATTGTTATTAAATTGTCACAGCACAGGCGAAAAGGCCTCGTAGTTCCACCTTATTTTGATTCAATTAACCAGCAAGTAAAGTTTTTTATTTTTTTTAAGTTTAAATTCATTATATAGGATCCAAATTCAGTACAAAAATTGATGCATCTCCTCACATGCCTTTTCAATTTATTTTCTCTACTTACAGGGACGTCCGCTACCGCACAATATCTCACAAGGTGTAATCATAAGCAACCATTCGTTAGTCCTGCAAGGTGTATCGAGGTCAACGGCAGGAAACTACTCGTGCGTTGGCTATAACGCTGAAGGCGATGGCATCAGTCCGCCATTCAAGCTCAACATTTTGTGTGAGTATCCAATCGTGTTCTGTATACGGTCCTAGTCCTGGGCCTGGGTCCACAACACATCACACATTTCATCCACTCCATACTGGGTCATTCCCTATTTGCCTCCTCCATTCGATTCCTCACCAATGCACATCCATTCATTTGCGCCTTACGGACGTGTATTCATTATTCCTCCGTTCATTAAGCAAGAGACCGAAAATTTTCGCTTCACGAACCATAAACGTTTGCGTTTCCCTTACTCTCAATGACCGTTCTAAATGTATTCCACAGATGCACCGACATGTATGCCGAACCAGCCACGAATTTATGGAGTTGCTAAGCAAGAGGATGCAAAAATTAAATGCACCGTCGATGCAAATCCGCCCGATGTCGACTTCAAGTGGACTTTCAACAGTTCCGCCGAGAGTATCGATGTGGCCGATAATCATATTACACGATCTGGTAAGAATTTTGTAGTATTAGAGCGTGCTGTGTGTCGTATAGTACCTGTGTCAGTTAGCCATTAAGGACATTTGATCTAAATCGCTGACGATTCAAGAATAAATTGGGATTTGAATTTATAGAGGATGTGTTGCAATGTCGGCAATTGAAACTGTAGAGGAAAGTGTAATCTATGCTTTTGGAAATGATTTTCATTTCGAATAGGCACCGTTAAGTAAGAGCGACGACATTAAGGCAAAGTGCGTTAATTCCGATCGAAGTATCGCGCAATAGATTTGAAACGCTGTCTCAAAATTGGTTCCTAGAGACTCACTGAACTAGTTTCTAGGGTTTTTTGCAGTTAATTTGCTTTAATTTAGTTTAATTGTGTCATTTTGCAAGAAGTTTCTAAATATCGAAATACGAAATTCGTCCTTGAGATAAAAAGGGACAGCTTTTGTCTCCAGTCGACACATGATGAGAAATAACTGCTTTTAAAAGCTAATCAATGATAATATCGTCTAAAGATTGATCGAATAAATCAAACATTTATTACGATTCCATTTTTATGCTGAACATTTTTTCGCCATAATCTCCTTTGGCTGTTTAGTGTTTACACTAATTTGATGATGCATAATTTTGGGCTAAAAATTCTGTCCAAAAGCAACATTTTCTATAATTGATTGAACCATAATTTATACATTTTGATGTAGACTTCTGGTCATTGTAACATTTACGCATACGAAAGTATGCAACGTACACCTACATCCCTCTGGCTATATAAGCTTTTAGAATTTATCCAATAAAATTCCTCAATCAATTTCATTCAACAATTTATCAAAATATAATTGGATTTTCCACCCCCTGTATGGGAATAAGCTTTTAGCACTCAGCTGGTATGCCTACTCATAGCCTTGCTACTCATACTCAATCAACAAATTTTGGTAGATTGTTGTAAGCTTGCTATCGCTCTATCGCTAAGCCACTGATAAGCGAAATCCGCATGTGCTCGTAATGCACGCATATGTTCATATCAAACGAGTATCCCTCTGCTCCACATATGTAAATGTCCACACCAGGGTTGTAAATTTATAAGCAATCAACTTGGTTGAATGAAACTTTCTAATTAACTTATAAACATGATGTTTTTGCAATTTTACAGGTACTTCATCGATTGTTACATACACGCCCATTACAGAGCTCGACTACGGTACGCTATTGTGTGTGGCTACGAATAAAATTGGACGTCAAAGGATACCATGTGTGTTTCATATCATTGCTGCTGGTAAGAGAAATATTTTATTTAAAAAATGATTGATTATATTATTAGCATTAGCTTATATTAGGTGTTTGAATAATGAGGTGCGCTGACGTCTCGTACACTTTTTAACAAAAAATCTTGCTTGGGGAATCGCTCTGAGATTGACTACTTTTATAATGTTCGAAATTAAAGTGGTAATAATAATAACAATTAGCGGACTTCAGCAGGGTGGTGGGCAAAGCTACCTTAAAGGTATATTGCGTCATAGTCCTTTAATTTAGAAGGTTGTTAACGAGCTTAAAAAAGACTAGAAGATCCTTCCTAATCAAACTGGAGCTTAGCAAATCACATCCAAGGAGCAATAAATGGAGGTTCCGTTTTTCCCCAGGCACAGGCGACATGGTAGCGGAGCCCGAAATTCAATTCAATCATTTCAATTATTTCTTTATTTCCAAAATGTAAATTCATTATTATAAACTTTTGTTTTACTTACAATACAAAAAATGGAAATTACCCTTCCGCAATGACAAGCCAGTGCGCGGTCGGGGGTTCAGTGCATGATTTACATTATCATGCTAGTATTTTCGTTGCAAAATGTATAATAATGATAATTGTACTTATTCATGTTATCACAATTATATTAAATTTAACATACATTTTATTCTAATTTAATTTAAATCTAGTTTATGAGGAGAGATTTAGAAGATATTTGGATAAAAATTCACGGTTTTTTTTAGGGTTTTCCAAAAAATTAGTAGGTAGGTCAGCATACCAAATTGGTCCGCGGTATGACCAGTGTCTCATGCGTCATGCCTAGCGCGGTCAGTTTCTTAGGTACTTTAAGCAAACCTCTATTTTCACCTCTAGTTCCATGTCCATGGTTCAATATCCCAAAGGAATCTTTCGATTTGATAGTTTTCACAAGAGCAGTCAGTCTATATAGTTTTTAATGGTTAGTACTTTAAAAACAGTGTACAATGCCGAAGCCGACTCCATTTTTCCCCTCTTTAGAATTTTCCTTATTAAATTATTTTGTGCGACTTCTGCTCGCTTCATTATTGTAGGGCAAGCCCCACCCCATGACAGAAGTCCGTAAGTTAGAATGGATCCAACAAGGGCACTGTAAGTAAACTATCTTCGCAGTATTGAAATCTAATACACTGCCTGTCATAACTATAGCCGCACCATAAAACAGACAGATCCTTTAAAATGAAAAGAGATCACAGTTATTCCACATACTGTAAACATAAGGGGTATTAAAAAGACACATCAATTCACAAGAAGTTTCGTTATATTTCAAACCGTTATTTCTCTGTAAAAGAAAATCTAAATTTCCCGTCTGTCATAACTATAGCCGCACTTGGAACAGATATGGGAAAAACTAATTAAAAAGCGGAAATTGAGGAAATTAATAACGGGAGAGATCCTTTTGGAATAAAATAGACTCTGTGGGATTGTTTTGTTTATTTTTCATGAAATCATTTTAACATTTTTCCTTGTTTTTTGCTTATTAACCCCTAAACATCGATAACCGCTGCTTTTACATAAAAAAAAACTCTTCGAAATCGTGTTTTTTTAATAAATTGTACGTAATAATGTTTCTCCAAGGTTTTCTGTCCAATTTGGATAGATTGGATGCCCCCTTCTTAACATTTGTATCATTGGAAACAACTTTAAATACAACGACTGGTGAGAATTGATGCAATCTCTTGCTTCAAAACCCGTTATGTGTCCTACCTTCTGTAAAAAATGGAAGCTGTTTATCGTAACGACAATCCCATGAAATTTTTCCTATGCTGGAAGTGACGAAATCAACTGTTCCGTAGGTAGACTATCCTGGCTTATACTTTTAATGAGCACTTGCCGGATTTCCATAGATCTCAATACAAATTTGAGTTAGAGTTCCTTAATATTATTAATCACGGTTGTGTATGTATTTAAAAGTTGTTGTAACCACCTCTAATACAAAGGAAATTCCTCTAGAATATCCTGACCATAAACTGTTTTTGTTTGAATACAAAAGACATGACACATAACGGATTTTGTATCAAGAGATTGCATCATCTCCCACCAATCATTGAACTTCAAGAAGGTTTTAATGTAACAAATGCTACAAAGGTTGCCCCTCCTTCAACCAAATTAGACAGGAAATCTTATGCAACATTATTACGTAAAAATAATAATATTTTAACGAGTTTTCTATGTAAAAGAAAAGATTATCGATACTGAGAGGTCAATAAACAAAAAACCCAAAAACGGTTATAATTATTTACAGAGAAATAAACAAATAAACCCCCGGAGTCAATTTTATTTATAAAATATTTTTCCAGTTATTAATTCCCTCAATTTCCGCTTTTTTTACCAGCTTTTTCCATACTAGTTCCAAGTGCGGCTATAGTTATGACAGACGAGAAATTTAGATTTTGCTTTACAGAGAAATAACGGTTTGAAATATAAGGAAACTTCTTGTGAATTTATTTGTCTTTTGAATATCCCTTATCTTTATAGTATGTAGAATAACTGTGCTCTCTTTCAATTTTAAAGGATCAGTCTGTTTTATGGTGCGGCTATAGTTATGACAGGCAGTGTATATCGTATAACCTATAAAATACATAGCTCAGTTGATTTATTCGATTAGTTAAGACTTCTATGTGCGGTATTCAACTCAAATTTTGGTCGATATGAATTCCAAGGTATTTAACAGTTTGAACTTTTTCAATAGTTTTATTTTCAATCTATAGCTTGTATAAGTTGCTAGGCTGAGTGTTGTTATAAATCGAGAAAGTAATGTACTTAGTGGCGCCCGTGGCGAAATCACGTTGCGAGGCCCCTTTTTTCCAAAATACATAAGTACATATAATGTTTTCGAAACCATAACTTTATATGTATTAAAATGAAAATAAAATAAGATTTCGTCGGAATTCAGTACATAATTATACGTATGTAATTCATTCTGGATTTTCTTTTTAAAAACCATAAGTATTTGGATCAAAATTTAAATAAAAAAAAAAAATGCTTTCTGAAAATCGTGTGTTTTAGCCTATTTTTCGTTTTTATCATTCAAAATTCAAAAGAACCCTGCATTTCGATTAGTTTGAGGAAGTTGCCATTCTTTTTTTCGTAAATTGTGGACGAGGATCCACGAAAGGCGGAATTAGTTTCCGCCAAATATTAAACCACCACCGCTACGATTCGAGCAAGAACATTTCTCCAATGTTCTCTTTCTGTATTTATCTGGTCCTCGATACTTTTATCTTTAGTGGTGTTTTTAATTAGCCGTGTTTTCAATTCGACGAATTCTGTGTAATGTTTTTTTATGGTCAGTGGACCTTTCATGTGCTCTAAGTTTCTCTTGTGCATTCTTCCATTTACGAAAACCATTATCGCACAAATTAGACCCTACGTTGAATAATTTACATGTGAAACAATACACCGCATCTTTATAAATCGAGTAAACTAGCCAACTTCTTGTACCTTTTCAACATTTACAATTATTTACATTTTTTTATTTTATTTTACATTTACAAATTCATAAAAACTTTTCGAAAAATGTCGGCCATCTGCATTTTTTAGAAAATCATGTCTCATGAGAATCGGCGGTGGCCCTTTTTTTATCAGGAAATTTCTTGTCTGGTTGTTAATAAATTTTGGCCACGTTACGAGGTCACTCGAGTCAAATATTCCTAAGGTATTCGTACTTTCAGGTGCTTTTGAGGTGGTGTTTTCAGATATTTCATCCGTTTCAACCACGGAAACCGCTGGGTTGAGATTCTCAGTGTTTTCACGCGCTGGATGTTGTTTCGAACTGTCGTTAGCGTTTGGTTGGAAGTCCAAATAAATTTCAGTATGGCACCCTCCTGCGAGTGCTGAAATGCCTCCCGAACTTTTCTTTTCCGAACCTTGGCGGCACCGCTTTGGTACTTCCGGCTAATGTCTCTATCCCTACCATTCATATCTATTAAGCCAATTAAGTTTTTCACAAAATAAACACTAGAAAGAAAGCCAAATACAGCCACAATATTTTTTCGATAAAGGCTACTAAATTAAATAGCACAGTTTTGGTTAAATTTCACACAAAAATATTCCCTTGAATCAAAGTAAAATATGACCGCAAATTGACGTTTTCGAAAAAATAATCAGTTCCATATTCCTGGTAGTCCAGTCATATTAGCATTTCAAATAGAAAAAAATTGAGTAAGGCTAATTTTTGTTGTTTTTGATTTAGTGGGCTCCCAGAAATCTAAAACTGATTTTGCTAAAAAAAAATTTGATCGGAAACGTCCCAAAAAGGACAAAAAGGATACTATTTAATAAGAATATTCATTAATCCTTGACACGAAAATTTCCCATTTAAGCTCGATTTATTCCGTTGAGGGTTCTTGAAACAGGAAACAAGCACCGGATATGCAATGCACTCGACGTCTTCTTTGATATGACACCCCACATGCCCACGTTTGATCAAAGTGAGTGTGAAATTAGTGTCCTTTTATGTCCTTTTTCAGAGCTTTCCGATCAAACTTTTTCTTAGCAAATTTAATGGTAGAAGCTTCAGCTATTATAGATTCTGAAAAGTGATAAAAGTAGTGACAACTTGATTTATTCTCGTAGTTATGGCTTTGGAAATACACGGGAAGCACGAAAATTGTCCATTTAAGCCAAATTACTAAAGTTGAGGGTCCTTGAAACAGGAAACAAACACTGGATATATAATGTACTCGACGTTCTCTTTGATATGATACCCCGCATGCCCACCTCCGGTCAAGGATTTAAGAGAATCCTTTTTTGTCCTTTTTGGGACAGTTCCGATCAACTTTTTTTTTTTAGCAAAATGAGTTTTAGATTCCTGGGAGCCCACTGATCCAAAAACAACAAATATTAGCTTTACACTATTTTATTCTATTTGGAGGCCTAAATTGGGATATTTTGACTGGACTAGGGAAAGAAATACACAAACGGTAATAACAAGTTCCGAACGCAAACGCAGTCTGGAATTGAACTACTCGCATAAAGTGGGCCGAGAAAGCTTCTCCAATAAAAGCAAGGCAACGCAGTAGAGAGAAGAAAAGCATTCCAAATTCTATCATCTTCTTCTTCAATTACAGTAACGTTTATGACTTTTGCAATAATTTGCTGATTCCAACACAAAGCTTTCATTTGCTGTAAATAAGAAATGAACATGCTGTAAATTTGTACATACGATTGTATGTATGTAAGATTATTTATCTAATGGTTTTGATCGATAAATGTTTCTATATAAGAGCAAATTGTTAAACACATTGAATATAATAATGGTTCAGATCATGCGCGGGGGCGGGAGCGACTGCCCGACTCGCCCTCCCCTAGAGACGGCCCTGCGTACATATGAGAGTTCATCTATAGTTCAAGCTTTGGTAAGTCATTTACAAATGCTAAGCACAATAGACGCCCCAGGACTGTACCTTGGGGAATTCCATATGTGGAGCCGAGTAGCGTAGTGCTAAGAGTTTGTCCTAGTCTAACTTGCTGAGGTCTACAGGAAAAGTAGCTTATGAACCAACTCAGGGCCGTTCCTCTGAACCCCATACTACTCAGTTTTTTAATTAGCAAAATATGGGATACCGTGTCAAATGCTTTTGCTAGATCTAAGAATATTCCGATTGTCTTAGTGCCCTGATCAAGAGAGTTGCTTATTTTTGTTGTGACTGCATCTAAGGCATCCCGGGTTCCGATCCCTGGCCGAAAACCCAACTGACTGGGCGACAGCAGCTTATTCCTTTCTGGGAATTGAACAAGTTGTTTTTTTTTACAATCTTTTTTACGATTTTTGCTATGTTGGATAATATGGAGATAGGCCGATAGTTTTCCACCAATGTGCGATTTTTACCTTTATACAGGGTGTCCGGAAACTGCCGCATAAACGCACCGGATTATGATTCCTCAGTTGATTTCCAGCGAAAAAGTTGTACGGAACATACCCCCTCAGCTTAACCCTTTAGCTGTCACAGGCATTTAAAGATTTTTGAAAAAATAATTTTCTTGCACGACTTAAAGCCTAATATCTCTTAAGCAAGACGAGCTAGAATAGTGAAATAAAATGATTATTACAGCCAACAAATTTGCCTATAAAATAAAACTAAACAGACTAAAATCGGATAAAAGGTTTGGTATTTACAGAGCTTCAAAGTCAAATTTGCGTGATTTGACCCAAAAACAATCTTTTTTTTCATCTCAATTTTCTCCAACATCGGCCAAGGTGAGGTGCTTGTACGATTCTTTTAAAAATTGGCGCATAATCATACGATCATATCTTTCTTACATCATTTTATTCTAGCTCCATTATTTATAACAGTTTTAGTACGTTAAGTGCAGAAAACTAGGGTTATTTTGGCTCGATTTCGACATTACTTTGAATAGATTTTACCAATTGCAGATCTATATCTGAATTGTATTGAATTCGAGCTAAAATTAGCCCTAGTTTTCTACACTTAACGTATAAAAACTGTTAGAAGTAATGGAGCTAGATTAAAATGATGTAAGAAAGATATTATCATAAGACTATGCGCCAATTTTTAAAAGAATCATACAAGCACCTCACCTTGGCAGAAGTAAGAGAAAATTGAGATGGAAAAAAAGATTGTTTTTGGGTCAAATCACGCAAATTTGACTTTGAAGCTCTGTAAAAACCCAACCTCTTATCCAATTTTGGTGTGGTTAGTTTTATTTCATAGGTAAATTTGTTGGCTGTAATAATCATTTTATTTCACTATTCTAGCTGGTCTAGCTTTGGAGATATTAGGCTTTAAGTCGTGCAAGAAAATGATTTTTCAAAAAATCTTTAAATGCCGGTGGCAGCTAAAGGGTGAAGCTGAGGGGGTATGTTCCGTACAACTTTTTTCCTGGAAATCAACTGGGGAATCATAATCCGGTCCGTTTATGCGGCAGTTTCCGGACACCCTGTATAGAGGGATTATAACCGATTTTTTTAGTATTTCAGGGAATTTCCCTAAACAGAGGCTGAGATTGGTTATGTATGACAAAGGATAAGCTATGTGATTTTTAATTAATTTGAGACAATACACAGTTATGTTATCCCACCCTGGACAGGAGCCGCCTCGAAGATCTTCAATGGTCTTTATGATATCGTTTTCGTGTATCTGTGAAAATTGAAAATGTAAATTTATATTTTCTTCTAAATTGTCTGTGCATGATTGGTTTCCACTGGAACTTGTGATGCCATTCGTTCACCTACATTTCTGAAAAATTGCTTGAGGTGGTCTGCACATATTCTTGTATTATCTTTTACTTCGACAATATTGCCATCTACATTAATTTTCGTAATGTCAGAACAAACGTTTTTACTGTTAGTTATTTCAGAGATCGTTCCCCGAACCTTTTTCATATCGTTACCCGCATCTCTAATTAGAGTTCTATATTTGTTTGCCTTTGAGACTCTAACCAAATGTCGAAATCTATTTGTATTTCTATATTCATTGTAAAATTCTCTTAACTTTTTATTAAAAGGCTGCCTACATACCTTTTTGTATAATGAGTCTCTTTTCCTCATCGATATCATTAAGCCTTTTGTTATCCATTCTTTTTGGTTTATAAACTTACGAGGAATTTTTATTACTTTCTATCCTGACGATTCATCTAATATACTCGTAGATTGTATAAAAAAATAAAAAATGTTGTGTGGCCTCATCTACTGAATTGCAACAGTAAACTTCATTCCAAGTATGATTTTCAATCTTTTCTACAAATTCATCATATCTTATTTGTTTAATTACACGGATATTACTTACGGGAGACTTAACTCCTGCTAGTTTGCTTTTAATGGTAAAGGTAATTGCTCTGTGATCAGTAATATTCGTATCTATAACAGCCGCAGTTAATGAATATTGGTTGTGTAAATTCGAGAAAATGTGGTCAATACACCAGGAATTATTGTCCCGTGCATCAACCCTGAGACTATTATCTAGTCTGGTAGGGCAAGTGACTCTCGGGATAAACCCATTTATGGCAAGAAGTCCTAAGTAATCATGAGCTATGTCCGATCTATTCATTTCATCTATATTCAGATTAATATCCCCTATTAAGACTGTATCTCGTTTTAAAAGAGGCTCTAGTTCTGTCAAAAATATTTGTTCGTTTCCAGATGGCGACCTGTAGATCCCCAGAATTCTGTATATAATATTTTCATATTTAATATTGACAGTCATGCAATTGCATTCAGTCATGTAGTACTCAACGATTTCGGTATTAGATAAATGATTATTTCTAATATAAACAACCAGCCCACTATTCTGGTTAAAATTTCTCTTAGAATGAAAAATTGTTTAATTTGGCAGTGAAAAAAGATGCATGGGAATTTCAGGTCCTCCCAACCAAGCTTCACCCAATATATTATATCAATCGGAAAGGAAAACTGTGCTAATAAAACTAATAGTTCGTCATAATTCTTTTTAATGCTTCTTATGTTAAGGTAGGTAGGCAGGACAATCCTCGATGAATCTCTCCCCATTTAACAAATCCATTGACAGAAAGTAGCGAACTTTGAATGCTTAAATTATCAATATTTTCAAATAAATTCATAAAAACAAGTAAAAAAACGAGACCGAGGCTAATTTCGGGCGCGGCCGAAATTTGGATACCCTTCGCTCCCCTCGGGCTAAAAGTTTTTTCGGGCGTAACTATGACTAGTGTACAGTCCTCCCCGCTTCCATGCTGTTGAATTTTCTCATAAGTGCCGTGGCGAAGATTTATTGGGCGAAGTGGGGACGTGGGTTCCTTATAAGAACCAAAAAGAGGGGGAAGGGTGTTTTACGGCAGCCCTATGGACTTCCCATCAATTTTTACGTTTGTGGCATCAATTAAAACACATTTGGTTCAGATTGGTGGACAAATAAAAAAGGTTTTCTTCGAAGAACCTAATTTGGGGTTGGGTTTATATGCCAGCCCCATGACCCCATGGCCCGATATAATTCATTTTTGCATATTTTTTGTACCATCAATAAAAATACATTACCATGAGGTTTAGTTGAAATTTGTGTCCAAATAAAAAAGTATTTCTTAGAAGAACCTAATTTTGGGGGTCAAGTTTGTATGGCAGCCCCACGACCCCATAGTCCGATTTCATTTATTTTCACGTTTGTTATGTGGCATCAATAGGAATATAATTTACTGAGGTTTGATTGAAATTGGTGTAATAATAATAAAAACGTTATTCTTAGAAAAATTTGATTTGCGGGGCTAGATTTGTATGGTAGCCCCATGACCACATGGTCCGACTCCATCTATTTATACATATGTTTTGTGTCATCAATAGAAACACATTTGTGTAAAGTTTGGTTAAAATAAAATTGGTGTATAAATAAAAAAAAAATCTTAGAAGAACTTAATTTGGGGAGCTAGGTTTCTATGACAGCCCCATGACCCCATGGTCCGATTTGGTCCATTTTTACATATGTTTTGTGGCATTACTAGAAACACATTTTTGCGAAATTTGATTGAAATTGATGAGAAAATAAAAAAGTTTTTCTTAGAAGAACATAATTTGGGGCACTTGGTGTGTATGGCAGCCCCAAGACCCCATTGTCTGATTTAGTCGATTTTTACATATGTTGTGTGTTACTAATCAAAACACATTTGTGTAAATCTTGATTGAAATTGGTGCATAAATAAAAAAGTTTTTCTAAGAAGAACCTAAATTTGGGGGGTAGGTTTGTATGACAGCCCCACGACCCCCTTGGCGGATTTTAGCGATTCAAACATACAAACTGCCTGCAACAAAAAGAAGCATGTGTGCAAAATTTCAGCTCCATAGCTTTTAAACTGGCCGAGCAAAACGCGTCGCAACAGACAGACAGACAGACAGACGGACAGACGGACAGACGGACAGACGGACAGACGGACATCGTCCAATCGACTCAGCTCGTCACGCTGATCATATATATACATATTTTATATGGTCGGAGATGCTTCCTTCAATGCGTTACAAACTTCATGACAAAGTTAATATACCCTTTACGCTTGATAAGCGAAGGGTATAATGAATGTCTAATTCAAGATTCAGCAAAGTAAACAATACCTAATCTATAATTTTCCTCAAATCCTCTTCTCGTGAAATTTTAATAATCTTTTTATCATGTTCATATTTTTTTTACTAATATCTTGCCGTTTTTGTACCAGGTATATTTATATTTTTTAAATGGAAATATTTTTTGTTTTATTCAATAGTCGCATAATATTTCCGGTTAAACGTTCATGTGCATTTATTCTGTTTTTTGTGAAACTTTTATGAAGAATACTAGCCTTAATACCTGCAACGCCTGGAATATTTCTAGCCACTTTTCGGAAATCTTCTTTTTCTGAGTTTTCCCTTCTTGACGAACAAATTTGACAATTATAGGTTTGATCTTGCTGTCACCTGATGACGAAAAACGATGTGCCACACTAATATCATCTGAAGAACATTTGTTATTAATCGCTTTGGAAAGTGTAATTACCAAATCCATCACTGATTCATTAGATGTTTCAGGTACACGTGTTATGACTATATTGTGACGTCTCGTAAATTCCTGCAAATTTTCAATTTCATCTTTCAGGCTTTCGTTTTCCGATTTCAAAATTTTCCTTATTGATAGTTTTTATTTCAGTGTCGTTCTGATCTAGTCGATGCTGGAAAGCATTGAACATATTAGACAGATCTTTGACTGCGTTCTCGAATTTCTCAATTTCTTCTTTAAGACTATTCTGAACAGTCATCTTTATATCATTTGCCAGTGACGTTTTGATGGCTTCGGCTAAACTGTTTATGTCAGCTGTTGATAGTGTTCGTGTACCTGATCCGCTGATTTCGCCGTTGCTGATTCCGCTAACCCCTTCGCACTCCTCAACATTTTCGTCGATTCTAGAAGCGTTGAATCCAACTATACTTTGTCTTCTCGAATTTATACATTTTGGACACTTCCACGTATTGAGTTTATTTAATGATTTTAGAGAGGCATAGTATACAGGTTTTGTATTTGCACACTTTAGATTTACATGAAAATGTTTCTCACATGCCGAACACGTTATCGGCTGCTGGAATTTTGAAAACGTCTGCCCACAATTTTCACAGCTTTTCATTTTAATCACCGACAACACTATTTCAATACAATAGACTTATTATCATTTATCTTTATATAGTCTTTAGAGATATAATTATAATAATATCTAGTTAATAGTTTTCGGCTTTTGGTGGAGAGACGTGCTCTCTGCTTGACAGACAGAACTGAACTTTTGTAAATGACCCGTAAGAAAGCCTATTAAAAGTCTAACCTCAGTTCTGCGCAGACATTTAATATTATGAAGTAGCTGAAAGGGCAGACTAAATCTTTTGTAACTCTAAGGCCAGGGTGCGTTGTTCAGTAGTTCAAGCTTAGGCCCCATCACCAGTTAGCAATCACGCCGCTAGCAGCTCTCCAGCTAATTCCGCAGAAGGGCGCAGGACCGAAGAGTATAGAGGAACGAACGAAAGAGGGGGGGGGGGGGGGCTCTTTCGTTCGTTCGTTCTTTAGTTCTTATTCATTTCCCTCAAGGCCTCTGTTACCCGTAACCCAGTAGATTGAGACAGAGTTCCATAATCATATAATCTGATACCAGGCAGATTTATAGGCCAGGAACCTGTTGTAGTATACGCATGTGTCGCCGATTACTGATACGAGTATCAAATGGTAATTGGATTTGCAAAGCGCTTAGGGCTGCAGTTTCCCTTATGAAAATGGCCAGTGGCGTCATTCCCCATATAGGTTCCACGACTAGGGTAGATATAGTACTAAAAGCACCAGTGAGGCAAATCAATGGAACTTATTGCAGCTCTTGATAGTGTTGCGTTGCGCAATGTTTTGGCCACCAGACTAGAGAAGCATACGTGATTATAGGTCATACTAGCGTACTGTTTAACCATTCCGTCATTCTGGGCGAAAGGGCCCAGGCCTGGCCATAGAAGTTCCGGCAAGTTCACATGATACACGTGGCCTAACTAAGAACATTTTTCAAGTGGCTTTTCCAGTTTAATCTACCATCGAGTGTGATGCCAGGGCATTTGACCTCTTTGGTGTAGGCAATGGTAGATTGGCTCGAGTGAAGGAGGAAGTTTCCTTGTGAATGGTATATGACTGTTTTGTGTGGGTGGGTGGGTACTGAGCCCTGTTGCTGTGCAGCATCTGTTGACTATCGTCGGAGCCGTGGTTATCAAATCCGTAATAATGGGCTCGAATTTACCCATGATCACAATAGTGATATCGTCAGCGTAGCCAATGGCGAAGAAACCCTGCACTTCAACCAGCGAGAGTAATTCATCTACTACACCGAGAGTACATTGCCTTGAGGGCAGCCCTTGATGTTGAAAGTATGGCAGCGTTGATGTTGAAAGTATGACATCCAAGCGAGGAGTGAATATGGTGTCAGCATGGTGTCAAACTCATTTCGAGGGCTCTGGCAATTACATCGTATCCAGTATTGTCAAAGGCACCCTCGATGTCTAAGAAGGCATACAAAGATGTTTCAATCGTGTTGATGAGCTTGTGAAGGGCCGTTATCATCGACTTTTCCTTTACATAGGAAAATTGAGTGTGCAGATCAACTAAACGCTCCATAGTTTTGAGGAGAAAGGAGGTTAGACAGATGGGCCTGTTGGACTTTTGTACCTTGCTTATTGATGAAAGATACATTAACTTTCATCCGAGCAAGTGGGATATGACAGAAATAATGCTAGCTATGAAAGAGCCGTTGGATATGGCAGGATGATATCCACACAGGCAATTTTGAAAAATAAAATAAATAACAGGCGTGACAATCCAACATTGGATTAAGGCCGCAGGATGTGTTAGTGACATCCTATTTCCAAGATCTTATCTGCTTTTTATTGAGGTAATGAGATCAGCATCACGCTCAGCAGTGTTATTTATCCCCATTACTTTTTTAACATCTGAGTGAGATCATAGTCCGTCACAAGCTCGTGAGTTCGAAAAACACTATGGAACACGGTGAGATTCGAACTCATGACCCTGTGCACCGAAGGTGCGCGCACTAACCGCTAGACCAGCCAGCCTACAATTTTGAAGGAGAGCAGGAAATGCTCTATCAGTCCCCGCAGCCTTAAATGGATCAAAAGACTGAATAGCCCACTTCACTTTGTCCTTGTCGAAGATTACCCCAGAGAGACTCACTAATACTCTAGCCGGCTATCTTGTATAACCTGGTATGTGCACTGGGCAATTGTCTGCGGAGACAGATACAGGTAAGTGCGCGTCAAGGAGAAAATCGAGGGTCTCCTTGGGATCGGCCCTAAACGAACCGTCTGGATATTTGAGCTTCTGGAGAGAGCTTTGTGAAGGCGAGCGTCCTCAGGTAAATACTGAATTGCCGCACACTACTTCCTCCAGCACTACCTTTTTGATTGCCTGATCTTTGTATTATATTCAGGCAAGAAACGCTTGTATGACTCCCACTGACCACAGCGCTGCCTGAGTTGAACAATCTCCTATCCGGGGACCATTTCCGATCGAGTTTATCATTCCACCCAGGGTACCTTACGGGTCGACCTGTAATTTGGAATGAGCTCTCTTGGTAGGCGAAGTACATTATTTAGTTGCTCTGCAGCAATCTCTACACCGCAGGGAAATTCAAAGAAAAGTGACAGAGTATTGACACTGAAAAAGATCGGATTCCTCGCTTGATACATGCCAATCAGAGATAAACTCCGATATTGGTCCACTGGCAAGAGCGAGGTCAAGAACCTCTACCCACGCTGCGGTGATGAATGTAGGTTTGCCCCCTTTGTTGAGGACATTTTTGGACATTAAAAGTCAAGAAGTTTCTTACCTTGCATGTTAAGGTCTGTACTGCCCCACACAGTGTGGTGGGCGTTGCCTTTGCGTCACAACCGATAATAATAAGTTGTCGGTTGTTAGTTCTGCAGTAATTAATCAAGCTGGAGACTCTCGCAGGTGGAATAGAGTCATCGGCAGCTGGGATGTAGGCAGATGCAATGACTGCTTCCTGGCTGCCGTACGCGATAGACACATTAACCAGAGCGGCTGATAAATCCCTTGAAATGAAGTTGGTTAGTGGTCTAAAATTGCCATGATTGTCAGCAATGGGCGCCGCCCGAGGGTGGTCCACTGACATGTCGTATGGGTGCGTTCACTCAGCCGTTTATAGGCTATTTCGAGTCAACGTTACATTGCATATAATTTCGGAGTGTATATAATGTTTGAAGCACTATATATTTCCTATCCGCTCATGTACGGAAATTTTGCACCACGCCGAGATTCTATCTCCGGACCTCTAGATTACTAGCATCGTAGATTGCGACTCTACCAAGTAAGCCACAGAGCGTAAATCAACTTACCGTGATTAATGTATAGTCCACATATGAGTCTCTTGGCCGCCCATGGTTTTTGTATCAGCGCTATCGAAGCTGTGTTTGCGGCGAAGGTCCTGCACAAGATGACCGATGCTCTCTTGGCATGGTGCAGGTTCGCCTGGAGTACCTTGACAATACTCCGTTATAGCTTAGGGAGCAGTATACAAAGCTGCTACGTTTGCCTTGCCGAGACCGCCCGCCTCGTTCGTCCTTGCCGCGCTTAGGGCCTTGGTGTTCGGAAGCGCTTTTCCCGTGATGTCCACGGGTAATGGGCTCGCCCATGTTCCCTCTGAGGTGATGGAGAATCATTTTCGCTATGATGGTGTTTTTGCGCCGCTCTTGTATTAGCGACTCGACTTATCGACCTTAAACCCCGGAAAGGCGGCGGCACCGGGCCTCATGGGTTGCAGTCGATGGATGACACAAGACTTCCATCGGAAGCTGTTTGTACACTTTCACTAGCATCCGTTTCTAGAAGTCCTGAGCTTCGCTGTGCATGCGGAGCATGTTTACGGCTTGTCTAGGGGACATGTCTCCTGCTGATAGAAGGGGCGGGCCCTCGGCTTGTGCTCCGAGTCGGGCCTTGGCAGTTGTTCTTACTGGCGGCATTGTGTCACACCTTTTGTGATGTCGTAGTCGAATAAAGGAGTCGCGCAGAAGTTTAGTCACGACGGCTTTTGACATCGAGTGTGATCTACGTAAATTCGTAGCCGATACTTCCAATCAGCCGTTTCAGCTTCATAAAAGATGTCTCGTCGATTCCAAGAACGGGGTGGACCGAGTGGCCGGAGTTTTTCCGATTGTAAACAATCCAGTTCTCAGTGGTAGCCGGTTCTGCGCTTTGATGGAAGCCGGAATGTCTTCACTGCTTCTGCGGAAGTACCCCTAGATGGTGTGGATCTTGGGAAAATTACTTTCCGCGACAAAAGTGCGTACATTTCGCACGTTCTCTGGGGCTACTTTCCCTAGTCACCTGCAATATGGATTTCTGTATGTTGGCCATCTGATCTTTTGAAAGAGGGCTTTCGAAGTCAAGCGGGCAAAACCCAAGCTTTATGGAAGAAACTGCCTTGCTAAACGTGGGGCATGTCAACTTCTTGTACCGTTTAGCCAAGGCAGAAACAGGAAATCGCTTCTCCGAGCGTTCTAGTTTACGTAGCCTCGCCAGCCAGGGCATACTCTACAGCCTGCTCCTTGGTGGCACCTTCGGAAATGGCCTTTCTATATCTGCGTTTTTGAGCAGAGGAGAAACGCAGGAAGCTAGGATTTTTGTGAAAGTCCTTGCGATCAACAGCCGCACCGACAGATCCTGGAATTATCAGTGTCCCCTCCATAGACGTCCGAGCGTTCTCGTTTACGTAGCCTCGCCAGCCAGGGCATACTCTACAGCCTGTTCCTTGGTGGCACCTTCGGCAATGACCTTTCTATATCTGAGATTTTGAGCAGAGGAGAAACCAGGAAGCTAGGATTTTTGTGAAAGTCGATGCGATCAACAGCCGCACGGACAGATCCTGGAATTGTCAGTGCTCCCTTCATAGACGCCCGAACGTTCTCGTTTACGTAGCCTCGCCAGCCTGGGCATACTCTACAGCCTGTTCCTTGGTAGCACCTTCGGCAATGGCCTTTCTATATTTGCGATTTTGAGCAGAGGAGAAACGCAGGAAGCTAGGGTCTTTGTGAAAGTCCATGCGTTCAACAGCCGCACGGACAGATCCTGGAATTGTCAGCGTCCCCTCCATAGACGTCCGAGTCAGTACAGTAGGTAGCTGTGCCGGTGTCGTAATATCCACAACCGTTGGGAGAGGGGATGTGTTCTCGTCCAGGGCTGGCTATACACTCTTCCCTGAAGAGTATGTTGTAATATAGAAGATACCGGTGGGGATGTGCTGGGTGCAACATCTGAAAGTTTTGTTGTTTGTTGCTAGTGTTCGTAGGATTACCACGAGTGTCCAGGAAGAACGGTCGCCGACGACTTCACCCGGTTGCCGCTGGAAGTCTGCGAATAATCGTACTGTAATCGATTATTTTCAATAATTACTGTCAATAATCGCTTAATCGATTATTTTCGTTTCGATTATACGATTACTCGATTATTAAAATAATCTAAAAATAATCGAGAAATAATCGGAAATACGAATAATCGAAAATACGATTAATCGAAAATACAATTAATCGAAAATACAATTATTGGAAAAACACGATTTTCGCTGCTTGGCGGAAGATGTCTGTCTGGCAGCAGACCGAAATTAAAAATTGCGTCTTGCCAAACGAAATTAAAAGGCAATCGAAAGGTGTCAATTCCCTACTAACGATTCCGTCATTTTCCCCCTAGTCGCCTCGGTTTTCCCGCTGTAACCCCACAAAGTGGCTGTTCCGCTGCTTGGCGAAAAATATATGGCAGTGGAAGAAAATGAAAATCTTCGACTCGCCGAACGAAATTGGTGGTGAATGAAAGGTCTCGTCTCCCTATTGACGATTCCAAAGTCATTTCTCTCTAGTCACCCCCGTTCTCCCGCTGCAGCTCCACAAAGTGGTTGTTTCGCTGCTTGGCACGTGACGTCTGGCAGTAGACGGAAATGACAATTTTCATGTCGGCGAACGAAATTGGTGGCAAATGAAAGGTCTCGACTCCCTATCGACGATTCCAAAGCTATTTTTCCCTAGTCACCCCCGTTCTCCCCCTGCAGCTCCACAAAGTGGTTGTTTCGCTGCTTGGAGGGTGACGTCTGGCATTATAGAGGGAAATGACAATTTTCATGTCGCCGAACGAAATTGGTGGCAAATGAAAGGTCTCAGCGGGAAAACTGAGGCGACTAGGGGGAAAATGACGGAAACGTTAGTAGGGCGGTGACACCTTTCGATTGTCTTTTAATTTCGTTTGGCAAGACGTAAGTTTTAGTTTCGATCTCCTGCCAGACAGACATCTTCCGCCAAGCAGCGAACATCGTATTTTTCTAATGATTGTATTTTCCATTATTCGTATTTTAGATTAATCGTATCTTAATCTTAATCGCTTTTTCGATTAATCGTATTTTCGATTAATCGTATTTTCTAATAATCGTATTCTCGATTATTCGTATTTTCGATTATTTGAAGTTTCGATTATTGGTATCATCGATTAATCGATTATTGCTTTTCGATTATGTAATTGTATCATCGATTAATCGTATAATGGATTATTTTTAATAATCAATTATGATCGATTGTTTTCAATAATCGAACAGGCCTAATTGAAACTAAAGGTCGACTGGTATTTACAGTTCGCATACTAGCGGCCAAGCACCCTCTTGGCCATGCCTCGGAGTGTGCTGTTCCACCTTGGGGTACGTTAATAAGGAAATACCGCTCCCGCCTGACCAAGTTTAGTCAGCACGTATGACATTATTTACTTTATCATTCATTGCCAAAGTACGCCTCGAATCTAAAGGCGCCCTCTAAAAAATTTACAAGTAAAACGCCCTCAAATGTCATGAGCATGAGCTGCTTCCGCTCGCCACCATGTGCGGGTAAAGGTGGCACTGCCAAGGGCAGGACAGTTACGGACAGATGAGCGTCAGAGCCTGGGTTGGGTGGGATGAGAGGCGAGATGTGTAAGCACATCTGACATGCCGTCGCGGAATATCTGGAGTGTCTCTTCGCAGATTGCTCCCGAACACTCTTTTCCTGACCAGTTAGAAGTATGCTCGCATGCTTGTAGTGCTGAAGGACCCTAACACAGACAAGTCCGATCCTCCATCATATCGGGGCATTAGTCTTCTTCTAGTGCTTGGTAAAGTGCTGGAAGGTATTGTTGTCCACAGGATGGAGGATAAACTAAAATCCAAAACTCAAAATGGATGCATTTCTCATTTTCCCGATAATCCTAAAAGAATGACACGATATTTCTTATACTTTTTTCGCATAAAAACTCGAGAAACGGTCGATTTCACTCCTACAAAGGAGCTGTTGAAAAATATCAATCGACCAATTAATACCTTTGTCTGCATACTAAAACTTCCCCATTACATGTATGTTCCACAAAAGGACATACGAGTACATCAAAAGAACTCGCCTTTTGTAAACGAGAATATTGTTTTTCGCCATTTTTGTATTACATTCTCTTTTCTCTCTCTCTTTCTCCAATAAATAGGACGCCCGGACCAAGTACATAATTGTACACTTACCAACATTTCAATGACATCGCTGAGTATCAAGTGCACTGAAGGATTTAATGGCGGACTACAGCAATCCTTCATGGTTGAAGTGAAAGACATGAATTCTCAGGTAAGACTTTACAAGGAATGTCAATTTTCTCGAAAACCGATATTATGTGTATTGTACATATTATATCGGCTCTTGTACACATCATATACTCCTAGTAGAGTGATTCTGATTTTGGGATTTTCTCTCATTTCATCCTACTCCCCCCGGATCCAGGAAATTAAGTCGAATTATACGTCGCCCGTGCCGAGATTTGCTGTGTCTGGTCTGATGCCGGGAAGCTTGTACTTAGTGTCTGTGTTTGCATTCAATACAAAAGGACGTTCGGATCCGACAACGTTAAATGCTGCCATGTTACGTATGCCAGAGAAGCAATTAACATCGGAAAGTGGTAAGTGGAAATATATGTTATATAAGTATACTCGTATGAGGATGTGTATACATATAGTCAGGATATGTGTATAATGTAGTTGGAAAACAGTGGTGCATACTTACAAGTCTATAAGCAAATGGATTCTGTAAAAGCCCGTGGGCATTGTCTACGACAAACAAGGGGAAAGTTATGAGTTAGTTTGACAAAAGCGATTGAGAGATGTTAAGTTGGATCTGAATTTCTATCATTTCTGCTGTTCAGATTTAAGCTCCAGGCGTATTTAATGTTATAACCGGAAGTAACATTTAAGCTTTAAGGAGTGAAACATTTAATTTTCAGAATAACTTTAAGATTTGCTTTAAGCATGGAAATGTTATTAAGTTCTGCCTGCGTAGCCCAAATGGCCACAGATTCCTAAATAGGAATAAAACGGCGGGTAGCCAGATATGGGCCGTGGTTCCTCTCTTTCTTCTTGTTTAGCTATTTCTTCATACCATACTATACTATGCCTATTTGATAATACCAGTAAAGCTGAAACAACAACGGTAAGCGACTTATCGACTTCGCGAGCGGCAGAAACCTGGTCATAAGCCATAAGCAGACCTGGAAGTCTCCAGATGAATACACCGTGAACCAGATCGACCACGTACTGATCAGCAAGAGATGGGCTTCTAATGTCCTAGATGTGCGATCCTATCGAGAAGCCAACTGCGACACCGATCACTATTTGGTGAAGACGACCTACAGGTGCAGAATCTCTTCGGTGCACCTAACGAGAATCAACCCTGCCAAGATCTTCGAGGTTGGCAATTTGATTGATTGATTGATTGATTGATTGATATATACTACATACAGCACTTGAGGAAAAACTGTTGCCCATGCTTGATAACATCAATAATCTAGGCATCCATGAGTTCTGGGAGGAGCTCAAAGACAGCATCAAGGGGGTCGCAGAAGAGGTCGTGGGCTATAAAGGCCGGCGCAGACAAGCAGACTGGTTCGACGACGAATGCAGGGCCTCGATTGAGGCGAAAAATGAAGCCTATCGCCAATATACACAACGCGCATCCCGAGACAAGAAAGAAAGATACAACGAACTTCGGCGAGTATCTAATAGGTTAATTAGACGTAAGAAACGCAAACAGTTTGACGAGCAGTTGCAGCAAATATACCAAAGATTAGGCAGTAAGAACATTAGACAGGCGTACAAACTCATAAATAATATCAAGAACGGATATCAACCAGGGACAAGCCTACACTCTAAGACAATTTAGTTGAATTTTACACGCAAAATACTAGGAAACTAGTTTCCTATTTTTATAACCGGAAATTTACACAAAAGTCGGAACGCAGTATTTTACACATTTTGGTCGTAAGAAAATACGCATAGGAATTGTCTAATTTTAAGCAACAGTTTGTGTAAATTTGACATTGTTTTGAAGTGGTTTCTAATCAATGGTGTGTTTTTAGACATTTTGGACTAATTAATGCGTCTTTGGATGAGGTATCTATCAATGAAGAAGAAAAAGAAGGAAACGAAATATCTGAAAATAAAGGGGACAATTTGATTTTTTTTATAGCTAGCAGTGGCGTTGCAAATTTAGTGTTTGGGGCTGATATGGTTTAATACTTTTTGCTTTTTCATTGGTTGGAGTATTCAACCGCAATGCACTGGAATACACACTATTTAAAATTGTGTATTTAAATGAATTTACACCACGCAACGCTTTGCAATCCGATTTTAATGTACTTTTCGCAATAGTGTATATTTTGATGCTGTTGGTATATAGTTATGCAACAGGAACGTTGCTGATTAATTAATTTTAAGCATCTAATAATTTTGAAATTTCGGATTCATTGCCCCCATTTTTCCGACGCCCCTACTACGAACTTACAGCATTAAGCTGCGCATGTGCATGATTTTGTTTACAATTAATTTTCCATTTAAAATTCAAATGAGAAATGCCATCTTGTAGCTTCGATCAAGTTACCATAGAAAATATTTTGGTCCCGAAAAAAAGTCGCATATCTAGTGTATTTTGCGGTTATTTGCATTTCCTTTTCAGATTTTCTTATTCATTGGTATCTATAGAGTAATTCTGTCGTTAATATACTACATTGAAGTGTGTAACTTTCAACTAGAATATGTATTATTCAATCCTTCATTTCCATAACCACAGAAAAGATGTAGATAAGTTCGAAAAAAATAACTTTTCAGGGCAGCTATTTTGAGGCTTACTTTCCACAAAATTGTGTATTACACTTTTAGACGCAAACTACGAATGCACGTTTTCTATATTCCTCAAAGTGGTTGGCCTGAAAAATTATCATTTTCGACTTACCTACTTTTCCTGTGGTCACCAATTTACTCCTGAAAAGTGTGAGAAACAAAAAATTTTCAATTATCAATCTATTCCATGCAAATCTGAAAAGGAAAATGATAAGATATCTGAAAATTTATTTATTGAATAAAACGATGTCCATTTTCAATATATTTTATTGTATCGCTATTTTTTGTTAAGAGTACTTATTAAATACATATACATCTAAACTTAACTCGACACTTTCTTCACCAATCACCAACTGAACTGTATCACTTCACACTCAAAATGGAAATGAGATACAATAGAAATTATTGCAAGTCTCTATAAATCAAGTAAAATATTACACACAAAATGCCTATAAAACTCTTAATTACACTATTCCTGCGTAAATTGAGTAAAAACCGACATCACTGTTAAAATTTACACACTTAACATCTAAAAATAATCATTATATAGGCATTTTGGGCAAATTTCTGTGTATTTTTACGTAGAAAGGTGAAAAATATTAGATTGCGCCATTTGAAAGGGTGTAAATACGCCACCAAAATAATTCCACGTCGAAAATTGTGTATTTGTAAAATATTAGAAAGTGTAAAATGGGTTTAAATTTACAATGCTGTTTTAGAGTGTATGTAAGGACAAGGATGGTAACATCATCAGCGACATCGAAAGCGTCAAAAACGGTGGGCTTCGCATTTTGAAGAGCTCCTCAATGCACCATCAACATCCCCCGCGGAGCCAGCTCTTGAGCACACTGAGAAAAAAAATCCCATTAAACCAATAGGAATTGGCCATTTTATCCCATTAGATTTAGTCAATGGGAAAATCCCATTATTGGGTTAATAGGATACCATTAATTCAATGGGATGGAACATCATTAAAATAATTAGATCGAACTATTAAATCAATGTGATATTTTACTATTAATGTTATACGATATCCTATTAATGCAATCATGTTATCCTATTGCCTCAATAAAAGGACATCCCATTAAATTAATATGCTTTTCCCATTGAAATTATAGTTTATCCTATATTAATAATGGGGCATCCTATTAAAACAATAATTTTTTCTTATTGGGACAATAGTTATTTCCTATAAATTTTATAGGATGTCCCTTTGAAAATACCGTTACCTCAATAACAGGACATATTTCTTTCCATCACTGTACATATAAAATTGTATATAAATACACGGGAGTATGAATATGAAAATCATAATTAAGTCCCGAATTCGGATCTATTTCAAATTTACGAAATAATTGCGAATTTCAGCGAAAATTGCTGTTTTAAAAAATAAATGCGAAATCCACCCATTTGTACTTTTTCCACGAAAAAGTTAATTTTTTTTCAAAAAATCAGTTAAGACTGATAAGAGAAAATAAATTCCATCTCAGATTGATTTTTGCATTATTTTTGCAAAATTTCCAATATTCAGAAATTTTTTATGAGAAATTTCATTATTTTGCGAATTATCCGTACCTCTAATCATAATGCATAAGCATACGTTTTAAAATATTGGCAACTAACAATGTAAATCTGAATCAATCTTATTAGATAATCCCATTAGTCTAAAATGTACGTCCTATTAGAAATTCAATGGTTTTTAATCTCATTAAACTAATAGGATAAAACTATTAACTTGTTTAAAATAGCCGAGGCGAAAAGTTAATAGGAGTCCCATTAACAGGTTATGGGATGTTTTTCTCTGGGTGCAGTTAGCCGAACCAGGCCCTCCCATTCTACCCCCAACAGTAGAGGAGGTGAGTCTTGCTTCAAAATCATAAAGCGCCCGGCGCTGACGAGATCCCAGCAGAACTGCTGAAGCATGGTGGAACGTGCCTGACCAACGCTGTACATGTGCTACTGCTGAAAATATGGAACGACGAGGTAATCCCCGAAGATTGGCGCAAAAGCATAATCTGCCATATCCACAAAAAGGTTGACAAGCTGAAGTGTGAGAATTACTGAGCCATATCATTAGTTTGTACGGCCTATAAGATTTTATCAAAAATGCTTGAAAAGAGAATCAATCCGTACGCAGAACGAATCATTGGCGAGTATCACGGCGCCTTCAGACCTGGTCGTTCAACGACCGATCAGCTTTTCACAGTGAAGCTACTACTCCAAAAGTGCTGGGAATATAACATCGACGTATACCAAATCTTCGTCGACTTCAAGCAGGCATACGATAGTATCGATCGAAGTGTATTGCACAACATTATGCTGAATTTTGGTATACCGGCAAAGTTAGTTCGACTCACAAGGATGACGACGACTAATACCGTCTCGCAGGTTAGAGTGCAGAACCGACTCACTGAACTATTTGAAACTCGTACTGGACTCAAGCAGGGCGACGCACTGGCGCCGACGCTCTTCAACCTTGCTTCGGAGTATGTAATTCGAGCCATGAATATGGGCAGCAGCGGAACGCTACTCATCTTCTTCTTCCTTGCCCCGTTCTTTATACCGCTCCACGGTTTCGCGTTGCTCGACCTGCGGTGTAGGCACATCGCCCGTTTTGGCGATAATTTCTCAGCATATTTCTACAGGCTGCTCTATCTTGGATCGTGTCATCGCCGAGACCAATGCGTTGTTGTTGCTTTTTCATTTGACATATCCAGGTGTTCTTCGGTCTGCCTCTGGCCTTGGGTCCATCAAGCGGAACTTCAATTGAAATCGCTTTCTTTGCGGGGTTCTCAGGCGGACGCCTTTGAACATGGCAATACCAATCCATTTGTCGGTCTTCGAGCTTTTCGGTGATTGGTTGGTCTATGGACAAGCTGCCTCGGATGTAGCTACTCTTGATGTGGTCCCTTTTGGTTACACCAACTGACATGCGTAACATTTTCATTTCAGTCGCTGTCATTTGTTTCGCGTAACCTTCATACATGGTCCAGCATTCTGATCCATATATGAGTGCGGGACGTACAACCGTTTTGTACAACTTGCCCTTTAGCTTCAGTGGCATTTTCTTATCACAGAAAACTCCTGAGTTTTCTCGTCACGTCATCCACCCAACCTTTGTGCGGTGTTTGATGTCATCATCGCATGTAGCTCCGCTGTTCACCATCGAACCAAGGTACTTGAACTTAAGCTGCTCTCCTTTGACGTACATATCTGGTATCGGTGCATCTGGGTCTGAGAATGGGCAGCATAAGAACTCAGTCTTTGTTATACTTACCCTCAGTCCATGCTCCTCCAGAATCTCACACCACTTTGTAAGTGCGGCTTGCAAGGCCACGATGTTTGGGCTACTGAGGACTATATCATCGGCAAAAAGAAGAGATATTTCTAGGCCGTCGGATATACGTGTTAATAAGTAGCACATGATGATGTTGAAGAGCAACGGACTCAATACACTGCCCTGGTGTAATCCGACATTCACCGGAAATTCTTCTGATTCACCGGCTGTGCATCTAACCTTTGTCGTAGCTCCATCATACATGTCTCGTATCATCCTGACGTATGCCTCATCAAGTCGACACAATTAGTAGCATACGCCGACGATATCAACATCATGTCTCGAAGGAAGTTGGACAACATATA
The DNA here is from genome assembly GCA_949715475.1 of Microchrysa polita. Lineage (NCBI taxonomy): Eukaryota > Metazoa > Arthropoda > Insecta > Diptera > Stratiomyidae > Microchrysa > Microchrysa polita. The sequence continues at coordinate 63,448,349 of OX454417.1, forward strand.
AACGAAAGCAAAGCAAAGGCCATGATGCAATCGAAAACAAGGACGCCAGCAAATTCAAGCATCACAGTGGGGTACCTCAATAGCGAGTTTGTAGACAACTTCAACTATCTGGGTTGTTACTTATCAAAGGACGCCAACGAAACCGACGAAATTAAGCGACGGATACAACTAGCCAATAAGACCTATTTCTCGGTCCTCCCTATAATTAATTCGAAACTTGCGCACAGGAACACGAAGCTCCGCATGTACAAAACGATCATCCGACCCGTGCTATGTTATGGCTGCGAAACATGGACCCTCACCCAAGCTTTCGAAATTTTCCTAGACCGATTCGAACGAAAGGTCCTTCAGCGAATTTTCGGGGCGTATCCGGTACAACCATGAGTTGTATCAATTGTACGATGAGCTGGAAGTATCGAAAATTGTGAAGCTTCAACGTTTGCAATGGGCGGAGCATGTACAATGGATGGACGATAATCGCATGCCAAAGAAAGTGATGAATGCACAACAAATTGACTGAGCGAGGTTGCGTGGACGACCGAGAGCTCGCTGGGAGAACTCCGTAGGTGAAGATGCCCATCAGCTGCTGGGCTTCCGAAACTGGAGGACAAGGTCGCGTAACCGCGACAATTGGAGGTTAACGACTCAGGCGGCCAAGGCCCGACGTCGGGCTATCCTGCCACATTGATGATGATCAGTAAAGCTGAATAAAGAAGAAAAGGATATCGCCTCCCTTAACCTTTGAGGACTATACATTTTTGGCCGAAGCGATTTTGTTTTTTGATGTATTTTCATAATCTGTTGGTAAATAGTAGTTATGTCACCAAAAATTGTGCCCCTAGCCCCCCAGTTTACCCCACATTTCGCTTGGCAAATATATTTGCCTGTGGGTTGAAAGGGAACTTATCACCTAAAAAGACTTAATTCATATGTAAATTAACGGAAAATAATAAAAAGCCGACCAAATTGAAAACAATTAATGGTAGTTTTAGTAAATATTGAAGCAATCGCGAGATGTTGTAGAGAAAAGAGAGACATTGCGTTGGGTACAAAGTACATCTGTGCGGTCATATTCATCCATTAAAACACAATGAGCACAAACTTTCCGATTCTCTGGCATTCCCATTTTATGATGAGCTTATTGCTGAAGCGACCCTGGTGATCAGATAAAGCACACCAAATATTATGTGGAATCAAAAATGTATATTGACCACAATGTGTTTTTTTTTGCGTGGGTGAGCAACCAAAAATATTTCCGGGGCAAACTCGTGCGACCCAGGGAAACTAAGCGCCCTCTCCTCTATCAGAGGTGCTATATAAGTAGACCATAGCCATTTCGCAATTATTGGGTGGTATTCCAAAACGGAACAGTTACGTATGTTCCGCAAACATGTTTGCCATTCTGATCCCCTAACTGCCCGGTTCTTTTCCTTTCTCTGCCTTTGTGAAATATGTTAAGAAAAAGAACTGGAGATGATTTGTGAGCCGCAAAATGGCCGTTAGGGGATCAGAATGACCAACATGTTTTACGGAACATACTAGATATGTCTAAAACCGGCCCATAACCCGGTTTTAGTTTTTTTCGCTTTCTTGCTAAGCCGGTTAGACCGTCCGGTTTTAACCGGGCTCAAGGTACCGGTTTCCGGTTAACCGAGTGTTTTCATTGATTTGCTTAGAATTTTAGTAAAAAATGCATACAGACTAGTATTGCTGGTGTTCGTGTCGTATGCAAAATCAAATCAAAGATACAAGGAGAGGTATGTAATTTGACGAAGCGATCATTCTACGAGTAATAGCAAAAAGGAGAGTGTTCGAAACTATGTTTAAGGGCTAAAATTTGAATACGAAAGTTTTCTTACGGGACAAGTAATAGAATTGCAGACTGAAAAATCAAGAAAATATCAAAAATTGTACGAATTTCGAGTTATTTTTTTTTTTTGGTTTTAACGGAATAGACAAACAACAGTCCGGGTTAAAACCGGGAGGAGGAAAAAACCGTAAATAGCCCGGTTAACCGTTCTGAAACTACTGGTACAACAGGTCTTACCGTTCAGTTTTTGACATCCCTAGAACATACGCAACTGTTCCGTTTTGGAACCCCACGCAATGTAGATAGCCCTGAGTGTTCCATACCATAAATCAGCGGTATAAAATGAATTATTGCCATGCAATTGCGAATCGCCCGGCTACGATTTTGAAAAATTTCATTTGATGACGAGGGGAAGATGACTTATCGCGGCAAAGATAAGCAATCTCAAGATCCCAGCAGCAAAGTCTTGGCTGAAAGAAAACAGGTTTCCATCGTCTCACCTGAGAATTTGGGTGAGCAATGTCGTGGGAGAAATTCGAGGAGTTGGATGTGGGTCGTCTTAGAGACAACACCTATTCACCGCGGCAATTTGAAAAGAACGTAACTGTTCTCGGGCCACATGTGGCAAAAACGTTAACCGTGAATTCGCGCGCGCGGAATTTAGAAGTGAAGGAACAGGTGTACGGTGTTTCAGGGAAGCCGGAGAAAGAAAAATAGCGTAACCGATGCTGGAGCCTCAAATAAGGATGAGTACCGCATGTGTGAATGTGTTTCCATTATGCGTTATGATGTTTGAGGCGTGAATGTGTTCCCCTAATCCCCGTTTCAATTATTATTCCGAGATGATGTGATGTAATCTCATCTAGATGCGCGCAAAAAGGCGGTCCCCCAAAATTGCATGGTCGGATTTGCAGGTTATGTTTGTGGGTAAATATGGGCGGGGGCCACAAACTTGAGATGTTGCTTGAGTTGGCCGACGCCTGCCTCTTTTTCGCTTTTCTCCCCCCTTTTAATTCCTGGTGTTTGTGGTATGTGAGTTCCTAAAGGCGGGGCTACGAGCGGCGACCACCCCGCCCGCATCTCTACCCGGTTTGCGCATACATGCACGTGCCACTGCCTGCTCGTAGAGGAGCATTTTCGATCCACGCCGGTTCTTTACTTTCGTTTATATTGGGATTTTCCGCGTCTACCGCTGTGCACTCTATGCTATGGTCAGTGCCGGATTAACCACGTGGCAGAAGGTGGCAAATGCCACGGGCCCCGCGCTTTTAGGGGCCCCGCGTTTTTCTCAAACAAAAATTATGCCAACGAAAGTCTACAAGCCAGTTCCTTCTAAATTGATATAACACGTTATAGTAGAACAATTTACGTCAGGGTGTTCCAAAATTATACCAAGGTTAAAATGAAAATACAGAAATATTTCTTTCTGTATAATTCATGATGGCATTCCCGTAAGTTTACGTCGGCAGTGTTTCAGATTCACATTCTAGAGGGGACATAAGATTTTTGAAGTTTGTGTTGGGGTATTTGCACACATCTATAGAACTTAAAAATTACAATTATATATCTCTCATCCACAGTGGCGTACCGCTTTAAACGTTATGAAAAGTGGGGGCAAAATTACCTGCTTAAAAAATGATTGAAAATTGTTTCACAAAAATTTTGTTTTTCATTTAAGTGTGTAAGATTTCCAAGATTTTTTATTTAAATTAGTGAAACCGAATAAATGTAGGTGTTAACGTATATTTGCCTTTCTGGTATGCGCTACGTTAGTATATTTATTATGAGCCTTTTTTAGCTAGATGTTTGGTTGTGACCTTTTATGAACCTGAGTAACCCTGAAAAGGGACAATTCAACCGAAAGCTATATTAATAAGCAACACTTTTAAAATGAAATATTTTCCCATATCTTATCACTTTTCGGAAAATGTAGAAAATGTAAATTTTCAGAGGTCGTCCAAAAAGGGACTTCTAAAATAAATTCTTCTTTGTCAAATAAATATAATTTGTCTACAAAAATGTACTGTTTTAAGGTCTGGATAGACCTCGGGCGGAATGAATATGAAATTTTTGTCCGCTGCGATTTTCTCAATGGAAATGCATGCTTATTGTCGTGGAACATGTCGCAAATGATGGGGAATTCCATAAGCTACAATCCGAATATGGTTCCAAAATTTTTCTCGGCCATTTTATGTATTATTTTTCGATTCCCCGGTCATTTCACCGTGGAAAATATCTAATGACCGGGGAATCGAAAAGTAATACATAAAATGGCCGAGAAAAATTTTGGAACCATATTCGGATTGTAGCTTATGCAATTCCCCATCATTTCCGACATGTTCCACGACAGTAAGCATGCATTTTCATTGAGAAAATCGCAGCGGACAAACATTTCATTTTCATTCCGCCCGAGGTCTGTTCACGCCTTTACTAATTAAAATAAAAAAAATCTTGGCAAACTTACACAAGTCAATGAAAAACATTTTTGTGGAACAATTTTCAAAACAGTTTTTTTGCCCCTATTTTTCATAATCCTTTGAGAGGTACGCCACTGTGCATGAGGGATATAATTGTTATTCTATATTCTATTCATACCAGTAATGGCACACTCACTCTTTTGATTTTTGTCCCGCTAGAATGTGAATCTGAACCACTGTGGCGTGGAAGATAATAATCTTCTTCATTTTAGATTGATTTTTTAAAGGGTTTCCCATTAATCAGAATAAATTTGTAAATTGTAAACGCAGAGTGCTGAGAGTCCACAGAATCACGATCACAATGGTTTACCAAACACAGTACTTTTAAATATCATAATAGCATTTCTTTTATTGCACATTCGTCGCATAATGCAAGGTTGTAATTCCGATATTTCCTAGCAGCTAGCCGTTTTCCTAAACCCCTTGAGAAATGACTAATAACACCAAAATATTAATTTTAGAACCAACAAACTAATAAGGTTAATCGAAGTTCTACAGGCCCCGCGCTCAACATTTGCCACGGGCCCCGCGCTTGCTTAATCCGGCACTGGCTATGGTCAATATGTGACATGACTAAATGGGTATTCTATGTACTTCTTTTTCATGAGAATGATCGGCTGTCAGAGCGGTTTGCCGGTCCAGGTGTCCTGATTTTTTAAGTAATATAATAAAATGATTTGACACGCCCTACAAAAGTTAATATAAAAAATAATGAATGCTTACTTTTGTATGCGAAAACTTCACTAGAAAACAGACCTGAGAAAAACTTGCATTTAAATTGCAGCGCATCTGTATCCGTTTTTCTTTTCATACCACTAGCACTATTATTCCTTAAATTTTATCGCCCATTTGTATACACATCCCGGGAACAACATTCGAATATACGATTCCTTTGAACATTGTGCACATTATCTAATCTGAAATTTTCTTTTCATCCTATAAATTGTCGTTATCCTATTTTTCAGAGAGTCCGCGACAGCCTTTATTTCTATCGCCCGTACTATCCCTGGCAATTGGCTTAACGGCAGCGATTATGGTGGCCGGTCTTGCCGTTATCTTTGCACTGCGAATTCCTTGCAAAAACTCCCGACAACGACGAAAAGAACTCGCCACGGAGAATGCATCGCGTGATGGATCGCCAGGTCCGAGCGATAAAAGCACGGGCAGCAAGGATGGCATGGATGGGAACGAGAGCGATGAAAAGAATCCCGACATCATACCGGATACAATGGACTCCGATGATCAGGTAAGAATATAGTTTACCTCATACAGGACATGGAAACATTGTTGTATGGCAACAATGTGCCTTAGCAACTACATACAATGTAAATGTCACGCACAAAGGCGCGATAGTCAAGAAATTCTCTGAGAGAGTTACTATTGTATGCCTGGCCGGCCGGGTGCATAGCGTATCCAATCTGGTGTGCTTGTAATATTTCTTGAGTGTAAACAAAACCCATTATTCCCCATAACAACTACTTCCATGTTTCACAAGCATTTCCGTACCGTATGGCCATACAAATTTTTTCGACCTAGTTTACCCTTTGATGGAAGCTTTCTATATATGTACATTTAACTACCAACTTATACTCTTCACTTTTTCGTATATTTCTTGTCGGTTTTTTTTTCTTGCTTGCACCGACATTCAGGTTGATTACATAAGACGTCGACAGCATATATCAACAATAGATACAAGCAGTCCAACGAGAGGTCTATTGTCCTCGAGTACACCTCCACCGCAAAAGTATAGCACGGCCGGGATGACGTTGCATGCATCGCACAACAACATGGGCTATTGCACCCTGAGAAATGGTTCACAACCTCCAGCCTCCGTCGGTACGCTCACGATGGTAAGTAAATATCCTTGCAACCTTTAATTTTGCCATTCTATGTCATGTCGGGTGTCGTTCTGTGTCCTGTGTGTCGTGAATCGTGACCAAAAACCCAAAGGGGTGGAAATATAAATAGTGTGGCAGCTTTAAGCTTTTGTTGTCAGCTGCAGGGATATGGATGCCGCTGCTGCTGGTCGCGGTCGTTTGTTCCTACGTACTCGTATAATGATTTCACCCTCCTCTACCCGGTGCATAGGTCCTTTTCTTTGGCTAAAGGACGATCCGTATCATGTCGTGCATTAAGTGGGATAACAAATAAATTTCTTGGCCTTGCAATTCTTTTGTGTTGGTTATGAAAGTGGTTTTGCCATTATTTTATTATTATGAAAACTACAAGAAGATTTTATGTTGCATCCGTGCCGGGTTCAAGTGACTGAATGCACACGGGGTAGTTTCGAACAATTGTGACAAACACGCTCTCTGTCTGCAGGAGAAAAGTCGATTCGGTAACGACGTAATGGGGTTTATTAAACAGTTTGGAGATTTCTTTAAGAAAAAAGTTCGCGAAAAGGTGAAAGTAGTTTTTAGGAAAAGCTGGAAAAAGTTTAGTGGGTGTAACTAATTATTTATAAATTTTGTTTTTGAATACTTGGAGTTTGTAAAATTTATTAAATTGAAGTGATTTTATGCTCAATGAAAAGTATCTCATAAAATGCATTTATCATTCTGATTTATCTGCTGAAGGTCGCAGTTTTGCAAGAGATTTACGTATATCCCGAAACGAGTACGATGGCGGGCAGAAGTAGTTGAAGCCCTTGTCCCGCTAGAAGTTAAGGCAAAATAATAATGTAATGCATCCTGGGAAAGACTATTCTGCCAATGGGCCTCTTTTCCATATTCCTTGAATGGTACTACATATTTCTATTTTATTCTTTTGTACATATGTAAACACCTATGTACATTTTCTCCGATAAAAATGGGTTTATTTATTAATTTCTCTTGAAAGGAGCTGTCAAAGGTGCCCATCCAGAACATTTATCAGAATGAAAATCCAATAAAATCCATGGATTCGAATTCATGGATTCACCGTGAGTATGCGGCATTTTATTCTCTTAGGTGGCATTAAGATATTAAGAGGCAACTACTGTTTTGGCAAATGTCACCATGGTGGGAGGTCGTTGCTACGATGGTTGTCGTTGACATGCGTTTCTGGCGGGAGTTAGGTGACAACAGCTGTCGACAAGGAGGAGGAGGAAAATCCGGTTAGGTGTGTCCAAACATTCAATTCCACGCTTAAATGCCTTGAACACCTTCTGGTCCTTCCATTTTTTCAGAATTAATTATTATCTATATGCCAAAACTTAAATAATGGTTCTTGTTTAACCCTCATCCAGCGGCAGATTTTTACAACGCTTGCCGGCGGCAAAGGTACACCTGTACCTTAGTACATTTTGTATGAAAATCTTCACTATTTGTATGAATTTTGACCGTAAAACCGTTATATTATGTTGACTAGTCACAAATTAGTAACTGTTTTTGCCGAAGTGAATGCTTTAAGAGGTTGGGTTTATGTGGATTTAATTTTTGGAGTGGGTAAATTTAGAAAATAGGCAAAATTTTAAAAAGAAAATTGAAAAAATTGGGTTGCTTGGAATTTTAATTTGACGAAATCTAAAATTGATTTACAAATGAAAAGTAGAAAACGGTTCAAATTAAGTCATTAATGATTTTAGAAGAATTTGGTATGTTTGATTTGCGAATTGTGGAGTCTTTGGTTAAAATTTACCCCCCTGCCCCCAATATATTATTCTGTTACTAGAACCCGTTATCGCTAACGAAAAAAAACGTCAATAATTATCACATTCTCGTTATTTTCCATAAAACAACAATATTTGAAGCAATAAATATATTGGAGAAATTAGTAAATGTGTTATTATACGAAAGAAAGGTCCTGTCAAGCAACAAGCAAGTAGAATCGGCTAGTATAATTTTCAGTCTCTAATCTTTGTAAATCTAAACTCAGGCCAATTCCTGTAGTAGAAAAATATCTAAAATTTTAATTGTGATTGTTGTTGGTTAATTGTAATATATTTTCTCGTTTATGTAATTAAATCCAAGGATCGATTGAAAAATTAAAACAATAAACCGAGACATGTGGCATATTCTATAGCAATTATCGGTATCTATATATGGTACCGACGTACAATTCAACCAAGTTTATGTACCACCCAAACATTCATTTAGAAATTTGGTTGGAGGCTTCTGCTGGTTTTTAGCTGGAACTTCAAAAGAAACTCGGGTGGACGTCCCGAATTACACAAATCATAAATATTAGGTGATGGAATACAAATTATCGGAATTTGTGGTATAGAAAATCAACCGCTAAAATCCAAAATTGTGGCATCCATAATTTTAGCATTTGTTACAAACCTAATTTTCAGTAAATGTCATGGGGGGAAAGAAGGCGTAATACATTGTATTGGTTGCCCCAAGCCATTACATACTTCAAACAGTTTGGTATGCCAGTAAAAGTCTTCAGATTAATGTCAAATAACCAAAAACCGCTGTATGAGTTAGCCTAGTCCTTATAGATCGATATCTCCAAGGACCTTGATCATTACAAATAAAAATCGTAAATCAAGTACTTCTGTACATCACTCGATTCTCAACTTATTAAGCATCTAAGCATGAGCATTCACCAAAAATATTTTATTTTCGTCTTTTGTAAATTTTCTTTCACACAAAATATATAAAGGTACAAATGTACCTTTGCCGACGTTAAAGGGTGTAAGATTAATTTTGCTCCCTAACTTGGGGATGGGTGGTGACACATTTCTGAAATTTGGAATACATATTTTAAACTAAAATCGTAGAGATGTCAGAAAACTTCAGACCGATCGGACCCATAGCAAAAAAGTTACGGTGTTTTAAAAACGAAAAAGGTACACCTGTACCTATATCGCTGGATGAGGGTTAACCACTATGAATTTCCACGTCTCCTATTTAAACCCAATTCCATTCCGAAATTAATAGTTAAATCTCCCGATTTCGCTATTCAGAGAAACTGCACATACCTACCCTACGTTATTCTCCAATAAAAAAAAAATACTCCACAACTTCATAAATTTTAATATTTTTAGGAGAAAAGGACGATCTATAAAGTTAACATTTCTTTCTTTATTTCCGGCACTGTATTTAGCATCTAGCTCATATGCTTTTGATTTCATCTACATACATAGTCAGTCCATCCAATAAACGATCCGACTATGTCTGAACCAAAGTATATTCGTGATTTAATTCAATTGTATCGCAATTGTACGTATAAATGCGTTCATATTACACACATACCATTACAAATATGTATGCATGTAATTCGAATTCGATATCATCGAATATGATATAGTGCAGTCAAAATATCCCAATTCGGGCCTCCAAATAGAAAAAAATAGAGTAAGGCTAATTTTTGTTGTTTTTGAATCAATGGGTTCCCAGGAATCTACAACTGCTTTTGCTAAAAAAAAATGTTGATCGGAAAGGTCCCAAAAAGGACAAAAAAAGGATACTCTTCAATCCTTGGCCGGAGGTCGCCATGCGGGGTATCATATCAAAGGGGACGTCGAGTAAATTACATATCCGGTGTTTGTTTCGTGTTTCAAGGACCCTCAAAGGAATAAATCGAGCTTAAATGGAAAATATTCGACTTTCCCGTGTACCTATCTTTCCAAAGCCATAACTACGAGAATAATTCAAGTTGTCCCTACTTTTATCACTTTTCAGAATCTATAATAGCTGGAGATTTTACCGTTGAATTCGCTAAGAAAAAAGTTGATCGGAAAGCTCTGAAAAAGGACATAAAAGGACACTAATTTCACACTTTGATCGAACGTGGGCATGTGGGGTGTCATATCAAAGAGGACGTCGAGTGCATTGCATATCCGGTGCTTGTTTCCTGTCTCAAGGACACTAAATGGAATAAGTCGGGCTTAAATGGAAAATTACGGCTTTAGAAAGATATTAACATTTTTAAGTTGAGCCCAATTTTCTCCTTTGTTGCTCCTTTGAACAAGTAACAAATGCCGGATATGGAATGCACTTGACATCCTCTTTGATATAAAACCCCACATGCCCACGTTCGACTAAGGTGTGCAATTAATGTCATTTTATGTCATTTTCAGAGCTTTCTGATCACCTTTTTTCTTAGCAAATTTAATCGTAGAATCTTCAGCTATTATAGATTCTGGAAAGTGATAAAAGTAGTGACAACTTGAATTATTCTCTTAGTTATGGCTTTTAAAACATACACGGGAAACGCGAAAATTTTCCATTTAAGCTCGATTTATTCCGTCAAGGGTCCTTGAAACAGGAAAAAAACACGGGATATGTAATGTACTCGACGTCCCCTTTTATATGATACCCCGCATGCCCACTTCCGGTCAAGGATTAAAGAGTATCCTTTTTTGTCCTTTTTGGGACCTTTCCGATCAACATTTTTTTTAGCAATATCAGTTGTAGATTCCTGGGAGCCCACTGATTCAAAAACAACAAAAATTAGCCTTACTCTATTTTTTTCTATTTGAAATGCTAATATGACTGCACTAATATGATATGATGAAATATGAACTGTGCTCAAGTCCTCTCTTGTTTTTGACTATTTGCTGCCAGAAATGTTCATTTCATTGTGGTATTACCAATTTCCCGACCTACATATCCAGTGATGATGATGGCTGTGGCTGCAATCGATTGTGAACGATTTTCATCATGATGCCTTTATCTGATATTCGTTAAGGACATGAATATGTGTTTATGAGGGTTATATTGAACTTGACACTTGGAATTTCGTATGTAGGCACACTTGCCGGTTTTTCTGTAATAATTTTAACTAACTTTTAATTATGAGTTCAGTGATTTGCAAATTTTTTAATTGTAATTAGTATAAATGACCATCAAAATGAAGAAAAAGTAAAAAGCGACGAAATAAGTCGATTAATTGTCAATTTCATGATTGCTTAACACATTTTTTCTTCTTTAAAGAAACATTGTCGGCATATTGACCAGGTGAAATTTATTTGAATCTTCTGATACACCTCTGAAGAAGGTCAATTCCAGAATGCTGCGGGAGCCCACACTGAGCAATATTTTACCGAAGTACTATAAAGTGCACATATTCAAACTAAAATTCATTCAACAATATTTTTATTTTTTTGTCACAAAATACATATATTGAAGAATAGATGTGTGTCAGTTATTTATAAAAAATTATTTTGTTTTTATGTTAAACTATCTAATTCTTGCGAAATTTGTCGTTATTTTCCTAGATGAGTAGATTTAAGTTTCAATAAACCTGCAGATTGGTAGGTTTCAAACAGAACTTTACCCTCTTTTAGGCACTGCTTCGATAATTGTTTGCCATCTGTAACAAGCTCTTCTCTCTGGAGAATTGAAGAAAAGCATGACAATACAGTGCGATGGGCAGTGAGCCGTTCTTGAATTTCGACTATTGCTAAAGACAGAAATGGCAAATACTCTGATCGTCTGTAAAAATCTTCAGCGTTATCAGCTGGAACGTTGTTTCTGTGCGCCTGACGACCGGTCGTTCGTGGCATAGTAATTTCTAAGCCATATGTGGCGCAGAGAGATTGAACTTCATTGAAAATTCGGCTGAAGCTTGCGATCGCATTGGCTCGCATTCTCTGCAAGGTTTTTACGGCACCTTCTACAATCAGCAGGGACTTGCTGAGATCAATAGTTTACGATTGCAGCTCCGAGTTATCCACACCGCTCTCATCATCCTTGCTGCTGCCTTCAATCGCTCGAGGCATTTTATCTATTATTTCCGGCGTAGATGGTTTTACTAGCACCGAAAATCTTTTCATTTTTAGCAATAGAACATGTTACCGTTCGATAAAAGTTACATGCACTTAATGAACGTAAAAAGTCGATGTCTTCAGTATGAGTATTACAAACTAACTAAACACACAATAGATTACGATTAACGATTCACCGCTCTCGGAAAAGGACTTGCCTACTCAACGCGTATGCAGATAGTGAATCGTGCAATTTTCTTTTCTTAAGAGCAAGGATTGATCTCCTTGATATCCGCCCCCATTCTCCGCCCCTACATACCATTCATGTCATTTGTTCAATCTTACTTACATTTTTTTACAAAAATTCTTCTTACACAGGCTGCTCATCCCTACGGCTCAATGACAGCATGCACGCTGCCCCGTCATCCTAATCATCTCTGGCCTTCATATAGCGGAACAATAGCCGGCGTACGGCAATTGCAACCGATTCCTTCAATGCAACAACTACCCCAACTACAGGTAGGACATCCGTCACAGGGGCATCCACAACAACCACCTGACATGACGGTCGTGACACCCGCCACAATAGCACTACAGCATTTGGGTTCGAGTCAACGGCCTCGCGTCTGTATCGGTCTGAGCGAGGAAGAGATCAATGCCCAGACACCGCTCATGCTGAAGCATGAGAGTACGGTATGACTATAGGAGCAGCACGGGGTCGGTGATACGGCCCTGTGATATAGTTTAAATTAACAAATTTAAATTTATTAAAAACAACTGAATATAATTCGAATGAAAAAAATATTGTTTGTTTGATACTCTCCCGTTTTATCCTTGTTGAATTGTTTTTTTTTTAGCTGAGTTGATTTTATAAGGGGAAAAATAATTAATTTATATCTACAAATTAATTAAATTTTTGTATTAGTTCAAGCACTGAAACTAGGGAATAATGAAGAAAAACTATATGTCATGTTAATGCATAATCGATAAGTTCTTTTCTACGTGACTAGGTGAAATTATATATTTTAGAGACACCGGTGTAAAATATGTGTGCTTAATTGCCCAATTAAAATTAAATTATTTTTATTTAAGAAGTTGCATAAATGATAGTTACATGTATGATTCAAAAACAGTAGGTTTGATTAGAAAAATGTTTTTAGCCTAAAATTGTCAGTCTGAAACTTTTGTATTGTTATTCGTTACACGGCCATCTTTTAACACATTTTTCATTTTCTCTCCTGACTACACTTTCTATAACTTCGCACAATTTCCTCTCTCCTACCATTTTCAATCACAACCAAAAGCACACTCCAACATAAATCATTTTGTCGTGAGACTAATCAAAATCAGTAAGAATCAATCATTCTGAATCATCATCAATCAAACAACTTTTTTCCAGACAACAACTAAACACATACACGGGAAGAAGAACAGAAAAAATCGAAATCAATTAATGGTATTATGTACAATTGAACTTTTTTATTCGATTACGAATGTTGATTTCTCTAACGAGCCTGTTTGAACATTTACAAAATTAAATATTTATTTATCGGAGAATATCCTATCTGCTCAGCGCTTTGTGATAAACCAATTTATTGAATATTTTCTGGTGTCATGTTAATTTGATTAAAATTGTTATCGTTCGTTGAATTTAATTTATCCAACGTAAATATGTGTATATTCTGTTGCAATCGCTCATTTGAATACTAAATGTATAATCTAGGACTAGGAATATGTATAGCCTGCGAGTGACGATGATTGAAACACACCACACGCACGACAGGACGGTGTCATTGACTGCAACAAATTAATTTAAATATTAAATATATATACATACTCATGTAAATAGACAAATTGAGAAAATAATAAATATTTCCAACATGTTTTCGAACACGAAAACAATAAAGGGAATATGAAAACAGAAAAAAAAATTCATTTTTTTAACAAAATAACATGTTTGTATATAAAAACCCCTGGAAGACAGACAGACGTTAAACGTAATGTATAAACAAATTTTTATTAGATAATAAAATTGGTGGTGAATGATTTAAAAGATAATCTAAAATCGAAAAGAAATGTGAACAAAAATCAAATACAAATAATACAAAAAATACCAAAAATACATATATATAAAAGAATATATATAAAAAAATTAAAATAGATATATTTTACGAAAGAGAGAAAGGACGCGATCTAGACGTATAATTAAATACTCCCACAATTTTATGTCGGAGAATTATTCGTGGTTTATTAAGTAAATAATAAAGAAGAAGAAAAAAAACAATTTATCTAAAAAATCTGATCAAACAATATTCATGCCACATTTGCTGGTAGTGTAACAAAGCGAAACAAACAAAATACATACAAAAAAATGTGAAAAACGTGTTGCAATTTTATACTAATTCAGGATATGTGTACATATAACAAAATACGTATGTTCGATTCATTTTTTTCCAAGAAATTACCAAAATACACAAACATACATACGCATGAAAACTAATTAAAAAAGGAACGAACAACAACAACTAAGCAATTAAACAATAAAACAGGGTGAATTCCACTATAAAAAAAAAGTATTCCATAATAAAAACATTAAAAGAAAATAAATACTTTGGTTCAATTTATCAGAAAGAAAACAAAATCAAAACGAATAATTATGGTTTTTTTTTAATATTGCCGAAGATTTTAAAACAACGAAAAAAAAACTAAAACTGTTGCGTTTCATTCAGATGGAGTATGAAATTTGTATCGTAGATTTGATTTTAGTACATTTTTAGTGAATTTTGGCATTTTTCGTTGATTAGATAATAATCGAATAGTGGTGTTTTTCTTAGATTTATTTTAAAATTTTAGCTACTATCGGTACTTTATATATGATTCAGTGAATGAAGCGAAAAACTGATGTTCAGTATAAAATTTTTGTGCACACTTTGTATATAAAAAAATATAAATATAATGTATGGAAAAAAATAAAAGTAAGGAATAATACATAATTATTAGTGGTTGTTTTACTATACAATTATATTTCTTTTCTAGATGTTGCGAAGCGCCGTTTTGCTGCTAAATATTCACTTAATTTATTCAAAAAACGAGACCGAGGCTAATTTCGGGCGCGGCCGAAATTTGGATACCCTTCACTTTCTTTCGTGCCAATTGTTTCTTCAGCGACCCTATGACATGTGTTACAATTCCGTCCGTTTTTAAATAATTCTTGTAACTTGACTTTTGGTTGTACGATTTCTGCGGCAGCTGCATAAACCTCCCATGTGATTCCTTCCGTTTTTACATAAGTTACACGACGTCGATAGAACAACATTTGTGTGAGGGTTGGCTGGTTTTTGGCGCATCCTTTCATACTCTTTTCCTTGATATACCAAAGTTTCTGTAGTAATAGTTAGTAATAAGCGCCTAAAATTAAGGTTAGTGTTCGCGGGTTAAATGAGCATTCTACGGAAAAGTTATGTGCCACGAAGTTATAAACCAGTTACTTAGCTGTATATATGTCGGAACGAATGGAATCGGACCATAGGGCTGCCCCTGAAAATAAGGTTCTTCTAAGAAAATTATTTTTTCTTTATGTACCAATATTAACTAAACTTCACCCAAGTGTGTTCCTGGTTAAGCCTCAAAAAATATCTAGGAACGGCTGTCATACAAACCAAACCCTGGAAATTAGGTTGTTCTAAGAAAAACTTTTTTCTTTGTGAACCAATATTAACCCTAGAGTGGGCGCGTCTTTCCGAGAAACGTCAGTGGGCGCGTGGGGAGCATTTTGCCGCTCCTTTTCAGTGACCATTTTAAGTAGGAATAAGGCAACTGAATTAATTTATTTTCTTCATATTTAAGTAAAACACAAATAAGCAATGATAAATTAACATATTTATTGAAACCTTTTTTTGGAACTTCGGTTGAGGAAAGGTTTTCGAAAACGGAACGCATTTTAATAGACTTTTAATATATTCTAAATTATCGTATGTAATACTCATAAAAAAGGAAATTAACAGCGTTCTTATAGTTAGTACAATAGATGCACCATAAAACATACCCAAATTCCAACTTTGCAAAAAATATGTTTTTTTTTGTATATGATATTTTTACCTACGTGAGAAGGCGCGCGATGAGCAAATTGCCGCCTGATGGTAACAACCTCCTTCTCCAGCCCCACTCCGCCCACTGACGACGTGCAGCCTTTCGGCACGAGTTCTGGATGAAAATAGGGGCAGCTACTGAAAAGCGCAAACTTAACGAAGAATTATTTTACGAATTATTAAGGTTTTTTTGGTGAGGGCGGCAAAATGCTCATAGCGCGCCCACTCTAAGGTTAACCAAACCTCACCCAAATGTGTTGCGAACCACGGTTCTGCCGAGCCGTCGTCATTGCAACAAGATTTTTTCGATGTAACCAGAATGCTGTTGGCTCGGTGGCTTATGCCGCGGCTAGACCAACGGAGGTCGTGGGTGATGAGCTACAGCCGTCTGATCCTTGAGAAGCCACCTGAAGGGAGGAAAGTGGAAGGATTGTACCCATCCTTCGGGGCACGGAAGATCTCAATACGAAAGATTTAATTAATCATTATAATAATTATATTCAATTCATAAATAGAGGGAGTATGCTGTGACAAATTGTTTAAAAAAAAAATCGAAACTAATTCAAAAGGTAATATAAAAACTAAGATCGTGTGAAAAAACTATTTTTAGGACGAACAAATCTTCAGCAAATATGAAAATCCAATATTGGTAGGCAAATAAAATAAAAGAAAAGAAAACACTTACGATTTTGAGAACTGACGACGATCTATCGTGGGTGAGTCTCACTATTTCACTATAAGAAAAGAAATTCAAATGCTATTCAGGCACAAATAATAAAAAAATAATAAACTCCCTATTTACACAATTTTTACAGTGTCCGTTTTGTTTCTTTTCTCCTTTCGCCTTATTCATTTGCTCGAGTCGAAAATGAGTGTCGAAATATTGTGATTGTTATCCTCGACGATCTTCTATGTGATGATGAAAAATGGCTGTGTCTGCGACAATATACAAATAATGAATCCGCCACTTGAACGTCATGCGATGAACATCGCAGTCGCAATCGTAAACAAAAAAGAAAAGTCGTCACTAATGCACACTTCCGTGCTCCGACAAAATCGCGTTCGCAATCGCGATCGCCAAATCGGCCGTTGAAAACTGCACCTTCAGTATGTTGTTGGTATATGGCGAATTTGGCAGCAAAGAAAATTCCTCATTTATGCGGTGAGCGGTTGTTGGCAGAGTGTACGGGATTATCGTGATTGCCGCGGAACTGCCCGACGTGCACAGTTATCCCTTTGTTCTGTTCCTTAATCACGGAACCAAAATCACTGTCGAAGCACGACTCCCGACAATCACCAATCCACTACGACACTTTCGAGAAAACCGAACAACAAACGGCGATATTCTATCCGCCTTCCAAAAGAAAACCGTCAGTCTTTTCCAGGAATAATAAAAAAAAGGACTATCGCAGAACTATCAAAACTAGCCGATATCCAAAAAAAAAAAACCTCCGTCTCGGACCAGAGTGCCAACTCGAATCCCCTAAAAAAAACTTTTCCCTCCAAAATCCCAACCGCTATCCTGCCAGCGAGCGAGAAAAAAAATCCTCTCCCTCGCTCGAACTTATTCAGCCCTGCAAACCGTCATCAAAATTTCCCACGGTCTCCACTTTGACATGCTGACGAACAGCAATGTCATCCACCATCAAACCGTATCGAAAGCAATAGTGAACGAGAACAAAAAAAAAACAACGGGTTCTCGCTCATCTATTCCGATGATTTAATGCAATGCCCGTGCTCAGCATATTAAAGCGAAGACATCAAGTGACGGCATCATCTGATTAGACAGGTGACTATATCTTCTTATCAGTTGACCCCTATCGGATCGCCCCCGCCTGATAACAACTTGCCGTTGACCTGTCTTATGCTATAACAACCATCAGCATTCATTAGATACATTGCGTATACTATTGCATGCTGATGATTGCTATGATAAGTAGTCAGCTGGGTAGATGGGCGGCTAGTCATTATCAGGTGTGACGTCACGACCAGGTCAGCTTGACTTTATATCTCGTATAGAAAATGAGTATAAGTCAATTTGAATGGGTTGTAACCGTGGTTCGCGACAATGTGTTCCTAGTAAAGCCTCAAAACATATCTAGGAATGGATGGAATCGGAACATTATGTCATAGAAATGTCAAACAAACCAACCCCTAAATATTAGGTTTTTGTAAGAAAAACTTTTTTTCTTTTTGTATCTTAACTAAATTTCATCTAAATGTGTTCCTGGATTAGCCTCAACGCATTCAGGAGCAGATGATTCAGGAGTATCCAGGACGAATGTGCAAAAGTGAAAAAATGCGGAATTATCGTTAAATGAGGAATAAATGTTCAAAAATTTTTCCGAAAAAAATCAGTTGAGAAAAAAGGTTGAGAGCCAGTGTTATAATCGCAATTTTGGACAATGACGTAAGAGAGGAGAAAAAAATTTCCGTGTACGAATACGGCAAAATCAAAGTATGTGTGATAATTTGTTGTGGCTTCAAGGGTTGCAATAGAGCGATGTGCTTTCGTCTTATCCAGGTATGTATCTCTTTGATTTAGACCAATCCAAAAATAGATTTACAGGAAGCATTTTATTAATGTTGTGCACAATTCTTATTTATTGCTTATAAAATATATGTACAAAAAATATTCACTATGCATTAAAATTCTAAAAAACCCTCGTATTGCGGGCGCAGCCCTCTGTACGCCGGTATTTTTATTTAGTCAATTTAAGATACCTAAAGGTATGTACTGAGTTCAACGAGCGAAAAACTTGCATATGTGTCTCCCGTGAAAACGGTGCCGTGGAGACTTGCTTTTTATTCTTTCAATTTAAGATAAATGTTCAGTCGCGTTCTGGTTGATTGTGGATTATATCTTTTCATTGTGAAATAAAGTGCAACTGCATTATTTTTGCTGGCGAAATGTCAAAAACCGGTATGGAGACTTTCAAGTGAATTGAGTACCACCAAGCGAATTCGATCAATCAAAACGCGAGTAAACGTTTAGAGTAGGTACTAACATCGTCATTTCACGTGAAATGCATGCAAATAAAAAAACGAAAACGAATTCGTTTGGTTGTACTCACTTTACATGAAAGTCTCCACACCGTATTTTGACATTTCGCCAGCAAAAACAATGCCGTTGCACTTTATTTCACAGGGAAAAGGTGTCATCCACAATCAATTAGGCCGCGATTTCTCATTTATCTTAAATTTAGAGGATAAAAGGCATGTCTCCACGGCATATTTTTAACGATAGACATAAATGCAAGTTTTTCGCTCGGTGAACATAGTACTTGCCTTTACAGTGAACAAATTAAGTTTATACATGGTGTTTTTCGAACTCATGACCCATGTGGCGAACTATAATCTCACTCAGATGTTAAACGAGTTCCCATTTATGAGGATAAATAATACTGGTGAGCGTGCTGTTGATTTCAACCCGTCAACAAAAAAGCAGCAAAATCTTGGAAATTGGATTTCACACATCTGCGGCGTTCGTACAGTGTCGGACAGTCATGCCAATAAATTTAAGAAGCAGGCTCGTTTTATTGCTATACATCACGTGTAGTTTTGGGCAGCGTTGTTAAACACGATCGTGAGTTTTGAGTCAGAGTAAACCTCGATACCAAAAAACGTAACTAGTGCTGGCGTCAAATGTTTAAATATTGCTTAAATAAAACAGCAACTTTCGATTTTGCCCCTTTCAAAATCATAATGCAACATCATCTAATATTTTAATTTTCCATTTCAAACACAGTAGTCTGGCTGGTCTAGCGGTTAGTGCGTTAGTGTCTAGCGGTGAGTGGTGAGTACCCATTTATGGGTTCCATAAATGGAATCTTGGAAATAGGATGTCACTACACATCCTGTGGCCTTAGTCCAATGTTGAATTGCCGCGCCTGTTATTTATTTTATTTCAAACATAATACAACAGAAAAACGAAACTTTAATTAAAGGTAAGTACATACTATATTCACCTAGCGAAAAACTTGCATTTCTGCCACCCGTGAAAAAAAAGCGCGGTGGAGATTTGCCTTTTATTCACTAAATTTAAGATAAATGTGCACTCATGGCCTGATTGATGGCCATTCACACCGTTTCCCCATGAAATAAAGTGCAACAGCGTTGTTTTAATAACATCGTCAGTTCACGTGAAATCCATGGACATATGTCAAAATTTTCATGATCGTAAAATCGAATTCGCTTGCTTGTACTGACTTCACACGAAAATCTCCATACCGAATTTTGGCATGTCGCCTGCGAAAACAATGCAGCTGCACTTTAGTTCACAGTAATGATATTGACAATCAATCAGACCGTACACATTTTTTTTTAATTTAGTGAATATAAGGCAAGTCTGCACGGAACATTTTCATGGGAGACAAAAATACATTTTTTTCGCTCTGTGAACATAGAACTTAGCTTAAATGCAAGTTAGGGTTTGAATCAACAATAATTGTCAGTGCTTCTCAAACTTCTGATTTTGTTATTTTTTTGCGACGCCTATGACGATGCCACACATACATATTCATGGGTCACGTAAAAATGCTTCAACGTTTTAAGCATATGTCCGGTCCAGTATATAGGTCTATGATTTATATAGTTAATTTTGTATGGAAAACCGAATATAATGGGGCAGGGGTGGTCCAATTAGAAGGTTGTCCGATTAGCAGGTTTGACTACTTAATCTAATATTTGACTTCACTTTCTGAAACTGCAAAATTTTACATAAAATAACTCTTTTCCACAATTAAATAACTTAAAAAGCTTCCCAGATACTACCATTCAAACTTTAAAGGAATTCGGAAATAGATTTTTAATTGAAAACTCAAATTGTAAAATCGTAACGGTACTTTGAACTAACAAATATGTACAAAGTTGAAAATTGCGAATCTTACGTGTTAAAGAGAAAAAACGTGACCCTAAGAGGAAACCAAAGTAAACGTTTCCTCAATTTTTATAGGACTTTTATATATGTAGTACCTAACCAAAAACTTTTTTTATAAAAAATGAAATAATAAAGAAAAAGTATATTATCAACAATACGCACTTAACATTACAAGTACTGATCGAAGTGTCCTCCTCCATATCGGCACCCTTACCTACAGAAGAGACCGCCGTAAGCACCTTTTCCCTTTTTTCTCGCAAATTCTTGCAAGCCGTATCAATTTTTTGTAGTACCTAAGTGTTCCTGGGACATCATAGGTTCATCGTAAACTTAATTTTTTAGTTTTCCCCGAAGAGTAGGTACTCACATCGTCATTTCACGTGAAATGCATGCAAATACTGTCAAAATTTTGACGGTCGTGAAATCGAATTCCCTTGAAGGTACTCACTTCGCGCGAAAGTCTCCACACCGGTTTTTGACATTTCGCCAGTGAAAATAGTGCAGTTGCACTTTATTTCACAGGGAAATGGTGTCATTCAAAATCAGTCAGAGCGCGAGTGCACATTTATAATAAATTGAGTGAATAAAAGTCTCTACCGCACATTTTTCACGGGAGACATAAATGCAAGTTTTTCGCTCGGTGAATATAGTACTTACCTTGACATTGAAAGCAAGCGGCGTTAAATTTGGACTTCTAGCCCGACAGGCCCGTGTCGTGCAGTTTATTTTCGATGGAACCCATTATTCAAGTGAGCCGGACATCCGTTCATTTGCCACCAAATTTCTGATAGTAGAGCTAAAATGGGATATCATCTCGGAAGTTGGGCCGCAAAATATGAAACGGCTTGCAACAATTTGTGAGAAAAAAAAGGGACGAGGTGCTTCTGTAGGTAAGAGGTGCCGATGTGGAGAAGGATACTTCGACCAGTACAGTATTTTAAGTTCGTATATTGTTGACAATTGTGCTTGTTCCTTCTTTTTTCGTTTTTTATATAAAAAAAAAGTCTTGTTTACTATACAGGGTGTCCGGAAACTGCCACATAAACGCACCGGAATCCCTCATGTGATTTCCAGCAAAAAGGTTGTAGTGAACATACCCCCTTAGCTTAACCCTTTAGCTGCCACAGCATTTGAAGATTTTTGAAAAAAATCATATTCTCGTACGACTAAAAATTCAATATCTCAAAATCTAGACAAGCTAGAACAGCCAAGTAAGATGATTATTACAGCCAACAATTTTACCTAAAAAATAAAACTAACAGAACTAAAATCGGATAAGAGATTTGGTTTTTACAGAACTTCAAAGTCAAATTTTTGGGATTTGACCCAAAAACAATATGTTTTTCCTTCTCAATTTTCTCCAACTTCTGCCAAGGTGAGGTGTTTGTACGATTCTTTAAAAAATTGGCGTATAGTCTAACGATCATTTCTTTCTTACATCATTTTATTCTATCTTCTTTATTTTTAACAGTTTGCCTTAAGTGCAAAAAACTAGGGTTAATTTTGGCTCGATTTCGACATACCTTGAATAGATTTTACCAATTGCAAATCTTTAGGAACAGTGTGAATTGAATTGTAATGAATTCGAGCTAAAATGAACCCTATTTTGCTACACTTAACGTATAAAAACTGCTAGAAATAATGGAGCTAGAATAAAATGGGGTAAGAAAGATATCGATATCGATCGTAAGAGTTGCGCCAATTTTTAAATGAATCGTACAAGCACCTCTCCTTGGCAGAAGTTGGAGAAAATTAAGATGAAAAAACATTTTTTTTTTGGGGTCAAATCACAAAAATTTGATTTTGAAGCTCTGTAAAAACCAAACCTCTTATCGGATTTTAGTGTGGTTAGTTTATTTATATTTTACAAGCTGCCCCATCTTGGGCACTAACATTCTCTTCCAAAACGAATAAAATTGAATACTAAATTCGATTAAAAAAAAAGTAGGAGGGCGCCTTACTTTATGAAATATATTTTATTTCTAAGTAAATATTTTGACTGTTGGCAAACTTCGTATCGCCCCACCTTTTAGATATGATCGTTTGCGAGTGGGGCAAAACTGCTGAAACTCGCAATTTTTATCAGGAGAAGCATGAGAAAATTAGCTGCTTGATGATTTTTTCTTGGTCGATTTTCCAGGTGGAGAAGTTTACTGAACTGCGCAAATCCTTTTAAGAGTTGACTTCATAATTTGGTGGCTGGCGTCAAGAGTTATTCTTATTGTTATGGTTGGAAACCATTCAGGGGAGAGAGTTGATGTAATTTGCTGAAATGCACTAAACCGATCAAACAAAATAGACAAAAACTGTAAAATGAGCTGATTCTTCTGGTCTATTTCTCAAATCTGAAATAGCAATTCAGTTATTGCAGGATGAAGTATTTTAGTTCCGGGTGGAACTTTACTGAAATACGCTATTCCGTTCAAGGGATGTCTTCAATTGCAGTCTGCTGACCAATTTTCTAGGTTTGTTAAGATTTGCTCTACTATTGAGGGTGCCATTCAAGGGATATAGGCAGAAACAGGATAAAATGAGAATTTTGAGAAATCCGGTGAATGAAAGTTCAGGAAGAATAGACAAAAACTGGAAAAAATAAGATGCCACCATAATTTGACTCCTAACCGAATTTCTCGATGAGTCCCTTTTATTCGGTGTAGAACTCGTTCAGATGGGTGGTTGTAGAATTTATGGAAATTCGTTAATCAGACAAAAGGATTAGAAAACAGCATTGATAAGATAAGATTGACCAACAATCTTGCAGATATTTCAATAGCTATTCGGCTGGTCCTTATGCTAGTGGTGGAGAGAATTACAGAAAACCGCTAATCCGCTCAAAAGATATATGTAGACAAATTGGAGAAAATGGGGTACCCTAGTCATTTCCCAGATGTGCCAAAAGCTTCTTTGTTATTGGGGGTGTAAGCAACTTAGTGAGGTCTCAGCAATTCATTCCGGGAGTATGGGTAACTGACCATGGATTCAGAGTAATTTACTGAAATACAGTAATCCGATCAAGATTTATACCTATAGGGTGGAATTTACCGAAATCCGGTAAAATGTTTAGCCGAAATAGGCAAAAGAATATGAGGAGCAATTATTGTCCTCATAATTTTGTTCATTGTGAATTTTCAGCCTATTTCAATACTACTTATTCCGGTATTAAGGGTAGAGAGCACTAAGGTCTAGCAAATTCACTTATATCAGCTAATTCCTTCAGGTGATGTAGGAGATATAATCTGGGTTTGAGAAATTCAGTAAACTGCACTCATTGTGAATTTTACATGTTTAAATGTTTATTTCGATATTTAGGGCAGGTTCCAATTATGGAGTGAGCATTTAACAATATGCTTTTCCGTTCAAGAAAAGTAGCTGCCTTCAAAATTTTGCTCACTATAAATTTTCCGTATGCTTCTTCTGCTCTTCGTTAATCCGCTAATCATTTTCAGCGGTGTCCGGAGGATTAGCAAAAGAGGTAGGTACTTTGCAAATTTTCCTCATGTTTCAATAGTTGTTCTACTATAGACAAATCTGGAAGGGCATATTTATTGGAGTCCGCTTATCCGGTCAGGAGATATAGACAAGGATTTGTGAGAAAGAAGTTGCCTTCAAAGGGGGGTACACATTTACTGAAAACAAAGGATAAGCCCAGACAATAAGAAAAAGTGCCTTTCCAAAAAATTATCAATTGGTTATTCATTCAGGAGTGTTTGCAAATTTCAGTCGATTTTCAGCTATTCAGGTAATACCCAATCGATTAGGGGGTTCAATTTACTGACCTACGTCAATCTGATCAAGAGATATTAACTGAATTGCCATGGTAATGTTTCTCATGGCCGATTTAATTTTCCAGATGTTTCATAAGCCATTAGTGGTGGACATAACAGTCAGTGTCAATTTTGGCGGTGGTCATTGTAGGAGTGAGGAGGGTAGGTGAAAATTAGTTACTGAAGTACGTTCATTCGATCAACAGATATACATAAATTAAGAAAACAAACTGCCTTCACAATTTTTCTAGTAGTTAATGTTACAGATGTTTCAAAAGGTATTAATGCTGTTGAGCATGGAAGTCATGCCAATGAAGGCCAAAATAAATCAGGCGAGAGATCGAATTCAATAAAATCCGCGTATCTGCTGTTCGGGTTCCAGATAAATCCGGTGAAATACACTTTTCTGTTCCGAAAATAAAGACAAAACTATGTGAAAAAAAACTATTTTACCAATTTTGCTAATTTTAATTTTTCACATGGTTCAATGGATTGGTACCTCGTTTAAGAAATATTCAGAAAAGAAAACAACTGCCCAGCTAGACAATTGTCTTCGATACCCAACGGAATCGATAAGTCCTCGATTATATATCGATAGCTGCCATCTCCAATAACCTACTGAATCGATCCAATTTCGATTATTTACATCCAATTGTCTCCGATACACAACAGAATCGAAATGTCTTCGAACCCAAATCGAAGACCTGCATTCAGTTGTCTTCGATATCATTGGCATCAAAGTGTAATCGATCCGAAAACGATGACTTTTTATCCATTTGTCATAGATACCATCTAATCGAAATGTCTTCGATCACATATCGATGACTTTCATCTAAATGTCTCTGTATTAAATTGAAATTGTAAAAAAAATAAAACGACTAACTTATTTTCGTAATTAGTAATCCTAGATAGCTTAGGTGTAGGACGTAGGACTACGAAACTATAGGTGCCCGGTTCGATTCCCAGTAGAAGCAAAATATAAAAAGGTTAAGTTAAAATAAGGTAAAAAAATAAGTATAAAATAGATTAAAAAAAATAAAAAAAAAATATTGTTTCACCACAGTCATTGTTTTTCCATGAATTCTTCATAGACCGTAGTGGTCGATTCTACATCAACGACAGTCTTCTGAATAGGATCGATTCCAGTTCTCACTTTCGTTATCGAAAAAACGGTCAAGCCCATACAAATGTCTCCATAGTTTGATCGAGAAAGTCATCGATTCCTTAGTAGAAGGCCTTCGATTCTTTATCGATGAATTGTCGATTCTGTTCTAACTGGGTGTCTACATAATTTTGTTGATTGTGAATTTTCCGACGTCTTCAATCCTTATTCGGCCATTCGGGGTGGAGACCAATTCGGAAGGGAAAATCTTGGAAAATCCGCTAACACTTCATAATTGTGTTCATTGTGAATTGTTTTAATACTTATTGTGCAAATCGGGGAAGATTTCAATTCGGTCATGGAACTTTGTTCAATCCGGGATTCGTCCATGAGTTATAGACAAACGTATTCATAATTTTTATCATTGTGACTTTGTAGTATCTTTCAATATTTATTCTGGGTGTAGGCCAATTCGTCGGAATCAATTTGCTGAAATTCGTGGCAAATCGTTCAGGACATACAGAAAGAAAGATATGAAAGAGAACTGTTCTTTTCATTTTGCTCATTGTGAATTTGTCTGCGTATTTCAGTAGTTAATCTGCTATAAGTGGAGAAGATCAATTTGACGGGAAAATCTTTCAATAATCCGTTGGATTTTCAAAAAATATATGCAAAAGTATGTCCTTGTGAATTGTTGCGCATTGTGAATTTTCTGGATATTTAAATGATTGTGACCAATCCATCAACTTACTGAAATCTGGTAGCTAATTCAAGAAATACATAAAGAAGTATGTGAAAAACATTTGTCTACATATTTGTGTCCATTGTGAATTTTTCATATGTCTCGATGGTTGTGCTGTTACTTTGGGTAGACACCAATCCTGTGGAAGAAATTTACTGAAATCCGCTCATGTGTTAAAGAAATACGCGCAGAAATAGGTGAAAAAGAACCCATTGTGAATTTTAGCTCATTGTGAACTTTTTGCATGATTCGATAGTTATTATGCTATTCTGGCCAGAGCCTAATCGAACAAACCCAAAATCATGAAAATCTGTTCAGCCGTTCTCGAGTTATAAATGGTGTAACTAACCCGACTTTCTTTTATATACATATATATAATATAATATATATATACCTATATACATATATATATATACATATAATATATATATAGATAGGTAAATTTGTTGGCTGTATTAACGATTTTGTTTCACTATTCTAGCTGGTCCACCTTTGGAGATATTGAGCTTTAAGTCGTGCATTTGGCCGGAAAACGGCTAAATTGGCAACACTGGTTAGATACGTCAGTAACAATACGTATCTCACAGCACCAGCAAAAAAATAATCTCTTCTATGCAGTTTTTGCATCTATAGAAACTAACGAAACGAAACCATCTAGTCTAGTATATTGCTCCACTCTGTTGCCATCTTATGTAGTTCTATGTAGTTGGCCTGAGAGAATTTAATTTCATAGCTCCTGTAGAGTGCAATATTGCCGCTAACGCTTAATATACGTAAATTCTCTATTATGATTCCTGTTGTTTTCACAACATTATTATTCGCACTCAATGTGAGTGCTCTACTTTCTTTCTTCTTTCCATAATGTTGTGATCGTTCAGAGAGTAGTACCTCGCCTAATTACGTTAATTTTCAGCGCAAACTTATGTGATGGAGCTATGGAGCAACACAACGATGCCATTACTAATATTTCTCGACAATTCCTTTGACTCATTTCCTTGTATCGTAAACAAAGAGATTAACATTGAAATTACAATATATGGTGTTATTAAAAATGAAAGGGAATTAGACACAGATGACGCAACCTGTGTATACTCGTAATAGAGGCGTGTGATTGTATATTGTAAATAATTTATATGCGTAATACTATGCGTTCCTATTAGTTAGTTTGGTGTTAAGTTGATAAGGGGTTCGAATGGCGGCGAGGGTCGTTAGTCGCGAGTATGAAAAGGAATGAAAAACAAGTCCTTAATGAAAATACGATGAACGTTATATGCATCGTGCGTATAATAGTGCTAAGAATAATAAACTAAGGAACTCATATCAAGTAGTTTCATGAGCACATTACGAGTATATTTTGAATATAAAATAATTAATTAACTGAACTCGGGTATTTATATCGAAAAATAGCATGAAATAACAATTTGACATTTAAGTTATTGTTGCATAAAGTGGCAATACCTATTACCGACATTTGGACATGAATTAATTTCATTAAACAGCAATTGATATGCTCACGCAGTTAGTATAAACGATACAGTCTCAAAGTGGGCCCTACAGACCCCTTGGGGTCCGCGAAGCCGGAGGTGTGGAAAAATTTGGGGTCCGTCAAGCCGATTAGGTGGTCCGCGAAATATTTCTATAAAATAAAATATTAATTAACCATAAAAATCTCTAAATTTCGTTCAAAATATGCCAACGGCAGATTCAAATTTATTGAAATGATCGAATTTGTCGTGCTCTGTAGCCGTTCGGTCGCCACTCTGTGAAATAGACACTCGTAGAGAAACGAGTTTCCAAACTCGGCACGACTCGTCGCAAGTTTATTATTCAGAAGAAGATGATAAGAAATATTCTTATCGTAGAATATTAAACTAATAATGCGACTAGGAAGTGGTATGGCTGACAACCGTATCGCACTCCGAATTCAATTGTCTTTGTAACGTTGATTACTACACACGGTAGTCATCAACGCACCATGCTCCACTAGGAGTTACGATAATCGAGAGAGATAGAATTCCACATATCATTAAACTGTCAAAGCTTTCCTTACTATGTTATCACTGCCATCTAGATAGACAGGGCGCAATGCAGAAATGTTAGTTCCACCTACTCCACAATTGCGTTCCTTGACTAGTGTCAGTTGACATTTCTAAGGCCCACAACGCCAGTGCTTCTAAACCAAAAAAATGTAAATGTCTCGCACGTTTTTGACGAAACAACGGCTAGGTGTGTTTTTGCTGTAAAAATGGTAAAATAGTATACCCTCAACATGACAATTTAGCTTACAGTTTAATATTCAATTGTTGGGGGAAACTTTGGTTATAAACGACAGGCTGACAGCCACTGATTCTTTGATTGTAGATTGTAATGGCGTGACTTATGGCAGTATTGGGCCTAAATTATGGCAGTCCTTGAGTTGCATGACCAGTGACAGATTCAGTATAAAGACGCGACAAGACGTTGAAGTGATATCAGAATCGATCATCGACAACATTTCTGTGAACTATATCCGGTGTCAAATTCCGTTATTGAATCGTATGTTTTAGCGGTGTAGTGTCGTACATCGACAGCACTTAGTAGCCGAAGAATATAATAAATGGCTACTTCACACTGAAGTCCGATGGCTTTCTAAAAGCGCATGTTTGGATCGGTTTTATTTACTATACGATTCCGTATTGGCATTTTTAGAAGGAGGCGATAATAACTTAAAACTCAAATTAAAAAGTATTAAAATAATAAAATTATTTATAACTGATAAGTTAAATTTAATTTAAACTAAAAGTATTATATCCGCGTTTGGGACGAATCTTTTATTGTTCAAGCAGAACACAGGGCGAATGCTCTCAGTTTCCAAATATTGCAAATTTCCTAAACAAAATTAAGACCTTTTGGTTTACTGCGAGCATCTTGAGGAACTTCATTGGGATTTTAAAAGAAAGTTATATTCCTAAACTCAATATTCCTGATTGGATATCGAATCCGTTTTCATATAGTCGAGAAGAAGAGACTCTAAAGCAGAAGCAACTTATTGAGTTGTCAACGAATAAAGAGTTAAAACCTAATTTCGAGGAAAGGTATCATAAATTTTGGCTTCAAAAAAAAACCATACCTGGATTGAATGCCACGGTTGAGACCCTCTTAATCGTTTCATACAATATTTAAAAAATTTAAACATTCAAGGCTTGAAATTCAGTTGGGGGTCCCTGAACAGAGTTCCATGTGTGAAGGGGTCCAGTGTTCAAAATAAGTTTGAGAATGACTGGTATAAACAATAAAATTACACACATTGAACAATATTTACTGTTTTTTTCGTGGGTAATTTACTCATGCTTAACTTTCATTTACGAATAACTGAGTATTATATTATTTAGTCTTGAAATGAAATCCGCATTAATTTATTTTTGTAAACTATTTTTTGAATTAATAAAAGAATTATCTATCTATCTATCTGTTTTTTTTCCTGAAATATACGAATTGAACTCGACAATAGATTTTTGATTAACTGATACTGAATCCGAACGCATCAACCCTCTTT
This sequence comes from Microchrysa polita, assembly GCA_949715475.1. Classification (NCBI taxonomy): domain Eukaryota; kingdom Metazoa; phylum Arthropoda; class Insecta; order Diptera; family Stratiomyidae; genus Microchrysa; species Microchrysa polita. The sequence continues at coordinate 63,478,382 of OX454417.1, forward strand.
GGTCCAAAACCTATTCAATTCTAGTTGTTACTTCTCAATTTTCTCTCAACGATTTAATACGAAACAATTACGAAAAGAACACACCGTGCAACACTTATCACATCAGCTTGAATCATTTTAATTTTATTCATTAATCACCAGGCATAGACATTCCCTTCAAGCCAAACACCTACACATACTCAAACAAGGACAATTTCTTAGTGAAATTCGATTTAGCAAGTGAAGCGAGTGTAAGCACTGAACGAATTCAAAATAGTCCATTTCGCGTTTCATGTTTACATTTAGGTTTAGGTGAACAAAAAATAGATTTACTCGGAACGAGTGCTTGTCCTGGCCATTACTACAAGCAAAATATCTACTCTTAGTTAACCCTAGTTTACTGTTTGGGGTGCAAATGCACCCCATCGCATGTTTCACTTAATATAACTTCGAGATTTTTCAAGTTTTCATTATAAATTTTTCAATAGCTTAACAAAATTTAGTTTTGTTTTAGTTTTTAATGTTTGTACAATTTTAGCTACATGAATTTATTTTTTACGATTTTTTTTGGAAATAAGGCATTGGTTCTGTCGTGGGGTGCATTTGCATCCCAAATAATTTATTTGAGTACAGAACTATTTATTTTGATGTTAAACTAAACTATTTTAAAATAAAGATATTAATATCTAAACTTTCATCTGGGATGAAATAGAAACTTTAAAAATGTTAATAATAGTACGATATATAGTTGCTTCGGAATGACCTTTGGGACACCAAATGTGGCTGTGTTTCAGACACGATTTCAATTTGAAACTTTTCCATATTTCTCTAAATTTCATAAATAAACAACAGAAACATAGTCAATGATCAGAGATACTATTTAGAGAAGAGTTAGCTAACTAAGATTTCGAAAAAGAGCTGCATTTCGGAATGTGTGAACAAAACTCCAGTTCGAGCCCACTAGACTCTGCCTGCTATTCTTATCTATGCGAAGCGATTTCACTTTTATAACTGAATTAATAAGTTCTGCTGAAACCGTCAAATGATGAGGAACCCGAAGATATGCATAACACTCGCAAAATCTGTGAATCGAATGCTTACCATACGAAAATTTCATGAACATCACTCTTATTTGAGTTTATCATGTCATTTATAGTATGAATATCAGTGCCTGCCGTCTAACCAAACTGAACATGTATGCCTCCCGCATTTCTGAATTCGCACTCACTATCACTCTTTTGTTTTCCATATTTAATTAACATAACACACGATCAAAATGAATCAAATTAAAAAAATTTGGAAGTCAGTTAATGCAAAAATATGGGCATACATACTGTGGGGTGCATTTGCACCCCATAACATGAAACTAGTAAGAAAATTGTTGCGGTAAACTAGGGTTAAGTCCTTCAGTAAAATCACCTAGGACCTATAGTCGGGCTATTTCCTTTAGACAGCGTCATTTGATTAATGAAGCATTTTCGTATTCGCTTTCGCTTGTGCCTTTCGTTCACACTAGCTTTTGGCAAGGACACGACTCGTGTCGCCTTTCTTGCACTTTGCGAGTTTAATTTGCAGTTTATTAGTTCCGAGAAGACTTTAGGCATTAGCGACAAATAAGCGAATGCTGTTTGGGAAATATCTGGATTGCATTTTTAGTTATGTAGGCCCGTGCGCAGGAATCGTCCAAGGGGAGGGTTTAACTTATATACTTAAATGTTTCATTTAAAGGTATATTTAAAGTTTAAAATATAAAGTTTACAATAATGTATGTTTAAGGTTAATAAAAAATAAAAAAAATGCAAAGTTTACAATAATGTATCAAAGTTTACAATAATGTATGTTTAAGGTTAATAAAAAATAAAAAAAATGCAAATATTTGTGTGCGTAATGAAGATATTCAATAATGCAATGACTTGGCTCTAGTTATTATCGTTCCACATGGTAATTCTGCGGGGTACTGCAAAGAACTCTTTCAAAACAATTTGTGGATCTATCTCTACATCACGATATATATTTAGCGACGCTAATCCGTTTAATCGATCTTCAGACATTGTTGATCGAAGGTATCTTTTGAGTCTGCGCAAAGTTGAGAATGAGCGTTCATTAGTCGCGGTTGTCACAGGCAAAACGGCTAGAATACAGAGCAATTGATTGACGTTTGGAAAAGCCTCCTCATTGCAAATATCAAGGGCTTCAAGTGAATTTTTGATATTTTGTCCAGCAATATAAAAGTTACAACTATGAAAGTTATATCTAAAGGAAGTGCATTTTATGGCAATTAAAAGGAATAGAAACACATTGGGATTTATTCATTTATTAAGCGTTTATTAAAGGTTTTACAAATAAGAGTCGTTTCGAATCGTTTAACGAACTTGTAATAACCATGTGAAAAGCTCAAATTTAAGCTGAAAACAAAGTTAAAATTAAAAAAAAAGTGTTTGATCAGTATTCAGTGTTCCCTCCCCTTGCTCGAATAATAGCTAGCCTCCTTGTATTCAGAGACTTCACGAGGCTGATGATGAAGTCTTGGGGAATTGCATTCCATTCCTCTTCAATTGCGATTCGCAGCTCTGGAAGCGTTGTTGGAGCAGGAACGCGGGCTCGAATCTGACGTTTCAGCTTATCCCATAAGTGTTCTACTGGATTCACGTCCGGACTTCGAGCTGGCCAGTCAATCGTACGAATGCCGACGTCCTCAAGATAGTGGGTCACCACATGAGCAACATGAGGCCGTGCATTATCCTTTATCAACTGGAAATTATGTCCGATATAATCCGCGTAAGGTACCACATGGACTGCAAGGATTTCAATGATATAGCGGTGTGAAGTCAATCCACGTGTACGGCTCGTGCGTCGGTTCGATGAAAACTATTGTTGTATGTCCGGTTAGCGACCAGACCATTACAGATAATCCTCCATAAGCAACAGATTCCGTGATACAACACTGAGAATAACGTTCTCCAGGGCGACAGTATACTCTCTGACGTCGGTCATTTTGATAAAGACTCATTAAAGAGTACATTACCCCACTCTTCTAACGTCCAATCCCTATGCTCCTGAGCGAATTCGAGTCGTGTTCGACGGTGATCTGCCGTTAATTTTGGACCTGTTGCAGCTCTCTTTGGAGTCAGGTTACGCTCAGGAAGTCTTCTTCTAACGGTAGAAGAACTTATAAACACTTGGCGTTCGTCACGCAGCTGTTGTTGGACTTGAACTGCGTTGAGGCGGCGATTTCTTAGAACATTGAGTTTGATATAACGATCATCTGCTGCTGATGTAGCAATTGGTCTGCCCGTAACTGGACGCCGCACAGTGGGGCGAAATCGATGATTTTTTGGACATCGCATATTTGCAAAGATGTCCTGTTGCAAAATGCACCATGTAAAGGACTATAAGTTGAATTTGTTTGTGCTGAATCGAATGGTGGACTCCGTTTTAAAAATATGTCCTGTTCCAAGGATACTTTTACTAACCCCATAGTATAGATAATGTGCCGTTTCTCTTTTCTGATGTCACAAATGATGCTAATAGATAGTACGGCTTATAAAATATTATACGGCCATATTGCTTTCTCATTTACCGTTACAAAACTGCACTATTATTTATGAAATCTTTAGGAAAGCTAGAGTTGCCAAACAAAACCCAAAGTTATTCCGTCTTGCTTTGTGCAATTTAATATTTGGGTTAGGGTACTGCAAATATATACATTTGTTGTAATTTTACTGCTCCCCCGATCAAAAATTCACTGTTATTTCGAAGATATAGTAGTTCAAACTTCGAAAAAATACAAAATTTATGCGGAATAGAAAATGCGCACGCTTATATCATAACGGTGCGTTGAACGGATAAATCGGAATAATTCACAAAAGTTACTCTTTTATGTAAGCTTTTCAGGGGTTTATAACAAATTATCAAATATATACAAATATCGAAACAAAGGACTTTTCCCTTCACGAATTATGAGCAGCTAAGACCATTTTTCTGGTAAAGTAAGATCTTGTATAGGGGAGGTGGTGGAACCTTGGATTTAATCGAACCTGCATTTGGTCCTGTCGAATAGTATTAGATTAAACACTTATTAGACTAACTTGACCGAATTAGCTTAATTTAGCCAAGAGTTATTACTACAGTGGAAACTCGATAACTCGAAACTCCTTAACTCGAAAAACGCTTCAAGTCGAAGAAAATCTGCTTCCCCAGCACATTTGAACAAAAAACAATGAGAAACAAACTCGATAACTCAAACCAAAAACTCTATTACTCGAAGAGAAATTTTCGATTTCACTGCTTGTGAAACTCTATAAGTCGAAGTGCTGATATTGGAGACTCTACAAGTCAAAATTTCAGATACTCTCCAGGTCAAATTAAAATGTCTTATCGGTAAACGGGCGAGACTCTATAAGTCAAACTTTGCTATGCGAAACTCTATAAGTCGATTTTTTTTTATTCCTCCAATGGCGATTTTTCTGTTTGAAATTAGAATTTTATTGCTGCATATTCCGGAAACGAGAATAACGGTACTTTTCTGCGATAAAATGTTTCAGTTTGCATTTGAAGATAGCGTTCATCGTAAGGTTGTTACCAGTGGCGGATTTACCAGTAGACTGAGTAGGCTGGAGCCTAGGGTGGCAGATTTTACGGGGGCGGCAAATTTGGGGCAAACAAATTTTTTTTTATTGAGTTAAACACATTGTAAGCATTTAATACCGTGGAAAACTGAATTCCAAATACGAATTATAACGCGAGATATAGAATTTATCCTTTTCATGAGATACGTTTTGGGAGCAGTGTGTGAAGTGTGTTTGTCACCGTCATGTGAGAGCCTCAAACACTAGGAACGTTTTGTTATTGAAGACGAATCTGCGAAAAGGCCTCTTTTAGTCAATTGCTTATGCAGACTGAAATTCGAAGCCAAGCACTTTTTTGCATTATTTTTATTTATCTGACATAATTTTTTAATAAAAAAAACATCGATTCTATCAGTATTTCCAGGCACGGATTACCCATGGGCAACCTGGCAAATGCCCATGGCATTGGCTTAAAATTCTGTGAATGATTAATTCTGGGAAACTCAAGGAGCTGTCATAATTAGACAACATCTTAATGCTCTTTTCCTAATCTTTTTCTAGTTACCTAGGCGTATTCCAGGGTACCCAATCGCACACTTACATTGTAATGTAAATAATACTCGTTCATATAAAAATTTCAGTTATCCTATGAACTACACTTCACTGCACACACTTCACGCAAAATTCTGCTAATCTCGCTCCGAATAGCCTACTGGTGGAGGGTAGTTCGCTTAAGCTAAGATTAGAAACAATTTTTGTAACGCATTGGCTTCAATTAAACAAGGGTAGGAATCTAACATATGAGAGGATGTTTTGGGTGAAGCAATCAAGGAGCTCCAGAATCTACATTAAATGCTGGACATCATGTTGCCAAAGGACAAATAATTCGCAAAAAGAGGGGAAGAAGGGAATCATAGTTCGATTTTCCAAAAAATGCGTAGAAGGGCGTCTTGTGTTGCACTTTTTGCTGAATATTTTCTAGGGAGGAGGGACACTTTGGATGTTTTGTGGTGCGATTTCGGGATTTTTAATGAGGGACACGTTACATGCGAGATCCGAGACGGCGGCCTAATCTAAGGACGCAACTTATCTCTCCACACACTCTCTGTTTTGATATCCCTATTGTATTGATCCTTTGAAAAATTAAAAATTGTTCTGACGTATACATAATGTTTGTTTGTGATTAAAATCAGTAAACAAGACTTTTGCTAAATAATATCACCGAGTCGAAATGCAAGTCAAGTTGTCAATTGAAATTTTAACTCTTTTTGAAACAATTTAAAAATCATGAAATTGTCTTACCTTACAGTGACGGAGGGCGGAGATAGAGGCGCCACAGAGACTAAGCCCCGCCCTGAGTACTGCTCAATAGTGCATTAAAAGCGGGACACTATGCAGAATAAGAACCTACCCTTCAAACCGACGCTCCAACCAAGGAATTATTAGATCGCTTTTTTTATATTTATCTATCACATAAAAATAAAAGAATACTCAGGATCAGGACCCACGAAGTGGAAAGCACTAATCTATTAAAGTATAAAGGAGAAATTTGAGAATAAATGGAGGTCAATCCAAGAAGTTCGTCCTGGAGTATTAATTCTCGACTCAAAAAACAATAGTGTTCCGCACATTTTTGCACAACTTGATTGGGTGGGAAACGATTAAAAAGCTAAACGCCTTGACCCTTGATTCAGGTAACGTCCCTTCAGCAGTATTCTCGTAGAGCTTGGTAGGGGCGGCAAAATGTCAACAGCCTACTAGCGGTAAATGCGTAAATCCGCCTCTGGTTGTTACTGTCAAAAGAATAATTGTTTCGTGCAGTTTGAGGAATTCAGCCCATTAAACATATCTGCGTCAAAAAGAACGCTACAAACCCTGACTATTCAGGGGAAGAAAGAACTTATAAAAGCGGTTGATGCAAAAGGTCGAAAAAAAGGGTATAGCCGCCGAATTCAAAATTCCGGTTAGTACGCTTTCTACGATTTTAAAGAAAAGAAAAAAAAAACATATCGGAATTACCAAAATATAAAAATACACAAAAAGAATAAAACTCTATAACTCGAATTTTCTTACAAATTAACTCGATATCTCGAAATATCTTTACGTCGAAATTTCGATAACTCGAAAGAAAGTTTGGTTCCCTTGGGCTTCGACTTATCGAGTTTTCACTGTAATTTAATATGCTTTCTACATACAGTTTGTAGGGGAGGTGCGGGACCTGTTGCTCCGATTTACTCCATTTTCAGAATCATATAAGCTTATAACATTGCTAACATGTATACACAATTTAAAGTCGAAAGCTACATCAGAGTGGAAGTTATTGTGCAAAAAGTCAAACATGAAAAACAGAGGTTAGTCGATAAAAATAGCTACTATAGCCGGGGTCGCAGCCAAACTCTATGTTTTTATTGACTCCATTAATTGCAGAATAATATGATGTAGTTCATTCCCCGGCAAACTTTTTTTTTTTGATGAAATAACACAAATATCATGATTTTTGGCTAGTACCCAAGCAACAATTCGTTTGCTTTAAAGAAGCACTTCACACTGTAGCATTCATATAGTACCACGAAATTCATTTATCGTGTGACATCGATTAAAGTAATATTTTGATCCGATAAAACATCCTTAACCCTAGAGAGATAATCTACGTCGAATCGACGTACAGTAATTTTTTTTTATTATATCTCATAAGCGAAGTTTCATATTTTGTTGGTTCCAAGATTTAACTCAATTCATGTCTGTAGGCGTAATTACGTGGCAAAATTATTGGCTTGGGTGCCACACAGCCTAAGATATTGGGGGGTCATAAGTCAAATATACGTCGAATCGACGTATGATTATCTTTAATGTCAGTAAAAACTGTAGAACAAATTTGTACTGAAAAATATTTGAATTGCCCCGAATTGACATTTTTATAAGTCTTCATAATGTGGATGTGTATTTACTTGGATATAACCGCTAAAAGCCTGTTTCGATAAAGATATCCTTTATTTTAATCTATTGAAAGGACAGCCCACTTTCTCCTAGAACCAGTTTTTTAAAATTAATATTATATACACAAACAAATGATAATTTTGAAAAACCATGAGTTTAACAGATTAATATTAAATACAAATGATTATATATCTACCTTTTAACAACATGTTATTCTTAACAAAGAAGTTATAAGGATGTTAACTAGCAACACGTCGAATCGACGTATGATTATCTTTTCAAGGGTAAAAAATATGATTATCTCTTTAGGGTTAAAGTATTTTTCGGAAAGCTTCTATCATCATTATGGAATAAATTTGAAGATGGTGGTATAAAACTTCGATAAAACTGTCTCTAAACGTTAACCTAAAGAAGACACTCCTTTAAATACTTCACTCTTGTGTTTATTGGATGATACAGCGCACACATGCAATAGTCTCTCTAAGTTAACTAACACACATGCATATATTCTTCTATAGCACTCGGTGTCATTTTTATAGTGTGACATTCGTATGGTCATCCAATAAAGGATGGTGGAGAAAAACTTTAGTTCGACCGCACCAGTCGAAGTAAAGCTTTAGGGAAATATCAGAATCCTCAATGGTTGTAGAGAATTCCGATATTGTGGGGTAGGATGAGTAAATGAGTTTAATTAGACCGTTGTCTGTTTAGGTTTTCAATGCTTTTATTTTATGGTATACTCAAGTACTGAAATCAAACTTATTCTACTACAATATTTATACACAATTAATGCTTACTCGCTAATGTTGATTATGTTACAATACAAATTTAGTTTTAGGTCGCATTGGATCGATTTCCAATGTTTATGAATAATGTTGATTGTATGTCAATGGTGATTAATATAAAAGAACAATGTATAAATATGAAATATGAAATACATATAATGTGTTAAATAGTTTAACATGCTGGGGGGCCGGCGATGATATGTTCGAATCTGGTAGATAATGGGATGTCCTCAGGATGTTGTACATCATCAGCCCTTCGTTGAAACCAATGTCGCCAACCATATTTTCGCCAACAGATGACCATGAAAATGATAAGAAACATAATGTTGATGATCAGAACACTGACAGAGATAGTCGCGGCCAATGGATAGCTATCGGTGGATACTTTAGCGGGTATAACGTTCGCTGCCGATTGGTGAAATATTTGACTTGACATCTTGGCGATTGAAAGTGAAACAATACTGATATTATCGGAAGACTTCCACTCGGCTGGCAATATCTCGGTTGTGAATGCGTCGATGACCTTTCGCTGTTCGTTGACTGATGATCGCAAAATAGCACCTCCAGCTTGTATTAGACAGGAATCCAAAATGTGTATGATACCAACATCTGCAAGTGCGATTTCGATCCGTTCGCTTCTGCAGATAATGGATACTGTTATCGGCTCGTTCGTCACATACAGCCACCGATTGGATGTCATCAACTGCTTCCAGGAAGTACCATTGAATTCAATCGAGTAAGGCGGGCATGTTGGTTTGTTGGGTCGCTGATATACCTTGTTAACGATACAATTTGGAATTAAATTAATATCATTTGTGAATTTTGGCGAGCACAGATACATTTCATCTTGTAGACGGCATGCATCCAGCTCATGTTCATCCAGTTCAAAATAGGCTTCTCGATGAAAATTGACCGCTATTGTAGGGTTAGCTAACTGCGGTACCAGGTATTTTCCATGTCCCATCGATTTCGGAATACCAGTTACATGTAGTAGATCGTATTGGTCGTTGTCGGTAATATAGAAATAGCCATAAGTGCTTATTTTCTCTTGTCCACGCGAAAATAACACCTTGTTTTGTGGCCTCCGGTGAATGGTAAAGTATGGTCCTATTTTGGCCATCACAGAGCTTATTGTTTTCGTAATCGTTGTCATTTCAACTAATCCCAAGAAGTTTCCAAAGCCATACAAATTCGTTATTAGTTTATCGTATTCCGATTCAAGTTCGTCGAAGTAATCGATCGCTGTGAGGTAGGTCGAAATAACCTGTACCCCTAAGTCAGCTCGATCGATTTTCGCATACCAGTTACTCATGTAATTAACGGTATCGATGACATTGTTTAACTTTGTGTTGAAATTATTCAATTTTGCCACTGTTGCACTAGTAGTTTCATCTATTCGCGTGCTTAGGAACATATTTTGCTGATTCATGGTTTGCAAAATACTGAAATGCTCGTGTTGAAGTGTATCGATGTCATGATACACTTCATCATTTACGCCAAACACAGCAGTCATAACCTTTCCCAATATTCCTCGCTTTGACCTGGTCGATGTGGTATCAAGTATCTGCTCGATTTTTTTCAGTACGTCTTTTTGCTTGAAGGTAAGGTGCTTCAGCAAATCGCCGCAGTGAGTCATTTGGAATAGCTCTTGAGTCTTGTTGCATATTGCTTGTGTCCGATTCCACACGGAATAAACGTTCTGCCTATCTTTTATAATATTTTCAATGGGAAGGTCGATCTCCATTCTCAGGTTACCGCGAATAATTTTAGAATGACCTAGTTTTTCAACGTGATAGCCGGGATTGGGCTTCCACAGCTGATATTCGTTTGTTGATATGTTTTGAGTTAATGCAGTGGCGAATGTAAACAGAAGTACGATCATATTCAGTAATGCTTTCGCCCAAGTGCAAGGTGCAATTTTTGGTTTCTTGTTACGTCGTGGTCTAGTTGATTCAGTAGGTCTATGCGGTGGATGATTGTATTGTGGAGATTTACGTTTGGCTGGAATCTTTTCCTTTGATTTAGTTGGCTCTGCATTTGGCCTTGAAGGTGGTTCATCCGGTACATCGATAGGGAGCTTACATAAATTAACAATACCGGTCTCCTTGGTTTGGTTGCCATGATACTGTATTGTGGCTGCTCGAACTTTTCCATCGCTTCCTGGATGGACCTGTTTTACTCGGGCTAGTGGCCATTTGGTCGGAGGTGTATCTCTTTCACGAACTAAGACCAATTCGCCAACCGTGATGTTTGGAGTGTCCGCAGTCCATTTAGTCCTCTTCTGTAAGTGGTGCAGGTATTCCGTTGTCCAACGTTTCCAGAAGATATGATGCAGTTTAGACAGTTCTAACCAACGATTGTATAACGTAGAGTTTGATTTATCAGTTTCGGGAAGTGCAAGCAGTGGCCGATTTACAAGAAAATGACCTGGCGTCAATGCTTGTTGGTCTTCTGGATTGGATGTAAGTGGGACCAGAGGCCTGGAGTTTAAGCAAGCTTCAATCTGGCATAGGACCGTGGTAAATTCTTCGAAGGTTGGAACAATCTTCGCTTCCTCGAATACGCATTTGATATGCCTTTTGGCTGATTTAACGCCTGCCTCCCAGAGACCACCGAAGTGTGGTGTGGCAACTGGGATGAACTTCCAATTGACTCCATCTTTCGCAGAAATTCGTGCTACACTTTCCGATCCTTTCTGGATAGCTTCATATATTTCTCGATCAATTTGTCCACTGGCGCCAACAAAGTTCGTCCCGTTGTCGCTAAATATTTCCTTGCACAGCCCTCTTCTGCTGATGAATCGCTTGAAAGCTGCTAGGAATGCTTCCGTGGATAGATCACTCACAAGTTCCAGATGTACGGCTTTAGTGACCATGCAGATAAAGAGACATACGTAGCCTTTCACTGTGTTGGTGGAACGTCCCTTGGAGATTCGTGTTTTGAATGGACCGGCATAGTCCACGCCGCAATGTACGAAAGGATTGGTTGCTAACACCCGTACTGCTGGTAAATCGCCCATTAGCTGCTGGTTACGCTTTGTTGAGGCCAACTTGAAACAAGTCAAACAACGATGAATTTCATGGCGAATACTCTTTTGATCGTTAATAATCCAATACCGCAATCTCATGTAGTTTCGGACGTCATTAATTGTTCCATGCATAGTAGCTGCATGGGCTTGTCGAATAATAAGATGTGTTACATGATGTTGCGGAGGTAAGAGTATAGGATGCCTAGAATCATTAGGTATATTCGCATTGCGAAGCCTGCCGCCGACGCGAAGGATACCATTTTCATCGAGGAATGGGTTCAAACTACGTAGCCGCTTTTTGGTTGTGCTTCCTTTGTTTAATTCCTCAATCTCTTCGGCGAATTCCTTTTGCTGGATCATTTTTAGGATCTTCAGACGTGCATCATCAAACTCTTCAGTACTTATCGGACCACGTTGTTTATTTTTGAAACGAAGACAATATACAGTTACATTTATCAGTTTTGTCAGGTTAGAAAATCGTTCGAACAAATCCGAGTCAAAATCCTTGGTTATTCCAGAAAAGCTGATTATATTTGGCAGAAGTTTTGGCTGGTAAAGTAATTGCGGACCTTTCCACCAAAGATCGTGATTCACAAGCTCTTGTGTGGTTATACCTCGGGATGCGCAGTCAGCTGGATTTTCTTTTGATCTTATGTGGTTCCATAACCATGCATTCTTGCTGAAATTCCGTATTTTTGCTACTCGGGTTGCAACGTATTTTTCCAATGACGACGTTTCTTTCTGGAGCCATGCTAGAACTATGGTTGAGTCACACCAACATGATATATTTGCGTTATTGAAGTGCATGGCAGCTATTGTCTCATGCATTAGCTCGGCAAGTAATAGGGCTCCATTCAATTCCAATCTTGGGAGCGTAGCCTTTGATTTCAATGGGGCTACTCTGGTCTTTGCACATAGTAGAGTCGTTAATACTTTTCCGTTGGGGTCAGTTGTCTTGGCGTATACTACTGCAGCGTATGCAGCTTCAGACGCATCACTGAATCCGTGTAGTTCGATGTTGTGATTTTTGGAATGATTTATCCATCGTGGAATACGAATCGATTCAATGTAAGGTAAGCCTTGTAAAATTGTTTCCCATTTTTGGAGAATTTCATCAGATGGAATCGCATCCCAATGAATTCCAGATTGCCATATCTTTTGTACGAGTAGTTTTGCAGTAATTGTCATTGGTGCAAGCCATTGTAATGGATCGTAGATGGTGGCAATGTTTGAAAGTAGTTGACGCTTTGTAAGCCGTTTTGAAAGATCGTACTGTACGGACTTTATTTGAAAGTCGTCAGTTATTGGATTCCAGATTAATCCCAACGTAGTAATTTTTGGATCCTGGCTTAGCGCATGCAGACCGACTTCTTTTGATTCATTTGGAATACCCGATAGTAGCGACTGATCGTTAGATGACCATTTGCGAAGATTAAATCCACCTTTTCTCAGAAGGTTTATCATCTCGTGTTGAAGTTTAATTGCTTCTCCCCTCGTCTCAGCCCCACTCAAAAAATTATCTACATAATAATCTTGTATTAGTTTTTCAGCTGCGACCGGAAAATTACGCTTCTCATCTTCGGCTAATTGATGTAATGTTCTGACTGATAGATAAGTTGCTGGAGTTTCGCCAAATGATACTGTAGTTAGTACGTACTCTTGTACTGGAATATTCTTTGATGGTCGCCACAAGACCCTTTGGAAATCTTGATGGCATGGTTGAACTTCTATCATCCGGAACATCTTCTCTATGTCTGCTGAAAATACGTATTCATGCCTTCTCCACCTTAATAAGATTTGCGGGAGATCTTCTTGTAATTTAGGTCCTGTGTGTAATAAGTCGTTTAAGCTGCTGCCAGAAGAAGATTTCGCTGAAGCATCAAAGACAACACGGACTTTAGTGGTGGTACTGTCCATCTTGATGACCGGGTGATGTGGTAAATAGTAGACGTACGCTTCATCTCCGACATACGGAGTTACATGCCGCATGTGACCAAGATCCAAATATTCTTGCATCACAGCATTATACTCCCTTTGTAAGTCAGTGTCATTTTTGAGTCTTTTTTCCAGGCGCTTAAATCGTATTAAGGCTCTATTTCGGGACTCTCCTAGACGTGGAGTCTTCCCATCATCCTTAAAAGGAAGCATGACAGAATATTTTCCATCAGCGTTTCTGGTTGTCGTGGACTCGTATATAATTTCACATTCCTCATTTGAGGTTTTACTTTCCTCAGTGGTTTCGGAGTCCATGTCGAAAAATCTTTGGACGCAGTTATGGAGGTCTGTTGTGGATATATTCGAAGAAATATGGTTGGGTTTTCTGTTGGTTGTCATCTTTCCTGATAAAATCCAACCAAGTTTAGTTTTTTGTGCCAGTAACGGATTTCCTCGTTTTATCTGTGGCTCAATAATTTCCTCAAATATATCAGCTCCTAATATCAAATCGATTCCTGATTTAATATGGTATCTTGGATCTGCCAACGTCAGATTTTGTGTCCATTTTTTGTTCACATGACTTATACTGTGCTCCGGCAACATTGTCGTCAGAGAGTCCAAAATAAATGCCTGGGTTGAGACTTTGAACGTCGATTCAAAATTTGGAGCAATTTGTAATTTTATTCTTTTTGTTATAGTGCCAGCATTAACACCTCCAATACCTGTTACCTGAGCCAATACATTGCACTTTTTGAGACCTAGTTTATTTGCTGCTTTTAGCGATATGAATGTTGATTGAGAACCTGGGTCAATAAGTGCTCGAAGTTGTATCGGGTTGCCTTTATTGTTTAAAACGTTTACCAGTGCTGTTGCAAGCAACACGGTGGTATTGTTGGCTTCGGTGTCAGTAGCAATGTTTACTATGACCTCTTTTTTAAAGTGTAACAAGGTATGGTGGTCTTTGTTGCATTCGAAGCAACGAATTTTGCTTTTACATTTCATGGAATTGCTGTGTGATAAGCAGTTTCGACATATCTTTAAGTCTTTTACAAGCTTGTTCCGTTCTTCGATGGTAAGAATCTTGAATTTTTCACAAGCAAACAAGGAATGTGAACCTTTGCAATGCAAGCATTGAGGTTTGATTATTGTGGTAGAGAAAGACTTTTTCTTTTGAGGCTGAGTGGGTGAAGGCTGAGATTTAATGGTAGTAAGTATTTGATACCTTCTGAGAAGAAAGTCGCAGAGTTTATCCACTGATGGGAATTCTCTAGGATCTTGAAGTCCTTCTTCTAGCAGTCGGTGAGTTTCACTGTCTAGTTTTCTAATAACTATTCTGACGATGATGGGACCCCAACTTATGGTAGAATAACCCAAATTATTTAGACCAGATGTGCAGTTCCGTATTGTATTATGCAAGGCGATAATGTCAGCTGCCGATCTGTACCCCACATTACGGATGTCTAGCATGGCATCAATGTAAGTCGTTGCTTCTTGCTTTTTGTTGGCAAAGCGGTTTTCAAGTGTAGTGAAAGCGGTTTTGTAGTTATTGCCGTTCAATTGCAGATGCAATATTGACTCTTTTGCTTCGCCTTGTAAACAGCTCAGCAAATATTGCATTTTTTGTATGTTCGCCAACGTTGGGTTACTGTCTATTACAGCACGGAATAGCTCTGCGAACCTTTGCCATTCGCCGCTATTGCCACTAAATACTGGAATTTGCAAGGGTGGTAGCTTCGGTAACCCCTGCATTGAATATTCTGTTGATGGGAATGCACCAGGCGGTAGGTGGCCTGAGGTATTCGGCCAAGTGTATAATGGAGCATTGGATAGTGTTGTATTTCCATTCATTTCGCGATGAAGATCCCTTGTTTCCGATTGCATGAAATCCGCAATTGAACAGATTGGAGCAGTTGTAATTGAAGGATATACATTGGTTGCTACGGATGGCAACGCTATTTGTTCGATGGGTGCCAGTACTGGCTGTTTAGTGAAAGCTGTGGTTACAACGGGCGGTAACGCTATTTGCTCGGTGGACGGTAGTACTGGCTGCTTGAACGGGGTTGTGGTTGCAACGGACGGCAACACAGGTAATTTTGTTGGAGTTGAAGACCTTTTTGGCCTTTCTGTCTCCGACAGGATCGTGGCACAATCTGCTTCGAGACGGGCCTTGTTCCTCAAGTACATCTGCTCTCCTAATCCATACAAGTTTTGGGCGAAGTACGGATCGGTCTCCGAAAGATTCTCCCTCAACAACGCGTGGTTCCTTCGGAACTCGTCGAATAAATCCTCAAGAGATTTTAACTTTCTCAAGAGGTACTCGACGTTTCTGTGGGACGGACCTTCCCTCTTATATTTCGCCTCCATTTTTTCTAATTGTTCCGCAACAAACTTCTGTTGCTCAAGAACCGAGGTTGTATCCATTTTGATATTTTAATTGGATAACGATAAAATCAGCAAACAGGAAATTGATCGAACAACAAATCGATATAACAGGAGCCAGCAACAATTGATATTAAGATTGACTGCAGCTAGTATCGGCAACAATTCAACGGAATTTTTGGAGACTTGGATATACTTTTTGTTAGTGGGAAAGGAACCAGAACAGCACAAACTGGTGTTTTCGTAGCTGTTTTTTGAAGGGAAGGATTTTTGTTTTTTTTTTTTCTTAAGGGCTCGACGGACCAATTGGAGAAAAACTTTAGTTCGACCGCACCAGTCGAAGTAAAGCTTTAGGGAAATATCAGAATCCTCAATGGTTGTAGAGAATTCCGATATTGTGGGGTAGGATGAGTAAATGAGTTTAATTAGACCGTTGTCTGTTTAGGTTTTCAATGCTTTTATTTTATGGTATACTCAAGTACTGAAATCAAACTTATTCTACTACAATATTTATACACAATTAATGCTTACTCGCTAATGTTGATTATGTTACAATACAAATTTAGTTTTAGGTCGCATTGGATCGATTTCCAATGTTTATGAATAATGTTGATTGTATGTCAATGGTGATTAATATAAAAGAACAATGTATAAATATGAAATATGAAATACATATAATGTGTTAAATAGTTTAACAGATGGACTTTGTGATTTTTTAAGAATTGACACTTATGAAGTGCTCTCGAATACAACGTTTCTTGAATTGAATTCATTGAAATATTGCATGAAACCAACATTTCCTCAGTCCTTGTTAACTTATGAATCAATTAAGATAATCTCAGCGCATAAAATGTCTGCATTTTATTGATGAATGTGTGGATTTATTCAACTTCAATTGATTGACATAAAGAAGAAGGTGCATTGAAGAGAAGTGTTGAGCATTTCAAAAGAAGCAACGAATTGCTTGTAGTGTTTACGAGCAATGCTGACTATATGTGAGGTTGGCCGAGTGGTTAAGGCGTCGGACTTGCGTACGACAGTCGCTGGTTCGACGCTGGCTGCGGGAATTTTTTTTCTTTTTTTTTTGCAAACGCGAGTAAATGACAGAAAATTATGACATAAGACATATGATGTCCTTTTTCAAAGTGTAATTCAGTGTTACAATAAGGTTCAATTGGATCAAAAAACGGCGCCAAATGCCATTATTGGACTATTATTCAGTGTTTATACCCTGTAAAGTGCCCCTATTATCGTTTGAAGAAAATATTCTACGAAAAATTATAGGGATGAAATTGTTACTTGGGTAAGTTTAGAATTTACCGTTATGTTCCTTGTACATACGTGAATACTATAACAAGGGGTTCCTATCTAATGTGAAAAGAATATTTATGTATGTGCCATTGTATTAAGTAAGGTGGTTGGTACGGGTATTTGAAATTTTGGTGGTATATTTTAAAAAAGCATTTCTTATTGAACAAACATGTCTGTACCATCAACACCGTTACAATTAAAAAAAAAAATTAACAACGGTTTTCGATAGCTTATACCTTAAAGTGTAAAACCATAGTAGTTAAATCTGCAATATTTAAATTTAGTTTATTTGCCTATGTCCGAAATTTTGTTCTAATCGCCCCACTGTGCGCCGATCGAATGATCCAGTCTCTAAGTATCGTCTGTAAACTCTTTGCACCGATGATCTGCTGATTCGAAGTCTCTGAGTGACCTCACGTTGTGCAAAGCCTGCTTGAAGTAGTGTTACAATTTGAGCTGCTTTCTCCGATGTCGTATTCATTATTGGTTGACAAAAGTAGCAAAAATACACGCGTCTAAACAAGCAATGAATAGCAACTAAAGAAATTATAAAAAAAATGTCCTATACCCTCACTGTAGAAGAAAATAACGGTAAGCGCGAACTATAGTCAAAACATAGCAAATCGTTAGCATTGTGTTTATTGTTTGATTGCTATATGAGTTTACGGTACTTTAAATAAAATTGATAGTCATTTAAATTGCCATTAAATGTATCCTATATAAAAAAAAAAATCGTTTTACACTTGATCTAATCGTACTATATTTTTTATAAGACTTCCATCCACGCTAAGTCATCGAGGATTTTTTTTAAGAATCACAATGTTTGGTCAGGCCGAGTATTGAACATTCGATTTGCTAGTACTCTCTAAAACTTAACCAAGTCACGGGGAACGATCTCGGCTACGGAGCTGGTTGTCTTGCAAAATACATCTATTCTATTGAAATTCAATGAAGAGGTCTATCCCATTAATGCAATAGGATATCGCGTAAAACAATGCAGCTGGTCTATTTCGAAAGAAGTCTTGTCATTTGCCGTTTTGTAAAATACACTGCGTTTCACTTGAATAGCACACTCTATACATTAAATTTATTTTCTTAATATCTTTAAAAAAAAATGAAGACAACAGATATTTTGTATTTTTTATTTGTCATTTGATTAATTAGCTTTAATTTGAAAAAAAAAGAATTCGAATTTTTCCAACATGTAATCTTAGAAAGAAAAAAAATGTAAAGCACCAATGAAAAAACACATAAATTCTGTTTCACTTGAATAGCACACTTTTTTAAAAACTTATTTTAATTAACTTTTTATGCAGGGAGGATAACTTATTATTGTTCAGAATACAAGTTGAGATCAATTTGAATTAAAATGAGCAATTTTAGTAATGGGTTGAGCCTCCCCCGTTTGAAATAACCTCCTAGATCCTATTAGGCAAAGAATCGTACAAAATTTTGATGTAAGCAAGGGATATTGTAGCCCATGACTGCTGAATGGCTTCAATTAGGCCAGTCTTTGTTAAAAACTGTTTGCCAGACTCATAAACTTTTCTGACCAGCCATCCCCAAACATTTTCTATTATGTTTAGATCCGGCGAGTATGGTGGCCAGTTCAAAAGAGTAACATTTTTGGACTCGATAAACTACTTTACGGCACGGGCAGTGTGGATTGGTGCATTCTCGTGTTGGAAAGTTTACGGCAATGGTCCAAAGAGACTTTCGAATGTCGCAAAAGCCTTTTCTAAAACACCTTGATACGACTTAGCATTCATAGTGGTGTCTAAGAATTGGAGTTCACAAGTGCCGAAGTACGATATGGCTCCCCAAACCATAACGCCGCCAACTCGACTGTGCAAACGGTCCAACTGGTGAGTCTCCTTCCTTAAATCATAAAAATAACAGTTATATCCGTCGGGCCCTTCCAAATTAAATTTCTTCTCATCAGAAAAAACAACGCGATACCACTCTTTGGTCCATGACATGTTGGTACGACAAAAACTCAACCAAGCTTGTTTACGAGCGGGGTTAAGTGGTGTATTTTTATACCCTTCGCTTATTAAGCGTAAAGGGTATATTAACTTTGTCATGAAGTTTGTAACGCATTGAAGGAAGCATCTCCGACCATATAAAATATGTATATATATGATCAGCGTGACGAGCTGAGTCGATTGGACGATGTCCGTCTGTCCGTCTGTCCGTCTGTCCGTCTGTCCGTCTGTCCGTCTGTCCGTCTGTCCGTCTGTCTGTCTGTCTGTCTGTTGCGACGCGTTTTGCTCGGCCAGTTTAAAAGCTATGGAGCTGAAATTTTGCACACATGCTTCTTTTTGTTGCAGGCAGTTTGTATGTTTGAATCGCTAAAATCCGCCAAGGGGGTCGTGGGGCTGTCATACAAACCTACCCCCCAAATTTAGGTTCTTCTTAGAAAAACTTTTTTATTTATGCACCAATTTCAATCAAATTTCACACAAATGTATTTCAATTGGTAACACACAACATATGTAAAAATCGATCAAATCGGACAATGGGGTCGTGGGGCTGCCATACACACCTAGTCTCCGAATTATGTTCTTCTAAGAACAACTTTTTTACTTTCTTATCGATTTCAATCGAATTTCGCACAAATGTGTTTCTAGTAATACCACAAAACATATGTCAAAATGGACCAAATCGGACCATGGGGTCATGGGGCTGTCATAGAAACCAAATTAAGTTCTTCTAAGAATTTTTTTTTTTATTTATACACCAATTTCAACCAAACTTCACACAAATGTGTTTCTATTGATGACACAAATCATATGTATAAATAAATGGAGTCGGACCATGTGGTCATGGGGCTACCATACAAGCCTAGCCCCCCAAATAAAATTTTTCTAAGAAAAACATTTTTATTTGCACACCAACTCCAATCAAACCTCAGAAAATTATATTTCTATTCATGCCACCACAACAAACGTGAAATCGGACTATGGGGTCGTGGGGCTGGCATATAAACCCAACCCCCAAATTAGGTTCTTCGAAGAAAACCTTTTTGATTTGTCCACCAATCTGAACCAAATGTGTTTTAATTGATGCCACAAACTACGTAAAAATTGATGGGAAGGCCATAGGGCTGCCCTACAACCCCCTTCCCCCTCTTTTTGGTTCTTATAAGAAACCCACGTCCCGCTTCGCCCAATAAATCTTCGCCACGGCACTTATGAGAAAATTCAAAAGCATGGAAGCGGGGAGGACTGAACACTAGTCATAGATGCGCCCGAAAAAAACTTTTAGACCGAGGGGAGCGAAGGGTATCCAAATTTCGGCCGCGCCCGAAATTAGCTTCGGTCTCGTTTAATTTTAGACGCTTAAGGTGTTTAGCTTTTGAATTAGCACGCCATACAGTTGTTTTACTCGCGCTGAGACCAACTTTTAACCGAGTTTTGCCCACAGAATCATGTGAATTCGATGCTTCACGCCAAATAGATTGCTTATCTGCATTAGAGAGTACACTGCTTACTCGACCTTTCATATTTTTTCATAATTTTCATCATTTTTAATAAAATTGTAAATCACGTTTCTGCTTTTTCCAATTTTTTTTTGATATTTTAGTCACTGAAAGGTCACAATCCCTGTAGGTTTTTATTTTAACTTGTTCTTCGCTTGTTAAGGCTTTACCAAGACCCAAAAATTTTTAAAATCAACGAATTGTATTTAAAATACTCAAAACGACTATAAATTGTGACATTGTGACCACGTGCACCCCGTATGTGAAGGTTAAACCCAACTGTGCTATTCTAGTGAAACAAAAAATCTGCTCTCTTTTGAAGCAAATTGGTGAAAAAATGTAAGGGTTAATTTCGAGAGCACAATTTTTCTTTCGGGGAGCCCACACAAAGAAGACAAAAAAAAACTACTAGCAAAGTCATAAGAATATTGATATATATGCAAATTACAATGAAAAAACTGAATGTGCTATTCAAGTGAAACGCAGTGTATATAAAACAGAATTATTAACTTTAAGGAATGCATTTTTCTGAGTGATAATTGATTTTATTAGTTTTGTATCTGTTTTAATGGGAACCATCCTATTATTAGTTAACCCTTCGTTAGGCGCGCACCTATTTGTCACGTGGTTAGGCGCGCGGGCTACAATTGTAGCCCAAATAAAAAATAATATAAAAGATATGGTTCAATTTTAATTCTTTTTTCCTGCTCGGTCTGCGGTCTGGTGATTGTTGTACAGAAGAAAAAATATAAAATCCTTAATTTTCCAATAAAATATACATAATAAAAGAGGGCAAAGTGCCAATTAGTCTTATTTTTAGTGTTTTTTCATATTAACTTACTTAGGTGGACAAAATAGTTACTTTTTAAAATGAAAAGTACAAAAAAAAGTTTATATTCGCAGAATTCAATAAAAAATCTTCGAAATGGAACATTGAGCGAGAGAATGCAGTTAAAAATGCCCAGTTTGTGAAATTTCAAACTTAGCCTATTTTTGGGTACCCAATATTCACACTTTTTTACACTGGGAGTACAGTTTCTTGCTAGAAAGCTAAATATATTGTAAGTCAAACTGATTGAATTTCTACTTACAATATTCAGATTAACTGTTCTCACAATATTTACGCTACAATTGATAAAAATTTCATCCAGAAACTAAGTTATGTTAGCAACATGTAACAGATGCACGCTGTAAGAAATTTTGACTTCGACTCCAGGTTTTTCGTGAAAATAGTAATCAATTTTTTGTACATTTATCTTGAAACGGTTTTTTTTTGTCAAACATTTTACTGTTGCTATTTTCTACAATGTTTTATAATAATATTTTTATTTTAATGGATATCTATGAGTACCAAAAAAGTTACTTGAATGGGCGCGCGGGCTACACTTGTAGCCCAGTGGACTTTGATCGCAAAAGAATATTAGTTTCTAGGCTAAAAAAATATTAAAAATATTCTTATTCGCTTAAGAAGCAGCATTTTAACAGCTACTGAGCAGTTCGAATGAATTCGGTTCATATCCTGAAAATTCTTGCCATTTAAAAAAGTGTGGGCTACAATTGTAGCCCGCGCGCCCACTGAAGGGTTAATCATTTCAAATCTTGTTAATTTAATGGGACAAACTGATTAAAATTTAATCTAATATTCTATCTAGGGACGTGGGAGCGTCCCGCCCGCCAAAGAAAGATGAAAAAATTTTAACAAATGCAAAGTGACAACCGACCAACACTATGTTTACACGACGGAACAAGTACGGGTTTTCGGACCTCTGTAGCTCGGACTCTGGTTGGCCCTGAGTGTTCAAATTTGGTAGTCGTTGTCACTCGCGCCGTCTTACGAAGTGTAGCAAATTTCATGAAGATACGATGAAAAATACCGGAGTTATGAGAGTTTGATAATCGCATTTTTTCGAAAATCTTGTTCTCGTTGTTCTTGTTGTTCTTGTTGTTCATTGACAGGGCTACAGCCTTGGAGAGAGCATCTCGGGATCCGCTCTCTTTTCCCATAGATAGAGTATGTCGCGGGAGTGTGCATAGGCATTTGCTCCGATCCGTGCAGTAGAAAAAAGAAGTAGACAAGATACAGCAAAAAATGTGAAACTGGATATAGTTTCTGGCTTGTCTTTTTATATGTTTCAAAGGAAATATTTTGCAAAAGTCGGGAATGGGTTCGAAAAATGCTTGGAATAGAACCGTATAGTATTGTGATTTGGTAGAATCGTTTAGAACAATCTCTTGTATATGTGCTCCAAAGTTTTCAAGGGTAGAGCGTCTGGAAGAGTAGGGGCAAGAGGTAAAAGTTCATGTTTTGGTTCGTTTTATATACGAGCACGTACACATTCGATATTAACCCTCCGTCGGGCGCACCCCAAATCAAAACAAGATCGGGCGCACTCGGCCTGAGAGGCCACCCATCTATTTGAGTCCTTTTGCCTTACTATGTTACTACAAATTTCTGAAACTTTTCGGAAATTAAGCTATTAGTATCTAAGGGATGTAATTAAAGTAAATATAGTACTAAGAAACCTATTTGCTTAACAGTATAATACAGAAATAAAATTATCGATTTACAAGAAAAAACCCAAGAGAGAAAATTTTATGAAAAATACCGCATCCATTGTTCGTTAGAAAAATTGAAATTAATGAAAGGTAGGCAGTCTAAATTGATAATCGTTATTTGAAAAGGTTCCTAATGCTCAAAATTAAATGTGGAAAAGCATCTTTGATGCAACGCTTTCGCGTAGTTTGGGTATACATTTTAAATTATGACGCGATCGGGCGCACCCGGCCTGTGAAGCCAGAGTCCTTACCACACAACTAACTAAAAGACCATGGAAAACAATAGGTAGGCATTGTGTGAGACTCTTAAAGTTAGACGAGTAAACGGAGCTAAAAAGTTGTGGGCCACTCTACTAGCGTGCAGCAGACCAGAAACTGTTTTGCTGGCATGTCAGGCCGGATGCGCCCGACGGAGGGTTAATATAATATTGCATGAGCATATAGTGCGGTGCATACGTTGCGTTCTTTCTTGTAAGTACCACTCGGTTTGATCCTGCTGTGGTGGTGGAACCTGGATGTAAGGACATTCTTGCGTTTGCAGTAACCGGGATCGTGTCTTAACCCTTTGGTAGTCCCAATTTGAAACTTAGAAAGTATGGATGCAATTTATATAACAATAGGGTAACAGATAGGGTTAAAGTTATTGTTAGGTCGCAGTTAGTGATATTATTATGGCTAAATTTAAGGACAAGGCCTGCGTTAAGGTTGAGTTTAAGGTTTAGACCAATGTTATGGTAAGGTTAAAGTTAAAGGTTACCAAGGTTACTAAGGGCTTCGAAGGTCACCGAAGTTATCAAGTGTACTATGGTCATTAGGGTTACCAAGGAATCTAAGGTTACTAAGAGGGTCGTTATTATCTCGCAAAAAAAACTCTGTTGTAAAAGGTTTCCGCCAAAGAAAAAGTCGTCAGCCGCAAAAAGGATTGATATAAATACAATCCCGCCAAAATACTCGCATCTTGTCTCAAGGATATGCATATCCAAAAGTGATTGAGTTACTTAATAGCGTTCACCAAACCTACGCGGTGCGGTACCCGTCAGAATCTATGAAATAATTTTCGCCGGGGTAGACCACTCTGATTTTGCCAATTCGTGTGGTGTGTGTGTTGTGTGTAACGCTATTACATTTATGGTCCCGACAACCTTGCCGATATGCCTATGGACAGGGTTTGCCACTGACTTGTTTCATGTCACCGTTGTGCCGTGTTAGCAGCCAGTTGTTGAGCACAACGTCAAGGCCAGCCGAAGGAGTAGTTTGAAAGGCTGCAGATGCAGATGTGACAATAGAAGCCATTCTTTGTACTTTCGTCAGCAAGTTATAATAAGTTATTTCACTGAGTGCCGATCTCCATACACATACACCGTACAGTAGAATGAGTCGTATGATAGCAATGTAGATCCAATGTAATGTTTTTGGTTGCAGGCCTCAGCTATTTCCTATTGCTTCCCTGAACGAATAGAGCGCTATAGTTGCTTTATTTACCCTCTGTTGAATGTTAGGTTTCCAGCTAAGCTTCCTATCGAGCAACAGTCCAAGGAATTTACCCTTTTCAACAAAACTAAGTTGCCTATCCCGTAGCATGGGAGGGTAAATAGAAGGAATAGTGCGTTCCTAGTAAGGAGCACTAACTCTGTTTTAACTGGACTAAGTCCAACCCCACTGAGATTTGCCCAGTTTGTTAAAGGGCGTTCTCCAATAGCCCACCGAGCACGGGAACTTACCTGTCACAACACAGTCTTCTCAAGATCCCCAAGCAATTGATTAATTGCTATATTCCAGAGTAGGGGAGATAATAGCGTATTTACGAGTGTGCAAATGGACCCATCGATAGGGACACGCTGAAGTGCTTTGGTAATCGCCCTGGCGCCTTTAATGTCAAAGAACACAGCCATTTGTGTATTCCCTTCGATAAAGAGATTTTTCGATGTAGCTGACTAACGAGTGCAGAGCTGTATGATTTTCCCTTCCAGTAAGCATGTTGAGCCGTTGAAAGGAGATGTGGTGGGACGATAGTTGTTCGGATTTCTCCTCTCCCTTTTATTATATGGCCCAGCCGCCGTTGCAATGCACTTGCATTCCCAATCGTCAGCTTCCCGGCAAATATCATCGTCGTCATCTTTCGCCACATCGTATCGACTGATCGTTCCCTCAAAACACAACGAAATCAGAAAGCATCACGCAAGCTTGAACTACAGGAATAAATACTTATCTGAATATTCCTTCATGCATCTGTACTTGTCATCGTCATCAGCGGTACCATCGTCATATTCGTCGTCGTCATCATCGTATATCTGGAAATCAATACTTATTAACCCTTTCATTCCCATTGTAAACTGCAGTTTACATCAACTTTAAAACACTTTTTCCATGTTTTGGCTTACTTCAAATAAAAATGAGTGACATACACTGAAACTTACATATAACAACATTAGAATAGTAAACATTTAGTTAATGCATATGAATTGAAATTTTTATGAACGCATTTAGAATTAAGGCCGTCAGGCTGTTTTCGTCCATTGTGAAAAGTGATGAATTGCTTCCCTCCTACATAATTCTAGGTGCAAAATCCATCCGTGAAAAAAATATACCGTTATTCGCCAACAACAAAAGATTCATTTGCCAGAATTTTCTGTGACAAAAATTTAATAGGGCGGCATTGGGGGACGTTGAGAGCTATGTAAACTGTGGTTTACATTGGGCATTTATGGAATAATATTGTTGCCGGTGTTTGAATGAATCCGCTATGAAAAAGATGAACTAGGCGGAAAAGAGTAGCATAAAACCTTTCAGATGGTGAAAATTGAGCGATTTCGACCTATTGGGGTATATTCCGGATTAATTGGGACCAATGCCTGGATTATCGAATTGTCCGGATTTCCAAAATGCACCGAAAACGACTCCACCCTCATCTATAATATATCATGTATGCTAAAATTCTAACTAAATTTAATAAATTTAGCACCAGTAGATTCGATCAGAAAAACTTATAGTTTTGCCAGTTATTTTAAACTTGATTTAATTTAAAAACTCTTATTTAATTTTGAACTTTACTGATAAATGACCCTAAAACCGGATTATCAAACAAAGAATCCGGATTTTGAGGTCCGAATTGGCCGGATTTTACACTATTGGTTTCTAAACATAGCTCCAGTAAATGGGTGGGACCTTAGTCTTACTCATCGAGAAAATTTCTTTCATCGTTTCCATAATAAAAAAATTAATAACTCATATTGCCCTCATCTATTTGTATTTGAAAAAGTTTCCACTCAATTCCAATGTAAACTGCAGTTTACATACTATTATTTCCCAAACTCAAATTTTTTTTCTTGTTTTCATTGAAAATGTATTATTAGACACAAATAAAGACGAAATAATATCAATATTATTATTTTGCCCGAAGGAATTTAATTTGGGAATGAAAGGGTTAATAACTAATTTGATCATTTGAACTTAACGATTTACTCACCATAGAATTGTATCGATTTAGAAAGCCCTCGACCATAACCCATCTTTCTACAGACAAGCCGAAATGACGCCGATTCTGCGTATGAGGGGGACGGATTTATCTTGGCGACTTTTAATCTTTTTTGGCAAAAAAAAAAAAAAGATCTTCCGACGAGCGCTGTCGTTTGACCTGATCTGCTTATCCTTGGGAAGACTCGCAATCACACGTGAGCGATTCTTTCTGCTTTTCGGGGGGCCCACGAGATTTAGGGGTCCAAAGCCACATGAAGAGTTTGTCGAACCATAAAACATCTGCGAAAGAACAATAATTCGACGTAGATATTTTTGGTAGACAAGAAGAAATATACACTTTTTGAATTCAAAACAAATGCTAAATTTATTGTTCCCCTCTCATCTTTAGATAAACAAATTTAATATTGTCCTAAAATATTTGAAAGTTCATGAGATAGGTACTCCGAATCCTCAAATTTTCTTGTAAAATTTGCTTTGCATGGCTGCGCTATTTTTTGTATTTTAGCCGCGGTTTGTAATCCAACCCACCATTTTCCTTGCGAAACACGATTTGCGCAAAAAGTTTCTTTAGGTTGCTCTGCAAATAAACTATCTTAAAATATTTTTGGAGATAGTACCTTTTCTAAACTTTCGGACTAAACTAATTCTCGAATACGTAAAAAAAAGAAAAACACTCGCGATATAAAAACAATAATAACTACGTGCTAAATTTCGTCCTCTATTTGAAAATTTGGTGACGGCCTTCCCCTCTGCAAGAATTAAGGACCAGGTCCAATTACAATCCTTAATTCTGGCGAAGAAAATAAATAACAGGCGCGACAATCCAACATTGGACTAAAGCCGCAGGATGTGTTAGTGACATCCTATTTCCAAGATCTTTTCTGCTTTTTGTTGAGGTAATGAGATCAGCATCACGCTCAGCAGTGATACCCATAAATGGGTACTCGTTTAACATCTGAGTGAGATCATAGTCCGTCACAAGCTCGTGAGTTCGAAAAGCACCATGATCCACGGTGAGACTCGAACTCATTACCCTGTACACCGAAGGTGCGCGCAGTAACCGCTAGACCAGCCAGACTACAAGAAAATCATCATCAATGTGGCACGATAGCCCGACGTCGGGCCTTGGCCGCCTGAATCGTTGACCTCCAATTGTCGCGGTTACGCGACCTTGTCCTCCAGTTTCGGAAGCCCAGCAGCTGGTGGGCGTCTTCACCTACGGAGTTCTCCCAGCGAGCTCTCGGTCGTCCACGCAACCTCGCTCCGTCAATTCGTTGTGCGTTCATAACTTTCTTTGGCATGCGATTGTCGTCCATCCTTTGTACATGCCCCGCCCATTGCAGACGTTGAAGCTTCACGATTTTTGATACTTCCAGCTAATCGTACAATTGATACAACTCATGGTTGTATCGGATACGCCATTGGTCTCGCTCGCGAACGGCCCCGAAAATTCGCCGAAGGACCTTTCGTTCGAATCGGTCTAGCAAAATTTCGGAGGCTTGGGTAAGGGTCCATGTTTCGCAGCCATAACATAGCACGGGTCGGATGATCGTTTTGTACACGCGGAGCTTCGTATTCCTGTGCGCAAGTTTCGAATTAATTATAGGGAGGACCGAGAAATATGTCTTATTGGCTAGTTATATCCGTCGCTTAATTTCGTCGGTTTCGTTGGCGTCCTTTGATAAGTTACAACCCAGATAGTTGAAGTTGTCTACATACTCGATATTAAGGTCCCCCACTGTGATGCTTGAATTTGCTGGCATCCTTGTTTTCGATTGCATCATGGCCTTTGTTTTGCTTTCGTTGATATGTAGTCCAACTTCCTTTGCGGCGTTATTGAGGTTATGCAGGAGGCTTTCTGCATCACCCAACCTTCGAGACATGATGTTGATATCGTCGGCGTACGCTACTAATTGAGTCGACTTGATGAGTAGCATTCCGCTGCTGTCCATATTCATGGCTCGAATTACATACTCCAAAGCCAGGTTGAAGAGCGTCGGTGCCAGCCCGTCGCCCTGCTTGAGTCCAGTACGAGTTTCAAATAGGTCAGTGAGTCGGTTCTGCACTTTGACCTGCGAGACGGTATTAGTCATCGTCATCCTTGTGAGTCGCACTAACTTTGCCGGTATGCCAAAATTCAGCATAATGTTGTACAGTACACTTCGGTCGATACTGTCGTATGCCTGCTTGAAGTCGACAAAGATTTGGAATACGTCGATGTTGTATTCCCAGCACTTTTGGAGTAGTAGCTTCACTGTGTAAAGCTGATCGGTCGTTGAACGACCAGGTCTGAAGCCGCCTTGATACTCGCCAATGATTTGTTCTGCGTACGGATTGATTCTCTTTTCAAGAATTTTTGATAAAATCTTATAGGCCGTACAAACTAATGATATGCCCCTGTAATTCTCACACTTCAGCTTGTCACCCTTTTTGTGGATTGGGCAGATTATGCTTTTGCGCCAATCTTCGGGGATTACCTCGTCGTTCCATATTTTCAGCAGTAGCACATGTACAGCGTTGGTCAGGCACGTTCCACCATGCTTCAGCAGTTCTGCTGGGATCTCGTCAACGCCGGGCGCTTTATTATTTTGGAGCGACTGTATGGCAAGACTCACCTCCTCTACTGTTGGGGGTAGAACGGGAGGGCCTGGTTCGGCTAACTGCTCAAGAGCTAGCTCCGCGGGGGATGTTGATGATGCATTGAGGAGCTCTTCAAAATGCGAGGCCCATCGTTTGTTGACGCTTTCGATGTCGCTGATGATGTTACCATCCTTGTCCTTACATAGGCTTGTCCTGGGTTGATATCCGTTCTTGATATTATTTATAAGTTTGTACGCCTGTCTAGTGTTCTTACTGGCTAATCTTTGGTTTATTTGCTGTAACTGCTCGTCAAAATGTTTGCGTTTCTTACGTCTAATTAACTTATTAGATACTCGCCGAAGCTCGTTATATCTTTCTTTCTTGGCTCGGGATGCGCGTTGTGTGTATTGGCGATAGGCTTCATTTTTCGCCTCAATCGAGGCCCTGCATTCTTCGTCGAACCAGTCTGCTCGTCTGCGCCGGCCTTTATAGCCCACGACCTCTTCTGCGACCTCCTTGATGCTGTCTTTGAGCTCCTCCCAGAACTCATGGATGCCTAGATTATTGATGTTATCAAGCATGGGCGACAGTTTTTCCTCAAGGGCTGTAGTATACGCAGCCGCCGTGGCATCATCAATCAAATTGTCAACCTCGAAGATCTTGGCAGGGTTGATTCTCGTTAGGTGCACCGAAGAGATTCTGCACCTGTAGGTCGTCTTCACCAAATAGTGATCGGTGTCGCAGTTGGCTCCTCGATAGGATCGAACATCTAGGACATTAGAAGCCCATCTCTTTCTGATCAGTACGTGGTCGATCTGGTTCACGGTGTATTCATCTGGAGACTTCCAGGTCTGCTTATGGATTCGTCGATGAGGGAAGCATGTAGAGCTTATGACCAAGTTTCTGCCGCTCGCGAAGTCGATAAGTCGCTGACCGTTGTTGTTGTTTTCGTCGTGGAGGCTATGACCACCAGTAGTTCCCCTATGCCAGCTTTCGTTTCCGACTTTGGCGTTAAAGTCTCCTAGCAGCAGCTTGACGTCGTTTGATGGAAGTGAGTCGAAGAGTGTTTCTAGGTCGTTGTAGAACTCGTCCTTAATCGCGTCTTCTTTTACTTCTGTAGGGGCATGCGCATTAATGAGCCAGAGATTAGCGAAACAGGTCTTAATGCGGATCGCACATAGCCGCTCGTTGATGGGTTTGAAGCCGATAACGTGGTCCTTGAGCTGCTTATTCACGATGAAAGCTACTCCAAACTCCTTGTTGCCCTCCTCTTTACCACTCGTAAAAATAGTGTGCGAATTGAGGTCGTTAATCTCGCTTTTGAGCCATTTAGTTTCCTGGATTGCGACTATGCTCAGCTTGTATTGTTCTACCTGATCCAGGAGGGCCCTTAAGGCCCCCGGTCTATTCAGGGAGCGTACATTCCAGGATCCGAAAGAGTAATCAGTTGTTCGTTTGCGGGGTCGTCGTTGTTTTGTATCCGTCCAATCCAAGGCTTTTGTTTCAGGTTTCTTGACTTGAAGTTTTTCTTAGGATGAGTTGTCGGCACATCGCTAAACCATGATAGGGTTTAATCGTTTAGTAAAGGCCATCATGGACATGCCTCGAAGATGCTGCTTTAGTGGTTGAGTTAGACGTTTTCTGTCACCTATCACGTTAAGTAACCTGAGACGCTGCAGATGTAAATACAGCACTCAGGCGCAGCGGTGCTTCTTCCAAATGTCGCATCAGATGATTTGACTTAGCCGTTCACGTTACCAGGGGGCGCCCGCGCGGAGGACACATGGAGAAGTCTTTTGCCCCCCAACAAGAAAATGGAAACCAAATATTCAATTGGAGGACGAAATTACCACATAATTCTGCAATGAAAATCTTTTTGAGAAGAGCTTCTTTATTACATAACTGAGCGAATTGTCGCACTTTGCTTTTCGAGAGTGCGGTGAGTGCTAGCATTACTGACCTAAAATTTAGGACACTTTTGCATAATGCAGCACCTCGCAGCAATTTAAATAATTTACTAAAAAAAACGATTTCGCCGACTTACAAACAAAATGGTTGTATTTTGATTACATTTCCATTGGTACTCTGATGAAGTGGAAATGTAAGCAACGACAGTCTCATCCAATTCGTGGGGTTTAGTGGGAGAACGAAGATGGCTATAGGAGGAAAAGGACTTCATATCCACTTATTTGGAAGTTGAGACCTTTCACTTGACCCCAATTTTACTAAGCGTTATAAATTTTTTTGAACCCATTCAGTACTGATATCGGTCAATTTAGGGGGGTGTAGCGGGAAAAAAATAAGCAACCCTGGAGAAGATGAATTCAGATCCGATAATCGTTTCTTTTTATAAGCTAGTGTATAAAACAGTAGGTATCACTGGTTTCCGATGTTTGGCCTAATAAAATTACTCATCAACCATAACGCCTTAAATTTAAGTTTTGTGGCAAAATATGAGTTGTGCTACCACCACACATGGCAAGCTCGTAAATTTTTACGTAAGATTTTCATTCATTCAAAATATTTTTTCCATCCTTCATAGCCATACGAACTGCAAGTGTTGAGTAGTATAGTGTAAGTGTACCGAGTACAGTCACTTGACATGATTGCAAAACGCCAGACTGTAAGAAAATACTCTCACGAATTCATATGAACTTATTATCCGCACAGTGTAAGGCATTTCGGTGATGTACGTAAATGCCTTCTTCTTTCCAACATTTATAAGTGTAACATACTGACTTTACACGACTTTTCAGGAGTACGAGTATGTCAAGGAGTCATTGAGATGACTTTCTAGATGGCGGCGGTGCTAGTCAATACATCATTTTAATCTTGACACAGGATATACACTAACGACTTCTAGGTTAAGTGTCCTAATGTGAGCAAAAGCCTCTGAGCAGAATAAAAAGCGCACATAGGCTGCACCATTAGCAGCACTATTTTTTACGTAAATTGTTGATAATTCAGATTGAAGTATGCATATGAAGGGATGTCATAGTGTCAGGTAGGTATAATGAAAAGTTCATAAGCCTGAAAGGGGTGTTTCCAAACGTTTTTTTGGGTGGCTTTGAGAATGGCTGAGACTTACGACGTCAAGTGTGTTCGAAGGGCTCTTGATAATTACATACACGATGAGATGATTTTACAAAAGAAACTTGCTGTTGACAGCAAATCGTCTAGAAAGCCGAAATGTGCCCATCGAAAGCTTGGTTATTACCGGGAGATTATAGTCTCGGTTCTTGAAGATATTCCAGAATTGCGATCTAAGAAAAAGTGGAACTCATTGATGTGGTATGTATAGCTTCGATTGATCCATTTTTTTGTAATTAAAATAATTAATAACAAAACTCCACAAACAGAAATAAACGTTACGAATTTCTACAATATCGGTGAGTAATATGGATGTCATTGAATTCATGATTAACCCTTCTGTCGGCACCTACTACATTCTAGCTGGACCTACTGAGATTTTTTTTAATTTTTTAGAAAAAGTGAAATTTTTAAGGACTCTGGCTTCACAGGCCGGGTGCGCCTGATAGCGTCATAATTTAGAATGTGCCTAAGCTACGCGAAAGCGCTGCATCAAAGATGCTTTTCCACATTTAACTTGGAGCATTAACCCTTAAATGCATGGGGTCTGAACCCACTATCGTAACTAACCTCCCCTTATGTAAAATCAGTCACTGAACACGGAATCAGCCTTTATTTTCCTGGGAAATAGCCCGTTTTCCCAGAAAAGCGAAAATAGTAGAATTTGAATTGTGTACCAAATATGGTACGCCATGCATTCAGGCATTAATGTGTGAATGAAAGATTTTTCCAAATTTTATTTAATCTGCCTCTTAATTTAATAGGAATAGTGTAAAATAGAAAGGATAATGATTATTGAGAGTTGTGATCGAAATTATAGTGGAAACTCGATATAATGAACTCCTCTTCATTAAAGGGAAGGTTGTAATTTCTATAGAAAATCGCCAATATTAGGTTTTTTAAAATGTAGCTCGGGTTGGTGGGTGATGAGTTTCCTATTCCTTATTGAAATTTGTATCGTGCCTATTTGTGACATATCCTGGAAGGCGATGGAAAGTGGAGTAGGTCTTACTACTCCTACATCCCCTACAAACCTAATTTAGCCATATCTTTTGATCGAATGTCGCGATAAATTCAAATGTGTGTCAAGTGGTAACTGTCAGATATCCTTATAAAATATTAAAAGCGCGCCAGATCCGACTCATATACCCCTTCCTCCCCTACAAAAAAAACATGGAATTTATCATTTTGGACTTTGCGTGCTGTCTAGCTCTGTACATGGGTAAAGGTTATCAGTTAGTTAGTTATTAGATTTCGTTATAAAATAAATCTTCTGTATAAAGGTTCCTTATAAACTTGTTCCACTGTTAAACATATATCTCGAGACTTTTGACTTATCATAGCTCATAGGGATTCCTAATTCCTTTCTTGAAAAGTATATGGATTGGATTGACTTTGCTAGGAATGAATATGGAAATGACCTGCTGCCTGCTTTATAACCCAAATGTGTGCAGGTTCCAGGACATGCCCACAAGAATTACATCCATTTATTTTTTTGTTTATCGAATGTGGTACTCCACACAGTCTCCCATGTGAAATGGTTGATCCTAGAATCACGTTTTCTGAGGATCCTGACCGTGGACTTACAAGACAATACTTGTCATAATCAAATGGTTTAAGAAATTGGATATTAAGGCGCAGCTGCTTGAGTCCTGATGAAAGTCCAAGTATCTTACTAAGAGGTCATGTACGGAAGCTCGGTTTCTTAGAGACGTGTCCTAAGGACAAAAGAAAAGATGTGACAATTTTTTTAATTATACTTGCCAGCTAAAAAGACTAGGATTATAAGAAGCAGCTACAGAAACGCTAAGCCTTGACCGGTTTACTGTAGAAAACAAAATGACAAAAGCGATCCTTCTAAATGAACTACGACAGCTCCGTTTCCTTGAATCCTGAATAGGACTGATTAACCTAGCTTTCATAAAAATGACAGTAAATGTCCTGGAAAAATGGATTGGTGACATAATTTTTATGAAAATTTATGTTATTTGGACCTGTTCTGGGCCCAATAAAACGCACCATAATGTTGAAAAAGCTGGTAATTAAAATTTTATGAACATATCCTACCCTACCCAAGACTAAAGAAGAATAATTTCAATCAGTTAAGAACAATCGGGATGTATGTATAGATATTTCTGAATATGCCCCAATGCATGGTGTACCATATATGGTACGTTGCAAAATCGGTGCAAACGATAGCTTTAGTGACTTTTTTGGCCAAAATCTCAAAAGATCCTCAAGAACACATTTCAATTTACTCACCCGTATTTTTCCTTTTTCAAATAACGGTATACTTTGCCAATTTTTTTAGCTCTAAAGAATAGCTTTTAAAATTCCACAAAAAATAACGTTCGTCCGCTTTGACGATGCACAGAAAATTTAAGGAAAGCTTCGCGAAGCCAAAATTGAATTTATGTGAAAGCTCGTTTTGTCTTCTTTGGGAAAAAGTAAAAAAAAAATCAAAAATATAATAATCGCTAGACTTTTACAGGAATCTAGCCATGTACCATATATGGTACGCTATGCATTTAAGGGTTAAGAACCTTTTCAAGTAACGATTATCAATTTAAACTGGCTGCCTTTCATTAATTTCAATTTTTCTAACCAACAATGGATGCGGCATTTTTCATAAAATTTTCTCTCTTCGTTTTTTCTGGTAAATCGATAGTTTTATTTCTGTATTATACTGTTTAGTAAATACGTTTCTTAGTACTATATTTAGTTTAATTACGCATCCCTTAGATACTAATAACTTAATTTCCCAAAAGTATCCGAAATTTAAAGTAACATATTGAGAAAAAAGGACCCAAATAGATGAGTGGCCTCTCAGGCCGAGTGCGCCCGATCTTGTTTTGATTTGAGGTGCGCCCGACGGAGGGTTAAGTAGGCATATTTTGAGGTGGCATTAGTACAAACATGTTTTTCCCTTATTTTCTTACTTTTTGCATTTGTATTTTCATGGCGTATATCCAGTAGAAAGTTTGATTGCATTTTCCACTTTCAATATCTTTGGGGAAATATTTGGCGCTTTGTTGCTAGATTTTACCCCGATACTTAGAAAAAGCATAGTAACCCATGCCATGCGTTAGTCCAGAATGGCTATGTGATCACACAACCCATATGTGTTTGACTCCAAATTTATTACACTACACTCCACGAAATAATTCAAACGTCAGAATATTGTCGATGCCTTTATTAACCCTTCTGTCGTCGCCTACGAGCTATTATGCCTAAGGTGTAGCTGAATTTTCGGTGAAATCAATCTTAATTTTTGAAGAGGTTTAATTTTGGATCTTGAAACAGTTTACATACTATGTCTTACGAGGATGTGCCGTTTTTTCGATTCTTTAGACATAGTTTACATTTCGCCGAACGTTTGATCGCATTTCTGGCCGTCGGTACCTTTGAAATATACATGGAAAGGGTGGAAAATATTGCTGAACGATATTTTTCATCAAGGTATAGTACCAATGGTCTGTCTGGATCTATACGCCAACAGAAGGGTTAAATATCACGTTGGCATTTTAAGAGAGTAATAAATATTACGCGAATTTTATATTCTCGATTGTAAACAAAAAATTGACGTTTGAATAAAATTTTCACGCATACTATGAACTGCAATAGTGTGAAAACGGTGCCATTTTTATTTTCTGATGGCCACTCTGGACTAACGCATGGCATGGGTTACTATGCTTTCTCTAAGCCCCGATATTAGTCTGCAGATTTAAGGAAATAAGTAGAGAGAAATAGGGAATTTTCAAGCGCAAATATCATTTAATTCTAAATTTTTCGTATATTTCTTGGTAAAATCTATTTAGAAAGACGTTCGCAAGTCACTCATACTTAGTCCTTACTATTACAAAGGAAATAAAACTGGTTTGAATTTCCTAGAGACAAATATCGATTGATTAAATGTTGTTATAAAACATGATAAAATTAGGCATACCCAATTTCCGAACTTCACGCGCTCTCAAAGAAAAATCTGATAATTTTTTATTGCTTATAGTACAAATTGAATTTTAACGATATTATTACATCATAAATATGAGAATTTTAAAAGAATTTTATTTTTTCACTTTTTACCTGCATAGAAAAATGGGGTGAAAAACTGTAGGTCTGGCCAGACCTATTATGGGTATCAAAAAGCACTATAAATTGAATTTCGTCAAAAACATGCTAAAAACTTCTAACGATTTTTTCAAAAATTTTTATAAAATGCTTCTAAACATGTTATTTTAGGCTATCATGAAGTTTAAAGTCGCTGCGAATTCAACTTCTATACTTTTTTGACCGAAATATAGTTCCAAAGGTCTGGCCAGACCTTTGTGCCGACAGAAGGGTTAAATCTGATTCTACTCGTATCTTGTAATGTCGCTAATTCAATATTGACAGTGGAAGGTGCGTGTGCCTCAAAAAAGTGATGAAAACTCTTCCCTTAATGTCCATCTAGATTAGTCGCCAAATGGCGTCACCTGCAGCCAAATGGCTGTTGTCATTCCAACCAAACTGATCGCCATTTGGGTGTGCGTCCAGTGTTGATATTCAATATGGCAACTCAACCAACCGCTTGTCTAATTCAAAGTGAAAATTTTTGTTCGTTCTTTTGTGTGAAATTGAATAATTCTTGAATGGCCGTGTAATAATTCAAACGCGCAGAGTCCTATTTTGAAAATTAAACAAAAAAAAAATCACCAAAATGAAATTTTGGTTATGTCATTTTCTGTCTCCATTTGGCTGCTAGTGTAGATGCTAAGTAGCAGCCAAATGGCTGTTCGTGATGCCAGTTTTTGGACGGGCTGCCATTTGGCGACTAATCTAGATGGACCTTTAGTGTCACATGGTATCGAGCTGCTCAGTGAATCGAATCGAGTCTGAAAACGTGTCTAGGCAGAACTACAACTAATTTATAAATGAGTTATTATGAAAGTCATAATACAAACTAAATCCCCATGCCATTACTATCAAAGGAGAAGACCTAAAATGTTAATTTGAAATCACTAGGGAAATCTTGATTACTCTACTATATACTTGTCGTACAAAACCGCATAGCCAAGACAAATCCCCAAAATAAATTAATTCGCAACAAATGAAAATTTTAACTGACAAATTATAATAAGCGCCAATTACAACATGATAAGAAGATT
Organism: Microchrysa polita; assembly: GCA_949715475.1. Lineage (NCBI taxonomy): Eukaryota > Metazoa > Arthropoda > Insecta > Diptera > Stratiomyidae > Microchrysa > Microchrysa polita. Next base: position 63,515,632 of record OX454417.1, read on the forward strand.
TCGTACAACTCAAAATTAAAACATCATGCTCTCTGCTGTAATTTAAAACTGAAAGATTGAAGATTGCTAGGGAAAATCCTTTTTCGATTTCATGCTATGCCTTGTTGAATCGTCAAAAATTATTCGCATGAGAGCGCTTCATAAAATGCTAATGGCATGATAGCAAATGAAGAAAATTATGTATTTGCCATAATAAAAAGAAAATATTGTACTGACTAAAGAGCGGTAAGATAAGGAGGATAGGAGAGGAGCGGAGGAAAATCCAAATATTTAAACATAGCCACAGAATTTTCCGAATCATGGTGAACGTTTTGAAAGGAAAGTGGTCTCGTAAATTTAATTTGGTGGAAAGCTTTTGGCTGGTTAATATGCTTGTAAATTATATTCGGTCATATCTTCATCAACATGATGCTTATGTTTTCGTTTTCGTCCTTATTTATATGTATACATGTCATATAGTGTTGGCGATTGCTGTGGAGATATTTTTCTTTTCCCTGTATACCAAATTTTCTCAAACTTATTGGATAAAATCAATACGAATGTTGTGTCTGGTTTGGGAACGTTATCATGACTCAAGGGATGTGGGTATGTGTCGGTACTTGAAAACATATCCGCACAGACCGACTATATCCTTATCGTCCGAGCTATAATTTAGCTGGCAAACCAGGGAATGAAAATTTATGGGTTTGGGACTCATAAAATCCCTCATTCATCTTAACCACCTACAGCATGTACGAAAAGTAGGTGCCTTGCTTACCTTACCTTAGCTTAGACGTCTTTGGTCCAATGCCAGGCGAAACTTATTTCATGTTCATGCTTCCTCAACACCTTTCAAGAAAATATGTACCGGACCCATCAGCAACGGACGAACGTATAAATTTTAACTGCCACACCTGCCATATTGGATGCGGACAAGTATGATTTGGTAATTATACGTCAAAGGTAAAATTTTGTAAGAAAACATTCATATAATCTGGTAGAATCCACCACCGCGTGTCGTGCCGTTATAAGAAGTCTTTCCGGCTGAATTTGACATACCTATACGATTATCTTTCGTATCAACGTCGAGGGATTCGTTGGCCATCACACCTACCGAACAAAGTCTATACCTAATGAAACTTATCAGATGTGTTCCAGCCCGTTTGTGTGTAGGGTAGGCAAGGAGTCGTCTACGCATTTATGAGTTCCACAAATGTGTCCTTCACATATTAAGTTGGCCCGCGCCGAAAATAATATAAGGATGAACTGAGTCTACGTAACATAGTACAGCGAACGGTAGTCTAACGCTAGCGTAATAGGTCCATCTTTAGCCGAATACAATTTAAAGAAAATGATAGGCGCTTTTGATGACCTATATAATTTAATGATCATTAGGTTGGTGCCGTGCATTTCACTCGTTTAGATCGAAAGGCATAAAATGTTTATCTAAATATTCTGCTACGGGTTTATTGATATCTGATGAAATGAAGGTGCATATAAAGAAAGGAAGTAAATGAATTGAAGGGACTAATGAAATGCTTATGAGATGGAGTAATCGTTTGACGGAGGACATAAGTTTCATTGACGGAAGAAATTGGTTCATATGAGTTGGATATGTTATTTGTATAGTTTGATCGTGCCCTGAGATTGAATTTTAACTTCCATATTAGGTTAAGGTGACCAGACACCCGAAGGCCCAATGCTGTATCCATACAGGGTGGCTGATGAAAGCTGCTACGAAAATAAATCATAATAAATTTATTTCTGTTTGAGTAATCTGCTTCATTTCTTTCTTTTGTTATAAATTTATGTTTTAAATTTAAGATTATGGAGGATTGGGACATCGAAAAAAGAATTTGGATAGTGCGCCGCTCTCACGCTTTGGAGTCCGTAATACGCGTCCAAAGGGAATATAGGCGCACATTCTGTGGCACACCTCCTAGCAGATGGACAATAATGAGGCTCATCAATAGCTTTGCCGAACGTGGGACAGTCGAAAGAAGGCCTTTATCATCGGGATCACAGTGGGTGTGTTTCATCAAAGTGCATTGTCGGCCCATACTTTTTTGAAGAAGACGATGTTACTGTTACGGTCACTGGAGACCGTTACTTAAAGATGTTGAGAGAGTTCTTCTATCCAGAACTATGGCGAAAGAAAATTCCTTTCAACTCCGTATGGTTTCCACAAGATGGTGCAACTGCACACATAGCCAGGCCAGTTATGACAGAATTGCGGCAAAAAATCCCCATTCCGTAGGCCCACAAGGTCTCCTGACCTTACTGCATCTGATTTTTTCTTATGGGGTTATTGCAAACAAGAAGTTTACAAGACAAAACCAACAAAGTTGAACGAACAATTCGAACGATAATTGAGGCAATTCCCGCTGCTACCCTACAGGCATTAATGAACAACTTTTTGATAAGATGTCGTACATGTATGACTGAGCGTCTAGGCCATTTCAATTCAATAATATTAATACCAACTAAAATAACTTAATAAAAATGTTTAATTTTTGATGAGTAAAGAAAAAATTAATTATATGGATTTAATAAAAAGTTATTTGAGTTTCTTAATGTAGCAATATTCATCAGCCACCCTTTACTTCCGGATTTCGGCTTTAAGGGAAATAATCAGTCACTACCATGATACGGTAATTTCATTATTTACGCTTGGTACTGGCACTTAGGTTTCCATATGAAAGGAGCTTAACGTGAAAATCTGCGTATGCCTGTGCAGCTTACTACAGAATTTTTCATTAACTCTCAACTTCCAAGTAAACTCAGTTTGCGATTTTAGAGAAAGTTTGATGATCTACTCAGATATGACTTTTTGGGAAGTACGAAGGGGGTTCAAATATGATCGAGATGAATGCTCTGACATGTGTTTTTTATAGAAAAAAATACAAAAATTTACTGTTCTTCTAGGTACTCCCCCTCACTAGTTACACGTATTTACGGCCCTCAGGAAGGTTTTTGATGCCGGTATCGAAAAAATTCTGGTGCAACCCGGGCAGCCATGTGCGCACGAACTGCTCTACCTCGTCGTCGGTGTTGAATTTTTGACCTCCGAGGGCGTTTTCGCGTGTGTTTTCAGAACGCTAGAGTAGTATGCAGTATTGATAAAACGTTGTGTGCGCAGGAAGTCGACGTACAGCACGCCCCGCCCGCCGGTCCCAGAACACAGTACACATAACCTTACCCACGGACCTGGTTGTCTTCACTTTGACAGGCGCCACTTCCTCCTTCTTCCTCCACTGTTTATACGACACCTTGCTTTCGGGATTGTAATAGTGTACCCATGCCTCGTCTGTAGTAAAGATTCGCGTTAAAAACCCGTCTCCCTCCGCCTCGTATCGCGTCAATAAGCGGCGACAAATTTGCAATCGCGTGAATTTTCGCTCGAAGCTCAACAATTTGGGAACCAATCGCACCGTTATTTTGCAATATTGAAGGTGTTCGTGGAACAGAGACTCTACACTGCGAATCCTGATGCCGAGTTCAGTCGAAATGTCCCGAAAATTCATACTACGGTTCTCCAAAATGAGTTGTTCTTTGCGGCGAATGTTGCCTAATGTGATGCTGTGGACGTTATCACCCACCTCTTTCAGCCGTGATTCGGACTTCACTCATATCAGGATGTCTGCATAAGTCATCTCTTCTGACTGAGAAATGATCATGGCGTCAGGTCTAGTCCTCAGCTTCTTAAAATACACATTTTTCTTCTTTTCCCATCTAGTTTCCACCCTGGTCCAGGGTCCCGGGCTTTCCTCCAATAGGGGCCTTCCAGTTTGAGCCCCTGCCTCCTGTCCATCCACTGTCCTCTTTTTAGGGTTTTTTAGAATTTTTTCAAAAAACCCTTATAAAATCGATTTTGTCCGTCCGTCCGTCCGTCCGTCTGTTCACTAAATAACTCGCGAACGGCTGAACCGATTGTCATGAAATTCGGTATGAATGTGTAGAATGGTTACAGTCTTTGGCACAAATACATTAGAAGTTGGTAGGAAGAAGATAACAGGGTGTCCCGAACGTTTGAAAAAAGTCGACTTTTTTAGTTTTTATCGGAGATTAACGTATGGGTATTTAAATCAAAGATCTAGACGAGTACATTTCATATCAGTTACAATTTCCCAGTTTCAAGTAACGGTAAAAAAGTTATTGGCGTTTAAAGTTAAACTTCCTTTTCGAGCTCCGTTTTTCTAAACCGTTATAGGGATCGATATGAAACTTTGCACAAAGATTGGTCAGTATGGCCTTATGTACGTTAAATATTAAGACTGTTGACTTTTGCTAAGGAAAAGTAAATAACAGTAAATTTGTAAAATTCAAATTTGTTCGTGTGTAGCCCCTCTTAGGTTTCCAAATATGAAAATTCTGCTAAGGGTTTTTAGAAAATTACACAGGAAATATGTCTACGAATTTTCATTCGAATAGCTGTATCCAAACCGAAAATATAGCCAAGTAAGTATTTAGTAAGGGCAGGCGCGCACAGAGGGTGGGGCAAAAGGGGCAATTTGCCCCGGGCCCCGCATTGGAGAGGGCCCCGCAGGGACAGTGGTCTCGTAGTGCGCATACGTCTGCAAAATTATTACACGAATTGATGTCAGATAAATTTTATTTAAATCTCTATTTATCTTGTTTTGCGATATTCAAACCATTTCTAGGACCCTATAGGATTTCCCTTCACCTACTTTTTTCAATTAAAATTGTTAAATCTAAAATTGGCACTGATCTTGATATATTTTAGGTGTTGAGATCAACAGCACACTCTGCCGAAATTTATCTAATTAATCGGTATTCTCTTAAAATCTGAGTGTCCTCGAACTACATGTGTTTTATATAGAAAGTGTTAACCAAGAAACTGAAAACGATGGAAGCACTTTCGGATCAGTGCACACTCGGTCTTAGTAAGATTTATGAAGAGACAAGAATTTCGATTTTCGCAATGCCATCAGCAGTGACGGAACAACTTCACTCTGGGCCCTCCCGCCAACTTCTTGAGTGGGCCCCCTACACTGAGAAAAAAGTAGAGTGAAATCAATCGAAAACACTCTTAAAGGTCGATCCACACTTTTCAGTCATCAGTCACAGTCATTTTCCATACAAGTTAATTGATCGACTGACAATCTGTCAATTTGTATGAGAAATTCTCTGTGACTGCGACTGATGACTAAAAAGTGTGGATCGATCTTAAACCAAGTATGTATTTTGAAACATGATTTTGACGTTACAGTTTTTCTACTAAAATTAAGAACATCGACATCGTACTTAAAATAACTTTGCTAAGAGCTACTTTGGCTATTTGCATTCTTAAGCGTTCTGGTTGTAACGTTTATTAAATTAATGATTTCATCAATTGTTTTTTTTTTTAATAAAAATGCTCACGCAGCGCAGCATTGACCTCTATAGGTGTTAGTGATGTTTAAGTATAGAAAATTACCTGCGCCTACAATGAGATTCGATCCCGCGAACCTAATGCCGCTCTCTCAGGTACCAGCATCCTGGCATCCTGTAGTAGGAACAACATTTATAGAGTTTCCAAGGACAATTATTTTTTTTCTCAAAGGAGCCACTTTTATTTATATGCCCGGGCCCCGTAAATCCTCTGTGCGCGCCTGAGTAAGGGCCTTTTACAATACAAGGGAAGCCTCTTAAGCATTTCTTCAATATATATCTTTTAACTTGATGAAACAATGTACATGAAATTTGGTGGAAATGCATAGAACGGTAATAGTGTTTGCCACAAATATTTTAGAAGTTAGTAGGACCAAGTTAACAGGGTGTCCCGGAAAAGCTGCAAAAGTATACTTGTTCAATACTCATAGGAAAGCTTGCGTGGGCTCTAATGTCAGTCAGGGACGTAGCCAGGGGAGGGGTCCATGGGGTCCGGACCCCTCCCGAAATGTTTTCAATGGGCTTAGAAATTTCAGTAATGAAAACATGAAAACTGTAGTAATGCACATTTTTTTAATGTGCTACTCATTTTCTTGCAGATTGTCTCTGCCAGACCATCAGTACGAAAATTCACCGACTTGTACATGATTTTGAAACTAAATCTGTTGCTGTGAAAATGGGGTAGTTATTAATATTTGCCGTAATTTCTTTCTTGATCATGTGGCCCGGATCCCTTCTCTACCCATTGCGATTTTTTTAGAGACCACACCTGTTTTTTTTTTTTTTACTAACGGAGAAAAATAAAGGCTTTCATTTTCGAAATTGAAAGTGGGCACAGAAGCCGAACGTTTTTGCAAAAAATCGAACAAATCTGAAAATTTCGGATCTGATAAAAATACATACAAGTAAGTAATCCATCGGCAAGGGGGATGGATTAAATCGACCCGTGCTGTTTTTTATTTTTCTGCTTGTATGAATTATTGCCAAAACGTTCGGTAGCTGGAAATACGTTTTCTAAGGGATGTTGGCCATAAGACACGTTTGAAGTGATAGCTCCAATGAAGTCAACATGAGTTAGAAATTAGGAATGGTTTTTTTTTTTGAGTCACCACGCAATTAACGTTAGATTTTGTTGTCCTTATTAGCTTTACCAATAAATAACCTCGTTTTGGAAATTTACTTCTTGTCTTCACAGTTAATTTATTTTAGATAGATATGCTAATCCCATTTCGCTGAAACTATTGGTTTTCAAGAACAGCCCCATCCAGGGTGTTTGTTGATCGATCGCTTTTTCTTCTTACCAACTGAAATGAAACATTATGAACTTCAATTGATCGCTAATGATTTCTTCAATTTTAGTCATCAAGTCTCTATGTTTTTCCCCTCTGATTAACTTAAAAAAGGCGACACTTAATAGATCAAATCCTGCTGTTAGCCCTGATTCTAAAAAAGTATATAAATTAATTTGACGTTTTTAAAGACAGCAGTCCAGATGTTTTTTTTTCAATTTGCTTAAAGAAATGTGCAGAAAAAATAAGGTATCCCCTTTCATTGCCTATTTAACCAGTCAGTATATGCTCAACACTGGAATTTACGCTGTGCCTTGTGCCTATACATAAATATGGCCGCAGAACTGCAACTTAAAATAATCAATGAATTAACGTCCTCTCGTCAATACTTAAATTATTTGAGCTGCAGGATGACCATCCTCCTTTACACCTCTAGTTCTACTACTAATGAGTTCAGCTTTTCAGAGGTAAATTTACTACAAATCTTAAATGAAAATTACACCTAAAAAGCCTGTCAAAAATTGGTCGCACTTTACCAAAGCGATTAATACATACATAAATTCAAATCTGACCTTTTACTAGTTAAACTGGAAAACTTTGACTTCGGTGGCCCATCATTAATAGAATAGACAGACGATACCGTTCCGTGATTGTGATAATAACTCTAACTAATTCAAATCAATTTCCACTAACATCAAGCGTTCCTCAGGAATCATACGTTGATCGACTTTTGCTTTTACATTTTTTAGATATTCAGAAACTATTTAAATCTCCCTTGTAATTAGAGCGGATGAAATTAATTCGTAAATGGTACATCGAATGAAAAAGGATGCATTTCAACACATTACTTAGTGATGTATTTTTTCTGTATCATCAAAAATACAGTAAAACAGTTCTCCGCTAGTAATACCGAAATACATTTCTGAAATCTAAATTTGGACCCCTCCCGAAACAAATTCCTGACTACGTCCCTGAATGTCAGGGGACACAATGGAATCATTTCATATAAGTTGTTTTTTCTTGATTTAAAAAAACAGTAACAGTAGATTTACAGCTAATAATTCAGTTCATATATAATGCCAAGCCTTCCTTACGTTTGCCCGAGTTTGTTTTTGCTCAAAGGCCATCAGAAATCTGAAATCGAAAAAATCCTGTAGATTTGCCTTGGAGTACTTTTATACAGACTGGGTAAATAGTACAGGAAGCATTTCATTAATGTTGTGCACAATTCTTATCTATTGCTCATAAAGTATATGTACAAAAAATATTCACTATGCATCAAAATTCTAAAAAACCCTCGTATTGCGGGCGCAGCCCTCTGTACGCCGGTATTTTTTGGAGACTGCGCCGTCTTCCTATTTGAGCTTTGAGCAATACTTTCCTGCATGTCCCGCCTGCGCGTTAACCGTTCGGGCGCCGACACCTTTGGAAGTCGTGATGAAGTCTGGACTTCTTTGTCTGTTTGGAGCTTTTTGGCCTTTTTACCATACATCTGCTCCTTGGCTCCAACATAACGCGCACGTTCCTCAGCTTCTCTTTCATGGCGCCGTGTGTCTATGTAGGGTTTCGATTCTACAAACTCCATCGCGTCGATAATCAGTTCGCCCAGTTTGGCGAACATGTCCCTTTCGACTACTGGCGTCTCTTTCATCGCGAAGCTTTTTGTAACAACGGCTAGAGGCTGTTGTTGTGGAGACCTCGAGAGTTTATAACTCTAGCAAGGCTAGATTTAACCGGAGGTCGCTTGGTATATCCGGCAGCTCCGTTAGTGATTGTCTATTTGTGTCCCTGGACATCTTCTCCCGTTGGGCGCGGAGACTAGAATATCTTCGCATAGGGAAAAACAACGACACTTTTCAGAGTGATTTTTTTTTTCATTAGCTTCATACCGATTTGACCATGTATACGCGAACGGGGGAGGGATGGGGATCCGTTTGCGAATACATGGTCCAATGTGTCCGATGCCAGGAGAGTTTTCGTCTCTCTGCGTCTAAGTTTTTCCTTTTACGGAGACATTCAGGTCGCCTAGCCGTAGGGCGTGGAAGCCTGAATATCTCCGTATGAGGAAAAACTATTAAACTGGAAGTCGGCACTTTCCAGAGTTCCCTTTAGTCGCCTTATACGACGAGCCGGGAACGCTGTGGTTTATTCTTTCCCCACACCACAGGGGTAAGCATATGATAATATCTATTATAATATATATGACTTTCTAATTGCGGTATAAAGATTGAAGCAACATATGCTCCGAAATATAATGTAAATAGTATAGGTATTCAGTACATTGAGGCGACCCAAGCGGTAATCGTGAAACCAATCTTTTAACAACACACATCATGTAATTACATTTTGTAATAATTTCTTTAGTGTTATTCAATAAGATATGGAGAACATAGACTTGCCTCGGTTGCCCAAAGTTGCTTATAAGCAACTTCACTAATTAAAAAATTCCAGCATTGTTACAAAAATAAATTTTACCAATATTCAAAAATGTTAGTGCTCTTTCAGTTGCTACATATAAATCTTACTTAATTGTTAAATTTGCTACATGAATTTATTGTTATATTTCTAGTCCGGTGAGTTCGACCGATTTTCGCGTACACAATAATAAATAGCACACACTAGTAACTGATCCGATAATATTCATGGCTAAAACTATACTGACTGCTCGACACTAGTCGACGCCCCTATATATCCTTTTCTACTGTTGGGGAAACTTCGGTGACGCACTTCCGTAAAGTCGTTCTTGTTGTATATTGCAATACGGCAACTATATTTCTCGTTGGCCACACGTGCCCTTTGGTGTAACTTAAGGAAACACTATTTGTGGTTGATGTATCCTGGACACATTACAGTATTTTAAATATTTCGTTCTTAAACAAAAAATCGCAGCCTACCCAGTTACCTAACCTCACTTTGATGAAAGTATCCTTACTTAGCCTAAGCGAGCACTGGCACAATGCCTGGTATTTTGAGGGTTTCCCCTTCTACAGTTAGTTTAACGAGAAAACCTCAAAACACCTGGCAATTTGCTCGCTTGGGTCAAGTTAGGATACTTCTTTCAATCTTTTTCAATTTCATTAAAAAAACACGTGTCAAATAGTGCGGTACAAAAGATAAAAGATGTGAGATTGCTTGACGATGGGGTAATTCAACAAACACAGCATGCTCTCATCTAGAAGTGTCATCTGCCAGATTAACGAGAATACTCTCCTTGCTGAGGTAACCATCAGAGGGGTTCTTTCGCTCCTCTATGGTGACTGGTAGCTGACATCATTTTGAAGAAGCTCACGTCGAAACGCTTCTCTTATAATGGTTAAGGGTTTGTTCGAGGAAATACTTGCAGACTTATTCGAACCAGCACTAAAAATAGTTCAAGAATGATATTATGCTATGAGCGGACTCCAAGTCAACTCATCAAAAGCAGTCATACTATCCTTCTTCAGGAAAAGAAATCTTGTAGGACTCGGACGCCTGTTATTGTACAACATCCCTCTACCAACTGAGATTTAAGTTAATAGTGTCATCGGTGACACTACACTTCACTGGCAAAAACATATCGAAACAGCAGAAAATAGAAAAGCCACCAGAGCTCTTTAGATATGCAAACATTTTGTAGCGAAAACGTGGGGTATAAAACACTACATTATGCTCGGAATATACAAACCAATAGTTAGACCCACGCTAAGCTACGGTGATGATGGAAGAGAGCTTTGACAACTGAAGAAAAATCCGTTCTAGGCAACGCACATATACTATAGCATGTCTCATTACTACCGCGGTGCATTTTGCTTCTGTCCCAGCGGTGATCTCGATGTTTTACTTGACTACTCTGAATTGACATTCAACTGAAGGCTGTGGCAAAATTAACAATGGCTCGACACATTGTGAGCGATGCCAATCCGTAGCCAACTAAGGAGCAGTTAACATGCCTTAAGAAGTTCACTCAATTCTGAAAATCTTTTGTTATTCCTTTGTTTCATGAGTCACATGTGACTCATAGACGCGACCGCTGAGAAACGCTGTGCAAACATGTGACTCAGAGACAGAGAACGTGTTAATAACACCACTGTTGCGAAAATGCCTTCCGACCACCTCCCAAAGAAGCTCTCACGCAGCCATCGTTTCCAGGCTGAAATATGGAGCAGAGAGGTGTGGCATTCTAATTTCGCTAAGCTGCCCTTGTTATATCTATGCCTGGGACGCTGGCAATCTAAACTATTTATAGCAGAATAAATGGTCAGCTGATCTCCTTCAGCTCAGGAGAAGCAAAGTGCGTAACATTTGTAGACTTCTTATAGGCCATTCTTGGCATCTTTCTGATTTCGCCAAATTGGTATTGGACAAGACGCGAGCTGTAGATTTTGCGAAGAAGACGACGAGACTTCAACCTCGTGTGAGTGCGATGCTCTAGTCCAGCGCCGCTAGGCACAATTCGGAGTGGCCTATCCATTCACGAGGGTTTTTAACCAAAATCCAAAAACGCTTTCGGGATCTCAATAAAATTACCATTCCCATTTCAGCTATACTTAATCAACCGTATTAATCCAGATATATAATTGAAAAATTCACTGTCTATCAAAATAAAACTTTTCGTCGAAATTTTCGGACTGAAAAACCACTATCTCACATTTTCCATCACACCGCATGATATTCATCTCGGCTCTCGGTAATCGAAAAGCCTATGTAAACACACAGGTCCTGGGGGGGCATGTGTTAAAACCAACATTTCCTTATCGTTCACTGTGAAAGAAGACATTAATCAATTGCATCTTAGGAGTTTTCACCTTGGCAAAAGCCATTTTTCTTCTCCGTGTTTGGCATTGTTTTAAATACGAGAAAACTTCATGTCATTAATCTCTGGCTTTACGGGAAACTTTAAAGCCCCGGGAAAAGTTTTCGCAGGTTTGTCAGAGGATCGACAACGACGACGTCGACCGGCAGGACAGGTGAGTTTTAGATGGAAGCCATTTGAAATTCTTCGGAAATCGCCCGGTTTGTTGATTATGGTGTCCGACGACGGTGGCGGCAGCAGTCTGAGGCCTGGGTGATATTCCGGGTAGATTTTCCGTTCATGTCGAAGACAACAGAGTGGCGAAAAAGAAAATTCCCATTTTTTTTCAGTTCATGTTTCTGTTTTCCCATTTTTTTCTATTTGTTTAATTTTTTTCCTATTCCAGCACATCATTGTGCAAAATTCATGGTGCTTCTTCGTTCAATATAGCACAGAGAACGCAGAGAAGAGACGAGAGAAGCGTCTCTAGAATTTTTCATTTTGTCTGTAATGGCGTTGAGATGAATAAGCAGGACAGTATTGTTGGTTTTAACTCAAAAGATAATTACTCAGAAGCTTTGCAATATTGAGAGGAATTTTAATACACTGAGATGGATGGATAGATCCATAGATGGTTCTATTTCGATATGGAAAGGACTCCAAGAGGCTTGAGTGGAGTCCAGCCCCGTAGCTTGAAAGCAAAACGGTATCGTCGTGGCTATGTAATATGAAAGATCTTAGAGCGGAGATGAAAAGTTTGATTACCGTGCGAAAAGTGTTTTCTATGGAAAAATGAAACAATGAAGTCGACTGATTTCTATGTCGACCGGAAATTCTTATTTCTAAGAAATGGCTTTATGGTTTCATTCTCAAGAATAAGTTGGTTTATGAACCGGAACAGTTTGAAGTATTGTTCGTGTAGAAAAGATATTAATACTGTTATATGAAAATGAATGAATGTTTACAATGCAGGCCACAAATTTGTGCAGAATTCGAATGAAACAAAGGTTTGAAGTGGGTGTTTCAGATGAAAAAGAATGTGGTTCAAAAGAACAGAACGTATTTTAATCCAGACAGAATTGAAATTTTAGATAATACGTATCCTGAATTTAGTAGTTCACTCTAATTAATATATTTAGGTATGTACAGAATTATTACGTTAATAGATTGAAGCTTTTGATGTACCAACATTAGCTTTTAGAATTACTAGACATATATGACGGCATTTTTATTCAAAACCATGCAGATTTCAGTAAATTGCCAATTTGCAAAGAAGAACTCCAATATAAGCTCACACACAGATGACACAATACATGAACACAAACCATGAAACAGCTAATGTATTGTTACGCTATGTCAATAAAAATGTTTGAAGTTTAACTTGCACATGGGAGCTGGCGAGCATGTAATAAATTATTCAAGTTGACAGTACAGAATGCTTCTCAGAACTCAAATGCATATGCGGAGGCGTCTTTCCTTCCGTTTCATTTTTCGCATTTCTTCTTGGCACCCAGAGAAAATATAACCGTCGTCGTCGTAACACAATATTGTCACTGGATTTCATAATGCAGCAGGGCATGGCTTCACATACACACTGCACTGTCACAATGTTTATTACAATGATTTGAAAAAAATGTCTCTCATCTCGCTTCAGAAATAACGTAAATTTAGAAAGGCGATTCAAATCGCAAATGCTCAATGGCAAAAATAGCTGGAAGGATAATATAATGGGGATGAAATTATATCGCATCAATCATGTGAACAAATTGACGGAAATATATTTGAACATTGATTAATACAGATTCCTCTTTATAAGCTGTCACAGATCAGAATAACAGGCGTGATAGGCCAACATTGGACTAAGGCCACATATCGGTTGACATCCAATTTCAAAGATCTTAACTGCTTTTTTTTCATTGAGGTGTTGAGATCAACAGCACGCTCAACAGTGTTACTTATCACCATAATTGAGAACGTGAGTTCGAAAAACACCATCAACTGAATTCGTTAACGTTGAGACTCGAACCCATGACCATGCGCATCGAAGATGTGCGCACTAACCACTGCACCAACCAAACTACTGACTACACAGATCAGAAGCAAATATACTCGTTTCCCTATCCAGCATGCAAACTAGCCCGCAGATATGTTGCGAACTCCATTTTAGATCATCTTGACGGCTTCATGCACAGGTGCTGAGAACAACAGCACGCTCTGCCGAGTTATTTATATCCGTAAATCTGTGCTGATTCCACGTTTAAGCATTCCTGTGAGAATATAACACGAACAAAAACTCGTTTTTGTATGAACAGTTAATTTTTACTCAACCTTTACAATACTACCCAAAACGTAAGGTGCAGTTCCGCGGATACGCATATTCAGCGGCTATGGAAAGGAGCAAGTATACTTCCCGTCGTCCAAATCTCTCGATCAGCTTGCCATAAATCTAACATAAGTGGCTGCAGAAGCATACATTTATGCAAATGCACAGTTCTGCGAGAGGCAAGGGCTACCCTGTCAGAAAATCCTCCTTAACCCTAGTCCTGCCAGGTGTACATTTTTCACTTAAATTTAAATTTAAATATTTCCGATTTGCCAAACCAAATATGTTGAATCGCTCTGACATCTTAAAGTAAAGGGTTTTTGGTTATTTTAAATACTTTTTAGATTTTTGGTTCGATATACTTAAGAGAAAAAAGAAAAAAATTGTGATATGACATATTTATCGGCACGGGTACACCTGTACCGACTTAATTTTTTCAATGAATTAAGTGAAATACAAAACAGGATTTCCGGAGGTACCCGTTTGTATCTGTGGACGTCTCTCTCCAGATTTCTAACTCCACTCCTTAAATGTCGTGGAGGGGGAGTATTGTCCATCAGACGATGGTTTGGGTGATCCTCGCGTTAGTAACCGACCAGATATTGTAAAGGCAGAAGGAGATTGTGATCACGCACTGGTAACATGCTGCTTTCTTTATGAAGATGATCATGAGACGACATAAGGTGACAGCGATACGTCGACCAGCGTTCTGACCAGTGGCGGCTCGTGCTCTGCGAATCTGGGTGGGCCACTAAGAAAAGTATTGATACCTATTCCCCCATACCGATTCAGCTCAAATATTGTTCGAAATATATCTCGAAATATTACTGTATACTATTGTAAGAATTAATACATTTGCGTCTTAAATTATCTTGCAAACTACAATAAGAATACGCATAAAAAAATAGTTGGAGTTGATTTTATTTGTGCTCTATGCCAGTATCTGCATACCAACTTGAATTTTAAAATTGTGAACAATTTTAGGCATTTCATGAGGCTAACAAATATTAAATTATAAAAATCAGGGTTATAATAAATAGTTATGCACTGTCCAGAAAGAACCAACGCAGACGTCTAGAGCGTTTTTGCCATGAGGATGAGAATTGATCACTTTACTGATTTCTGTTATTTACTATTCACTCATGGCAAGTTACACGGTTGAGAAGCGCGTTCAAGTGACAAAACTTTATTATCAAAATAAGTTTTCGTTAAAACAAATTTTACGCCTATTTTGCGGGAATTGGCTCCCAAGTTCATGTGGTTTGACCCCTTTAAACCTTTTCTGTGGGGGTTTCTTTAGTTGCAATCGACCGATGCCCTTAAAGTCAATATCAATCAACCATTCGCTGAAATTCAGAAGGATCTATGCGGGAGAGTCACTCGGATCCCTGCCACCGTGACAAGCCACGGCGGACATTTGAATGATGTTAAATTCCCTACCCACACAATGGTACATATATGCGTCTTTCAAATAAAATAAAAGAATCGTATATACCTCACACATAGCTTGTTTTAGTCCATTTCAATATCTACCCGCCCTTATTGGAAAACCCTATATGTTATTATCATAGAGTAGTTAAAAACCTACAAAACACAAATTCAAAGGATAAACGGTCATGCATGACACTACAATGTATTTTCAATCCAGGAAATGCTAAAACAAATATTCAACAAAAGTTTCCCGTTCGTGCACTAGGCACAATATTTCGGAATGGCACAAAAACAGGCTAAAAACCAAACCTTCAAATTTAAAAACCGATTATGCACGACACTACAATCTGATTTCTCGCAAATTATTCAAAAGTTAAATCCGTGCACGACAATACAAAATGTTTGGGCGCCACAAGAATCAAAAAAGGGCTAAACACTACGATTCAATTTAATTTAACCGAAAACAGCGGCCAAAATTGAAATCCAAATCATCGAAGTCATTATTTTCAAAAAATGGGGTAAGAGTCATAAAATATGCCTTTCCAAATTTTTAGCAAGGAAAAAGTTCATCCACAATTTAACCCCATAATAATTGCATTTATTTTCCTATGAATGAAAAAACAGCTATGTATTTATTTTCATTCACTAACCTAAAAAAAAGTCCGATCTAACACACCTCTCTCTATTATTAATTCGAAAATCACAGAGTGCGAGTTTTGTATGCGAGAAAAAAGACAATGTACGAGATGACATTCTCATTTTTGTCGCATATAAAACTCGCACTCTATAAGTTCGACTGTGTTCTTGAGCTTTTGGGCCGGCCAAGAGGCGGTTTAATGTGGCATTTATTTGTCTAAAATCCCACCAACAATTTCCATGCAAAATTTCCCTTGCATCCAACAAATAGCATGCAAGCAGGTGGTCACTTGCAGCCAGTGTCCTTAATTTCATGCAACTCGAAGCTTTCAAAGTCAATGGATTTTGCGTATAACCATTGCCATCTAGATGGCGTTAGTAGAACGAAAAAGACGACCTTGGGTGAGATAGAAAAACGTAGGTTTTAACCCTATAAAAAAATCAAACAATTTAAAGAGTGTTAAAGTAGAAAATTTAATGATGACAAAAGAAGGATAAAAGCCGTGGAACGTTTTTTATATGGGATTTAATAGCAATTTAGAATGAATGAAGCACCCTGATTGATTTTTGAACAGTATGTGCTTTAAATATAGGTATGTGTTTTGGAATATATTTAGTGGTATGTTTAATAAATAATATTTGGGTGGGCCGGGCCCACTTGGCCCACTGTGACGAGCCGCCACTGGTTCTGACATGCCTGGATCTTATTCCAGTTTGTGTCACAAACGGTTTGTGACCACACCGGTGCTGCATAGCTGGGAACTGCTCTTTGGCGTAGTCGTACTGGCAACCATTCCCGATGGCAGCCCCGCTGCCACACGGGAGTTACATGCCTCTTCGGGGCGGGCCACACACGTTTCCAACAAGAAACGGCCAAGAGTTTCAAAAAAAAAACCCTCCCTGGCAAGAGCCATGAAGGTTCGATGCAAGAGGGTTGTGTATAAATAACGTTCATTTCGCTTGTTTGTGCTGCTAGTCTTTGAAGAGTGGCGAACCATTGCATTCCATCGGATGCAGTAAATACCGAAGACACGGGGGAAATTCGAATATCCTCGTCTTCTTCGCAATCACTTTCAGAAATATCGCTTGTTTCTATTTCGAAACATTCTTGCTCAGCATCGGACGCAATATACTTATCTGGCATCTGACAACATATGCAATTGATTTTGTGTCAACCTGTACAAAAATAAATCAATTAAAACGTACAAATGGCGGCAATAAGCAAAATTACGACATGTGTACTTTTCAATATGGATTTACCCTTTTCCGTTCCATGGTAATGAATTACTGCGGGAGTTCAGCGGCGATCTACATTGTAATATATTAAATAAAAGTAAATCACAGGCGCGACAAACCAGTATTGGACTAAGGCCGCAGGATGTGTTAGTGACATCCTATTTACAAGATCTTATCTGCTTTTTGTTGAGGTAATGAGATCAGCATCACGCTCAGCAGTGTTATTTATCCCATCATAGTCCGTCAGAAGCTCGTGAGTTCGAAAAACACTATGATCCACGGTGAGATTCGAACTCATGACCCTGTGCACCGAAGGTGCGCGCACTAACCGCTACACCAGCCAGACTATATTAAATAAAAATATTAAAAAAACGAGACCGAGGCTATTTTCGGGCGCGGCCGAAATTTGAATACCCTTCACTCTCCTCGGGCTAAAAGTTTTTTTTGGGCGAACATAATGACTGGTGTTCAATCCTTCCCCATTCTTTTCCTTCTGTGGCGTCGATAGAACAATATTTGTGTGTTTTTGGTTAAAGGTATGTACTGAGTTCACCGAGCGAAAAACTTGCATATATGTCTCCCGTGAAAACAGTGCCGTGGAGACTTGCTTTTTATTCACTCAATGTAAGATAAATGTTCACTCACGTTTTGATTGATTGTCGATGACATCTTTTCATTGTGAAATAAAGTGCAACTGCATTATTTTCGCTGGCGAAATGTAAAAAACCGGTGTGGAGACTTTCATGTGAAGTGAGTACCACCAAGCGAATTCGATTTCACAATCATCAAAATTTTGACAGTATTTGCATGGATTTCACGTGAACTGACGATGTTAGTACCTACTCTAAGTGGGAAAATAAAAATATTTACTCAGAAAATTTTATTGGGGGGAAGCAGGAGTATAGTATGATTCCATTCGTTTTAATTTTTTTTTTGACAAGGACGCATTAAGTTTTTTTGAAATTGGTGTGGAAAAAAATGTTTCTTAGAAGATCTAAAATGGGGGGTTGGGTTTGTATGGTAGCCCCATGACCCCATAGACCGATTCCATTCATTTTTACACATGTCTTATGGTATCAATAGAGATGCACTTTTACGAGTTTTGGTTGAAAGTGATGCACAAATAAAAAAGTTTTTCGTAGAAGAACTCAATTTAGGGGGTTGGGTTTGTATGACAGCTCCATGACCTCATTGTCCGATTCCATTCATTTTTACATATGTTTTGTGGCATCAATTGAAATGCACTTTTAAGAGGTTTGATTGAAATTGGTGCACAAATCAAAAAGTTTTTCTTAGAAAAACTCAATTTGGGGGTTGGGTTTGTATGACAGCCCCATGACCCCACCGTCCGATTGCAACCATTCTTACATATGTTTTGTGGCATCAATAGAAACACATTTGTATAAAATTTGGTTGAAATTGGTGCACAAATGAAAAAGTTTTTCTTAGAAGAACCTAATTTGGGGGGTTAAGTTTGTATGGCAGCCCCATGACCCCATAGTCCGATTTGATCCATTCTTACATATGTTTTGTCTTATCAATAGAAACACATTTGTGTGAAATTTGGTTGAAATTGGTGCACGCATAAAAAAGTTTTTCTTAGAAAAACCAAATTGGGGGGTTATGTTTGTATGGCAGCCCCATGACCCCACGGTCCGATTTTAGCAATTCGAACATACAAACTGCCTGCAATAAAAAGAAGCATGTGTGCAAAATTTCAGCTCGATAGCTTTTAAACTGGCCGAGTAAAACGCGTAGCAACAGACGGACAGACGGACAGACAGACAGACGGACATCGCCCAATCGACTCAGCTCGTCTTGCTGATCATATTTTATATGGTCGGAGATGCTTCCTTCAATGCGTTACAAACTTCATGACAAAGTTAATATACCCTTTACTCTACGAGTGAAGGGTATAATAAACTGATTCATACAATCAATTGGATGGTCCTGCGGTTCGCTCGTATTGCATCGAGCCTGGTTCTAATGCAGATGTTGATGCACTCACCTTCACGGTTTTAATACTTTGCACTTCCACTTTCTTTTCCACTACCAGACACAACCTTGAAATTATTACATATCGCCAGACACACTGCCTCAAAAGTCAATAATGTTGCAAAAACATGCGTGCATTCATTCAACATATCGAATCTAGCGGTAAATCGAAGTTGGGTACAGGTGTACCCATGTCGGTAGAAGTAAGAAAAAACTTTTGTCGGTAGGACTAGGGTTAACACTACGACATGGGGGATGGGTCTAATTGACTCGAGCTACTTTTAATTTCCAAATGTTTCTGCTTGTATACCTACATGTAGGGTTTCATGGTTCTAAAGATTTGTTGCTATAAATCAATCTAGAAAAAGTTTCAGAGAACTTAGAATCGGTTTGAAATGATCCTCTTGAGTTATGAGAAAATTTGGGTTAATTAGACCCACTCCTTACTACTTGTAACAGTTTTGTATCCCCATGTTGTCGGGTTAAAGGGGTTCTTAAACCTGGAGCGAAAATGAATATGTAATGAACCGGCAAAATACCATTTACGAATTCATTATCTTCGCTCAACATATTACATACTATATTATAACATTTTACGTCCTAAATAATCTCGAAAATAACTAAAAACAATTTCCCATTGTGCGAATGCACTTACAATAACTGAGTCGGCTCGAGAGACCATTCTCCACCGACAGTTGCAAGTTCCACTGCAAGCAAGGCCGCTGCTGACGTGGGTGACCAAGCTATCCAGGCCTAGCCAGCTAGGAACTGTCCTATCGATAGTAGATAGATTCTCCAGCAGAGAGATTTTGTGGTTACTACACTCAGATAGGTGTTGTATGCGCCTTTCTCTCAATCTATCTGTGGCATCGCTATAGATCAATTCTCATATGCCTGTAATTTGACATTGATATTTATCTTTCCATCAGATACATGTCAGTTTCTCAACTAGTTTTCAGCCTGCTGGTTGCCAAAGGCTAGGTCGAGTACTTAAATTCCCGCCGACCTAGTAACAATGGTAGGTTTCTTTTGTCGGTTGAAAATGCTCAAATTCAAACTGGAGATGGATTTTAATATTAAATATTAAAATTGTGATTCCCCAGACAGTCCCCCAGAGAGTGTATTGCATCACATCCGACCAGAAGCGCCTTGTTCCTAGCACAATAGTCCACCAACCTTTTGAGCTGTGTTGCTGGTACCTCTTCCTCTCCCAGCTCCTGTGAAGTAAGCTGACAAGCTTTATGTTGGTGTCCTCTTTTCTGCTGATTACAATTAGATCGCTGACCTTGAGTCCTTTTATTACTCTTCGTAATTGCCAGGGTTCCTGAACGAGTGTTCAGCCCAGACTCTCCCTGGCCAACCTGGCCACGGACATTTTCGAAACATTGATGGCATGATGCAGTTTAGCCTGCAACACGCCCAGAAATGCGCTAGTCATTGGGTGTGTCAGAGTCGTCGAGCCCTGTTGATGAATTTTCTCTGTTTCTATAATTTATCATCATTTTAAAAAATAATTTGGTATACAAATTCAATCAACATTATTTCGAAACCATTCGTATTTCATTACTGTTAAACTAACCATCCCCAAATATCGTGAATACACAATACACTCTTACCAACAATGGTCCGATATTATCGCTGTGAAATAAAGCATATTCAAATAGACGTCCCTAATTTGTGGGCTTTTATAACTTTTCAAACACACTACTAAATGATGATTCATACAGTACACACCAGCACACTGAGTATAGTTGAACTAACTTGGCAAAAACTTTAACCTTATCTTAATTGAAAAGTTAATAACTCATGTGCCTAAATAAATTAATGTTCAACTCGTGGAGGGAACAAAAGGAGAAAAAACGAGACCGAAGCTAATTTCGGGCGCGGCCCAAATTTGGATACTGTTCGCTCTCCTCGGGCTGAAAGTTTTTCGGGCGTACCTACGACTTGTATCTAATTCCCCCTCCCCCCTTCTTTTCGTTCCGTCTTCACAAAAATTCCATTGCGTCGACAAAGCCATATTTGTGTGGGGTTTGGTTGGAAAAAGTGGGCAAATAAAATTATTTACTCAGAAAATGTTATTGGGGGATGCGGGAGCACGGCCAAATAATACGATACCATTTGTTCTGAGCTTTTTAGTTGCTTTGATAAAGAAACATTAATTCTTGGTTTTGTAAAGTTGGTGTCAAAAATTGTTCTTAGAAGAACCAAAATGGGGTTGGGTTTGTATGGCAGCCCCATGACCCAATGGACTAATTTGATCCGTTCTTGCAAATGTTTTGTGTCATCAATTGAAACACATTTGTGTGAAATTTGGTTGAAATTGGTGCACAAATAAAAAAGTTTTACTTATAAGAACCTAATTTGGGGGGTTAGGTTTGTATGGCAGCCATTGTCCGATTCAAACATACACTCGGCTTCACAAAAATCGGGCTACTCGCCACTTTCGAACTCAAATTTAATTTTCTCAAAAAGTATGAACCTTACAACTATGAAAGTTATATCTACAGAAAGTGAAGCACCGTTAACTCACGCAACAAACACAATGCCTGTTTTGATTAGAGTTCGCGCTTACCGTGTGGCCCGGTTTCATTGAAGCTTAGTATACAAACTGCCAGACATACGGACAGACAGACATCGCCCAATCGACTCCCCAAGTCATGCTGATCATATATGTATACTTTTTATATGGTCGGAGATGCTTCCTTCAATGCGTTACAAACTTCATGACAAAGTTAATATACCCTTTCATTCTAAGAGCGAAGGGTATAAAAACGCAGAAGAAGAGTCGATGAGCTCTGAACTACTCACTATACTACTACTACTCACAATCACAACGGAATAGCCTATGATATCCAAGTATATTGTAGTTAGTTATCTATGCAGACAATGCTCAGAGCAGAGAGATCCTGACCCGTAGTAATATGGATATAGGATAGGCCTCATGTTACACGGTATGGTACCATAGGACTACGTTTACTATTAATATTTATGATTTATTAATGGGAGAGAGAGGATTTCAACATCGCTTCAATGTTTCAACTATATAACTTTGACCCCCTTCTGCCTATCCAACGGGACTTCTATATGTATACCAAGACACCAGGCAGATGCTAGGAACTTTTAATTATTCCAAGGGTTTCGCTCTCTATTGAAGAATATGGCATCAACATAGTTACGGATGTTGTGAATATAGTTACATATTTTAAAGTCAAGAAAGCTTAGACGTGAGGTTGTTAAGTTAACGCGTTTTTTCCTAGGTAGCAGGTTTTCCAGTGGCGTGGGCGAATTGCAAGGATTTATAGAATATTTTAATTTTACGCTGATATTCAAATAAATCATCAAGGAAGTAGGATTAGGCATTCCATTCGTTTGTGCATAAGAATGGACTGTAGATACAGCTCGAACTGAAGAGGAATTTGTTCTACGCACTACTCATTTTTTAAACTGTAGAACAAAGTTGTCTTGGGTCACTTTGTATGGGAGGTACCCTTAGTTTTTATCGATTTAGCCGATTTTTAAGTGGGTGGGGTGATGATGCCCTCCAATGGCAATAAACCAAAATTTAGCAGAAAGCGTTTTGTCAAATTTTAGTGCTAAATTTTAGGAAAGAACAGTCACGAATGATTTTCTGCACGATTTAACGAAAAATGGCTCTGAACGTGTTTAGACTTTTACTGGTGGTTCTGATTACATTCATCTGGGCTCCGATTCTGCTTTTCAGACCGTAGCTCTCTATATTCAATGCTATTTTTGGCTTTTGGACTGCTAATTCCACTTGCGAGATCAATGCCCGTTTCAAAGTCTGGCTTTGCTTGTTTCTACAGGATCGCATCTCCTGCCGAAACATAGCGAGAAGCCTCTTATTTCACATCCACAGCATCCATAGAAATAAACATTATCCAACAGTCGGCTGGAGACATTATGAATACATGCTTTTCCTCTTCCCTAAAATAGGAGCCCAAGCTCATAAGCTGCTTTTCCTCTTCCAAATAGGAGCCCAAGCGCTTCAGATGCTCCTCTATCCTCTTTATTCAACTGAGAGTCCGATCTTAGCTGCTCAATCCAACTGCTCCTCTACGCTCCTACAATAACATCGAGAGTCCTGGCTAACACTCCTCAGAACGAAAACTCACAGTAAAGTTTATAACGAAGTTGGGCAGGATTGCATCCTATTTCCGGTATTTTGCTCATTTGACTTTATTTGCCGGGACGCCGTGGGACTAGTATGGCGAAGTTTCGACATTTAAGTACTCTCGCACAAAATCAACGATTTGAGCGTTATAGCTCTGGATCTCGAGAAGGAGTTAATTGCAGTCGGGTTAAAGAAAAAAACAAAACCAAAGTGCCTAATCTGAGTGGAAATTTAACTCACCCATAAATATTAATTTATCTATTTAGACAATATTGTTGACGTTGATGACGGTATCAAGAGCAGCCACATCCAAGTGCTTTCGGTGGGTTCTCCAAAATTTTGTAAACCAGATTGTAAAAACCAAAGCTGTTGTAAGGGAGCAGTACTTGGAAAGCTTTAACTACAGAAAAGCAGCAAACAATCGTCAAGACTTAAAGGTCTAAATAGACTTCGGGTGGAATGAAAATGAAATATCTGTCCGCTGCGATTTTCTCAATGAAAATGTATACCTAGTGTCGTGGAATATGTCGCAAACGCTGGGTAATTCCGTAAGCTACAATCCGAGACCGGTTTCATAATTCTTCAAGGCCGTTTTATGTATTATTTTTCGATTCCCCGGTCATTTCATCGTGGAAAATTTATATAACAGGGGAATCGAAAAATAATAGGGGGAGTCCGGGAGAGTTGAGCCACTTTTTGCTTCATCGCGGATAAAAATCCATTGGATAAATTGATCCCATTTATTTTTTATTACATAGTGTATGATGTTACCTCTAAAATTTGATTGGTATTTATTGATAAAAATCCATATTGTATGGCAGAGATCTCCTTATTCAAAATCCTCAAAATGTTTCAAGCCTCCCCAACTGGCGGGAGAGTTGGGCCACCATAGAGGGAGATATGACCATACATTTGAAATTGCCAAAAAAGTAATATTTTTGACGGGACATGTTAAAATTTTTTATCGTTCTTATCATATATTACGAAAAAAAAACGTAATTGTGTTCTTTTTGGCTTGTGACTGGACTAGGAAATTCTGGTTAAAAACTTAATTAAGAAGATGTCTGCACTAAAACAAATGTATTGACTTTTTATCGATTAAAAAAAAATTTGAATTATTTGGTTTGTTAGCAGCGGGATCTTGCGCTAACTCCACCAACCCGCTGCTAACAAACCTAAGTTAATATCTTAAACCATACCTCCTTACTTAAACTGATTGGGTTCTAGGCTTACTTTCAAATCATACGTTATGGAATTCCATAATGCCAGCACTTTTTGTTTTTCTTTCCTTTTCATCTTAGTTTTAATTTTAACTGTAAGCTCTTTAAATTATAATTAGACCTAAGTAATAATTTTAAATTTTTTTGTTTTTTGCATAAGAGGTTTTTCTCATACTTTTCCTTTTGCTATTTATTATATTCAATATTTACACTTTATCCTTTACATTCGGCTTGTAACTGTTACACTACCTAATTTATCTTAACATATAGTTGTATGAGCTAGTTCTCGATATACAACTTTTAAGAAAACTGTTCACTTCATTGTACTTAATTTTAAAATTAACTGGTGGAATAAAGAATTTGAATTTGAATTTGAGAATTATTTGAAAAATTAATTTTTCACTTTTTGTCATGAAAAACTGAGCTATACTATTATTCGACGCTACTTCGTTTACCACGGAATCACAACATTCTTCATCTTGGTCCTTTTCCCTCGTCACTTATTTCATTCAAAACTGTCTTAAGGAGCTTTATTTTCGAGAGGGTCTCTGGTTTATAATTTCATTTCATTATACTTAAATGTTTTGTATTTATTTTTTTTTTTCTTTTTGATAGATACTTTTCCATTAAATTGGTTCTTTTATTATCTTAATTGCTAATTTTTTAATTTTTTTATTTTGCACTTTTATTTATTGATTAGTTGATGCTCAATTAATTTTATATTTTCTTACTTTTACCTAATTTTATTATGTTTGTTGTTTTATAATTGGAGTGTATATGCTCTGTTAAACATCTCAATAAATAAATAAATAAATAAATATTTTTCCGTTTATTTTCCGAAACAGACAAGTGTCCGACATTTGGATATGGTATTCAGATGCGGCCTAGAATAGATCACCTTCTGACAAAAAATCAACCTCTAGTCGTTATATTTCAAAGAATAAACTCAACTGGTTCAAGTCTCCCATATGGTCAACTCTCCCGGAATCCTACTACATAAAATGGCCTTGAAGAATTATAAAACCGGTCTCGGATTGTAGCTTATGGAATTCCCCAGAGTTTGCGACATATTCAGCGACACTAGGTAAACATTTTCATTGAGAAAATCGCAGCGGACAGAAATTTCATTTTCATTCCACCCGAGGTCTATTCAGACCTTAAGATCTTAGCTAAGCTAGCGAATTAAATCGCAATCGAAAGTGGCAGTGGATCATTTATTACGTAAAAAATGAAATGTGAAAAACTACGAACACCTATTTTTACACTTTCTGTTATCGGAATCGGACATACAAATACAAATTCCCCGATTTGGAGGGTGGTTCATTATTTGTAATTAATGATGCACCAGAAATACATATGACTTAGCATAATGGTTGCATTTCTAGGTAGGGGTTTTGAGGTTCAATCCCCCTCCGAATTTTTTTTTACGAAAAAAAGTTATAGACATAGTGGTTACAAGCGTTCTTCTCCATTTTGGAAAGGAGATTGTATTAATAGAATATAAAGACATTACTCACTACAGCCGTTTCAATAGACGAAAGGTGAGAACATTTCGCACCTGGCATTTGATGAATTCCTCATGCAATCTAACCGACATTGAGCAAGGAAACGTGCTGCTAAGATGTTTTCTGCGATTCAGAAGATGATTTTAGTATCACAAAAAATTTGCAGGTTGATTTTTTGACCCGGCTATGAATGAATCAAAGTGTTTCATAGTGATTTGGTCACACTTAGCAGCTATATATACTCGCGATGAACCTACACGGCCAACATCAACCTCCTCCCTAAAACCCCTCCCGAAATATTTTTCTGCGTACGCGCCTGCCTGCACGGTACGTGAGCAACAGCATAGAGCCCAACAAATTACTGGAATCAAATCGGCCTCAGAAGTTTCCAAAATGTTTTCGTTTGCACTTTCCAGACTCCTTTCTCGGCACCCTACCGCCTCTTCAGTGTTTATACAAAGGTTTCTGAAGGGAAATAAGAATTTTCCTATTGCGGTGTTTTGCAATATTTGTGGCAAATATTACAAAAAGTCAAATACCTTTCACTTCAACCTAGTAAAATTCAACTCTTTGAATTTGGTGGACGGTCTTCCTGGGATCATTTTTACATAATATTTATCACAAACACGAACGGCAGCTTCACGCACAATAATACAAATGAAACTGTACCACGTAGTGACATTTGCAAGACGAAAAATAGGATTTTTACAATTTTTTTACATTTTTACAGTAAAAATGTGAAAAAATGTTTTTTTACATGAAAATGAACAACTCTGATGGGAGGGCAAACTACGAAGAAGCTGGTTTGGATTTTAGCAAGATGAGGGATCGAACCACAGAAAACATTGCAGAGCTCCCTAATTTCTGTTCGGACATGCTAATATCAGAATTTGGCTATTTGGCGATATAAATAGCTCTGATCTTATTCTTTTTAAAAATTCTCGAGATAACACATTCATGAAGATAAGCCATGCGCATTGAAAAGCCTGAAGCAATCCGGCTAATTGAAGTTTTTAAGGAATTTATGGAAAGCAACTGAAGGAGGTTAGTAATGAAAACGAGCGCAATTTTTTGGCCTAAAATTTTCTAAAAATGTATTGAATGTTTTAGTGGAAAACAAAACTTCGCATTCATTTTCCAGTTTTTACATCAAGCTTTAAAATTTTTAAATTCCAAACAAACTCTATAAGATAAGACCTTGCTGAGCTGTGGTGAATTGCGCTTAAGAGTAGCTGATATGATAGCTGATCATTTTTCGTGCTCGACGAAGCCATGGTGACGACCGAACTCAAGACGAAATTAAATACTTCTAAAAATTTCCAGTAGTTCCAAAATATGGGCTGCACTAACAAAAAAATGTTCAAACAATTTAAAATGTGAAAAGAGACTCAGAACTTACAACTTATTTAAGCAAGGGGGCACGAACTAAAAAAGATTAGGAACCGCTGATTTAGATAGCATGGATATCTACTATCAATCTGTTTGGTACAGTACCTAAGGGGCGGCAATTTGTCCTCTTGTCCGGGGCGGCGTAAGTGCTAGAGCGGGCACTGCCTCTAGTTTACTAGCATCGTAGAGTGAGCCTCAAGCAAGTAAGCCACAGAGCGGGTCAGAGTAGTCTGGGCTCACATAAAATTGTTTCCCTTCACGTTTGGCGCAGTTCACGTTTACGCGAGTCTACTGTATAGAGTATCCGCGTAGGATTGCTGTAAATTTTGAGGAAGTAAAATCGATTGGGTATGGTATGTCCATATGTATCTTTGTTGATTACTTTGTAAGGTAGAAGAACGGCAGGTAATTGATATGGAATATGTTACTGTGTGGTTTTTAGAACATGTGAACTGCAAACCAAAATGCGAAAAAGTGAATCGGAAAAAAATTATCTATGATAGATTTTTATACCCGTCACTATGTGAAAGGGTATATTAACTTTGTCATGAAGTTTGCAACGCACAGAAGGAAGCACCTCCGACTATATAAAGTAGGTATATATATTATTGATCAGTGTGCTGAGAGAAATCGATTGAGCGATGTCCGTCTGTCCGTCTGTCTGTCTGTCTGTCTGTCTGTCTGTCCGTCTGTTTCAATACAAACTAGTCCCTCAGTTTTGAAGCTATCGGGCTGAAATTTTGTACACAAGTTTCTTTTACGTGCACCCTGTATATATGTCGGAACGAATGGAATCGGACCATGGGGTAATGGGGCTGCCATAGAAACTAACCTCTGAAAATTAAGTTCTCCTAAGAAAAACTTTTTTCTTTATGTACCCATCTTAACCAAACTTCACCCAAATGTGTTCCTAGTAAAGTCCCAAAACATTTCTAGGAACGGATGGAATCGGAACAATACGTAATAGGGCTACCATACAAACCAACCGCTGAAAATAAAGTTCTTCCAAGAAAAACATTTTCCTTTATAATCCGACCTTAACCAAACTTTACCCAAATGTGTTCCTAGTGAAGCCTCAAAACATATCTAGGAACACATGAAATCAGAACACTACGTCATACGGCTACAAACCATACAAACCAACTCCTGGAAACTAGGTTCTTCAAAGAAAAACTTTTTTCTTTATTTATTAATCTTAACCGAAATTCACCCAAAAGTGTTTCTAGTAACGCCTCAAAACATATCAAGGAATTGATGGAATCGGAACATTACGTCACAGGGCTGTCATACAAACCAACCACAAAATATTAAGTTCTTGTAAAAAAAAATTTTTCTTTTTGAATCTTAACTAAAATTCATCCAGGTGTGTTACTGGATTAGCATTAACCCTTAAATGCGTAGCGTACCAAAATGGCAGTAAATGTCCTGGGAAATTAGATCGGGGACATAATTTGTATGAAAATTTATGTTATTTGGACCTGTTCTGGGCAAACTAAAACGCAACATCATGTTGAAAGAGCTGATAATTAATATTTTATGAACATATCCTACCCTACACAAGACTAAAGGAGAATAATTTCATCAACTAAGAACGATCGGAATGTATGTATAGATATTTCTGAATATGCCCCAATACATGGTGTACCATATATGGACGTTGCAAAATTGGTGCAAACAATACCTTTAGTGTCTTTTTTTTTGTCAAATTCTCAAAAAAATCTCAAGAACACATTCCAATTTACTCACCAGTATTTTTCTTCTTGATTTCTTGATTTATCTACTTTGGGAAAAAGTAAAAAATATCAAAACATTAATAAAAGCTAGACTTTTACAGAAATCTAGCCATGTACCGCCATTTTTTATGAGAGCTAGCTTAATCAGTCCTGCTCAGGATCCAAGGAAACGGAGCTGTCATAGTTGATTTTGAATGATGGCTTTTGTCATTTTGTTTTCTATAGCACACCGGTGAGGGCTTAGCGTCTCTGTAGCTGCTTCTTATAATCCCAGTCTTTTTACTGGCAAGTAGGTATACTGAAAAAATTGTTCACATCTTTTGTTTTGCCCTAGGACGCGCCACTAAAAAACCGAGCTTTCGTACTTGACATCTTAGTAAGATATTTGGACTTTCGCCAAGCCTCAAGCAGCTGGGCCTTGATATCCAATTTCTCAAACCATTTGACTATGTCGAGTATTGTCTTGGAAGCCCACGTTCAGGATCCTCAGAAAATGTGCTTCTAGGGTCAACCATTTCATATGGAGTACCACATTCGATAATCAAAAAATTACATGGATGAAATTCTTGTGGACATGTCCTGGGACCTGTATAATTTGGGTTAAAGCAGGCATGCAGTTTATTTCCATATTCATATCCTAGCTAAGTCAATCCAATCCATCTACTTTTCAAGAAAGGTATCCCATGAGCTATGATAAGTCAAAAGACGTCTCGAGATATACGTTTAGCAGTGGAACATGTTTATAACGAATATAAAAGAATTATTTTTTAACGAGACCGAGTTCTAATTGCGCAAATAGCATGATGAGTGCATACCCTAATACCCATGCACAGAGCTAGACGGCACGCAAAGCCCAAAGTAATCAATTCCAGTTTTTTTTTGAAGGGGAGAAAAGAAAGAAGAAGAAAAGAGTATATGAGTCGGATCTGGCGCACTTTTAATATTTTATAAGGACATCTAACAGCTACCTCTTGACACGCATTTTAAGTTTTTGGGACATTTTGGGACAGATCAAAAGATATGTCTAAATTTCGATTTGTACGGGTAGTAAGGCCTACTCCACTTTCCATCAACTTCCAGGATATGTCACAAATAGACATCGATACAAATTTCAATAAGCAATAGGAAACTAATCACGCACCTACCCAAACTCCCTTTTAAAAAACTGAATATTCACGATTTTCTATAGAAATGACCACCTTTCCTCTAATGAGGAGAGGAGTTCATCATATCGAGTTTCCACTATAATTTCGATCAAAACTCTCAATATTCATTATCTTTCTGTTCCCATGAAAGTAAGAGACAGAATAAATAAAATTGTAAAAATGTCCTTCATTTACAACATATGGCCTGAATGCATGGGGTACCATATTTGTTACACAATGTAAATTCTACTATTTTCGCTTTTATGGAAAAACGGGCTATTTCCTGGGAATATAAAGGCTGATTCCGTCTTTAGTGACCGATTTTACATAAGGGGAGGTCATTTGGATTAACGCTTCCGGGAACAGATGGAATCGGAACACGTCATAGGGCTGCGGAAGAAATTATTAACTCAAAAGAAACTTGTTTCATTCAAATGTGACGGGTATTCAAATTTCGGCCGCGCCCGAAATTAGCCTCGGTCTCGTTTTCTTTCAGTATTATTAATATTCAATTCAATACATAAAAAAATCAACAGCCAGGGAGGGGGGGGGGCGGTCGCCCCTCCCTGCCCCCTGGCTACACCCATGTATGAAAATTGATCGTAAAGTTTACATCGTGCCGCTAGGTTGTGGCAGCTCCCCGCCCTTATTTTTTAATCCTGAAAATATTATTTTCCAAAAAAACTTAACTATTTTCCGTTTTGTAAAGATGATAAACACGATGCGTATTTATGAAAACCGGTAGTCCTAAAACCTACAAATATATATAATCAACAACGATCGCTAGTTTAGTTATTATTATATGAAACGCCACTGTTCCTCAAGTACCTTACACATTATGTATTTTTAAACAAAAAAAAAAGGAAAGGGATAACGTTAACCTTTTGCTATCATTGCATGTAAAATCTACTTCGATGTAATC
The DNA here is from genome assembly GCA_949715475.1 of Microchrysa polita. NCBI lineage: Eukaryota > Metazoa > Arthropoda > Insecta > Diptera > Stratiomyidae > Microchrysa > Microchrysa polita. The sequence goes on from OX454417.1 coordinate 63,546,732, forward strand.
CTTTCTTGTATCGCGCAGCATAACATATCAACCACTTCACATCAGACCATCGTCGTCGTCGTATCATATTGAAGAAAATAAGGATGTTGTACATTTTGCGCTGCATATCACATGTACTATGATAGGATTAGCTTCGTTAGAGTAGCATTTTCGTGCTCATTCAGAGATACAAGGATATCAACATGTAGACATAGAGTAGTCACTTGCAAACATATACAAAAAGACACATATGAAATTTGTGAAACTCAGACTTGTGTCCGTATTAGATGATATTATATCTATAGGCAAGTGGCAGGATATCATCTACCTATTCGCATTATTTCCGCAAACGAAGAATATTGTAAAATATGTATTGAATAGCACAGGTACACATTGTGATGTTACTTTTCCATTATAGTAGTTTTTCCATAAAATGATGATGATGATGATGGAAGGACACGGTACATCTGATTTTCCAACACGTATTCTATTGTGATATGGAACTGGCAGAATTTTCTCGAAAATGAAAAGAGTTTTGACATAAACCGACTAGACAGCTATCAATATTAGATTGCATGTCGATTATAGAAATTCAACATGCCAGTTAGAGGATGAGGCTTTCGACTTTTGCAAATTTTGTATAAGTTCTACTTGACAGCATCTAATCTTAAAATCTAGGATGTAAATTTAACATAAAAAGTGATACATATATCAATTTAGAAAAAATAGGATCATTGGAAATTGTAAATTCGGGGTTATTTTTGCATTTAAATTTTAAATGAATTTCTGGACAAATTTTTTATTTGTAGTGTGAGGAGCTTAAACGATTTTGTTCGATTTGGTAATAGTATAAACCTCTTTGACATGGTTGAGGAGTGTCGACAAGGAAAGTAGAAACCAAACCATTCCGTCTCACACTTTAATCGTCAAACAAAGCCATCCAAGTCTTTCATTGTAATGCTAATTATAATTAATTAATTCTGCGTTTGGAGTATCACAAAACGTTGAGCATTCAACGAAATTCGAACTAAGGACAACCAGCCTGCAGGCTCTCTTTCAAATATTCTGTTGCGTATATCTGCATACACATGCCCATATCTCAGATGTCGAGACAGTAAATTATTATATCTTTTTCGAGAGAAACCAAGCGAATAATATATTCTTTTGATGTCAGGACATAGCAGCACTTGATCGATATAAAGGAAAATTCAATCATAAAAAGAAACACAAGAAGTAAATTGGAAAATAAATTGAAAATGATAATACGCATGTACGAGAGTAATACAAGAAACCACAAGTAACCGCACAACAAGAAGTATTATGATGGTGATGGGCTGATGATACGGACGGGCGGGCGATCCACGATGTGCATTCCCTGGAGGAACAAAAAAAGTTAAATTCTACTGTACTGTCTGTATAGGTATATGTATACTGCGTGTATTGCCCAGAAGTAATAATAATATTTCCAAGCATATTGGACGTCTGATCCCTCGCTGTTTTGTTCGTTTTAAATATTACACGGTCGTTGTCCGAAGAATTCACAACATTGTTCCTTTTGTTATATTTGGACCCTGAATAAGAATGTTCTGTATGTATTGTATACCTACAACATGTACATTAGATACATTCAATTATTCTTTGAGATTGAAAAGATACGAGTGCTATGGATAACAACGAAACCCCCGCATGAGTCCAATGTCCGCTCGCGCGAACGTTCGTTTTCTTTCTTTTCATTGACGTGCCGGAAAATTAGCACAATTTAGGCGACTCGGCCCGCAACAATGTCCTGCTTGTGTATATCAAATATACACAAAAGGGAAAATCTAATTTTTCATTTTAGAAATGATGCTATTACAACTTTCATTCATTGTTAAATAAGACGCAAAAATCGTTCACGAGATTTTTACGCTTGGTTGAATTTCAATCGTTTTTCTAGTACTTTACAATCAGAGAGATTTTTCGGGGAAAAGTAACGTAGACGTCAGAGGTTATTGTTGCGCTAAGAAAAAATTTTGTTTCCACTTTACGTTCGTTGTTTACTATGAAACGTATTTTTTGGCGATTAAAAATTATTCTATTGTATTTTCACTAAATTCAGATGGAGTGGAGACAAGAATAAAAGAAATTCTTAGTACTTAGTATTAGTATATCGGAAATAAGAGTCACAGAAATGCTGGCAAATTTATTTTTTCAAATTTGAAATACTAGAAAAACTCGACCGAAACAAAGCATATATAATATCCGGAATTTCCAGAATATTCCCGAATTACTTCCATGAAAACAGCATGATGCGTAAAATCTAAAGTTTTAAAATTTATTATTTCCTTTTTACAATATCTAACTGGAGAAATATTTTTTAAATAATTTGTTTTTAATTCATTCTAGACCAGTGGTTCTTAGCCTTTTGTGCTTTAGGGACCACTTTCCTAAGTTACAGAAATTTTCGCGGACCACCAAGTGGAAAATCGAGTCATAAGACATGTACATACAAATTACCGACTATCTGCCTGATAGGAGAACCCTTCATCGAACTTTGAGGCACATTTTCGAGGCTTAAGAAAATCAAATGGTCTTTCAACCTAATAAAATTTGTGCAAGAAGCCTGGTCGATTCATTTAACTTTTTAAGCCAGTTCAAGATACTCTTGTTGTGTATGCCGTATTTCCACTTGTCTCCACAATTCCAAGTTACAGTCTTTACTGGTAGAAAATGCATCAATGGTAGATAGGCACCAATCGTTCGAAAACATTCCAAGAATGTCGCTTAATCATCATTCATCATAACAAATCAAATGTTCGTGTGAATTATAGGTGCAGCCACAGATTTTTGTCCAAAACAGTAAGATTCAGGCAGTGGCGTGCATCCCACAGAGGCATAAAAGCACTGCCTACCCTAACCGAAGGGTATAAATAACAAACATAAAGCCCCTAACATTTTGCATCATCATTAATGTGGCACGATAGCCCGACGTCGGGCCTTGGCCGCCTGAATCGTTGACCTCCAATTGTCGCGGTTACGTGACCTTGTCCTCCAGTTTCGGAAGCCCAGCAGCTGGTGGGCGTCTTCACCTACGGAGTTCTCCCAGCGAGCTCTCGGTCGTCCACGCAACCTCGCTCCGTCAATTCGTTGTGCGTTCATAACTTTCTTTGGCATGCGATTGTCGTCCATCCGTTGTACATGCCCCGCCCATTGCAGACGTTGAAGCTTCACGATTTTCGATACTTCCAGCTCATCGTACAATTGATACAACTCATGGTTGTATCGGATACGCCATTGGTCTCGCTCGCGAACGGCCCCGAAAATTCGCCGAAAGGACCTTTCGTTCGAATCGGTCTAGCAAAATTTCGGAGGCTTGGGTAAGGGTCCATGTTTCGCAGCCATAACATAGCACGGGTCGGATGATCGTTTTGTACACGCGGAGCTTCGTGTTCCTGTGCGCAAGTTTCGAATTAATTATAGGGAGGACCGAGAAATATGTCTTATTGGCTAGTTGTATCCGTCGCTTAATTTCGTCGGTTTCGTTGGCGTCCTTTGATAAGTTACAACCCAGATAGTTGAAGTTGTCTACATACTCGATATTAAGGTCCCCCACTGTGATGCTTGAATTTGCTGGCGTCCTTGTTTTCGATTGCATCATGGCCTTTGTTTTGCTTTCGTTGATATGTAGTCCAACTTCCTTTGCGGCGTTATTGAGGTTATGCAGGAGGCTTTCTGCATCACCCAACCTTCGAGGCATGATGTTGATATCGTCGGCGTACGCTACTAATTGAGTCGACTTGATGAGTAGCGTTCCGCTGCTGTCCATATTCATGGCTCGAATTACATACTCCAAAGCCAGGTTGAAGAGCGTCGGCGCCAGCCCGTCGCCCTGCTTGAGTCCAGTACGAGTTTCAAATAGGTCAGTGAGTCGGTTCTGCACTTTGACCTGCGAGACGGTATTAGTCATTGTCATCCTTGTGAGTCGCACTAACTTTGCCGGTATACCAAAATTCAGCAAAATGTTGTACAGTACACTTCGGTCGATACTGTCGTATGCCTGCTTGAAGTCGACAAAGATTTGGTATACGTCGATGTTGTATTCCCAGCACTTTTGGAGTAGTAGCTTCACTGTGTAAAGCTGATCGGTCGTTGAACGACCAGGTCTGAAGCCGCCTTGATACTCGCCAATGATTTGTTCTGCGTACGGATTGATTCTCTTTTCAAGAATTTTTGATAAAATCTTATAGGCCGTACAAACTAATGATATGCCCCTGTAATTCTCACACTTCAGCTTGTCACCCTTTTTGTGGATTGGGCAGATTATGCTTTTGCGCCAATCTTCGGGGATTACCTCGTCGTTCCATATTTTCAGCAGTAGCACATGTACAGCGTTGGTCAGGCACGTTCCACCATGCTTCAGCAGTTCTGCTGGGATCTCGTCAGCGCCGGGCGCTTTATTATTTTGGAGCGACTGTATGGCAAGACTCACCTCCTCTACTGTTGGGGGTAGAACGGGAGGGCCTGGTTCGGCTAACTGCTCAAGAGCTAACTCCGCGGGGGATGTTGATGATGCATTGAGGAGCTCTTCAAAATGCGAGGCCCATCGTTTGTTGACGCTTTCGATGTCGCTGATGATGTTACCATCCTTGTTCTTACATAGGCTTGTCCTGGGTTGATATCCGTTCTTGATATTATTTATAAGTTTGTACGCCTGTCTAGTGTTCTTACTGGCTAATCTTTGGTTTATTTGCTGTAACTGCTCGTCAAAATGTTTGCGTTTCTTACGTCTAATTAACTTATTAGATACTCGCCGAAGCTCGTTATATCTTTCTTTCTTGGCTCGGGATGCGCGTTGTGTGTATTGGCGATAGGCTTCATTTTTCGCCTCAATCGAGGCCCTGCATTCGTCGTCGAACCAGTCTGCTCGTCTGCGCCGGCCTTTATAGCCCACGACCTCCTTGATGCTGTCTTTCAGCTCCTCCCAGAACTCATGGATGCCTAGATTATTGATGTTATCAAGCATGGGCGACAGTTTTTCCTCAAGGGCTGTAGTATACGCAGCCGCCGTGGCATCATCAATCAAATTGTCAACCTCGAAGATCTTGGCAGGGTTAATTCTCGTTAGGAGCACCGAAGAGATGTAGAGCTTATGACCAAGTTTCTGCCGCTCGCGAAGTCGATAAGTCGCTGACCGTTGTTGTTGTTTTCGTCGTGGAGGCTATGACCACCAGTAGTTCCCCTATGCCAGCTTTCGTTTCCGACTTTAGCGTTAAAGTCTCCTAGCAGCAGCTTGACGTCGTTTGATGGAAGTGAGTCGAAGAGTGTTTCTAGGTCGTTGTAGAACTCGTCCTTAATCGCGTCTTCTTTTACTTCTGTAGGAGCATGCGCATTAATGAGCCAGAGATTAGCGAAACGGGTCTTAATGCGGATCGCACATAGCCGCTCGTTGATGGGTTTGAAGCCGATAACGTGGTCCTTGAGCTGCTTATTCACGATGAAAGCTACTCCAAACTCCTTGTTGCCCTCCTCTTTACCACTCGTAAAAATAGTGTGCGAATTGAGGTCGTTAATCTCGCTTTTGAGCCATTTAGTTTCCTGGATTGCAACTATGCTCAGCTTCTATTGTTCTCCCTGATTCAGGAGGGCCCTTAAGGCCCCCGATCTATTCAGGGAGCGTACATTCCAGGATCCGAAAGAGTAATCAGTTGTTCGTTTGCGGGGTCGTCGTTGTTTTGTATCCGTCCAATCCGAGGCTTTTGTTTCATGTATGCATGTATGATATAAAACAAAAATTATTTCCATCACAGTGGACAACAACACTCTGTTTAACAAACACGGCGAATTATGTATCAGTTTTCTTCTCCTCCAAGCAATCGTCGAAAAAAAATAGAACAGGCACAATTCGGATTGCTTTTCACACAATGATACAATACAACATTGGTTTCTGCAATGAGAAATTACACCTACTTCACGTAGGTGTAATGCGGCGAATTGGACTTTAAACTAGGGGGCTTCGCCCCCTGCTCGCTACGCTCGCCAACCCCCGGGGGCGAGGCTGATTTCGGGCGCGGCCGAAATTTGGATACCCTTCGCTCTCCTTGGGCTAAAAGTTTTTTCGGGCGTACCTATGACTTGTATTTAATCCCCCTCCTCATTCTTTTTCTTCCGTCTTGACAAAAGTTTTGGGCTTGGTTGAAATAAGTGGGCAAATAAAAATATTTACTTAGAAAATTTTATTGGGGTTGCGGGAGCATGACCCCACAGTACGATTCCATTCGTTTTGAACTTTTTTCTTGCTTTGGTAAAGACACATTAATTCAAGATTTTGTGAAACTGGTGCAAAACAATGTTCATAGAAGAACCAAAATGGGGTTGGGTTCTTATGGCCACCCCATGATCCCATTATCCGATTTCATCCATTCTTAGATATGTTTTGTGTCATCAAGAGAAACACATTTGTTTGAAATTTGGGTGAAATTAGTGCACAAATAAAAAAGTTTTTCTTAGAAGAACCTAATTTGGGGGGTTAGGTTTGTATAGCAACCCCATGACCCAGTGATCCAATTTCGGTGATTCAAACATACAAACAGCCTGCAACAATTATAAGCACGTGTGCAAAATTTCAGCTCCGTAGCTTTTATAGTGGCCGAGAAAAACGCGCACAGACAACAGACTGACAGACGGACAGACAGACAGACAGACGGACATCCTCCAATCGACTCATCTCGTCATGCTGATCATATACAGTGCTTGTCATCAGATTAGCACACCCCTTCGCATGAATAGTTTCGGCTGATTTCCAAACAAACTAAAAGAGCTAAAATTTCAAAATTATATCTGTTAATACACTGAACCAAAAGACGTCGTAAATAGCATGTAAAGCTACTTCAATTTAACGAAAAACTACATTAAAAAACCTCCAAAACAGTAGTTCGTTACGCCAATGAAACTAGTTTCGTTAAAATTTCTAGTACGAAAACATTTCTTACTCTATATGAAAACTTTCGTTGGTATTGCGTTAAATAATTCGTATGATTGACGATTTGATTTCTTAAAATTGAAGAACATTATACTTCACTGAACGAAAAAAAGACGTAAATACAATGAAAAAGTTCATTGTATATATGAAACATTCATTATTTTCATTTTTTATTATGGTCATTGCTGCTATGTATTGATGTACATAGAAAATATGAATTGAATCTTTTTTTTATTAAAAAAAAACTGACGCAGTCCATTATTGAAAACCTAGCTCTATAAGTGTTGACGACATTTATTTTACTGCTGCTCTGCTCTGAAAAGCATCATAACTGACCTACACCTACGGTGGGATTCGATCCCGGGATCCTATGATTTGAAGACCTGCACCCTACCTACTACACCAACCAGACTATACGTGCTGAAGGTTTCTAAGATACACGTAATGTATTTGTCAGAGTTAAGAAAAGCTTTCATTAATGTTATGAACAATTCGTCAATATCGATATCATAAAAAATATACGTATCATTGAACCAGGAAAACTTCCTGAATGTAAGGTAAAGATTCTTCAACATGTTCCTCAATTTTAACGAAATTTTACATTAAATTTACAACAAGGAAAATAATCATTAATTTTATGAAAGAAGTTTTTGTTAACCTAATGAACGAATATTTTCTTCATGTCAATGTAAATATTCGTGATATTGACGAACAAAATATAAACGAATCAGATTTCTTTAATGTGACGAAATGTGGCGTAAACCTTTATGAACGTCTACCTTATCATAACGAATAATTACGTTATGGCAATGAAAATAAGTCAACGAATGTGATTCGTTAATAATAGGAAAGATAATTTTTTCAGTGTAGTCTATTCAATTCTGAGTTAATTAACATACAAAAAGAATTGTGTTTACATTTTTTATTATTGATTTATAATTGTTTTTCGAAAAAGAACACACAAAATAGCCATTTAAAATTTGTCATCAGGATAGCACATGAAAATTCTTTTCTGTCTATCTTCCACAATTAAAGACGTAGGACCCCCAATTTTTTGTGGTTGTTTGAGTAAGATATTGACTTTAATATGAATAATTAATAATTATTATCTGCGGAAGAGGGACTACCATTTAAGGCATACAAGGAGTCAAGGCGGTCAAAAAGTGAAATTTCGAGAAAAAATTAATAAAAGTTGATAAGTTGAATCCGAATTCGTGTGTAATAAGTAGCGTTAAGGTAAAAATAATAGAGGCGATAAGAATTGAGTACATGTCAATCCTTATGAGAGAGTTATTTTGAGAGAAAAATCTAGCCCTCACGACTCGGTCACAAGGATTAGGGTAAATTTTGTCATTAAGGCGAGCCTATCTTTTGTTCAAACAGTGATAACAAAATTCCACATTTCAAGACACTAACACTACAGAATAAACTCCAACTAAACTTTCCCCGAAGGAAAATACGTTAAAATTAATCATGAGAACACTTGACATGGAACAAAGAATGGCGGTATGTTATCTTTTCGGATAAAAAGAAGCTCACTTTAGAAGAGTAACACAGTTATAATGTCTACTTCCAGGATCTTTGCTAGGAAGGACACCATTAGGATCGCATTCATTGTCGGGCAGATTGTGTAATGGTCTCGAGGGCCAAGTGATACTGTGAGATGATACTTCTTTTTATTCGAAAAGACAACATAGCGCCATTCTTTATTACATGTTAAGTGCTCTCGAGTTTAATTTAAGCGCATTTTCCTTTAGTTTTAGTTTCTTTAGATGTGGAGCATTTTTGTATCACTATTTGAACAATAGGCTCACCTTAATGTCAAAATTTTCCCTAATCCTTGCGACCGAGTCATGAGGACTGGATGCTTCTCTCAAAATTACTCTCTCATAGGGATTGACAAATACTCAATTTTTATCGCCTCTGTTATTTTTATCTTAACGCTACTTATTACACACGAATTCGGATTCAACTTATCGGCTTTTATTAACTTTTTCTCGAAATTTCACTTTTTGACCACCTTGACTCCTTGTAAGCCTTAAATTTTGATCCCTCTTCCGCAGATAATGATTTTCCCTTATTCATATTAAAGTCAATATCTTAATCAAACAACCACAAAAAATTAGGGGTCCTACGTCTTTAATTGTGGAAGATAGACAAAAATGAAATTGCATGTGCTATCCTGATGACAAATTTTAAATGGCTATTTTGTGTGTTCTTTTTTGAAAAACAATTATAAATCAATAATAAAACATGTAAACACAATTCTTTTTGTGTTAATTAACTCAGAATTGAATAGACTATTAACAGTTATAATTTTGAAATTTTAGCTCTTTTAGTTTGGTTGGAAATCAGCCGAAACTATTCATGCGAAGGGGTGTGCTAATCTGATGACGAGCAGTGTATGTATACTTTTTATATGGTCGGAGATGCTTCCTTCAATGCGTTACCTACAAACTTCATGACAAAGTTAATATACCTTTTCACTCTATGAGCGAAGGGTATAAAAATTACGAAACACAAAAGTAGGCATGCTTTTCGCTTGATTTTTTTCGACTTGTCCGACCGCGGCGAAAGTGTGGTCCATTTCGCTTTGTTCTCATATTCGTAATTCTAAATTTATTGGTGAATGACGAATATCATACAGTGAGTCACATTTTGCGCAGATGATTCAATTGAGTTGCTAATTTATTTGTTTTTAATAACAGCTATTATGGGGTGGATGAGATTATACCGTTGTCGTAATAAAAGACCGAAATGTTTTTTGGTGCATGTAAAATGAGCTGGAGACATAATGAAGTTTGTGTTTTATAGAATATGTCGATTTTCTATACAACTACATATAATGGCCGTGTTTTTTTAACATCGGGGGCAGGTTTGCTAACCCAGACGCGCAAAAAAAACTATCGAGGGTAGCATCCAGGTTAAATTTCAAATTGTCACGTAGGCATTGCCATTAATTTCAAAACATTGCTCAAAAATATTGAAGCCCCGTTTTCACTTTCCAAACGAAAAAGTTAACATGTCATTTTTTTTTAATGAAAACATATTTTTATGTAGGAATCATAATTTTGTTAGAATAAGAATTCGACGAACAACATTTTTAACATGTATTTACAAACAAAAACTATATTTTTTGCACACACTTGTGCGTTGCATGTAAACTATACCTTAGAGCTTTTCATTTCAAAATTTAATTTTTGCTAGTCATTGGAAAACGTACTAGAAAATAATTGGGATTGCATACATTTAGGCGAGTTTTGGAAAGCTCATTAAATCTGGATAGCATTAACCTGAATAAAGTCACAGGTTAGCGTTTGTATGAAAATTACCCCGGATAGTGTAGGTTAGCTAATTAAAAAACACGGCCAATGTTATTTAAGGTTTTGTTCCTACCTCGCGTTTTTACTGCTTTTGTAAGTTGAAATGAAGGAATGTTTTAAACATTTATAAAATGTTGAATTAACATTAGTTGAAAGAACAACAATTTGATTAAAATGAGAAAACCACAGACGCTTCTATCCCATTGTTGTTTAAAATAACCTTAGATCTGTTTTCAATAAACGAAGCTTTCCTTGGAGAGATTGCAGCCAAATTTGAAGGATTTGGTATAATATTGTTTTCTAAAAAATATATTTTTTTTGTTTCTGTTTTAATCGATTAATCGTATTTTCGATTATTTTTCGATTATTTTAATAATTGATTAATCGTATAATCAAAACGAAAATAATCGATTACAGTACGATTAATCGATTAATCGAACAGACCTAGCTCCGGTCAAGGACCCCGATTATCCCCCCATTTAAGTTTGTTAAAACGGCATGTCCATAACTCCACCCAAAATTGAAGCAGAGTGCTAAATTTTGGTTTGTTGTGATTGGAGGTCATAATCAACCCACCCACCAAAACTCAGCTTAATCGGATAAAAACTAAGGGTACCTCCCTTATAAAGTGACCCAAGACAACTTTGTTCTACAGTTTATAAAATGAGTAGTACGTAGAACAAACTCCTGATGGGTCACTTTGTATGGGAGATACCGTTTTGACAAATTTAATTGGGGGGATAATGGAGGTTCTTGACCGGAGCGACTCCATGTTTACCCTAAAATGATCTTCAACTTATTGTGAATACTTCCACAAAATTTTACGGCTCAAGTAGCATTCTTTCATAAGTTATAGAGCTTTTAAAAAAGGTCTAAAATGAAAATATTCTAATTTATTTTTTTTAGGCTAGCGCCGAAAAATTTTGTTTAACTCTAATGTGTTTTATATCATTGGAAAGGACATTTTATTTAGTTTTTTTCGTCCTCAGACCATTTGAAACCGTTTTTGAAATAATCGCAAAAAAACGAAAAAATGTCCCCCTTTCCCCCTTTTTTTAAGGTTACGGACCACCAATCGGTAAGGACTTTTTATGGGAACCATCCCCAACCATAATCAAAAAAAATGTCCGATGTAGGATTCTTGCAGTTCGATGGCCATATTTTGGCCCAATTCTCTTAGACTAAATTAATATTTTCACATAAGTAATATGCTATCCCATAAGTTTATAGAGTTAAGTTTATAGAGACACTTTAGAAAATTTCCATATTTTATGAAAATTAAAAAATTTGCATTCCGGATTTTCGAGGTCCGGATTATCGGGTCCTACTGTACAGTGGCGTAGAAAAAAGGGGGGGGGTCCAGGGGATCAATCCCCCCCTCGGTCGCACATTTTCTATTATTACCCTAGGTACGTAAAACAAAGCAAAAGTAAACTTCTTGTTAGAGTTATTCAACGTATGTATAGTGTTTCATAAAAACATGAAACCATTTTCAGAACTGCAATATAAAATTTAGCACTTCCTTAAATTTCAATTGTATAATAGTAGCGTATAGAATAGATAGAATAAAAAGACTACAGCACAGGCACTTTACGTTCTACTTTTTCACATTGGAAATGGAGCTTCGCACAGGCAAGCCCTAATGAATTAATTTAGAAGTGCTGCTCGAAATGTAAATGTAAAACTATGTAAAGGTCTGCTGCGATTTTCCCAATGAAAACGCATACTTGCTGCCGTGGAATATGTGGCAAATGCTGGGGAATTCCCTAAGCTACAATCCGAAAACGGTTCCATAATTTTTCTCGGCCATTTTATGTATTATTTTTCGATTCCCCAGTCATTTCATGTAGATGACATCCTAGTAGTCGTAAAAAGCAGTAACGCTAATAATATGTATACTAAAATTTTTGAATAAAATTCACTATTGTTGAACTCATCGCCGTTTCTCGACATACGAATTAAACGAACACAAAATGGAAAAGTTAACTTTTCGGTATACAGAAAACCACCGAGTACACCGAATTACATTCCAAGCGACTTACACTGCCCAATGACTCACAAAAAAGCGGGCATTCCATAGTATGGTTTTTAGACTATGCGGATTGCTCCTCAGCATCACTGATTTCATGGATGAATTGAAGCACATTAAGTACATCGCTGTATTAAGTGGATACAATGAAAAAATGATCGAGGACTTGGTTTCCCTACACTCAAAAAAAAAAATATCTCGATTCCAAAAAACCAAATTAATTCCAGAAAAATGGCTAGAAAAAAGAGTTGCTGTTACATACGTCCCTGAAGTGACAAACAAATTAAAAAATGTCTTCAAAAAACACCATCTCAAGATAGTCCATAATAGTAAGGGAAAGTCGCATGACCAAACACTTTTTAAAAAACATTTAAATGCGATCAACAAGAAGATGGTCCGAAAGTTAGCAGATGCTCTTCATGCCGCGGAAAACGACCACATTCAATTGAGCCTCGACAATGTAAAATTGAAAAAGCAGGTGAACCAGCCAGCGAAGCTAAATGCATACGAAAGTATATACAATGGACCAGTGGCGTAACGTACGGTGTTCCATGTGTTCGGTGGAACACGGGCCCCCAACCATCAGGGGCCCCCTAGTGTAGTTACGCAGAGTAGCAAATTTGTTGCACCATTGGAATATAGAACATATAGCTGTTGAACAAGTTAGAAGTATGCTCTTCTCTGCTACGAAGTAGCTTTAAGCGATGCCATTTTAGTGCTGGAGTGAGGTGGGAGGCCTCGGCAAGTGCAAGGTCCAAAATAATTGCCCGGCTTTACACCTCCTAAGGCTATTGCCTGTTAAATTTGCCCGCCCAGATTAAATTCGGAGTATTTTAAGCGAAACTTTTGTTCTGTTGAAATTTTTCGGAAGTTAAACACTCAGCGTAAAAAATGCACTAGGTCTAAACCCATCATTTTTTGTAGCTGAAAAGATGGATAAGCTAAGCAAAACTCACACTGGCAGCGTGCCGATCGGTAAATGAGCCGATGACCAAAACCTTGAAAATACATACAACTGCTGGGGGAAAGGACTTACTTATTTCTCTTAAAAAATGTCATTGATTGTTGGTAGGCAAACCTTACTCTCCTATCCAGTGGCCTAGATAAGGGGAAGATCAACAGAAATCGCCTTAGGTCGAATATCTTGCGCCTGGTGATCGTGACACAAACAGTATTAATTTAATCTCAGCACTGAACTAAGTAAAACAAAAAAAATATTCCTCAAATTTTTGATGGTAAAACGGTTGGTAACTTTTGTATGATGCGAAAGCAATGCGAGTAGCAAAATTTATCATCATTAATGAGCGATATTTAAAATTAAATTTTGAAGCAATGAAATATGAGTTCAGGAGCCCCACACAAATTTGAATGAAATAGCATTTTGTACAGCAATTCAGCTGTAAATTTTCGCATTATTTTTTTTTTGTTCAGTACGATCCATTAAATAAACTATGTAGACTCAAGATGCACAAAATTCTCTTCAGGTAATTCAGGTTATTCACGATCCCTTATAGTCCTTTAAATTGCATTTTCCTTGTTAAGAAAAAATATAGTCTCCTTCCTCTCCGAAAACCTATCTACGCCACTGCTTCTATCAAAGAAGAGGATACGAATCGCTGCAATAAAAATAATAGCCAGAGCATAGCGGACAAAAATTATGGTCGTTTCAAAATTTTTTTAGTATAGTATTATATTGTGTAGGGGCCCCCATTTCGTTTTCGAACACAATATATTTTGGAAACGTTACGCCACTGCGAGTGGACCCTCGGTTAGCGAACATTTCGTATAACGAACGAATTTTTTTGGTAGGAAATGTTTCGCTTAGCGAACGAGATTCCGGATAACGAACAAAGGCAATGGTGAAAATTTAGATTTTAGTGTAAAACTTGTGTAATTTTTAGACAAATCATTTTACAAGAATTTAACGCTTTTATCAATAAATAAAAACAATAGCGTGTAGTGTTCTGATCGGAAAAGAACCATTGTATGCAGGGCCGGATTTAGCCTCTATGGCGCCCCTGGGCAGTAGCCAAATAGCCGCCTCCACCACTGGTTAAATTGGATAGTAGTGTTAGTCGTATACACATGCTAGGCAAAACGTTAGCTGTGCTGTAGTATGTAAGAAAAAATGCTATGTTTTTACGCGAATGACCGATGTTATTTTGTTTGCTTGCTTCCAAGGAATGGGGCCAGATGGGGTTCGGACCCTTCCAGAAATTGTTTAAAAAGCATTGAAATTCAGCATGCATTACATCGACTGTATACATTTTCTTCAGAATGTGTTCAGAATGCTTTGTAAATACCTTTCCACTTTCGGAAATTTTTGTAATTTTTGGTCGTTTTAGAAGTCATAAACGAATAACCTAACCTCGAAAACTAAAATTTTTCATTAGTGTCATGTAGAATTATTTTTTGTCAGTGGAGTTTTCCGAATTTTGTTTCTGAAGGAAAGCTACATTTCGAAAATGTAAACTTGCAAATTGTGAATTAAACATGTTCGCAAGACAGAAACATGTTACTGAAAATTGTAGCTAATGCATATCATTTCTAATATCCCGAGTGTTGAGGTGTCCACCTGAATCCAAATTCTGGCTACATAACAGTTGCTTCGCGGCTAATTTTAAGTAGGAAGAAAATAAAGTAGTAATAGAAAACTCGAACATATGTGCTTGCTTTTACTACCTAGGGCTACTGGGCCACCCAGAATGCATGGGAGATATTGAATTGACATGTTAGCCTGATTTATACCACTTTTAATAATTACATGTAAAATTTGTACAATATTCAAACGTTTTCGCCAAATTTCGTTAGCTATAATTTTTATTAATATCGTGCAAAAGGATACTGTCAGAAGAGAGACATAATGTCAAATTTGTTCGAGTGGTAGCGGAGCAATAAAATTGGGCCGCACCGGATCCCTGGTTATTGCACCCAAAGGCTCTTTCCTATTAAAATGGACATTGAAGTATGTAGGTATATGTTCAAGTTAAAACGTATATATAACGAGGCTAATTTCGGGCGCGGCCGAAATTTGGATACCCTTCGCTCCCCTCGGGGCTAAAAGTTTTTTCGGGCGTTCCTATGACTTGTGTTGAATTCTCCCCGCTTCGATGCTTTTCCTTTAATTTTCACATTAGTGCCGCGGTGAAGATTTATTGGGGGAAGCGGGGGTCGTGGGTTTCTTAGAAGAAACAAAAGGGAGGGGGGCATGTATGTATGTTTGTGGCATCAATTAAAACATATTTCTATGAGATTTGGTTGAAATTGGTGGACAAATAAAAAAGTTTTTCTTCAAAGACCTTAAAACCTAATTTGGGGGTTGGGTTTATATGCCAGCTCCTTGCCCCAATGGTCCGATTTAATTCATTTTTGCGTATGTTTTGTAACATCAATAAAAATACATTTCTATGAGGTTTGGTTGAAATTTGTGTGCAAATAAAAACATTTTTCTTAGAAAATTTTTATTTGGGGGGATAGGTTTGTATAGTAGCCCCATGACCACATGGTCCGACTCCATCTATTCATACATATATTTTATGTCATCAATAGAAACACATTTGTGTGAAGTTTGGTTGAAATTGGTGTATAAATAAAAAAAAAATTCCTAGAAGAACTTAATTTGGGGAGCTAGGTTTGTATGACAGCCCCATGACCCCATAGTCCGATTGGGTCCATTTTTACATATGTTTTGTGGTATCATTAGGAACATATTTGCACGAAATTTGATTGCAATCGATGAGAAAATAAAAAAGCTTTTCTTAGAAGAACCTAATTTGGGGGACTAGGTTTGTATGGCAGCCCCACGACCCCATTGTCCGATTTGGTCGATTTTCACATGTGTTATGTGTCTGCAATGAAAACACATTTGTGTGAAATTTGATTGAAATTTGTGCATAAATGAAAAAGTTTTTCTAAGAAGAACCTAATTTTGGGGGGTAGGTTTGTATGGCAGCGCCACGACCCCCTTATCGGATTTTACCGATTCAAACATACAAACTGCCTGCAACAAAAAGAAGCATGTGTGCAAAATTTCAGCTCCATAGCTTTTAAACTGACCGAGCAAAACGCGTCGCAACAGACAGACAGACGGACAGACGGACAGACGGACATCGTCCAATCGACTCAGCTCGTCACGCTGATCATACATATACATATTTTATATGGTCGGAGATGCTTCCTTCAATGCGTTACAAACTTCATGACAAAGTTAATATCTAGGGACGCGGGAGCGTCCCGCCCGCCAAAGAAAAACGAAGAAATTTGAACAAATCAAAAGTGAGAAGCGACTAAGACTATGTTTACACGACGGAACAAGTACGGGTTTTCGGACCTCTGTAGCTCGGACCCTGGTTGGTCCTGAGTGTTCAAATTCGGTAAAGGTTGTCGTTCGCGCCGTCTTACGAAGTGTAGAAAATTTCAAGAAGATACAATGAAAAACACTGGAGATATAAGAGTTTGAAAATCGCATTTTTTCGAAAATCTTGTTCTCGTTGTTCTCGTTGTTCTTGTCGTTCATTGACAGGGCTACAGCCTTGCAGAGGGCATCTCGGGATTTGGTCTCTTTTCCCATTGATAGAGTCTGTCGTGAAGGTGTGCATAGGCTATCGTTTGCTCCGATCCGTGGAGTAGAAAAAAAGATACAGCGGCAAATGTGAAAAAATACATAGAGTCTCTCGCTTAAATCTTTTTATATGTTTTAAAGGAAGCATTTTGCAAAAGTCGGGGATAGGCTCGAAAAATGCCTAGAAAAGAATCGTATAGTTCTGTGATTTGGCAGGACTGTTTCGAACAACCCCTTGTATATGTTCTCTAAAGTTTTCAGTTGTAAAGCGTCTGCAAGAGCGGCGGCAAGGGCTCAAAGTTCCAGATTTGGTTCGTCTCTTATACGAGTATACGTACATATTACTATAACATTGAATGAGCAAATAACATCCCGATGATCCTAAAGCTTCCAGCAAACGTTAGAGGTTCGCAAAACACACACACCTCAGGTTACGAAGGAAGCTAAGGCTACAGAGGTTACCAAGAGGGTTATTATTGTTATTATGTTCTCAAACATGGTCGTGATAAAAGGGCAGTGAATATCGTCTTCATTTCAAGAAAATAAACGCATTCATTTATTGTTATGTTAAGTTGATTTTGTCAATTGAAAACTGCAAAAAAGTATGATATCTCACAAAAACAACTCTGTTGTAAAAATTTTCCGCCAAAGAAAAAGTTGTCAGCCGCAAAAAGGATTGATATAATACAATCCCGCCAAAATGCTCGCAAGGATATGCATTCAAAAGTGATTGAATTAGTTAATAGTTTCCACCAAAACAGCGTGGTGCGGTATGCGTCAGAATTTGTGAAATAATTTCCGCCGCGATAGACCACGCTGAATTTGCCAATTCGTGTGGAGTCTGTGTTGTGTGTACCGCGTAACGCACCCGCGCTGGTTAGGTGGAAGCTCATTTCTTGCAATGCTGTTTGGCGGGGAGCTTTCATAGGGGTAATTGCAGGATAAAACCAATCTTATGAAAATTACGAAAGAACTTTATTGTATAAAAAAGGGAAAAGTCGTTTATAGGAAGGAAAGCAAAAAAAGTTTGTAAAACACATTTTATTTACAAGGCTGGAAGATTCGAGATTAACCCTTCTGTCGGCACCTACTACAATATGCATATTCTATACCCAATAGGTCTGGCCGGACCTACTGAGAATTTTTTTTTATTTTTTATAAAAAGTTAAATTTTTATCGGTATAATCATTCTACCCATTCTTTACAGCCATTTATAAACAATAAAAGCATTAAAATCTTTTTTGTAGATATACTAGAAGCGTTTTTAAGAAGAAGTATTTTGAGGTGGTATTTGTACAAACATGTTTCTCCCTTTTTTTCTTTTATTTTTGCTTCTATTTTTTCATTGCGTATCCGTACAGAAAGTTTGATCAAATTTTCCAAGTCCAATATCTTTAAGGAAATCTTTGGCACTCTGTTGGTAGATTTTATCGCGATATTAGTCTGCAGATTTGGGAAAATGGATAGATAGAAATAGGGAATTTTCAACCGCAAAAATCATTTCATTCTAAATTTTCCGTAAATATCTCAATTAAATCTATTAAGAAACACCATCGTAAGTCACTAATACTTAGTTCATACTATTACAAAGGAAATAAAACTCTTTTGATTTTCCTAGAACCAAATCTCAGTTGATTTGGTGTTGTTATAAGACGGGATAAAATTAGGTGTACCCAATTTGCGAACTTCACGGCTTTTTAAAGCAAAATCACAGAAAACTTTATCGTTTATCGTACAAATTTAATTTTAATGACTTTATTACATTATGAATAGGAGATTTTTAAGAGAATTTAATATTTTCACTTTTTACCTCAAGACGAAAATGGGGGGAAAAACTATAGGTCTGGCCAGACCTATTGGGTATCAAAAAGCACTATAAATTGAAAATCATCAAAAACATGCTCAAAACTTCAACCGATTTTTTTAAATTTTTGAAAAATGCTTCTAAACATATTATTCTAGGATATCATGAAATATGAAGTCGCTGCGATTTCATCTTCTATACTTTTTTGACCAATAAATAGTGCCAAAGGTCTGGCCAGACCTATGTGCCGACAGAAGGGTTAAATCTGATCAAGAAAAGAGCATAGCAGCAAATAGCACCCTCGTCAGCTTCCCGCCAGTAAGCGTTGAAAGAAATTAGCTTCCACCAAACCAGCGCGGGTGCGTTACGCGGTACACACAACACAACGAATTGGCAAATTCAGCGTGGTCTATCGCGGTGGAAATTATTTCACAAATTCTGACGCATACCGCACCACGCTGTTTTGGTGGAAACTATTAACTAATTCAATCACTTTTGAATGCATATCCTTGCGAGCATTTTGGCGGGATTGTATTATATCAATCCTTTTTGCGGCTGACAACTTTTTCTTTGGCGGAAAATTTTTCCAACAGAGTTGTTTTTGTGAGTACCCTTTACGCTTAATAAGGGAAGGGTATAAAAAGGCAAATACTTTCTACTTCTATACTCACTGAACTACGCGCCACCAGTATGATACTCGGAATGAATGCTAAAAGAATTTGGCATAAAAGTCCAAGCTTTTTTCCATCTACAAAAGTTTGGACTTTTCAAAATCTGCCGCCCCGGGCAGTTGCCCAGATTGCCCATATAGGAAATCCGGCCCTGATTGTATGTTAGATAATTAAAGGTTTCGCTTAACGAACGTTTCTCATAACGAATATGATCCCGGAACGCGTTGTGTTCGTTAACCGAGGATTCACTGTACATGCACCGATACGATCAGCACTTTTCAATTGCATTAAAGCATTTTTTTTTCAATTCAGTTTTATTATAATGTTTTATACAATAATTTTCTGCATATTCGTACATAAATTCTATTCGAATTTGTGAATAATATTTTAACAGTAGAGTCTGGTTTTTTGGTTTTTGAATTATTGAAAAGGTAAATTTAAGATTTTAGTAAATTTAGTTTAAATGTACTCGTTGAGGATGACGGTTTTTAGTTGAAATGCATTCGAACATATAAAAAGTTTATTGTAAATAATTAAAATTTATAATAAACATTTTCAATATCAAAATCAATAAAATGACTTTTAAATTTTAAAAACAATCTATTCAATCTTGGATTTGGCGGTTTAATCCAATTTTGTCGTTTTGACTACATTAAAACTTATTAACAGTCCAAAGTTCTACTCACATTTTTTGGTATGCTTTTAACAATTGGCTAATAGCTAGGGCCTCGAAATTTATAGATAATATATATACGGTGTCCTACAAGTTTGAAAATTTTGGAAATATACTCACGAATTTCTGAGTTATCAGAAAATTTCGATTTAAACACAAAAGCTGTACTTTATCCACATACTCAAGGAGCTCTCGTCTTCATATATTCCCTTTTCTGGACATATAACTGTATGATTTATTTTAATCCCTGTTTTGAGATGTTCCGGCCAGAAAAGTTTGGAAGCCACTGATCTAACCCACTTAAAGCTCTGATGCTCCAATCACAGTTACGAAAATTTGTACGAAAATTAGAATACTGTGGATTCACTCACCGTAGTAAAAAGTCAAAATTATCGATGCAATATTTTCAGGAATTCGTATTTCTTCGTATGGCAAAATTGTTATCTATTTTTCACCAAAACTTACTAAAAAAAACTGCTAATTTGAAGTGTAATAAATACAGAAATTGTTATTCTAAAATTCACCATTTGATAACCGTAAAAGTAAAAGTAATCCTGCAAAATGATCCCCCCCTCACCGAAAATCTATCTACGCCACTGCTACTGTATTTCGGTTTCATCAAAGATTATAAACATTTTCCCTAATGTGCATACATTCTTTCCCACTTCACATTACAGTAGCTGTAACTAATAAATTAACATCTGTCAATCAATAATTTTATACGTACCATAGCGTGTATACTGATTTTTATTTAACACTGTTATTAATAAATTTAGATTTAAGTGTTATTGGATGAAAATTTCAACCAATGTTGTTGTTTTGCCGGAATCGCTGCTTGTCTTCGATCTGGTTGTTGTTCGCCTCGAAAGCTAATTCCGCAACTAGTGAAATCCCAAAAATGTTCGTATGACCAATATATTTCGAGCTAGAAGCTCATTTTCAGGGTAAGTTCTAATTATGACAAACAAATTTTGAACAAAGGACTTTTGTGTATCAAAAATATCACAGTTGTAAAAAAAAAATGTTTTATTTGTGACCAGTAGTACCCCTATGCCAGCTTTCGTTTTCGACTTTGGCGTTAAAGTCTTCTAGCAGCAGCTTGACGTTGTTCGATGGAAGTGAGTCGAAGAATGTTTCTAGGTAGTTGTAGAATTTGTCCTTAATCGCATCTTCTTTTACTTCTGTAGGGGCATGCGCATTAATGAGCCAGAAATTAGCGAAACGGGTCCTGATGCGGATCGTACATAGCCGCTCGTTTATGGGTTTGAAGCCGATAACGTGGACCTTGAGCTGCTTACTCACGATTAGGTACATTAATTTCTTTTAGAAGACTTTTTGTTCAAGAGGGGGGATTCACACTATGAGCAGGATTTACTAAAACCACTAAATTAGTTGAATGGAAACCTACTAGATGAAATCGTATGTCATTTAATTCAAAATGCATCGTAGAATGTACTTGCATTATTCAAATTGCAGTACAATATGGTAGAACTGTTAACTAAATCTAGGACTTAGTAAATCTCGTCGATAGTCTGAATCGCCCCTTAGATTGCCTTTCTATGGCGACCCTTCATTTCATCAAGGATGTTACAAACCAGATTTCAGCTAAATAGCATAGCTAGATTTTATATAACATGCCATTAAACTATGTAGTATGTAGTTTGCTGTAAATACATAACAACATGTGAACTAACGTAATGTCAAAATACTCTGGACAGATGATTAATACCATTCGTTCGTCACTGCTTCACGGTCGCATCATGAATAATGGTTGGCTGAACAGATTTTCATTTTTTCGTGTACTTTTTGTTTTGATGGACGAGCGATTTGCTGGCACTGTCATACTACTATAGCCAGGACATCATCGCGTACTACGTACTAACGAGTGTAAATCCTAATGCAGATTAAAGATAACACAATGGAGGCAGGCAGCCGAACGACCAACAACAAACGAACTCGAAAAAGGACCAGAGAAAATTTATTAATTAAGTACAATCCCAGGAGATTCATACAAATTCAAAATCCTGGCGAGTAACACAAATACTATGCATACACGTACAACACAAATATAAACAATATAAAATTGCGAATGATATAAATGGAAATGTCTTTTGTGAGTTATTAATGAGTGAAATATTTTTTCTTGTCACCGGGACTGATCTACAGGGAAATGAATCGTAAAAGGTTCTTTTCATTCTTCCTACAAGTACATACAACAGCCACTTCTGTCTCTGTCGATGTATTTTTTCGGTAGATTTTAGGTTTCTGGCTTTGTGTGTACATTTTTCTGTCCCAACGGAGGTGATGGAATCGAATTTATATGGACAGGCAAGCGGACAGGAGTTAGGGATAAGAAAAACTGTGGGCGAGATTAATATCGATACATTTTCGCCGAATCTTTGAAATGACTAAGACTAGTCACAATGGACTAGAACTAGACATTTACTGTCCACATTTGCTTAATAAGTTATTCTACATCCACCCTCTCCAGAGATGATGAGAAATGGTTTATTCAGACGCTGAACTGAAAATGGCAAAGTATTCTTCGTTACTTGGCTTGTCTCGATCTCGACCCTACCACACCCAGTAAGAGATTAAACCACCGACTAGGATGTGCCTGTATAGTGTGCGGATGTAAAAAGTGCTTACGGATGGCCATCCTGTCGTCCGTAGAGACGAATCCAGGTGTTTAGCGTAAAGTGTTCTTTATGGGCGACTTGATTTTCACTTTGAAAAATCGTTTTTGATGTTTAGCAAGAAACTGAATAATTTCTGAAATGAAGGGAAAATTATCTTTGGCACTTTATTATCCATGTAATGTATGGCGAAAGAGAAATAAATAGAAGGAAGTAGAAAATCAGGCAGGGTAGTTCTAACTGGGAAAAACTATAACCATAATAATAAATGTGTTTTTTTTTGTAAAACATCGTGCAGGTTTGGGTAAATAAGTGCAAAAAACATGATTCTGGTTGAAAGCTGCTTACACGTGAAGCACCAGCCATTTACTTAGTAAGGGGTGAAGTTTCAAAGTTGTGATAAACCAGTAACCAGTATTTAACATATTAGAAATTTTCGTCAGATGTTGTAGTCTTGAATTAATGTTGCTTGTGTGCTGAGGAAGAGGGTAATAAATTTGCCCTCGAAATATATATCCACTCAAAAACAAAAATTTTGTTGGAGAAAATTGAGATGGAAAAATAATTTGTTTTTGGATCAAATCAAAAAAAATTAACTTTGAAGCTCTGTAAAAACTAAACCTCTTATCCGATTTTAGTGCGGTTAGTAATTTATTTTTTTAAGCAAATTTGTTGGCCATAATAATCAACTTATTTCGCTATTCTAGAAATTCTAGCTTTGGAGATTTTGAGGTTTAAGTCTAGCAAGAAATTTTATCAAGAATCTTTAAATGCCTGTGGCAGCTAAAGGGTTAAGAATTGGGGGTATGTTTCGTACGATTTTTTTGCTGGAAATCACATGAGAAATCACTACCCGGTGCGTTTATACGGCATTTTCCGGACACCCTGCATATTTTGACTTTTCATACTCTTTATTTATTTATTTATTTATTTATTTATTTATTTATTTATGCTATAGCTATGCTGTTAATGCCAATTCGCACATTCTTTCTCTTGTTTTCATCAAAACTAAATTTGGAATCACTATAGAATGGTGATCTTACAAAACATTACATTTGGTCAAGTAAAACTAGTCTAGCTGGTGTAGTGGCTAGTACGCACACCTTCGGTGCACAGGGTCATGGGTTCGAGACTCACCGTGAACGAATTCAGTTTATGGTGTTTTTCGAACTCGCGACCATGGAACCCCACTGTGCCTCGTGCCTCCGAGCTTCATACTTCAATCAGACAATCTGACATGACAGTAAAAGAAATAGATATATGTATTTACGTTAAATTATACGCCTTGCGCGGCTTCGCACCCACCACTCGGCAACTGACCATTCGTCCTTGTCATGGCACGACAACTCGATACTCGTCCTTGCCACGGACTCGACAATAGACCACTCGTCCTTGCCACGGTTTCGACAGCAGAATACTCGTCCTCGCCACGAACCTATCCTAGCCTAGATGACCACGTGGCCGCACTACTGTACTTGACCACGCGACAACTGCAGTGGCGGATATACCAGTAGGCTGAGTAGGCTGGAGCCTAGGGCGGCAGATTTTACGGGGGCGGCAAATTTGGGGCAAATATATTTTTTTTTAGTTAAACACATTGTAAACATTTAATACCGTGGAAAACTGCATTCCAAATACGAATTTTCCGTTGGCTTAAAATTCTGTCAATGATTAATTTTGGGAAACTCAAGGAGCAGTCATAATTAGACAACATCTTAACGCTCTTTTCCTAATCTTTTTCTAGTTACCTATAGGCGTATTCCAGGGTGCCCAATCGCACACTTACATTGTAATGTAAATAATACTAATACGTTCATATAAAAATGTCACTTCACGCAAAATTCTGCTAATCTCACTCCGAATAGCCTACTGGTGGAGGCTTCAATTAAACAAGGGTAGGAATCTAACATATGCGAGGATGTTTTGGGTGAAGCAATCAAGGAGCTCCAGAATCTACATTAAATGCTGGACATGTTTTTAATATACAAGAACTTTTCTATTTTCTATTTCCCGACAGCAAGCCTCTTTAAAGTCACCAGATAAAAAAAATTAATAATGTCTTTGGTCAGAAAGATCCGCCGGAGAGCGCAAATTGACTCTAAAGATAAGGTTTCATTCTATTTCAGAAGCTCCTAGCTGTTCTTTAAAAGAAACAGTCGCTTCCCACGGGGAAAACAAATCGCAAAGGAGGACCAAGTGCAAACGGGATCGATTTCCCACAAAAAAATGGATAGAAAGGATCAGGATGCTGATGTAGAGCATATTATGGCGCAAATTTGCTAGAAATGTCAGAGTCGTAGTTCAAAAGTTACATACCGTCAAAGATGCGACCTAAGGACAACAAATATTGCAAAGGAGGCCCAAGCACAAACGGTGTCAATTTTTCCTGAGACCCAAAGCCAAAGGACAAATAAGTTTTGTGGTGCAATTTCGGGATTTTTAATGACGGACTCTTTACATGCGGGATCCGAGACGGTGGCCTAATCTAAGGAAACAACTTATCTCTCCACACACTCTCTGTTCAGTGGCGTAGATACGGTGGGTTTAGGGGTTAAGCCCCCCCCCTTCGGTTACACTTTTTTTTCAACGTTCATCTATTTCTGGATCTGGAGTTCTGCACAGGCAAGCGCTACTGAAGTAATCAAGAAGTGTTGCTGACATCCTTAATTGTTCGAGCTTAACAACAAAGTTTTTTTTTTTTTTTTTATTTAAAATTTGACGAAAGTTTTTATCGTATATAGCAGGGCAAAGCAAGTCTTGACTTTCTCTAGATGTTCGCAATTTTATTAAATTTAATGCGAAGAACTAACTCTCAAAGCAACAACCGGGATTATTTTTTTTTCCAAAATTAAATGATATATAGTCATACGCAGGCAGCTATTCGAAAACAAATTAACAAACGGAGTTTCGCGGTACCCTAGGGTCCTGTGAAGATCTCTCAGGGGTTTTGCAAAGATATCCAAAAATTGAAAAATGCAAACAATCCAAACGAAAAAAAAAGTTTTAAAATTCCGAAGCTCCTCGATTTAAGGCGAAACTCAAAGATTCCTTAAGTTTTCGATAGAATTGAAATATAATAACTAACTAGCTACCTTGACTTCAAGTGAGGTTGACTATAGAAAATGTCAAGGCTTCCTTGAAATCGAAGATGCATCGACTCGTAAATACAAATTATTTCAATGAAAAACTACTGAAAATTACAGTTAATTTTTTTGAATTTCGGCATCCTGGACTAAGGGTCTTCTTGAGTTAAGGTATGTTTATAAATACGGACCTTAGTACGCTACACTGTACCGGAAATCAACTAAACTGTAAAATATTTGACCAGCATCAGCGACTCGACCGATTTTCTTTTACAGCTTTCTACTATATGAAATGGAAAAGGAAGTATGTAGTATGTACCAGAAAATGAAGCATGTGCACAGTGTTTGTGTCGAGGTTTTTGGGATTTAAATTAAGGAGCAAATAAATTAGAGGATTAAATTTGTCTTAATCAAAACTTTTCTACGATTTCTTAAGCGAATGTTTAACAGTCCAAATTTTAAGTTCTACTCACATTTTTGGTATCCTTTTCGAACAATTGGATGATAGCTAGGACCTCGCAATTTATAGCAAATATATATTGTTTCACCCTAACTCCTAGTGGAGCATGGTGCGTTGACGACTACCTGATTACACACGGTAGTCGTCAACGATTCGAAGACAACTGAAATCGAAGTGAGATACGGTTGTCATCCATACTTCCTAGCCGCATTGTTAGTTTATTATTTTATTTTTTCTTGTCATCTTTAAATAATTAACTTGCGGCGGGTCATGCCGAGTTTGGAAACTTGTTTCTCTATGAATCTCTATACCAATACCTATACCTATTGAAAAAAAAAATAAAAATTGTTCTGACGTATACATAATGTTTGTTTGTATCCAGATATTACGCTTCAATCCTAATTTAAAGATTTCATACAAAGTCTGAAACAGTTTTCAATTTTTGTATAACGAGAAATGCTGACAGCATTTGCCTTCATAAACAAAATAATTTTTACGAAGACTACATTGTCAAAAATTAGCGTTCATTCTAAACTAGTTTCTACGTTAGTCGATCAATTAGAATAGGCAACCCTAGTACATAAAACAAGTTCATATTTTCGCGTTTTCTCTTACTACCTTAGTTTTCCCCACTTGAAATTGGCTGGGATGTAACCAGGAATTGGTTTCGGGAGGGGTCCTCGATATTATATGCTATATTGACTATCAAATTTTTAAGTAGGTAATATGTACGTATCCATCTTGTAAAAAGGTTTAAAAGAAATTTTAAAAATGTTGACGTTTAAATTGTTGAATTTGTATTTTTTCCTGCAGAGAAAAATTTACAATACCAACGATGCCAAAAATCATTTAAAATAATTAATATCAGTAAGCAAGACTTTTGCTAAAAAATATCAACGAGTCCTTGCATTTCGTCAACTTGTCAATTGGAATTTTAACTCTTTTTGAAACAATTTATTAATCATGAAATTGTCTTACCTTATAGTGACGGAGGGTGGAGATAGTTCCGCCCAGAGGCGCCACAGAGGCTAAGTCCCGCCCTAGGTACTGCTCAATAATGCATTAAAAGCGGGACACTGTGAAGAATAAGAACCTACCCTTCAAACCGACGCTCCAACCAAGGAATTATTAGATCGCTTTTTCTTTATATTTATCTATCACATCAAAATAGAAGAATACTCAGGACCCACGAAGTGGAAAGCACTAATCTATTAAAGTGCAAAGGAGAAATTTGAGAATAAATGAAGGTCATTCAAAGAAGTTCGTCCTGGAGTATTAATTCTCGACCCAAAAAAACAATAGTGTTCTGCGCATTATTGCACAACTTGATTGGGTGGGAAACGATAAAAAAAGCATAACGCCTTGACCTTTGATTGTGGTAACGTCCCTTAAGCAATATTCTCGTAGAGCTTGGTAGGGGCGGCAAAATGTCAACAGCCTACTAGCGGTAAATGTGTAAATCCGCCACTGGACAACTGTGTTTTCGTTCCTGCCACGGGCTTGACCAAAACTCGACCATTCGTCCAGCTACGCACTCGACACCGATCACGCATCCTAGCTACGGACTCGATAACTGTACTAGGTAACCACGTGGCCGGACAACTGTATTTCACCACTTGAGCACTGTGATTCTTTTCCTCCCACGGATTCGACAATAGACCACTCGTCCTCGCCACGGACTCGACAACAGACCACTCGTCCTCGCCACGGACTCGACAACTGTGATTCCGTCCCTGGGCTCAACAAAACTGGACCACTAGATCTGCCACGGACTCAACACTCGCCCACTCATCCCTTCAACGAACTCGACGACTCGCTAGATCTGCAACGGACTTTACTTCCACAGCAATAAGTCCAGAACTCAGAATAATAAAATATAAAGAGACCGCCATTTTTTAAATTTGGGTAACCATTTCTTTAATGTATAGATAGCGCAGAGTACAAATACAACATTCATGGGCGTAAATACATTTTCAACTTGTCTCAGCATATAAACCAGTTGCTACACTCTCTGCGCTACGCCCATGTACAAGTTAACTTGGTCTTGTTACATTGTTGCCATTGTTTACGTTTCATGGCGGACAAGCACAACTAAATATCGTAACACAGTAACGAAGCTTGATTTGGCTTGACATTTAACACTCAAAATGACATACACCAGACAAACTTTTCTCAGTAAAATTGTATGTGTGTACTGAAAAAAATTTTATGTTTATTTATAGGATTATAAGGAGAGTGTAGAAAGTAGAAACAGACATTTTAGTGCAGTCACTATGTGATTTCAGAATGTGGTGGAGAAAATTTTTAATGTTTTTTGGGGGCTGAGCTTGAATCCAGAACTTCCCACCAAAATTTCGTTGCGGAACAGGGCCAAAACCGCAAAAAACGTCAAATTTTTCCGTTTTTTGGCTTATAACTCCGAAACTGTACATTTCTGCGAAAACGTGTCCATGAACATTTTAGAGAAAACATGATTCCCCCAACGCGATAGTAATCGTTAAAATCCGATAAGCGGTATCACTACAATTAAATAAATAACAGGCGCGACAATCCAGCATTGGACTAAGGCCGCAGGATGTGTTAGTAGGCCTGTTCCAAAAACCGGGATCCCGGTACAAAACCGGTGTTCACTTGGTACCGGACCCGATATTCTAAAGTACCGATATCCCGTTTTTTTTGGTATCGAGTTAAAAAAACCGACCGACGAGTCGGTTTTTTTGGTACCGAGTTAAAAAGAACGATTCACTTCAACCATGAGCCGGTTTTTTCAGGTTTTTTGGTACCGGTTTTTAACCCGGTACTCAAAAAACCGGCTTATGGTTAAAAAAAACCCGTCGGTACTGAAAAAAACCTGAGTCGGTTTTTAACCCGGTACTCAAAAAACCGGCTTATGGTTAAAAAAAAACCTGAGTCAGGGAAACCGCTTGTGGTACCGGGTATTTAAAAAAACCGAAACCCGGTACTGAAATCTCGGTACCGAACAGGCCTATGTGTTAGTGAAATCCTATTTCCAAGATCTTATCTGCTTTTTGTTGAGGTAATGAGATCAGCATCACGCTCAGCAGTGTTATTTATCCCCATCAAATGGGTACTCGTTTAACATCTGAGTGAGATCATAGTCCGTCACAAGCTCGTGAGTTCGAAAAACACAATGATCACACGGTGAGATTCGAACTCATGACCCTGTGCACCGAAGGTGCGCGCACTAACCGCTAGACCAGCCAGACTACAATTGATACGTCATTTTTTGGCGTTTTTTTGCGATTTTGACCCTGTTTCGCAACGAATTTTGGGTGGGAAGCAGTTTTGCCAATTTAGCCGTTTTCCGGCCAAATTTAGCCGGAAACCGTGCTGTTTAGCCGGCAGAAATTTGTAATTCCGGCTGGCCGGATTTTTAGCCGGAAATAATTTTCTTTGGCCGTTTTACCGGCTAAAATTATTTTATGAATTTTTTATACTCTTCGCTCATAGAGTCAAAGGGTATATAAGTTTGTAACGCATTAAAGGAAGAAGAAAGTATACATATATATGATCAGCATGACTTGGAGAGTCGATTGGGCTTGGGCGATGTCCGTCTGTCTGTCTCTCTGTTCGACGCGTTACTCGCTGGGTATCCAAGCTAGCAAGCTGAAATTTGGCACACGTGCTTCTTATTGTTCGAGGCTGTTTGCATGCTTGAATAACCGAAATTGTATCACTGGGTCATTGGGCTGCCATATAAACCTAGCCCCCCAATTTAAGTTTTTCTAAGAAAAAATTTTTTATTTGGGCACCGAATTCAACCAAACCTCATGAAAATGAATGTATGCCCCCCGAATTGGGTTTTTATAAGAAAAACTTTTGTATTTGGGCAACAATTTACACCAAACCTCATAAAAATGTATTTCTATTGATGTCACAAAACATATGCAAAAATTAATGAAATCGGACCATGGGGTCATAGGGCTGCCAAACAAAACCCAACCCCCCAAATTAGGTTCTTCAAAGAAAAACTTTTTTATTTGTCCACCAAATTCAACCAAACCAAATGTGTTTCTATTGACGGCAAAAAACATACGTAAAAATTTATGGAAAGCAGCGATGCGGTCATGGGGCTGCCGTACAAAAAGAGGTTCTTTGAATCGTCAGACGTAGTGCAAGTAGCTTGCCCAGTAAAGTACAAAAATTAAATTTAAGGGAGTATATTTTTCGGGGTATATATATATATTTCCTTCTTCAGCACAAAAGCTAAGTGCTGAAGAAGGAGGTAAGTTGCCCACGAAATATATACTCTCATAAATTTAATTTTTGTACTTTACTGGGCTAGCTACTTGCACTACGTCTGACGATTCATAGAACCTACACATTTTCGTAGATGCATTACATTTTGTTTTGGGTTTGTAGCAACAAATTTATCAAAAATTTATACCATTTCTCAGTCAAGTTCATAACTTTGGAGCATCAAGTTCGTATGTTTGGAACATCGAATTGCATATTTGAGCACTGAACTTTTTGAATTTGAACAAAAATATAAAATGATCTATATTCAATAAATGGAAACATATAAATTTGGTTGTCCATAGTTACGAATTTGAATTTCAAATTTATGACTGAGAAATGGTATATACCATTTCCCGGCCAAGCTCATAATTTTCGAACATAAATTTCGTATCATTTAGCCTCAAATTCGTAATTGCGGCACATCAAAAATGGGAAATCAATTTCGTAACTATGGAAAATAAAATAAAATTTGGAGGGCTGAAATTCGAAAATGAATAAAATGGTTAAATTTTAATCAAAATATAAAATTATTCAAGTGCAATGATGGTAAGATATATACATACATAAATGCGGTTGCCCTTGCGCATAGTTACGCAATGGACGTTCCTTTTACGAATTTTATGTTCCACAATTTCGAACCTAATGTGGTTATGGAGTTGACCGAGAAATAGTACCTGTATACCTCAACTTTGACTAGTTGAGCTATCTAACTCAGAACAAAGTAAATTTGACTGTAATGCCAGCGATTGGAGCATATATGTAATAAAACTATAAGAAATCTGCTTAAAGTATAGTTTACGGGTAATTCTCCAGAAAGAAATAAAATGATTAAAATCAGTTTTTTACTGTATTTGTTCGTAATGTGATTGTTTTGTATGATTTAGCCGATTTTTTGGCCGTTTTCTGGCTGAAATTTATTTAGCCGGATTTTTCGCCCTTTTTGAAAAAAATAAAGCCAGTTTTCCGGCTAAATTTAGCCATTTTCTAAATTTCCAGTTGGCAACACTGGTGGGAAGCTACAGATTCGGACACTGCTCCCCAAAATACATAAAAAACAAGAAAAATACAACTTTTCCGGCCAAAAATGAAAAACCGTCTAATTTCAAAATTTTATTCATAAAATGAACTAAGCTATAAATGGAAAATTTAAATTATCAATTGTAGTCATACCGCTTAACGGATTTTTAATATTTATGTCTCTTTGGACGCGTAATTATATGCTTTCTAGTTTCAGAGTAAGGGGACAAAAAACGAAAAAACAGCGAAAATTTAGGGGTTTTTCGCGATTTTGACCCTGTTCCACAACGAAATTTTGGTGGGAAGCTCCGGATTCGTGATCAGCACCCCGAAAAACATAAGAAACAAAAAAAAATGTCTCCACCACATTTTGCAATCTGGCTTATCACCTGGATACTACACTATTTAAAGTAAAACAATTTATTTCGTTCGAAAAACAGAAAATACTTAATGCTCCAATGGAAAAAAAACAGTTTGTCGATTTATTGTTATAAACATTTTTTTCCATCACAAATGAGTATAATACTAATCAAGAAGGCTAATCAAAATTAAATTCTAAGCGCTTTGTGAGAAGCATACATTAAATCGTGCAATTAAAGCAAACCATTGCGCGATGGTCATTTGCCGACCAAATATGCCATTTTTCGTAGACTTGAGCTTGAGCGGATATTTGAAGTTTGGCAAACTTGCAGAACACCGCGCTGTCCAAATTTGGTGATCATTTCAAGGTCGAGTACGGGCGAGTACGTGTCATAAAAATCCAATCCCTGGCATTGAGAGAAACCGCGCGCCACTAGCCTTGCCTTGTATGACGCCAACTGACCAGCTTCATTTCGTATGCTTAAAAACATCCACTTGCAAGTAACTATTGAGCGATTCTGTGAACGCTCCACCAGAGCCCACGTCTCATTATGATTTAGGGAGTCTATTTCTTCGTGACATGCCCGCATCCAAAGTGCTGCATCATCCAGCTTTTTAATCTCGCTGAAGGTTTGAGGAACATTGTTGATATATGACATTGCACTCAATGCGAGCTCCTGGATATTGACATTCAATGCAAATGCTGTGAAATATTCTCGGTCCTCATCGCCATGAAGCTTAATACTTGGATTGTCGATGCAATTGTAATACTGCGATGACGAACATCTTCGCCTTGAGCGCAAACGAGTACTTATTCGACCTTCTTCAACTCCACCTGGCTGGATCACCTTTCCATTGACCTCGTGTTTAAGCTCATCCACTATGTCGAGCGTTGGCACATCTTCAGCATCCAGGATCGGTTCCTTTTCATAGAAAGCTGCTGCATTACCGGGCTGTGACTCATCGAATATAACATCACGTCGCATTGTTATTCTCTGCTTCTTCTTCTCCCACAACCTATAGCCGTTTACTCCATATCCAACCAATGTCATTTTGTCCGATTTAGGATTAGGATCCATCTTTTTGCGCAATTGATCCGGCACATGAGCATATGCAGTAGATCCAAACACTCGCGCATTCGACAAATCCGGCTTCCTGCCCTTCCAAAGCTCGAAGGGTGTGACATTAGCCTTGATTGCTTCGGTGGGACTTCGATTACCCAAGTACGTAGCATAGACGGCTTCACCCCATAACTTTTTCTGCATATTTGCTCCTTCCAGCATGGACCGCGCCTTCTCAATAACAGTACGGTTCATCCTTTCTGCAACGCCATTGAGCTGCGGCGTATATGGTTTCCTATACTCGATCTGAATACAGGACTCTTCACACATCGATCTGAAGCGAAGTGTATTCACCTCCGTTGTCGCAACGAATCTTCGATATTTTTTGACCAATGTGCTTCTCGGCCATCAAGTTGTAACGCTGAAACATTTCGAAAATATTGGACTTACTCTTAATTAAATATACAACTGTGAAATGGGTAAAATCGTCGATAAACGTTACCAAGAATCGATAGCCATTCCACGTCTCCGGCGTAATTGGCCCGCACACGTCACTATAAACGATTTCTAACACGCGGGTCGATCGTGCTCTACCTGAACCACTAAAGGGTGAACGATACTGCTTGCCCAGCACGCGTTGCTTGCAATTAGAATCCGCATCGTTGACTAGACCACCAATTCCGTCGACAATCGATGACAAGCGACGAACATCTGCATAATTCAAATGGCCCATACGTCGATGCTATAAACGTAAACTCTGCTCCGAATTCGGCTGTTTCGATTTCGCACTGCCAGTCAGCATAGCTCACTCATGTGACATTTTACCATAGACTCGTCCCAATTGGAACTCGTATAGTTTACCACTCACTTTTCCAGCAATGATATCAGAATTTCCGTTCGATACGCATACGATCCGATTAGCAAATATCACTCGAAAACCGGACTGCTCGAGACGACTCACAGAGAGGAGATTATATTTCAAGTTTTTGATGAACAGTACATTCTTGATAGTGTAATGCTTTTCGATACCATTTACAGTAGCCTTTCCTCGAATTGTACCGCATTTTGTTGTCACTATAGCTGTTCCATTTTCAGCTACGCCAATAAATAATAATCGGTTCAGCCAAATCTCTCAATTCGCTAGATAATGCCTCGTCATTGGCCATATGCTCCGAGGCACCTGAATCCACGAAAAATCGTATGGTCGTCTCCCTCCCACAGTTCAAAGCTAAGTCGTCCGAAATCGTGTCCGCCATTATGACGATACCTTCATTTTCGCAATCGCGCGATACGAAATTCGATTTAGCTGCACTGTAATTTTTCCCTTTGGACTGACCTCTTCTCTCGCCACTTCCTTCTTTGTTCTTCTTCTGCAGTTTTGGGCATTCGTATTGCTTGTGCCCGACCTTTTTGCAGAAATAACATTTGATTTTTATACATCGCGACACTTTCATGTTCATTGGCGGCAATGGATGTAGATGACTTGCTTTCCTCGTCTAGCAAACGACAACGTACTGATTGCATAGTTAACTTGGCAGGATCCATAGTCTCCAAGGCTGTGACGACCATGTCGTATCTTTTCGGTAAATTTATTTTTAACGAAACCACCAACATGCGTTCATTCGTCTCGCCGCCGCATGCTTTGAGTTCACAAATCAACTTGTCGAATGCCAAGAAATGCGACGTGGGCGTCGTGCTATCCGAGTCGGTGCATCTCATCGTCAACATTCGTTTTTGAACACTAATCTCTGTAGCTACACTTGTCCGCTTGAATGTCGTTCGTAATGTTTGTATCATAGAAAACACCGTAGGTTGATCCTTCAGATATTCCGCGACGCGACGTGTGATTTGCACTTTACAGCTCCGATCCTCCTTCAAAATGGCCTCCGCCTTTGATGAGGTATCACCCGCAGCCACAGCGGCGGCACTAGCGTCCTCTTTCAACCAACGCGCGATTCCCTTATCCACCATGGCAATTTGCAGATGGAAAAACCAATTGTCGAACTCACGGCCTTCGAATTGCCTATTCGAAAATCATTCCTCGTCAGCCATCTCAACTTTTAGTGGACTACTAACAATACAACGACTTTAACGTCATCGGGACTGGGCCTATAACCTACTGAAAGCCCGGCGGTCTGTGATCAACTGATTTATTATTTCTCTTGAATTATGGTATGTAGTTACAATACATTAACATATGTACTTACAATACATTGACATTCGAAACCGTTAAAATGGTGTTAAGAGCCCAAGGAACATAGGTTAACTAATGTAACCATGGAGGAATGCGCATTTCCTCCTCCAGAAACATCGACTGTGCTTACAAAAATCTGAAATTTCTGAAATATATGTTTATATGAAAAATTGGTAGTTAGTTTTTTTTGTTTCATTTGTTTTGTGGTGTTTCTAATCGCTCCGTAAAAAAATGAAAGCCTCAAGCGGACATTCGCCACATCAATTCATCCACATTAATGTGTACCTAGGGGTTAATTATTATAATGCTAGGTGTTGAGTAGGCCTGGTCGTTTTCCTCGAATCCCATTCCAGGTTAGTAATGGTTTGACAGAGGTGTGTGTCTCGTTCCCCATTATAAAATGCATGGGTTGCGCTGCAAATTATTTTACGGCCGTCGCGCCGGAGAGCCCGCGGATGAGCTTTATTTGTTCATAAATTTGGGTTAAGACCAATATCATTATAGGGGTCCGTGTTGGTGCCAAATAGCAAGTACCTGCTCTGGTCCCTGTACTTTTCAAGCTAGTGGTGGCAAGAGCGGAATGAGGGGGTTTTCTTGTGCTTTAAATTGAGATTTAAGCAACTTTAGTAATATTAAGTAATAGGCCCTGTTTGCCGTGGTGGGTGCCAGGATGGTCAGAACTTGGCCATCGTATGGCAGTCTAGCTGGGTAAGCGCGACCAAAACAAACGTGTTGATCTCGTTGATTATAACAACAGAGCGAAGAGGGTGGAGAACCTCGCCACTCTGCTCTCGCAGCCACCAGTCTTCATTATCAGAATATTCCTCATTTTACTCCCCCATGTTTGTGTTCACTTCTTAACGTATAGGACAAGGGGCAGCGCAAACCCAACCCAAACCAAAACAAGTACTGTTTTCTGCTATAGATTTTTGTGGCAAAACATGCGTTTGCATGCTTCACGTGCCGATGATTTTTTTTTATCAACGTGGACCAGTGGCGTAGATTGCTTTTCGGATGAGAAAGGGATCGGTGGTCAGAATTTTGTCCAGCACAAGAGGAGAAATACATTAAAATTAGCACAATAAACATTATGAATAAGGACGCAGTTCATATTCCTCACTTATACTAAAAGGAACCCTCATGGGAATACTTATTTATATTTTGCAATTCATAGTCGTTCATATTAAAAAATAAACTCGAATTTCCCTTGAGGTAATCCTTATACCTTAACCTTCATCCAGGCGCAACTCTTTTTGTAACATAATCGGGCGCGCGGCGGTAATTTACTGCCCTGACTTTCCCCGTTATTACTACCCAACGGTAGATAATACATTTTCAAAATCATGACTAATCGAAAGAGAAAGATGCTGTGATCAGGTAGCAATTATACAAATTATCATCTGCTAAGCATGAGGCGTACCAGATGTGAATATACGTATATATATGCCGACTGGTGCATCTTCCTTCACCAGCGACTTAATCCCACCCAAAATCGGTGGCAGCACTACCATTATTATAACTGAAATAATATGAAGACAGCGATAAAAACCATTTGTGCAATAAACCACAGTTAATTTGAAAAAAATTAGTAGCTACGACGGTATTATCAAAGAGATCACACCCTCTTATGTCTATCAATTTACAATTATGAAATATTTACTACGCTGAGTCTACCCTCTTTAGACATTTTTTTTGCTCTATTTTATGACCGTCTCTTTCATAGAATCAAACACAATTCTCTTTTGCAGTTGGTAGGCCACGTATACTATCCTATAATTTTTTTTTTTTTTTTTTTTTTTTTTCAATCTGTCATCTGTCAAGTGAAAGAGAGTGATAGTGACAATTAGCTCCTGCAATTTTGTATTATTATTTTACTAAATCGTTTCAAATTCAGTTAAGAAGCTAATACGATATATCAGCGTTAATAGCAAGATTGACGATAAAAAGTTTCCGCAGTTTATCACATATAAACCGAAATTTCTTACATTTTCACTTGGGTTGTTATCATAACCTACAATGTCCGCGGTGATTTTGTCGGATTGCTCAATTTGCAAGAAGGATATCACCATACCAGGAGACTGCGGCGACGTGTTTAGCTGCGGATTGTGTAATCGTCCTCAGCACTCATTATGCGCGAGACTCTCGAGAACTGCAATACAATCGTTGAAATCGACGACTAAGAAATCGATGTTCATTTGTACATTTTGCACCAACAAAAATGAGCAAATCGATTCCTTGAAGATAATGGTTACGTCCCTGATGGAAGAAGTCAAATCGTTGAAGGAAGAGGTAATACGTTTGAAATCGGTTAAACATTCTTTACCTGACATGGAGGAATTTGCTTTCGAGTTGGAGGAGCGACGCAAAAGATCGGCTAACCTCATTCTTCATGGTGTCTCCGAGTCCGATTCTGTCGACGATTCAACTAAAGTATTCAACATTCTTCAAAACATCTTTAAGCAACGCGATCAACCGTACAATCTATCTGCTTCTGATATGAGAGTTTCCCGTATTGGACGACTTATTACTGACAAAATCAGGCTGGTCAAGGTTTCACTGCCGCAAGCATCATTAGCGCTTGACATCCTCAAAACTAAAAAAGATTCCAAGGTAAGGGATTATTTGAAGCAACAAAACGTTAAAATATTTTCGGATTTGTCTTTGCGTCAACAACAATATCTAAAACATCTTCGCGCTCAGCTTGAAGACGTTAAAAAAACTGATCCCCAAGCTACTATACGTTATATAAACAACATTCCCAAAATTATACCGTCAAAAAAGACAAAAAACTAAACTTGGTTATATATTACCAAAACACTCGCGGAATCTGCTCGAAACTAGATGAATTTAGATTATCTACGGCACTAACAACGCACGATGTATTAATTTTCACCGAAACCTGGCTAAGGCCTGATATTCTATCATCAGAACTGGGTCTTGAGCAATTCCAAATTTTTAGACGCGACAGAGATGCAAAAACTTCAACTAAACAAAAGGGCGGCGGTGTTCTCATCGCGGTCAAAAAATGCATAAAAGCAGTAAAACTAAAATGTGTACACGATGATGTCGAACAGCTGATTGTACGCATTGATTCCAAGCCGTTCAAAACAATCTTATCAACGGTCTATATTCCACCCGACGTACTACCTGATATCTACTATAAACACTGCAACGATGTTACGATCTGTATGAGAAAATGTCCAACAGCATACTTTATTGCTACTGGCGATTACAACTTGCCTGGTATTAATTGGAATCTGGATTCTTGGCTCATGAATAATAATTGTAATGCGAAAAGTATAAATGTTATTGAAGCTTTCTCTTTATTAGACTTTAAACAATTTAATAGAATTAAAAATGCTCATGATAGCTTGTTAGATTTAATATTTTCTAATGTTGATAATATTCTTGTAACTTGTAATAACTTTCCATTCGTGACTATTGACAATTATCATCCCGCTCTTGACATTCAAGTTGTATTAAATGCGGAACAAACAATGAATGAGAAGAATATTTCTTATAGAAATTTTAATAAAGCTAATTATACTTATATTAATGAAGGAATAAGATCTTGTAATTGGGAATGTTTACATAATATGTCAGTTGATAGCGCCGTTGACTTCTTTTATAATTACATTAATAACCTTATAGACACTAATGTTCCAATGGTGAATTTAATTAAAGATGAATACCCAAAGTGGTTTTCTAATGAACTTAAGAATTTAACACAATTAAAAAAAGCTGCTCATGCAAAATTCAAAAATTCCGGTACACTAGACGACTATAATTTGTTTTCCAAGTTAAGGGCTGATTGTAAAAGAACATCAAAGCTACATTTTAAAATGCATATCATTCGAATTGAATCCCAAATACCAAATAATTTGAAATATTTTTGGAGGTATGTTAATTCCTATAGAAATGACTCTGGAATACCTGCCATGATGCATTTAGATGATTTACATAGTACTAACTCGGCCGAAATATCTAATATGTTTGCAGTCAATTTCTCTAAAGTATACAATAATAATTTAAACAGCTATGATCCGCCTTTACATGATAATGTTTTGAATGTTTCTAGCTTCTCTATTGATACCAACTCCCTTTTGGATAAGTTATTGAAAATTGATGTAACTAAAAGCCCTGGCCCGGATGGAATTCCTTCACTTTTCTTAAAGAGCTGTGCTTATGCTCTTGCTTACCCTCTGTGGATCTTATTTAACAAATCACTATCCTCTGGAGTTTTTCCTCACATTTGGAAAAATAGTTTTGTTATTCCAATATTTAAGAAAGGAGATAAATCAGACGTTAAAAACTATCGCCCAGTTTGCATTTTATCAAGTATACCGAAGCTATTCGAAAGCCTTGTGACCGATTTTCTCACACCATTAGTAAGACCCTTAATAATTGAACAGCAGCATGGTTTTTGTTCTGGGAGATCAACTTCTACTAATCTGATTACGTATCACAAGTTTATCTGCGAATCTTTTAACGATTTCTTACAAGTTCACAGTGTTTACACTGACCTTACCAAAGCATTCGACACTATAAATTTTAATCTTTTAATTAAAAAACTTTTGAATTTTGGATTTCATGGTTCCTTGTTGAAATGGTTAAATGACTATATCCGTGGCCGCTCTTTAATAGTTAATCTTCAAAGCAATTATTCTCAACCCTTTTCCCCAACTTCAGGTGTACCTCAAGGTTCGCATCTTGGACCGCTCTTGTTTCTCATTTTTATTAATGACATTAA
Source organism: Microchrysa polita (assembly GCA_949715475.1). Taxonomy (NCBI): domain Eukaryota; kingdom Metazoa; phylum Arthropoda; class Insecta; order Diptera; family Stratiomyidae; genus Microchrysa; species Microchrysa polita. Next base: position 63,586,551 of record OX454417.1, read on the forward strand.
TTTAGTTTTCAAGGAAGTTGAGTTCTTATTGTTCGCAGATGATTGTAAGATATATAAAGCTATTTCCAATCCAGATGACTTATTGATCTTACAATTGAATTTGCGAAATTTTCAATCTTACTGTGAAGATAATCTGTTGTCGATCAATGTAGAGAAGTGTGAATACATAGTTTTTAATAGAACAAATCTAAATTACGATTTCACTTACACACTTAATAATATTCCTTTGAAACAAGTCGCTTTAGTTCAAGATTTAGGTATTAAATTAGACTCATCACTTCAATTTTCTGCTCATATTTGTAATATTACGGAAAAAGCACTGCGAATGTTAGGTTTTATAATGAGGAACACAACACATTTCCATAATATCAATGCTCTAAAAATGTTATATTTCTCACTTGTGAGAAGTAATTTGGAATACATAGCTGTATTATGGAATCCTCATTATCAAACATACAAAGATTTGATTGAGAAAGTGCAGCGGAAATTCTTAAGATATTTAGCGTACAAACTGCATATCAGGCGTGATGAAATTGACTATGCAAATATATTGAGCCTAATTAATACTGGCACCCTTGAAGAAAGAAGATCATACTATGATTTATTATTTTTATATAATCTTTTAAATGGTTCCATTGATGCTCCGAATATCTTGGCGGAAATAACATTCAGAGTTCCCCAAAAACGCACTAGAAGTATCGTTCTTTTCCAATTACAAACCTGTAGAACGAATTATATTCAATTTTCGCCTATTGAACGTTTTAAAGCTATTGGCAATAAGACTTGTAGTCAAATTGATATATTTAACACTAACGCTAATTCATTGAAAAAGGTTATGAACATTTAATAATACATAAAACGTAATTTGAAAATTATAATTAAAATTAGTTATAGTTTTAGAATTAATAATAGACTGAATTTTTAATGATTAAAAAAAAAAATATATATAAATATTCTGTTTTTTAAACTACTGAATTGTACTATCATTATTGTATGTATGTATAAAGGACGTAAGTCCGTTGAAATTGAAATAAATAAATAAATAAATAAATAAATAAATAAATATACAATTACGAGAGCTTCATACACTTAATGTTAAATATCTTTCAAGATAAATTAATGAACGTTTTGCAGCTGCTGGAACTAAAGAGCCATCTTCACTTTCACAAAGCAGCCGATAAGAATGCTCGCACTTCAGGCATGACCGGCGAGGAGTCGACTCTCTCGATTCAGTTGAGTTCATTGCAAATACGCCAATAGATATTCGGTCAATGTTGAAATTGAAGCTCTTTGACGGCAGGTAGGATGGTCGGAGGGATTTGGCGTTGGGAGTATAGACTGTGTCCCGTCCCGTCGCGTTTGTGCTCCCACCTTTGCTTGATTTTCCTGCAAGCAGTTTTTCATAGTGTTATAAATGTACTCGCTCTCGCTGATTTTCCCTGGGGATCTGGCACTTTTCTGTGCACTGAAGGAAATTAAAAACCTTTTAGTGTGCTATAAATACTTGATAAAGTGCACAGTAATACTCTCAGCGGGAAAAGAAATTATTCAGCAACGTGAGATCGGAATTTTTTTCTGCCTTCCTCTTTTTTTTTTTGTTCCCCGGATTTTTTTTCGTCTGTATATATATATATATATATATTTAATTTTGTCTTTTCTTCCTTTCGAATAACATCACAAAGCTTTTACCAGTCCGAAAAAAGGAAGAAAGAATTTTGTTCCATTTTCTTTTATACATAAAAGGCTACACGCATGCATAGAACGACGTGATGAAACCGTAGTAGTCGAAATGAATCTGAGAAGCCAAACGAATGTATCACCGTCGCACCGCACCACCTACGATGATGCCTCGTGGCGTCGCATCAAAGGAGCCACGTTGCGTCGTGAGGACGAAAGCAATGTATACGATACTAACGGTCAATAGGAAAATTATATTACATTAATAAGTTTTCCCTATTAATGGGATGATTGAGCTCCCGAGAAATATCTCCCTTTAATGGTGCCCGGGATAGGCGATAATGTTCCCTTTGGTGTTTTAATCAGATAACAATGCATTTACGATATTCGACTCTATACTAATAGTCGAGAATATTTAGTCGTTTTAAACATTAACTCAGTACATAGTCCCTTACCAGATATGTAAAAGAGAACTGTACTAGAGAAAGTTTGTTTGAACAATTTTAGTTTTCACTGATATTACCACCAGCAAGTCTGGCATCCGAAAATTCAAACAATTACGACTACGAGTCACATGTGTCACATAGTCGTAAACGGGGAGGAACGCTGTGTGCTATTTTTAACCGTTACAATGTAATACCATTTTTGTAAAAATTCCCGACTTAAAGAACTAAATCAAAATTTGCCACACTACCAAACATTTCATTTGAGATATGACATCACTTTCTGAAACTACATAAAATTTCCAATGAAACGCCCGTTATGAAGTTGCTCGCATCTTCCGAGATACACCCGTTCAAACTTTAAAGAAATTGTAAATCGGCTTTTCATCAAAAAATCAAATGATAAAAATTGATGAAATCCCGATTTTTAAATTTCTTTTCGAACGGATGTATCTGGGAGCATACGAGCAACTTCGTAACGGACTAGTGTCGTTTTATTGGAAATTTTATGTACATATTTAGTTTGGAAAGTGGACTAATATCTCAGATGAAAAGTTTGTTGGTGTGGCAAGTTTAGATTTAGTTCGGCAAGTCGGGCATTTTTACAAAAAATGCTCTTATATTGTAACGGTTAAAAATAGAGAATCCTGTTGTACATTCATTTCCCCCAAATGAGCCACACTACCTTCTTTTTTCTCTTCTCTGTACCGTCACCTATATCGGTGACCAATTGTGATCACCTCTTCGAGAGATAACACGTTCCGGGAACTTTTCCCGTAAAAGATCAATGGTTTCGTTGCTTGTGTGGCACTTAGCGCCGTCTTGTTGAATGTAAACGTTATCCAGATCCATACCATCCAATTCTGGCCATAAAAAAATCATTAATCATCGATCGATCGATTTTATAGTGAATTTTAATAATCTCAATGCGTTGTTGAACCGTGTGTTGAAGATATCGCCAACACCGTTCTGAAGAATTCCCACGATGGACCTGCAATAAATACACCAAGAATTTGAACTTCAATGAAATGCATAATATATGCACTAGTAGTGGGCGTTTCCGTTCTTTTCCAAAAACGGAAGAAACGGTTTTTTTGTGCAGAGCCGTTCTTGAACCATTCTTTTAAAAACGTTTTTTTTTATCTGAAAACATATGCAAATCAAAAACGATTTGTCTTCTCTAGCTAACAAACGTGATAACCTGCCATCGTCAGAAATAGTCCAGTGAAAATACTCGAAATAAATCGAGATCACTTTGAAATATATTTTTTTACTTTAAAATCTATACAGGGTCGGAAACTACGGCATGAACGCATACCGGAAAATGGCTTCTCACGTAATTTCCAGCAAAAAAATTTTACCTTTAGTGAGCATACCCCCAATTCTTAACATTTTAGCTGCCACAGGCCGTTTGCAGATTTTTGAAAAATGCATTTTCTTGCACGACTTAAACCCCAATATCTCCAAAATTATACTAGCTTAGAAGAGCGATAATATAAAAATTAGCTTAAAATTCTGCACTTAAGGCATTAAAACTATTAGAAATAATGGAGACACAATAAAATGGTTCTAGCTACTATAATTTTGTAGATATTGATTGGTGTTTAAGACGTGCAAGAAAATAAGATTTTCAAAAATCTTCAAGCGCCTGTGGCAGCTAAGGGATTAAAAATTGGGGGTGTACAACTTTTTTGCTCGAAATCATACGTAAGGAATGATTTTAAGGAGCGTTTATGCGGGAATTTATTTCCAGACACCCTGTATAGTGATAGTGTCGTCAGCAAGTCCAATAGCATCATAGATTTCAAAACAACAAAATCCTAAACAAACTAAAATTTTCTTCTTCGAATGAAATTTTTACTGGACTAAAATGAAACAAAAACTTTTTTTCGTCAAGAACGACTTGGAAAAAGAACACTTTCGCACAAAATCGATTGAACAAAAAACTGTTTCAGAAAAGACTACTCAAGAAAAAACTGTTTCAGAAAAGAACGGTTGCGGAAAAAATTGTTTCGGAAAAGAACGACTTCGAAAAGAACGGTTGCAGAAAAAAACTGTTTCGGGAAAGAACGACTTTCAAAAGAACGGTTGCGGAAAAAACTGGTTTGGAAAAGAACGATTTCGTAAAGACCGGTTGCGAAAAAAACTGTTTCGGGAAAGAACGCTTTTGTAGAGATTAGAGAAACAGTTTTACGTTTTACGAAAGATCGTTTTGAAGAGAAAATTGTTTTCGTTTTGGAAGAACGACTGCGATTATTGCAACCATTTTTTTACGTCAAGTGTTGTTTTTGGGACGAAAATATTTGCTTCTTGATTTGCTTTTGGTAGTGTTGGTCTCAATCGATCGCAAGTAATCGGGGAATAACCTTGAGAATGGTGTTCCGAGATTGGTTGTTTTGTTTTGGTTATTGTTTAATTTTTGTAATAGCATTATGCTGACTGATAAGATATGATACACGGGCGTATGTATGTATGTTGTATGTACGAGGGCGGTTAAAATATGATCGAGACAAATGCTCAGGCTCAGACACGTTTATTTATTATAGAAAAAGTTACAAAAATTTACAGTTTTTCTAGGTACTCCCCCCCCCCCACTAGTTACACATATTTTCCACCTCTCCCGAAGCTTTTTGATGCCGGTATCGAAATATTCCTTGGACAACTCGGACATGTGCGCAAACTCCTCTGTCCCATCGTCGGTGTTGAATTTTTTTACCTCCGAGGGCTTCATTCAGAGGTCCAAACATATGGTAATCGCAGGTTAATAAATTCGGACTGTAGGGGGAGTGCTCCAGTACCTCCGACCCCTATTCCGATATTGTATCGAGCGAAAGACGCGCTGTATGAGGACGCGCGTAATCCTGGAGAAGTTCAATAGTTTGAGAATCCTTCGTACCGTTATTTTGCGATATTGAGAGTGTTCGTGGGATGAGAGACTCTACAGTCTACACTACCAATGATAGAGCCGAGTTCAGCCGAATTGTCTCGAACATTCATCCTACGGTCCTCTGAAATGAGTTGTTCTACGCGGCGAATGTTGTCTGGTGTGATGCTGGTTGGCGTTCGACAGTCATGCGGCTCATTCTCGACGGTTTCACGGCCATCCTTGACCGCTTTGGCCCATTTAACCTTCGGGCGGGCGCAATGCATCTGACAGATTAAGTGACCAGTTTTTGTTGCGCCAATCAGCGATATGAAAAGGGAGAGTTCTGAAACTCACAGTAGCTTAATCTTTATCGATCAACTACCCAAAGCAGTTTTCAGTTTCTATCTACCATATGTCCGAGGGGTGGGAGGGGATGAATTAATCTCTCAGATGTATTGCGCCCGATTGTGTTATTTTCTCCTTTTCTATGAAAATTTCTACTTGTTATACTCTTCACATTGTGTAATAACGTTGTGTTGACTTTTAGGCTCACCAAATCGTTCAATAGTGTGTTTTTAGTAAAATAAGCTCACATTTTTTAAGCGGTCGAGTTATTGGAGGTTTTTAAATATTGAAGCGGTTGAAAGCGGAATATTCTTAAAAAATTGAAAATGTGAAGGGTATCAAACTTTGTGATCCAGTATTTGCTTCTAAAATAGAAAAATAGAAATAGAAGAACTGTTTCAAAAAGACAATGCAACAATAAATAAGAGTCTAAAATATACAGAAACTAAATTTCATCCTTTTTTCTGCACTTAATCTGTCAGATGCATTGCGCCCGATCGTGTTAGGATTAGTATTGCGCCCGCCGGAAGGTTAAACACAGTAGCCCTCCTCAGGCACTCACTACCGAACGGATTGTGCAGACGCATAAAAATTTCCGTATTCTTAACGCCTTCCCCCGCTAAAAAACGAATGACAATACGTTGCACAATGGCAGTCTGCAATTGATGTTCACTCATGGTCGTAGCACGAGCGAAAATATCCTTTCGCGACGAAAACTATGCCACTCTGTTCGTAAGGGACCTAGCTATCATATTAGGTTAGGTACTCAAGCCATGACCTTCAAAACATGCATCTACAGCGTTTGTCTCGATCATATTTGAACCAACCTCGTACATACACACTCGTGAATAGTATCATCGTTCTTTTGAGTGTTGTGCGCGTTTGGTAGTAAACGAAATGCATAACACACCTGTTATGAGGTATGTGTCTATAATTAAGGTTAATTATATATGCAAAGAACATTGAGAATAGAAATAGATATATGTATATTCGTACAAAATATAAATGTTATGCTGGCGGTACACTCAATTCATGGGCAAGTTTTCGTTTTAGTAGATAGGAGTAAATGCAAAAAACGGGTTTTCTTAGTTTTCGAAAACCGTTCTTTTCGTTTTTCGTTAAGAACGGTTTTCTAAAACCGTTTCAGTTTTTTTTGTCCATCTCTAAACAGCACCGACCGTAGCTCAAAATCATCCAGTGGATCGTGGTTCCGAATAATCGTGCCTCCTCTGCAGCTTATTGTGCTATGCTGATGGCAATTACGGATTGAGACGATTTCCACGGCAGCAAGGATCGATGTTACGCTACTTTCCCCAAGGCTTAACACTATTGCGCACTGACCGGCAACGACTTGCAACGATAATACAGTCATCTGGAATGAATAAAAGTAAGTAAATATTGATAATAAAACAAACAAACATAACCTAATTTATTATTTATGTCAATAAGGGCCGTATGTACAATCATGGTTTTCATTTGTAACTCCGTTTAGCTAACTGGGGAAAAATACACTACGCGATAATTGAAGTTCCTGGATAAGCAGCAACTTATATTTTTTGTAACCCTTGTGTTGCCACCCGGGTACCCATCTTGTTACGTTTTGCTAAATAATTTTTTTTTTTCAAAAAAGATTGTCCAAAACCTTCTCGAATCTCTATGATTTGACCGAATTTGTATCGAAATTTGCATTCTACGTATTTATAGAATTATTATAACTTAAAAAATTAAACAACACGTATAAGCCACCCGGGTACCCGGGTGGTACCCCCTCATAAAAAGAATGATTTTCGTATAGAATATCGTATACATATTTCGAGTATATCATAATAAAGTGTAAACTTTTCTACCTCTAGCGTTTCTTTGATCGTTGGTGTGAGTTACCACTTCTATTAATGGCCTTTCTTAGTACCTTTCGATTGTGATTCTCATTCCATGATTTCGCATGACTTGCTGGTTAGAAAATCACTCTCCTATGATTAGCATAGCCAATTCTTCCAATAGCTGGCGTAGAAAAATTATGAGTTAAATATAGTGTGAACCAGCTATAAGGATAATTCGTAGTTTAAACGGCAGTTTAACTTATTGTACACATTTTTTAACCATCAACGGTTTAACCGACAACCATTAAGGTCCATCTAGATTAGTCGCCAAATGGCTGCGCGTCCAAAAACTGGCATCACGAACAGCCATTTGGCTGCTACTTAGCATCTACACTAGCAGCCAAATGGAGACAGAAAATGACGGACGGAGTTTTGTTCGCGGGTGCTAACTGCTTCGTTTGCTTAGTTCTCTTGTGTTTTATCTACGCTTTATATACCTACTCGTGTAAATCAACACATTATCAATCGTTTTTCTATTCCCTTAACAAGAAGTGCATAATTGCAATTGAAAGTCTTTCATCAGTTAATGCCTTCATCAGTTAGTGTCTTCACAAGTACCAAACAAACGGTACTTCGAACGGAGTCTTGAATTCGCTCGATGGTATCGGTTGGTGACCCCGCCGCGCAAGCTAAAGGTACGTTGTGCTAGACGCGGCCGCACGACTGCGACTCGCTCATTCCATATAAAAACTCGTTTTTAAAATGAGAGAGAAACGAGTTTTTATATGGAATGAGCGAGTCGCAGTCGTGCCTCCGCGTCTAGCACAACGTACCTTAATACCGTCGCGTTGATTATTTTCGGGTAGTTGTGAATAAACAGTGAACAAGTTTTATTTCCGTTCGTGTCCAGCTACAACGAGAGCATTTTCATATACATCTCTGCTGCGTATCTGGCGGAGTCTCGTCAAACCATCATCGTCGGGAATCGGGTCGTCGCCGCCACCATTTATCTTTTCGCAAAGCGAAAGAAGTGTCCGCGAAGCGTATTGTCTAATTGCCCAGACCATTGACCGGGTGCCGTTAGCTTTCGTTTTAGAGTTGGATTCAGGTCTGTCCCTCGTTATTGTTGTGCTTTGGTCGGGCTGTCAGAAAATAAAGTCACAATCAAGATCAAGGTGCCGTGAGACAGCGTCAAGGCTCCCCGAATTAGTAGTGCAAATCACGCGCGGCTATTGTGTATGGGATCTACCCCCCTTTTTTGTCGTGAACATCCAAATTGTGCGCTTTTTATGGAGGCTTCTTAGTGTCCCAAACCCAAGTGTAGTGATTGCTGCGGGTATAGCCGCGAGGGAGCTGTATCGCAGGTTGGTGTGTGTCATTCCAGTCACGCTCACGCTCTCCATATGGATGGCTCGGATGGAGGGACGCACAGGACGCCGGCAGGGTATTTAGTTGGACTCAAATTTTCAATTCAATTGTCTTTTATTTTCAGCCATGAGTAGAAGTTGTGACGAATTGGGCACATCTTCTGAGGATGAACTGCTTGTCTCCAGTCAGTCAGGAATAGGTCCCGAGATCGCTAAGAGAATTAGGGCGAGCCAGGGTTCTACTTCCACCAAACAGCCCGTCAGCTCTGGGAGTAAGTCGGTCAAACAGTGAGGTGGCAAGGGATCACCTCCAGGTCGCGCTGGTGGACAGGCGCTCCACCTCCGGAAAAATCGCGACAGAGGTATGGATTGAGATCGAAGCGAAGCTCTCAAAAATGACGGTGGAGCATATCATCAACAACCAAAGTGGGCCGCTGCCCTCCTTCGATTCGTCGGTGATGATAAGAGGCTTCAGAGTTATCACGTGCGAGGACGGGTTCTCTAAGGATTTCATTGGTACGTGCGTCGCTAAGATTAGCGACAACTGGGAAGGTTCTAAGATTGAACTGATTCCCACCAAGGAGATTCCTAAGAGGCCCAAGGCACGGATCTGGTTGTCAATTATGAAGATTGAAGGGCCGAAGCTCCTTCTAGCTCTACGTTTAAATAAATAAAATAAATAACAGGCGCGACAATCCAACATTGGACTAAGGCCGCAGGATGTGTTAGTGACATCCTATTTCCAAGATCTTATCTGCTTTTTGATGAGGTAATGAGATCAGCATCACGCTTAGCAGTGTTATTTATTCCCATAAATGGGTACTCGTTTAACATCTGAGTGAGATCATAGTCTGTCACAAGCTCGTGAGTTCGAAAAACACAATGGAACACGGTGAGATTCGAACTCATGAGCCTGTGCACCGAAGGTGCGCGCACTAACCGCTCGACCAGCCAGACTACAAGTCCTACGTTTACAGAACCCAAATATCCCGATGGACGATTGGGTTATACTTAAAGCTGAAGAACCGCAAGGTCAAAGTCAGTCCTATGTGCTCCTCATCAACGATGAGTGTCTACCATCTCTTGAGGAGGCTGACTTTAAGTTACACCTTGGTATAAGGAATGCCAAGATAAAAGTTTTCCGGTCTAATTCCGAGGAGGAACAGGATCCGGTGGACGGAGCCAATGAGGCACTGGAAGAAATGTGCATTGGTGGAACGGAGGCCGAAAACCAAGATGAAGATAGTGCAAATTAATCTTCAGCACTCCAAATTTGCCTCGGATAATCTGCTTATCTTCCTAAAGGAGGAAGATATCGACATAGGACTTGTTCAGGAGCCCTGGGTTCGAGATGAATCCATCAAAGGACTCGTGGATAAGCAATACGTTCTTCTTCTACAACAATAGCAACTTAGACCAAGGTAAACCAACTTGCATCTTAGCAAAAAAATGCATTAACGCCTTTCTATGTCCGCAATTTAGCTCGTCGGATCTAACAGTGGTTAGAATAGAGGTTCAAGGGATGGGAGAGCTGTACATCTCTTCCGCTTACATGGCCCATGGAAGGTCGGCGCCTCCGGACGAGCTGAAGCTGCTGACGACATTCATCACATCAAAGAACTCAACTCTTCTGGTAGGGTGCGACGCAAACGGAAGACATACCTTGTGGGGAAGCACTGAGATCAATGAAAGAGGTGAGGATCTGTTTGATTTTATCCTAAACTAACCTTACAGTGTGTAATACGGGAACCTGTCCAACCTTCGTTTTTCCAAGCTCGGAAAATAATGCTGGTCGGGAGGAGGTCTTGGACGTCACACTACTGTCGGACAATGATAAATTTAAGGTTGAACAATGGAGAGTATCCGATCTGAAATCTTTTTCAGATCATAATTGGATTCTTTTCAATTTAAATGTCTCCAGGGAGTCTACAAGTCCTTACAGGAACCCAAAGAATATAAATTGGAAAAGTTCAGACAGGTCTTTAAAAACAAATTCCCAGGTTCCGTAAATAACTCGATAAGTTCCCTGGAGGAGCTGGAACAGAGAGCTGAAGCGTTAGAGAAGGCTATGGAAGTAGCCTTCAAAAGTTAATGTCCGGTTAAGCGAAGTAAGAAGACACTCCCACCATGGTGGAACGGTGATCTGTCCAAGCTTAGGAAGCTTACTCGGGACATCCTCAACATCTGCAATAAACACAAGTTTTGGCAGCCATACAACGACTGTTTGAACATCTATAAAAAAGCCATTAGGGAAGCAAAAGCCCAAGCCTGGGACGAATTCTGCCAATCCCTGGATCACGTCAAGGACTCGGCCAGAATTAGCAAAATTCTGTCAAAAGCACATTCATGCCCGTCCCTGATAAAAAAGGAGGACGGAACCTTTACTGAATCCACTGGAGAATCTCTCGAGCTCCTCTTGAACACGCACTTCCCTGGGTGCGAAAGCACGTCCGTACCCAGACCGGCACTACATAGTGCAGAGTGCTGGAGAGATATTGCTGTCTCCGTCATTACGGAGGAGAAGATTTCCTGGGCAATCAACAGCTTCTCTCCATATAAATCTCCTGGACCAGATGGCTACCGATAATGCTACAGGAAATGCAGGATCTTGTAGTTCCTGTGCTGTTATCACTTTTCAGGAGCCTTCTGACTTTCAACTATGTTCCCAAATCCTGGCGACGAGTGCGAGTAGTGTTCATACCGAAGGTAGGCAAACGAGGGCATGAAAACGCGAAGGACTTCAGACCCATTAGTTTATCCTCCTTCGTATTAAAAACACTGGAGCGGATTATTGATATCCACATCCGACAAAACTTGGAAAGCGCAACACGCATATGTTAAGGGTAGATCTACAGAAACCGCTTTACACGAGGTAGTGCGAAGCATTGAGTACAGTCGTCAATATAAACAATATACGCTAGCCGCTTTCCTTGACATAGAGGGGGCTTTCAATAATGTCCGAATAGAAGCTATCCACGGAGCCCTGGCGGATTGGGGAGTAGAGGCAGGGCTCGGTGAATGGATAGTGACTCTACTCAGGAGTAGAGTAATTTATGCGGACTTAGGATACAGCCAGCTAACTAAATACGTCTGCAGAGGGACACCTCAGGGTGGTGTCATCTCCCCGTTATTGTGGCTGGTAGTTATCAATAAAATTTTAACTAGACTCGACGAAGAGGGTATAAAAGTGGTAGCTTACGCGGACGATGTAGCGATCTTAGTATCAGGAATGTGTCTCTCGGTGATCAGTCAGATCATGGGAAGAGCCCTTGGGTTGATCAGTAACTGGGCCACAAGTTGTGGCCTTGGCGTAAACCCAAGTAAAACAAAACTGATGTTGTTCACTACAAAAACCAAGATACCACTTTTCTCCCTTCCAAAACTAAACGGACAGCAGCTAACACTATCGCCCAGTTCAAAGTATTTGGGAGTAATTCTTGACCCCAAGCTTAACTGGAAGCTAAACATTGAAGAGCGCGTAAAGAAAGCCTGTGTAGTTTTCTATACGCATGTATGACAGTTCTCAATAGAAGGTGGGGTCTTAAGCCGAAGGTGATACTGGCTTTATACAGCAATCGTACCCCCAATCCTGACGTATGGGGCACTAGTCTGGTGGCCGGCGCTCAGTAGGGCGTACAATATAACAAAACTGGGTAGAGTGCAAAGATCGGCATGTCTTGGTATCACAGGGGGTATGCGAACATGCCCGAGGGATGCGTTGAATGTAATCTTGCACCTCTTCCCTATCGACATTTTTATCAATCAACTTTCGGCATGTAGTGCGGTCAGGCTTAAAGAGTCCGGTTGGTGGACTTCTAAGCCGTATGGCCACTCTAATATTCTCAACCAGCTGCCAGTGGCTGGGATCAATGCTGCAACAGACTTTGCAGTGACTACACTAAGCTTTGGGAAAAACTTTACTGTAAGATTTCCGACCAGGTGTGAATGGAGAGGGTGTGAAATAGTAGGAGATTACGATATCTCGTTTTTCACAGATGGATCTAAGATGGACTGTGGAGTAGGTGCGGGGATCTTCTGTGAATCACTGAGAATCTCTGAATCATACCGTCTCCCTGACCATGCCAGTATATTCCAGGCCGAACTACTTGCAATCACGAAGGCCTGCAACGCACTCGGAAATCTTCGTGGCAGCCAAAACATAGCCATCTGCTCAGATAGCCAGGCAGCTATCAAGGCATTGAACTCTGTGGAGATATCCTCCAAACTTGTCAAGTGTTGCGAGGAGACGCTGAACAACCTTGGAAGGAAGCACTCAATCACCCTAATTTGGGTGCCGGGACATAGCAATATAAAGGGAAATGAACTGGCAGATGAGTTGGCCAAAATGGGGGCCGTTCTGGACAACTCCCAAGTGGAGCGCGTATTCACTCCTATGGCAGTTGTCAAGAGACAAATTTCCCTTCATTATCTGACGATTGCAACTGGCTATTGGCGGAACATAAAAACCTGTGTCATATCAAGGAAGCTATGGCCGTCATATGACTTGAATAGGACATCTGAGGTTCTGAGTAGGCCACGGAAAGATATCGCTAGACTTATATCGGTTATTACGGGCCATTGGCCAATAGGAGACCATGCAGCCAGATTGGGTATCCCCCACAACTCGCACTGTCGCAGCTGCGATGCTGCAGATGAGAGGGAAACTGTAACTCATTTCCTCTGCAAATGCCCAGGTCTCGCAAGATCCCGGTATCGCACGTTTGGTAGTGCGTTTTTTGGTATCCTAGAGGATGCGTCGAAGGCAAAAATAGGGGAGCTACTTCACTTCCTGAATTGTACTGCGTGGGTTTAGGCGACCCTCTACTCTTGAAATTAAACTTTTTGTAACCTCCATTCTCTAAATCGATCAACTTTTTTCTTTTTTTTTGTGGTATCAAAACGGCGCCTCTTGCGCTAATTGTGCTTTGGGCCGTATCTGGCCTAAGCAACCACTTTTACCTACCTACCTAGGTATCCTTTTTTTTCTGAGTTCAAGTAAATTTAATGTATATACATATGTTTGTTACCATACAAATTAATTTTGATGGAAATATGAGTGCTGCCGGACCAAGTGGGTATAAAAATCTCGGATATCTTTGGATGACCTCAATACATTGAGGAATGGTTGCTCTTGGATTTATTTTTGCGTTATATATGTTCTTATTATTTATTTGAATGAAAATATAAACGGTCTGTAAGATAAAAGTTAAATTTATGTTGTCACGACAAACAAAAATGGCTTTTAACTATAAAAATCGATCGAAAACCGTATCGGTGTCTAACAAACACTGTACCAACATTACGAACAAAATGCATGTATGTACTTCTGCTGATTTAAAAGACGCGTGGAAGCGTGGGTTAATTAGACAGGCTGAGACATCACAACAGTTTGGTCTTTTCATTCATTTTTCCACGGTCTGTCGTTCTTATGCTGACTTTTTCTTCAACCAAAAATACAGTGCAACAAATGCATACTTAGGTACATAATTGAATTAGTTCCGCATAAACCATTTTAAAAACATTAAAAAACCTGACTGGAAATTTTCACCATGCTATGCAATGCACACTCGCGCTGTTAAAATTATGGAAAATTATCCCCGAGTAATTAAAGTAGAATTAAACGTGGAACTGTAATTACAGTTCTCTCTCTCTCTTTCTTTCTCTCATGCGAACATAACTAGCCCGCGGGAAGCACTTTACGTGATAAAGAAAACTCTGTTCTATGAAAAATGCTCAACGTATCATATACATACGAATAAACGTTCTCCCGTCTACAGGACGAACGAACCCTTTTTCTTTACACACGTGAGCAAAGAAAAACAAATCCTTCCGCTAAAGTAGTGGCAGCGGCGTACTGGATTTGCTTGCACTTGTATTCATGCGGTTACAAAAACACAGAACTATGGAAAAATATACACACAGAAATAAAAAAGATATAGAAAAGAGAAAAAAATACTAGAACAACGGACGTTGCTTTTTGTTATTATTTGCTGTTTGTGCCATTTTGAAATGAAGATTTCACCCTGAATAGCAATATGACGATAGGGAGTCGCATCCCATGTCAACGATGAAGAGAAGCTCTTCCTTTCCATTTTACTTGGAATAACGTATGTATGTTGTCGGATTTTACTTTTTCAATCTAGCCGGTGGCTGATGTGTTTATTTTCACACTGTAGTCGCGATAAGTGGCGGTAATGACGATGTAGTTTAATGGTTAAGTGTAATTTACTTTCAATCATGAATAGGTGTTTTTCTATGGAGATTTCTCGTTTTGTCATTTTACTTTGTACCAAGCAATTTGTGTGTGCATACACAATAGAAATATCGCATTCTGTCGCTCAGATGGACCAAAAAACCGGACACTTGTTAATATGCCACCGCTTTTCCCTAAAATGTACCTTATTCTAATTAATTACCATCACGAAATGTGTAAACTCCGACGGAACGGGTCTGTATGCACGTATGTATGCAACTTATATAATACATATGTACATACTATACTAGAGCCACCGAAATAATTATAAGTTCACCCATAAAAAGCTTCAAAAATCAATAAAAAACGAGACCGAGGCTAATTTCGGGCGCGGGCGAAATTTGGATACCCTTCGCTCCCCTCGGGCTAAAAGTCTTTTCGGGCGTACCTATGACTTGTATTTAACCTTCCGTTAGTCGCAAAAAAAAATGTAACACGAATAGACGCAATGCATCTATATGCCAACTTTGTCATCCAATTGTAAGGTAATGAATATCTTCGTAAGGTTTTTTCTTCATTATCTGAATATTTGAAGCCTTGTCATACCAATAGTTAATATCAAAAGAAAAAAATCGGGTCTGTTAATTATATTTTTTTTTTATTGAAAAAAAGTCTTAAAAAGTGAAATTTTTTTAAATTTTCTTACATAATTGCAGTTTTACAGCTTTCTTAGCATAATTAAGTTTTAAAATTGACTTCGATGGTAAAGTAAAGGTGTAATAGTGTAACACAGTGGTTCCCAACTCGCAACTGACTGCGGACCACTTTACTCGAACATGAACCACGGACCACCATATTTTTTATAGAAGGGAATTTTTATTTCACAAGGTTCTAGACATTTTTATTATTTTTTGTTAACGACAACAAAGTGGACAACTTATGACAAAAATGGCTTGGAAACATCAGAAGAAAACACCACATTCACTGTGACCGCCACGTATTGAAATAATTTTAAGCAGACTCTACATAGAGTTTGGCGAAACACGCACAAAAAGTTCCGCCGAACCACGCGCAACAGTTCATTCGAGCCACACTCAAAAAATCAACGAACCTTCAGCGGGTTTAGTTCACTGAACCACGCAAATGACGATAAAATACAATTCCGCTGTTTTTCGTTTGCATGGTACGGCGAACACCGCGCTAAGTTGGACCGGCTTTAGAATAATTTTAAATCTGCAATGTAACATTTTATCGAGTCACTTAGTATCGGCTTTTGTCCATTTTTTATGACCACTCTTATACCTTCGACAAAATGTAGGTACATACACTGCGCGACAAATGGTTCATGGATATTTTGGTTTAAAATCATATAATTTCTATGTACTCTGATCGGAAATAATTTTTAAATAATGCTCTCTCAATTAACGGTTATTTTAGTAAATATTGCAATTCTATCAAATAACTCGCATAGCTAACGGAATTTTTTAAAATGAAAATCGCAATTTCCACTGCGACAATTGTATAGGTTCACTTACTTTAAAGAGTTATCTCGTCCTGGTGAGCAGTGTTTGTGGAAACATTTTTTTCGCGTTAAACTCTGTGAGTCGTATAGTGGATAATGTCAAAAGGAAATCAATTTTCTGCCGAGGAAAAGGCGACAATTTCCATACTAAACCAAGAAGGATATTGAAACCGAAAAATTGCAATATGGATTCAGCGGAGCTCGAACGTTGTTAATAATTTTATACGAGATAGTGAAAATTATTGCCGACGATACGCAGGAGGTAAAAAAAACGATTTCCGGTGCATTAAGGCGACATTTCTTAAGAGAAGCCTCGAATTCGCCCCTTACTGCGCGTAAGCTTGAGGAGATTTTGGTGTTATCAGCAAGTGTAAGGACCACCCAACGAGTTCTTAGATCTTCTTCTTGTTTGAAACGTTTAAGGATAAAGAAAAAAACAGCCTCAACCCCGCAACATCGCCTACAGCGCCTGGAATTGCCTCAAGTTTCATGAACTGGACATCACAATGGAGGCAGGTAATATTTACGGATGAAAAACGGTTTTGTGTGGACGGTCTAGATGGGTTCTCCTACTATTATCATGATATTAGGAAGGAACCTATCGACCTGTCACGCCATCACTCCTGAATAGGTCCCGTTATGGTATGGGGAGCCATATTACATCATGGAACTATCGACCTGGTAATCCTTCGAGGTCGCCAAGCGGGTTCATCTTAGAAACAGCTCTTAGAAGAGGAAATCCATAAGATAAATGTCATGTACGGAGGCAATCCTTGGATATTGCAACATGATCTTGTCCCAATTCATACAGCGAGGGTAGTTAAATCATTTATTGTGGAGGAAAATGTGATTTTGTTCGACGGGGGGCGCAGCTCCCCTGGCATTAACACATTAGAAAACATTTGGGGATGGCTTGTTCGGGAGGTATACAGTAGTGGTAAACAGTACAACCCTAAAGAAGAGTTAATTCATGGAATTAAGACAGCTGGGTCTAAAAAACCGCTATCCGTGCTGCATTCTTTACACAATTCCCTACTTTGAAGGCTTTATAAAATTATAAATAAAAATGGCGGAAATACACACTATTAAATAACAGAAAAATGCTCTTGTTTTTTGTATTTCTCCTGCTTGACAATTTTCTGAAATATTTTTCAGCGAAAACATTAAGTAAAACGGTAAAATCGTCCCTGAACCTAAGCAATTGTCGCAGTGGAAATCGACTCTTTGAATGAAATCAATTCCTGTAATTGAAGGAAATTGTCCTGTGGGGACTCACTCCATCCATTTTATTTGTGATATTTAATAGTTTCGAAAATAAAATTTATTGAACCGGTAAGCTTTTTATTTACCGTTTCCTGGAAGGAAATATGTGTGAACCTAAGCATTTGTCGCGCAGTGTATATATGAATGAAGAGTTTACCGTAGTAACTACCAAAATTAAATTATAGGCACAGGCAGTAACATCGGCATTTCTTTGGGTATAGTCCCACATTATGTCAGCAAAAATGCACTGCTTCTCGAAAATCACCGGGGGACCACCGAGCTTTAGGCTACTTAAGGTCTGCACACATCGCATTTTCAGATCGACAGATCGTCATACCTAGTAACGAAAGTATTCCGTACTTTATCTATACTGTAATATTTTTCAAATCTCATGCCTTTTATTTTTATTATTCACGACTAAAACTCCTTTTCGGAACTAGTCTCCATAGTATCTCGCGGACCACTTACGGGGCTCTCACAGACTACCTTCGGTCCGCGGACCACCTGTTGGGAAACAGTGTGTAACACGAATAGTATTTCACTTGTAATAAATATTTGTTTATACCCTTCGCTCGTAGAGTCAACGAAGTCAACAGTCGAAATTGAGGATATTATTTGTCGTGATTCTAACCCCATGCCTACTACGGACATGCAAAATAGTTTTGCGTATGTTGGCAAGAGATATTAGAGAGTTTAAGCTTATCGTATGGAATAAAACGACATGATTTGATAGATGTTTGTTGTTGTGTTGCCTCTCTGGATCCGCGAAAGTGAAACTCATTGTTTTTCTTCAGGTAACCAATATATTTCGGGCTGAGAAGCCCATCTTCAGGGTCGCTTATCTAAAGGACAATGATTTTCACAATAAAAATGATAAATAAATAAAATATTAAAAAGTGTACCTAATAATAATGAACGATGACTATATAAAAAGTGACAAAGAAAACGACTAACAATCAAATATTTACATACAGTAAAAATCACAGATGTCAAAAGTCAAAATTTCAAGCAAAATATCACAGATGTTAGGGTGGCTTAAAGCTAGGTACACACGGAGACATTACTAAAAAATATCACAGATGTTAAATTGCAATAATTGCATTATAATATTTCCATGTCTCATTATAATTCTAAATGCTAGTCTTGATTAAGTTTATATAGGTGTTAGTATAATGTTTTTTATCGCTCTTTTCGTTGCATGCTATATTCTCGTATTTGATTATCTGGTTCACTTCGTGGATTTGAAGTTTGCATTTATTACGTTCGTTTTTCAAAATTTGAGCATTATTGAAATCAAAAGTATGTTTATTAGTGATGGAGTGCTTTGCAAGGGCGGATATATTATCGTTAAGCGATTTTTTTGTGTCGTTCTTATGTTGACTTAGACGAGTACCTAATTTTTGAATTGTTTCGCCGATGTATGTTTTGTCGCAATCTGCACAATCGATTTTGTATACAACCCCGGACTTATCTTGTGGTGGAATTTTGCTCTTAAGGTTTGTAAACATGTTACCATTCTTTAAATGAGGACGCATTGCCACATTTAACTGTGGTACAAAATATTTACAAGACCTTGATATTGATTCGCTTAAACCGGGGATGTATGTTAGTGCCGAATATTGTTGGATGGTTGGTTCAGTAGGTGGTGATGCTGTTGCTGTCGAGTCGCCTTCGATTGATAAGAAAGCATAGCTCATTGAATTTGTAGTTTTTTTGATGTTTCGAACTTCGTTAATCATTTTGCCGATCATTTTCGTCGGATAGTTATTTTTACCAAGGATATTATAAATCCGTTTCAAATTTTCGTTCCAAAAGCACTTGTGACTAATCCTAAATACTTTCCTAATTCCTAATGAAAGATTTCGCCACATTTGTTTTCATTTTTGTCGGATGATTTGAGTAATAGTTTAACAGTCTATTTGAGGCAATAGGCTTGTAAAACCAATTTGTAATCACCCTCCGGTGTTCAGTACGGTATAGACTAATATCCAGGTAATCTAACTTACCATCTTTTTCAACATCATAAGTGAATTCGATTTTGGAATCATATTCGTGTAATGCTTCTAGCATTTGTGGAATTTTGTCCTTTGGAATGGCCGTTATATGATCATCCACGTAAGTATGCCAAAAAAGTGGAACAAAATCGACTTTAAGTAGAGCTTCGTTAATCAAATCCTCCAGAACACGTTCAACTAATATCGGCGCTAAGCTGGACCCCATGAAAAGGCCGGATCTCATAGACAGAAATCGGTTTTTATATCGAAAATAGTTGCAATCTATGAGGCAGAAACGGAGTAAGTTCATAAACTCCTTTTTTGGAATTTCCGTATGCTCACTGACACAGCGATCAAAATCCCTTTCAATTAGCTTTAATGCTAAGTCGGTTGAAATGTTGGTAAAACAATTTGTCACATCAAAAGAAATCAGTATGTGATCATTGGGTATTGTTCGTCTTATGATTTTTTTGACAAACTCTGTAGAATTCTTCAATGCGTATACTAACACCTATATAAACTTAATCAAGACTAGCATTTAGAATTATAATGAGACATGGAAATATTATAATGCAATTATTGCAATTTAACATCTGTGATATTTTTTAGTAATGTCTCCGTGTGTACCTAGCTTTAAGCCACCCTAACATCTGTGATATTTTGCTTGAAATTTTGACTTTTGACATCTGTGATTTTTACTGTATGTAAATATTTGATTGTTAGTCGTTTTCTTTGTCACTTTTTATATAGTCATCGTTCATTATTATTAGGTACACTTTTTAATATTTTATTTATTTATCATTTTTATTGTGAAAATCATTGTCCTTTAGATATAAGCGACCCTGAAGATGGGCTTCTCAGCCCGAAATATATTGGTCACCTGAAGAAAAACAATGAGTTTCACTTTCGCGGATCCAGAGAGGCAACACAACAACAAACATATATGAAAAATATCGATCCCGGCAATTTACAAAAAACATAGGCTATTTTAACATTTAGCTTATTTTACAATGATTTGATATTCCATATAAAAATTCGCTTGCTTACCGTATACGAAACAAAATATCTTAATTTTGCATGTCCTAAGTAGGCATAGGTGTAAAAAACGACAAATTATTTCGACTGTTTCCAGAGCATCAAATATACGGAAATACACCCATGCCTACTTGGGACATGCAAAATTAAGATATTTTGTTTCGTATACGGTAAGCAAGCGAATTTTTATATGGAATGTCAAACTATGTCGTTTTATTCCATACGATATGCTAAAACTCTCTATTTTTGTATGGAAATGTCAAACTATGTCGTTATATTTGCAGCGACAATGTAAAACTCTCTATTGCTTTAGCTTATAATTTAAAAACAAAATTAGCGATTTGATATAAATTTATATCCCGTGGGTCTTTCATTGTTTCTATTTACCTGGAAAACTCGTCTTGGGACTGAGTTTACTAGGTTTTCCAGGATATTTTGGTCAAATTCTTTCCAAGGTTGGCGGATCGCTCCTTTGAGTTCCGATACGGTATGATATTGTTTTTCATGGGCGTGCGTAAACCTTCCAACTAAGTATTTCCCATAAATTTTCGATGGGGTTGAGGTTGAGGCTACGGGCTGGCCAATCTAAAACTGTAATGTTTTATTTCTTGGAACCATTCTGCTGTCGTTTGCGCCCGATTTTCCTATTTGAAAATAAATTGCGGTCCAATAATTGACTCGGACTGGTCAATGAGCGATGACTCTAATATCTCAACATAATCACTCGCGGTCATTTTCGGTTTAACCCAGGCCAAAGGTAATTTCCCTACAAATGAGAATGCACCCGAAATCATCACAGAGTCACAACAAAAATATCGGCTCATGGCAACTTGTTTTTCTCGTCCTAAATGGTGCCAATAATATTGAACAGCATCGGGGCCATCCAGATTAAACTTCTTTTCGTCACTGGAAATAACGCTTTTCCACTTTTCGCACAAATCCATATGATCTTGGCTAATGAATTTGAGCTCCTTGTTGGAGTGTAGAATCTGCTGGACACGACGCACACTTACTGATAAATTCATTTCGCTTCGGATTTCTGATACGATTTTTTTTCCTCAGTGGCTTTTCGGACAATAAGCCTTTTTTCTCTCGCATAGTAACTGCCAGTCGCCGTCCAGATCTTCGTTGTTTTCCATAATTTTCACGAAGCAGGAGGAAATTGTTGACACATGATGATGTGCATTTTTTTTCTGCAATTTTGCGGTTTGAAAGGCCGCAATCCTTATACGCTATTATTGCACCTTGTTCTTCGACTGTAAGAAAAACACCACGTTGTTGCAAAAAAAAAAAAAAACAAACTGAAACAACCAGTAATTTAAAACAATGTCTTTGATCAGTTTCGTTTAGATGTTACCAGACTGACTCCCACGAAAACCACGAAATGAAAATACTTCCGGTGCGATTATGAATTTATGTGTTAACTTATATTTATTACGGTGGCTGTAGTGTCAAAATGATACAAAATGTTGATATAAATGTTTCCTTTATTTTCAATGGTAACTGATATCTTTAAATTTTTCATTGCGCAAAAAATATTTGGGGAATTTATTTTTTTCGTTTAGCCAACAATATCGGATATATTTCGTAGTCATTCAGAATCAATAGAACTCTTCGAAACTATAGAAGTTTAACCTTCGGGCGGGCGCAATGCATCTGACAGATTAAGTGACCAGTTTTTGTTGCGCCAATCAGCGATATGAAAAGGGAGAGATCTGAAACTCACAGTAGCTTAATCTTCATCGATCAATCACCCAAAGCAGTTTTCAGTTTCTATCTACCATATGTGTGAGGGGCGGGAGGGGATGAAATAATCTCTCAGATGTATTGTGCCCGATTGTGTTATTTTGGCCTTTTTTTATGAAAATTTCAACTTGTTATACTCTTCACATTGCGTAGTAACTTTGTGTTGACTTTTAGGCTCACCAAATCGTTCAATTTTAGTAAAATAAGCTCACATTTTTTAACCGGTCGAGTTGTTGGAGGTTTTTTAAATATTGAAGCGATTGAAAGCGGAATATTCTTAGAAAATTGCAAATGTGAAGGGTATCAAACTTTTTAAGCCAGTATTTTCTTCTAAAATTTCGTAGAACTGTTTCAAAAAGACAATGCAACAATAAATAAAATTCTGAAATACAGTAGAATTCGGTTATAGCGACGGCGAAGGGACCTGGGAATAATGGTCGTTATATCCGGACAGTATAATTTTTAGTTGGAATATGTATATAGCTAGTAAAATGATTACAAAAAAGATTAATTCTTTCATCTTGATTTATGTTTTTGTAAATCATATTATTAATTCCTTTGTCCCAACATGAATTAAAGTGCCCAGACGCGAAATATAACCCGAATGAGTCTCGATTAGGTTTTAATGTATCTGAGAAAAATAGTTTCTACCCGGAAATTTTTTTCTGGTAGAGTAGAGTTTTCCAGTAAATTAATTGAGCTCAGTTTGTCATGACTTAGAGCCCGGATTTCCGTGCAGTAAACAAATGAAAAATGTGCAGTAAAAACCCCAAAACGTGCAAAATCGTGCAATATAAATGCTCAAATGTGCAATTTCCGTGCAATATAAAAAAAATCATTTTTTAGGCTTTAAGAAAGTTAGGCTTCGGAGCAGAGGACGCAGGAAAAGCATTCAAAAAAATGAAGAAGACTTGCACTGAAAAATAAAATAATTTTTATTTAAAATGCGGTACACTTTCAATATTTCAACCGAACATGAACCTCACCCCATAAAATGCTGTCTAGATTGGCTCATTTAAATATGGCACCCGTAATCAATGACCGGTTTTTTCTTTAGGAGCCATCGCGCAACCTTTGGGCTTATCTAATTCGTGAATGCATCGTCTTCAAAGGGGCAGATTTTTATATATGTATTTAATTTTAGTGAACCACCAGATTAACATGCACTCTAAAAACAACAACTGCAAAATTGTATGAAAATCAACTGGCATTTGATGAAATTTCCATAAAGTGCATAACTTTCTTTAGTTTTATTGTTTTTCCACAAGTGTTCGCTTTCTCAATACTTTTATTTTCTTCTCTGTCTATCGAAAAATTCTGCACACTGAATAATTTCTGGGACAAATATCTTTCCCAACGTTCCGCATACGAACAAACGTATCCAGCTGGGAACCGAATTTGCAATTTAACGTCAACTTTTTTAACCGTGCGTGCCACGAAGCGATCGTTTCGCTCTGCATTTTCTCGGCAGCGAAGGAAATCTTCCTTTCACGATAAACAATTACTGGTGGCGTAATTTAATTTTCCAGGTATTGTCGGATCACACAAACTTGTAAAACTGCATACGCCTCCGATCCGATAGATTTAAGTAGTATCGCCTTTTGAATCTTCGAATCTGGAGCCTCTCGTGCCACATTTGCCAATCATCTTTGTCAGGAAAAAAATCCTGCATATGGTTTGCCAAAAATGTTTGCGCAAAATCACATGTGGATGGAGTATCGGGCATTGTGAAATTGGACGTTATGCACTTATTCAATTATTCCACCTAAAAAAAAACGGGTGATGTGCCTACACCCCAGGTCGAGCCAGATAATTGTTTCGAGTAGTGTTAAGTTAGTTACTTACAACTATAAAATAGATTTGCGAAACAGTGTACAAATACTTAACAATTATTATTTATGCTTATCCCTCCCTAACCTAATTTCGGCTTGTTTCTAGGATCCGGGAAATAGTGTTCCGTAAGCAATAGTTTAAATTTATTCTATCAAATTTCTCACGGAGAAAACTGAAAAGGGTATAAAAATCCGGAAGAACTTTTTAACCAAACTTATACAGTGAATACTTGATTGCTGTTTCTTTATTTTAAGCGGTATCTTTCCAACTGAATTTATCCTTAACCCGGGAACACTAATGTGAGTCATTTTGACGCATACGCCACATATTACATTTTTCGTAGAAAAGGCGATACGCCCAACCGGGTTTCGCTACCCATGTTTTCCTTGAAAAATATGTTCCCTACCGAATGTCGAAGGAAGCGGAGGGTTCTGATTTTATGGTAAGCAGCTATTCGTGTTTTTCTGTGACGTCGTTAGTACTAAAGGAACCTTTTTTGTGAGTCAAAATGACTCACGTTAGTAATAACCGCCTATTTTTTGTACATTACATACTTGGTTTCTGGGTGATATTTTACAGTCTATCCAATTATCAAACACACATTCTTATTATCCTTATATAAAGCAAGTATTCCGAGGTTTTTGGCGCATCCTTTCATACTCTTCTCCTTGATATACCAAAGTTTCTGTAGTGAGTCAAAATGACTCATGGTTAGTAATAAGCACCTAAAATTAAGGTTAGTGTTCCCGGGTTAAACGCGGTTTATGTTTTCCCCACACTTTCTACATATTTCTTCCTTCTAAATTCTCAATTACACCCACGGAGCTTATTTTTTTCTATGTAAATATTGTAGACATTTGATATTTTCCAATATAATTCCTTTTCAGTGAATTCCCTAGCCACAAGAGGATTTCCATCAAAACAACTTCTCAAAATATTTATAACAGCCAATATCAGAGACACCACAGCCAAGCCGACCCTCTTGTATATGTGAGAGTTCGATAACATTGGGAATGATTTCCGCTTGTGAAATTCAATAGTTACAGCAACGTCTTCAACATTCCATGAATATTATTTATATTATTGACATTGAGCAAGGAGTTTTCATAAAAAAAAGCGCCGAACATATCAGAATACAACAATCAACATCCGTCTGGAAATTCTAACAAATTACTCGTACACATAACGTGTGGAGTTTCGTGCTTTCACATTTCTGTTTTTTTTCGGGTACTCTCGCCTCCCGGAATGATCTCAATATTTTTCTGCTGAGATGGCATTTAGATAAGTTAATCTGACGTTAAATAAAATATATATTGTCTGGCCGCAAAAGATTTACACGGAGAAGAAGATGATAGGATACACAACATACAGAACTAGATCATAATAAAAGTTCACATGTGCTAGCTGACTGTTTTTTCGTTTCTTTTTTTTTCTATATTCTAGCACCCTTAGTTCTTATAGTTGCCACGCACCACCATTATCTTGGCTGCGGATCTCTGTTGGCTGTTGTTTCTTTTTGTCAGTCTGTTTTTTCCAATTTTCAAGATGGAAACAATTTTTCCCAGAGACTTTCAGTTGAAAATAATGTTGTTCTGCCAGGAGACAAATGAAGGACATTTACTATGAATTTTTTAAGATGCGACTTCGCTTGTGTGAGACGCTTTCGCATATGACTATAGTTTGTTCGTGTCATTAATATTGAAAGAGGATATTGTTGTAAGTTGTTTTTCGGAGAAAAGTGATTGTTCTCTATAGGGAGAATGACATTTCCTAGAATTAATTTTCAAATTCAACGTGTGTTTATTTATTTATTATCATTTTTTTACGGACTGGTAGTCCATTTACAAAATAAAATTTCACATAAGCAATATGAGCAAAATATTCCAAATAAACACAATATTCAACTTATCATTTATCATTAATTTATGGTAAACAAATCAATAATAATATAAAAACTAGGGGGCTTCGCCCCTGCTCGCTACGCTCGCCAACCCCCGGGGGCTGAGGCTAATTTCGGGCGCGGCCGAAATTTGGATACCCTTCGCTCTCCTTGGGCTAAAAGTTTTTTCGGGCGTACCTATGACTTGTATTTAATCCCCCTCCTCATTCTTTTTCTTCCGTCTTGACAAAAGTTTTGGGCTTTGTTGAAATAAGTGGGCAAATAAAAATATTTACTCGGAAAATTTTATTGGGGTTGCGGGTGCATGACTCCACAGTACGATTCCATTCGTTTTTAACTATTTGTTGCTTTGGTAAAGACACATTAATTCAAAGTTTTGTGAAAATGGTGCAAAAAATGTTTCTTAGAAGAACCAAAATGGGGGTTGGGTTTGTATGGCCACCCAATGACCCCACGGTCAGATGTGATCAATTCTTAGCAATGTTTTGTGCCATCAAGAGAAACACGTTTGTGTGTAATTTTGTTGAAATTGGTGTACAAATAAAAAAGTTTTTCTAAGAAGAACCTAATTTGGGGGGTTAGGTTTGTATGGCAGCCCCATGACCCCATTATCCGATTTGATCCATTCTTAGATATGTTATGTGTCATCAAGAGAAACATATTTGTGTGAAATTTGGTCGGAATTGGTGCACAAATAAAAAAGTTTTTCTTAGAAGAACCTAATTTGGGGAGTTAGGTTTGTGTGGCAGCCCCATGACCCCATTATTCAATTTGATCAATTCTTAGATATGTTTTGTGTCGTCAAGAGGAAAACGTTTGTGTGAAATTTGGTTGAAATCGATGCACAAACAAAAAAGTTTTTCTCAGAAGAACCTAATTTGGGGGATTGGGTTTGTATGGCAGCCCCATGACTCCATGGTCCGATTTGATCGATTCTCACATATGTTGTGTGTCATCAATAGAAATACATTTGTGTGGAATTTGGTTGAAATCGGTGCACAAATAAATAAGTTTTTCTTAGAAGAACCTAATTTGGGGGGTTAGGTTTGTATGGCAGCCCCATGACCCCATGGTCCGATTTTACCGATTCAAACACACAAACTGCCTGCAGCAAAAAGAAGCATTTGTGCAAAATTTCAGCTTCATAGCTTTTAAATTGGCCGAGTAAAACGCGTAGCAACAGACGGACAGACGGACAAACAGACAGACGGACATCGCCCAATCGACTCCCCATGTTATGCTGATCATATATGTATACTTATTAGTTCAGTAATATCGTGTCGATTTAGTACCAATCCGTGAAAAAAATACAGAAGTTTTTTTCTCACTCTTTCTTTATGTATTATGGGGCGCTGATTCCGAATATGAACTTTGCACCCTAAAAAAAGTGCCACAACCTTTAAAAAAGGGGGGAAAGGGGGGCATTTTTTCGGTTTTTTGCGATTATTTCAAAAACGGTAAGAGGTACAGAAAAATGGTCTGAGGACGAAAAAAAAACTACATAAAATTATCTTTGCAATGATTTTCATGTTAGACCTTTTTTAAAAGCTCCATAACTTTTGAAAGAACGCCAGTTCATCCGTATAATTTTGTATAAGTATTCACAACAAGTTTAAGATAATTTTAACGTAAACATTGAGTCGCTCCGGTCAAGGACCTCCATTATCCCCCCATTTAAATTTTCAAAACTGCATATCCATAACTCCCCCCAAAATTCGAGCAGAGTGCTTGGTTTGTTGCGATTGGAGGTCATAGTCACCTCATCCACCAAAAATCAGCTCATTCGGATAAAAACTAAGGGTATCTCCCATACAAAGTGACCCATCAGGAGTTTGTTCTACGTACTACTCATTTTATAAACTGTAGAACCAGTTGTTGTGAAGTTGTCTTGGGTCACTTTGTATGGGAGGTACCCTTAGTTTTTATCCGAATGAGCTGATTTTTGGTGCGTGGGGTCACTATGACCTCCAATCGCGACAAACCAAAATTTAGCCCTCTGCTCCAATTTTGGGGGAGTTATGGACATGCCGTTTTGACAAATTGAAATGGGGGGATAATGGGGGTCCTTGACCGGAGCTACTCAGCGTTTACGTTAAAATTATCTCAAACTTGCTGTTAATACTTGTACAAAATTTTACGGCTGAACTAACATCATTTGAAAAGTTATGGAGCTTTTAAAAAAGGTCTAAAATGAAAATATTTTAATTTATGTTCTAGTCTAATGCCGAAATATGCAATTAAACTCTAATGTGTTATATATCATTGCAAAGACAATTTTATGTAGTTTTTTTCGTCCTCAGACCATTTTGCTGTATCTCTTACTGTTTTTGAAATATGTAATCGCAAAAAACCGAAAAAGTGCCTCCCCTTTCCCCCCTTTTTTAAAGGTTGCGGCACGTTTTTTAGGGTGCAAAGTTGATATTCGGAATCAGCGCCCCAAAATACATATAAAAAAATTGAGAAATAAACTTCTGTATTTTTTTCCTGACGAAAATACGATATTATTGGACTATTATTATATGGTCGGAGATGCTTCCTTCAATGCGTTACAAACTTCATGGCAAAGTTAATATACCCTTCGTTGACTCTACGAGCAAAGGGTATAATGAAAAAAAAACTAATGTTAAAGAATACTAATACATACATAAAATTGTAGGTTTAAGGCAAAGAATGTATCTGAAAAATTATGTTTTTAATTAAAATCTTATTAGAATTGAAAAAATCAATAAATTGTGATAATCCATTACCAATTCTTTTAATTCTTTCTCACAGTGCATTATGGTTGTATTTAGTTCTGTGTGTACAGAGAGCAAACAGCTGATGGCTACGTGTATTACGAATAGGAATATTAAATGAAATTTTCGCTAATAATTCAGGTGAGTTAATGTAACCGTTAATTATATTATACAAAAATACACTGAAAAAAGCATTTGCTAAAAACAAGAAAAAATACAATAAAAAACGGCCAAGGAAGATTTTTCCCGATTTAAGATGTATTTTCTTGTTCGAAGAAGAGTCTTTGCTTCAAATAAATAAATAAGCATTATTTAAAGCAAAAACTTTTCTTGGAACAAGAAAATACATCTTAAATCATGTTTTTTATTGTATTTTTTCTTGTTTTAGGCAAATAATTTTTTTCAGTGCAGGACCCCTGCCAATAACCGTCTGACTTTAAAGTTAGAGAATTCAATAGTGCAGGATAATCAATATGTTGTGGATGTATTTTCATTTTGTAAGCGATAAAACGAATGAAATTGTATTGAATACTTTCGATGTCATCTGACTGGTTTTAAGAATACGGATTCCATACGAACGAATTGTATTCGCGTTTACTACAAGCTACTACTACTAGGGATTTGGAGCGACACTTTTTTTCGCTCCGCTCCGCTCCATTACAAACATACAACAAAACTTCATTGTTTTTAGTAAATATTTATAATTTTCCGCGAATTCATCAATTCAACTTATATCTTCTTACGTATTATAGAATATGGCTTAAAAGGTGCGTTTTATTCGATCAAGTACAGAACAGGATAGCACCAATTTCGTACAAATTTGAACATAAAATTGAGTTGTTCTAGATAGGGTGTCCGGAAACTAAACTGTCGCATAAGCGCACCGAAATATGATTATTAATGTCATTTTCAGCAAAATAGGTGTACCGGGAATATCCTGAATTCTTAATTCCTTAGCTACCAAAAGCATTTAAAGATTTTACAAAAATGCTACCATTAAGACCTCCGTCGGAAAAAAAAATTATATCAAGTAAGATCACAAAATTTTGTCTTTGAAGCTTTTTTACACAGCTTAAACTGCTTATCCGATTTTTATTAGGTTTATTCTTAGGAAAAATTGTTGGCCACGACCGAAAGAAAATATGCAGGTAATATAAGTATTAAATTTTTGAAAAATCTCTAAATGTCTGTGGTAGCTCAAGAACTAATAATTCGGGCTTTTTTATACTCCTTTTTGCTGAAAATATCACCAGGAATCATATTTGGGTGCTTTTATGCGATGATTTTCGGACATCCCGTATAGAACGAGATCTGTTAAATTGTTATGGAAGCTGTCCTGTACTCCATTCAATAAAATGCACCTAATAACTAATTTAAATTAAAACGGGCGTTTCATTCATCGAGTACAGGACAGGACTTTTCTGTCATGGATGATCTTGAATTTTTTAATAATGAAGAGTGATGATTATGATGACTAAACGCAAAACCTCTTTTATCACAATAATCCGAAATTTTGCAAGTCTCTCAACGAATTTTTCGCCTTTAAATCGTCCAAAATCATCAAATAGTACCATAAAATGAAAAATTTCGTCGAAAAAAATCAATTTTTTATCTCGGAATTTTCTTGATTTTTTACTTCGGAGCGGAGCGGAGTGGAGCGACTTTCAAAGCAAAAATCGCTCCGCTCCAGCCTGCCGAAAACCGCTCCACGCTCCGCTCTTTCGCTCCAAAAGTTAAGGTCGCTCCGCTCCGCTCCAAATCCCTGACTACTACTAGTACTTCGATTCGAAACATATAAAATTTTGATGGCAATAACATTGAATTTTTTAATTTCGCATAACAAAACCCAAACTCCGCCTAGCTTCATTGATTATATCCCTTGTATGACATATAACGTTTAATGATCTATCGAAGTTTATCCCTAGGTAATTTACACAATCTACTTCTTTTATTGAGACTCCATTTAAGCTTTTAGATGGATTATAAGATGTTATGCTTCGATTAAAACACATGAACTGACACTTTTCTGTATGTAAATGTACATTTAAGTACATTTGCTACAAAAGTATTATTACATATTATTATCATATTCTTGGTACAAGTTCATATTTTGTTGTCATGAACTCTCATAAGGACTTTCTCTCTCTGGTTCCTGTTAACCCCTTGTGGGGCATAGGGCATCAACTACGCCTACTTTCCACCTCGTTCTGTTCTGTGCCATCGTCTTTAGGTCTGACCACTGTTTGTTTAATGAAGCAGCCTCGCTATTAACCGATCTTCTCCACGTGTTTCTTGGTCGTCCAACACGGCGTCTAGCATTGGCTCCCTGAGGGTTCCAATCTAGGGCCTGCTTTGCAATATTTGTTGGCCCTCTTCGGAGAGTATGACCTATCCATTGCCACTTTCACCTTTTGACAGAAGTGCCTATCCAAGCCAGACCTGTGATACTCAGGAGATCATCAATGGAAATAATCTCCGGCCAGCGGATTTGTAGGATGCGCCGTAGGCACTGGTTTACGAAAGTTTGCAGCTTAGTTGTTATCTCGTTGGTCACCTTCCAAGTTGAACAGCCATAAAGAAGCACAGATATTACGATAGAATTGAAGATTCGGATTTTGGTGCGCCTGGAAATGTTGTTATTTTGCCAGAAAGGAGTTAAAGTGAAGAAGGCTGCCCTAGCCTTATTGATACGCGATTGTACATCAGCGTCCGCGCCGCCATCTGCTGTGACTATGCTTCCGAGGTAGCAGAATTCGTCAACTTTTTCGACTGCCTGGCCCGAAACACAAATTCCGCTTTGTCCCCCAGGATGGGAGCTCAAGTACTTGGTCTTGGCAGCGTTTATCTTGAGCCCAGCATTACGACTTTCGCAATGCAGAGCATCGGCCATTTGAGCTACATCCTCCTTTTTATTTGAAAGCAGACAAATATCGTCAGCATAGTCCAGGTGTTGCAGGTAATCAAACATTTTCCATCTGATACCTTTCCTCTGGTTTTGAAGCGCGCTCACTAGTACATCGTTAATGGCTATGAGGAAAAGAACAGGTGATAAAATTCAACCTTGTCTCACTCCACTGTGCACCTCAAAAGGATCTGAAAGCTTACCCTTGTGCAAAACGTGACATTGGGCTCCCTGATAAGATTCCTTGATGATGGAAATTATTTTATCTGGTATGCCCCTCCTACGAAGAGCTCTCCAAATATACTCCCGGTCAACACTATCGAACGTCTTCTCAAAATCAATGAACAGGAGGTGTAATGGGGATCTCCATTCGGCGGATTGCTCAATAATAAATCGGAGGGTGTTTATATGGTCGCTACATGAAAAACCCTCACGAAAGCCAGCCTGTTCATTGCTTAAAGTGCGATCAACTTCATCCTTGATCCGGTTCAAAATAATTTTAGCCATCAGCTTGGATACAGCTGGAAGTAGGCAAATACCGCGCCAATTATTACAATCCTTAAGGTTACCATTCTTGGGAATTTTAATAATTATGCCCTTTTTCCATTCTACTGGAAGAGTTTCAGTTTCCCAGCACTCTCTGATGAGGGGAAGAAGAATATCCGCTGTAGCATTCGAATCCGCTTTAAATAGTTCGACCGGAATTCCATCTATCCCCGGGCCTTACCAGCGTCCATAGATTCGATAACCCGCTTTAATTCCGTCTTAGATGGTGGTCTGGAATTAATACTGGCTATTAGAGGGACGTCTTTTTCTGCCGATGAAGATGCACTTGCAGGCCCAAAACTGTTGTTAAGGACCTCAAAAAAGTGCTGTTTCCATCTCTGAAGTTGCTGTTCTTCGGTAACAAGCAGTAACCCTTCTTTATATTTCACAGGATGGTCGGTTGTGAACGATTTACCAATTAGTGGTTTAATTAGCTTAAATAGGGTACCGCTTTCACCACGGTAAGCCGCATCATTTGCCTCCTTCGCTAAAGCGTTGATGTAAGTACGCTTATCACGCCTCAAACTTCTCTGCACGCCTTTTTGCAGTGAACGGTATTCAGCGCGAAGTTGATTTTTAGCTGAATCATCAGCAGCAGAGTTAATCTGTTCCTTAACTCTTTTGCGTGCTGAGATAAGAGACCAAGTAGCATCACTGATAAATGGTCTCCTACCTCGATCCAATCTTCCCACAGTCGCTTCGCCACATGAAATAAAAGAATCCTTTGCAAAATTCCATCTATCTTCAATTGTAGGATTCTGAAGAGATGTTGCTGCACAAGCAAGCTTTTTCGTGCAAGGCGGTCGAATATTCACGTCTAGTTGAGGAATTTTTTAGCTTTTGCACATTAAATCGTGGCAAGATTCGCGTGTTGTGAGATCGTTGAATCACTGCCGTTCGTAAGCGAAATTTCGCGATAACAAGATGGTGGTCGCTGCCAACATCAGCCCCACGCTTCGACCTGACGTCTAAGAGGCAGTTTCTCCACGTCTTAGAAACAGCAATATGGTCAATTTGGTTCTCTGTTCTGCCATCAGGAGAAATCCAAGTTGTTAGGTGGCAGGGTTTATGCTTGAACAACGTTCCGCCAATGACTAGTTGCCGAGAGTTACAGAACTCCACGAACATTTCGCCATTGTTGTTCCTGTCGCCAAGCCCGTGATTGCCCATAAGGTGTTCCAAGCCTAAATTATCAGTACCGACTTTGGCGTTGAGATCCCCCATTATGATTTTGATGTCACCCCTGGGAGCCCTATCAAAGGTGTCGTCCTTTGCGGATTGGTCTGCAGGTTCAGTCAGTGCGTAGCACTGAATAATTGTGATGTTTCGTACTCTGGATTTGAACCTGGCTGTGATGATACGGTCGGAGATAGGTTTATAGTCGATAAGGGACT
This sequence comes from Microchrysa polita, assembly GCA_949715475.1. Classification (NCBI taxonomy): domain Eukaryota; kingdom Metazoa; phylum Arthropoda; class Insecta; order Diptera; family Stratiomyidae; genus Microchrysa; species Microchrysa polita. The sequence continues at coordinate 63,620,132 of OX454417.1, forward strand.
TTCTAGTTAGAGTTTAACTCTTGAAGACTAAAACTCTTATAAAAATGTTTTCACAAGAGATTTATTCTTATAACTCTTATAATGAGAGCTTTATAAATGCTTAAGTTTTGAACATATTATTATAATACTTTTATAAGAAATGTATACTTAAACACCTATAAGGAGAGTGTTGTGAGTACACGATTGATAAAAGCTACGCAATCTGTCAAGTCTGTCTTTGAAGAGAAAATGCCGTTCGACGGGAAGAAATTTAAGCAATCGTCCGCATTTCGACGAAAATTTAAAAGAAAATACTAGAATTTGAAAAGTGATGGTCCTCCCGGGCTTAGGATCATTATGAAGAACGTGAATTTTCACTTCGAACGAGACGGCGGCCATGATCATCGTGTGTTTTCATTTCCTCATTTTTTTACATAAACCTTACTTCATGCTGTGGTTGTAGCGGTCATTTTCTATTAGTGTAGTTCCGAGGTGATTTCAGATTGCAAAGTGTGGTGGAGAAAAATTTTTTTTTTGTTTCTTATGTTTTTTGGGGTGCTGAGCTCGAATCAGGAGCTTCCCACCAAAATTTCTTTGCGGAACAGGGTCAAAACCGCGAAAAAACCCAAAATTTTCGGAGTTTTCCCGTTATTTTGTTTATAACTCCGAAAGTGTACATTTCTCCGAAAACCTGTCCATGAAAATATTGGAGAAAACATAACTGCGGGTCCAACGCGCCATTAATAATTAAAATGGGTTAAGCGGTATTGGTACAATTGATAGTCATTTTTTTGGCGTTTTTTGCAATTTTGACCCTGTTTTGCAACGAAATTTTGGTGGGAACTTACAGATTCAGGTCCTGGACTCCAAAATACACAATGTACAAGCAAAATGCAACTTTTACGACCAAAAATGAAAAACCGTTAAATCTCAAAATTTTATTCATAAAATGGAACTATGTTAAAAATGGCAAATTTAAATTATCCATTGTAGTAATACCGCTCAACAGATTTTTAATATTTATGTCTCTTTGGACGCGCAATTATGTGCTCTTTAAAATATTCATGGAGAGTTTTTTGCCGAAATAAATAGTTGCAGAACTAGGGGGCGAATAACGGAAAAACAGCAAAAATTTTAGGGTTTTTCACGATTTTGACCCTGTTCCGCAACGAAATTTTGGTGGGAAGCTCCGGATTCGTGCTCAGCACGCCAAAAAACATAAGAAACAAAAAAAAAATTTGTCTCCACCACATTTTGCAATCTGATGCACTAGGTTTATCACGTAGTAACTACACTATATCGAAAGTAGCAAAATATAGATAATTCTCGATATCTCGTATTGTGTTGTGTGAATTGTGAAGACTGCGTTGTTTCAGATTGCGCGATAAATTGCCTAGTGTGTGTGATGTACGGGCGTGAGTTCGATTGTGTGCCATCGATTTCTCATTCGATTGACCAATAAATCGCTAGGTCTGTGGTGCTCTTACCAAAAATGCCCAATTTGTGTTTGTATCATAATGCGACAGAAATAATCAAACCTCAACTTGTGTAGCATATACTGAGACTTAGGCGCTTGTTGTGAGTCTTTAAGTCCCTTAACTCTTCTGTTTAACTTTAGTAAAAAGAATTAAACACTGATAGAAGGACTTTAGTTATTATAAAAATATTCACTCTCTTGCAATAATAATTTCGGTCTAATGTATTTGACAAAAACAATATAGCGAATGTGGCAATATCATGCGCACTCTTTTTCGCTACACCTATTAGGAGAGCATGCGTCTCATAACAAGTGAAGTGTATATTATCTTACAAGAGTAAACATTTACTCCAATAAGAAGCGTTAAAGCCTTCTTATAAGACAAGTGTATCTCCTATAATGAGATTCTAACTCTTGCTACAAGATCAAAATAACTCTTGAACAGTGCGTCATTTAATACTTTTAAGACTTTTATGAGGATCTTATAGTACTCTTGAAAAGTTAAGTTTCAAGGTGAGGTCTTGATGCTTGCTCTTGTAAAACTCTTGTAGAGTGTTATCAGAGCAAAATTGTTAGTTGGGAAGAGCCATGGACCCAAATGAGATCCTTGGAGTACACCAGAAAATAGTACCTACATGTACAGGGTCCGAGAGTTGATTCATGACACAGAATTGGCGGTCACAAAGGAACTCCGCGTTAACCAATTTAATAAAGTGCCGCAAAATCCTAAAGTAGAGAGTTTTTTAATTAATAATTACACCCTATACCCATAACATGGTATAGTGTATATTGTTTTTGTTACGCCAATATTATGTAACACCTCAAAGGAGCCTCCGGAGGTATGGCAAAGTATGATGATCAGGGTCGGTCCCTGATTCTAATTTTGATCAATGCCTTATTCGGACATGTACTTTAAGTTGATGAAAAGCGGAGTAGGTGTGGCTACCCCTACCCCTACCTCCACTAAAAGGTTATTTTCAGCCATATCTTTTGATAGAATGCCGCGAAGAACTTTATTAGTATCAAATTTGAGCTGCTGGATGCCTCGATGAGATGTTAAAGATGTGCCAGGCCCTCCCCTACAAAAAACATGAAAATGAACATTTTGGGTTTTGCATGTCTTCTAGGTCTGTATATGAGTATAGAATATACACTCATCGTGCTATTCGCACGATTAGAACCCTGTTTCAGCTATCAGCTCCAGAACTTCGTGTGTGGGGTTGTTCGGTTGAACATTGAGGAGCATTGGATTAAGGCAGTTAAAACGCTTATAATCATATAAAGATGAAAAATTAAGTCGAGAGTTCGACCAGAAACGATACCAATATTATTCAGTTGTATAAAATTTAAATATTTGAAATATTCAATTAATGTGTTGCTTTGGATGCAGTTTTGAGCAGCAGTTCACGTTAGATGATCCCATGTTGAGTAAGGCAGATCACCACAGATTACATTTGCTGCGATCGAAAAGATGATTGTGTAATTGGATATTTCCTTGATGAAATGTTCATAGATGCTGACATCAGAGTGGGGTGGGAAATAAATTGCTGATAATGTGATCTGTTTATAACCAGTGCGAACAATTAAATGCAATTTCTCCAAGTTGATAAATATATATTGGCAATTTATATCTTTCTTAATGGCAATAAAAACTCCACCACCGTGTGATTTAGAGGAGGATGTGATGTCTCGATCCGGACGGTACACATTATGTAGTTCATAAAGCACAATTCATTCGAATGAATATCGGAGTTCAAACAGGTCTCGGAAAATTTTATTATATCATGGAATCAATCACAAGCGATATCAATGGAAGTTCCACTTGATGGACCCAAGGCCAGAGGCAGACCGCAGAACACCTGGATGTGTCAAATGAAAAAGCAACAACAACGCATTGGTCTCGGCGATGACACGATCCAAGATAGAGCTGCCTGTAGAAATATGCTGAGATATTATCGCCAAAACGGGCGATGTGCCTACACTGCAGGTCGAGCAACGCGAAACCATGGAGCGGTATAAAGAACGAGGCAAGGAAGAAGAAGAATCACATGGAAGAACTGATTCGCGAAGTGTAATAAGTTTTGAACGGATTTCGCGAACATTTTGGTAATACATACATACATAGCATTAGTGTTTTGTTACATTTCGCACGGCAACTATTTTGGGGGTACCATTAATGCAGTGGCGTAACGTTTCTAAAATATCTTGTGTGCGAGATCGAAATGGGGGCCCCCACAAAGTGTAAACCACTATTTTTGCTGATTAGTACACGCTGTTGTAAATTTGGAAAAATATTGAAGTTACAAGTAACTCCAGGACTATATTTAAAGGGACTTACACTTCTTCTTCTTCCTTGTCTCGTTCTTTGTACCGCTCCATGGCGTCGCGTCGCTGGACCTGCTATGTAGGCACATCGCCTGTTCTGGCGATAACGTCTCAGCATATTTCAACAGGCAGCTCTATCTTGGATCGTGTCATCGCCGAGACCAATGCTTGGTTGTTGCTTTTTCATTTCACACATCCAGGTGTTCTTCTGTCTCTGGCCTTCGGTCTCTGGCCTTGGGTCCATCAAGCGGAACTTCCATTGATATCGCTTTCTTTGTAGGGTTATCAGGCGGACGCCATGGCAACATGGCAGTACTAATCCATTTGTCGGTTTTCGAGCTTTTCGGTGATTGGTTGTTCTATAGACAAGCTACCTCGGATGTAGGTACTTTTGATATGGTCCCTTTTGGTTACACCAACTGACATGGGAGGACTTACACTATCGACAGTATATACTAAAACCTCACGATTCAATCGAGTAAGCGTGTCGAAATTATTTGTTTTTTAGTTCAAATCCAGGATTTGTTTGGAGGTGGTTATTAGGGTCTGTGTAAAAATGCAATTTACACTTGACAAATTTAGGTTTATTATGAAACCTCGAATCATGTTCAGACTATCGTCTTAACTTTTTACACAGCTTGACAGTAGAGTAGAATCCGTTTAAATGTACATTCCGAATATTTGATGCATGACTAAAACTGTTTTTTTTTTGTTTTGTGCAACATAGGCGAAATTAACCACATTTTACCAAGCTTTCTTTCTAAGCTTATAGATTTAGGATTTTTAGGGATTTGGTTTAAATCGCGTTATGAAACCGTTGAATTTTTTTTTGTTAATTGGATTTTACGTTTAGTATCAGAGTTGTTAATGGGTGCAGTCATTTCTTCTGTTCACTTTATTCAGATTACAAACGCATTTTCTGAAATTATCTTAATTTTGATTGATTTTGAATAATTACTTAGATATGTATTGTATCAATATTTAGGGAGAATAGGAGCAGACAGGGCAAAGCACCACGCCACAGATGACAAGAACAAAAATTAAATTAATATTTGCATTTAACTCAATACCATACCTATGTGCAAAAAAAACGAATATTTTGTAGAACAGTCAATAGGCAGCCACACGTTTTTCTCAAAAGTATAAAATTAAATTTAAGTCCTCGCCATTCTTAAAAAAATTAGGCTTGACCTGCTATCCGTTCTCATAAGAAGAACTTCTGCGTTACAAATATTTTCCGCTATATGGCGGCTGCTGCTGCTTTATCGCTAGTGTCGACAAAAATAAGAAGAAATTCCCCTTTCGAGAGCTAATAGCGTAATGTTGGCTACGGTCATCCCTGGTAACGAAAATGCAGTTCTTCAGCGAAACAATAAGATGTTCCTTGAAGTTCTCATATCAACTGCTTCGAAGTAAAACAAAATGTTTCATTTAAGAGCACTCCTAACTTGTTCATCTGTTTTAAATCTAGCTTCAGTGTGTCTATGAATAAGAAATCAGTCCAAAATTGTCCACTCGTCTTCACTACGTTAGGGGGCCCCTGTCGGTTGGGGGCCCGTGTGCGACCGAACACATGGAACACCGTACGTTACGCCACTGCATTAATGTATTTTATGGTTAAATTAGGGTTTCTTTCTTTTTGTTTAGTTAGCTCTGATCTTAAATTGACTAAATGGTTGTGTTTGGGGGTTTAGTAATGTTCACAATCAAAAGAGCAAAAACTCAATTGTTTGTTTATTTACTAATTGCACCGGTAAACCTAAACTTATCTGTTGCCTTGAAGTAGTAAGAACACCTGCTATTATTCTTAGACTCGTTTATTTCTTAATTTTACAATTGCTAAAAACTACATATTTTGCTAATATCATCAATATCGACATAAAACCATTGACCTATAATTAGTATAAAATAAACAATATGAAGTTGTCAGCAGAATTATATTTGACTTACAGTCTGCGACAAAATAATGCTAATAACGTATTTAATTTACATAACAGGTTGCATTGATTTAAGGTTAAATCTGCGAATATTTTATATTTAAGCTTTTAAGATACTAACTTTTTTCTGAATTGTTTTTAGATCTTAAAATGTGTAAGACAAAATCATTATCTTTTGTAGGAACTTTCAAGGGCCGATTAAAGCCTTCCTTAAACTGTCTAATTCTCGATATCTTGATGTTATTTAGAGAACTTCCACCAACAACACTCAATACATCTACAACTATTTTCAATACGTATCCTGTGTATAAACCGATTCACTAAGCCCACGAACAATGAGTTTTGACGACCTCATGTTACGATCCTCCGATTCCGAAATAACGTCTTCCATTCGTAGGTTTATCAGAACAATATCAATGTTATAGTCTGGAATTCTACTTTCTTCTTATAAATATTAATTGATCAACCTGTTTAACGAGTTAGGACGAGTTTGTCAACACAGCCGTAGCATACTTGAGCAGGACCTTAACTGACGAAAGTGTGCCTTCGGCATGATCTGAAAAAGTCAGTCTGTATCAAGACTCAGGACCCAACACGAAACTTAATCTTTTTACGCTCCCTGATTTTCCGGTACAATGTACAATCGCAGGCAGGCTGGAAACTAAGCCCAATAACTATACGATACCTTAGAGAACAATAGTGCTAAGTCCATTTTTCAATATTTGGAGAAAACGCGAAAATAAAGTTTCAAACCTTGTTCCCATCTTAGATAACTTAATTTTTGCAAATATTTTTAGCTTTTTAAGCAGGTTACACTGTCAAAAAGATAATTATATTAAAATCTGGCAGTCAATCGTTATTATTTCGAAGGAAAATCTAGAAAAAAAGAGGAAAGTACGGACTAAGCACTATTGAGCACTTAATTTCATACGAACTATGGGCTTGACGGAAGAATGTACGTATTGTCGTTACAATATTGTAAAATGTGGATGAAGTGAGAATATTTTTAATACGTACATACCATGAGACGCAGCCAATTTATTGTATTTCGACCAGTTCGTATCCATGAAGCAAATGTGTCTCATCAGTTTATGCTTTCCGAAAGTGGTAATGTTCACGTGATGACCAAAGGATGATCTGGTCAAGATTAGACGTTGTCCTTTCTATCTTACTACTGTCATTTAACAGGAAGCTAATTGGGGGTCATAACAGAACATGGCCCTATTATGAAGCTCGCCAGGAGACTTAGACTTAACTTCATCATAATTACAACAACAACAACAACAATTGGGTGAAGCCAATGCCACAAGAAAGCTTCTTTGTCAACGGCGACAAAATTCGATTTGATTCTTCGATATAAGATATCATTTTTTAGGGTTTTTTAGATTTTTCAAAAAAACCCTTATGAAATCGATTTTGTCCGTCCGCCTGTCCGTCTGTCCGTCCGTCTGTTCACTAAATAACTCGCGAACGGCTTAACGGATCGTCATGAAATTTGGTAGGAATGTGTAGAATGGTAACAGTCTTTGGCACGAAATACTTAAAAGTTGGTAGAACAAAAATTACAGGGTGTCCCGGACATTTGAAAATTTGTTCACTAAATAACTCGCGAAAGGCTTAACGGATCGTTATGAAATTTGGTAGGAATGTGTAGAATGGTAACAGTCTTTGGCGTGAAATACTTAAAAATTGGTAGGACCAAGATAACAGGGTTTCCCGTATATTTACAAATTTGTTCACTAACCGATCGTAATGAAATTTGGTTGGAATGTGTAGAATCGTAACAGTCTTTAGCACGAAATACTTAGACGTTGGTAGGACAAAGCAAAAAGGGTGTCCCGGAGATTTGAAAATTTGAATTTTTTAGTTTTTATCAAATCAAAGAACTCGATGGGTACATTTCATATCAGTCGCTTTTTTCCAGTTTGGAGTAATAGTAACGACGTTACAGCTAATAAATCCAGTTAATATGTGGAGTCATAATATATGGTAAATCTATTTTTTCTATTTATTCAAAATCTAAAAAACCCTCGTATTGCGGGCGCAGCCCTCTGTACGCCGGTATTTTTTTAGTTAAACGCACAAGTGTTGCTCAGATCCATTGCCCGTTGGACAGTGGAATTGCGACTAGAGATGTGAATTCAATAAGATTGCCAAAATCACATCGTTTCAAACAACTGATTAATAAATGTTCATTCGGACCTATTTCTATTTGCGCTGGGAGTAACCTCGGCGGACTTTAAGCTTCTCTATGATATGTGATATGAAACTAAAAGAAAGATTCAAATTCTTTAATTTCACCAAGTGGTAGTGATAATAATAGGTATATGAACTAGAAATGCACACATATATCCCAAAAATCAGTCCCAAACGACATCCACTTTCTGGTGCTGGTGAAATGCAAACGCAAGACACTCATTAGGATTAAGTACGTATATCAATAGTTATACATTTAATTTTTTTAATTTGGCAGATCTTTTTCAAATTAGTCCTTTTTTCCTGGATCGCGATTTTTATTTCAGTCATCCTCAATTTAATCTTGAGATATGTCGAATCCGTCAAATCGTAAATGAATAAATAGCTGCCATTCCAATCTAATCCCTAAGATTTACACTGCTTAGATCAACAGCTCGCTCTCCGATAATTGGGCACTTGTTTAACATCTAAATCAGACCATATCCCGCCAATTGGATCGTGAATTGGAAAACTACCATAAACTACAACCCTGTGCTACGAAGGAGAGCACACTATTCACTGTATCACCACCACTGTTTAACTCTGTTAAAATCCAATTTGATATTTAGTACAATCGTACCTTTCCGGTTGTTATAAATGCAAGTTTATTTTTTGGTTTTGTTAATAGTCGAAGGACCCTTGTTTCAGCCTGCATGATAAAGAGCTTCCAAAAAAAATTTTGTGGACATAGTAAGCATCACTCTAAAAAAAATTACTCCAATAATAGGAGGAAACTTTTTTTCCTTCTATTATAGTAGTAAATTTACACCATGATATGAGCGAGAGTAATTTTACACTTTACGGTGTAAATATTTACTACAAAATTACTTACATAAATAAGTAAACTTACTCTTAGAATTATGTAAATTTAAATCAGAAATAAGCAAATTTGCACCGGAACAAATGTAAATTTACACCGGCGAAATTGTAAATTTACATCTGGGTTTATGTAATTAATTAATAATATTTACGGCAGCCGGTTCTTCGATTTTAATCGTCCTGGAGCTAGTCGTTATTCCAACGGCCAAGAGCTGGCATACCCCCTTCGGTTCAACATCACAAAACGCTATAACAACAACAATAATATGATGCTCACACGAACGCACTTCGGACGGAACAGACTAACTGCACACAGAACAAGCCACTTGACAGATACAGGAAAATGCAATAATTCACAAAAGTATTGTAGAATACTCAGTTTTACACAAATGTAGGTGTAATTTTCACACCAAAATCGCAATATTACATGAAAATTACACAAAAATAAAGTAATGGCACATCTTCACACCAAATGTGGTGTAAAATTACACGAAAATAGAGAAATATTAAAAAATCTGTTTAATATTACACTATTTTGTGGGTTTACTAGAAATTTGGTTGAAAAATAAACGTTTACTGTAATTTTGCGAGAAAAAAGGTCTAAAATTCAACGAATTTTCGATGTAAAATTCAACCTTGTTTTTACAGTGCAATTAAAAATTGGGTCTAACACAATTTTTAATTTTCTGGAGTATGGGTTTTATTCAAACTGTTTTCAACAGCTCTTTTGAAAAGTATGAGCACAGTGGTTGAGTATAGCTGATCAAAATATGTCATTACAACTCGTTGAACATGCGAATGCCAGATTTCACGCTGAACTGTAGATTTTAGAGAGGGATGGCCTTACACTAAATTCAATGTAAGCTGGCATTTAACAGAAACCCCAATGTATGTTATGGAGGTTTCCTTTTGTGGAGAAAATAGAGAATCCAAATTAAAGCATTTGATGTAAGGGCTTACATTGACCACCAGTGATCATTTGAACTTTTGTATCGGAGGTAGACGATCCTTCAGTCAGTTTTTACCCATTTCAATACCATTCAAAGAAAGAATATGCCAATGCAAACACTTTGTGATGATGACCTTCTGGAAGACGAGGGATTGGTGTGGCCGTGTAGGCCAAGTCACATAAAGTGAAAAAAAAACCCTCTCAGGAAACCCACGGCGATGCGTGCTCGCAGACCAGCTCAGCTACTGGGAGTAACGGGGTGGGTTTTAAGCGAATTTCCTGCTTCCATCATCATGGACAATAGATAATTCACGCATCTGCCCGTATCACGAAACCTACTCAAACTTCAAAAAAATCAAAAAAAGAATCTCAAAAATCTCAAAAAACAAACGAAATAACTAATGGTGACGCATCCGCGTCAAACTCCCGATAAAACAACAAAAGGCAAAAGTCCCGTGAAGGATCTTGGGCTGCATCAGCCAGACACAATACGCAAAAATCGGCACAAAGACCGTATAATATATAAAAAGGGGAAACCGTCCAATCGGGACATATCCTTCCTCCCTCAAGTCAGTAGAGCCTTAAAGATGGCGAACGGCTTGCAAAAGGGCACCAGATGGTCCTTGGGATCCTATGCCGCCATTTCTTATGATCCCCCAATGTAAAAATTCACATTTTGTTAAAGCGAGAAAGAGAGAGGGGGAAAGATAAAAGAAACTTAGCCTAACATTACAAATTTAAGTGCTGGCAAGAAAATAAAAGACATTTTTTCCTACCGAACTCTTTTAACTCAAAGAAACTTAGCCTACCATTTTAAATCCAAACCAAGAAGAAAAATAATCCATTTTTACAAAATAATTCAAAACAGATTGGCATTTGCCCAACAACGAATAAAAGTATTATTTCCAATTGATATATTCACAAGAATAGGGTAAGAACATCTCAAGGAAATTTAAAATGTTTATCCCCCTTTTTTTTCTATAATTCGGTACCACAATGTATAGAACACCTCATGTGCTTGTTACTGACCGGAATGGTGCTTCATTAAATACCTATCGGGAGTTCATCAATCTGCTGCTTAAAGTATCGTAACTAAATTTTGATAAAATTAATACTTACAAGCAAAATTAGAAAAAAAAATATTTGTCAAAGTGTGTGTACCCTTATTGGGCAACCATTTGCATTATCTGCTCTAAATGGCAAAGAAATGGAGATGCAACAATAAATCATGCTTCTTAGCACACCACATTTTTCGTATTTGCGCTTAAGTATGTACCTACAATTCAGCTACAAAATTGTTTAAAATTATATCAACCCACTCGTCATCCAATTTTTTTTTTATACGCTGCCGGTTCAACTTTCATTAGATACTGCTATCCTTCGTGTGTATGACTAAGATACATCGTAAGCTGGCAATCAACTGAATTTGGCGTATATTCGTTTTCATGTTTTACGCTTCTGTGGCTTGTTCATCGCTTTTCATAAAGAACCGCGACACTGTTATGGATTAAGGGATTGAAATGCAACGAACCACCAATCACAAGCCTACAGTGCAGAAGTAGGTCTTGAATTGCACCATCATACATCACTCATTCATCAACACATTCACACTTCATTCGCCACAACAGGTACTTATCTGTTCGCAGGCAGATTGCGTCCTTGCAGGCTCACTCAGCAATATTGGTAGTACAACACGTGCCCTCCTTTTGCCTGCTACCACTATGGTCACTGCGCGGTTCCAATTGTCCAATTGCGAAATTCCCTTTGGCAGCCATCTTGGATTCGCTTGATTCAGCAAAGCAAAATTTTCACACCAGAAACTTGTATTGGTTTGTCCGTTTTCCGATTCAAGTTAATTCGTCCGATTTTCATTGATTTGGCACAATATTCTTTTAAATTTCACCAATTAATGCACAAAAACAATCCTTTTTTTTTAAACCAGTCCAAACAAATTATATTGTTAAATTTCACAAAGAAAAAAAGTAATATTTAAAAATCAACTTTAATTTTTATAAAAAAAAAACTCATTACGCGCACTCCGCACAATCAGAACCACTCGACCCAAAATCAAATTCGCAACTCCCGCTCAAATCAATTCCAGCAAACGAAAAAACCAAACGGCTACCTTTTCTAGCCACCTGTATACCCGCTAGCTTTTGCACTAATTGCTTCCAGATGTCTTATCAGCCAGCAAGAAAAATGCAAGATGCAGTGGTGCATCATCTTTTCTGCCGACCGATAAGACAAGCAGAAAAAAATTGTATGCTGAACATTACAACTTTCCAAACAACTCATCCCAATATCCTGTGATCCAGCAGCCAAACCCGGCTTATTTGAATCAGGAAGCAACCCTGGCTAATCCTTTTTATATTTCGTAATGGTAAACATTCGTTTTATGGAAGTTACTACCACAAATTTAACTTTCTAATTGTTCCAACCAAGTATGGACTTAGCACAAAATAGCGCTATAACTGGACTTAGCACATTTGTCCAAAAATTTTTGATCAACCTAGGACATAGCGTTTTTTGTAAATGTTAATTTCCGCGGATTTAGCTGGGTAAATGTTGTTTCAAGATTAACTACTCGATGGAGAACTTGACAAGGAATAATACGATGCAAAAATCTCAAAATCGAAAAAATGGACTTAGCACTATTGTGCTTTAAGTTATCGAATGCACCTAGTGACATTTTATCTATGTAAGTAAGCCACAAAAAAAGATTTGATTTTGAAAATGTCAAAATTATAAAAAAATAACTTGGCATTTAACTCGACAATCCACGACCGTATTTAAAAGTTCGCATTCAAACTCAAAAGGCAAAATATCGTCCCGCGTACACCCAATACCTCCCACTACCTATAGTCAAAGGATCTCATACCGCATAGTTATCGGATTAAAATTTAAAAATCATCGATCCAAGAACATTCATACATAACATACATATGTATGTATGTACATATACATATGTATGTATTTATGTACATAAATTAGAAAGTGAGTTCAATAAATTTGTATAGTTTCAAACAACTTAGTTCGGTAATGAATGAGTTATAAATTTTCCAGAAAAACAAAGAAAACGATGAACGATGCGAATTATGCCAAAATTCGTCTTTACCGCGCCAACAACTGAATCGTTCCTATGAATTTGTAAGATTAAAAAGAAGACTCATCTTCTTCGTGCCGTACTATCGTAGTAAGGATGTGGATATCTGAAGGAGATATTACCGCTCGCGAACACTTACCACGAGAAAGGAGAATTCTTCGTTCGAATAAGTTGTAGAAGTTGCTCACGAAAATGTCGCTATAGGTAGTCGTGCAACAGTACATGAAAACAGGGTGCTAAGAAGGATTTTCGTTCGGTTTTATGTAAAGGATTTGTTTTTTACTATTCGACATAAGGAAAGTGTTCACATTTCCAATCTGCAAGGATTCAATGTCACCAGCAGAACTCGCATCTGGAAGTAAGGACCAATCAAATTCCCCGCATGAAGGTAAGTAAATCATTTTGTATTATGAATATGATTTATGTGTGAGCCGACAATTCTGCATATTGTATTTCTTTTTATACGGATAAACTCGTTTAGGGTCCAGCTATAACACACTTCCTCTGCGGTCTGCCGTTGCGTTAGGCAACCGTTTACTAAATCCTGGTTCTGAGTCTCCCTGTATGTCGCAAAACGAACGACATACTACAGACTTCCATTTGCCAATGCTATATGTATGTCGCACCAATATCAGATGGCTTTTCGGTCGATGGCGGCAGGACGAACGACACCGCAGGAAAATACCCTGTGTGTGTATGTATGTATTGTACGTGACTTCAATTTGCAACTTCGAATAGCGAAAAGTTTTCTCTGTTTCGAGTAAATTATGACCTCGGAAAAGTTGGCCATCCATAAGAACTTCGACGTACAATTTATAAGTTAGTTAACGTTTACCGTGTAGATTCAAAAGGATCGTGGGTCGTCGTCGAGGCCAGATGTCGGAGGTATCCGTATAGTGGAAATGTGTAGTACACGCAGTATGTACATACGATTTAATCTTGCCCACGGATCACTTAGTGGTATTTAACAGACTAATTGTTTCCATTATCTTCAGGATTTATGTAGGTAAATTTAAATTATTATTTAAGATGACTAAGTTTGTTATGAAATAATAGGAATCTTAATTTTTTTAAAGTTTTACAAAAAGTATAAGGTGTAGCAGTTTTCTCCCACAAAAAAAAACAAATCATACCTTTCTTACATCATTTTATTCTAGCTCCATTATTTCTAACAGTTTTGATACGTTAACCCATTAACGACGAGACCCTAAAATCTTACCGATTGAGCTCAAATGTTCCGCGTCGGCTAAAAATGGCTAAAAACACATTTCTTTTTCTTTATGGCACAATAGCCCGACGTCGGACCTTGGCCGCCTGGATTGAAGACCCCCAATTGTCGCGGTCACGCGACCTTGTCCCCCAGTTTCTGGTGGGCGTCCTCACATACAGAATGCTCCACGTCGTCCACGCAATCTGGCTCCGTCCACTCGTTGCGTGTTCATCACCTTTTTGGGCATGCGATCGTCGTTCATCCTTTGTACATGTTCCGCCCATTGCAGTCGCTGCAATTTCACGATTTTCGACACATGTAGCTCATCATACAGCTGATACAACTCAAGGTTGTACCGGATGCGCCATTCACCTCGTTCACGAACGGCCCCGAAGATTCTTCGGAGAACCTTTCGTTCGAATGTGTCCAACAGGTGTTCAGAATTTTGGGTTAGGGTCCATCCCTCGCAGCCATAGCATAGCACAGGTCGAATGATGGTTTTATACACGTGGAGCTTCGTGTTCCTGTGCACCAGCTTCGAATTCATAATTGGGAGGACCGAAAAATAACACTTACCTATTAGCTAGTTGTATCCGTCGCTTTATCTCATCTGTTTCGTTAGCGTCCTTTGACAAATCGCACATTTGGTAGAAAAAATTTTTTTTCCCCGGTAGCCGGGTTCAGGCTCTCGGCACTGTTACATATATGTAACATCGGGCACATCAGGTGTAACATCAGGCGTGATATTGGGAAAGTTTAGTCAAGGTATATTTTGTGATTTTTTCCAAAAAGAAAAAGCCGATATTTTACATGAAATTTGGAATGTATAAGACAACAATAACGTAGAAATAATACGAAATGTGTGCCAAAAATGAACAGATTTACAAAAATATTATGTCAAATATTGTATAATTTTATCTTGTTATATGTGTATGTGTTGTTGTATGTAGAGTTGTTATTGTTTTCTTGAGAAGTTGCTTGAACAACCACAGTAATGGATAGATTTTACAAGTAGTGAATGGGAAAAAGTTTATAGAACTACAGTAGTTACCAATACAGATTTTGAGGATTAAGAAGATTTGCCAGTAAATTATAAAATTATAGTTTTTTTGTCAATTTGTCCATCCGTCCACTTTCTCTAAAAAGGATTAAACAGAGCCTATAATTTCTCATTGTCTATAATTTGATCTACATTAGAAACCATTTCTTCTTTCATATGAAATGAAAGGACTTGGCCATCCGAAGATGCGCAGGGGACGGAGCCAATGCCTCTACAATCGTGCAGGTTAAGCAATGACGATAGGGCTCCTTAACGAGCGAGCAGCGGCATGCGCTTGCTGTAGATCAGTTGAAAAAAATTCACAATTATAAAAACAAATCCTTTTTAAATACGTTTGTCTAAATATCCTTAACGAACTGTAAGATTAAAGCAAATCTCCACCACAATATCAATACATTTGGAAAATTCACTATTAACAAAATTCTAAAAACAGCCCGTTTTCACATAATTTAGCCTTTATTCTCTGAACAGCTGAGCGGATTTCGGTAAATTTGTAACGTGGAATCTGTCTCTACTCCAAATAACAGAATAAAAAAAATCACAATGGAAAAAATGTTCAAGACAGCTGCTTTTCAAGTTACACCATCGTAGTGGAGCCTACACCAAATAGTTGAATAGCTACATAAATTAACAACAAAAATTTTAAATGAATTTTTAATTTGGAAGACATATTTTCTTGAGCATATGTACCTTTGGCTAATGTATCTCCTCGACTGGATAGGATCCAAAACACCAGCTATTAAAATATGCATAAAATCCACATTGCTAATCTGCACCATTTTTTTAAGTTTTCCCCATGGTTTTTCTACCTATGAAAATCGAAAAACCACTGAAACATGCTAAATCTCCTAAACCTAAACGGACGAGAAAAATGCTTAAAGCAGTTCTTTATCCACTTTGAACGGATTGGGAGATTTCAGGAAATTTGATTGATCGTATTTGGAGATTTAGCTGCTTCGAAAAAATTGGAAAGACTGGTACTAAAAAAAGGGTATGTTGCCACCCATATTATATTACTTAATACCTATCCATTGAAACGTGGTCGAAATTACGATTACTAACCAAAATTGTGAAAATAATTCCTTCTCATCCTTAGTCCACTTCTAAACAGATATGTGGATTTCAGTAAGAAAAGTCTCATCGGATATATCTATACCCCGCACATCCTCCTCATTCTAAATTGCTTCGACCTTTCATAAGAAAATAAGTACTGAACGAAAGTTGACGAAAAGAACAGGCAGATCATTTTCTTTCAAACGTTTCACTCCGCCTTTTTCTTTCCTAGCATAAAAGAGTATATGGGTGGGTTGGGTACCCACACTACCATACCTATCCATTGAAATGTGGTAGAAGTTGCAATTACTAACCAAAATTGTGAAAATAATTATTTCTCATACCTTTGCCTTTATCTATCGTATAAGTCTATACCCCGAACAGCCTCCTCATCCTAAATTGTCGAAAAGTAAAGGGCAGACCATTTTCTTTCATGCATTCCACTCCGCCTTTTTCTGTGCTTAATGACCTTGATCCACAATGGCATAATTCATTTGCGCCTACTTTTGTCAGTATCTCTTGAAAGGATTTACGTGGTTCGGTAAATTAGACTTCGCTTAGAATAGCTGAAAACCTACCTGTTGCTTGTTCTCATACCCGTAAACCCCCGAAGCAGATTTGAAAGTACCTGCAGCATTTCGGCGACATCTCTTGAGCCCAATAGCGAATTGTTAATTGATTTTCGCCACATTATTGGCATATTACGGTAATAGCTAAATAACCATTCAAACGTGTGGAAAATTTACAAGAAGTGCAGTTTTGTGAATTTTCCCCAACAAGTTAGCCTGGAAAATAACCTGAACGAATTAGAGGATTCATCTTATTGCTCTTTCTGCCCTAAAAATCGGAATAAGTAGAATTGCAGAATGCAGAATATGCAGAGACGAGATACCGAAATCTTGGGGGCAATACCTTCACACATTATTTTGCATATTTAACGTGAATTGATAAGCGAAAATTGGTTAATTCCGCTCTACACCCCTCCTACCTAATTGAACAACCACGTCGAATACCTGTCGAAAAGTCTGCAAAATTTGCCAGTACATAAATTATTTTGTCTGTATTTCATGAACGGATTTTCCGACTTCAGTAATTCCAATTCCAGCAGCACGATAGCTTATGAAATATCTGGAAAATTTGGAATTCGCAGTCCAGTTACCTACCCAGCCAGCATTTAACACATTTGTAATCATTATTTCATGCAACATGCGTAAGCACATATCGCTTATTCATTCATCACGTTTTCATACAAGCAGTATATAACGATGTCCCCCTATTTCATGTATAAACGCATTTGCGCCTTATTACGGATAATCATTATAAAATCGTTATTCGTAAACATTATGTAATAGTTAAGTATCATATATATTCAATGCATCAATGAATAATTAAAAAAAAATACGGGCGACGGAGAGTCTTGAACTGATAACCCTATGCACCGAAGGTGCGCGCCCTAACCACTGCTCCAGCCAGACTATATGAATGATCATGATTTATTCGTGATTCTAATCACCCCAGCAACAAAAATCACACTTGAGGACAAAACCATTATATTTCCTATATGCATGATCCGTCGACATTCCTTCAGCTGACCATCATGTATCTAACTTTCAATGCGTCCTATCGATACATAATGCCGATTCGTGATTCATGAAGTAAAGCTTATTTGTCGCTATGTTCACGGTACATGAGGCCGATGCTGGCTGGGTACCCAGCCAGCATTTAACACATTTGTAATCATTATTTCATGCAACACGCGTAAGCACATATCGCTTATTCATTCATCACGTTTTCATACAAGCAGTATATGACGATGTCCCCATATTTCATGTATATACGCATTTGCGCCTTATTACGGATAATCATTATAAAATCGTTATTCGTAAACATTATGTAATAGTTAAGTATCATATATATTCAATGTATCAATGAATAATTAAAACGAGACCGAGGCTAATTTCGGGCGCGGCCGAAATTTGGATACCCTTCGCTCCCCTCGGGCTAAAAATTCTTTCGGGGGTACCTATGACTTGGGTTTAGTCCTCCCCGCTTCCATGCTTTTCCTTGAATTTTCACATAAGTGCCGTGGCGAAGATTTATTGGGTGAAGCGGGGGACGTGGTTTTCTTAGAAGAACGAAAAAAGGGGGGGGGCTTCGGCAGCCCTATGAACGTATGGCCTTTCCATCAATTTTTACGTATGTTTGTGGCATCAATCAAAACACAATTCTATGAGATTTGGTTGAAATTGGTGGACAAATAAAAAAGTTTTTCTTCGAAGAACCTAATTTGGGGGTTGGGTTTATATGCCAGCCCCATGACCCCATGGTCCGATTTAATTCATTTTTGCATATGTTTTGTAACATCAATAAAAATACATTTCCATGAGGTTTAGTTGAAATTTGTGTCCAAATAAAAGAGTATTTTTTAGAAGAACCTAATTTTGGGGTCAAGTTTGAATGGCAGCCCCACGACCCCATAGTGCGATTTCATTTATTTTCACGTTTGTTATGTGGCATCAATAGGAATATAATTTTCTGAAGTTTGATTGCAATTGGTGTGCGAATTAAAACGTTTTTTTTTAGAAAAATTTGATTTGGGGGGCTAGGTTTGTATGGTAGCCCCATGACCACATGGTCAGATTCCATCTATTTATACATATGTTTTGTGTCATCAATAGATCATTTGTGTGAAGTTTGGTTGAAATTGGTGTATAAATAAAACATATTTCTTAGAAGAACTTAATTTGGGGAGCTAGGTTTCTATGACAGCCCCATGACCCCATGGTCCGATTTGGTTGATTTTTACATATGTTTTGTGGTATTACTAGAAACACATTTGTGCCAAATTTGATTGAAATCGATAAGAAAATAAAAAAGTTTTTCTTAGAAGAACATAATTTGGGGGACTAGGTGTGTATGACAGCCCCACGACCCCATTGTCCGATTTGGTCGATTTTTACGTATGTTGTGTGTCACCAGTTAAAACACATTTCTGTGTAATTTGATTGAAATTGGTATATAAATAAAAAAGTTTTTCTAAGAAGAACCTAAATTTGGGGGGTAGGTTTGTATGGCAGCCCCACGACCCCCTTGTCGGATTTTGGCGATTCAAACATACAAACTGCCTGCAACAAAAAGAAGCATGTTTGCAAAATTTCAGCTCCATAGCTTTTAAACTGGCCGAGCAAAACGCGTCGCAACAGACAGACAGACGGACAGACGGACAGACGGACATCGTCCAATCGACTCAGCTCGTCACGCTGATCATATATATACATATTTTATATGGTCGGAGATGCTTCCTTCAATGCGTTACAAACTTCATGACAAAGTTAATATACCCTTTACGCTTAATAAGCGAAGGGTATAAAAAAATACGGGCGACGGAGAGTCTTGAACTCATAACCCTATGCACCGAAGGTGCGCGCCCTAACCACTGCTCCAGCCAGACTATATGAATGATCAAATTTATTCGTGATTCTAATCACCCCAGCAACAAAAATCACACTAGAGGAGAAAACCATTATATTTCCTATATGCATGATCCGTCGACATTCCTTCAGCTGACCATCTTGTATCTAACTTTCAATGTGTCCTATCGATACATAATGCCGATTCGTGATTCATGAAGTAAAGCTTATTTGTCGCTATGTTCACGGTACATGAGGCCGATGCTGGCTGGGTACCCAGCCAGCATTTAAAACATTTATAATCATTATTTCATGCAACACGCGTAAGCACATATTGCTTATTCATTCATCACGTTTTCATACAAGCAGTATATGACGATGTCCCCCTATTTCATGTATATACGCATTTGCGCCTTATTACGGATAATCATTATAAAATCGTTATTCGTAAACATTATGTAATAGTTACGTTGCATACATTTTTAATGCATTGCTCGTAAAGAATGTTAATGGCTTATACGAAATGGATCAATAATGCATGATTCGTGGAGATTAAAAATGAATTATGCTACATATATTTATAATGGTTTATATGGTTACTGAAGATTATGGAATGAATGTTATATTTTTTGAGAGATAGAGTTTTTAAGACGATGTTCTTGAATGGAATTGAAAATATATGAACACTTGAATCAAATTAAATGTGTTCAAGTATATTTTACAAGTTGGCCTTGGTTACCTTGAAGTCGCATATCATATTAAAGCTTGATGTCTCATCTTTATTTTGTACCAATTTTATCAAAGCTTACTGATGATTTATGGAGAGAATCGGCCGGAGAC
This sequence comes from Microchrysa polita, assembly GCA_949715475.1. Taxonomy (NCBI): domain Eukaryota; kingdom Metazoa; phylum Arthropoda; class Insecta; order Diptera; family Stratiomyidae; genus Microchrysa; species Microchrysa polita. The sequence goes on from OX454417.1 coordinate 63,640,529, forward strand.
AAAAAACCGACCGAAAATAGTATTATAGGTACTTGTATGAAAACAGTGTAACTCTAAGTTTTTTTTTATTTAAACAAAGCTTCTTGAAGGAAATTTTAGTTCATTCGCATAGTTTTTGTTACTATACCTAACCTAAGAGGTTTGGTTTTCACAGAGTTTCAAAGTCAAATTTGTGTGATTTGACCCAAAAACAGTCAATTTTCTCATCTTAATTTTCTCCAACTTCTGCCAAGGAGAGGTGCCTGTACGATTCTTTTAAAAATTGGCGCATAGTCTAACGATCATTTCTTTCTTACATAATTTTATTGTAGCTCCATTATTTCTAACAGTTTTTATACGTTAAATGTAAAAAACTAGGGTTAATTTTAGCTCGAATTCAATAGAATTAAATTCACACTGCTCCTAAAGATCTGCAATTGGTAAAATCTATTCAAAGTATGTCGAAATCGAGCTAAAATTAACCCTTAGTTTTTTGCATTTAAGGCATTCAAACTGTTAGAAATAATGAAGATAGGATAAAATAATGTAAGAAAGAAATTATCGTTAGACTATGCGCCAATTTTTGAAAGAATCGTACGAGCACCTCACATTGGCAGAAGTTGGAGAAAATTGAGATGGAAAAATATATTGTTTTTGGGTCAAATCACAAAAATTTGACTTTGAAGTTCTGTAAAAACCGAAACTCTTATTCGGATTTTAGTGCCGTTAGTTTTATTTTTTAGGTAAATTTGTTGGCTGCAGTAATCATCTTATTTTGCTATTCTAGCTAGTCTAGCTTTTGATATATTGAAGTTTTAGTCGTACAAGAAAATTATTTTTTCAAAAATCTTCAAATGCCTGTGGCAGCTAAAGGGTTAAGCTAAGAGGGTATGTTCCATACAACTTTTTGCTGGAAAATACATGAGGAATCACAATCCGGTGCGTTTATGCGGCAGTTTCCGGACACCCTGTATATATGTAAATTAACAAAAACCTAGCCGAGTAAAACGCGTCGCAACAGACAGATAGACGGACATCGTTCAATCGACTCAGCTCGTCACGCAGATCATATATATACATATTTTATATGGTCGGAGATGCTTCCTTCAATGCGTTACAAACTTCATGACAAAGTTAATATACCCTTTTCGCTTAATAAGCGAAGAGTATAAAAATTAGTTTTTGCGAGGTTTCAAAATGAAAACCAATGGGACACTATGCGCTGCGCCCAATACCATACTACGCAGTGAATCACTAGTGATTTCAACGTTTTCTATAAATCACCTGGCTTACGATTTCCGAATGTAGAAGGATTGTAAGAAAATGTTTTATCTAAAGTTTTTTTTAGTCATTAGATTATGTACAAGAGTAATGTGTATAAAAAAAATCTGTTGAGTTTTGAACAAACCGAGACCATGGTCCTTTTGGAACTAGGTAAATAAACTATCACTTACTTGCAACGTTCTGATTTCAGACGCACAAAAAAGAAACATTTTAAACACAATAACACTGAGCAAAAGTACATCAAAAATAAATAATTACTTCACTGCAATCACGACGTACACACTTTCGTTTAAAAAAAAATGTTTGTTTTCTTCATCCGATTGTTGCGAACTTAGGTACGTAGTCTCAACGAACGGAAGAAATCACGAAAACTAAGCCCATCCAATATCCAAATAGTGGGTTTCAAATGAAAAGAAAAAAAAAAATAGCTATACATTGTAGTGAATAGCTGATGCGTGGGCATTCCTTCAGCTGGCCATCATGTGTTGCACTTCAACAGCGTGGTCTATCGATACAGAACGTTGATTTGTGATGCATGAAGTAAAGATTATTTTGGTCTATGTTTACGATATATGATGCCAATGCTGGCTGGGTATATATTAATTCATGTCATTCCCTCCTTCTTCGTCGGATTAGATTTCAGGATGATGAATGAATGATCATTTTGTTCTGTTTTCCCTTAACGCAACGACAAATTTCTTTTTGGGGCACAATAATAGAATAAATCTCATCAAACCTGAAAAATTGGCCAGGAGTAGGGATGTCAAAAACCGGACGGTTAGTCCGAAAACCGGTACTTTCAAAACGGTTAACCGGTTTTTTTCGGTTTTTTGCTCCTCCCGGTTTTAACCCGGACGGTTGTTGGTCCATCCGGTTACAACCGAAAAAAAAAATCTTTCAAAATTCATACAATTTTTTATGTTTTCTTGATTTTTCAGTCTGCAATTCTTATGGAAAATTTCGTCTGCTAATTTCAGCCCTTTAATAAATTGTCGAACACTCTTCTTTCTGCTATTACTCGTAGAAAAATCGCTTGGTCAAATTACCTCTGCTTGTATCTTATCTCTTCCAAGGCAGATATTGTTTATGTTTACACTGCATAACTGCAAAACGCTTAAGTGCAAAAAAACGCATTTCTGCATAATATTTAAAAGCCCCATGACTTTTTACATGGTTTTCATATAAAATTGTCTCGATAAGTGCAAAACGCATAAGTGCAAATTTCGCTTAAGTGCAACGAAACTGCATGAAAGGTGATGCATACGCACACGTAAACTGCAACGGATAAGTGCAAGTTGCGAATTTCGATGTCGTGCATTTGTTTTGCACTTAAGAATACGATTCAGTTTTTTTTTCTCTCGAAAATTGATACGATTTTTTTCTGAAGGTTCTGTGCACTTAAGAGTGTAAAATGCGGACCCCTGTAAATTTAACAAGCAATAAATTTAAGACGGAAACGCGCAAATACTAATGCCTTTCGGCTGGATAAGACATGATACATACTAATGAGTGGCAAACTTATTGACACAAAGACACCCCTAAAATAAGTAAATTCAATTCAAGGAAATGGAAGAAAACCTGGTAAATAGTTACTTGAATTTGCCTATTTGAAATAAAAATGGAAATATTGTCAAAGTTTAAGCAGTTACTTTGGTTTTTAATTCTTCAAATTTTCAAATTATCATTGATGATGGCAATTCATTGACTTAATTGGAAAGTGGGTCCTTTTCCGCCTAGATTTTGACAATGAAACATTTGCATTCTAATAAAAATTACGTTCTGATTTTTTCAACTTTGTTAATTATTTGTGCCCGTTAATTCATTGTGGCATTTCATATACAAACATCTTGGAAAATTTGTAGAATTTAATATTCTCGTGGGGCTAATTAAAACGAGACCGAGGCTAATTTCGGGCGCGGCCGAAATTTGGATACCCTTCACTCCCCACGGGCTTCAAGTTTTTTTCGGGCGTGACTTGTGTTTAATCCTCCCCCTGCGTTCTTTTCCTTCCGTTTTTACATAAGTTCCGTGGCACCGATAAAACAATATTTGTGTGGGGTTTGGTTGGAATTAGTGGGCAAATAAATATATTTAATCAGAAAATTTTATTGGGCGATGCGGGAGCATAGTACGATTCCATTTGCTTTACCTTTTTTGTTGCTTTGATAAAGACACATTAATTCAAGGTTTTGTGAAATTGGTATAAAAAATGTTTCTTAGAAGAACCAAAAAAAAAGGGGGGGGGGGGTGTTCCAGTTGCATGGTAGTCCCATGACCATGCATGGTAGTCCGATTGATTCATTCTTACATATGTTTTGAGTCGTCAATAGAAACAAATTTGTGTGGAATTTGGTTGAAATTGGCGCACAAATAAAAAAGGTTTTCTTAGAAGAACCTAATTTGGGGAATTAGGTTTGTATGGCAGCCCCATGATTCCATGGTCCAATTGATCCATTCTTACATGGGTTTTGTGCTGTCAATAAAGACACATTTGTGTGAAATTTGGTTGAAATAGGTGCACAAATCAAAAAGTTTTTCATAGAAGAACTTAATTTGGGAGGTTAGGTTTGTATGGCAGCCCCATGACCCCATGGTCCGATTTGATCCATTCTTACATATCTTTTGCGTTATCAACAGAAACACATTTGCGTGCAATTTCGTTGAAATTTGTGCACAAATAAAAAAGTTTTTCTTAGAAGAACTTAATTTGGGGGATTAGGTTTGTATGGCACCCCCATGACCCCATGGTCCGATTTGATCCATTCTTACATATCTTTTGTGTTATCAATAGGAACGCATTTGTGTGAAATTTGGTTGAAATTGGTGCACAAATAAAAAAGTTTTTCTTAGAAGAACCTGATTTGGGGGGTTAGGTTTGTATGGCAGCCCCATGACCCCATGGTCCGATTTTAGCGATTCAAACATACAAACTGCCTGCAAACAAAAGAAGCATGTGTGCAAAATTTCAGCTCGATAGCTTTTAAACTGGCCGAGTAAAACGCGTAGCAACAGACGGACAGACAGACAGACGGACATCGCCCAATCGACTCAGCTCGTCATGCTGATCATATATATACATATTTTATATGGTCGGAGATGCTTCCTTCAATGCGTTACAAACTTCATGACAAAGTTAGTATACCCTTTACTCTACGAGTGAAGGGTATAAAAATTAAAAGGGAATTTTATTGCATTACATTTTTTTACTAAATCAACAAAACTGAAATATCTTTGGCAGAAAATAGTCTCTTTTTTTGTCCTTATACACCGCAACTCTCGAAACTGAAATAAGCTGACGAAGTTTAAAAACATACAATTTCAGTAAATTTTATTTCCATGCATTTCGGCTTCCAACAATGGTGAAGCCGTCATCAGCAAATATGGTGAAGTATTACCATATTTGGAAGCCGAAATGCATATGAATAAAATCGACTGAAATAAGTGGGTGTTTTTAAACTTAGGGCGGAATTCATACTCCCCACTTAAGTAATAAGCATTCCCTTAAGGAATAAGGCCCGTATTTATGAACATTCCCTAACTCAAGGAGACCTTAAGTCAAGGATGCCGAGATTCAATAAATTAAAGGTCATTTCCCATACCTTTTCATAGAAATCATTTATATTCAGGAGTCAACTGATTTAAGGCGAAACTCAAGGAGACCTTAAGTTTTCAATATACTTGAAATATTATATTTCAAGGAAGGTGGGTAGCTACCTTGACTTCAAGTGAGGTTAACTATTGAAAATTTCAAGGTCTTCTTGAGTTTCTCCTTAAATCAAGAATGCATTGACTCGTGAATATAAGTGATTTCTATGAAAAAGTATGGAAAATGACATTTAATTTATTCAATTTCGGCATCCTTGACTCAAAGTCTCCTTGAGTAAAGGAATGTTCATAAATACGGGCCTAAGGGTTTTTTTCTATATAAGTGAGCCCTTAAGGGAGCGTCGTATTCATAGACATCACTTTTTAGACATTATCACTTATAGGGCGTTGACTTATACTTTGGAATTAAAAAGCGACAAAAAGAAAATTTTTCATTGTGTCGATAAAGTTACCATTCATAGTAACTAATGTAATTAAGCAAAACTGGGACGCTGGAAGCAATTTAGATATTGAAAATGTTTGAAGAGAGCAATTTACTTATTAAGAACTAGTCAGCCTAACACACACTTTAACACAATTTTTGCACTCTTAATATCCTTTAATCTTAAAAAAAAAAAATTTCTGAATCTGTCCGAAAACGGATAAGTGAAAAAAACCAATAAGTGCAATTTTTCTTGCTTCCGGAGACGATTGCACTTATCCGCTCTCGACTGTATCTTGAATGTGTATTGATGTTCGTGTATAGTATATCAGTGCATTTCGCGTATCATCGTGTCGCTTCGTATTACGCAAGAAAAATTAGAATGGCCCCTGTTGTAAATGTTTGGATTTTTTTTTCAAAAACTAATAAAATAATGAAATCACATCTCACAATTTTATTTGATTGTCTTTTTTTGTTCAACATGTTTCTCTTTTAAATTATCTGTCTTACTACATCATGTACGTGCATTTTAAGTTGATTTTGCATACGATACGAACACCAGCAATACGAGTGTGTAAGCATTTTTTTTAGTAAAATTCTAGACAAATCAATGAAAAAACCGGTTAACCGGAAAACCGGTACTTTGAGCCCGGTTAAAACCGGACGGACTAACCGGCTTTGCAAAAAAACCGAAAAACCGACAACCGGGTTATGGGCCGGTTTTTGACATCCCTAGCCAGGAGCCTACTATCTACTATCTACTATCTCTCTCTGCTTCAATAGTAGGCTTATAGTCAATTTTTCAGGTTTGTGAAGAATAGAATAATCTATTTCAGTAAATTTCCACATGCATTTAGTAAAAACTTCCACCTGTAATAACAGTTTTTATACCCTTCGCTCATAGAGTGAAAGGGTATATTAACTTTGTCATGAAGTTTGTAACGCATTGAAGGAAGCATCTCCGACCATATAAAAAGTATACATATATGATCAGCATGACTTGGGGAGTCGATTGGGCGATGTCCGTCTGTCTGTCTGTCTGTCTGTCTGTCTGTCTGTCTGTCTGTTGCGACGCGTTTTACTCAGCCAATTTAAAAGCTATGAAGCTGAAATTTTGCACAAGTGCTTCTTTTTGCTGCAGGCCGTTTGTATGTTTGAATCGGTAAAATCGGACAATGCGGTCATGGGGCTGCCATACAAACCCAACTACTCAAATTAGGTTCATCTAAGAAAAACTTTTTTATTTGTGCACCAATTTCAACAAAATTTCACACAAATATGTTTCTATAGATAACATAAAACATATGTAAGAATGGATCAAATCGGACCATGGGGTCATGGGGCTGCCATACAAACTTAGCACCCCAAATTAGGTTCTTCTGAGAAAAACTTTTTTATTTGTGCACCAATTTCAAGCAAATTTCACACAAATGTGTTTCTCTTGATGACACAAAACATATCTAAGAATGGATCAAATCGGATAATGGGGTCATGGGGCTGCCATACAAACCTAACCCCCAAATTATTTTATTTGTGCACCAATTTCAACCAAATTACACACAAAAGTGTTTCTCTTGATGGTTCTTCTAAAAAACATTTTTTGCACCAATTTCACAAAACCTTGAATTAATGTGACTTTACCAAAGCAACAAAAAAATTAAAAACGAATGGAATCGTACGGTGGGGTCATGCTCCTGCAACCGCAATAAAATTTTCCGAAGAGAGCGAAGGGTATCCAAATTTTGGCCAGGCCCGAAATTAGCCTCGGCCCAGGGGGTTGGCGAGCAAAGCGAACAGGGGGCGAAGCCCCCTAGTTTTTTTTACAATATACATATATTGCAACTATGGCTTATTTTCAGGATAAAAGAATTGTTACTACGGCGAATCAGCAAAAATTGAATAGAAATAGAAAATACTAAAAAAGTTTTTCTTATGCTTTTTAGCATACAAACAAATTTGAGGACCTCAGTAGTTTTGCACCACCCTGGCGGGTGACACCATCCAAAGGTGCTGCGATCCGAAACAAACATTCACAATGAGTACAGTTTATGTATTTGCCCCACCAAATTGATCTCCAACTTCAGCTGAATGAACTATCGAATTTCAACATTTAGAAAATGCAGCGATGTGTAATGATAAGTTAAACATTTAATCCGTGAAATAATGAATCTTTTTTACTTTTGAATAAAGGACTTTTTTTTCCTACTTCTAGGATTAAAATCTTTAAATTCCTGAAAATTCTTACTTACCTATAAATTTTGCATACTTCAAATAAATTGATTTAATATCGGCGTCCAATCTATTCCATCTTTATGATCGAAACATTGCCTTGATGAAAAGCTCAACACAACACTGAAAGTAACAGGCCAATCATGGTATATCGTTTAAAAATTTCGCTAATGAAAATGCTCCCCTGATAGGCAATCCATTTCGTTTATGGCTTTTGCCGGATCGCGGTCCTTTGCCAGGACGCAGCCAGGCCTGTTTCGCCGGTCGGTCGTCCAGCCAGGCGTTAGTATCCGCATAGTCGTACATATCCATTTCGAAACAAGTTAGCCATTAATCAGTGAATTCATTTACCGAAATCTTGGTGCTAGCCGGCCGTAGATGCGGCGAAGGCGAAATTTCAATGTTTGCTAAATGTTGCAGAAACTTGCTTGCGTTCCTGAATTTATCGTTTATGTTCGCCCCCAGTCAGTTCATAATTCATGGCGGCTCAGAGTATATGGATACAAACCGCCGACGCTGCCGCCATACCCTTCTAGCCTATTCTCGTCGAGAACTGGATTAATTTCAGCGTTATCAGCATACACAATATTGTATTAATTTCTTTACACAAGTCGAGTGCCGGACATTAGAGATATCCGTTAGCAAGTAGCGTGGCCGAGTCGTGGTCCGAAGAGTGGTGTATCCTATTTCTATACATGGCACCACAACACATCCGAGTCGAAAGTCCAAGTAATATAGCGGCCAATCTCAGATTGAATTTACCATAATCCTCGCAAAGATTTATAATGGCCGAATTAAACCATTTACAATATTAATTTATTGAATTGGCAACGTGATAGGCCCGGCATTTGAATTAATCGAGTGGAATTAAGGAGTAACACTTTTTTTTATTGATAAGAGATTGGATTTCATGGAGAGAAAGATTGATGATGGTTTCAACATGGAAGATATATGGAGCATAATCGTTGCCAAGTTCACAATGATTTAGCGTCGATTAGTAAATGTTGTAAAGTATGGATGAATTTATCTGTTCGTGCAGTAATTATCAATCGATGAAAACAAATTTAGCTACTAAATCCTTCATCAGTATAATTACGTAAAATTTACATACAATCAAATCGACCATTACTGAACATGAAGGATACAAAACGTCTTCCATTCTTCCATTTGCATCCCCTCGACACCCAATCAGCTCGTAAAAGTCAAAACGACTTTCAAATGCAACTGAACTTTAGCTAATGGCCGGATGCATTCAACATTTTGACTTCCCTATAAATTTAACGGTGTAGAGACAGTAGAGAGGTCCAAAAGGACTCTTCCCTTCGAAGCAACATAATTACTTTCGTTGATGGTCCCGAAACGGCTATCTTCGTAAACATCGCATATCACTCAACCATAAGCGATGCTGTAAGCTCTTGTATCTTTCGCGTAATGGCGGCGACTCGAGGTCAAACTTATTTTTGTACGAAACCGTTCTTCTTGTTGTACAACGGAGCACTTATGGAACAGGGACAAACTTTATATGTACAGAACAGCGCACGGGGGAAAAACTCTCAAGTAGACGGGAAGCGTCTAAGCTTGCCAAAACATTAAAATAAATTATTTCTTCTTTGCACAGACAGCCAAAAGAGAGCGTTGGCATGTTGAATTTGCCGGAGAAAATTAAATAAGAAAAAAAAAAACGGAGAAAACTAATAGTAGTGTACACAGTCTTCGTGGATGCTAGTAACCTTTTGGCATAGTGACTATATCTGGCCGGAGTGTATGTAAGCCAAAGAATTTGTTTTCAGTTGCGTGAAATCTTCAAGTTTACAGAACAAGATTGATTGCTTTCCGCAAACAAATAAATGAACAAAACTGACAGTTTTGCCGTATGGTATGTGGTAGTATTTTCGTTCGGCTTTGATTTACGAACGAGAGAATTGAGAAATTTAGAAAAGTGAAACATACTTGGGGTGGGAAGGGTTTTGGTGGCTGACTTAATTTGATTGCTTCTAAACGATATTTAGCAACCATCTAATGCAGTTTTAATAATCTTCTTAATGAATTGATTTCGAAGAGGATCGTTGAGGATGAAAATTTGCCAACCCTCACCCAATTCGCTAAAAGTGCTTTTTCGTATGCCGGTTCTTATCCATGTAAGGGTTTCTTTAGCTGAAAGCACTAAAAGCTCAGAAATATTGACGTACATTTGAAAGGTTGTGCTCCTAATGGTCACCTCGACAGGTTGATTTGGCTCAGGGTACCAACTGTTCTGAAGCTTTGACCTACATCTAAAGGGTTCTGGTTCTAGTGGGAAATCCCAGCGGATGTAGCTTTAATCTACGACTGTAGCTTTACGGATAGCAATAAAATGAAAAGAAATGCACTCGAATTGCCGGATGTAGTGAGTGGTGGAACGCTGAATCTGCAAACGATTGGGAGACTGAACTGATGGAGTAGCTGCCCGGGGTAATTACTTTGAGCATAAGGGATTTTTTCGAAGTCGATCGATTAAATTCGAGCATTTGATGCGCTAGGGATATGTCGGTCTAAGACGTCGGTTGTGTAAGTAAAGTGGACTGCATAGTCGAGTGGTCGTGCATCTCAAAGCACCGCTTTCTCGGGACTTTGCTAGAAAGTGATCTCACTTTCGGTGCCCACGAAATGAGAGTTTAGTTCAATACCAAATACACATCGGAGATCATTTGGGGCATTTTCCGTTTTTCTTCAAAAGTCAATTTACGTTCAGCTAGTGCTGATGATGCTAAATATTCGTTTGAAACAACCTGGCTTGGGAGAACAGCGCCTTTCGAGGTGTGGGTTTTTGGTAAGTAGGGTCACCACGTACTCGGACTGCACAAAGGGGCCCTGGTATGTTTAATATGCCATGGACGCACTTGAGCTCGGGTCGCTTGGTATGACTGACCCAGCATGTTTTTTTTCCATCATACACTGAAGCAGTTATCCGAAAGTGAAAAACATTGCTATCCGTCGGTTATTTAGCCAACGGCTAGTATAACAGATCAACCTAACCCGGGATATGCCCGTCAGAATTCAGCCTAAGGCTGAAGAGGCTGAAGAAGGATACTCCAGCCAATGAGAAGTTTTTAGCGAATAGTGATACTTCGGTGTGGGTTTTCCCAGCGAATCAAGGTCCATCTAGGTGCTGGACTCGAGGTGGCTGGAGGTCGGTACTTAAGTCAAACGATTGCAAAGTTGCAGCTCCAGGGTTGGATTTCCGAAGGATAGTCCATGATCTTAACGAAGGAATCCCAATTTGACATTGATCTCTATGCCAGTAAGATTCCGAAGATCCAAACAGTTCGATGGATCGGGAGGTAAAATCAAAAGCTTAGGTAATCTCCTGACGGTTTGGTCCCGGTAGATGGCTCCACTTGCTTGAAATATCAAAATTACATATGCGCACGGAGTCAGATCCAGGACTTTTTGATATACATTGGTTATAAATGTTGTTCCATATCCTCATTCTCACTTGAAGGTATCGACATCAAAGGAAAAATCAAGTTCAAATAGGTTACGTCCACCTCCTCCCCCTCGGGAAGTTGTAGACAGTTATCGAAACAAGAAGCTATCCTGGAGAAGTATCCATTGATCAGTATGGCTATCGCGCGTAATCAGGGAGGCAGTATTCCACAGCTCAAATTATGTTATTAGAATCCGTATTGATTTCAAATGGACATTTGACATACTGCTAAGGAATGCAGTCCTCCGCAAGCGGGACGCTAGGAAGAGTTGCATCATTGAAAGTTACTTCTCCGAGAGTGCTTCATCTTCGAAGCCTCTGCCGTAGTGCGCACGACTCAATCCAAGGTCTCTATGTTTTGAACCTAATTATGGATGACCTGCTCAAGTCAGTTGACCGCGTATGAGAGTGCTGCCTCTGGAATTATTTATTTACGAAAATTCTACATCAATGGGGATCGCATTGAAATTTCGTCCGCTAAAACGGTGACAAGGGCAATTTTGATTACAGTCATCTTTCTTCATTTATGAACTTCGTCCTTCCCAACGGTGGTGAAAATTTTTGTACCACATGGCCACACTGAACCAAAAAATTCGTAAATTCGACGAATTTACATTTAATATGAAGAATATTTCATCAAAATACGGTCAATGAAGCTGTTATTTGGATTGAAGAATACCATAGTCATATTGAATAATTACGAAATTATTGTAAATTGATGAATAATTTGTCAATATGAAGAAATTTTCATTTTTTTTTTTAAATATAAAAATTAACATTGCGTCTTGTCTTATTCCTATTGAAACTAATTTCATTTATTATTATATGTCTTCAAGACTCTCACAATATTTATTAAACACTTTTTTATATACAAATAACCATATTACCCATTGTGTTAGAATCAGGATTCGAACTCGGTCCGCTTGCGTGCCAGTCCACTCACACTGCCATTGCGCCAGAAAGGAAATATACTTCCAATGTTCTCAAGACAAGCACTACTTGATACACACTGCATGGCGGACGCCTTATTGAGACTCGGCCAGGACACTTTTTATTTTTTTTCTTTCTGACAAATTGTATGAAAAAATTTCTTTTTGGAATTGAGATTTCCAATAAAATTTAAAGGCAAAAATTACTCAGAAAATCGAAAATAAACAGAAAATGCGTTACTATAAATTCATCAGTGTGAAGAATTTTCGTAAAAGAGAAGAATTGAAGAATTGATTTTATCAATATGACTAAATTATTCACTGTGATAAAATATAATATATATAAAATATAAGAATTATGCTATTCTTCCATTTGATTAAGTTTTATCCTTTTGACGAATCTGACAAATTGTGAATTTGTTATTTTGACGAACTTTTGTCAATCTTACAATTGCTTTCAATAATTTAGCGCAAACAAATCGTCAGTTTGAATAATTTCTTCTATACGAAGAAAAATTTTTACAAAGTGCGATTTCTTCAAATTGATTAAAAATTGTAAGCGAATAGTAATAAAACTGATGAAAATTTAGTTAATTTGATAAAACGAAAAACCAAATTTTCATATTGAATAATATGCAATTTTTTTTCTAAAAATCTACCCGTACTTTTTCAATGCAACAAATTATTATTCAAATCAAATAAAAATTTTATTCAAAATTTTACGAAAAAAAATTCGTTCATATGAATAAAAATTTGGTTCAGTGCACGTGTGTTATTAATTAAAGGTCTCAGAGTATAAAATACTGGGTCCACCATCGCTCTGATGGTAATATTTTGCGACACGGTATACGAGACTGCCTGCGTTAGTTAGTTCTTCGTTGCCCCCGATAATATATCCGGGTAAATTTTAACGAGATATTGTGGGCCATCTGTCTCATTTGCTTCCATTCTACTTGGGTCAACCAGGTTCGAGTACGTTATACAGTTCCTGAAGAAACCCCGACCTGACCGTCAGTCGAATCCTGGGTCACCCTCTGTCTGACTTCATGTTGTTTTCCATTTTCTACCGTACTTGGACATCCGACACTTTGAGGCTTTCGGCGTCACTATCGAGGATGGTGCTCTTAATATCTGTCGCAATCCCTTTACATGAGAATACTTCGCAACGCAACATTCATAATGAGGTTATATAACGGTTCAGCTCTGGACGGTCTGGCATTGAATTTGACGCTATCGTTATTATAGCGTCAGACTCGATGTCGACTGGCTTCACAATATGAGTAAGGAATACCCTCACTGGCTTAAAGATAATTGTGTCAATTCCAATTGGAAAATTATAATCCCGCTTCTCGGCTAAGTTAGGCGACCAAACAGCCACTGCTAGGTGGATACACCGCCCACCCTCTCTTGACAATTTGAGGTGAGACCCATATAATGGCCTAGGTAGTAGAAAAGCCAGGAGTTTTTAAACACCTAGCCTTAGCACTTGATAAAAAAAGCCCTTGTTGGCATTTAGTTTGAATACATGTGGTGGTGAAAATGCAAATTGAACCCTTTCTTTCTATTAGTGTCCCGCTACCCCGAATAGTTATGTCACCAGTCTTACGTGGTTGTGCAATGTCGCCCACACTGCAGCAATGGCTTGAGGTCCACTGCGAGAGGAGACGTTCCCTGCCATATCTGTTAGCAGGTGTGTAAAGATTAGAAATATGGGCACCGAAGGTCGGTAATTCCCCTCAATCGACACAACCGGGTGCTGGGACTCATAGAACGGCAGAGTTATTAGAAAGGCCTCGCATCTATCAGTATGTAAGAGCCAAGCCATAACACTTGAAAAGAAATTCGTTACCTCACACCGCTCGATGGACGCAGCTCTGTGGAAGAGCTATTTCTCGAACAGAGAATCTCTGGTCATGGGTATAAATGACCTCGTTGGCAAGAGTATGATGCGGGAATGCCCTCAGGTCTTCATAGTAAATGACATCCCTACCTAGCGTGTGTAAATGTTTTACTTACACTAACTACCTCCTCTTCCTGGTGGAGAGCTTAACGCGCTTGAGGGCTCATAACTCATGGACATCGTGCATGAGTTGAGAGCCCTTGTGGGCGTTCAAGCTCGTTCTCATTGAGCTGGCCCCCGATAATTCGGATGGGTAGAGCTGTTCTCAAATACGTGATGCAAGTCAGGTATTTGGGAGTGAGTTTCGGTGAACGGTTGAGTCTTGGCACGTATGTTCTGTGTGGTGGGTATGCTGAGGCTACGGCTATGGCCAACGCCATCTAGATACGTCAAGACCGTAACTCAGCTGTACCGTTTGCTTACTAAATTGTATACGGATACGAACAAACAACAACACCAAGCATATTACGTAATTAAAAGGAACTACAAAACAGTGCAAATTTAGTAGGTGATTTTACGTTTAAGATTCTACATTGCGGCCTTAATATCTAGACGGTGTTGCTATGGCTCGATGCTTGTTGCGTGCGCAACATTCCGTACAGGAGCTCTAATAGACTCGGAGACATAATGCTCGTGGAAGCCGACAGCTTAACACGGTTCAGCGTATCTGATGTATGTCGGACAGTTTCAACTGCCGCTACAGTTTTCTTCTGGAATTGATGGGACCTCCCCTCTTGACCTGGAGGTTGTTCGGCGTGGAACAGACTTTCTTGTCAGAAGGCGTCTGTCGCTACCCCAATGTTTTTCCGTGACCAGCCCGTCGTCGGTAGAGTGACATACGTCAAGGATGTTCACGCTACTCATCTAAACCTTCCCGCAGGGGAGTCTGTGCCCCTGTGACACAGAGCATCTGTGGATCTGTACAATGACTATTCGGTCGATGATATTTCCGTGCTCCCTGTTGGGTGGCTCATGGCATGGCTGACTTTTTCCCTACTCGTTCGGAAAGGCATCGAACAGTGTTTCCTCTTAGGGGAGGAATCCATCGTAGAGCCTCAGAGCTAGCCGCTTCGCATAACCCGAGCCACGAAGGGGCTAGTTATGGAGAATGGACTTGTGGAAAATGCTTACGCGCTACGAGTCTTTTTCAAGTAGACAAGTAGTCAAAAGCACAACGATCCTGCGCCGGCGAGCGAATTCGGTAGCAGGACATTGAAACAAGTGACCCACATCATGAGGAGTACCATTGCAGTTTAGACAGCTGTTTTGGATGTCCGGGTTTATGCGAGAAAGGTAATCTCCTCAGGCGAAATTGGTGGTGGGCGCTCTGAGAGGACTCTATTCGCACCTAAGCTCGCGATAGACCGATTCACTTCTTCAGTGTGGATCGCTGCAATGGCGGCTCGGTATGTAACTTCATCGTAAGGGTCCCGTTTGTATCCCTGAACCTCTCTCTCAAGGTCTCGTAAAAGGTGGTTCGTGGTGCTAGACAAGTCGACTAACTAAAGTCCCATCCCAAGGTGGCTTTCCAAAAGGAGGCATCTCGGCGGTGAATACCCTTTCGGATCATGGTTTGATAAACTGCCGCTCCCTTTCAGGGAGGCAGGTTATGGCCGTTGGCTCAGGAACTCCGTAAGGCAAGCGTGGTAGACGCAGGATTGATACTCATGTAAACCTATGGATCTAGATTTTAATCTAAGTCTAGGTTTCCGGATTACCGGACGCGGCTCCTGGTACTGCCCGAGATACTCGGATGTCCGAAATCAAGACCTTATTATTGTCCTCCTGAATAATGGAGTCGTCGGCGTCACGGAGTGTTTGTGGAGAACAGAACGAGTTCAAAGCATAAACGCCTTCGCAAAGGAGGCTTTCAGTCGTCGAACCGCCCACCTTCGACAGTAGTTGTTTATTAGGAGCAGGTACAATGTCTTGCATTTAGCATATTAAGTAGGTAGGTCATCGTGCTGGTGTTGCACAAGCCCTGGAGAGTTAATGCCTTCAGTAATCTCCGTCGTAACAAATGAGGTAGGCTCTTTTGGGAGTATCGAGCTGGCTGTGGCTTCGAATGGCGTGAAGTTGCGCATTATCAACCGGGTGCATGCCGGGATCCTAGAAGAGCAGAGACAGACCTTGCATCTAGCAGTGTGTTAACTGTTGCCTGCCTGCTATAGTGGGCGCTGATTGACGTCACAAAATCAATGCGATTGTCCGATTGGACTATTCCTGTTGAATGTCGCATCATAGAAACATAAAGCAAACAGCGGGAAGCTTTGTATGACACAGAATACTGTAGCTGTCCTGTATGATACCCTTCTTCTCTGATCATTCCGTTTCGATAGATTGAGGCCAGACTCACGGAGGAACAATGTGACCTGATGAGTACCTGCTTTCTTTCTTAAGCCTAAGAGGTGGCTGCAGCTTCTTTCCAACGTTCTCTTCGGTCGGTGCATTGGCTGCTTGTTCTTAGTAATGGAGCTGGGCAAAGCATGCATCAGAAGTATATTTCGAATTAGGGTCCTCGATCTTTTCGCCTTGCTACTAAAACCGATACTCAGTGGCGTTTGGGCGTTTCCTTTGCATATGTCCCTTAGATACTTATAGCTCACGCTGCCTCGCTTAGCTTTTTGCGAAGAATGTCGTGAGTTCCTGGAAAATTTATATATAATTATGTTTCATGTGTGGGCCTTTACTCATTAGGTACCACGAATACCTAGACAATAGAGATTAGATCCGTGCATAGTGTATAACCGAATGGATGCTCCGTCATAGGTATCTTCATTTAAGGTCGGTCCACACTTTTCAGTAATCAGTCACAGTCATTTTCTACACAAGTGGACAGTTTGTCAGTCAATCAATTAACTAACGATCTGTCAATTTGCATGGACCTGTGACTGTGACTGAAAAGTGTGGATCGACCTTTACTCTTACTTGTTTTCATTTATTTGGTTGATTTTTTACGGCTGGCTTTCCATAACAAACCCGGTTCGACACTTTCCGAACTTCGCATTCCGAAAAGGCAGTCTCCTGAAGCTCGGATTTAACTGCCTTGGATGCTGCGTCTCAGCCGTCTCCAACAAAAGACTTTCTCCAATCCGATACGCCCCATGATGGCACTATCTTCTCCGAAATTAAAGGAAGCTGTTGCGGAAGCAACGTTTTCAGGCATTAGCGTAATTCTCGGATGCGACTCTAACGCGGATCATATTGTCTGGGGCAGCTCGGACACAAACGAACGGGAAGAGAATATCTTCTGGGAACTAATCTTCTTATCTGCAATGTGGGTCGTGACTCTACTTTAGTCACAAAAAACCGACAAGAGGTGTTGGACATCACTCTTGCATCGGAGGATGTTATACTTTTAATCAACGACTGGAGAGTCTCGGCGGAGCACTCATTCTCTGTGCACATAACACACCGGTACTTGCAATTCAGTCTTGCTGCACGCTCAGATGTGGCCCCGCTCACTCTAAATCGTAGAAAGACGAACTGACCTAGGTTTCGGGACAGTCTTCTCGTAGGCCTGGCTTCGCTTCCAAATACTCCATGCAATGTACAACAATTGGACGATATGGTGAACCGCTTCACTGATGCTATAAGGGCTGCGACTACTGCATCATGTCCTGTCCATCTCACATTAAGGTGAGAAAAACCAAGTTGGTGGAGTTCTAAGATTTCCGAACTAAGAGTCATGTGTAGTTGAAGCTTTAATAAAGCTAAGGCCTCAAGGCAATCCTATAACATACATCTCAGTTCTTTTAAAAAGAGTTAAGAGGAGCCAAGCGTAGCGCTTGGAGAGGTTATGTGAGTAAATAGAGGGGTCTTCTGAGACATCTAGATCCAGAAAAGTTTTGGAGTCTTCTAACCTATCTATGCTTAGCTTTCTTTTAAAAGAGGACGGATAATGGACGTCTTCATGTAACGAAACTAACGAGTGTTTGCTTGATACACACTTTCGTGGATGCTTAGCCGTCGTTTCACCTTCTTCCCTTCTTTCCGACTTCCCCATAAGTCGCATACAATCATGCGACACGGCATCTATTCTTAAAGATAATGTGGGCGATATCAAGCTTTGATCCCTTCAAATCAGTTGGACCTGATGGTATTATGCCTGCGGACTTGAAACAGTGTGTAGACATGATGTATCCTTGTATAGAGCGAATACTTACAGCTTGCCTGGATTAAGTACACATTCCTCTTATCTGGAGAGAAGTGAGAGTTGCTATTATCGCTTAGACGAGTAGAAGTTCACATGCGAGTCCAAAGGACCTCCGGCCCATTAGCCTTTCATCGACTATGCTGAAACTGCTAGAGAGATTAATTGATATTCATCTACGGACAACAATTTTACCAAACCTATTATCCATGCCACAACATGCATATTGGAAAGGGAGGTCGGTAGACACATTCGTTGGTTAGTTATATTGAATAATCTCGTCATCATAAAGAATACACAATGGTGGTGTTTCTCGATATTGAGGGGGCTTTTAACAATATTGAACCCAGAGCGATCACGGATGCTCTTCTTGATCTGCACCCTCGTAGATATGTTACTTACCTCTAGACGTATTCAAAGCAATTTCGGTACTGAGTCTGTTTGTAGATTTGTTTATAGAGGTACCCCACAAGGAGGGGTTCTATCCCCTCTACTTTGAAATTTAGCGATGAATTAATTACTTTTAAGCTTGGAAGGAATAGGATGCAAAGTCACTGTTTTTACTGATGACGTTGCTATTGTCATTAGAAGAACATTTCCTGATACTCTTAGCGGGCTATTAGAGAACGCCGTAACTATTCTAACGGATTGGGCAGATCTCAGTGGAGTCGGAATTAATCCATCTAAAACGGAATTAGTCCTCTGTACAAGAAAGCGTACAATTCCGAACATTAACCTTCCCAAACTAGAAGGCTTTCAACTTGAGCTTTCTGAACCGCGAAATTTATTTTTGATAAGAAACTAAAATGGAAGCCCAACATAGAAGAAAGGGTGAATAAAGCTACTGTAACACTATATTCGTGTAGAAGCTATCGGAAAAAAACTGCGGCCTGCAGCCAAAAGTTCTGCATTGGATGTATACCGCTATTTGCTGTATGGAGTTAGTGTCTGGTGGATGGCACTCAGAACAACCACCTATTCTGAATTGCTCGCTAAAGGTCAAAGGTTGGTTTATCTTCTTATTACATGAGCTTTTCGAACTACTCCTACATTTGGATTAGATATGGTCCTGGGACTGATCCGCTTGGACTTTTTCGGCCAACGAATGGCTGCAAACGTGGCCTTACGCCTACGTGAAACTGGTATGTGGCGAGCGCTGGACTATGGGCATTCAGCGATACTTCGTAAGTTTAACCTGCCCCCAGCTACTGACTACACTGTTCCCAATTACTTCTTTGGTAGGAGCCATTGTAGCTTGATCCCCTCAAGCGAATCTTGGGATAGTAACAGGTACTTGGTCAGTGGATCCATTTCAATCTATACTGATGGTTCCAAGTCAGATGCAGGAGTTGGTATAGGAATCCACTCAGATGAATTGAATATTAATTTGTCTTTCCGCCTCCCTAATTTTTCTAGCGTCCTCCAAGCGGAGATCTCCGCCGAATTTGGAAGCCTTAACTTGGTTGGGCTGTCAGGTCGGCACTGGTAGGGACGTTTTTTTATTCACAGATAGTCAGGCTGCAATTCGATCAATTGATTCAGTGCTGACCAGAGTACTTAGAGAAATGGGTCGCTTCTTCAACATTACGCTATGCTGGATACCGGGCCATAGTGGCTTTGCAGGTAATCGCAATGCAGATGACTTGGCCCGGCATGCGTCAGCGGGTAGCGTTGAAGACGGTTACGCCACCTTGAAAACACTTATTGCGGCTTGCGCCCAGATAATAGAGACCGCTACAGAACGCAGAACCAACACAAGATGGATCCATGGCTTGACTTGCGCAACGATGAGAATTATCTGGCCAAAACTAGACAATATCCGTTCTACCATGCTACTTTCCTTAGAAAGAAAGCATATTCGCAGTGAGGTGGGACGTGGGAGTAATAACAGGTCACTGTCCTATTGGTGAGCACGCAAGAAGACTCCAAATTCAAACAACGTCTTTTGCAGAAGTTGTGATGACGAAGAAAAGGAAGAGAGTGTGCACCACTTACTTTGTCACTGTCCCGCCCTGTCCGAGAAACGGATGCGTTTTCTGGGCTCAAGGTACTTTTACGATACCGATGACCTTCGACATCTGAGCCCAATACTGCTCAATAGATATATTGTTAGCACGGGCTGGTTTCCTAGCATAAGCGGTTAGTAGAGACACGATTCTCTCGGTGGTATCACAATGGACCAAAGTCTGGTATAAGTTCACTGGGTGCAAATCTGGCGGCTCCTGTAACCTAGCCTAACCGAACTAAGTAAAAGCATAGGATGCCATAATTTTGTTTTATAATGTGTACTTAACGATCCGTACTCATGTAATTTACATAAATATTTCCTCAAATAAATAACATTAAATTGTACGAACCCTTTACATCGTCCCCAAAGTAGCAATCTTTAAGAACTTAATATGCCTATTAACCCTAAACGGCCCTTTATACGACCGCATATCAGTTGATGGCTATACTTGGACAACATTACCTACAAGAAAAACGACTGCGGGACAACGAACGCAAAAAAAGTAACCAACAGGACACCGTCATTCGCCAGAGTAGTGGTCAAATCAAATGCAGAAGTTTTAGCAAGTATGTAATGAAGTTGGTTCGGATATGGTTTGGGATGCGGGGACCTATTTATCGGACACACTCACCTGTCAACCGAATAGTCGAATTGCGAAAAAGGACAGCGATAGCTTTCCCGGCTGGGTGCGGATGTGTGTATGTGTGTAAAACATAAAAAAAGCGAACGGATAAAAACAGAACACATAGGTATTAATCTCGTCCCGAAAGTACTTCAATGGAATGGATGTGTGGAATCCATCGACTGTAAAATTCTCTGTTTATTTTCAATCACTGGAGACAAACAACTTTATATCGGGCCGGATCCATTCAATGGGATGCTTTTAGTGCAGTCAAAATATCCCAATTCAGGCCTCCAAATAGAAAAAAATAGAGTAAGGCTAATTTTTGTTGTTTTTGAATCAGTGGGATCCCAGGAATCTACAACTGATTTTGCTAAAAAAAATTTTGATCGGAAAGGTCCCAAAAAGGACAAAAAAGGATACTCTTTAATCCTTGACCGGAGGTCGGCATGCGGGGTATCATATCAAAGGGGACGTCGAGTACATTACACATCCGGTGTTTGTTTCCTGTTTCAAGGACCCTCAAAGGAATAAATCGAGCTTAAATGGAAAATATTCGAGTTTCCCGTGTTTCTTTCCAAAGCCATAACTACGAGAATAATTCAAGTTGTCCCTACTTTTATCACTTTTCAGAATCTATATTAGCTGGAGATTCTACCATAAAATTTGCTAAGAAAAAAGTTGATCGGAAAGCTTTGAAAAAGGACAGAAAAGGACACTAACTTAACACCTTGATCGAACGTGGGCATGTGGGGTGTCATATCAAAGAGGACGTCGAGTGCATTGCATGTCCGGTGCTTGTTTCCTGTCTCAAGGACACTAAATGGAATAAGTCGGGCTTAAATGGAAAATTACGGCTTTAGAAAGATGCAGATACGGGAAACACAAACATTTTTAAGTTGAGCCCAATTTTCTCCTTTGAGGGTCCTTAGAACAAGTAACAAATGCCAGATATGGAATGTACTAGACATCCTCTTTTATATGACACCCCACATGCCCATGTTCGACTAAGGTGTGCAATTAGTGTCCTTTTATGTCCTTTTTCAGAGCTTTCCGATCAACTTTTTTCTTAGCAAATTTTATGGTAGAATCTTCAGCTATTGTAGATTCTGGAAAGTTATAAAGGAGTGACAACTAGGATTATTCTCGTAGTTATGGCTTTGGAAAGATACACGGGAAACGCGAACATTTTCCATTTAAGCTCGATTTATTCCTTTGAGGGTCCTTGAAACAGGAAACAAACACCGGATATGTAATGTACTCGATGTCCCCTTTGATATGATACCCCGTATGCCGACCTCCGGTCAAGGATTAAAGAGTATCCTTTTTTGTCCTTTTTGGGACCTTTCCGATCAAATTTTTTTTTAGCAAAATCAGTTGTAGATTCCTGGGAGCCCACTGATTCAAAAACAACAAAAATTAGCCTTACTCTATTTTTTTCTATTTGAAATGCTAATATGACTGCACTATTTTGCTCTCTACTTCCATAGACATCATCGAAGCTAGCCGATGTGACCAAAGGGGACTGGACTGACACAACTGACTGCTGCCCGCTTTTTTCTCTATATCCTCTCAATTTTTCTAATCCTCTTTCTGTTTCGGGGCTTACATGTTGGTTTTGTGTGCGAAATTGAGGTCGATTGGGAAACTTTTGGAAATTTATGAAAAAGTTAGCATCCAATTTTTTGTATATCTCCTGTGCTGGCATACACAGCATATGTGCAGTTGAGTGAAAAGTTTTTGCATAGTTAGATAATAACGAATATTTCATAGGATTGCTGGATCTCTCTGGCATAGCGAATTAAATTTGTGAAAATGTTGAAGTTGATAAGTTCCCACCGTTTCACCTACCCTGCCAAGTGGAGGATATGAAAAGGTATGCGCGTCATCACAGCAACATCTGGTGAAAGTCCGGTCCATTGTGGTTAAATAATGGACCATACGTATACACACTGGTAGACTAGTCGTCTTTTTCCAATTAAGCCGGATTGTGCAATCCAATTGTTTTATGATTTTTTTCCGAGGACGAAGGGATACGGAAGACGTGACGTGTATGTGTGTGTCTTGTCCACGTCAACGAGCTTTCATTCAAGTGTTTTTTTTTTCGGAAACACCCAGGGAAATAATCTAGGACTGTTTTGAATATTAATATCCGGTGTGGTGGAATTGGTTACATGAAAGTTGTTTTGCTTGAAATGGAAAAATCAAATCACTTTTGAAATTTTCAAATACTTGTGATGAGATAATAGGTACGTTTTATTGTGTTTATCCCGTGCAGGTTTGGGTAGAACTTCATATAAAAAAATGACACTTATAGTCCTGACACATCTAAACGAGTTTACGAACGAATGCAGTTTATGAGCCAAAAACGAGTTTATAAGCGGTTTATAACGAGGTTATATGCCGTTTGGAGTTTATGAAAGCTCCCGTAACCTCGTTGTAACCCGCAAACGGATGAAGCTTTCATTTGTAAACCTTTATTATAACCTTTTATCTTATCGAAGTTGGCGGGTTATATTTCAAAAATGTTTGATGTTCACACAACATTATGTCAAAGTACCACATGTTTATTTCATTAGAATTTGACAAAATGATTACACATATCCATACCTATACTTATGTGTATATGTATGTGCACATATGTATATGTAGATCTACGCATCTGCTGGCGCACAGAAACACTGAAACTGATATCATATTAAAGTCCGATTCTATGAAGTTAATTCTCGTCCTTAATTTAGATTATTCTGAAGATTTTGAATCTTACCGAATTAAAGAAAGTAAAACCAAGAAAAAATACTTTAGTTGCGAATATTTTTTTAAATATTCACACACAAAAAAAGAAAAATTGACACTGCACATATTATGTTTAGTTTTTATTTGCCATACATACAATACGGACAAACAAAAGTATGTAAAATTTTGATTTCTTTACTGTGGAAGAACTTTATTCTGAAAGATGGATTGGTCTGTTCATAAGGTCTGTTTTATCACAATAAGTCCATTAACACTCCTCTTCAATTGTTTGTTGACTTTCTAGCTCTTTTATAGTTAGTTAGGGTCACTTCCGTCACCTGTAATATACTGCAATTGGCTATTTCTTAAAAAAAAAACTGCTAAATACGGACGATGTCCAGAAACTGACAATTAAATTTATCGCAATATTTTTATTTGTCACATATCGAAAGCTCAATCAGTTTATTTTGACATTCATAACCAGCATTCGAATAGTGTGTCATGCTATTCGAGTTTATGAAGCTCTGAGCTTTTAGCGGTTTATGAAACGAGTTTATCGTCTGGTGTGTCAGGACTATTAGCCAGGTAAAGTTCACGCGTGCAACTACCCTACATGGGAGCTTAGATGAATCGAATGTAGATGGCGGACGCATAGGGGAAATATGAGGGAATTTGTTTTTTCAACCCAAATGTGAGAGTTTTTCTCATCACGAGAAAAGATTTTGCAAAGAAATAATCATCTTTTGTGGTGAAATCCACCACATCTAAAAAATAAGCCGACAAAGGTGAGTCAAAGATGCGCAAAAACTGTCAAATGTCAGCTGTTTGGTCTTAACCCTCGGATGGTTCAGTGGGGTCTGACAGACCCCAGAGAAATTTAAATCTTAAAATTTTCATAGAAAAACTTGTTGAATGGTATTTTGATGCATATGTAATTTAAGTATGTGTCACATACGTTCATTTAAGCATGAATTTGTTGGAATTTGTGATTTTGTTAATAAGTTATAGCACTTTGAAAGTGCTCTGGGGTCTGTCAGACCCCACGAACCATTTACGTATGTCTTTTTTACAAAAGTAAATTTTTCGTTTTGTGGGAAATTTTCAAAGTATGTACGTTATTTGGAAAACGGTAAAATGTAATATTAACATTCGGGAAAGGTTGAATCTTTGCAATGGGAGTACATTTGGGAAATTAGATATGTTAATTTTGAAAGAAATGGAAAATTTAGGGTGTTTTGAATTAGGGGTTTTTAAATTTTTTACTCAATTCATTAAAAATTATGTCGTTTTTTACCTGGTTTTCATTTATGAGGATCTCCTTTCCCTATTGTGTCATTACCTTATGTTTTTTAAGTCAAGACATAAATTAATGCCTTTTATGAGCGTAATAATTAGGTGGGTTTTTCACATAATACATAAAGCGAACTTGGCTATTCACTCGACGATAGTCATGGTATGATCCGTTCATTTTGCGGAGCGGAGCGGACCTAATCCGGTCCGATGTTGGACCTAGGTCCGAAAACCTAGGTTCGTGGACCTACCCCATGGTCCATGCTAGTCTCGTTTTTTTTTTCTCGAAAGACTATCATTGGCTATTGTTGACATTGATCTAGTATTCGGTTATTTGCTTGTCAGTCACTACAGTTGCAAAAAAACAACTGTTGATTAAAAAGACCTAAACCACATGGCTAGGCACATTTAACCTGGCAACACAACCTAATATTGGTTAGCCAACCGTTCGATACAAGGAGCCCCACCTGTGGACTTCTGTTCGGCAGAGGTGACATCAGGATACCAAACCCTTGTTCAGACAAAGGAGAAAGAAGAAGAAGAAGATTATTATTTGTTAATTTGCAGCTTTTATTTTTTTTCTTCATTATCATGCCCTTAAATTTAGTTAACAATTTTGGTTTAGTGTTTAATAAGTTCAGATAATAAAAAAATAACGGGCGCGACAGTGCAACATTAAACTAAGACCACAGATGTGTTAGTGACATCCAATCTCCAAGAACTTAATTGCTTTTTTGTTGAGGTGTTGAGATGAACATCACGCTCAGTAGTGTTATTTATCGCCACAAATGGGTAATCGTTTAACATCTGAGTGATATCATATGTGACAGACATTGGTCATGAGTTCGAAAAAAACCATGATTCGCGGTGCGATTCCAAGTCATGACCCAGTGAAACGAAGGTGCGCGCACTAATCACTGCATATTTATTTACTAGGTTTAGCTTAAATGCGAGTAGTAATACATAGTAATATATACCTACTATTTAAATAAGGACTAATGTTTCGACTTGCAGTTTTTATTGAGATTGTCCATTTCTGATTTAAGGTTCTCTGGTTTTATATTTTTGTGATTGTGCTTCTGGCCGCTTCATACCTTAAAATGTGAGCGTACAGAGGGCTGCGACCGCAATACGAGGGTTTTGTAAATATCTTTTTGGATTAGTCTAAATAAACGCTTTCAAGAATGAAAGGCTTTAGAACTTTTACACCTTTAATTAAAAAATAGAATTTACTTTGAATCCAGTTTAGATAAAAGAACTCAACGGCAAATCTACAAACATTTTTCGATTTATGATTTCAACAAAAAAGAATTTAGCCAAATATAAGCGGCTAAACATATAAACAGAATTTATTAGCTGTAAAATTCTTTTCCGTTTTTCCCTGCCAAACACCATTTACCATTCTTGGTATCCCCACCAAATTTCATGTTCATTGTTTAATCCAGTCACAAGATATGCATTGAACATATGCTCAAAATGCTGCCCGGTATTTTGAAATGCCCTTACTAAATATTTGATTCGCTATATTTCCGGTTTAGATAAAGTAATTCGAGTGAAATTTTGTCATATGACATACGTAATTTCCTAAAAATCTTTCACTCACAAAAAGAAATTTCATAAATTTTCTGTTATTTACTTTTTCTTAGCAAATGTGAAACGTCTTTAACGTATATAAGCTCATACTATATACATACTAACCTTTGTGCAAAGTTTCATATGGGTACCCCTAATGGTTTATAAAAACTGATGAGAAAATATAATCTAAACTTCAGACATCCATAACTCCGTTACCGTTAATCGAAACTGGAGAAAAACAACTCATATAAAATATACCTGTCGATTCCTTTGATTTGAGTACCCATCTCTGATAGAAAATAAAAAATCTACATTTGTCAACTCTTCGGAACACCCTGTTATCTTTGCCCTACCTACTGAGGTTTTCTTGCCAAAGAATGTTACCATTCAACACAATGTACCACATTTCATGATGATCGCTTGAGCCGTTCGCGAGTTATTTAGTTCTTTCTGACCAGACGGATGCACAGACAATTTCATAAAGGTTGTTTGAAAAAAAAAATGTCTGAAAAACCCTAAAAATGAAATCCGTGCTGAGACTAACGGTCGTAAAAAGTGCTACTTTTCAAATGTATTCCCTTTCTCTAATCCATATAGATTTTTGTCCATTCAACTCAAAATCGTGGGCGCGGTCGCCACGCTATCATGCCAATTTAGGATACACGTACCTCGCCCATATTCCATACTTTGGTGCTCAAAATCCTTTCTATAAACTTCTCGTTCTTGGTGGGGGGCGGAGGGGCGATGAGATTTGTTGCGAGACAATGCGATTTGTTTTCATGGGAAGAAAACCTGATTTTTCAATGGATTTTATACCGACGCTGTCTCATGCGGTTTGGCGCTGTTTGATAATGATACGGGTATGATTTTAGATCGGCCTCGTGAGTTAGCGCTTCAAGTATAGCATCATCGGTATTAGTTTAAATTGTTGTAAGGGTGAAATAGTCCAATGAAACCTAGTTTGAAGCGTTCGCGCTTCCGGCCCGAAAATGGTCTCCCTGTTTTCTCGGGGAAATACTCATCCAATCGGTGTGGGAAGAAACACTAAAAGAATTATGGGCCACTGATTCCGAATTTGAGGTCAAAAACAGAAAAACAATAATTTGGAGTTGCCCACCCAGAACAGCGCACCTGTTTTCTCCGGGAAATACTCGTCCAATCGACGTGGCAGAAACACTAGGTAAATTTGGGTCGCTGATTCCGAATTTGAGGTCAAAACCAAGAAAAAAAAATTCGGGTTTGCCCGCCCCAAAATGGCACCCCTGTTTTCTCGGGGAAATACTCATCCAATCGGTGTGGGAAGAAACACTAAAAGAATTATCGGCAACTGATTCCGAATTTGAAGTCAAAAACAGAAAAAAATAGTTTGGGAGTTGCCCACCCAGAACAGCGCACCTGTTTTCTCCGGGAAATACTCGTCCAATCGGCGTGGCAGAAACACTAGGTACATTTGGGTCGCTGATTCCGAATTTGAGGTCAAAAACCAGAATTTTTTTTTAGGGTTGCCCACCCCAAAATGGCACCCCTGTTTCCTCGGGAAAATACTCGTCCAATCGGCGTGGCAGAACACTAGGTAAATTTGGGTCGCTAATTCCGAATTTAAGGTCAAAAACAAGAAAAAAATGTTAGGGCTATGCTCGTTACAAAATGGTACCCCGGTTTTCTCATCATCGTATGTTCCCACAAGTGACCTATCCGCTACCTTCAATAATACATTGCAAATATATGCGCTGTCCGAAACTTTCCTATACGTAAGCGTACGCTACAGACCGGGTTGTGCTGCACTGCATATTTCCACGAATTTTACTCCATTGCGACCCATTCATAGATTTGTATAAAAACAATTCTTGCCAAATCCAAATTTCGACCTTTTTTGTGGTTACTCATACGCTACGAACTTGGTTGGACAGTACTGTAAATTTAGAAGACCAATCCCTTATTACATTTCATACGACTATCCATTCATTTAATAAATATGCAAATCTATAACACACTGTATACATGATCATCGACACGTATGTATGTGTATAGAGGGTGTCCAGAAACTGCCCCATAAACGCACCGGATTATGATTCCTCAGTTGATTTCCAGCAAAAAAGTTGTATCGAATATACCCCCTCAGCTTAACCCTTTAGCTGCCACAGACATTTAAAGAATTTGAAAAAATCATTTTCTTGCACGACTTAAAGCCTAATATCTCCACAGCTGGACCAGGTAGAATAGTGAAATAGAATGCTTATTACAGGCAACAAATTTACCTGTAAAATAAAATAAACCACACTAAAATCGGATAAGAGGTTTGGTTTTTACAGAGCTTCAAAGTAAAATTTGCGTGATTTTACATAAAAACAATCTTTTTTTCCGTCTTAATTTTCTCCAACTTCGGCCAAGGTGAGGTGCTTGTACGATTCTTTGGCGCATAGTCTTACGATCATATCTTTCTTACATAATTTTATTCTAGCTCCATTATTTCTAACAGTTTTAGTACTTTAAGTGCAGAAAACTAGGGTTAATTTTGGCTCGATTTCGACATACTTTGAATAGATTTTACCAATTGCAGATCTTTAGGGACAATGTGAATTGAATTGTATTGAATTCGAGCTAAAATTAACCCTAGTTTTCTACACTTAACGTATAAAAACTGTTAGAAGTAATGGAGCTAGATCAAAATGATGTAAGAAAGATATGATCGCAAGACTATGCGCCAATTTTTAAAAGAATCGTACAAGAACCTCACCTTGGCAGAAGTTGGAAAAAATTGAGATGGAAAAAAAATTGTTTTTGGGTCAAATCACGCAAATTTGACTTTGAAGCTCTGTAAAAAGCAAACCTTTTATCCGATTTTAGTGTGGTTAGTTTTATTTTACAGGTAAATTTGTTGGCTGTAAAAATAATTTTATTTCACTATTTTAGCTGGTCTAGCTTTGGAGATATTAGGCTTTAAGTCGTGCAAGAAAATGATTTTTTCAAAAATCTTTAAATGCCTGTGGCAGCTAAAGGGTTAAGCTGAGGGGGTATGTTTGTTCAACTTTTTTGCTGAAAATCAACTGAGGAATCATAATCCAGTGCGTTTATGCGGCAGTTTCCGGACACCCAGTATAGTATAAAAATTCCATATGGCAATCGAAGCCGATTTGAAACAAATCCTGCTCTCTATTAGCATCAAACAGCCTCAAACGACACGAAACCATTCATATGGACATACAATACACCATGCCACTACAATACAAACAAACCCGATACTATAGCCACGGCAATGCACATTGCATCGTCTAAACAGCACGGTGATTCGACATGGAAAAGTTCTCCATCGTGCATGCCACTACGAACCCGATCCAAACACAAATCGACTGGACCGCAGGTCCGACCGGTCCCCAGGTCCGACCGGTCCACAGGTCCGGACCGGTCCCTAGGTCCGGACCGGTCCCTAGGTCCGGACCGGTTCATAGGTCCGGACCGGTTCATAGGTCCGGACCGGTTCATAGGTCCGGACCGGTTCATAGGTCCGGACCGGTTCATAGGTCCGGACCGGTCCCTAGGTCCGGACCGGTATCTAGGTCCGGACCGGTCCCTAGGTCCGGACCGGTCCCTAGGTCCGGACCGGTATCTAGGTCCGGACCGGTCCCTAGGTCCGGACCGGTCCCTAGGTCCGGACCGGTCCCTAGGTCCGACTGGACCTAGGTTTTTCCAAAACCGGAATTACCGCACCTAGGTGCAGTTGCCGGACCTAGGTTCAAAAGATTAGGTCCGGTTCGGAGCAACCATGACTACTCGACGAACCTCTTCTAAGAAGGATCAATCAACGGGCAATATTCTCCGAAGCATAGTGCAAAATATTGAAGACATTTTGTGCATTGTTCAGCTTGCCCCCCCCCTTTGAGGGCTGACGCCCCATGTCCCCCAATGTGGTCAGAATGGTCCCCCAAATATGCAAAAATGTTTTCTATGCCCACGAGCAAATGATCGGAAGACAAAATACAATTGCAACGAGTGCAAAAGCCGATCTGCGAAGACCATCGAGGAAAAAGCTGTGAAGAAAAATGCTCTAAATATTGACTAACTTTGGATTCCGATTTAAGAAAAAATATTAACTTTAGCTAGAAAACGTTGATGTACTTAGCTTTTTTAATTAGTATTAAATACGTTTTGACTAATAAAAATTAAATTTTGTTAAAATTTTAGTTTTTATATTGATTTATTTGTGATAAGTTCAAATTACCCTCAAATTTGCCACCACCTAATTTTTTCTTCCACATACGTATACTAAAAGCTACTGTCGGAATTTCACTTTTTTTATATACCACTTAATCAAAAGGCTTCACAGTTACTTCTAGTTCAAACCACTGTGCTAAAAAAGCAAAAATTTAAGTTTTAGAGCGATTTTTGCCTTGGGGTCTGTCAGACCCCACTGAACCATTTACGTATGTAAAATTTACCTGAACCATCCGAGGGTTAACCGGGATGTTACCCGCGATCGTTTTTTTTTCGAGTCAGATTTACACGCGATACGAAAAAAAACGGCGCTAATATAAATCAAACGCAACATTCAGAGATCCCACGCCCACCAGTCCCTAAATTGGCAACGCCAATTTTGCTGGTAAAAGAAACTGAAGAATGGCTATACCTTTGTGTTACCTGTACATTGATGCCTGATGCTTTATAATATGTCTTGAATTAATAAAACGGACTAATAGTCCTTAATACAATAATTTACATAATGGCAAAAGATTGACATATTGAAATTGGTTGGGATGCAATTTTTCACGCTTGCCATCATATTAAATTTAATTTTCTACTCACAGCAAATTCGTGCAGGACATAATGTAAAAAGAAAAAACATCAAAAATTCGAAGCCGCCATTCATAAAAGGTGAACTAAAACCAATGCATCCCGCCTATAGTTTAGTTCTAGTGGTGTACCGAATCAGGATACATTTTGTCGAGATAAATAACAGCAGTGGCGTAACGTACAGTGTTCCATGTGCTCAGTGGAATACGGGCCCCCAAGCCAAAGGGGCCCCCAAATCCGAAATCATAGCAAAATGTTGTTTGATAGATCTTTGGGTAACTGTTCTTATAAAAGACATTCATTTTTACTAATCCGCAAGAAAAATTCGTAAGTGAACTACAGAATCTAGGATAGTAGAAAATCAATCAATTTTGGGTATGGTGAAGCTTGGAGCTCTAAGTATTATACTATGTTTGCACCGGAGAGGCGCAGCTTAACTCAACAATCATCAGAACAATCCATAAACTATGAAGGTTTTTGCTCATAATAATATTGAAAATTAATAAAGGTACAACTTCAGGCCTCTCTTGGAGATTCGCGCGTAAAATTGGGCCAATAATCAGCGCCCGGTCTAGGGAGGGGCGGCATTTTGGGTAGCACTTCATAGACGCAAAACTACATGAAAGCTGAAACTTATGTGCGGTAAAAAGACTAAAACATTAGTAAATTAATGGTAATTAGCTCGTGAACGTTACTGACAAAGGACTGCCAACTTTATAGATTGCAGGAATAAAACCGTTACTTAATTTTATACTGCATAATAATAAAATTGCTCTTTAATCTTTTTTTTTTATTTCGCAACAAAATTGTTAGTTGTGCACAGTTTTTTTAAAGTTGTGTTTAATGGCAATTAAACACAACCTTGATTTACCAAAATGAAATTCAGCACCAAACGTTTTCAGTAGAGCAAGCACCCGAAAGAAGTCACTGTGTTATTGTAGCGTAACCTTAACTAGTCGTTAGGAACTTCGGGAAACAGATAAATTTCAAGAAGCCGCCTGAAGTGAGCATTCGCCCAGAATTTATCAACAAGATTGGCTTTCTTAGAGTCCGCTTCTTGACATACTCTGGTTTTTCATCTCAGTTCATTTAACTCAGTAGTACTCCGTGAGATTACCGAGATTTGGCCACTATAGGGAGCTCGAATTGGCATTGCTGAAACCCTATGGACGTTCACTATCCTTAGATTTCCTTTTGGATTTGTTCAGTAATAATATTTTTTTGTGTTAAATCTTTCTTAAGCGCATTTCATTTCTTAACGATTACTTTACCAATATGTCCTCTCAATTCGTTCATACGGGTTTTTATATTTTAATTTCCTCGGGAAATTGCAGTCTAGATTAAGCTGACCAGACTTTCGAAGACCCAATGCTGTACACATGCTTGCGGAATGCAGCTTTCACGCCGATTTGGAGAAACACGAGGCTACCCCCATGATGCATGCCATAAAATTATCTAATTCTTCTTCCCTTCATAAATGATATCTTCGTAAACAGAATTGAGAAGGAATAGTAGCTGATATTCTCGGAAATATGTGGTAAACATTGAAATGGCAAGGTTCTGTTGATACTAAAGAGGGGGCTCTAAAGTTCTCACAGTGGCGTAGATAAGCGGGGATTGATCCCCCTAGTCACACATATTTTTTTTACACTAAAATAATATAACTTTAGTTCTGTGCTATTAATTGATTCCCTTTTGTAACAATATTTACCAAAATGCCATCTTCAGGGGAATTTTGGAACTAACCCTTTTTACCGTATTTTCAATTGCATAATTCTTAGTGTCTTGGCTTGAATTTTGACAATTCCTAGCGTATACTGGCGTACATAAGATTTGGATTTCTTCAAGCGCTGTTTTTCAAATAGTGCGACTGCCACAGGTAGAATTTACTAAGACAATTTTGCATTATAACGCACATCAGTATTGTGGGATATCAAGTGATAAAATAGGGTTCTTATTGAGCAGCATTACGGCACATGCTGGAGTAACTTGGTTGAACAATACTGTATCATGCTATCCGATATGTAGTTAAGAAAGGTTTTTCTCGTCTTTACGTCTTGCATCCTCGCTCTGCAGAACATTATTGTATGCTTCAGCTGCAGACAAATCGCACTCACTGAGGCCTATTTTACTACATTTATCTCCAGTGCGGGAACGATTCCTAACATTTGCGCTCGGTGTTGCAGACAAACCTTCAATTTTATGTTCACCCCATAAGTTTCCAGGATTAAAATTTCAAGTAGGCCTGTTCGTAACACCGGTACATTGGTTTAAGACCGGTGTTCAATCAGTACCGGTACCAATATTTCGAAGTATAGAATTCCCGATTTTTTGTCCGGTTTTTTTCAACCATGGTTGAAAAAAACCGGGTAGTGCTAAAAAACCGGTACTTGAATAGAACCCGCTCATGGTTGAAAACAAAAGGCGGGTACTGAAAAAATCGGGTCATGATTGAAAAACCCGCGGGGGCCGGTGCACCGGGCCAGGCCTACTTTCAAGGTGTATTGTATTCTGCGTACTTATAATCTTTAGGCGATTCACGGTTCTTTCTCGCTGTGTCAAACTTATTCCCCCAGAATCTCAGCTAGACAAGCAGAATAGTAAAAATTTAAAAACCTTGAAGCAACGGCCGCTTTTTGGTTCTTAGGGATTCTAAAGTTCATTTATTGCACTTCCTCTGTGCTGAAAAAAAATTCAGACCACTGACTCCCTCCATCTTCTGAAAAGTTATCTACGCAACTGGTCCTCATACAAACGTATGATTTAACACAAAAGGTATAGCAAGGAAGAATACTCGAAATAAGATTATACACATAAAATTGAAAATAGATTTCAGAAATTTAATATTTCTATAATCTATCGATGGCTTCAACTATTGAATCTTGGAAGCTAGCCTTGAAATATTCAAAAAATATGTACAGTGCGATACTCTACAAGTCTGCCAAATTTAAAAACTCCATTAGAAAACACAAAAGTGTGGTTTGGGAAGCTCTTACTTCCAAACACGGATAGGTAGGACCTTGAAACTTGGAGTCAGGTAGCTCTACAAGGGTGCCAATTATCACCAAATATGAACAGTAGGATGCTCTACAAGTTTTCTAAATTTTAAAATTTTTCGCTCACGAATTTCAGAGTTATGGACAATTTTCAATTAGAAAACTTAAAATTGCAATTTGGGCAGCCGAACGCGATTAGGTAGGACCGTGCAATTTGGAGGAAATGTGATCGTCAAGTAGCTCTACAAGTGTGCCAAATTTCAGAAACATAAAAATTCGGTTATCTCGCTGAATATCATATAGGGTATAAGGGTCAAACTTTACACCTTAAAAGCAGTCAAGATTGATCAGGCTTCACCGAGGAGCTTATCTTGAAGTGATCAGGTTTCATTGTGTGGCTTGGGAAATGCTGTACATTTTGCTGTACATTTCCCAATGCTGTACGGCGGGTCCAAATGCTGTACTGTACAGCAAAATGCTGTACGTATGGTCAGCTTAGTCTAGATTGACGTTCAAGTTCATCATGATGAAAAGGTTGCATTGATAACCAGTTCAAATTTTTACCAATCAGCACTTGATGAGCATAAAGAAAGGTTGAGTTGGATAGGTATCTGGCTGCTTTTCCGTTTTTTTTTAACTGGGAATCAAGAAAGCAAAAAACAGATGTTCGACAAACTAGTGAGTCAAGATACATAAAGTATTTGCCTTTGGAGGATCTCTACTTTGAACTTTATTTCAGT
This sequence comes from Microchrysa polita, assembly GCA_949715475.1. Classification (NCBI taxonomy): domain Eukaryota; kingdom Metazoa; phylum Arthropoda; class Insecta; order Diptera; family Stratiomyidae; genus Microchrysa; species Microchrysa polita. The sequence continues at coordinate 63,675,251 of OX454417.1, forward strand.
CGATTTAGTTTTCCTTGGACATGGATGTTATCCACAGATCTATAGTAACCAGTTCTAGGCTAGGATCAACGACTCTTACGAGATAGGTATGTAAGGGCACTCCTAAAGGCTGTCTTTTCGCCGCAACTCTTAGATTTTGTGATAAATAGATGATCTTATTAAATTATTCTAAATTCAACTTTTTCTCTAAAAATATGAAGAAACAAAATTGAGAAAATGATGTTCGTTGCTTTTGCTTATAATGTAGATTGCTTTAAATGTGGGTTTTTTTCTATAATTTTTTTCTGGTGAAAAAAAAAATAAGCGTGAGGGCCCCCATTTCGATCTCGAACACAAGAAAATTGGGAAACGTTACGCCACTGAATAACAGATACAACTAGGAACGAATCGTTGCTATATTTCTACTCCCGATATAACGTGAATCTACCGTGCCGAAGGAGAACATTCGCTTTGGTTCTATGGAATCCGTGTGAATGTGGGAATGTGGACCAACAGACTAGTCTGGACACCTGAATGCATTTCGGAAAAAGAAAAAATCACCTGAAACATTCACTTTTCCAACCAACCACTACCGCCACCATCGCACGTCGCCATAAGTATCAGTTGCATTCCATACATTTTCAACCCTCTTCTTTTTTCGTTATTTTCCATTTCCGATTTCTACTTTTTCCGGGTTTTTTTATTTTTTGCTCTCAATATATCCTGTTGTTGGCCATTTGTTTGGCTTTTACTTTTCGCTTTCAGTTCAATTTCTTCTCACGCGGCTCGCTAGGATTCACTGTACCTTCCCATTCACAGCCGTCACTATACATACAGATACACATAGTGACCAAAGTTGGCCAGTGTGCGGTTTAAGTGGGGATTTGAGCTGTTGTCGAAAAAAAAATGGAAAAGAAAGAACCAAACCAATGCGACCACGAACAGTTGTCGAAAGTGGGAACTTACAACAACAGTGAGGGAGAGACATCGCCATGAAACAGAAGGAGATTTAACCGGATTGCGAAAGTGCTTATTTTTTGCAATTTATAATTACGAGTGCGCGGCGATGTTAGTTTTAATTAAAAGTGTCAAAGCGTTTTAGCATTTGCTGATGTTACCGTTTTTTCCAAGCCAATTCATTCCGTTTGATCCTGTACTTAATTTTCGACGTTGGAAAATTAGTCTCCGCGGTGTTGGCGGAGAGGAGAAGCAATAAAATATCCCGGCGTAAATGCGATACATTAACTGGTGAGTAGAACCACTTACGCGTAATTTAATAGGATCTTTGAATTTTCATGAGATGTTTTTGTTTATTTTTACCATGGAGACGCAATTGAGCAGTCACCTGGAATAATGAAGTCATCTTATAAAGGAAACACTAAAGATGAAAAAAATATGATTAACCGCGAGAAACTCCTATTCATCATTACCGCCCATTATATACAAAACACATCGTCACTTAATCGCCGTCACCGACCTAACCGTGGTGCAAATTGCTAATAAATCAGTTCCTGTTTCTACTATTATTTGCACATATTAAATCAAACCCCTTACACCATTTTCGGCTAATACATTTAGGACGTGTAATCATATAGCAATTTACTCGTCTTTTGATAATTGTACCGTGAAATTTACGTTGTATGGTAGTATGTGTCATAAATGCCGTCAGAAACTCAACAGGTGCCGACTTCAACAGGATATGACGGCACCAATCAAATGTCTTTCGTACACGGGTCATGGATTTTGTGCATATTGAGCTCGAGTTTCATCATAGAGTAGCTGTAGCTGCCGTGAAACTATCAATTATGTCCCGAGGTTGACTCTTGGGAGAAAGGATAATCTAATGGATTATTCGAGCAGTATAAGTGGGAAGGATAATATGGGGTTGTAGAATAGCGTGATGCTATCACTTCTCATTTTACTTATTGGTCTGAAATATGCTACTCAATTCGTGTATGTGTTATTTCATTTCATGAAAGAGTGCCTGCATTTCGTCTGGCATAGTCATAGTCCTTTAGAGTGAGTTACTAATCTTTCGATAAAGACATAGATGAGACATGAATGCAACTGAATCATTAAATTTATGGTACGATGTCGGATCTGATAGACGCGGCGAAAAAAAAAATTCATAAAATCATTAACCTTTTGTAAATTTTTACTTGAGGGGTATACAATCAAAACCGGCAATATTTTTTGACAATATGACCTAATGATATAGTTAAGTTAATTAATAATAATGAATAAGAAATGTTATCAGTTTATGGCCCATTCTCTCGTAGATCTTATAGAATGGTTAGTCTTATCGCCCAGAGAAGACACACACAATATTCAAAAAGCTTCTCCATTATATTGAATTGATTTTTTTTTAATTTTGCATAGTTATGTTATCTTTTGCTTATTTATGCTGTTGGATGAAAGTGCGCAATGATTTTCTCAATCTAAGATGATGGCTTAAACAAGCAAAATATGGCGTAGCTATGCAAAATAAACAAAAATTCCATTCAACACAATGGAAAAGCTTTCTAAATATGGTGTGTGTCTTCTCTACGCGATAAGACTAATAAGCCGACAGGTACTGAATAAGAGCTATCAGAAACCTGGCCTATATGTAATAAGCGTAAATCCATGTGAATTAGACTGTATAGAAAAATTTGTCCGTTCCTCTGAATCTTATGAGAGTATTTGGCATTCAAAGTTTTCCATTATCACATATATTCGAAATTAAACTTCAGGAATGTGTTGTGGTTTAGATTTATGTATGTAAAACCGAAAATTAATATCAAACCAGTGATTTAAGGATACTTGCTCCACATATACATATATTTTAGTTAACTGAATGTATTTGATTAGAAAAAGCGCAGTCTACGGTTCTGTTGGATTATCCGGAATTTTACTCTTGATTGGTTTAAATAGTTTAATAAATTGTAAAGGTGTAAATTATTTCGCGGGACTAATTACAGCCGTTATGGTGACATCGCGGACGATCACACACAAGAGCCACATACCACACAATCAAACACAGCACAACTTATCGCAAAAAAGCTTAGCTCATGCTGGTTGAACTTATTTTCCGGCTATAAAAAAATTATTCGTCCCGGTCTCCCATCACTAATCAAAACTTCGTCTTTAATCGCCCGCCAACTCCAAACCCCGTGTTTCACCGTCTTGACCTCTCGAATCCAACTCCCCTGAAGTTGGCCGCTCTTCTCCTCTCATTTCGCAAACAGCCAGCTCAGTGATGTGAACACACAGGTAGTTAAAAAAATTTGAGTGATTCGAAATATATCGAATCATAAATATTTGTGAAAATTTATGAATTCAAAATCAGACATCTATGAGTCGAAATCGGTTCGTTACAAAATATGAAAATACAGTTGACCTAAATCAACTTAAGTCAATCGAAGGTATACAAATTTGGTTTCAGGTTATGATTACATTACAGGCACGAGTTCAAATCAAATTAAATAAAATCAATAAAATGTTATATGTATATATACAACTCTGTCCTCTCTCTTTCTCTGGCTCCTTTTAACCCCTAGCCTCTTTTACACCTCTGCCTATTAGCAGCCACAGCCTTTAGCTGATCCCATAGATTCTCCCTATAGATTTTCCCTCTGCCTCAACAGATCTTTTCCATGTATTTTTTGGTCGTCCCACACGACGGCTAGCATTGGTTCCCTGAGAATTCCCATCTAGCCTATGAGTTGCAATGTTTTTTGGCTCTTTTCGAAGTGTGTGATCTATCCACTGCCACTTTCGCCTTTTGATGTCGATGCCTATCCTATTTTGGCGAGTAATTTTGAGGAGGACGTCGTTAGATATTATCTCAGGCCAGCGAATTCGTAGGATGCGTCGTAGACACTGATTCTCGAAAGTTTGCAGTTTGGTGGTAATGTTACTGGTCATACCTTGCACGTGGATAAACCATATAAAAGCACAGATTTTACATTGCTTTCGAAAATCCGGATTTTGATATTTCTGGAGATGTCGTGGTTTTGCCAGAGTGGAGTCAAACTGAAAACTACTACTCGGGCTTTATTTATGCGCGACTCTACATCGGCATCAGCCCCACCATCCGCTGTCACTACGCTTCCAAGGTAAGTAAAGCTCTCGGCTTTTTCTATCGGTTGTCCGGAGATAGAAAAGGCTTTTTTGCTCTCCTGATGATAAGCTCATGTATTTAATCTTAATTTTTAAGGCAGCACTTCGACTTTCACGATGTAAAGCTTCCTTTATTTGATCCGGTGTGTTTGAGAAAAGGCAAATGTCGTCGACGTAGTCCAGGTGCTGAAGGTAATAAAATAATTTCCACCTGATACGCTTACTTTTATGGTCGCGTAGAGAATCGCAGATAACTTCGTTGTTGGTAATAAGGAACAGTATTGGTGATAAAATACAGCCTTGTCTGACTCCATTATTCACCTCAGAAGGACTGGACAATTCACCCTTTTGCAAGACATGACATTGGGCTCCATTACCATAGGATTTCTTTATGGTGGAAATAAGTTTCTCTGGTGTGCCTCTCCTACTTAAGGCTGTCCAAATATAAGTCCGGTCAACGTTGTCAATTTATTGTTCAATTATAATTCGGAAGGTGTTGATATGATCGCTACATGAAAAACCCTCACGAAAACCAGCTTGTTCATTGTTCAGAGTGCGGTCGATCGTTGTCGCCTTTTGATGTCGATGCCTATCCTATTTTGGCGAGTAATTTTGAGGAGGACGTCGTTAGATATTATCTCAGGCCAGCGAATTCGTAGGATGCGTCGTAGACACTGATTCTCGAAAGTTTGCAGTTTGGTGGTAATGTTACTGGTCATACCTTGCACGTGGATAAACCATATAAAAGCACAGATTTTACATTGCTTTCGAAAATCCGGATTTTGATATTTCTGGAGATGTCGTGGTTTTGCCAGAGTGGAGTCAAACTGAAAACTACTACTCGGGCTTTATTTATGCGCGACTCTACATCGGCATCAGCCCCACCATCCGCTGTCACTACGCTTCCAAGGTAAGTAAAGCTCTCGGCTTTTTCTATCGGTTGTCCGGAGATAGAAAAGGCTTTTTTGCTCTCCTGATGATAAGCTCATGTATTTAATCTTAATTTTTAAGGCAGCACTTCGACTTTCACGATGTAAAGCTTCCTTTATTTGATCCGGTGTGTTTGAGAAAAGGCAAATGTCGTCGACGTAGTCCAGGTGCTGAAGGTAATAAAATAATTTCCACCTGATACGCTTACTTTTATGGTCGCGTAGAGAATCGCAGATAACTTCGTTGTTGGTAATAAGGAACAGTATTGGTGATAAAATACAGCCTTGTCTGACTCCATTATTCACCTCAGAAGGACTGGACAATTCACCCTTTTGCAAGACATGACATTGGGCTCCATTACCATAGGATTTCTTTATGGTGGAAATAAGTTTCTCTGGTGTGCCTCTCCTACTTAAGGCTGTCCAAATATAAGTCCGGTCAACGTTGTCAATTTATTGTTCAATTATAATTCGGAAGGTGTTGATATGATCGCTACATGAAAAACCCTCACGAAAACCAGCTTGTTCATTGTTCAGAGTGCGGTCGATCGTTGTCGCCTTTTGATGTCGATGCCTATCCTATTTTGGCGAGTAATTTTGAGGAGGACGTCGTTAGATATTATCTCAGGCCAGCGAATTCGTAGGATGCGTCGTAGACACTGATTCTCGAAAGTTTGCAGTTTGGTGGTAATGTTACTGGTCATACCTTGCACGTGGATAAACCATATAAAAGCACAGATTTTACATTGCTTTCGAAAATCCGGATTTTGATATTTCTGGAGATGTCGTGGTTTTGCCAGAGTGGAGTCAAACTGAAAACTACTACTCGGGCTTTATTTATGCGCGACTCTACATCGGCATCAGCCCCACCATCCGCTGTCACTACGCTTCCAAGGTAAGTAAAGCTCTCGGCTTTTTCTATCGGTTGTCCGGAGATAGAAAAGGCTTTTTTGCTCTCCTGATGATAAGCTCATGTATTTAATCTTAATTTTTAAGGCAGCACTTCGACTTTCACGATGTAAAGCTTCCTTTATTTGATCCGGTGTGTTTGAGAAAAGGCAAATGTCGTCGACGTAGTCCAGGTGCTGAAGGTAATAAAATAATTTCCACCTGATACGCTTACTTTTATGGTCGCGTAGAGAATCGCAGATAACTTCGTTGTTGGTAATAAGGAACAGTATTGGTGATAAAATACAGCCTTGTCTGACTCCATTATTCACCTCAGAAGGACTGGACAATTCACCCTTTTGCAAGACATGACATTGGGCTCCATTACCATAGGATTTCTTTATGGTGGAAATAAGTTTCTCTGGTGTGCCTCTCCTACTTAAGGCTGTCCAAATATAAGTCCGGTCAACGTTGTCAATTTATTGTTCAATTATAATTCGGAAGGTGTTGATATGATCGCTACATGAAAAACCCTCACGAAAACCAGCTTGTTCATTGTTCAGAGTGCGGTCGATCGTTGTCTTGATCCGGTCCAAGGTTATTTTGGCCATCAGTTTAGAGACTGCAGGAAGGAGACAGATTTCACGCCAATTATTGCAATCCTTGAGATTTCCTTTCTTAGGGATTTTAACAATGACGTCCTTCTTCCATTCTTGAGGGAGAGTCTCGGTTGTCCAATACTCTTGGATCAGGGGTAGAAGAATATCCGCTGTAGCGTTCTTAATTCTTATCCGCTTTCAGAAGTTTCTTGGGGATACCGTCTGCCCCCGGGGCTTTACCAGCTTCCAATGATTTAAGGGCTTTAATTATTTCCACGTTGGATGGTACACCGGTATTGATTCTGGCCATTTGCAGAAGACTTGGTGCTTCCGGTGGAGGTATAGGCTTGAAGGGTTGAAGTTATTGTTAAGTACCTCCATGAAATGCTCTCTCCAACGGCTCAGCTGCTGTTCGCCTGTGACTAGCAGAGACCCGGTCTTTATCTTTTAGAGGATGCTCATGGGTAAAAGACTCGCCAGTCAATGGCTTTATGAGCTTGTAAAGGGTCCCACTGTCAACACGGTAAACCACATCTTCTGCCTCCACCGCTAACGCATTGATGGTGCTGCGTTTCTCACGTCACGATGGATTCAACCTATTATTGGAACCGTAAAATGTAGGTGGATATAAAATTGAAAAATTTCTTACGCAGTGCATTGAAAAAAGTGTATTGCCCCAAGCATTATGCCTCATACAGCCCCATATTGTATGCCTTGAATTAAGATCGCCGGCTACAATGTAAGGGTTTCTTAAATTTATTTATTTTTTCCTATCAGTTTCAAAATTTACATTTTTTTTTGTTGGTTTTAGTTTCTACCATTAAGATAAGCAGCAATAATTATCAAGTTTTCACCGTTAATGAGTTTTATATTAATCAAAACATTTTCTATGCATACTGTTTTAATTTGTTTTGCGAACTAATGCTTAACCTTCAAGCGGGCGCGCATAATTTGTGACATAACCGGGCGCGCGGCGGTAATTTACCGCCTTCGTCTTTTTCCCTCCATTTGCGCTCAACCGTACAACTTCCATGCTCATAATTATAGTAAATTGAAAGAAGAGCATGTCCTAAATAAGTTATCACCAAAAAAACTATTATCTGGTAAACAATAAAACAAATTCTGCAGTTTTAGCGAAGCACGTCACTTCAGTGATATCACACAGAGTACACACATTTTGAACACAACTATATACCAAAATATGCCATCCCCGAACGTTTGATGACCGCTGGAAAGGTATGGAAGGTAAAATTTACCCAACATTTTATTGTACCGTATGTATAACAGTATAACTTAAGAATACATACTTCTCCCACCTCGATCCGGCTAACGGGAGAAAAGCTATGCGTGTTTATATAATCAGGGCGGTAAATTACCGCCCGCGCGCCCGCTTGAATGTTAATTGTATTTTTTATAAGTATGGCCACTCCTCTGCCTCAGTGTACAGGGTGTCGGGAAACTGCCGCATGAACGCACCGGATTGTGATTCCTCATGTGATTTCCAGCAAAAAGTTGTACGGAACATAACCCCTTAGCTTAACCCTTTACCTGCCACCTGCATTTGAAGATTTTTATTTATTATTTTCTTGTACAACTTAAACTTAAATATCTCAAAAGCTAGACTAGCTAGAATAGCAAAATAAGATGATTATCACAGCCAACAAATTTGTCTAAAAAATAAAACTAACGCCACTAAAATCGAATAAGAGGTTCAAAGTCAAATTTTTGTGATTTGTTTGTTTGTTTGATTTGATTTGTTTTTCCATCTCAATTTTCTCCAACTTCTGCTAAGGTGAGGTGCTCGTACGATTCTTTTAAAATTTGGCGCATAGTCAAAAGATCATTTCTTTCTTACATCATTTTATCCTAGCTTCGTTATTTCTAACAGTTTTAATGCCTTAAGTGCAAACACTTAACACTATAGTGTGAAATAGAGCCTTTGTGTCTTAGAACTTGAAGTTTGAGTAATATTGATTTGCTGAAGTACAAAAGATAAGAAAGTTGCTCCTCAAATTTATTGTGTTTAGGCTGGAAGACTTTAATGTCGTCACAAATGATATTATTTGATTTGAGTTCATCATAAAGATCAACTATATCTACTTTGGGCAAGCAACTCAAGATCACTTTTCTGGGTAATTCGGCTTTGGACGGGTGTGTGTAGAACTCACAACTTTGAGATTTTAGAGTTTCAATAAAATTTAACTTATCATTTTGACACTCGAGGAAGACTTTAACACCGAGGGATATTAGTAATAGTATAGGAGGCATTTTTTTTATTAAGCAATTCACAAATGAAAGATGTAGTTTGATTCTTAATGACGAGAGGGTTATTTTAGAGGGTTTTACACTATTGCACTCAATGTTTGAATCATTATCATCGTCACAAGTAATGTCTCTCAGCGGAGCGAACCGATGCCATAGTTGCGTTGAACAAACACGTCTGCCCAGCTTGCCGCCGATTTCGATGCCGCATCTTAGTCAATATTAACGCGGGCTACAAAAATGAACAACAAAAAGTAGCGAAAAGTTTAATTTTGTTGAGCAATGTTAAAGAAGTAACTCGGGTGCGATTGATCCGCATACTGTGAACTCAGCTTTTTCCGGTAAAATTCTGCTATCGGAAAATCGTAACAGACAATATTGATAGCAATCGGCAAATTAATCGCGCTAAGAGTCGTTACTAACATCGCTGGTTCACTTGAAATCCATATACAAATACTGTCAAAATATTGGTGATCGTGAAATCGAATTTACATGGTTTCTGACATTTCGCCAGCGAAAACAATGCAGTAGCACTTTATTTCATAGTGAAAAGATTATCATCGACAATCAATCAGACTGACACATTCACCTTAAATTTAGTGAATATAAGTTAAGCTTCTACGGCACATTTCCAATGGGAGATATTGACGGTCAGTTGGTGAGATGGCAGGACGAAGGTGCCATCATCACGGGAAATGCTCACAATACCTCTATGCAGTGGCCGCTAGTAACTCCAACTTAGTGAAAGCCAAACTGTGAGGGCCGGTTGTTCTGGGGTTCTGGGGGTCATTCAGACAAGGCTCATTCCAGAGCCGGCGAATCTGTAACCTCAGAACTACTGCCCTACATTCGTGCCAATGACTATAATTACATCTATTATATATTTTTAGAGTCGGCTCTAGGATGTTAGATTCGTCCTAAATCCCCGAGGTGTTAAGCGACCCGTGCCCATCAGGGGAAGATGTCCAGGGACGGAAATGGACATCTCTAACGGAGCAGCTGAATACCAGGCGACCTCCGGTGCTATCTAGCCTTACCACATCAAGCGGGGTTCTGGTGTGGCGGACTCTCCTTTTCCCAGCTAATTCTACTTGTGGGAATCACATGAGCCAGAATTACTTAAAGCAAAACAAAAACCCCAATTCCGACTGAGGCAGCCTTAGACTCGGATCAAGAGGCACTTGCCTCAGATTTTGTTCCAATGGAACTCTTATTTGTCGGATGAGGACGAGCCTCACCGACCTGTACTTCCTGCACGGAAGCCGTAGCGGGCTCTAGCGAGCGTATCGCAAAAGAGGGGAAGCAGAAAGGTGCGCTTCCTATTCTCCGGGAGGTCTTCGGGATCCTCTTCGTAGAGGACTTGGATGGGCGGCCTGAAAAGGTGCTCCCTATAACCCCAGACCAAATGTCCTTGGTGCAGAACGCTATTATTAAACACATCGTGAACATCCCGACCACTAACGTCTTCCAGGAGTTCGCCAGCATTCGTTTCCTTCCCGGATTCCTACTGGTCTAATGCGACGAGGCCACTGCCGAATGGCTCTGCAATGTTACCCCCACTCTCAAACGCTTAGGAAGGAGCCACGCTGCGATGTTCTACGCAAGTTTTGTGTTTTCTCTTTAGGTGCTTTCGTAATACTTCAAAAATGAACAGAAATTTATAAACAAAGTGAATTTCCGGTCCGAGCGGACAGCGTTTCAATGAAAGGTGGGCTTGAGGTGCCCTAGTAAGTTTTCACAAATCGGACAGGAAAGAAACGTCTCTTATTCTTTTTAAGTAATATGAATGGTCTGAAGATCCGCAAAGGACTGACATCCTAAAAGACTTCAATTCAATTCAATTCAGTTTATTCACAATACGATTACATTTTCTTAAGATTACAATAGTTCTAAATAAATTTACATTTGTGTTTTGAGCTCTCTAAAAGCAATGCTTGTGATGGGAGTGTGTTTTCTAATTCTATTTAACACATCAGTAATTTAAAGATTTTATACATTTTAGCTTTATTTACATCTTTTGGATTAGTCAATCAACCATTCAAGAAAAATATGACGTTATTGTTACAATCTAAATAAATATATATAACATCAACTTACAAAATACATACAACATTCTATATTTTTTTTTTAATTTACAAAAAATCAAAAGTGGCAAAGAATTCTTCGTAACTTAAATTAAGGAGCCATTTTTTTACTTTATACTTAAAAGTACTAAAGCTTGTTATATTTCGTATTTCATCTGGCAATATATTGAAACAAGTTGGCCCAATAAAAGAGATATATCGTTGAATGTGCGTTTTGTGATGTAGTGGAACGTAAATTCTTCTATTATTATAGCGAGTTGTTGTATTGTGTAAAGGAACAATTCTGTTTTTTTTTATATGTATAGAATAGCGAGGATTTTACATAAAGATGTTTTAAACTTAATAATTTCGTCAAATCAAATAGATTCGAGGTAGGATAGTCTCGGAAGACTATAAATACTTTTCAAAATTTTGCGCTGGGTAACAATAATATTTTCAATGTGGACATTGAATGTCCCTCCCCAAGCTGTTATGCAGTACTGGAGGACTGATTGTACCAATGAGAAATAAATAACTTTGAGTTGTTCAGTGGTAAGGATTGATTTCAAAACATTGATTACAAAGAAGCTTTGTCTGATTTTCTTATTAATACAATCAGCGTGGATGTTCCATTTTAAATGTTTATCAATAATCACCCCTAAATAGGTAGTAGAAGGGACTGTTTTAATGACATCATATTCATCAGTACATGTAATTGAATTTGTATAATTATTTTTTGGCAAGTGGATTTCATTAAGTAATGGCTGAGTTGTGGAGTTTATTGAAAAAGCAATGGCTTTTGTTTTTTGTAAATTTAATTTCAATCGGTGTTTGAATAACCATTTCTGAATCTTTCTCATTGCTGTTTGAGCTAAGTTAAAAGTTTGATCCCATGAAGGCGATGAAGTTACTAGGACGGTATCATCAGCGAAAGCGATTATAGTTGAATTATCGAGGGCGAAATTACATAATTCGTTTACATATATCGTGTAAAGAATTGGTGAAAGGACAGTTCCTTGTGGTAGACCTACATCCGTATTAAATTTCCACTCACTAAAGTGTTCGTTAACTTGAACTCTTTGTTATCAAAAGCCTTAGACAGATCCATAAATATTGCTAGAGGCTTATGATCTCTATCTAATCTTTCATATAAGAAGCTTGTGACATTCAACACTGTATCCTCAGTACTAATTCCTTCGCGAAACCCATATTGCTGCTGCGATATTATATTATTTTCATTTAAAAATTTAATTAATCTTCTTTTGATGCATTTTTCGAAAAATTTTGCCAAAGTGGGCAGAATAGAAATGGGACGATAATTATTTGCATCATCTTTGCTACCATTTTTAAAAATGGGTACTACAATCGCTTTCTTGAATGCATTTGGAAAAGTCCCTGTTTTTATGCATTTATTAAAAAGATTTGTGAGGGGAGCCTTAATATCATTACATATTGTTTTTAAATGCAAGGAACTGATTTTATCCCAACCAGAAGATGAGTTGTTTTTAAGTTGATTAATTGTCTCAGCAATTTCATCCTCTGATATCATCGCTAAGTGTAGGTTGACGTTTGTTTCCGGAATGATATGCTCTTCTGCTTCTAATTCTGGGTTAAGATTATTGAAAAGTTTCGCGCCTATATTTATAAATACTTCATTAAAGTGGTTAGCTAGTAATTTTTCCGACTCATCATGGCTTAAGTTATTATTTTTTATTAATTTTTTTACTATATTGCTTGGAATATTTGATCCACTTTTATCATTGTTTGTAAGGTTCTTAACTATTTTCCAAAGCTTTTTGTTGTCAGTGTCATTTTGTAATTGATTTTGAAAAAAGTTTGTTTTAGCTACCCTTTTTAGTTCATTTATCTTATTTCTATATTGTTTGTATTGTATATGGAGATGAGTATTAAAAGGTTCGTTATCTAGTTTACGCTTTAATTTATCCCTTTTTCTTATTGACTTTATTATACCTTCTGTTAACCACGGTTTAAGTGGAGTATATATGTTTTTAATCTGTCTTTTAGTTGTGCAGTCTTCAATTAGTGTCTTTAATTTCTGTATGAATTTATCAGTCGATGTATTAGTGTTGTGTTCATCAATAATTTGCTTCCAATTTACGTTTCGAATTTGTAGTTTCAGTTTTTCAAAGTTAGTTCTAGTACGAGTAATAGTTTTATTTTCTTTGTTGTTGTTACTTTTAAAGTTTAAATTAATTTTTACTAGCGTGGTAAAATGGTCTGTTATGGTATTTTGTAATACTATAGGGATTATGTTACTTGTATTTAGAGGTGTTGTGTTTAGACGAATAAATATATGATCAATACAAGTGTGGTTAGCGTTGTCTATTCTGGTGTAACTATTTATATAAGAAATGAATCCTAAACAGTTCATTGTTGTAATGTATTCATTACTTATCAACGAGTTGTTTAGTAGGTCTATATTAATGTCACCTATCAACATATCGAACTTGGATCTACTTGTAGATGAAATTATATCATAAAGTTTGTTAATAAATGTATAACAGTCTACCGTAGGAGATTTGTAAACAGCATAAATATTACCCCGTCATTTTTATTTCTACACTTTGCCGTGCAGTGCATAGTGTAATTTGGTATTTGCAGAAAATGCGAGAGTGATTCTATGTTAATTGCATAACTACTGTGTTGCGTTTCCGTGAGAATGATAATTTCAATATTTAGTTCCAATTCATGCAATAATATTAATAGCTCATCGAAATTTTTTTTGACGCTCCTTATATTTAAGTGAAGAACTCTTATTCCTATAGTATTGGTATTAACTAATAATTTTTTACATTCACCTGCAGTTTTAATTTCATAATTTGTGATTTCGCCAAGATTTAATAAATTATTTGTGTGCGTTGTATTTTCCATTATTTTTTTCAGTGATATACTAATTACTTAAAAACTAGATTTAAATACAATACGAATAAGTTAAATAATTAATTTAGGTAATCACAATTCAACTGTAATTCAGATGTAATTTTAAATATTTTTGATTGCTCAGATTTTCGAATAAGTATACTATTTGTTTTTACCCATACATATTTGTATTTGTTCTCTTTTGCAAATATTTTTGTATTATATAAAAGTTTTCTAGACGCTCTTGTAAGATTACTATTTATATAGAATTTAGTTGCTGGTAAGCTGTTGTGCAGGTTATTACATCGTAGACTCGACTTGTTCAATTTAGCTTTTTCAAGCCAAAGGTCTCTGTGCTCCGCTGATTCGAAGTGCATGAATATGGGTCTAGGCGATGTGTTGCCGGATTGCTGTCGTTGTTTTCGCTTTATAATAGACGGCTTTGATGTTTCTATTTCGATGTTGATTAGGTTTGCAACTTTGTTTACAACCTCATTGATGTTTTCATTGGGTGTTTCGGTGATTCCAACAATCTCAATATCATTTGCGAGTTTATCTTGTTCTAGCTGGTTGACAAGAAGAGATATTCGATCAAGTTTGTTTTTTAGGTTGCTATTCTCTTGTAAGAGTTTTTCGCAAGTGTTGGAAATATCGCTTATTTGCGCATCATGCTTTTCGACTTTAATGTTAAAGTCGTCTATTTTCGAGCAGCAGTAATCAAGAGATTTTCTATATTCTTCTAACTCTTGTCTAAAAAATTTCTTCAACTCTTGAATCTCCTTTTTAAAGTTAGGAATCTCTTTCTGTATTGCTTGAAGTGCTGTGTCGTTCGGCTGTTTGCAATGATAGCAGTGAACATTCTTCTTCTTCTCTTTTGTTAGCTTTTTAAGAGCTGCATCAGAGTATCCCATGCAAAGAGAATGGAACTCTCTATTGCAAGCGGTGCATTCGAAAGACAGATTGTCTTCTATGAACTCTTTACATATCATGCAACATACTGAGCTCATCGTGTCGTTAGTCGTTAGATCGTTCCAGGCTGGGTTGGTGATTGTCAGTGTCAGTTGTGGTTATTGATGGACGTGACAAACCGTAATAAATTACTTGTCAGAAAATTTTCGATGTTTGTTGACAAAACTCCTCCCGATAAAACTGATTTCCCGCCAAAATTTGGATGAAGGTATATTTTAGAAATAAAAGAACTTACAAAAATGTTCCTTCACCTCTTCTTCGTTTCAGCAGTCAGCGATGATCGTGAAGCTTCACTTGGTGGCAAAATTTGTGCTGTTCGGTTCAGTTTTCCAGTGGAGATTTCCAAGATTTCGTGGAGCGATGTGATACTATGTCTGATGTGTTTGA
The DNA here is from genome assembly GCA_949715475.1 of Microchrysa polita. Classification (NCBI taxonomy): domain Eukaryota; kingdom Metazoa; phylum Arthropoda; class Insecta; order Diptera; family Stratiomyidae; genus Microchrysa; species Microchrysa polita. Next base: position 63,690,308 of record OX454417.1, read on the forward strand.
CTTTTGACAGATCTCCCGGAACTCCGAGGAAAAGTCAGGTAAAACCAAAATGCAGGTATCATTCAGTAGATATAACTTCTGGATGACGTAATTTGCAATTTTTGAAATTTAAAGAATATAAAATTCACGCTACAAAATTTGTGTTGCCACTAAATGCTTTGAAACAAAGTTTGGAATGCTAATTGCGCCACTATCATAATAAGAAAACCGCCGCTACTGAATTCAAACTAAGATAAGAGTGTCTACTAAAATCCCCAATTGTGCTGAGTGTTTCAGTGGCAAACAATTTTAGCATGCATTTTCCGACGTTCAAAATATTGTCCGATCTCAGGGTGCCACCCTGTATAACATACGAAGATCACATCCAACTTTTTAAATGCTTAACTTCTGAATGTTAATACATACATACTACCAAAATTTCAATATTGTTAACGACTTTTTAGCACACTGGAAAAAAACCTTCGACTCAGCATTCAAATCTGACAATTACAATTACAATTGGTTTTACCATTTTGTAAATTCACTTGAATAAATATCCAGGCTAAGCATTTGGGCATGAGTTCGGCTAAAAAACGAACGCCCCATAGCCAATACTTTCCTGCATTCAACAACATACAAAACGGACAAACACACCGACAACTGTTTGATATTCCATCCCTCAGGATGTTTTTCATTTGTACAGCCGACTTGAGCGAAAACAGCTCACCGGAGTCATATCGCCACTCCTGGTAATCAACCGAGTATTTATTTTGACAATTAGATACAAAGGTACCGGGAGGCGCTTTATTGTCGAAAGTTGCACGTTGTCGGCCCTAAGACGATATTGTACAGTGAATTGTATAGTCAAGAAGTGTTATTATGAGTCTTATCTGGTTCTCGAAGAAATGACAATTTACAAAAAGTTAGTTCGTTCAGCTTGAGACAGGTGTCTATGTGTATCTGTTACGCCCAACATTAAAATTGTCTTGGATACATTCTGTACCTTGTATCCTGGCAGTATCTGCATAAGATGTGACTAACAACATTCGAGTTCATTACAATTTTAACGTACTTGCTCATAATTTGAAAAGTTTTCGACTCAGCGCGTACCTACCTACTTTTTCTCGAATTCAATAGAGCTGGCAGTGATGCTGCGACTTCTGCTTTTCGCTCTCTAGCAATCTGTCGCGGCGATATTAGGAGGATTTTCGAAGAAATTGGCGGTTGAATGGAAAAACATTTAAGGTAATTCGATATGAAATGTTTGGGCATTTATTTCGATTGTTATTATCACAATTTGAATTGCAAAAAGAAAGGAAGAAGAGGTTTTCGAATTAGATCCGGTTTTTCCTTTAATGAGATACTTATGTCTTATAGACTTTGTTTTAAGCTATAAATAAATAGACAACCGTGAAAGCGAACGACTCTTTCTCCTCTGCAACTTAGGAAAATTGCTGAAATTTCCGTCAAACATTACGAAAACTTTCCAATTTGTAGCTCTACACTATCTTGTATGTACCTTCCAACAAATCATCGCCAATGTTATAAATCTTCTATTACATGGAAACTGGGTGATACTCTGACAACTACACATCAGTTCAAAGAAACTACGATATACCGTACCTACATATATGCACGTTCTAATACTCAGCTCTACCGAAGTGAGCTTGAATCTTCAAAAGTTCGGCGAGAATCCCAACTTTTGGCACATTGTTGGAATGAATTTCGAAGTGAAAAGTTTTAAAGTTATAGTGCAAAACCCCCCATTAATGCGTGCGAACTTGCACCAGTGTGTTACTATTTTCGGGGATTTATGTTTAGATGCAGTAGCTTTTAGTTTATACCTAAATGGAGGTGGTTAGACTTATTGGCTTAAGTCAACCCAGTTCCGAGAAGTCTTTAGATTTAAATAGATTTTCGATACATGAGAGGCGCCTTTCAGAAAGCTGTTCATAATACGAAAAACCTATCAATTTCCACTCCATTCCCATACATTTTCGCTCCTGAATTCAATACACGTTTGCTGAATGTTGAGTCATTAACCATATGTTACTCCCATACTTATGTTCTTTCATAATAATGGCCGACTACAAATCTTCGTTTCCAGCGACATAAGTAAAGAAACGGCTAAACTCTAGGTTTCTTCTACGCGTATCCTTGTTGTGCGACAAGCACACACGCTAACCAGATTTTACGCCTTTGCAATCACAGTAAAAACGACGATTTCCAACTTCTTTTCTATTTCTATGGCCAACTGTTATGATCTAGTACTCAAGTAGGTGTCACACACCATACTTTTCTAAATGTATCCAATTTTAGTTTTTATCTAGACATATGAAAAGTGCCAGTGATCCAGGAGGGAAGAAAAACTTTTCATGTTATTCTTTTGTGTCCCATTGAAGATATTTGCTTTTTAGTGGGTGTTTTTCTCTGTTCTTGTTCTGTTGTTCCTACATAACATACATATCGTTCGTCCTTGCTGTTCCTCCTGCCGAGGTTCAGAGTTCAGCTAACGCTATCGCACTTCTCAGACCATATATACAAATGTAATGGTCCGACGGTATTTGTTTTTGCTGTTTCAGGAAAACGAAACGAAAGTAAGGAAAAAACGGGAAACTTTTGTTATGATATTCTTCAATAAATTTTTATTTTATGTTTATTTACTTGTTCATGGATAAAGTTGTTCGGGCCCGTTTGAGTAGCAGTCAAGTTAGAGAGGAAATCTTATAATGGTTAGTGCTTAAGGAGATTGCTTTCGTTTCAACTGTAGGCTACGGGAGGGGGAAGGGAAGGAGCGATATAGAATGCGACTGGCAGGCTTAGCGAGGGGCGCAAACAGACTGTATAGTCGACGACGACGACCTCCGACGAAAGGAAACGAGGTATGGATGGGTTTGTCGAAGAAATGAAAGTATAATTTGATGAGGCCGATAATCTACGATAAGTGATTTTCGGGATGTGAAGACGGAGTGCAAACATTTTTTTTCTTGCTTTTGATGAGGCAACATATGGCGTAAAATGACTGAAAGGAATCGTTTGTTCAAGGTTTGAGCATTGTCAAGATACCCGACATGGTTGGCGATATACGTTCGGCAACAACGCGCAATACTCTGTAACACAATTTCGGCTTAAATATTTGAATTCAAAATGCTCGAAGAATGTTATTTAATTTTCAGTTGAGGTTCTCCAACAAAAGTACTTGTTATCTAGTGCCCGTCGGCCGGTTTGTCTTATTGTATAGACAAGACGCACACCATTTTCCGAAAGCTCGCACATTGTAATGGCTTCATTCAAATTGTAAGAAAACGACCGGACGGGTAAACTTGGACGATAAGAACCATCGTATGATCATTTCACACTATCCGATCAAAACACGGACCGGCGAACAATAATCACACAGCAATTATGTATAAATGTTGCCATGCACGCTCCAAAGTTAGTGTACAATGAAATGACGAGTCGACAAGATTAAAATGCAAGTAAAACACGCGCTAATTGTCTTTGCAGAACGCCTGAACTATTGGTAGATGCAATCGTCTTATCGATCGTACGAAAGATCTTACGAAAGAAAAACAATCGTGTCACGATTTTTTTCTTTCGTAAGACGCGTTCTTACAATGTGAAATGCACAATGCTTGTCTACTGGCCACTATAAAAGCTCTCTTGTCTTGCAAGTTTACCCGTCCGGTTTCGTCTTACAATCTGAATTCAGCCATTGAATTGAATGTTTGTTTACTTTGCATAGTTATGCCATGTTTTGCTTGTTTACGTTTATCAATTTAAAATAAGACCAAGGCTAATTTCGGCCGCGCCCAAAATTAGGCTACACTTCACTTTCTTTCGGGCTAATAGTTTCTTCGGCAACCTTATGACTTGTGTTCCGATTCCGCCCGTTCCTGAATAATTCTTGTAACTTAATTTTTGATTGATTACTGCGGCAGCTCCCTAAACCTCCCATTTCTTTTTTACATAAGTTACGCGACGTCGATAAAACAACATAAAAAAAAATCTTGGTGTTTTATTGGAGGGTAGATAACTCCATGGTAGGTTTCTATTTATTTATACATACATTTTTTGGCTTCCATAGAGACACATTTATATGTAAGGTGTAATCAGTGGCGGCTAGTGACTTATTAAATTGGGGGCTCACAACTGAAATAAACAAGAGCAACAAATTTTTCGAAATTATGTAAACCTTACTTTACTTTCTCCAAAAATTTAATTAAAAATTTGGTTTTTGGCATCATTAGTCGTTTCGTCGAGATTTTCTTTTTGTGGCTAATATTATTAAATTTTATGCCAATAAAAATTATCGAATAAAATATTTATTGAAACTTTAGAATTTTTCCAATAATTTCTCGAATAAAATACAATAAACAATAATAATATATTCCAGCGGTTCATTTTCGAACCACTTATATCCTCGAAATTATACATCAAGAATTATTTTTTTAACGGATTTGTAATCAGAGTTTTATAAGCAATATATAATCATGATTATTTTGTCCATACATGTTTCCAAATTAAAAATATAAATTTGTAAATTAGGCCAGTCAATAAACCGAAATATAAGGCGTTAGGTCGCAAAAAATAGCTCGGCTCTGGATCCAGCCAGGATCTCGTTTAAAAGGGGCAAACCCAACATTTGTTTAACACAATGAACCCGGATTTTTTTAGGGATATAAATAGGTATCTAATTCAAATCTACGACAAAGATTAGGATTTTGTGTCAGTTTAAATTGTCGCTACTTTACTGGATTTGGTCGACATTGTTGAATTAGCGCTTAATTGCTCTCTTCCTTTTGATTCTCTTTGTTCTAAACGAGTATGTACTAAAGTAGAGTAACACTATATGTATATGAATTTGTATACTCAATGTAACTCAGTTGAATTCGAACCTTTAACCGAAATACATCAACATAATTTTAATCGCAGTCGTTCTTTTTCTATTATTCTTTTTATAGCACAACAGACATATAGGGGAAATCCTTGCAGAGTCCTTTAGTTTGCATTTTCTTTTTCCTAAAGAGGTTGGTAGGGGAATCGGATGGAGTACAGTAATTTTTCCATCGTCTTATGAAAAATTAAATCGCATCCTTACACGGCTATTACTTCTGAACCTTGGCAGATATAGATGCTTGAAATTTATCCCTAAGACGAGCAGTGCGGTCCTCTATACATGGCTGTTAAATTTCAATTTCCTCAGGTAGGACCCTGACATTTGGAGACAATGTGAGCGGTGACCGCCAAGTAGCTTTACAGCTACAAGTGTGAGCTAGAGCCTTACGGCTTAACCGATCGTCATGAATTTTGGTAGGAATATGTAGAATGCTAACCGTCTTTGACGTGAAATACTTAGATGTTGGTAGGGAAAAGATAACAGGTTGTCCCGAAGATTTGAAAATTGTTTCACTAAATAACTCGCCAACGGCTCAACCAATCGTCATGAAATTTGGTAGGACACATTACTACCTATGCTAACAGTCTTTAGCACGAACACTTTAGAATGTGATAGGGAAAAGATAACAGGGGGCCCGAAGAGTTGAAAAAAGCCGACCTTTTTAGTTTTGATCGGAGATAAACGTGTAGGTACTTAAATCAAAGGACTCGACGAGTACATTTTATATCAATTACTTTTTTCCAGTTTTGAGTTTGGGCGTTTGAAGTTAAGCTTTACGTTTTCACCTTGGTTTTTCTAAACCGGTATAGGTACCGATATTATACAACTTTGCATAAAGATTGGTCAATATAAGCTTATATGCGTTAAATATTAAGACTGTTGACGTTTGCTAAGAAAAAGTAAATAACAGTAAATTTGTGAAATTTCAATTTGTGCGTGTGTAGCCCTTCTTAAGTCTGCAAATATAAAAAAAATTATGAGGGTTTTTAGGAAATGACATAAGGAATATGTCTGTGAATTTCTATTCGAATATCTTATTCCAAACCGGAAATATAGAGTGTATTCACATACAACTGAGCGGACCAAAATTTTGACACGAATTCTAGTTATATTACTCTCCACCAGAAGTCACTCAGTGTATGTGAAACGTAGCGCAGTGTCCTCTACCTAGCGTAAAATTTCTACGCTTCGCAACGAAGTAGCCATATATCAGAGTGAATGGCGGGAAAACAAATTTGAAAATCATGAAGAAATATATTGTGGAAATAATATAACGCAGATTATGCTCATCTGCATATTTTTATGTGATTTTTGTCATAATAATGAAAGTCGTTTGACATAAGTGTTACATTGCATTCACACACCACCTTCGCCGCTAACTTACGTGTGCCTTCTGGTGGTGGAAAATATAAGTAGAATTTATGTCCAAATTTCGGTCCGCTCACTTGTGCGTGAATACACTCATAGTGAATCTGATATATGGTAAGGGCGTGTTCAGACCTGAAACGAGACAAAGGAAACACATAGAATCCAATGTTCTGAAATAGTACGAGCGTACTTATCTGAAAACTCAGTCACCGTCACCAATCATCGGGAGTCGTCACGCCGCGCCGTCCTTCCAGCAAAGATTACCTGTAATTCGAAGGAAGATTATTATTACGACACTGTTTACAATATCTACAAATAACAAATACCCACCATCACTGAATATCAACAATCACGGAACGACACAACACGATGACAGCACGATAGCTGTTCATGCATTGACCTACATTTGAAAGAAAGCATAGAATTTATCAGCTAGCACAATTTTGAATAATAGTATAATTATCAAATACTCGAACCATTTGAAACATTTGAAATGTGTTAGTATGTATTCAGTATGTATTCAGTATGTTACACACAAATTTACATAACTACAGGTGAAATTGGCCTTGAACTACGGGTAACGTTTTGGGTAGTTCACCCACCCGTAGTTCACAAGGAAAGTGAAGTAGAACGAACGGGCACTTCGATTTTGAAAGCCGTTCTGTTTAGATTTGATTTTACATACGATACGATTTGAATATAGACCGCGATTCCCTTTGACCTAACGATTTTTGATTTACGATTTGAACATTTGCATTTGATTTTATATAAAGACCGCGATTCTTTTTTGACTACATTTTGATTATTGATTTGAACTTTTTGTAAGATTTGTATTCGTCTAAAGTGTGATAATATATTTATTAAATATTAAAAGTGTTGATTAATTTCAAACAGGGCGTTTCACAACACCAGGGCTGCGTCTTAAGTATTTTTTCACTGCTTATCTTGTGACTGAATTAAACAATTAACATGAAATTTGGTGGCGATGCATTGAATGGTAATAGTGTTTGACACACTCAGAGAAATATTCACTAATATTGAACGAAATATATTTAGTTCAAACGATTTCCGCTTTTGATATGGCTCCACACGCAAATGCGTTTAATTCTAACGAGCGGCGTTTCTTTCAAAAGCATAATGAGTTGTAAAAAAGCGTTTGAATCAAAAGAATTTACGTTTACCTGGAAAGAAGGAGCCAGTCGATTTAAACGTATTTTTCATTGAAATAAACACTTATTTTTTTTATTGTAAACGGGTAAAACATTTTAAATAAATGAAAGGCAATTGTATCAAACGTCTTCGTTTTTATATTGAACATTTTTGTTATTTAAACTAAACGAAGCATTCTTTTTAATGAAACGGTATGTATTTCATAGAAATTGCCCCATTCAAAATAATTGAGTTTTACATGGAATTAAAGGCAAACTCTGCTGAAATAAAATAATACATTCCGTTTGATTGTCCATTCTCCATTCGATTAGATACGTACTGTTACCTGTGTTGACAAATGAATAAAGAATAAAACTTATGAAAACTTCAGAAAAACACTTTATTTTTTATTTAGGTCTAATATTAATACGATTAATACAATACACTTTTATTTTAACACCCGCTAAACTTAATGCAAGCGTCCATTCCTCCAGATAAATGCAAAAGTACATTCTCGAAAACACTCTTAACATCCACGAAGATTCTAATACGCGTTTGTTGTTAGACACTATAGACATTTTTATGAAACGAATATGAACACGTGAGACTCATCGGACCGGCCAGAAGTATTAACTACCTGTTGTGCTACGTTGAAACAAATGATATTTTGGCATCGCGTCCTTTAGGTATGCGTATTTGTTACGTAAAGGAATGTATCCACATTACTATGTAGTGCGGAATCTTTTGATTTAAACGACCGTCGTTTGCGGTTTAGCTGCTCTTTTGTTTTAAAAGAAATTCTCTTAGCGTAAATGAGAACTCGTTCAAATCAAACGATATTTTTCAAACGAATACTGCGTTCAATTTAAATGTGGAGCTTTTAATATGAATCTGCATTTTTTTCTCTGAGTGCACGAATACTTTTGAAGTTTGTACGACCAAGCTAACAGGGGGTTCCTGAATAGTTGCAAAAGTCTACTTTTTCAATACGCATATCACGGTTAAAAATTCTGGTGTATTTTTTATAACAACTGATGGTATAAAGCTCATTCATACATTTTTTAGTATGTGTGGGATGATGATTGAAAGAAAATGACTCTCGTTCTGATGATTTGTAAGGTTTATTAAAAACGTGGATGTGGAATAGGATGTAATGATAAAGTTCTAGATCGATAATTATGGTAAATATAATAACTTGCGCCTATTATTACAATGAAAAGAAGAATGTATAACAAAGTGTAATGGTGTATATCGTGGACATCAATATCCATCGATTGTTCTAATATCTGATGTTGATTTTGTAATTGTTTTTCGATTCTTATGATGTCGTTAATTTCTGCTTTCTGACGGACTTGAGGGACTATTGTTCTTGATAAGTTATATTGCGATGTATACATTTCCTTAAAGATGTAATTCGAAATTAACATGGTATGATATGGTAGTACAGTTGCGTGTACATAATGTTTTGATTTAATATCAGCAAAAATGTGTATTGTCGGATGATTTAGCATGCAATTATCGCCTAATTGAATAATACCGATTCCGCTAAGTGTTAAAGGCCGTGGTAGGTATGTTATCGCAAATAATTTGACAGTCGAAGTTTTCCACCAAAACATATAACCAAGTATTAGAATCTTGTAATCTTTTCCAAATATTATGCGGTTCTTCGTTATAAAGTTTACAGTCAGATGGCAATTTCGTTAAATGATTCAATAATTTTAACTCACAGCTACTCTGAGTGGAAGTTAGTGTAAATATAGGCTGTGTAAGTTTACATAACCATATTTCGTTGTCAATTACTTTGCAAGCTTGTATGTTTTCTTCATTTAAAGTCGAGAATCTATCATGCCTTTGATTAACGGCAAGGTATTTAGACGAAGGATTGATTAACACGAAATTATCATTATGAATCGCGGGAAGTGGAATCAATTCATAGATAGTGAATGTCTCCACATTTAACAATGGGATTCGTACGTCAATGAGTACGTTTTGATGCGTTATGCGAATTCTAGTTCTAAGTGAACTATACAAAACATGTAATGATGATTTAGTTTGCACACCAGGAGGAACCAAATTTGCAGGACTATGCTCACGTATTAATCTTAGTTGATCGTTTAATTGAGCGGGGGTGAGAAGTAGTGTATTTAGGCGGCTATGTTTTAAATCTGTTACAACGGCCAAAATGCCTCTTTGCACAGTTTGGAAGTTGATTATACTTAGTGTTAATAGGATTCCTACTGAGTTGAATGTTTGTGACATTAGGATAGCGTGATTTGTGTGGTTCATAGCATGATAAATGTTCTGAATTTGATTGTCGATATGTTCCATTTGATTTTGAATGGAAAAGTGATTGCGTTTAAATAAATTGATAGTGCTTTCCAATAGAGAGGTTTGATTTTTCAGCAAGGTTTTAACAAATTGATCATTTGCTTGCACATCTTTAACCCTCGGATGGTTCAGGGAAATTTTACATACGTAAATGGTTCAGTGGGGTCTGACAGACCCCAAGGCAAAAATCGCTCTAAAACTTAAATATTTGCTTTTTTGCCACATTTGTTTGAGCTAGAAGTAACTTTGAACCCTTTTGATTAAGTGGTATATAAAAAAAGTGGAATTCGGACAGTAGCTTTTAGTATGTGGAAGAAAAAATTAGGTGGTATCAAATTTGAGGGTAATTTGAACTTATCACAAATAAATCAATATAAAAACTAAAATTTTAACAAAATTTTATTTTTAGTAGTCAAAACGTATTTAATACTAATTAACAAAGATAAGTACATCAACATTTTTCAGTTAAGGTTAATATTTTTTCTTAAATCGGGATCCAAAGTTAGTCAATATTTAGAGCATTCTTCTTCACAGCTTTTTCCTCGATGGTCTTCGCAAATTGGCTTTTTGCACTCGTTGCAATTGTATTTTGTCTTCCGCTCATTTGGTCGTGGGCATAGAAAACATCTTTGCCTTTTTGGGGGACCATCTGACCCCATTGGGGGCCTGGAGCATTAGCCCCATAGGGGGGGGGGGGGCAAGCTGAATAATGCACAAAATGTCTTCAATATTTTGCGCTGTGCTTCGGCGAATATTGCCCGATGATTTCCTCCTTCTTAGAAGAGGTTCGACAAGTGTATAGCCAAGTTCGCTGAGAAAGCTTTATGATTATGTAAAATACCACCTAATTCTTACGCTCATAAAAGTCATAAATTTATGTCTTGACTTAACAAACATAAGGTAATGACACAATATTGAAAGGAGATCTTCATAAATGAAAACCAGGTAAAAAAACGGCATAATTTTAAGTGAATTGAGTAAAAAATTGTAAACCCCCTAATTCAAAACACCCTAAATTTTTAATTTCTTTCAAAATGAACATTTCTAATTTCCCAAATGTACTGTACTTTGTAATTTTCAACACTTCCCGACTGTTATTATTACATTTTATCGTTTTCCAAATAACATACTTTGAAAATTTCCCACAAAACGAAAAATGTACTTTTGTAAAAAAGACATACGTAAATGGTTCGTGGGGTCTGACAGACCCCAGAGCAATTTCAAAGTGCTATAACTTATTAACAAAATCACAAATTCAAACAAATGCATGCTTAAATGAACGCATGTGACACATACTTAAATTACATATGCATAAAAATACCATTCAACAAGTTTTTCTATAAAAAAATTAAGATTTAAATTTCTCTGGGGTCTGTCAGACCCCACTGAACCATCCGAGGGTTAATATGCCTTTCGTATTTATCAGCGAAATCCTGATCGAGTACACCAAACAAGCGGTTGGATAACATACCAACTGCATTGAACAGTCCACGCCTTCGTCTAGGATGTTCAAGCTCGTTTTGCTGGTAAAGTATTTGGTTTATATCATGAATCTCGGATAACTGATGTTTCATTTGAGATAGTGTAGCATTGCATATTTTGGAGAATTCGATTCTGTTTTCTGTACAGAGTTGATCAAGTTTTGCTATCGAATCACTAATACCAGAGAGTTCCGCCCAATAAGTGCTCAAATTGTAATAAATGATCAGATTCCATTCACTGGAATATAATTGGCTTTGTGCTAGTTGATTAAAGTAGATGCCTTCTTGTCCAGTAAGGTTGGTAAGCTTATAAGGGGCTGTAGAATCCCCGAGGGTTAATACAAATAGGAATGAGAGAACCAAACTTAGGAATATATTTTTAAACGATCCTAGTGCAGAGGAATCACGTCGTTTGGTTTTAGATTTTTTATGCTTGCGACCCTTTTTGGGTTCAGGGGGAGTGGCGCCTGATTCGCTTTCGAGGCGTCTTTTATTATGCTCCTGACTTGTTGATGCAACATTATGCGGAGTCTGCGGAGAATTGAAAGAAACTGATGTAAAATGAGCTGAAATTGGAGAATCTGACCCTGGTTCTGTTTCCCAAAATGTTTTTATCAGATTACTGTCTGCAGTGATTGCGTGGCTATTGTCTACTATAGGAAGTAAAGACAGTTTAACTATTGGACGTTTCAACTTGCCTGCTTTAGTTTGCAAGGTAACAACTCGTGTCATGTTGTCCTTGCCAGGGTGAGTCTCAATGACTCTGCCAAGTGCCCATTTAGATGGAGGAAGGTTGTCCTCCTTGATTAGAACTAGATGACCAACCCCAATATTGGGTGCCTTGCCTAACCATTTAGGTCGTTGTTGAAGTCTCCCAACGTGCTCACCAGACCATTTCTTCCAAAATTCTTGATGAAGTTTCTCAAGGCGATCCCATCGGTTAAGTAGACTGCCTCTTGATTCAAGTCGATCGTATTCAGCTAGTGCACTTATAGGACGATTGTTAAGGAAATGGCTGGGTGTAAGTACTTCGAGACTTTCTATGTTCTCTGATAAGGCGCATAGAGGTCGAGAATTAAGGCAAGCCTCTATCTGAGCCATCAGAGTAGTCATCTCCTCATACGTGAGTTTATTTTCTCCTATAACACGTCGGAGATGGTGTTTTATTGACTTTACACCTGCTTCCCAAAGCCCTCCGAGGTGAGGGGATGAGGGGGGTATAAAATGCCATTTGACTCCATCGTCTCTTAGAGCTTCCGCTATTTCATTTTGGAAGGATTGTTTTGCGAAGAGTTCGGCGAGGACTTTGTTTGCGCCAACGAAGTTAGTAGCGTTGTCACTATAAATTTCCTTTATAGGACCTCGTCTGCTATTGAAACGTTTAAGTGCTGCAATGAAGGCGACGGATGTCAGTTCCGTGACAACCTCAATATGCATTGCCTTGGTGGCAAGGCAGACGAAGACAGCAAGGTACCCTTTTATCGTTCGATTGCCTCTTCCCTTGGAAATGAGAAGATCAAAGGGTCCTGCATAATCTACTCCTGAATTCAAAATAGTAAAGGCTGGACTCGCAGTGACTCGCTCCTTAGGTAACATTCCCATCATTTGGGTTGCAGTTTCTGCTTTGAAGCGGTGGCATTTTACACATTTATGTATGAAACCCTTTGTGGCCTTAAGACCGTTAATTATCCAATAATTTTCACGGATGGTTTGCAATGTAAGTGTATTGCCGCCATGAAGTGATTTCATATGTGCCTGCTGAATAACTAGGTCAGTAAGCCTACTGTGATGAGTCCTTAAATGGTTGCCATTTTAGATAATCTCCTGAAAAGGATGGGATATCAATACGCGGTAGTTTAATACCGGTATTGTTGCCTTCGGTATTTGGTGTTAATCCTACATTGCGAGGAACACAAGCAGATTGCAATTTAATGATTGTATCTTGGTAGATTGCTTCGATTTCCGCGAAAGCATTAAAATCGAAGTAGTCACACTTGAATTTACCCAGGGATACTATTTCCGTGTGGTTTAGAAGTAGTAATTGCCAATAGTCATTCAACAATTTGGACTTCTGATTTGCAAATGCAGTTGAGATTTGATTTTGAATAGCTAAATTCACTTCACCTGAAACCCGTTTCACGTTTTCAATTAGAGCGTTTTGTTTTTTAATCATAATTAATTGTTTCTCAATTTCCTCAGACCGTTTTTTACTATCAATGGCATTGCGGATAATCGACTCTAAAGAATCGGAAATTTGTATTACAAGGCTTTCTGTGTGGTCAAAATAATTGTCAGCGAAATATTTATGAGCTGCGTTTTCTTCTTGGTAAGGTTCAAGTTCGGAATGATTTTTCTCGAACTCGGCCCATATATCTTTTAATTGTTTTAAAATTGTTTCACCAAATTCCCTAGTTCGGCGTTCTATAGCTTGTTTAGTAACCTTTTCTTTTATCTTTTTAATTGCCCTAACTAAGGCGGCTTGATCTTTAATAAGTGAATCCATACTTGCCATGGTTTTGGTGGAAACTCAACAGAGTTTTTGTTAAATATTGAATCGAAGAATTTGAAAAATTGATACAAACACGAACGCGCACAGAACTTAGTTGGAATATCACGATACTAAAATATATTGAGAATTATGAACTGAATCGATGATCAACTGGATGGAATTTTCGCAAACTGAATTGGTATGATTATGATGAATTGACAATGATTTTCAGTAAAGTCAAGTGTTCACGAAACCGAATCCTTAAACAGAAAAAATGTTGTTGGATCACAAACTAGCAATGTGTTGGAAAAAAAAAACCGTAACGATCGAAGAACAGCAGCAAGGATATATCGACCGCAGCATTGATGAGTGAAATCGAAACCAAATGCATAAAACTGGAACGACCGAAGAACAGCAGCAAGAATATATCGAACGCACAATTGATGAGCGAAATCGAACTAATGTACAAAACTGGAACAGCAGCAAGGATATATCGATCGCACAATTGATGAGCGCGAAATCGAAACCAATGCACGAAAACTGGAACGACCGAAGAACAGCAGCGAGGATATATCGATTGCACAATTGATGAGCGCGAAATCGAAACCAATGCACGAAAACTGGAACGACCGAAGAACAGCAGCAAGGATATATCGATCGCACAATTGATGAGCGCGAAATCGAAACCAATGCACAAAAACTGGAACGAACGAAGAACAGCAGCGAGGATATATCGATCGCACAATTGATGAGCGCGAAATCGAAACCAATGCACGAAAACTGGAACGACCGAAGAACAACAGCAAGGATGTATCGATCGCAATTTTTGATTGATGAACAGGAACAAACTCTGCTTCAGATGCCAGCAGCGAAAACGAAACCAAATGCACAAAACTGGTTTGAACGACCGAAGAACAGCAGCACGGATATATCGATCGCAAAACTGATTGATGGACAGGAAAAAAGACAGCAGCGAAATCGAAACCAAATGCACAAACTGGAACGACCGAAGAACAGCAGCAAGGATCGATCGCAAAATTGACTGATGAACAAGAACAGGCACTAGTTGTGCCGGTTCTAATGCCGACCCACTGGAATTTTCCAGCAAGCCTTTCGCAAATGAATGTTCTAATGTGGCTTCCCTTAGTATTTTGAGAACAAAATATAGCATATTTTATATGTGCATTGCACAGTATGAATTGTAATAAACAGCGATGTATAAATTTTGTTTATATTAATTTTTATTAAATTTATCCGAAGCTTGTATTAAAATATTAAATTCGAGATATTTGTATAAAAATTATACGAAGCTGTTACAAAATTAATCCAAAAATACAAATGAAAATTATGCAGCATTTATATGAATATTTTATCAGAACGTGTTATTGATTTTATACTATAAATTAAAACTTGCATACCAATCGAGAATTTGTTTAATAATATTGAACTGATAGAAAAATTGTATACCAAAGTGAGGTAAAATTTATCCTATATTGTGCCGCACCTGGTTGAGAGTGCATGCTAGTAATCTAGAGGTGCGGAGATCGAATCTCGGCGTGGTCAAAAACTTCTGTACATATGCGGATAGGAAATATGAGGGGTATAGAATCAAAACCGGCAATCTCCACTTTTTTGACAAAATGACCCAATGATGCAGTTTAATTAATTAATATTATTGCTATACAGAAATCTTATCAGTTTATTGAAAATCATCGTAAATCCATGTTAATTTTACTATTGAAAAATATGTTCAGTTTCAAAAGCGGCTATCTCCACTTGCATGTTAGAATCAAAAACGGCAATCTCCAAATCAAAGGTAAATTACACAGGAACACGTAAATTGGGTACGATTTTTTTTGTTGGAAAAAGAATTGGTCAAAAAACTTATAAATCAGGTATTTCCAATCGGTTCTATACTGTGGTTACCGTTCCGAGTTGTATTCTTTTTGTACCTCCTAACTTGTAGAATGTGTTGAATTGATACAGAAAACATTTGAAGATTGTGAAATCAAGTTTTCAAATTATTTTGTATTTTGGCTTTATTGCAGCTACTGTATCCAAAGATTCGCAAAAGGATACAGTTTTAGAGCATTTAGTGATGGCAGGGAGTTTGCTAAAGGCTAAATGCTATATCTAAACTCATAAGAGTATCGATTTATCCGAATTTCTTTGTCAGCGGTGATTTAGATTTAAATAAAACTGAAAATTAGTATCAAATCAAAGTTTCAATAAAAGAAATGGATTCAAACGCAGATCAAGTGACGAAAGACTATTTGCGCTAGATGTTTAATATTTTGGTTAACACAACGCATTCAATGAGAATAAGCGTAGTCTCCGGTTCCTTTGAATTATTGAAAAATTTGAAAACCGGGATTTTACTCTAGTCTAGATTGTTTTATAAATTTGGAAAATATACCAATGGGGTTGACCTAAATGAACTTAAGTCAACTGAAGGGATACAAATTTTGTTTCAGGTTATGATTAAATTCTAAGCATGAGTTTAAATAAAATTAAATAACGTCAATAAAAAGTTTCACATACAGGGTCTGTCATAAAACTATTGAGCATATTCTGCAAACAATAGATTGATTAGTCCTATCGGCACAAATACTTCAGAATTTTCAAAATACTCTCCTCAAAAACCAATGCACTGGCAAAGAGATGCCTTCCCTGCACCCTGAAGTTCCTCGAAGAGAATATCTCTAAAAAAACCTAGTAAAGTGCTGTTGTATATTTTCTTGCAACTGCCAATGTTTTAATTTTCAATCTTTAATTGGAAAACCAAAAAATTCGCATGATGCCATATCGGGACTCTAAGGAACTGTGTAAAATCCAAGGCTTCGGGCACGGATTTTACGGGCTCTGTGGCCGTGATCGTTCGGTCGCCACTCTGTGATATAGACACTCATAGAGAAACGAGTTTCCAAACTCGGCACGACTCGTCGCAAGTTTATTATTCAGAAGAAGATGATAAGAAATATTCTTATCGTAGAATAATAAACTAACAATGCGACTAGGAAGTGGTACGGCTGACAACCGAATCACACTCCGAATTCAGTTGTCTTTGTAACGTTGACGACTACACACGGTAGTCGTCAGGGCACCATGCTCCACTAGGAGTTAGGGTAATAAAGAGAGGGGCACGGAATTAATCACGACAAAGATCGTGTGACTGTAGTCAGGAGATTTTCGGTTATCAACTCATAAACCGAAAATGTGGATAAGTTTGTGTCAAGACTGGATATTCACCGCAGGTGTCACAAAAAAATCACGCAATCATAACAGATCCTATATTCGAGTTTCTCTTTTTTTTTTCTTATTTTTATATTGTTAGGTTATAAAAATATTTTATACGCGATTAGCATGAACTGTATAGCTTCCACTGATAACTTCGATTAATAAAGAAGTTTGGTATAATTTTTATACAGAAAGTCTATGGAACTATATGTAGGTATACCAAAATTTATAAAGTTTATACCATTTTTTTTAACCGTGTAGGAAAGGTCACATATCAAGGGGCTGACTCAAATCATTCCATAAGTTCCTTTTTCTTTATTCGGAGAAATGGTAACGAATTTACAGCTAATAAATTTAGCTTATATGTGTAGCCACCCTTACGTTTTTTTCTTTTTGTTGAGAACTCATCATAAATCACAAATCTAAGAATGTGTGTATATTTGCCGTTGAGTACTTTTATTTAAACTGGATAGATTTACAGGACGCATTTCATTAATGTTGTGCCCAATTCTTATTTATTGCTGATAATATGTATGTACAAAAAATATTCACTGAGCATTAATATTTTATTTTTACATTTGTCTTGTTGCATCAATAGAAAAACATTCCTGTGAAGTTTGGTTGCAATTATGCACAAATCAAAAAGTTTTTCCTAGAAGAACATAATTTGGGGGGTTGCGTTTGTATGGCAGCCCCATGACCCCATGGTAGGGATGTCAAAAACCGGACGGTTAGTCCGAAAACTGGTACTTTCAGAACGGTTAACCGGTTTTTTCGGTTTTTTTCTCCTCCCGGTTTTAACCCGGACGGTTGTTGGTCCATCCGGTTAAAACCGGAAAAAAATTATTTCAAAACTCATACAATTTTTTATGTTTTCTCGATTTTTCAGCCTGCAATTCTATTACTTATCCCCTATGGGAAAAAATCGTTTTCAAATTTCAGCCCTTTAACAATGGTCGAACGATATGTTTTTTTGCTATTACTCGTAGAACAATCGCTTCGTCAAATTACCTCTTGTATCCTATCTCTTCCAAGGCAGATATTGTTTATGTTAGCTCAGCGTTTCACATGTATCTTGGTTGTACAACGTGAAAGTGAATTAATATTCGTGTATAATATATCAGTGCATTTCGCGTATGATCGTGTCCCTAAAAGATTTCGTATTCCGCAAGAGAAATTAGGATGGCCCCTGTTGTGAATGTTTGAAATTTTTTTTTTTTCAAAACTTAATAAAATAATTAAATCACATCTGACAATTTTATTTGATTGTCTTTTTGGTTCAACATGTTTTTCTTACTACATCATGTACGTGAATTTTAAGTTGATTTTGCATACGATACGAACACCAGCAATTGCAAAGTGTGTAAATATTTTTTTTTAGAAAAATTCTAGGCAAATCAATGAAAAGAACCGGTTAACCGGAAAACCGGTACTTGGAGTCCGGTTAAAACCGGACGGTCTAACCGGCTTTGCAAAAAAAAAACCGAAAAAACCACAACCGGGTTATGGGCCGGTTTTTGACATCCCTACCCCATGGTCAATAAAAAAAAGCACGTCTGCGAAATTTCAGCTTCATAGCTTTTAAATTGGCCGAGTAAAACGCGTCGCATTTGCTTAGCAATAAAATTGTTTTAATAAATCGTATATGTTTGTTGGTCGGTTGGCCAAAGTGTTATTTAGGAAGTACAGCAGCTCCCCTACTTTCAGAATTGCCGCATCCTTCAAGCTTCGCAGAAAAGCTCTACCGAGCGTCCTATACCGGGTTCTGACAAGACCCGGGCATTCATACAGAAAGTGAATCAGGGTTTCTCTCTCATTTAGGGGATGCCCAGCCTGCCAGCGTGGAGCCCATTGGCCAGTGCCCTGTGATAACAGCAGTAAGCTTGGCGATATCTTTATGCGGTTTAGTCAGAATCGCAGAAGGTATTTTCCAGTCGTAGGAGGGCCATATCTTCCCTGATATAACGCAAGTCGTCAGATTTCGCCAGTTGGAATTAGCAGCCCTCATATAGTGGGTGGAGATTTTGCTCTTAACAGCTGCCATCGGGACGCAAACACGCTCCGCATGAGAGCTGTCAAGAGTGGCTCATATTTTGGCTAGTTCGTTAGCCATCTCGTTACAGTCTATGTTCCTGTGTCCGGGTACCCAGAGTAGGGTGATTCTTTGTCGTATGCCAAGGCTGGTTAATGCTTCCTCACATACTTCAACAACCTTGGAGGTCGTCTTCACCGATTGTAAAGCCATTATAGCAGCCTGACTATCTGAGCATATGACAATATTGTGGTTGTTTTGTATGTCTCTGAGAGCATGACAGCCCTTCATGATTGCAAGCGTTTCTGCTTGAAAAATGCCGGCATGATCAGTAAGACGTTAATATTCAGAGATACTAAGTGATCTGCAGAAGATTCCAGCACCCACGCCACAGTTCATTTTAAACCCATCGGTAAAGAATGTGATGTCAAAATCCTTGACCACCTCACTCTCTTTCCACTCACCTCTAGTTGGAAATTTGACATCAAAGTTCTTCCCAAAGCTTAATTTGGGCACTTTGAGATCAGTTACAGCGTTGCGTACGTCTTGTGGGAGCTATGGGTTAGAATATTGCTGTGGCCGTATGGCCTAGCGATCCAGCAGCTTAACGCTTTGAGCCTGACTGCACTATATGGTGCCAGTTGGTTGATAAAAATATCGATGGGTAGAAGATGCAGGATTACATTTAGCGCATCCCTCGGGCATGTTCGCATGCCCCCTCTGATGCTAACGCAAGCTGATCTCTGCACTGTACCAAGTTTTGTTACATTGTAGCCTTTCCTGTGCGCTGGCCACCAGACGAGTGACCCATATGTACACCCAGAGACCCAGAGAGTTTGGCTTGAGACCCCATTTGCTAAATACTGTCTTGCAGGCGTAAAAAGCAATACAGGCTTTTTTTACGCGCTTCTCAATGTTCAACTTCCAGTTGAGATTTGAGTCAACAATAACGCGCAAATACTTCGAGCTGGGCAATAATTGCAGTTGTTGTCCATTTAGTTTTGGGAGTGAGTAAGGCGGTATTTTTGTTTTGTAGTAAACAGCTTGAGTTTTCTCTTCCCCGGGCTCAGGCCACAGCTTGTTGCCCATTTACTGACCAAACCAAGGGCTCTTTCCATGATCTGACTAATCACGGAAAGACACATTCCTGATACTATAATCGCTACATCATCCGCATATGCGACCACCTTAATCATCTCCCTGTCAAGCCTAGCTAATAGAGAGATGACACCACCCTGAGATTTTCCTCTGCTCACGAATTTAGTTAGATAACTGCTTCCTAATTCACCATGGATTACTCTGGTCGTTAGAAGTGTCACTATCCACGACCCAAGTCGTGGCTTAACTCCCAAGTCTGAGAGGGCCTCATGAATAGATTCAATGCGAACATTATTGAATGTACCCTATATGTCTAGAAAGGCGGATAACGTGTATTGTTTGTACTTAAGGCTGTGTTCGATGATACGGACCACTTCATGGAGACTCGTTTCTGTGGACTTTCACTTCACGTATGCGTGCTGGGACTTCGAAAGTGCTGAGCTCTCAAGACTTTGTCGGATGTGTAAGTCTATTAACCGCTTTAAAGTTTTAAGTACGAATGAAGATAAACTAATCGGCCTGAAATCCTTCGCGGTCTCATGCCTCGTTTGCTTACCTTCGGAATAAAAACGAATTGAACCCGTTCGTCACGACTGAGGGACGTGGTTGAGTAGCAGAAGGCTTCTGAAAAGTATCATCAGCCAGATCCTGCGTTTTTTGAAGCATAATCGGTAGTATGCCATCTGGTCCTGGCGATTTATAAGGAAAGAAGCTGTTGATTGCCCAGTTAATCTTCTCCTCAGTCATCATGGAGAAACCGAAGTCAGTCTGCCGTTCATCTCTATTATACATTCGTGGACTCTGCGTGCAAGTGCTCCCGCACCTAGGGAAATGCGTTTTCATCATAGGAGCTCAAGAGATTCGCCAGTTGATTCCACACAAGTGCCATCCTCTCTTTTTATTAAGGACGTACACGACCTTGCTTTGGACAAAATCTTGCTGATTCTAGCTGAGCCTTTGACGTTGTCCAGTGATTGGCGCAGATCGTCCCAAGCTTGGACCTTTGCGGTTCTAATTGCTTTTTTGTAAATTTTTAGGCAGACCTTGTATGGCTGCCAGAACTTACGTTTGTTGCAAATGTTGAATATATCCCGAGCTAGTAGTATACTTGATTTTTGGCCCAAGTGGATAATACACAAAATGACCAGGTAATTGAAACGCACGATACAACTGATAACAGGTATGTATTACAATTTCTTACTGATAAGAAGGTAACAAAACGACTTAGTGGTACGAAAAACAGATGGGAAAGAGGTCGATCTTTAGTGATGCTGTTCTATTTATAGTTTTCTAAATCTAGCAGCCAGTGCTGTTTCACCTTTTGTATATGACTAGCTAGCTTCTACAACTTTGAAAAGTCTGTGTTCAGCCATCTAGGGAGAACTTTCTAACTCCTTTTTACTGGACACGAACCCTTGAACGCTACTTCCAAAGATTTCCAGCTCCTCCATGGAGCTGATCGAGCGGTTTGTCGCAGTTGAGAGTTTTCATCTAAAAATCTGCCTGAATTTCTTCCAGTTTGTCGCCTTCGGATTTCTGTAAGGTTGCAGCATCTTCCTGGAGACTTAAATGTTAATTAGTATCCAATTATGGTCCGAGAAAGATTTCAGCTCTGATACTCTCCATTGTTCTACCTTAAATTTATCGTTGTCTGACAGGAGCGTTGGATACAGGACCTCTTCCCATCCCGCGTAATTATCCGAACTCGGAAAAACTAAGCTTACATGGTCTCCCGGTATTGCACACTGTATATTTAGGATAAAATCGTATATTTAGAATAAAATGTAGTGCGTTAGCGTCGCATCCTATCAGTAGGGCTGGCTTCCTGGAAGTTGTGGAATATACCAGCAGCTCCAGCTCTTCCGGTGGTGCTGACCTTCCATGGGCGATATACGCGGAGGAGATATATAGCTCTCCCATGTCTTGAGCCTCCATTCTGACAACTGTCAGATTGGAAGTACCAAAGTGAAGACAGAGAATGGCATTAATACATTTCTTAGCTAAAATGCAGGTTCTTGGCTTACCTTGATCTAGGTTGCTAATTTTGTAGAATAAATTGTATAATCGTATATGTACTTTGTTCTTTTTTTTTGAACAAGGTAAACATATTTCACGATTTCACTAATTACGAATCCCCCCAAAATCAGAGCGCTAATTAGCCGAAACCCAAATCAAAGCTAACCACATTTCTCTATATTACGCACGACGCTACACTTCTGTTGCTCCTGACAACATAACGATTCCTCATTCGTCACTTGACTAAAATGTTTAATTTGGCCTCCGAAAATGAAATCAAAGTTTCTGTTGATATTTTCATTTAGCTCAAAACTTAATGAGACAGAAATAAGTACCAATCCAATCCGCCAAGGGTGGTTGCGTCCTATTCTACATTGCTTCCGATTGAGGGTAGTTCCGTACATGGCTATATAGTCGCCTGTTGAGTTAACCGACTGACTGACTGGCTTCCTGGCGCGGTAGCTCTCGTGTAAAGGCGAATGGCTAGAGACTTGCTGTGTTTTTGTAATTACTTCCGTATGCTTTTGATCTTTTAATTTCTTATCCGCTGTTTTGCCACAAATAACGATACGAACGACCCATAAAGAATCGACGACGGGATTGGGACGACCATGGCGAGTGCAATTAAAATGTAAATTTTCAGAGAACTGAATTAATTCCATCCGTGTGATCCACGAGCGGTTCAGTATTGATGGTGTTGCGTCGGTAAAACTTTATTTTATAGTATCCCGAGTATTCTGCGAGCGGATCTTATTGATAGGCCTCTGATTGCGTAAACACGCAGTTGAATTTTAGTGTAGCTAGAGCTGAAACGCGGTTTGAAAATTGCGGAAAAAATTGTAGTCGGAGAATTACCATAGAAAAAGAAAATCTAATTTGCATTTTTGGTGTCAGGCAAGAGGCGCGGTGCGATACTCTCAGATTTCAAGGTGATGAAAATTCAAGTGGAAATTCGATTTATTCGCGATTCAAGGTGGAGTTATGAAAGGGACACTGAATGATTGATTGGTTGGATAGAAACAGGGTGCAATACTTGAAGACGCAGTGTTTATTTTCAAGGAAGATAGCACGAGATGATTGATGACCTTTTCGCGACGTTAGTATTTTCATTTCCGATGTCATAGACTTTAGAGTTGGGGAATTAAAAAAAATCCTATAAAGACTGCTTTTATTTCTTGTTAGATTACCGTGAGGCAAAGAATCTTCAGTACGGGATATTATTGATATTCATATCAGACCGCTAGTAGCATTTTTAACTCCACCCGAAACTTTGCCTTTGTCTAGTAATCAACACGTTGACGGACCGAACACATCCTTAGGCTAAAGCTATGAATTTTCACTTTAAACTTAGACTCTATTGAATTTTTAATGGCCATGTGCAAACTAATTAAAGATATGACCATCAACGTGGAAGCTAATCTAGAAATCTGCTAAGGACTTTTCACTCTATAACCGAGAAATTCCAACGTCTCCCTTCCCCAATCAAGAAATATATTTTTCGGTGAAATTAAATGGGAAAAGTTTAACCGGGAAGCATATTCGATAATGGATGCATCTGCTCAACATTGACCATATGGCTATGAGAGTAGTTGTCTATTCATCAAGTTGAATCTGTTCTAGACTATGACCAGTCAAGTACGCCATCACATGAAAGGATCGAAAAGTTGCCAGCGTTTCTAATTAGAATTTACGTGCTCTGTGTGTAGTGTTCAAGTGAAAAGTTTATAATAGTCTGTACAACCCACACAACCCATCAAAGTTTGAATGCGGAAGTGTAGAGTGCAGTTCCTTCGTGTTGGCCATCAGAAACCTGAGGAATAAAATCAATTTAGCGGTTGTTCGACAATGTTTAGCTTTATTTTGAGCAAGCATAAATAAATAAATTGAAAAAAAAAACACATTTACAAAAGTTACACAGTCAGAAGCATGCAACCACATATATCTTCCCCAATGCGCATTCACAACTTCCAGCATCGTTCAATTGAAACGAATGTGTTAATGAGATTTCAATAGCTTCACAAAATCCCACCAAGTCCGCTGTACGTTCACAAATAATGAACTTCATGTTGGCAAATAAGCGGTTTGTATTAAAGGATCTTCTTCACGACGTCAAACGTTCAGGCAAGAAGACATTAATAGACAGCGAACGTTCAGAAATTACATAAAGTCAGTCACAGAAAAGTTACAGAAGACAACTAACAAAAAAAAGAGTACAGAATGACTGCTAACGGATAAGGACTAACAAACAACACAAAAAAAAAGAAAGCAAAATCTCCGGCAACAATGTAGACGTATTCGTATATACACTCAACGCAGGACCTCTACACTCGTATATCTATCGCATGCCAAAGTACAGACGCTTACACTTCCTAAATAGATCTCGGACCGCATCCATACATAGCATTATAGACAATGGAGGAAAAACGGATGTTTTTGTTGTGAACACTAAACGGTCTATAGAACACCGAGCCAGAGCCAGAGTCTGATTGAATCCATCGAATCCCACCAACAAGCAAACCAAATGACTTTTGTGGCCGCCTAATGAAAAATCAATATGACCACAAATCCCATTCTTTCTATTTATTCTTCCTCGTGGCTTTGTCTGCTCATTGTCAAATCTACTTAACATCTTTACGGTTGACTGAAGGCAAAGATTTTGCCGATTTAGTCAATTCTTATATTCTTTGCCATTTAGTCATCCTGAAAATAATATTAGATATATGGAACAATGCTGGCTAGTTTTGTGTCCTAAATTTTGTTCAAGGGTTCCGCGTCCGGGATTAGGATATAGAGAAAGCTTGAAGTTAAAATTTAAACCCTTCAGGAAGTTTAATTTGTAAGTATTTATAAAAAATATCGCTGTGCTACCTAATTTTTAAGAAGTATTTCTGATTTTATAGAGCATTTATCGTATTTTAAAACCAATTTAATCATAATTTTAAGCAGAGTTGTTAATTTTCACGAAAAAAGGAGTTTTTTACACTTTTGCTGTAAAAAAAACTGGTAAAAGAACGTAAAAATCACGTAAAAAACGTAAAAATCTGGTAAAATAGCGTAAAAACGTAAAAATCGTCTTCTTATTCATTGGAACTGTTAACTTCATGGGCGTAGCCAGGATTTGGGCAGGGGGGGGGGGGGGCAAGCCCAAAATCGCTGACTTGGTTAAGTCGCACTCTACGATGCTAGTAATCTAGAGGTCTGGAGACCGAATCTCGGCGTGGTCCAAAAGCAATGTAACGTTAACTCGAAATTGATTATAAACGGATGAGTTAACGCACCATGGCCCCACAAGGGGCTATACGGTACTGAGAAGAAAAAGAGGAACTTGAAAGACAATGAAGTATGAGACCCGTTCTTTACAAGGTCCTTAACACTAGAAGGGTCAGGAATTTTATATACCTAAAAGGGTCACAGCCGTCAATTTGACGGCAAGGTGTTTACAGCTGAAATGGTACTAATATACATGTAAAATGTTAATGTAAATCAAGACATAAGACATGATCTTACTTTAAATAAGAACTTAAAGTATTTCTGATTATTTTTTTAGTGAAATTTGTAAAACAATTATTTTTTTTTTGAGTATGACTGATAGCACATTTTTCTCAAACAGCATTTTAAAGATGGTAAAAAGTAATAGTTTAATTATTTTCCAGTCGTCCTGAAATGCATGTTTACACTGATATCCTCCAGCAATCCTTTTTACTTGTTGCTTTAGCTTTAGCCAGGTATACAGGGTGAAGGTGTTTAGTAATAAAAACAAACCGCCCAGTAGCTAAGAGCGTATCCTGAGTGCTCCTCAAACCTAAGCCTATTCGGTTTTGGGTAATACTATTTATGCATTTGTGACATCTACTATTCAGGCCTCTGTGTAGTTTCAAGTATGAAATGTAGAAGTCAATGTTACTCCTAGTGACACACCCAATGATTATAAAACAATCGGAGCTCAACGAATCAAGTACGAACTGTGATTCGAGCATGAAGATTTACACAACTTCGGACAGCTAAATTAGTATCGTTTTGTAAAAATGCAAAATTTCCTCGGAAGGATATCAACTAAATATATGAATTCCACTCGTTCGGTAGGACTGGCAACGGTTCAATTTGTGGTCACGTAGCTGTCTTATCACCAACAAGACGTTGCAAGCGTCATGGATTTGGTATTGATACTCTACCCATTACACGGAGCGATATGATACTTTCCACAAGCGACAACGATGCCCGGCAAAAATTCAGAACTATGGGATTTATTCATATAGCAGGGCTGATCGCGGCGCTAGTTTCGTATGTGCCAGCCAGTCTTACTGCTCGATAGGGAATTATGGTATTGGAGTTCTCAAGCTCTTTCAGAGTATCTTAGTATTTTACAATACTTTAGTTACTCATTGGCTGCCAGTTATTTCAGCATAAGTAACATCATTTTTTCCAACCCGTTGTCTTGAACGTTTCATTGTGCATTGTGCTATCTCGACATTACTCTTAGTACCTGCCGTGGATTAATTTTAGGAAAAGTAGCATTACTGACGGAACCCTACCTACCCTTTGTTGCATTACAACAGATCATAACTAGACAAACACGCACGCCAAAGACCGTGTAACCGACAAAGGCCGTACCCTGGGCTAGCGAACACGGGCGCTGCAAAAACGGACAATATCACAAAAAAGTTCAAGTGTGAAGCTGATGTTAACGATTATTTTCTTTTACGAGCACTCTAATCATAAACAAAAATGTTTGACCACGGATTTATCGATTTTTTGTCTTGACCGTCAATTTGACGGTTCTGACCCTAATAGGTATAACAAGAAATATCTCACAAACTAATTTTTTTTATTTTTATTTCTATTCAAATATATGATCAAATACGTATTTTAGGAAAAGTCAATAAATATGAAAGCTGAAATCATTGCGGCTTAGAAGATATAGATGATTTAAATCACGAAACCGTCAAATTGACGGCTCTGACCCTTCTAGTGTTAACCCGGGAAGGTCATGCTTATTTTTGGTACGGAAAGGTCATGCTTCGTCGATTCGACGACGCTCAACTTTGACGCCTCATACAAATCGCCCTTTCGCCTTTCTCAAAATATTTATAAAATTTGACAGATTTTTAGTCGTTAGTTTATTTAGAATGGAAAGACATCGATTTTGAGTAATTTTGTAAGGAAATTGATTTACAAATCAAATTTTCTTAATTCAATGTTATTTGTCCCGAAATATAAAACACTAAATTTAAGAATGAGATAAATAAAAACTTAACGTTGATATAATTAAAAAAATGTGGTCGAATCATGAAACACATATTCTGAACGTACTAGGAAATTGGGTTAAATGAATGAGAAGCTCGTGTATTTACAAGAGACACAGAGATCCATTTTGGGGTCCCAACACGGGTTTTCTTTCACTTCACCTATTTCAGTTTTTACAGTGGTTTGTAGAATTATTTACAGTAAATTTTGGAATATGTATCTTCTCCTCGAGTTCCTTTGATTAATTCTAATTCTATGTACTACGATGTCTAATTTTGAGAATTAGTGCCTTGGAGTCGATTTTTATGAGTTCCAAATGCAATCTTCCTAAACTGAGGAACAATTTTGAACCATTATCCTGATTTATCCTATTTTTGTCTTAGTAAATATTTTTTCCATAATTTTTGAAAAAATAGGTTCCACCTTTCAAAAATAAACATATTTGTTACGAGCTAGTTGTATGGACACAGACTTATCGTCGAATCGACAACCAACCATAAGAAATAGGTACTTGAGTTCTAAAAGTTACACAAAGTTCATCCTTCGTCATTTCGACGACGTCAATTCTCAAAAATCCAACTTACCCTGCTTACTTCGTCTAGCCGCAATGTACCCGGCAAGTACATCGGCACGGCTAGTGCTGGACGAAAACTCAGCTCCAAATAATGGGAATTGTCACGAAAAATGGGATAAATTTGATGATGCATAATCGATTCGACGAAGCATGACCTTCCAGGGCTAACAAAGCAAAGCTGTATACCATTTGTCACCCTTTCAGATGAAAATAAGTTGAATTCCACTAACTTCCCGAAGGGATCTAACGGTTGAAATTGTATACTCCAGCTCAGAAGCCATGAAATGAAACATAGGAAATATGGGATCCACGCAGCCACATTAGCACACTCAAAAGTGAAATGTGTGTGCTGGTACGCAGCCTCCGTCAGTTACGAGAGGCCACTCGCTGTCATCTATTTGTATGCGCCTCCTGACTGCAAACTGTTCCGATTATGGCTTCTCCGGCAGCACTCTTAGTGGTAAAGAAGGCATCTCTCAATGTTGTATAGTGGAGCGATTTTCTTCATCGACCAGGGGGGCGACCGCCCCTTCCTGCCCCCCTGGCTACGCCCATGGTCAACTTATCATGCAGTTTCATTTGAAATTTTCCTGAGTGAATTGCGTGTGTGCTAATTGGGCAAATATAAGCGGAGGAAGACCGTCGACCACCAAGTTTGGCACCCTTAAAATCGGATGAAGAAAATACCTGGCTCTATGCAACATTTGCCATAAAGTGCTACAAAACACAGAAAGCTCTCGATTGTCGATTGGCGCATAGGTAAAGTTCTATCTGTCTGAAATTATGATTTTTCGCCAATATCTTGTTAACTGTAATATCTACAGAAAAATGTTCGAAGGAGGAATTAAACTACATTCCCTTTGCAATGATGTATTATATACCGTATACCTTCTCTTGGCAGATTAAATGGGGTTGTAATAAACTCCCAACATTACAAAACTTAAAAATATCCAGTGTGATTTAGATTTTTTGATAGTTACATTTGGCGCTCTAGCTCTTGAAGTAATTTAATTGGATCCATGGTAATTGGGATAACTATTTCTATCAACATATAGTTGGCTCACACGGAGACTTAGGCTGCTCCGGCAAAGCATACCCATATATTTCAGCTATTTACATTTCTCAGAACGACATGTCTGTAACTTATTGCCGAATCACAGGTGAGACATAATTTGGTAAACGTTTAGGCTAATCCCCATTAGACCCTCCACCAAATATCACTTGGATCGGATTAAATCTAAAGCCGGCCCCACACCGACCGGAGTGTGGCAAACCCCGTGCAAAAGATTGATACGAAAGTCGTGCAGCAGCAGTGCAGCAGTGTGGTTGAGCGAATCCAAGGTATCATTCTTGGACCGGTCTTTTGCGCGGTGTTTGACACACTCTGGTCGGTGTGGGGCCGGCTTAAGGGTACCTCCCATACAAACTGAACCCGTTCAAGCCCAACATTTTTTCAACATCATGATTTTCATAGGAGTTGAAATTTCCGGTCGCAGAAATATTGTTAGCAAAATTTAGAGTAACCTGACTTGTGGTTGGACTGGTGCACAGGGTCATGGATTCCAGACTCACCGTGAACGAATTCAGTTTATGGTGTTTTTCAAACTCACGACCTACATGACGGACTATGATGTCGCTCAGATTGTAAACAAGTATCCGTTTATGGGGATAAATAACATTGATGGACGTGCTGTTGATCTCAACACCTCAACAAAACAGAAGATTAGATCCTGGAAATTGGATGTCGCTCACACATCTGCGGCCCTAGTTTACTGGTGGACGCATGTTATTCTTTTTTTTATACCCTTTGCTCATAGAGTGAAAGGGTATATTAACTTTGTCATGAAGTTTGTAACGCAGCAGAAGAAAACATCTCCGACCATATTAAAAGTATATATATATGATTAGCATGACTTGGGGTGTCGATTGGGCCATGTCAGTCTGTCTGTCTGTTCGTCTGTCTGTCTGTTGCGGCGCGTTTTACTCTTCCAATTTAAAAGCTGTGAAGCTCAAATTTTGCACAAATGCTTCTTTTTGCTGCAGGCAGTTTGTATGTTTGAATCGGTAAAATCGGACAAACTCCCCAAATTAGGTTCTTCTAAGAAAAACTTTTTTATTTGTGCACCAATTTCAACCAAATTTCACACTAATGTGTTTCTATTGATGACACAAAACATATGTTAGAATGGATCAAATCAGACCATAGGGTCATAGGGCGGCCATACAAACCCCCCCCCCCATTTTGGTTCTTAACCCTAGAGAGATAATCATATTTTTTACCCCTGAAAAGATAATCATACGTCGATTCGACGTGTTGCTAGTTAACATCCTTATAACTTCTTTGTTAGGAGTAACATGTTGCTAAAAGGTAGATATATAATCATTTGTATGTAATATTAATCTGTTAAATTCGTGGTTTTGCAAAATTATCATTTGTTTGTTTATATAATATTAATTTTAAAAAAGTGGTACTAGGAGAAAGTGGACTGTCCTTTCAATAGATTAAAATAAAGGATATCTTTATCGAAACAGGCTTTTAGTGGTTATATCCAAGTGAATACACATTCACATTATGAAGAGTTATAAAAATGTCAATTCGGGGCAATTAAAATATTTTTCAGTACAAATTTGTTAAAGATAATCATACGTCGATTCGACGTACATTTGACTTATGACCCCCAATATCTTAGGCTGTGTGGCACCCAAGCCAATAATTTTGCCACGTAATTACGCCTACAGACATGAATTGAGTTAAATCTTGGAACCAACAAATTATGAAGCTTCACTAATGAGATATAATAAAAAGAAAAATTTCTGTACGTCGATTCGACGTAGATTATCTCTCTAGGGTTAAGAAACAATTTTTACACCAATTTTCCAAAACCTTGAGTTAATGTGTCTTTATCAAAGCAACAAAAAAAGTCGAAAAAAATGGAATCGTACTATGGGGCCATACTCCCGCATCCCCCAATAAAATTTTCTGACTAAATATTTTTATTTCCCACTTATTCCAACCAAAGCCCACCCAAATATATTGTTTTGTCGACGCAATGTGAAGACAGAAGGAAAATAATAGGGGATGAGAATGATTTTCTTCTGCATTCTGATTACATTCAACTGGCCTCTACTATCTGCCTTTTAGAGCGTAGTTTGTCTATTTTCAGTGCAATTTTTGTATCTCGGACTGCATCTTCCACTTGCAAAATCAGTTTGTTTCGTCTGTCACTTTCATCTTAGCAAAGTAGCATCGTCAGAATATTTATAAATCCTTTATTGATTGAAATATGGTTAACGGTTTTAATAAGATTTCCTCTAAATTTATCAAAGTATTAACAGGGGCTAAATTTTATTGGTGCTATGATTCAGCTAGAAAATAAATTTTGATTACACTGAAAGACTGAAAGACACTGAAATATGAGACCCGTTCTTTACACCGTTTCAGATGAAAATAAGTTGAATTCCACTAACTTCCTGAAGGGACCTAACGGTTTAAATTGTGTACTCCAGCTTAGAAGCCATGAAATGAAACAGGAAATATGGGATCCACGCAGCCACAGTAGCACACTCACTCCGGCAGCACTTGGAGGGGGAAAAGGCAAATTTTTGAAAATGTTGTATAGTGCAGCGATTTTTTTTACTACATCGATAAGGATTTGTTTACCATCTTCATCGACCAGGGGGGGGGGGGCAACCACCCCTCCCTGCCCCCTGGCTACGCCCATGGTTCGAACGTCACTATAACAATTATTTATAGTCTTCTAAATGTGTGTTCAAAAGCTTCTACTAAGGTGTGCACTGCAAGTGTCGGAAAACCGGTTGAAAGGTCGCTAGTACGTATCTGTCGACGATATTTGAAAATAGCTTTAAAGCTGGAACTAGTGACCTTGAATATACATTCAGAAGACTATAAATAAGGGTATAGTGTAGCGTTCGAAGAGGTAAGTATTTTTTTTATTTTAGATAGCTTCTGAAGAGAAGAAAATATATGCAATTTGGCAGATTTCTGGTTCACTTTGTATGGGTACCCTTAGTTTTGATTTCCTCGAAGTAATTTTTGGTCAAGACTATAACGGCGGTCGCCCCCCCCCCCCTCCCTGGCCGATGATGATGGTGAAAAATATCCTTGCCAAGGTAGTGTAAAAATCACTGTACTTTACAATGCTTCAAGGCGTAAAAATGCGAGTTTGAATCTACGCACCTCGTAAAATTTTCTGCTGCTAAGACTGTAGTATGGAAAACTAACCATATGTATTGCCGCTCCATATACTGCCGCGGAATGCATGCCCCTGATAGTTTCCAGCCAGGTGGCACGGACAAATGGATACGGCAGCAAGTGGCCACTCGTAGTCGTAACTGACGGAGGTGCAGAGGCTGCGTCCCAATACATACGTTTCACTTGTGGAAACTAAAATATTTGTAGTTTTCAGGCCCTTGATATCCATAACAGGAATACCTACGTGTGAATATCATGAATCGATATCATAAGTAGATCAGAAATGTTTCACTTTAGGGAGACTCTTTTTCCATTTGCGAGAATCCCATATTTTCACGCATTTCATTGCAAAGCTTTTGAGCTGCAGAATACAATTTTAACTGTCACATGAAGTCGCAACGGGAAGATAGTAGAATTTATCAACATTCCATCTGAAAGTGATTTTAGTGAGAACTGGTATGGCTTTGCCCAGTTATGTACCTTGTAAAGAACGAATCTCACATTTCCCTGTATTTCAAGTTATTTAATCAAGATTCATTTTGTAGCTAAATCATACCAGCAATGAAATTTAGATCTCACAAGTGGAATATGCAGTCCGAGAGACAATAATAGCACGGAATATAGACGGACTACAGTCTAAAACGCAGAAATTGGAGGCCATTTGAATGTAATCAAAATCACAAGTGAATGTTTAACCTTCCGGCGGGCGCAATACTAATCCTAACACGATCGGGCGCAATGCATCTGACAGATTAAGTGAAGAAAAAGGGATGAAACTAAGTTTCTGTATATTTTAGACTATTATTTATTATTGCATTATCTTTTTTAAACAGTTCTACGAAATTTTAGGAACAAGAACTGACTTTCAAAGTTTAATACTCTTCACATAAACGAGAAAATAACATAATCGGGCGCAATACATCTGAGAGATTATTTCATCCCCTCCCGCCCCTCAGGCATATGGTAGATAGAAACTGAAAACTGCTTTGGGTAGTTGATCGATAAACATTAATCTGTCAGATTTTTATTGGGTTTATTCTTAGGAACGACCGAAAGAAAATATGTAGGTAGTATGAGTAGTAAATTTTTGAAAAATCTTTAAATGTCTGTGATTAGTATAGTGACTTTAGCTCTAGACCCAAACATCCAAAAAAAACTCACTTTTGATGCCGAATTGTTCTGTGGCCTGACCGCATTACGCAGTAAAAAGCTAGACGTTTTTGCGCGTCACATTTGGGGGGAGGGGGTGGCAAAAGGTTGAAATTATGATTTTTCGCCAATATCTTGTTAACTGTAATATTTACAGCAAAATATTCTGAGGACGACTTAAACTTCACAAAATTTCCTTTCTAATGATATATTATATCATATACCTTCTCTTGGCAGATTATGTACTAGACCTAAAAACATTCGGTGTAATTTCGATTTTTTTATAGTTACATTTGGCGCTCTAGCTCCTGAAGTAATTTAATTGGAGCCATGGTAATTGGGTAATTATTCCTAACAATTTATAGCTGTTCAACACGGAGACTCAGGCTTCCCCGACAAAGCATTCTCCTATATCCCCTATTAACATTTAAAAAAAAGATATGCCTGTAACTTATCGCCGAATCACAGCAGGCGGGAAAAATTTTGGTAAACATTAAGGCTAAGCCCCATTAGACCGTCCACCAAATATTACTTCGATCGGATTAAAACAAAGGGTACCTCCCATACAAATTATTCAAATTCAATGCCACTAGTTTATTATGAAATAAGGGAAAAAGTCGACCAAAATTAAAGTTTTGCTCGTAGGCAATTTTCGGGTCATTTTGTATGGAAGGTACCCTTTGTTTTAATCAGATCGAAGTAATATTTGGTGGAGGGTCTAATGGCACTTAGCCTTAACGTTTACCAAAATTTGAGTAATTAATATAATTAAAAATAGTTATCCCAATTACCATGGCTCCAATTAAATTTTTCAGGAGCTAGAGCGCCAAATGTAACTATAAAAAAATCGGTCTAGTATATAATCTGCCAAGAGAAGGTATATGATATAATATATCATTAGAAAGGAAATTTCGTGTAGTTTAAGTCGTCCTCAGAAAATTTTGCTGTAAATATTACCGTTAACAAGATATTGGCAAAAAATCGTAATTTCACCCCCTCCCCCCCAAATGTGACGCGCCAAAAAGTCTAACTTTTTACTGCGTAATGCGGTCAGGCCACAGAACAATTTGGCATCAAAAGTCAGCTCTTTTTTGGATGTTTGTGTTTCACCATTTTTTCACCTAAAATCACTATACTAGGTAGCTCAAGAGTTAATATTTCAGGCTTTTTATACCCTTCGCTCATAGAGTGAAAGGGTATATTAACTTTGTCATGAAGTTTGTAACGCATTGAAGGAAGCATCTCCGACCATATAAAAAGTATACATATATGATCAGCATGACTTGGGGAGTTGATTGGGCGATGTCCGTCTGTCTGTCTGTCTGTTGCGACGCGTTTTACTCGGCCAATTTAAAAGCTGAAATTTTGCACAAATGCTTCTTTTTGCTGCAGGCAATCGGTAAAATCGAAAAACAAATGGGGTCATGGGGCTGCCATACAAACCGAACTCCCCAAAACAGGTTCTTCTAAGAAAAACTTTTTTATTTGTGTACCAATTTCAACCAAATTTCACACAAATGTACTTCTATTGACAACACGAAACATATGTCAGCATGGATCAAATCGGACCATCGGGTTTCGGGTCATGGGCTGCCATACAAACCTAACCCCTCAAATTAGGTTCTTTTAAGAAAAACTTTTTTATTTATGTACCAATTTCAACTAAATTTCACAGAAATGTGTTTCTCTTGTTGACATAATACATATCTAAATCGGATAATGGGGTCATGGGGCTGCCATACAAACCCAACTCCCCAAATTAGGTTCTTCTAAGAAAAACTTTTTTATTTGTGTACCAATTTCAACCAAATTTCACACAAATGTATTTCTCTTGATGATACAAAACATATGTCAGAATGGATCAAATCGGATCATGGCGTCATGGGGCCATACAAACCTAACCTCCCAAATTAGGTTCTTCTAAAAAAAAACTTTTTTATTTGTGCACCAATTTCAACCAAGTTACACAAAAACGTGTTTCTCTTGATGATACAAAACATATCTAAGAATTGATCAAATCTGACCATGGGGTCACGGGTTGGTCATACAAACCCAACCCCCATTTTGGTTCTTAAGAAACATTTTTTGCACCAATTTCACAAACCCTTGAATGAATGTGTCTTCGCCAAAGCATCAAAAGAGTTCAAAACTAATGGAATCGTACTGTGGGGTCATGCTCCCGCAACCCCAATAAAATTTTCCGAGTAAATATTTTTTTTTGCCCTCTTATTTCAACCAAGCCCAAAACTTTTGTCAAGGCTGAAGAAAAAGAATGAGGAGGGGGATTAAATACAAGTCATAGGTACGCCCAAAAAAACTTTTAGCCCAAGGAGAGCGAAGGGTATCCGAATTTCGGCCGCGCCCGAAATTAGCCTCGGCCCCCTAATTTATACTCCTTTTTGCTGGTAATATCACGAGGAATCATATTTGGGTGCCTTTATGCGATAGTTTCCGGACATCCCGTATAGAATGAGATCTGTCAAATTATTATGGACGCTGCGCTGTCCTGTACTCCATTCTATAAAACGCACCTGATAAATAATTTAAATTTAAAAGGGCGTCTCATTCATCGAGTACAGGACTGATATTTTCTGTCATGGATGATCTTAAATTTCTTAATAATGAAGAGTGATTGTTATGACTAAACGCAAAACCTCTTTTATCACAATAAATTTCACACTAATTTTGCAAGTTTCTCAACGAATTCCTTGCCTTTAAATCGTCCAAAATCATCAAATCGTGCCATGAAATGAAAAAGCGACTTTCAAAGCCAAAATCGCTCCGCTCCAGCCTGCCAAAAACCATTCAATGCTCCGCTCCAAATCCCTGGTAGAAAGTCGATCTCGACTATCCTTTTCTTAAAATTTGGCTTTAAAATTAAAAAAAAAAAAACGAGCCAAAGGCTAATTTCGGGCGCGGCCGAAATTTGTATACCCTTCGCTCTTCTCGGGCTAAAAGTTTTTTTTTGGGCGTACTTACGATTTGTATTTAGTCCCCCCCCCCCCCCATTCATATGCAATCGAAAATTCAATTTATACCTGCTCGCCGTTTGCAATTGTACCAGGCATTTGCATCAGCCATCCGTTGCACGTCTCTACGTAACTATACTATTCACTGTGTGATGACTATAGACCAGATGATGATGATCACTAAAGTTATTCGTACTGATAAGGCGCAGTGTGGTCAAGGCGGTTTGGTGGTCATTGTTGACTATTTGGAAGGTATTGACGACAGTTTGGACCATGGTTCGAACCCTCCCTGGGTCATCAGATTTTGAACCCGATCACATACAGTGCCTCAAATATCAGCTTTCAAACGACACCCATAATGCCCATATTCTGTGTCCTATGCTAGAAGAATGTCCTTTTTGGTGGTAATATCCTTTAACAAAACTCAAAATCAACTTGTCGTGATTTCACAAGACAATGCCTTAAGTGCAGAAACCTAGGGTTAAATTTAGCTCGATTTCAATTCAATTCAACTCAAACTGCCCGTAAGGATCTGCAATTTGGTGAAATTTATTCAAATTACGATCCAAAATTAACCCTAGTTTTCTGCATTTAAGGTATTAAAACTGTTAGTAATAACGAAGCTAGAATATAATGATGTAGATGATGTAGGAAAGAAATGATCGTTAGACTATGCGCCATTTTTAACACTAGAAGGGTCAGGAATTTTATATACCTAATAGGGTCACAGCCGTCAATTTGACGGCAAGGTGTTTATAGCTGAAATGGTACTAATATAAATATAAAATGTTCATGTAAATAAAGACATAAGAAAACCGAAACCTATTCTGTTTTTTGGTAATAATATTTATATATGCACTTGTGACATCTACTATTCAGGCCTTTGTGTTGATTGAAGTATGGAATGCAAGAGTAAGTGTTACTCCTAGAGACACACCCGATGATTATAAAGCAATCGCAACTCAACGAATCAAGTACGAACCATTTTTATTTGACGGAACTGTGATTCGACCATGAAGATTTAGACAACTTTGGACAGCTAAATTAGGATCGCTTTGCAAAAATGCAAGGTTTCCTCGGAAGGATATCAACTAAATATATGAATTTCACTCGTTCGGTAGGACTGACAAAGGTTCAATTTGTGGTCCAATAGCTGTCTCATCACCAACAAAACATTGCGGATTTGGATTTGGTATTGAAATTCTACTCATGGAGCACGTAGCGATATGATGCTTTCCCCAAGCGACAACAATACCCAGCAAAAATTTAGAACTATGAGGATTATTCATATAGCAGGGCTGATGGCGGCGCTAGTTTCGTATGTCTTACTGCTTTACAGGGGACTTCTGGTGTTATAGTTCTCAGGGTATTTTAGAGTATCTTAGTACCTATTTTACTTCACATTAGTTACTTATCGGCTACCAGTTATTTCAGCATAAGTGGCCTCAATTTTTCTGGTGCCCGTTTAATCGTTGTCTTGAACGTTTCATTGTGTATTGTGGTATCTCGACATTACTCTTAGTCCCTGTTGTGGATTAATTTTGGGAAGAGTATCATTACTGACGGAACGTACCCTTTGTTGCATTACAACAGATCATCAATGGGCAAACACGCACGCCAAAGACCGTGTAAATCACTATGACCGTAGCCTGGGCTAGCGAACACGGGCGCTGCAAAAACGCACAATATCACAATAAGTTCAAGCGTAAAGCCAATATTAACGATTATTTTCTTTTACGAGCACTTTAATCACAAACAAAAATGTCTAACCACGGATTTATAGATTTTTGGCCTTGACCGTCAATTTGACGGTTCTGACCCTAATAGGTATAACAAGAAATATCTCACAAAATAAAATTTTTTATTTTTATTTTTATCCAAATATATGATCAAATACATATTTTAGGAAAAGTCAATAAATATGAAAGCTGAAACCATTGCGGTTTAGAAGATATAGATGATTTAAATCACGAAACCGTCAAATTGACGGCTCTGACCCTTCTAGTGTTAAAAGAATCGTATCAGCACCTTTAGGTCAAATCACGAAAATTTGACTTTGAAGTTCTGTAAAAACCAAACCTCTTATCGGATTTTTGTACCGTTAGTTTTATTTTCTAGGTAAATTTCTTGGCTGTAATCTTATTTCGCTATTCTAGCTAGTCTAGCTATGAAGATATTGAAGTTTTAATTTTACAAGAAAATGATTTTTTCAAAAATCTTCAAATGCCTGTAGCAGCTAAATGGTTAAACTAAGGGGGTATGTTATTTACAACTTTTTTGCTGGAAATCACATGAGGAATCACAATCCGGTGCGTTTATGCGGCAGTTTCCGGACACCCTGTATACATAGCGTCTATATTCCCACATTCCCACAGAAAAAAGGACATTTTGTGTCCAAGGACATCTTCCTCATAAGAAGTGCTGGCACAAAAATATTAAGGATCGCACCACTTCACTTCCATCCGAGTTTCGTCCAATTGAAGGATGAATTTTCGTTCGCTTCAAAGGCGAATTTACCGCTATTCCCGCAATTTATCGAAATCGTGATTGTCGATTCTGAGCGATAAAAGGATAATTTATACCAAATTTGGTGAAGATCGAACTACGGCAAGGTCGATTTGAATCGTTAAACGTTTTCGTTACAGTTTTTTGTGACGCTTTTTCACGGAGACATATAGGTACATGTCAAAATTAGGCTACCTAAAATAGAGAAACTGGAAATCTTTTGAAAATGTTCTTCAAGCAATTTTACACTCTTTAGAAAATGTTAAAACAATAAGATTTTGTAAATAAATCAGTAACCACTCTCTGAGAATTTATTTCGGATAGCTGATCAAAACACTATAGCACAGTAAATATCTGTAGATAGTCCAAAACACCCTTGAGAGCCTAAATTGATCGCTAACATAAACAAATATCGGATATTAAGGTGGCTAAAAACAGACAAACATTTATTGTTATGTGGTGGAACAAATGTTTCCTATGGTAAAGCTATAAATAAGCTGCACCAATTCACCTCAAAAAACCGTCAGCAAATTGTTTGTAGAAAAGAGAAAAAGATTTCTTAGACTGTAGTTCACAATATTTCATTTTAGGGCTTTTGTGCCGATACATTGTGTCTTTTCGACCTGGTTGCAGGCCGCACAAAGCTACGTGATACACCGCATGCGGCCCGCGGGCCGCGAGTTCTACATGTTTGCACTAGAATAATAAATTGAATATGTACACAGTATATGTATAAAAATATAAAATAAATTTTTCTTAATTTTTAATAAAGTGCAATATATGTAGTACTAATTGCCCCTTTAGGCAAAATATTGAGGAGACAGTTGTCCCCACCTCCCCCCCCTTGTTCCGGCGCCATTGGGACCATTACTTTTACTCGATAAATATCCATTTGTTTTAATAGTTGAATCCTTTAAAAACAAACACAGGGTCGCGTTATTTTCCAATAGGATATATCTTATTAAATTAATAGCATCAAGGCTATGTATTAAAACAATCGATTCACTGATCGAGCTATATTGCTTTACTAGCCCCATGTTATTATACCAACCACTCTACGTCATTGTGTTTTTAGGGTTTTTTAGAATTTTTTCAAAAAACCCTTATAAAATCGATTTTGTCCGTCCGTCCGTCCGTCCGTCCGTCCGTCCGTCCGTCCGTCTGTTCACTAAATAGCTCGCAAACGGCTCAACCGATTGTCATGAAATTCGGTAGGAATGTGTAGAATGGTTACAGTCTTTGGCACATATACCTTAGAAGTTGGTAGGAAGAAGATAACAGGGTGTCCCGAACGTTTGAAAAAAGTCGACTTTTTTAGTTTGTATCGGAGATTGAGGTATGGGTATTTAAATCAAAGATCTAAACGAGTACATCTCATATCAATAAAAATTTTCCAGTTTCGAGTAACGGTAAAAAAGTTATTTGCGTTTAAAGTTAATCTTCCTTTTCGAGCTCCGTTTTTCTAAACTGTTATAGGGATCGATATGAAACTTTGCACAAAGATTGGTCTGTTTGGCCTTATATACGTTAAATATTAAGACTGTTGACTTTTGCAAAGGAAAAGAAAATAACAGTAAATTTGTAAAATTTCAATTTGTTCGTGTGTAGCCCCTCTTAGGTTTCCAAATATGGAAATTCTGCTAAGCATTTTTAGAAAATTTCATAGGAAATATGTCTACGAATTTTCATGCGAATAACTGTATCCAAACCGGAAATATAGCCAAGTAAGTATTTAGTAAGGGCCTTTCACAATGCAAGGGAAGCCTCTTAAGCATTTCTTCAATGCATATCTTTTAACTTGATGAAACAATGAACATGGAATTTGGTGGAAATGCATAGAACGGCAATAGTGTTTGCCACAAATATTTTTGAAGTTTGTAGGACCAAGTTAACGGGGTGTCCCTGAATAGCTGCAAAAGTATACTTGTTCAATACTCATACTCATACTCTTTTTGCTCAAAGGCCATCAGAAATCTTAAATCGAAAAATGCCTGTAGATTTGCCTTGGAGTACTTTTATACAAACTGGGTAAATAGTAAATATATTTTTGGATTGGTCTAATTAAAGGTGGAACAGAATGAAAGGCGCTAGCCTTTCATTCTGGAACGCGTTTATTTAGACCAATCCAAAAATAGATTTACAGGAAGCATTTCATTAATGTTGTGCACAATTCTTATCTATTGCTTAAAAAATATTTGTACAAAAAATATTTACTATGCATCAAAATTCTAAAAAACCCTCGTATTGCGGGCGCAGCCCTCTGTACGCCGGTATTTTTTAAGAATCGTGACATTTGGCCAGGCGGAGTATCGAACATCCGATATGTAGTATAGTGACTTTAGCTCTAGACCCAAACATCCAAAAAAAGAGCTGACTTTTGATGCCAAATTGTTCTATGGCCTGACCGCATTACGCAGTAAAAAGTAAGACTTTTTTGCGCGTCACATTTGGGGGGGAGGGGGTGGCAAAGGGGTGAAATTATGATTTTTCGCCAATATCTTGTTAACTGTAATATTTACAGCAAAATGTTCTGAGGACGATTTAAACTACACAAAATTTCCTTTCTAATGATATATTATATCATATACCTTCTCTTGGCAGATTATATACTAGACCTTAAAACATTTGGTGTAATTTAGATGTTTTGATAGTTACATTTGGCGCTCTAGCTCTTGAAGTAATTTAATTGGAGCCATGGTAATTGGGATAACTATTCCTAACAATATATAGCTGTCCCACATGGAGACTCAGGCTGGCCCGACAAAGCATTCCCCTATACTCCCTATTAACATTTCAAAAAAAGACATGCCTGTAACTTTTCGCCGAATCACAGCAAGCGGGAAAAATTTTGGTAAATATTAAAACTAAGTCCCATTAGATCCTCCACCAAATATTACTTCGATCGGATTAAAATAAAGGGTACCTCCCATACAAATTATTCAAATTCAATGCCACTAGTTTATTAAGAAATAAGGAAACAAGTCAACCAAAATTAAAGTTTTGCTCGTAGGCAATTTTCCGGTCATTTTGTATGGAAGGTACCCTTTGTTTTAATCAAATCGAAGTAATATTTGTGGAGGGTCTAATGGGACTTAGCCTTAACGTTTACCAAAATTTTTCCCGCCTGCTGTGATTCGGCGAAAAGTTACAGGCTTGTCTTTTTTTTAAATGTTAATAGGGAGTATAGGGGAATGCTTTGTCGGGGCAGCCTGAGTCTCCGTGTGGGACAGCTATATATTGTTAGGAATAGTTATCCCAATTACCATGGCTCCAATTAAATTACTTCAAGAGCTAGAGCGCCAAATGTAACTATCAAAAAATCTAAATTACACCAAATGTTTTAAGGTCTAGTATATAATCTGCCAAGAGAAGGTATATGATATAATATATCATTAGAAAGGAAATTTCGTGTAGTCTAAATCGTCCTCAGAACATTTTGCTGTAAATATTACAGTTAACAAGATATTGGCGAAAAATCATAATTTCACCCCTTTGCCACCCCCTCCCGCCCAAATGTGACGCGCAAAAAAGTCTAACTTTCTACTGCGCAATGCGGTCAGGCCATAGAACAATTTGGCATCAAAAGTCAGCTCTTTTTTTGGATGTTTGGGTTTCATCATTTTTTCAGCTAAAATCACTATACTAATGCTAGTACTCTTTAAAACTTATATTATTATAAGGCCTATTATTAATTTTACGGGATGCATTTTTCTGAGTTTATAGTTGATTTTATTAGTTGTGTATCTGTTTTAATGGGATCTATCCTATCATATCAAATCATGTTAATTTAATAGGGCGGGCGAAACGGTGGGTTGCTGAGCGTAGCGAGCAGGAGGCGAAGCCCCCTAGTTATTTAAAAAAAAAAACACACTTATGAAATCATCATTCTGCGACTTCATACCATATTTTCTAAAGGACACGATAAAAAAATGTGATTGAAACTTTGTATTGGAAAACTTTATAAAAAAAAAACTTTATTTAATATTTTGGGGTTTGTTTTCCTTTCAACTTGGCATTTTCATTGCCTTCGTGAGTCGAGGGACTAGCAGAATCGCACACAACTTACATCCACATCCCTGCGAAAGCTAAAAGTGTGGAGTTTGCTTCTCTATTTAAGTTTGTTTCATATGCTGACTAAGATACATTCATCTTATTTTTCAATTTGAAATATAATGCCAAATGATTGATGGCTTTAAGTTGGAAAGTTGTTGCGGCAATTCCCAATTGTCTGTAGCGCGTATGTAGAGATACTACTTGAAACTTTAGCGTATTATGTTTTACTTTTGAAAAAGTGTCCATTTGCTATTCTTTAAACGGCAAGGTATGTGTATTTTTATTTTAGAACATTTGCAAAAGATATACATAAATTTAAAGTAGACTTAGGTGTTTATATCGCTGTCATTCTTTATGTTTTCTTGATTGTTTAAAAGAAATGATCTTTTTGTTTTGGATAAATAACCAGCATTTTTAAACGTCATACTACAAACGTTAAAACTTAAAAAAAAAACATGTTTTTAAAGATCAAAGGTTTTTTATAGTATAAAATTGTATAAGGAAACTCAATTAATTTAAAGAATAAAATTGTGAAAATGGGATCATACATACATGTACATAACTCACTTTTACTTAACTGTCGCAGTATATAGGAAAACGCCAACAACGTGTAAATAGAAAAACCATACTCCTGAGTTTCTCGTCGCTCGCTACGTCAGTCGTGCAGTGCAAACATTGTCCTTGTTTGCTCTACTTAAATTGTCCTACTCATTGTATCTAATAGAAATATCCGTCATTCGTCAAACGATAATACACATGCACACGTCAGCATACGAGTACACCTGCGGTATTTGCATTTCTCCGGAGGAAAATTTCAGTTACACGCAGATGACATGCAAATTCCCACTCATGCAAATGCGAAAACTGCTCGAAATCAATTAATCATTTTCCACCTACGCGAACATACATACGTTATGAACATGATGATGATGATGTGTTCAACAAATATGAGCTTAGAAATAGGTTTTGTTTGTTTTCTAACTTCATCTGTGGATATAATTTTTTTCGGACTGCCTGTATGCCATTGATTATGGGCGGGTTTCACGTACATCTTATCTAATGCTTAGCCTTATCGTATAAAGAAGACACATAAAATTTTCAAAAAGCTTTTCCTTTATATTGGAATTTTTGTTCATTTCCATAGTTCATAGTCATATTTTGCTTGGTTACGCTATCATCTGATATTGAAACATCTTTCCGCAATACCATACAACAGCGTAAATAAGCAAAAGATAGCATAACTATGTAAAACTTTAATTCAATATTAAGTAAAAGCTTTCTGAAAATTGTGTTCGTATTTTCTATACGATAAGACTAACCATTTAGATATAGTCCAGTCATTTTAGCATTTCAAATAGAAAAAAATAGAGTAAGACTATTTTTTGTTGTTTTTCAATCAGTGGGCTCCCAGAAATCTAAAACTCATTTTACTAAAAAAAAAAAAAAATTGATCGCAATGATCCCAACAAGGACAAAGAAATATACTCTTTAATCCTTGACCGAAGGGTGGCATGCGGGGTATCACATCAAAGGGGACGTCGAGCACATTACATATCCGGTGTTTGCTTCCTGTTTCAAGGACTCTCAACGGAAGTAATCGAGCTTAAATGGAAAATTTTCGTGTTTCCCGTGTATTTTTTCAGAGCCATAACTACGCGAGTATCAAGTTTTCACTTTTTTTTTCACTTTTCATAATCTATAATAGCTGACGATTCTACCATTAAATTTGCTAAGAAAAAAGTTGATCGGAAAGCTTTGAAAAAGGACATAGAATGATACTAATTGCACACCTTAATCGAACTTGGGCATGCGGGGTGTCATATCAAAGAGGATGTCAAGTACATTCCATATCTGGCGTTTGTTATTTGTTCCAAGGACCCTCAAAGGAGAAAATTGGGCTCAAATGAAATATTTTCGTGTTTCCCGTATCTGTATCTTTCTAAAGCCGTAATTTTCAACTT
Organism: Microchrysa polita; assembly: GCA_949715475.1. Classification (NCBI taxonomy): domain Eukaryota; kingdom Metazoa; phylum Arthropoda; class Insecta; order Diptera; family Stratiomyidae; genus Microchrysa; species Microchrysa polita. The sequence continues at coordinate 63,735,052 of OX454417.1, forward strand.
AATCCTAAATTTTTCCATTTAGTGTCCTTGAAACAGGAAACAAGCACCGGATATGCAATGTACACGACGTCCTCCTTGATATGACGCCCCACACGCCTCCGTTCGGTCAAGGTGTGTAATTGGTGTCCTTTTGTGTCCTTTCCGATCAAGTTTTTCTCAGCAAATTTAATGGTAGAATTTTCAGATATTATAGATTTTGAAAAGTAATAAAAGTAGTGAGAACTTGAATTATTCTCGTAGCTATGGCTTTGGAAGGATACAGCGGAAAGACGAAAATTTTTCATTTATGCTCCATTTATTCCGTTGAGGATCCTTGAAACAAGAAACAAACACTGGATATGTAATGTACTCGACGTCCTCTTTGATATGGCACCCCGCATGCCGACCCTCAGTAAAGGATTAAAGTGTATCCTTTTTGTCCTTTTTGGGGCCTTTCCGATCAAAATTTTTTTTAGCAAAATCAGTTTTAGATCCCTGGAAGCCCACTGATTCATAAACAACAAAAATTAGCCTTACTCTTTTTTTTCTATTTGGAGGCCTGAATTGGGATATTTTGACTGCACTAATAAAAGTTTTGATAAATCGGCCATATCTCTATCGCGGGTGCATAATTGAAATCATTGTATGGTAAGGGTTATGTAAGGAAATGTTATAACATACCTACATATTTGCAAACAGCTAAAATGCCAATTACCACAAACCACACTATATGGGCCGATTTCTCGTACATTTTGTCTAGTGGTTAGTCTTATCATATAGATAAGACGAACACTATTTTCTGAAAGCTTTTACATTACATTGAATTGAATTATGGTATAATTATGCAAAGTAAACAAAAAACCAGACCGAGGCTATTTTCGGGCGCGGCCTAAATTTGAATACCCGTCACATTTGAATGAAACTTAAGCTTTTTTTGTGTTAAAAATTTCTTCCGCAGCCCTATGACGTGTTCCGATTCCATCTGTTCCTGGATGCATTGAGGCTAATCCAGGACCACACTTGGATGAATTTTGGTTTGCATTCAAAAATAAAAAAAGTTTTTCTTACAAGAACCTAATATTTGGGGGTTGGTTTGTATGACAGCCCTATGACGTAATGTTCCGACTCCATCCATTCCTAGATATGTTTTGAGGCTTTACTAGGAACACATTTGGGTTAAGTTTGGTTAAGATTGGTTCATAAAGAAAAAAGTTTTTCTTAAAGGAAAATAATTTCCAGGGGTGGTTTGTATGACAGCCCTATGACGTAGTGTTCCGATTTCATCCGTTCCTGGATATTTTTGAGGCTTTATTAGGAACACACTTGGGTGAAGTTTGGTTCAGATTAGTACCTAAAGAAAAAAGTTTTTCTTAGAAGAACCTAATTTTCCATGCCATTCCTATAAGATTTTAGCAAGATAGTGACCCCAATTATGAAGCAAGGCTGATAAGAGATTGATTTGAAGACCAACTAATCAAGGTTATGGAAAGACCTTCATACTTCCTAGATCTAAATATCATCAAAAAAATGTGGGAATGAATGACGAGGAAGATCTATACCGCTAGACGATAGTTCAAGAACACTGAAGCTCTTTGGCGTACGTTTAGAGGAGCTCGGGACGAAATCAACTTAATTTACCGTTAAAACCTATACAATTCTATCCCAGATTAAGTTTTCGAGCTCAAATTATTAAAATAAAGTTCTTCTTATTATCCGGTCATTTTTCATGGTTAAATTATCCTTTCTTACCGTTACTTGATGTTTTATTTCCACTGGAACTATCCTATTGACTTCAACATTTGTACTCTTTTTAAGAATTCTCGTAAGAAAATCCTAGCGGGACTCCGGATTTGAGACATTCTATTATTCAAAGAGCAGGCAAGCTACTGTAAATATTGTCACCAAGTTTGAAGAAAATACCGTTATTACTTACCGAGATACAGCCATTTTTCAAGTGGAACTATCCTATTGATTGGGAGTGTATGGTACATGGCTAGATTCCTGTAAAAGTCTAGCGATTATTAAATTTTTAATAATCATAAATTCAATTTTGGCTTCCCGAAGTTTTCCTTGAATTGTCTGTGCGTCGTCAAAGTGGACGAACGTTATTTTTTGTGGAATTTTAAAAGCTATTCTTTAGAGCTAAAAAAAATTGGTGAAATTTACCGTTATTTGGAAAACGAAAAATACCGGTGAGTTAACTGGAATGTGTTCTTGAGATTCTTTTGAGATATTGAGAAAAAAGTCGCCAAAGGTTTTGTTTGCTCCATTTTTGCAACGTACCATATATGGTACACCATGCATTGGAGTATATTCAGAAATATCTATACATACATTCAGATCGTTCTTAGTTGAAGAAATTATTTAGTCTTGGGTAGGGTAGGATATGTTTAATAAATTTTAATTATCAGCTCTTTCAACATGATGGTACGTTTTATTGGGCCCACAACTGGTCCAAATAACCTAAATTTTCATACAAATTACGTCACCGATCCATTTTTCCAGGACATTTACTGCCATTTTTTATGAAAGCCAGGTTAATCAGTTCTGTTCAGGGTCCAAGGAAACGGAGCTCTCATAGTTGATTTAGAAGGATCGTTTTTGTCATTTTGTTTTCTATAGCACACCGGTCAGGGCTTTGCGTTTCTGAAGCTGCTTCTCATAATTCCAGTCTTTTTGCCTGCAAGTATACTGAACAAATTGCTCACATCTTTTGTTTTGTCCTTAGGACACGCCACTAAAAAACGAGCTTCCTTACCTAACATCTTACTAAGATACTTGGACTTTCACCAGGACTCAAGCAGCTGCGCCTTTATATCCAATTACTTAAACCATTTGATTATGACAAGTATTGTCTGGCAGTGGCGGATTTATGTGGGGAAATGAGGGAAAAACACTTTTTTTAAACTTATTTTAATTAAGTTTTTATGCAGTAAGGATAACTTATTATTGTTCAGAATACAAGTTGAGATCAATTTGAATTAAAATCAGCAATGTTAGTAATGGGTTGAGCCTCCCCCGTTTGAAATAACCTCCTAGATCCTATTAGGAAAAGAATCGTACAAAATTTTGATGTAAGCAAAGGATATTGTGGCCCATGATTGCTGAATGGCTTCAATTAGTCCAGTCTTTGTTGAAAACTGTTTACCAGACTCATAAACTTTTCTGACCAGCCATCCGCAAACATGTTCTCTTATGTATGAGTTAGGGATGGGCCAATATTCCGGTAACTGTTACTAGTAACAGAATATCTGCCTGTAACCGTTACCGAAAACCAAAAATAACCGTTCCTTCGCATAACCGTTCCATAACATAGTCACAATATCTAAGCATGAAATCATATAACACACCCACAGCGGCACAAAAAAAATCCTAGTTCAAATTCACTTCTCAAAACATTATCATCTCAACGAAGAAAAAAACATCTCCGCTACAACACAGAAAACTTCGCATCACATAAATTATTCCTCCTCTTCCCACACTTTTTACCCAGAGTAACAATTCCGAGTAACATATACTGAAAACGTTCCTAAGTAACAGTTCCAAAGTAACATTTGCTAAAAACGTTCCTAAAACAGTTCCAAAGTAACATTTACGAAAACGTTCCTAAGTAACAGTTCCAAAGTAACCGTTCCAAAGTAACATTTACGAAAACGTTCCTAAGTAACAGTTCCAAAGTAACATTTGCTGAAAACGTTCCTAAGTAACAGTTCCAAAGTAACATTTACGAAAACGTTCCTAAGTAACAGTTCCAAAGTAACAGTTCCAAAGTAACATTTGCTGAAAACGTTCCTAAGTAACAGTTCCAAAGTAACATTTACGAAAACGTTCCTAGGTAACAGTTCCAAAGTAACATACAATGAAAATGTTCCTTAGTAATGATATTGGAAAATGTTACTTGAAGGTCAGGGTCGGTCCTTGATTCGAATAAGCCTGTCTGTGTGTCTCCGTGTGTCTGTCTGTTCTCACGATAACTCCCGAAATAATGAAGCTAGCGGTTTGATATTTTGGTCAGCATTTTTTTTTTGATAAAATCTTGAACAGTATTGAAAATGGGCCAAATCGGACCAAGGATTCCCCTACCTCCCATACAAAATATCCCTCCTTGATATTTTAATTCGGCCATAACTTTCGATACAGTATCGCTATCGACTTGAAATTTTGATCAATGCCTACTTCGGATATATACTTTAAGTTGATGGAAAGTGGAGTAGGTCCGGCTACCCCTACCCCTACCTCCCCTACAAAGTTATATTCAGCCATATCTTATGATAGAATGTCGCGATGAGCTTCAAATTAGTATCAAATGGTAGCTGTTTGATGTCTTGATAAGATGTGTTAGGTCCGACTCATCTATACCCTCTCGCCCCTACAAAAAACATGAAAATGAACATTTTGGGGTTTGCATGTCTTCTAGGTCTGTACATGGGTACACCATGTTTTGATAAAACCTTGGACGGTATTGAAAATGGGTCAAATCGGACCAAGGGTTCCCCTACCTTCCACATACAAAAACTTCTTCTTGATATTGTAATTCGTTCATAACTTTCGACAGAATATCGCTATAGCGTCCACACATTTTGACCAAAGCCTAATTGTGACAGATCCTTGAAGTTGGTGGAAAGTCGAGTTGGTTTGACTATCCATACCCCTACCTCCCCTACGAAACTATATTCAGCCATAGCTTTTGATAAAATATTGTGAAAAACTTCAAATTAGTGTCAAATGGTAGCTGATCGATGTCCATATAAAAGATGAAAAGTGTGCCGGATCCTACCGATCTACCCCTTCCTCCCCTATAAAAAACATGAAATTGAATATTTTGGGTTCTGCGTGCCTTCTAGGTTTGTACATTGGTGTAGGCTTATATTATATCTTGCTATTCGCACGATTAGAACTTGGTCTGGTTTTTTTTGCAGGTTTGTATTTAGTTACAAGCAATGTTTATCGTATTTCATCTTCTGAACTATGACTATTTGTAGTTCTGTTCCTGTTAACATAGACAAGAAGCATTTTTGTCGCTTACTAGAAATGACTTAGTAGTCTGGCTGGTCTAGCGGTTAGTACGCGCACCTTCGGTGCACAGGGTCATGTGTTCGAATCTCACCGTGGATCTTGGTGTTTTTCGAACTCACGAGCTTGTGACGGACTATGATCTCACTCAGATGTTAAACGAGTACCCATTTATGGGGATAAATAACACTGCTGAGCGTGATGCTGATCTCATTACCTCAACAAAAGCAGATAAGATCTTGGAAATAGCATGTCACTAACACATCCTGCGGTCTTAGTCCAATGTTGGATGATTTTTTTTTTAGGTGATTTTTCATTGTTTCAATTTATTGGCCAGCACAAAACTAATATGCTCGCTTAGATATTATTTATTTGAAACGCGGCGAAGATTATGTCTATCGAATTTTCTACATTCCATTAGTGCAATTTAAACAGGTAGGTTATTTGAAGCTGGAATGTTGTTCGTTCATGTATTATGAGGAAAAAAAGAGAGCGTTGTGTCGCCGCATATGTATAATGTGAGATGCAGCTAACAGGCCAAATACACCTGCAACTTGGTTGCCAACCTAGGTTGCAGGTACGTTACTACACACTTGCAACATTCCGGCAACCACGCCATTCACGTGCTTGCAACCTGCAACATGCCTACAAATTACTTAATTTCCGGTTTTCTTGCGTGTTGCCAACTTAGGTTGGCAACCAAGTTGCAGGTGTATTTGGCCTGTAAGAGATGTTCTCATCCGTGCGTCCAGCGTATTTCATGAGGGGTTTTTTCCGAAGAGGGTTAGAGTGGGACTTGATGTAGGTTGCTGGCTCAAAGGTAGATGTGCGTTGTGCGAACACTTTCTATTTTGAATATTGCGTTCAAATGAATAAGAGTGTTGACTCTATGCATTGATGAGATTGACAAGCAGCTAAGGAATGTATTCTTCCCTTCTTCTGGGCACCAACGAATATGGTGATAGCGAGGATTTTTTTGCGGAAAGAGTGCGACTTGGTTTAGAACGCTGTCTTACAGGTGCGTTGTGCGTACTCTTTCTACTGTGGATATTGCTTTTTAACCCTTCAGTGGGCGCGCGGGCTACGATTGTAGCCCACACTTTTTTAAATGGCGATAATTTTCAGGATATAAACCGAATTCATTCGAACTGCTCAGTAGCTGTTAAAATGTTGCTTCTTAATCGGATAAGAATATTTTTGATATTTATTGAGCCTAGAAACTAATATTTTTTTGCGATCAAAGTCCACTGGGCTACAAGTGTAGCCCGTGCGCCCAATCATGTTCCTTTTTTGGTACTCATAGATATCCATTAAAATAAAAATATTATTATAAAACATTGTAGAAAATAGGAACAGTAAAATGTTTGACAAAAAAAAAAAGGTTTCAAGATAAATGTACAAAAATTACATTACTATTTTAACGAAAAACCTGTAGTTGAAGTCAAAGTCGTAGCCAGCGTGGATATGTTACCTGTTACTAACATTACTTAGTTTCTGGGTTAAAATTTTATCAGTTCTAGCGTAAATTTTGCGAGGACAGTTAATATGAATATGGTGAGTAAAATTCAATCAGTTTGACTCACTATATATTTAGCTTTCTAGCAAGAAACTGTACTCCCAGTTTAAAAAATTGTGAATATTGGGTACCCAAAAATGGGCTAAGTTTGGAATTCCACAAATTGGGCATTTTTAACTGCATTCTCTCGCTCAATGTTCCATTTCGAAGATTTTTTGTTGATTTCTGAGAATATAAACTTTTTTGGGGTTTTCATGTGGAAAAGTAGCTATATTGTTCACCTAAGTAAGTTAATGTCAAAAAAGACTAAAAATAGGACTAATCTGCATTTTGCCCTCGTTTATTATATATATATTAATAAAAAATTAAAGATTTTATACTTTTTAATCTGTACAGTAATCAAGAGACCACAGACCGAGCAAGAAAAAATAAATAAAATTGAACAATATTTTTTATATAATTTTAAATTTGGGCTACAATTGTAGCCCGCGCGCCTAACCACGTGACAAATGGGTGCGCGCCTAACGAAGGGTTAATTCATCTATAGTGTTGGCTTTATGTATTCATTCTCTTAGCCTTCTTCCGGCCGGGCGGGCATATAATATAATAATAGGTATCACTGTGTTGGCGTGTCTTCTAAAGGATGTCTTTTGGAAATTTATTATCAACCGTTGGGTAAAAATAACGGGGAAAGTGAGGGCGGTATGCGCTTGGATGAAGGTTAGGAAAACTAAGGGATATGGTATATAAGTTGGTAGTGAAAATCAAATTAAAATCAAAAGTAACAGTCACTGGATCGAGTAACCGTTACTTTCCAGTAACAGTAACGGCTGTAACCGTTACAGGAAAGTAACGTTTTTGCCCATCCCTAGTATGAGTATGGTGGCCAATTCAAAAGAGTAACATTTTTGAACTCGATAAACGACTTTACGGCACGGGCAGTGTGTATTGGTGCATTGTCGTGTTAGAAAGTCCACGGCAATGGTCCAAAGAGACTTTCGAATGTCGGAAAGGCCTTTCTAAAACACCTTGATACGACTTAGCATTCATAGTGGTGTCTAAGAATTGGAGTTTACAAGTGCCGTAGTAGGATATGGCTCCCTAAACCATAACGCCGCCAACTCGACTGTGCAAACGATCCAACTGGTGAGTCTCCTTCCTTAAATCATAAAAAACCCGACCCAAAATTTTTTAAAATCAACGAATCATATTTAAAATACTTAAAACGACTATAGATTGTGATATTGTGACCACGTGCACGCCGTATGTGAAGCTTAAACCCAACTGTGCTATTCTAGTGCAACAAAAAATCTGCTCTCTTTTGAAGCAAATTGGTGAAAAAAGGTAACGGTAAATTTCGAGAACACAATTTTTCTTTCTTTCTTTCCCACACAAACAAGACAAAAAAAAAGATACTAGCAAAGTCATAAGAATATTGATATATATATAATTACAATGAAAAAACGGAATGTGCTATTCAAGTGAAACGCAGTGCACATAGTTGATTACTTTATATAGATACGTCGAGAGATTTGTAAAATAGTTTTTATGGAATTAATAAAGTATAAATTTAACTCAAATTATATGTATATATATTAGGTGGATTTCCCTCCCCAAGGAATCATTCTAGATCAGCCACTGTGTCTTGGAACTCCACGGTCAGGATTTTCAGAAAATGTAGCTTCTAGGGCCTACCATTTCATATGGAAGTCTATGTGGCGTACCACATTCGATAAACAAAAAATTACATGGATGTAATTCTTATGGACATGTCCTGGGACCTGCACAAATTTGGGTTATAAAGCAGGCAGCAATTCATTTCCATATTCATATCCCAGCAAAGTCAATCCAATCCATTTACTTTTCAAGAAAGGAATCCCATGAGCTATGATAAGTCAAAAGAAGTCTCGAGATATACGTTTAACAGTGGAACACGTTTATAACGAACTATTGTATAAAATATTTATTTTATAACGAGACCGAGTTCTAATCGCACTAATAGCATAGATGAGATATAATGCTAATAGCATGATGAGTGCATACCCTATACCCATGTACAGGGCTAGCATTTTTTTTTTTGTCGGATCTGGTGCACTTTTAATATTTTATAAGTATATCCAACAGCTACCTCTTGACACACATTTGAAGTTTTTCGCGACATTCTATCAAAAGATATGGCTAAATGTATGTTTGTAGGGGTTTTAAGGGTAGTAAGACCGACTTCACTTTCCATCAACTCCCAGGATATGTCACAAATAGGCATCGATACAAATGTCAATAAGGAATAGGAAACTAATCACGCACCTACCCGAGCTCCCTTTTAAAAAAGAACTGAATATTCGCGATTTTCTATAGAAACTACCACCTTTCCTTTAATGAAGAGGAGTTCATTATATCGAGTTTCCACTATAATTTCGATAAAAACTTTCAATAATCATCATCCTTTCTTTTTTGCACTGTTCCTATGAAAGTAAGAGGCAGATTAAATAAAATTTGAAAAATGTCTTTCATTTACAACATTTGGCCTGAATGCATGGCGTACCATATTTGGTACACAAAATTCTACTATTTTCGCTTTTCTGGGAAACCACGCTATTTCCTGGGAAAATAAAGGTCGATTCCGTGTTCAGTGACCGATTTTACATAATAGGAGGTCAGTTACAATAATGGGTTCAGACCCCATGCATTTAACCTTCAAGCGGGCGCGCAAATTTTGTGCCATTACCGGGCGTGCGGCGGTTGTTGTTGTTGTAGTGGCGCAAGAGAGGGGGGGGGGAAACTTGTATCATTATTCATAAATCGTAGGCATCCTCTCCTCAAGGTCAAGACCTAAGAAGATCACATCTTCGATGGGGTTCTCCCATAGTGCGATAGGTGTTAGATGCGTAGGTGCGGCAGTGCAGTCAAATATATGATCCACGTCGTGTGGGCTGGCTCCACATGCTGGACAAATATTTCCAATCCTGTTGTCAATGCGTGACCAAAACGAATTTAGTCTGGAGCAAAATCCAGAACGAAGCTGAGCCAAGGTGGTACGTGTGGCTCTCGGTAGTTGTTGTTCATCGGCTGAGATGTCGGGTGGTCGAGCGCGAAGGACGCGGTTTAAGGATAGCCTATTTGTGGCTTTGGTTACCTCGCTGGTGTGCAGTTGATTTAGGGCCGCCTTGTATATGTTGGAGTTGTCGAGAGGAACTCGTTTAAACCTTTGGACTTCCCTTTCCATCTCCCTTAACGAACGTCTTACATGACGTGGTGGTGGGGTTTTGTCCATGAGGTCATGATTTGGGTGTAGGCTTCGATGACAACCAACAAGATATTGCTTAGCCAGGAGATCATTGTGTGCCTTGAGGTCTAACAGCTTGGTTTCTTGGTGCAGGTGGTCTTGAGATGACATGCGAACGCAACCAGTAATGGTACGCATGGCTGCATTTTGGCATGTTTGAATCCATTTCCAGTTGGTTTTGCATAGGTTAGTTGTCGAAATCGGTGCTGCATAGTTTACCACAGAACGACTGACGGCTTTGTAGGTGGTGAGTAAAGTCTCCTTATCAGTGCCCCATTTGCTGCCAGCAAGGGACTTCAAGATCTTGTTTTGTCACTAATGTTGTCGGCATGGGTGTTGAATAGGCCGTGATTATCAATTGTGACGCCAAGAATTTTGGGGTGACGGATAGTGGGAACTTCAGTGTCATTTACTCTCATGTTAAGCCGTTGGTTGAATTCTTTGTTGTATGTGGTAAAGAGGGTGGCCGAAGATTTGGGCGCTGATAGCATTAGGTTCTTGTTGTTGAAGAAAAGGTTGAGCTCTTCCAAGTAACCGTTGATGAGATCGCACATGTCGGGAATGTCGTTGCCAGGTGTCATTATGGTGCAGTCGTCAGCATAGGATACAATGTCGATTCCTTCAGGTTTAGATTTCCCATTTCTAAACTCGGTGCTGGATTGACGTCCGGCAAGGTAGTTTGCGATCCATTTGACTATATGCGGCGGTGTGGATGAATTGCGGAGATCCGTCAGTAGGAGCGAGTGGTTCACCGTATCAAACGCTTTCGACAGATCTAAAGCCACAAGAATGGTACGCTTAAACGGCGGGGGTTGGTTGATCCCATTGAAGACCTTAGACATGATTCGGTCTAGTGCAGTGGTGGTGCTGTGCATTTTTCGGAAGCCGTGTTGGTGATTAGCGAGTTGTATGTGCGTCGCAAGAGTCTTGTGTATCAGCGATTCCAATATTTTCGCCACAGGGGATAAAAGCGTGATTGGTCGGTAGGATTCTCCTAAGGAGTGTTGTTTACCAGGTTTGGGTAACGGTATGGTACGGCCTTTCTTCCAAATTTCTGGTATGATGAATGTTCGTAACGAAAGGTTCATCGTGGCAGTGATATACTCTATGGCCGGTGTGTCGAGGTGTTTGATCATGATCATTGCTATACCGTCTGGACCAACTGCTTTTGAATTTTTGGCATTCTTTATGGCCATTGCAACTTCTGTAGAGGTGATTTATTTATTTAATACTTAATATTACAAAACGGGAATAAATTCCCAAAACATGTAATGTAAAGAATTCAAAGTAAGGAAAATAAGTATAAAGGAAAAATAAACTTATAAAAGTAAAGAAAAAAAAACAAAGAAAAGAAAAAAAAAATAAGTTCAAACTACAATTCAAAAAGTTAAAATAATAAAAAAAACAATTAAAATTCAAAAAGTTAAATGAAAAATAATTAAAGTTTTTGTAGCAAGGTGCTTTTTAAAGAAAAAAAAGAAGAAGGCAACGGACCAATCTCCAATCGGTCGTAGTTTCTCATAGCTCTAAGTAACGGAGAGTTTTTATAAATAGAGAGTGAAGATTGAGGAGGATTGAAAATTGCAACTGATCGAGTGTTGTAAGATGGAAACCGATATTTTATATCTTCTATGAGTGATGAAGTAGTAAGACCCTTGCATAACCTGTAAAGGAAACACTGCTCAAGACAGTCTCTTCTTTTACTTAGTGATGGTAGATTTAGGAAATTAAGCCGATCTTGATAAGGCCTATAAGCCAAGTTATATTTAAACAATAAGGTTCTAGAAAACTTTCTCTGAACTTTTTCTAATGCATCACGAGAAACAGAAGAATAAGGAGACCAAACTACCGAGGCGAATTCTAATATGCTGCGTACTAGTGTCACAAATAAGTTCACTAAGTTTAAGTGATTTGGAGATGTTCATCAACTTTAGTGTTTCGGATGTCTTGTGTGATTTTGCGCTTGAGTTTATCCTTAGTTGGGTGTTCGACGAATTGTTTGTTGAATAGGTTTGCGCATTTATTATCGTCGCTCACGGTTGAGTTACCAAACTTGATAGAAACCCTCCCTTGAGTTTTAGTGGGGTTGGATAGGTTTCTAACCGTGCTCCAGAGTTTGCTCACACCAGTGTTTGAATTTAGTTTTCTGAGATGTGATTGCCATATGCCTCTCCTGTGGTCGTTGACCTGTTTGACTATGATGTCATTAAGGTCGTTTATCCGTGGGTCACTTGGGTCTGCACTTCTGAGTTGACCCCTAGTTTTTGCCAATTTAGCCGCAGATGTGGGGAAGTTGGGTTTTAGGCTGGGAATGCGGCCTGCTGGAATGTATCTCTTAGCTGCAGTGAGAATAATTCGTCTAATTTGTTTTTCAGCCATACGTACATCACTTGGGGCGGTGAGACTAGCAAAAGCCTCGTTGGTGAACCTTTTAAAGCTGTCCCAGTCAGCTTTGTTGATGTTGGTGTACGTCTTCTTATCGGGATGGATGAATTTCGACGGCATATCCAGAGTCAGAATAATTGGCAGGTGATCAGATGATGTTGTGAGGATTGGTTCCCATGAGATGTCATTAATAAGTCCAGGGCTGGCGATGGAAATGTCAGGTGAACTTGTGCAGGATCCAGTGATACGGGTCGGTTTATCTTCATTTAAAGGGCAGAAATCCGAATCATCCAGTTGGTCGGCGATGATGTTACCTCTGGTGTCGTTTTGGAGGTTGGAATGCCATAAATCGTGGTGGGCGTTGAAATCACCAAGTAGGAGGCGATATTGTCCGTTTAATAGAGGGCTGTTTCCACACCGGATCGCTCTGTACGATGTTGACCATTGATTGGTGTTTGTGAGTCCCGAGCAGTTCTTGAGGTGGACCCATTGTCCGCAGCATGTGCACTGAACTGACGATTGGACGTTGGACCAAATTTTGTTGGCACAAACCGAGCACATCCATGGACCAGGATTAGTCTCAATGCCGGCACGTATTAGCAGAATGAGGAGCAGCTAAGCCGGCCAGAACTGCTCCACAAAAGAAAAAACGGTGAATGAATGATGATACAAAGTATCCGACCCCTTCTTGCGTCGAAGGGGGTCTTTGCGACTCTTAGTCATGCCTGGGTCGTTCCGGGACGTAGACCCGGTCGCAGTAGGAACGCGCGGCGGTAATTTACCGCCCTCGTCTTTTCCCCTCCATTTCCGCTCAACCGTACAACTTCCATTCTCATAATTATGGTAAATTGAAAGAAGAGCATGTCCCAAATAAGTTATCATCATAAAAAGTATTATCTGGTGAACAAAAAAACAAGTTCAGCAGTTTTAGCGAAGAATGTCACTTCAGTGATATTACACAGAGCACACACATTTTGAGCACAACTATATACCAAAATATCCAATCCCCGAACGTTTGATGACCGCTGGAAAGGTATGGAAGGTAAAATTTACCCAAAATGTTATTGTATCGTATCTATAACAGTATGACTTTAGAATACATACTTCTCCCACCTCGATCCGGCCAACGGGGGGGAAGCTATGCGTGTTTATATGATCAGGGCGGTAAATTACAGCCCGCGCGCCCGCTTGAAGGTTAAGGGGTAAGGCACTCTATAGTATTAATGACCATTTTTTCGCACTTTGCATTGCAACTTATTTTAAATAGAAAATTTCCAGACATTTATTGTTCATATTTTAGGGCTTTCAAGACTTATTCAGAGTAGTCTGGGCTCACATAAAATTGTTCACCTTCACGTTTGGCGCAGTTCACGTCGACCGCCCTTCCCTGCTGCGCCCATGCGTCGAACTGATGGACAGGTAGTTCCATGACGACGAGAGATCGCGTAGAGTTACGCACACAGTCTTCAATGTCGCGCAATGTTCGCTGCGAGTCCGGCGGGATCTCCGCTAAATCCAAAATCTGGCGAATATGTGTTTCCGCCAAGAGGCGAGGGTTGTCAAATCGGCGTTTTAATTCAGCCCGTACCGCTTCGTACCCTCCCGTATGTATACATATAATCATGGGAACACTTTCCACCTTGATGTGTTGTCGTAATTTTCCCAACTTATAAGTGGGCGACAGGTCGGTGCGTGAATGATCAAGCGTTTCGAACATGTCCTTGAACATGAGCCACTGTTCTGAACGGCCATCGAAGTCTGGAATTGAGACAGATTCCATACGCAAGTTGACGGCGCACTTTGTGACAGACGACGATTTCATGGACCCTGTCTCGCTCATCATTTGTTCGTCGCGACGACTGCTAACCGACTCAACTTGATCCATATGGCGGAGTACAACTTTTCCACCATCTCCTGCAGCGTGTTATGTGCAGAAAGCTCGTCCTCCTTAGCAGCAGCAACTAGCTCGAAATGGTTTTCACAGAATCTGTTGTAGTGCTGGTTCAAAAGTTGAAGCTGATGTTTAATTTCCACGGAATCTGCCTCGTAGTCGTCCGCAGTGACCAAAGCGTGTATGCGCAGCAGTGATGACTTGGCCGACGTATGGAGATTCAGAGCGGCCTTTTTGTCGTCTGGCCCGAACTCGTGTTACTACGCGTTAGCAAAAACACTATTTTCTTCATCTGAGGCACCAAAAATGTACACAATCCGCAGGGAGACGGTACACGCAAGTAGAGAATAAGTCGTTAACTGCAAATTCAAAAGAAAACTGTATTGCGATACGAACACAACATAATTTTACTCGATGGAGCGTGGCGTCGCTCGGTACACACGTCCGCTCGCGGCAGCAACTTGAACAAGAAGAGAACAGAAACTGTTGAGAGTGGTGTGTAGTTGGCGCCACTGCTGGGGTGCGTTCCACCATAGCTCGATCGTGGTATGGTGGGTAATTTGAATTCAGTCCAATCTTGAACATTAACTTTGTCATGAAGTTTGTAACGCATTGAAGGAAGCATCTCCGACCATATAAAAAGTATACATATACGAGCATGACTTGGGGAGTCGATTGGGTGATGTCCGTCTGTCTGTCTGTCTGTTGCGACGCGTTTTACTCGGCCAATTTAAAAGCTATGAAGCTGAAATTTTGCACAAATGCTTCTTTTTGCTGCAGGCAGTTTGTATGTTTGAATCGGTCAAATCGGACATTGAGGTCATGGTGCTGCCATACAAACCCAACTCCCAAATTAGGCTATTCTTAGAAAAACTTTTTTATTTGTGTGCCAATTTCAACCAAATTTCACACAAATGTGTCTCAATTGATAACACAAAACATATGTAAGATTCGATCCAATCGGACGATGGGATAAGGGGGCTGCCATACAAACCCAACCCCCCATTTTTGTTCTTCTAAGAAACATTTTTTACAACAATTTCCCAAAACCTTGCATTAATGTGTCTTTATCAAAGCAACTGAAAACGTAAAAAAAAATAGCATCGTACTATGGGGCCATGCTCACGCATCCTCCAATAAAATTTTTTGAGTATTATTTATTTGCTCACTTATTCCAAACCCCACACAAACATTGTTTTGCCGACGCAACGGAACTTTCTGTGAAGATAGAAGGAAAAGAATGGGGGGGGGGACGATTAAGTACAATTCATAGGTACGCCCGAAAAAACTTTTAGCTCGAGGGGAGCGAATGGTATCCAAATTTCGGCTGCGCCCGAAATTAGCCTCGGTATCGTTTTTGCATAAATGTTTTTCTCAGAAGAACCTAATTTCGGGGGTTGGGTTTGTAAGGCAGCCCCATGACCCCGTCATTCGATTCCATTTATTTTTACATATCTTATGTGACATCAATAGGGATCCACTTATATGAGGTTTGGTTAAGATTGGTTCGTAAACAAAAAAGTGTTTCTTAGAAGAATTAAGTTCTTGGGAGGCTAGGTTTGTATGGCAGCACCATGACCCAGTGATCCAATTTGGGCGATTCAAACATACAAATAGCCTGCAACATAAATATGCATATGTGCCAAATTTCAGCTCTGTAGCTTTTATAGACGGACAGACAGACAAACAGAAGGTCATCGCCCAATCGACTCAGCAAGCCATGCTGATCATAATGTATACTTTTTATGTGCGATGCTTCTTTCAATGCGTTGCAAATTCCAACATATCGTTAAAGTTAATACAATACCCTTTACTCTACGAGTGAAATGTATAAAAATACATTAAACATAACTATGAATGAATGTAACGGGACGTATGCACCAAATAGTGTCGTTACTGGATAAAAGCACATCACTCGACTTGCGACCTAGCCCTGCGCATGCTGGTCCACCTTGAATTATTTATTTATCAATTTAAGAGTTTCCATATCTCCTGTCCGTTTAATTGCCTTGTACGACACGCCAGAAAAAGTGGTGGCACTATTGTTGACCCATGTCACATGGCACTGTACCTACTTGCAAATACCAAAGAAAAATAAATCTAAATTACTCTGAAATTATTTACAGACATTCGTAATAATCCAATCACGAAATAAGATTTTATTAATCCTGGCAAAGGCAGATATAAATTTTCCCAGAAGTTCAATTGACTTACCGCTTTTTTCGGCGAATATCGTTTTACTTATTTCTCTTCCTCACTCTCTGGCTCTGTTTCTGCGAAAATCCTTCCAGTAGGATAAGCGCTGATGATGCTGTAATTCTCACGAAACATTTTCATAAACGTATAAATATAAATTGATATTCGCGGAATACTCGTATAAAGTGGGTAGCAGCGCATGACAAGCGCTGAGTTTAATTATAAAAGTACTGTAACAAAAATCGTCAAATATAAGAATAAAACTGACAATTCGTCATATTTTTCGTTGCCGGTAAGTAAAAAAATTCAATATATGAAGCAGTGACACATTCACAATCTTTTCTCGCGTCACTTTATGTGCGTATACGACGTGCCGCTTATCCAATTGCCCACACTTGGCTTCTTATTTTGGCATAACACTTACAATATTTAGGGAAATTTTCAAATCTTTTCGGGAGTCCATAAGCATACTTTATTCTTCTTACGTGTGACACGTGATATTCTTCCAGGATTTCTGCTAATAGGACTTTAGGTGTATTGAATTTTTTTTCCTTCTTTCGTTCGTTTTCTCTTCTTTTTTTTTTCAATTTGCGAAATAAGTTTTCTCTTTGAGTTTCGTCTTTTTTCAACCGACTATTTTGTGTATAGAGGCGAGACGTCGTCGACGAAAAGGACGATGAAGAAAGGCGGTGGGAACGACTTTATTGTGAGGAGTATCATGTCAGGCTCAGTACGACACGGAGACATATCATGGTATGGGCACGTTTTGAAAAAGTACCCGTTCTTATTGAGGATGTGCCAGTACCGGGCCACACGAACATCAATGTGCTCTAATACTGTACTCATATCCTTTTGAGGATTGCTACGAATACCTGATGTTCAATTCATTTTTTTCTTCGTTTTTCCGCTGCCGAAATGGAGTAGTACTGTGTCACAAATACACATTACATATGGTATGGTAAGGATATAGCTTCAAAGAGAATACGATACAATTTTTTCTGGAGAGTTTTAATGTTTCTCAATTGAAATATTCCTATCGCCTATGGACTCCTTTTTTACATGAATGTGATTTAGCTGTTCTGATGCGTGACGCATCTCGACAGCGTGGGTTGTTATATTTAAGTATTTGATATGCAAAAAAGAAAAAGAACGGAAGAGGAAGCATTTCTGACAGGATACTAGCGTATTCCTTCATTATATTGTGAACACCGGGATATTGTTTCAATATGTTGATGGCAGGATCCGGGTGGCGACATAAAAACGTAAAAAGTCACATACGTTGTCACTTCAACAGATCTTAGGAGATACCTTTAATGTAAACATATTTTTGTCACTCATAATAAATATCTTCGGTGATATGGTGCTAAGTGTTCTGAGAAATGTTTGAGTGAGATGGATTTTAGAAGCTCAAATTACATTATAGAGGTGATTTTGAACGCTCTCTTCCGGCATCAAATTTAAATCCCGCCTACATGCGCTGTTGCGGAAGTGGTTTGAATGGCTTCTTGTCAAGAGCGAGTTTTCAGTGAATTTTTTTTTTTAATTGGTAAAATTATTCAAGGAAAGGGAGACTTATTTTCATTAAGCTCACAAATATTCTAAATTATCAAAATTAAGAATATTTTGTACATTGTTGTTTCCTGATTTGGAAAACGAACTCGACAAGCATTGGCAAAATGATATGTACCTACATTATTTGGTTTTAATGGCTGTTAACACGTTCTTGGTAGGTAATTTGACGGTTGGCTCGGCCGGCCGGCCAGTCATCATAATGAACAGGATCCGAAACGTGACGTCCGGCTCCCAATTCATTGACCGAATGCAAAGTCATCTATGTGCTATAGCCATCATATTCGCCACGGTCATCGCGCGCGAATAAACAAAATTTACAATAGAGTCCTTCGTCCGAATGGCCTGCAGGAAGTAATTTATTTATGGGTAGTACAATTCAACATTTCATGTAAATATAGGTACACATATGTGCAGCAATCGTATATAGTCATCGCCGTAGTCGGGGTCTAAAGTACCTGGAAGCGTTCTGATAAAAATGGACACAGCATTGCACTGAAATTTACTCGAGGCTACACATCTGCAGAAGTTTAATTTTTCAGGTTCATTTTTAAAGTTTTATGCGAATAATACGGAAAAGTGTATTTCAATCAATGCAACAGGGAAGGGGCGGCGAAGAGGCGGCTGGCGTGGTGTATGGTCACTACCCTGTAGGAAAAATGGCAACTGGTCTAGAAAATAAGTAGTTTTGAAACTATTTCCAATGTAACTACTTCCGCGACTAGTTCAAAAGTAATGCAGATCGAAACAGTTTGGTGTCTTTTTGGACTAGCCATCAACTTTTTATAGGAATCGTCGTGACTCGTTCATATTCGCTTCACTTTGACATATGGTGTCAGCTTATAGTGAAGGAATGTTTTTTTTTACAAAATAGTGCGAGTTTTCATTTAATAAATGTGAAAAAAGTGCATTGTGAAGAAAAAGAATGACAACGGAAGAATGCAAGTAATGTTTGTAATTTTGTATGTATGTTATATTAATTGATGTCACTGTCCTATTTTTTGATATTTGTTTTGTTTGACTGCGTTGATTTTTTTTTCCAAAATCCAATAAGTACAATTCCAGCTATTTTATGTCTATAATTATGCAATTTTGCGAGGTGTGCTTCATAGAGCATCTTAAGGTTTTCTTGTTTCTTCTGTCTATACGATTTCTTTGGAATGAAAACAAAACTGTAATAGAATTTCCATATAAATAGAAGTAAGAAACAAAACCGAGGATAATTTTAGACGCGGCCCCTCACTCTCCTCGGACTAAAAGTTTTTTTTTTTGGGCGTACCTATAACTTGGGGTTAATCCCCTCGCCCTCCCTTCTTATCCTTCCGTTTTCACGTAAGTTCAATGGCGTCGATAACACAACATTTGGTTTGTTGGAATAAGTTAATAAAAACTATTGTCTTAGACAACTTTATTGGGGAAGCAGGGAGCATGGTCCAGCAGTACGATCGCGCTTATGTTTTTGTTGTTTTGATACAGACATATAAATACCAAGTTTTGTGAAATTGGTGTAATCACATTTTCTTAGGAGAACCAAAAAGGGAGGTTGGGTTTGTAGGGCAGCCCCATGATCCCCTGGCTCTTTCCATCCATTCTTACATATCTTTTGTGGTATCATGATCCCATGGCCCGATCTTAGCGATTCAAATGTCAGATGATTTGTGTAACCAAGCAAAATATGGCATAACTATGCAAATAAACCAAAAATCAATTCAATATAATGTAAAAACTTTCTGAAAATTGTGTGCGTCTTCTCTACAAGATAAGACTAACGTTTAGATAAGATGTACGAGATAGTGGCCCTTTAAGTTTTTAACAAATCAAAATAACGCTAACAATTATGAATAAAGTGATTACACTCTTGCTTTGAATTGCTGGAGGCTGGCCAGCCTGGCTGGGTTATAAAACTGAACAGTTGCCATTTTAGATAAAATGTTCCCCTTTCCGTTTCATCTGTTACATCACAAACAGTCGAAAAAACAAATCGGGCAAATATAGAAGTCGATATGTTGCAGGAAGGTTTTCTGGAATGACTCTTTTATAACGAGGAATTTCTTTTTATAAAGGGGCACCGTTTATAACCAGATAAAATTTGCAACAAATAGCATACGATGAGCATTAATAAAGGGTCCCTAATATTTGGATTTGGGGTACCTGGGAAAGGAAAGTAATTTATTTTTCGGTTTCTCCCCTGTTTCCGTATCGAACCTTAGGAACAAAATATGTATTTCTGGATCGTATTCAGCTTTAAAGTGTAAAACAAGACAATCTGTCTGATGAAATTAAGTAGACGTATCCCATAAGCCCTTTCAAAACAAAACAAAAAATCTTAGATCCAGTAAATTGTCGCTTTGACCGATGCGGTATAAGTGCTAGAGTTGTGTTGTAAAGACAGACACAATCTTTCGAATGTAATATCACTTTACAAACGATTATTTTTTTCAGTATTTTGATAACAATAAAATTATTTCAGAATATTTATGTGATAATAAAGCATAATTTGTGTTTTTCAGATGTGTTAGAGTTTAATTGAAAATTTCGAAAGATTTATCTAAAAAAATATTTTTATCTTAAAAAATGTAAATGTTTACTTTACAGCTTGTAAAATCGAATACAATCAGTCTCTCCAATGATAACAATGCTACTAGTTCATTAAAAGTGTTTTTGGAACCATTTCAGTACCAGTTACAATGTAATGCGAAGCGCACCAATCCTCTTACTGATATCAGTCTTACTAGTTCTTGAACTAGTATTTTGGAACTACTTCTCCTACTAGTTGATTAGTAATGCAGGAAGAGTCAACATTGACTGCATCCTATGACAAAGCTTAATTAATGTAGCTAGTTGTTTGCATGTAAATGCAATCGAAGTCAGAACTAGTTGTACATCTTTGGCAAGTGGTTCCGAATTAGTTATAGAACTAGTCCATTTCCCGACTGGGTATGGTCAGTGCTGTTGGTTCGCTCGCATACTAAGTGATATATTACACAGGCCGTTCGTGCGAATTTATTATTTGTTTTATAGAACGCATGTTTGTTTGTTTGCACATGTGATAAGAATCGATCGGTATGTGTAATGAGAAGTGCTATCGAATATGAAACGAGAGTGAGAAATTGCATATTGCAAATACATCATACATTCATGTTGAAATGTTTATGTAGTATGGAAAATTTAAACAAAAGTTCACTCAAAAAGTAAATAATACATTAAGTTCTTCAATATACCTACACTCTAAAAAATTTTACTCCAATAATAGGAGGAAACTTTTTTTCCTTCTATTATAGTAGTAAATTTACACCACGATATGAACTAGAGTAATTTTACGCTGTACGGTGTAAATATTTACTACAAAATTGGTGTAAATCTACAAACAATTTGCACTGGAAAAAATGTAAATTTACACCGACAAATATATAAATTTAGATCCGGGTTTATAATAATATTTACGGCAGCCAGTTCTTCGATCTAAATCGTCCTTGAGATACCCGTTATTCCAACGGCCAAGAGCTGCCACACCCCCTTTGGTTCAAGAGCAAAAAAGCGTTACAACACAACAATGATATGATGTTCACACGAACGCACTTCGGACGGAACAGACTAACTGCACACAGAACAAGTCACTTGTCAGATACAGGAAAATGCAATAATGCACAAAAGTATTGTAACACACTCAGTTTGACAGAAATGTAGGTGTGACTTTTTACACCAAAATCGTAATATTACATGAAAATTTCCTTCCAATTGGTAAATATACGCTGAAAATGTAAAGTTACACAAATGTGGTGTAAAATTACACCAAAATAGAGTAATATTAAAAAATATGTGTAATATTACACTATTTTGTTAGTATACTGGAAATTTTGTTGAAAAATAAACGTTTACTGTAATTTCGCGAGAAAAAAGGTGTAAAATTCAACGAATTTTCGATGTAAAATTCAACCTTGTTTTTACAGTGTATGCAATAAATATGTATCTTATCATTCGCATAATGAGCCGTTCGAGTATGTAAGGCGAATATTAATTACAAACATACTAGTCTAAGAGCCCCAGTGGGAATTATTTACAACTATTTCCTATCCATTCTGTTACACATTATCGCAAATTTCACGATTGGAGATGCCCCAAAACGGTAGTCTGCCTCCTGGACGGTGGGGCTAAAGGGCTGGCAGACAACTTCAAAGTCGTTAATATGTAGTTGCAAATATTTGCAACCATTTCATAGAGGACGAGTCCCCGCATATATACTCCAAAAGGCAGACAAAAATTGAGGGGGGGCTAACATGGTGGCAGACACGCTCCAAAATTTGAAATTTGTATTAAAAATGGGAAGTGCTTCTATACAAAAATAATAATTTCGTTCTTGAACTCAACGCGAAAATTTTGGCAACGGTTCTACAGACAAGGTTCTCGAAGTGGCTAAGTGATGAGCAGAAAATATCGGAAAACCAAGCGGGATTTCGTAAAGGATATTCGACGGCTGATCATATCTTTGTACTCCAAAATCTGGCAAACTTATACGTAAATGACGGTAGAAAATTGCACGCGTGCTTTATCGACTTTACGGCTGTCTTCGATTCTATTAATCATAATGCTATGTTTTATAAGCTGTATAATTGTGGGATTTCGGCGAAATTTGGCAACTTTTTTGAAAGATTATACGAAAAAACGACGGCGATGGTATGGAGCGGGGATGAGCTATCGACAACATTCGAAACGAACGTGGATGTGAGGCAGGGATGTAAATTAAGCACGCATATCTTTTCATGGTGCATTAATGATATTTTGAACGACAACCTGGAGGAGTAGAAGTATTTGGAGAGCTAATTAAAGGGCTTTTGTATGCAGATGATATAGTGCTATTTGCGGAGTCAGCGGAGGATTTGCAACACATGATTAAACATTTGGAAATTTACTGCGATACATATATGGAAATTAACTGTTAGTCTCAGAAGTCCAAAATAATGAAATTTAAGAAAAAGTTTCGATTAGCACGGAACGAGAAATGGAATTTTAAAGGAAGCAGCATAGAAATAGTGAAACAGTACAAATACCTTGGGATATTAATATCGTACAACGCAAGTATGGTAAAACGTCTGGAAGATAAGCTAAAAGAAGCTAAACCGGCAATTAGTACAGTTTGGAAGAATTTTTTTAGTAAGATAAATATTGCACACACAGCGAAATCTAAAATGTATATGGCAGTGGCACAGTCCATTCTACTATATGGCGCGCAGGTACGGGGCGGAAACACTTATGATGAGGTTGAAAAGCTACAACCCTACTTCCTAAAACGAACATTCCAATTGCCTACAACAACACCAAATTATTTGCTGCTACGCCAGACTGGCTTACTTACCACCATTATTCATAGAACTTTGAAAACGCATATTAACTATCTAGCAAAGGTTGCAACCATGAGTTCTGACCGGCTTCCTAAGAAAGTGATAATGTACGCAGTTAATCATAGGACCCTATTTTATAAGGATCTAGAGATGCTCGCGGAAAGAACTGGATCGGCGTTCATGTGAGACTCATGCCGGATGTTAAGAATATGCACATGAGAGCAAACGTGGAAGAAGCGAGAGCGTCACAACACCGAATGATTTACGTCAACTTGCGCAACGATTTACAGGCGAACACCTATTTCCATAACGATTATAGTATCCGTAAAATATCTCTCCTATTTAAAGCTAGAAGCAAGCTCTTACCATTAAATTATATCCCCCATCGCGAAAACCTCCCGATAACATGTGAATTATGTAGGTACTATGAAGGCGAGGGAAGACTTTCAACACTTCATTGGTTGCCCCGTACTCAAAGAGACAAGACGTTCATGTTTAGGAAAGGATGAGCGACTGGGACGCTCTGTACGAATACCTTGAAATTGCCCTGAGATATCGCAGCGGAATCATCAATGGTGATATTTAAGGAATCGACTAAATACAGTGACAAGGAGTTAGGGTCGATGAACACGCAGAATTTGGAGTTGTGTGAGCTTCATCATCCTGCCCCCATACGTCACCTAATAATACCTAAAACTACCCGGCGACGGCGATTAAGAACCATAACATTAAAAACGTAAACCTAATAAGATAAAAATGAATAACAATAATACATAAATAAATACCCAGCAAAAAATCTGATCAGGTTTGTCAGGTTTAAGGAATAGGTAAGGGAAACGATTTCAGCTTTGGCCTTATAATAATTCTTACGAAAGCTTTATTGCTTCTTTCTGTCATAGATAATTCGCGTTCGCTTTGCTTAATATTAAACTAAGACACAATTCAGACTTACTTTAGTTTATTGCCAGCTTTACTTCCAGACAGGTATAAATAGTAATTATAATAATGGTTACGTAAGGCTCTTTATAATTTAGTTCAAACTTTAATTCATACGAGAAATAAGACAAAATTACATTTCAGTAATTTAAAGTATTTGTAAGCCTTTGGATAAGGTATCTAAAATGTTTTTTTCTGAAAACCTTTCCATTCCCTTATTAAAAATATATTTAGTTCTTAAGTAAGTCTTATTTTAAGTTTCTTTCCAAATTGAAATTAAGTATCATTTTGCGAGGAGATTGCTATGACAGGCTCTGTGGCTCAGTTGGTTGAGTCACGCTGCTAGTAATCTAGAGGTGCGGAGATCGAATCTCGGCGTGGTCAAACATTTCCGGGCATGTGCGGATATGCACTATGTCCCACAAGGGGAGGTACACAGAAGAATAATAATGCCATAATAGTTCAGAAAAATCACAATTTTTTATAATTCTCTAAACATTATCAAACCATTTACATAAGGATATGAAAAGGTATTATAACCTTTTTTTTAGGTACCCGTATAACTTATTTAAAGCTACTGCTAAATCTTTTTTAAAGGCTTAAATAGTTTTATTATAAGGTAAAAGTTACGTATCTGAGCGTAAACCTTATCGCCAATGACATGGCCTGTGCTTCGGTAAGGTATCTGACAGGTTAATGCCTTTGCAACGTGTAATTCCTTACCGAAGGTTTCCCTTACTTCAAAGGTATACAGCGTATGGATACAAACCTTAAATAAGCCTTCAATTTTTTGCTGGGTAATAACGCACATATTTCTATATATACATATATGTGTATATAAATAAAATCGGATAAAAAAATACATGAATTGAAAAATTGTGGATATTAAGAGAATGAAATGTGAAAAGTATTTGTATTTGAAATTAAATTCAATCAACTCAGGCAGACGGCATTATGCCATGCCTTATTGGTCTTGTAAATATTATATTATATTGAACATAATTTTTTTAAATAAACCACTTTATCTATCTATCTATCTACAAAAATAACGGTAACTTCATAATGCTAAATCATATAGGTACAGTAAGAGCCTAAGTATTTTCCAGACACTTCCCTCAGTACTTAAGCCAAATTTCACTTCAAAATACCAATTAAAACCCGATTGATTTATCAATTGAAATTTGACTGTTTTCAAGTAAATTCACAGGCAATATACTACAGCAAATAGTAACATTTTCCCCTAATATCACACCGATAGCCATCAGCAGCCATCCCTTCTGAATGGGATATCTTTGAAAACACTGTGGTGAGCTTATATTTCCAAAGGCAGACAAAAACCTTTAAAAGGACGATCAGCAGACGAGCCTTAAACCCTCGGAGAAACTAATGTTTGAATTGAATTGCAGCGCGCTATGTAATACTAGTTCGAAACCGACTCGAAATGCACTCTGTGTGCCGCAACTCGCTGGAGTATACCATAAACTGAATTCGTTCACGGTGAGTCTCCAACCTATGACCCTGGGCACCGAAGGTGCTCGTACTAACCACTAACTACACCAGCCAGACTACCAAATTTCAAAATATGGTGAACGAATTTTCGTTACAAGTTTCCATTACAAATCAGAAATTTACATTAAAACTTGACGGATTTCAAAAGCTTGCTGACGAGTGTCAATTACAAGTTGATGAAATTCCATGTCCAATTGACTGAATTTTTATGCTGAATGTAAATATCAAATTGACAAATTACCTAACTAATTTCAAGTGAAAATCCGTCAATTTCATCTGGAAATTAGTCAACAAAATTTTGGAAATCGCGTAAATTTAATATGGAAATTTGCCAATTTGGGATGGAAATTATTCAACACTATATTGAAATTCGTCAATTTAAAATGAAAATTCGACAATTTTAAATAGGTATGTCTTGATTTAGAATTTTATGAATTTGAAATAAATGGAAATTCGGCAAATGTCGCAAGGCGACTTCTGTTTTTATCCATTTAGTTTTGTCCAAGTGTTCCCCACCCCCAAAGATCTGCCTATTTATATTACATTCTGTCAGCAAGGACAAGGATACTGTTTCGGCCTTTTTAAAATTTGTGTTTCGATGCCTCCCTACATCGGTCGCGATGGATTTCTTCTGCATTTCCAGAAAGGATAAAGTTCCACGAAAAGATAGTTTTTCTGAATCGGAGCAGAGGAAGCGTAGAGGACTAGAAATTATGAGGGTAAACAAACTGTTACTGCCTCTCGATAATAGATGGTCCGAGTTTAATCCTATGCAGGAGGAGCTTCATAGGGTGAACGGTTCCGGCCCATCCCTATATTTCTCAACGGGGTGTTACTTTCCCGCATTACCCGAGTAACCGCTGCGCCTGTGCGCTGTATTAACATCTTAACCGTCTCAGGTTACTAAACGTGATATAGGTGACAGAAAACGTTTCAATCAACCACCAAAGCAGCATCTTTGAGGTATCCCCATGACCCCATGGTCTGATTTGATCCATTTTTCCATATGTTTTGTGTCATCAATAGAAACATATTTGTGTGAAATTTGGTTGAAATTGGTGCACAAATAAAAAAGTGTTTCTTAGAAGAACCTAATTTGGGGTTAGGTTTGTATTGCAGCCCCATGACCCCATTGTCCGATTTGATCCATTCTTACATATGTTTTGTGTCATCAAAAGAAACAAATTTGTGTGAAATTTGATTAAAACCCAACGAGCGGCTATGTGCGATCCGTATCAAGACCCGTTTCGCTAATCTCTAGCTCATCAATACGCAGGCCCCTACAGCAGTAAAAAAAAACGCTATTAAGGATTACCACCTAGAAACACTGTTCGATTCACTTCCATCAAACGACGTCCAGTTTTTACAGAGCTTCAAAGTTTCTGTGACTTAACCCAAAAACAATTCCCAGCCAGCATTTAATACATTTGTAATCATTATTTCATGCAACACGCGTAAGCACATATACCTTATTAAATCATCACGTTTTCATACAAGCAGTACATGACGATGTCCCCCTATTTCATGTATGTACGCACTTGCGCCTTCTTACGGATAAACATTATAAAATCGTTATTCGTAAACATTATGTAAAGTATCATATACATATATTCAATTCTTCAATATGTAAATAATTAAAAAAAAAACAGTGAGTCTCGAACTCATAACCCTATGCGAAGGTGCGCGCCCTAACCACTACTCCAGCCAAACTATACGAATGACCATATTTTCCCAGCCAGCATCGGCGTCATATACCGTGAACATAGCCACAAATAAGCATTACTTCATGAATCACGAATCGGCATTATGTATCGATAGGACGCATTGAAAGTTAGATACATGATGGTCAGCTGAAGGAATGTCGACGGATCATGCATATAGGAAATATAATGGTTTTCTCCTCAAGTGTGATTTTTGTTTGCTGGGGTGATTAGAATCACGAATAAAACATGATCATTCGTATAGTCTGGCTAGAGTAGTGGTTACGGCGCGCACCTTCCGTGCATAGGGTTATGAGTTTGAGACTCACCGTTGCACGCGTGTTTTTTTTTAAATTATGCATTTATGCATTGAATATATATGATACTTAACTATTACATAATGTTTACAAATATTGATTTTATAATGTTTATCCGTAATAAGGCGCAAATGCATATATACATAAAATAGGGGGACATCGTCATATACTGCTTGTATGAAAACGTGATGAATGAATAAGCAATATGTGCTTACGCGTGTTGCATGAAATAATGATTACAAATGTGTTAAATGCTGGCTGGGTTATTCGTGATTCTAATCACCCCAGCAACGAAACTCACACTTGAGGAGAAAACCATTATATTTCCTACATGCATGATCCGTCGACATTAAGCTTTAATTCATGAATCACTAATCGGCATTATCTATCGATAGGATACATTGAAAGTTAGATACATGATGGTCAGCTAAAGGAATGTCGACGGATCATGCATATAGCATTATAAATATAATGGTTTTCTCCTCAAGTGTGATTTTTTGTTGCTGGGGTGATTAGAATCACGAATAAAACATGATCATTCGTATAGTCTGGCTGCAGTAGTGGTTAGGGAGTGCACCTTCGTTGCATAGGGTTATGGGTTCGAGACTCTGCGTTGCACGTGTTTTTTTTTAATTACTCATTGATGCATTTAATATATATGATACTTAACTGTTGCATAATGTTTACGAATAACGATTTTATAATGTTTATCAGTTATAAGGCGCAAATGCGTATATATGAAATAGGGGGACATCTTGGTATACTGCTTGTATGAAAACGTGATGAATGAATAAGGTATATGTGCTTACGCGTATTGCATGAAATAATAATTACAAATGTGTTGAATGCTGGCTGGGTGGGAATATATTTTGGCATCTAAATTTTCTCCATTTTCTGCCAAGGTGAGGTGCTTGTACGATTCTTTTAAAAATTGGCGCATAGTCTTACGATCTTATCTTGCTTAAATCATTTTATTCTAGCTCCATTATTTCTACCAGTTTTAATGCTTTAAGTGCAGAAAACTAAGGTTAATGTTGGCTCTATTTTGACATAATTTTAATTAATTGAATGTATGTGAAGTACCCTTAGTTTTGATCCGATTCAGCTGATTTTTGGTGGGTTGGATAATGGTGACCTCAAATGACGATAAACCAAAATTTAACCTCCAACTCCAGTTTTGGGGGACCGACATGTTGTTTTGCCAATTTCAAATGGGGGATAATGGAGGTTCTTATTCGGAGCTTTCGAGAGCTTTTAAAAAAGGTTCAACATCAAAATACTCTACATTATTTTTTAGTCTAGCGCCCAATTTTCCCAAAAACGTCTAAGGTATTATATGTACCATTTTAAGGGCAATTTCATGTAGTTTTTTTCGTTCTCAGATTTTTCTGTATCTTTTACCATTTTGGATATAATCGCTGAGGTCCCCAGAGCATCCTTTTTAAGCAAGCTCACTCATAATCTACACTTATCCGAGAGATACAAGGTATCCGGTGATCATATAGCTCACAATAAAGGATATTCTGAATACTGTTGAATCGCAAGGCGACTGTCTAAGAATCTATTTAGTTTTGTAGAAATGCTCCCCACACCTAAAGCTCTGCTGACCCCTTATATATTACTTTGTGCCAGCAAGGACTTTATACTGAAAAGGTAATGCTTCGGCCTTCATAAAGTTTGTGCCTCGCTGCCGCCCAACTTTGGGCAATAGTAGCAATACTCGTCTTTACTTTAGAAGTATGGTTTAGTATTTTACAATGAACTAGATTTATAATGGTCATTCGTTGAAAACGTCGATCGCGATGGATTTCTTCAGCATTTCCAGAAAGGATATTGCTCCGCAAATTGTTATTCACTCAGACTCAGTGCTTTATACATTTGCAGATAGTTTTTCCGAATTGAAGCAAAGGAAGAGTAGAACACTAGAAATTCTGATGGTTGATGATATACGAGTACTAATCAAAGTGCTACTGCCCACCCATCATTGTTGATTTGAGTTAAATTTAAATACCGTTATGCTACCTTTGAGACTGCAGGGAGCTTTCTCATTGTCTCAATATAAATGTGTAAAGTATTACTATACAGCACTTAATCATGCTCCTAGGTTGTGGTATTGTGAAAAGCATACGTAATGTGAAAAAGGCCGCTTTTTGATGGAGCTGATTTCAATGTGCTTAAATTTGAACTACTAATAAAAACGTGTTTCTTGTAAGTTTTATAACTTATTATTGAACTTTCTTCTAAGACAAACTTTTTTCTTTATGTACCAATCTTAACCAAACTTCACCCAAGTGTGTTCCTAGTAAAGCATATCGAAACATATCTACGAACGGATGGAATCGAAACATTACGGCATAGGGCTGTTATACGAACCAACTCCTGCAAGTTATGAAGAAAAACTTTTTTCTTTATAAACCAATCTTAACCTTCTGGCGGGCGCAATAGTAATCCTAACACGATCGGGCGCAATGCATCTGCTAGATTATTTCATCCCTCCCGCCCCTCAGACAAGTGGTAGATAGAAACGGAATACTGCTTTGGGTAGCTGATCGATAAAGATTAAGCTACTGTGAGTTTCAGTTCACTCCCTTTTCATATCGCTTATTGGCGCAACAAAAACGGGTCACTTAATCTGTCAGATGCATTGCGTCCGCCCGAAAGTTAACCAAACTTCTCCCAAATATGTTCCTAGTACAGCCTAAAAACACATCTAGGACTGGATGGAATCGGAACATTACGTCATAGGGCTGACACAAAAACCCACAAATATTAGGTTCTTGTAAGAAAAACTTTTTTATTTTTGAAATTTAAACCATAATTCGTCCAAGTGTGTTCTTGCATAAGCCTCTAAGCATCCAGGAACACAAGGAAGCGGAACACGTCATAGGGTTGTGGAAGAAATTGTTAAGTCAAAAGAAGCTTAAGTTTCATTAAAATATGACGGGTATTCCGATTTCTGGCTGGTCTAGTGGTTAGTGCGCGCACCTTCGGTGCACAGGGTCATGAGTTCGAATCTCATCGTGGATCATGGTGTTGTTCGAACTCACGAGCTTGTGACGGACTATGATCTCACTCAGATGTTAAACGAGTACCCATTTATGGGGATAAATAACACTGCTGAGCGTGATGCTGATCTCATTACCTCAACAAAAAGCAGATAAGATCTTGGAAATAGGATTTCACTAACACATCCTGCGGCCTTAGTCCAATGCTGGATTGTCGCGCCTGTTATTTATTTATTCAAATTTCGGCCGCGCCCGAAAATAAATAATTTACAAATGTGGATGTACTTTATACATTTGGCACTAAAAAAATTATGTTGTTAACCCTTCACCGAGCACGTGGGGTCTTTTGGGACCCCAGAGGGTATTTTTTATACCCTTCACTCGTAGAGTTAAGGGCAGTGGCGTAACGTACGGTGTTCCATGTGTTCGGTCGCACACGGGCCCCTAACCAACAGGGGCCCCCTAACGTAGTGAAGAGGAGTGGGAGATTTTGGACTGTTAAAAACAAACTTTTTTACTAGATTTCTCCTTCATAGGAACGTTGAAGCTAGATTTAAAGAAATTTCAAGTTAGGACTGATTTTGAGTGATATAGTTTTCTTTGCTTCGAAGCAGTTTGAAGGGAGGATTCATCAGGAAATATCATAAAGTAAGTAAAGTCAGTCCATGAATATGCAAACTTCTTGCTTCCAAATTATTGTCATTTCGTATTTGATATTCTCACCAAAATGTTGGGTGAAGAGCGAATTGAACTATACGTTTTTTTTCTTTAAAGAATGGAAAGGACTTAAGGTGCATCTTAATTGGCTTCTAATTGGACGCCCGTTCAAAAACTGGCATCACGAACCGCCGTTGCTACTTAGCATCTACACTAGCTACCAATGTTTTTTTTTTATTCTCAACAATTTATTTTATTACTAAGGATTATAGATCTACAAATGGCTTAGAATTCCAGCTTACGACATTATAACTCTTACTTCTAAATTTTTAAATTTAACCTACTCTGCCAGTGCGTAGTAGGATACTAGCTATCAAATAGAGACAGAAAATGATCTAAACAAAATTTAATTTTATTGATTTTTTTAAATTTAATTTTAAAAATCGGACTCTGCGCGTTTGGGATTTATTATACGGCCATTCAAGAATTATTCAATTTCACACAAAAGAACGAACAAAAGTTGCAAAATTGTCACTTTGAATTTGACAAGTGATTGTCAAAGCGGTTTTTTGAGTTGCCATATTGAATATCAAAATGACCGCACAACCAAATGGCGATCAGTTTGGATGCAATGACAACTGCCAGTGGGCGATCAGTCTCGAAGTCAATTTTATAATTTTGAGAAAAATGAATGGCTGCCTATTGATTGGCATTGAGTTTTTTAAATGTACAATATCGTAAGATACAAGTCGTTGCAGAATGGTTCTACGAAACGAATTAAAATTGAGAGTAAGAGGACCAAACTGGAGTTCATCATGTAGCCTCATCATCCTGACCTGAGTAATGGCGAGTTGAAGTAGATTTCTAATCTAGCAAATGGAGGATCAAATATGGTTAGATTACGCGAAGGGCGATTCCGAGATTTGAAACGAATAACTTCCGCTAAGATAGAGTAAATGAGTCTATGGCAAAGTCTAAATAGAAAACATTCATCCAAAAGTATTCTTCGCGCTTTCAGTGAACGCAAATTCAGGAATAGCAGACGATTGGGGTAGTTAGCATTATACTCCAGGCGTTTGGTAAAATCAGAGTGCATGCCAGGCACTGTCTGAGATTATTTTAGAAATTGGTAGGGGCTTAGTCCTAAAGCTTAAATTTAAGTTTGCACCACTTGGAAAATTTTCTAACGGTACTTATCAGGGTTTTTGTCTTGTTTGGGTTTTTTGTGTATATCTCCGCTCCTGATGGTTGGACTTTCAAAAGAAAGACACTGAATTGTTCGGTACAAAAAAGCCTTAATCTTTTGTATACTGACTGTTCATCTCAAAGCAGTAGATAAAATGCTACAGCGTGTCAAAGTGGAAAAACCCGTTTTGTTCATCAGTTTTTTGCAAATAACTCGATAACGGTGAATTTTCACTAAATAATTAATCATAGTTCACTTGTAGCTTATTGAATTCCCTACAATCCACAAAAAAAATTAAATCGATACGGTCATCCACAACCGAGATATGCCCAAGAGAAAGTCGACGATCTGAGATAGCAATACATTCTATGGGTATGTACTAGGGATGTCAAAAACCGGCCCATAACCCGATTTTCGGTTTTTTCCGTTTTTTTTTTTGCAAAGCCGGTCAGGTCAGACCGTCCAGTTTTAACCGGTCTCAAAGTACCGGTTTTCCGGTTAACCGAATCTTTTCATTGATTTGCTTAGAATTCTAGTAAAAACATGCATACACACTCGTATTGCTATAGTTCGTATCGTATGCAAAATTAAATCAAAGCTACAAGGAGAAGTAATTTGACGAAGCGATGGTTCTACGAGTAATAGCAATAAGGAGAGTGTTCGAGAATATGTTTAAGGGCTGGAACTTGGAAACGAAATTTTTCATTGGGGACAAGTAATAGAATTGCATACGGAAAAATCAATAAAATAGAAAAAATTGTATAAATTTGGAAAGAATTTTTGTCCCGGTTTTAACCGGATGGACAAACATCCGTCCGGGTTAAAACCGGGAGGAGGAAAAAACCGAAAAAAATGGTTAACCATTCTGAAAGTACCGGTTTTCGGACTAACCGTCCGGTTTTTTATATCCCTAGTATGTACCAACATTCAGTTGGGCTTTACTTGGCGGCCAGTTGTCTTTCGCTGCAGATAGAGATATGTTCATTACGCGACACGCTTGCGAACAGTGACTCCACTAGCGGTATTTTTTGTAAATGAAAGTCAATTTGACAAACTTCGTTTTTTTCGAAATAGTTTTGTTTGTTTGTTTAGTTTCGCCATGAGTTTTTGTTTTGTTTGTGCAAAATCCTTAAACGAAGGTGACGTTGTACCCGTACATTGATTGAGAGATGCATTGAACGTGGTCTAGGGAGCATGAAGAAATTTTGGGAAATGTGAATAGTGTTCTAATGCATCAATCATGTTGGAAAATTCAACAATTCAACAGTCAGCTGAATTTATTTTTGAGTAGACCACAATCTTCAGAGGTATGAAGCAGGAGGCATTGTTGGCCAATTAAAGAAAAAAGAAACGATTTGTTGATATACTGCAAAATTATTTAACGAATCATGGTTTCTTAGTATCCCAGGCTGTAGAGGATGCGCATACACAAATTGTTCAAACGGCTTAAGGCATGTCGTCCAGGTTTGACTCAATTTTCATCGTTGGAGAAGACGTTGATCTGCTGGTTATATTGTCAGGTATTGGATATCATGTCTAGAGCCTATTTTAAAAAATGGAGCGAGGATCCGAAAATACAATTTTGTATTCATCAACAGGTTTAAAACACCAAACTCTTTCAGAGGATATACTTTTTCTTCACGCCTTCACAGGGTGTGATACGACTTCGGCCGGTTTTAGATATGGGAAAAGTAGGCTTCTCTCTTTTTTAAAGAAGAAGGAACATACTCACGTTTTACAATCGCTCGAGGTTTTTAAAGCAGAGTGCTCAGATGCAAACACTATATGCACTATCGGAAAGAACGTTTTCATTGCCTTGTACGGAAGTACACGTAACGACAATTCACTAAGCGATTTCCGTTTCAAACTTTTTGCTCGCGCAGGAACGAAAATTAAAGCTAATCTTGCTGCTTTGCTTTCCACCGAATCAGCCGCTGATCATCATTCCTTACAAGCGTACCACCAAATACAGACATGGCTCGGCAACGTTTTAAATCCAGAAAACTTGGACTGGAAGCACACTCAGGTGGGATTGGAGCCTGTGATGATTTCGGGAGAAATTATCCCTTCATACCTATTAAATATTATTTCGTGCTCTTCTAAAAAAAAACTGTGGGACTGCATGTGGTTGTAAGAAGGCTGGGCTCACATGTACCAATATCTGTAGAACGTGTTGTGGCAAAATATTCTCAAATGTCGCAGTCATAACCGAAGACATAAATGATGAAGATTGCTACGGTGACATTTATGATATTCCAACGTTGGTCCCCCTTCCACAACCAAGTAGATCTGTATATCATATTCAGGATTCTACTGAAGAAAATAATAAAAACGTACCCTCATCACTAAATAAACCATCCAAAATTAAAAGAAAGTAAATTAGGTACTTTATCCCATTAGTGAACTGCCAGGTTTTTGGAAAACCTTACTTTATGGGGGTGAACCAATTTAATTTCCGCTACTGTATTACAAATATCGGGTGGGTAAAACGTCTCTTTCCGATGAGGAGGAAAGATTTTTGGAAGATTTAATGATGAAAAATGCTAACATAAAATGGTTACCGCAATCGCCTGTTCTGATGGCTTCAGACTTCTTTCCCTCAAAAAGAAGGTATACGTCAACAAACTACAGACTTTAACAGTGTTAAAATAGAATATTTGAGCAGAAATTGCGCAGATCACAGCGGTCGCACTCCAACTTGTTTTCCAAAATGTCGTGCAAAGACCCGAAGCTTCACCATCCTAACTGCATCTGCAAAAAATTATACCTATAAGTATGTACGAGTAAACGCATAGTTACTTCGGAATGCTCACTTTCTTTCGGGTATATCTCGGCTGCAGCTGATCGTATCGACTTAATTTTTTTCTGGATTGTAGGGAATCCAATAAGGTACAAGTCCACTCTTATTCATTTTTGCGCGAAAAATCACCGTTATTGACTTATTTGCAAAAACCTGATTTGAAAAACTGTTTTTTCAACTTTGACACGCTGTAACATTTTACCTACTGCTTTATGGTGAACAATCGCTATGCCAAAGATGAAGAAAATTTTGTACCAAACAATTCGGCGGCCTTTTTTTGGAAATGCTACCATTGGGAGCGGAGATATACGCCGGGAACCCAAACAAGACAAAAACCTTCATAAGTACCGTTAGAAAATTTTTCAAGTGGTGCAAACTTAAATTTAAGCTTTCTGACTAATACCCTATCGATTTCTAAAATAATCTCAGACAGTGCCTGGCATGCACTCTGAAGCCCGATTTTACGACCGATCGCCTGGAGTATTAGGTAAGTTAAATTTGTAAAAAAAAGTGTACGGGTAAATCTTATTTGTACAGCCTCATTGTCGTTTGTGTCTGTTATTTGGCTGTAAGGAGACCAGACTACACTTGCGTACTCAAGAATGCTACGAACCACAGAGCAAAACAGACGGACAGCAGATTGAATGCACCGGAATTGGGAAGAACTACGTAGCACAAAACCAACAAGTTTGGATGCTTGATTCACGATCTTCTCATAGTGACCACTAAAATTCAATATTAATAGTGAAGGGGAAAAACAAAGGAGAAGGCTTAAACGAAAATATCATATAAAAGCATTTAGACAAATTTAGCCGGAGGCCGTTTACATGGTACCAGGACGAAAGTAAATCAAGTGTTGATTGTAACAGTGCACATTCAGTAATAGAAGAAACAGGAAGGTAACACTTAAGATCATCAGCGAAAAGCAGGCTCCGGCATTTTAGGATTGGAAGTAGGTAATTTATAAAAAGCAAAGGACCTAAGATGGATCGTTGAGGGATACTGGATGTTGGAATGAAGGAAGCGGATATGCAACTATTGAAACTAACTTGTCCAGTGCGGTCTGTAAGGTAGGAATAAACCCATTTAACCAATGAAATTGGAATGTCTATAAGCTATAAGTTTAGTCAGAAGTCTATGAAAACAAATCGTATCGAATGCATTCGAGAAATCTGTATAAACTACGTGAACTTCTTGGTGACGATCAAACATTTCGGCAACATCGATTTGAACTAAGGCCCGATTGAATCGTGAGGTTTGGGTATATCCTGTCGATAGTGTAAATCCCTGTAAATATAGTCCTGGATAAAACAACATTTTTTAACCGAATAGTCCTGGATTTACATGTAATTTAAAATTGTTTCCCAATATACTACATGCGCTGTACTAATCGGAAACAGTTTTGTTTAATTTTAAATTACACTGTGTGGGGGCCCCCATTTCGATCTCGAACACAAGGTATTTTAGAAACGTTACGCCACTGGTTAAGGGTATATTAACTTTGTCATGAAGTTTGTAACGCATTGAAGGAAGCATCTCCGACCATATAAAATATGTATATATATGATCAGCATGACGAGCTGAGTCGATTGGGCGATGTCCGTCTGTCTGTCTGTCCGTCTGTCCCTCTGTCCGTCTGTCCCTCTGTCCGTCTGTTGCTACGCGTTTTACTCGGCCAGTTTAAAAGCTATAGAGCTGAAATTTTGCACACATACTTCTTTTCATTGAAGGCAGTTTGTATGTTTGAATCGCTAAAATCGGACCATGGGGTCATGGGGCTGCCATACAAACCTTACCCCCCAAATTAGGTTCTTCTAAGAAAAACTTTTTTATTTGTGCACCAATTTCAACCAAATTTCAAACAAATGTGTTTCTGTTGATAACACAAGAGATATGTAAGAATGGATCAAATCGGAAAATGGGGTCATGGGGCTGCCATTCAAACCTAATCCCCCAAATTAAGTTCTTCTAAGGAAAACTTTTTTATTTGTGCACCAATTTCAACCAAATTTCACACAAATGTGTTTCTGTTGATAACACAAAAGATCTGTACGAATGGATCAAATCGGAACATGGAGTCATGGGGCTGCCATACAAACTCAACCCCATAAATTAAGTTCTTCTAAGAAAAACTTCTTTATTTGTGCACAAATTTCAACCAAATTCCACATAAATGTGTTTCTATTGACGACTCAAAACATATGTAAGAATGAATCAATCGGACCATGGGGTCATGGGACTACCATGCAACCCCCCCCCCTTTTTGGCTCTTCTAAAAAACTTTTTTTTACCAATTTCACAAAACCTTGAATTAATGTGTCTTTATCAAAGCAACAAAAAAGGGCAAAGCAAATGGAATCGTACTATGGGACCATGCTCCCGCATCGCCCAATAAGATTTTCTGATTAAACATATTTATTGACCCACTCATTCCAACGAAACCCCACACAAATATTGTTTTATCGGCGCCACGGAACTTATGTAAAAACGGAAGGAAAAGAAGGCAGGGGGGGAATTAAACACAAGTCATAGGTACGCCCGAAAAAACTTGAAGCCCGTGGGGAGTGAAGGGTATCCAAATTTCGGCCGCGCTCGAAATTAGCCTCGGTCTCGTTGTATATTAATTTTAGAGGGTTTCGCCCATAAATTCTGCTCAGGAATATGCTTGAAAAAAATCCCAAATATTTTCAGAAAAAAAGTTTTGATAACCAAAAGTAAAAATTTACGGGAACGGGCACATGGGGTCTTCAAAGACCCCATGAGTACCAAGGCCTCAATTGTCCTGAATATCCAGGAAATGAAAATCGGAGCCATACTCTATGTCGAGGCCTTTTTATTTAAACTATCTCGATATCCTTTCTAGTTTTCACCTGTAGTTTTATTGCGTCTTTTCACACTGAACAGAAGACCGAGGTAAGCCTCATATCATTCTAGGCTACAATGAAAGTAAAGGAAGAGATTATACCATGGATCGATTTCCCAGAAATGATCCTGGCTTGAGAAATTCACAAAAACAACTTCTAACTTGTTCTTTCAATTGATGCGATAGCTTCTTCTGATATATGGCGGAAAACACAGCTTCACTTTAGCGAATCTCATACAATGGAGGTAAAATTTTTGCCTCCACTAATTCTTACCATAGCTTATTCTACATTAATTAAAGTCGCAGAGGCATCTACAAAGGGTTGAAGACAAGTTTACGGGCACTGCTAATTCATACTTCAGTAGTAGTAATTTATACTCACTATTTCAGGAAATAAGTTTTCCTTCAATCCAAGGCAGAGGGACAAAAAAGTAAAAACATTGATGGCTACAATCGCTTGAAATGTTTACAGCTTGCCATATGTACAACAAATATTGTGAATAATTATATAAAACATATTCAAGAACATAACAAAGTATTTATAAATGCGTGTTTTTTACAATTTGAGACATGTTCAAGGAGATGTAAGTTCAATCAACTTTGGGGTCCTAAAAGACCCCACGTGCCCGTTCGCGTTGATCGCGGGACGTGCCTGGCGAAGGACTCCTGCTACTTGTAACAGACAGGTTAGAACATACTTGTCCTTGGGTCAACGGCAAACACATATTGCGTCATCATCCAAATGCACAATATCGATCGTGTGAAACCGGTATACTGGCTCAACGACGTGCTTTCGTTTTCGCGAACAACATTATTGTAATATAACAGGTTATCCTATTGAATTTACGATATAGACAGCCAGGTAGTGAAGCCTGGGTTAAGATGGAGAATATGGAGACTATGTAATAAAGTCTTTCCAGGTCCGCTTCATAGTTTGCAAATTCTTCAAGGTTGTAGTAAAAAACGTATAAACCATTTCTCTTTTATTTGTTTCTGTGGCAGTTCATGATTTCTTCAGCTCCACTTTATTCACATCTGGCTTATTCAAAAGTGGCACTACTGGACGACCATATGTCCCCATTTACAGACTTATCCTGTCAGTCCTCCTTGGTTATCGAAACAGTTCAGCTTCCTAGGTCAACAAACTGGAAAATACACCCGTAATATTCCCAAACTCTTCTTCTGTTCTCTCGACCGTTTAGTCATTTAGGTCATAAAGCTTTTAATTAGGATACATCATTAACTCATTCAATAATACGAGTAACATCTAACTAAATCCATTACCTCGAAATTACAACAAAGCTTCTCTGGTCTAACGGGTTCTCTTTTAATCCTTCCAAATCTTAAAACATAAAAAAGAATAATATTGCCTCTTTGCCAAGAACAATAGTCACTCAACTTCGTCGACCATGGCCAATCTCAAATAATAAGGACGACATCGTATTTTGAGTCCTATACGCCCTACTAAAAGTCTCCATAAAGACCCAAAAAGCTCTTCAATTCACCACTCGGTACATACAAAGATGTGGAACATATCCTAAAGGGACACACTCGACGAGTCCGCACGAATGCAAAAAACAGTCAACTCAAAGCCAAAATAAAGCACATGCAAAGCACGCAGAAACACACAACATATTCAATTGTTTCACTTTGAAAGCTCTCCGTAGCTCTATCATCGGAAGTGCCGCAATTGTCAGATGCTGGACAACTTCTTTCCGAGTTTTCAAGGGGTTCCAGTGTAATTAAAAATTTCCTTTTCCAATTAGAAGCAATTTAAATCATTTCTTCAAGACGATTTCACCGGGAAAATATGCAAATTGGAGGCGAAAAGGGGGAAAAAAAAACGTGCGTATCCTTTCGTTTATGTTTCAGCCGGAGAAAGTTATAATGGTGCTATGGAAGCATACTATAGATGGGGGGGTCAAGCAAAGGCTCACGCAACATTAGAGGACTTAGGGAAATTGAAATATGTAATATAAAATGGTAAACAGAACTTTTGGTTGTGTGGCGACTGGCAATAAGGGAAAGAAAGTTATGTGTTAATTAGATTTGATTAAAATAGTATTTGAATGCACAGAACGGTATTCACATTATTAGAATTGTTGATAATGCAACTGAAAGTTGAAACTTGTGGCATTTCTTATGAGATTCTGGCGGAATCCAAAGAATTTATTTAATTTGAAAAAACACAAAGGTTCATATTCATACTGTTCATGATAAAATCAGCACGCATCCTTTCGCTCTACACACTGTCCACCCATGCAGCCAATAATTCCACATTTCCTGTTAGTTATTCATATCCTTGCGTGGATACTACTCTTGTGTAGCATTTATGATTTCATGAAAATGTTACAAAATACCTTAACCAGTCCTATTCAATGCACCCGACTAGAGCTCCAGCAGCAACACACAACATATCCAATTTTTTACGTCTGTGTAATCCTCAGACAACCTGCCTTCCTAACCAGGAAGCCAACTTAAATTCATTCTAATGCCAATAATCTCAAATGGTTTCCATCTCGTCGTATCGATTTCAAAATCGAGATATTTCGAACAAGAAGGCTACAGGAGGGCGTCATGCGAGCATATAGAGCAGCAGCATTGTTGGAATTTCTAATGGAATTTCAATAAGGAAAGAATATCACATTTCGATTTGCCTTATAGCTACACAGAGAGAGAGAGAGACTTGTTCAGTTCATTGGTTCACTTCATTTTTTCCTTTTTGAGCATGCTACCGTAGACTTTTGTACGTTTTCTGTCCATATCAATGACGAATTCGCATTTTTTTTTTCTTGCAGTCGTCTAAAAAAATTTCTATCAAAATGGTGTATTGAATTTGTGATTGAATATGAAACAGATGAATGTGAAACGTATGTACCTACTGTGTGTCTATCAAGGACTTGGAAAAGAGTGAAGGGATGCTGGCCATTTTAATTGAAGAAATAGAAGAAATTCGAAGAAAAAATCAATGGTAAGTTTAGAACATTTTGAATTAATTTTAAGGGAATTCTGTTTACGCCTTAATAAGCTCATTACATATTAATCCGAGTACACACATAAAAGAATGCAATTTGTTTGTGCATAGCATATAACAGGATTTAAAAAAATCATAATTAAAATTATTCGAATAATTCTCTTTTAATTAATCACGTTGTCAGTACTAATTATGTGTTGCGTCAATACTAATATTATTATTCTTGTTTGAATTGATTCGATTGTTTATCGATAGCGGCCGAGCGAGAGCCATGATTATAAACAGAATGATGCAATCGATATGATTGTTTTACAGTTATGGAAAAGGGTTTTCATTTTAATGAGCTTCAACAAATTTGTTTATGTATTTATTAATTGCATTAAGAGGTGTAGCTAAAAAAATCAAATTCAAATTTAGCGCCTAATTATTATTTATTTTACAAACGAATCCAATCTTATAATTGGCACCATTGGTGTGGCAGCACTTTTCCTTTCTTCTTTCCTAAGTTTACGGCACAAGAAGGAAGACGCCACATTAAGCCCTGTTATGTTATGATTAGAGCCTGTATTCTGCAATTGCACGTAAAAGTAACGAGAAAGAAACAACAATTTGAAAAACAACTAAACTAAACAAAATCCATCGCCATAAGGAAATTTCGTCAAACGACACATGATTTTCATACAATTTTGCAGCTGTTGTTTGTGGAGTACATGTTAATTAACTGGTGGTTAACTAAACTTAAATACAAATAGGAACATGTGCCCCTTAGAAAACGATTCATTCACAAATTAGATAAATCCAAAGGCTGTGCGATTGACCCGGAGCTAATAAACCTAATTTAAATGAGCTAATCTAAAGAGAATTTTATGGTGAGAAGCTTACGTTAGGTTAAAATATTGAAAGTGTCCCGTATTTAAGTAAAAATTATTTAATTTTTTAGAGCTAGTCCTGTTAAAGTATATTTTTCCTTCGTGGACTGCTCCAAATTCTGAGCAACTAAACCCTTATGAAATCGATTTTGTCCGTCCGTCCGTCTGTTCACTAAATAACTCGCGAACGGCTCAACCGATTGTCTTGAAATTTGGTAGGAATGTGTAGAATGGCATTTAAAGAACTCCCTTTTCGACCTCTGTTTTTCTAAAACTGAAACAATTTTTCATATTTTCTTGATTTTTCAGTCAGCAATTCTATTACTTGTCGCCTATCAGAAATTGCGCTTTCAAATTTCAGCCCTTAAGGGGCTTTGAACGGTCAATAAAAACAAAAGAAGGTACTTCATAGTTATTGTTATAATTCTTTCTATTGGAGAATACAATATTCCAAGTTTTTTCATACAGTCATGAAAATGACATCGGTTGAATGGCGACCCCCTTTGTGTATACACTGATTAAGTCCATTTTTGAAGCTCGTCTCCTCACTTTGCAGTATATCAATCGGTATGTTAGCAATGGCGTCGCGAATGAAAGAGTTTTAGGTGAGCTATGCTCCGTGGTCGATCGACATAAGCCAGGGATTGCAAATAACCACATAAAAAATCGCATGGGGCAAATCCGGTCATGGGAAATCATCTGAGAGATGAGGTGGTCGAGGAAGAGTTGTCGCAACAAATTTATTCAGCTTCGTGTAGTGTTTGCTATGGCTCCATCTGTGACAGAAACCACACGTCTCTAACGTTCGCTTAAAAAAATCCGCGATCGTGTCCCTAGTGAACGACCGTTAGAAAAGAAGCTCTCGACAGCGATGGTCCGCTTCTCTCTACACCAGAGCGCGAGTGCGACTGACTAGAATGGGAAACAAACTTGGGAACTTCCCCGTCCAGATCCGCCCCCTCTCACCCATCTACCCGCCCAACTCACCGCTCAGAAGTTTTTTTTTTTCAAATAAGTAGGTTTCCCTGGCGCACCCTCTGCATGCATTTTGATTTGATTTTGCAACACCACCATTACCAGTGTGTTTTTGCTATAATTCTAAGCAAATCAATGAAAAGACTCGGATACTTTGAGCCCGCTTAAAACCGGACGGTCTAACCGGCTTTGCAAAAAGCCGAGAAAAAAACGAAAACCGGGTTATGGCCCGGTTTTTGACATCCCTACATCTAATTTACATTAAGGGCGGAATTCATAGTCCCCACTCATAC
Source organism: Microchrysa polita (assembly GCA_949715475.1). Lineage (NCBI taxonomy): Eukaryota > Metazoa > Arthropoda > Insecta > Diptera > Stratiomyidae > Microchrysa > Microchrysa polita. The sequence continues at coordinate 63,778,307 of OX454417.1, forward strand.
TTAAGGGAATCCTTCTTAATTTTGCGATTCAAAGTCGTCAATACTTAAAAAATAAAATTGAATTTTGATACTTATATAATAATAATTTTTTATATTTTATTTGTCCGTTGGGCTCCTGAATTAATTTATTTTATTGAATGCGGCAATGTTTTTATAAGTGACGACTTGTATTCCCTTATACTTATTGCTTAACCTTAAAGCGGGCGCGTGGGCGGTAATTTACCGCCCTGATCATATAAACACGCATAGCTTTTCTCCCGTTGGCCGGATCGAGGTGGGAGAAGTATGTATTGTCATAGTCATACTGTTATACCTACGATACAATAAAATGTTGGGTAAATTTTACCTTTCATAGCTTTCCAGCGGTCATTAAACGTTCGGAGATGGTATATTTTGGTATATAGTTGTGTTCAAAATGTGTGGGCTCTGTGTAATATCACTGAAGTGACGTGCTTCGCTAAAACTGCAGAAATTGTTTTATTGTTCACCAGATAATAGTTTTTATGATAATAACTTATTTGGGACATGCTCTTCTTGTAATTTACCATGATTATGAGAATGGAAGTTGTATTGTTGAGCGCAAATCGAGAGGAAAAGACGAGGGCGGTAAATTACCGCCGCGCGCCCACTTATGTCACAAAATGGTGTCCGCCCGCTTGAAAGTTAAGGGAATCCTTATTATTTAAGTGACGACTATGAATTCCGCCCTAATACACATTTAATATGTGAACAGTTAAATTTTTTTTTATTTTTAATCCGTATCGACTATCGAGTGTTCTATAAAATACAAGTTAGTGCGGAATGTGGGAGCACCCTCGGTTTCGCACTTACCGGGAGCGTTATTTATTACTCGCTAGAGGTTTGTAAATTTTAAGCGGGTGGCGCCCGACCTCGCTCCGCGTCCGCAGTGAGTCGACATCAATTCCCTCGACCACGTGCAATCTTGTGGTGGTTTTTGCTCGCCATTTTTAACCGGTAATTTCCCAACGTAACCAAAAAATAATAAGAACGTGCAGTGGCGTATTTACAGGGGGGGGGGGGGGCACAGGGGCACGTGTCCCCCCCCCCCCCCCTGTGAGCACATCAAACTTTTTCCACACCCTACTAAAAATTTCAGTACCAAATGTTCCCTTTTTATTTTGAGCGTTTCTATTACTAAACTTTGTAAATCTTTTTCGAAACATTATCATCACATCATCTTCTCAATTCGCCAGATCTCCTCGTTGATGAACCCTTTCCGTTTTTCGAACGGGTTGAGTTTATTTTCATAGACGCGTGGTTTCAAGAACAAGAACTCTCAGAGAATAAGTACAAGCTATGATTATGTCGAGGCAACGAGGTGGTCATGAAACGTTGCCCAATCTCGACATGAATCTGTTCGGGAACAAGGACTGCTATTGAAAGTCTCGTCATCTGCGAAGTGACCCCATCATATGTTCATATAAGTTAAGAAGATGTTGTTGCGGTATCGATGTCTTGGAAGCCGCTGAATTGATAAATATTTTAAACAATCGGTCTGATTTTTCGATCGGGCTTGTGTATTTTTATTTGGCCGTAAATTCGTGTTGGGCTGCTGTAAAGGTCTTTAAACCAGATGCTTCTCTTTCTGTTAAAATGCTTAAAATTGAAGTGTTTTGGTGGGAAAGCATTTTTAGCATACATTTTCGGTTCGGTGTCTGTGGTGCCCTGCCTGGGGTACTTTCTTCAATACTTCAATTTTCACGAAGTAAACATCATCGTAGACATTCCTTCTCATTTCTATTTTGCAATTGATTTGTTAAAGCATGTTGCTTCAGCTTACTATCTAGGACTCGTTTTAAAAGGTATTGCAGATACTATAGATGTGAAGCTAGTGTAGTACATATGGAAATAACAAACAATCATACCTTCCTGCTTACTTTTCCTGCTTCATTTTAATTAATCGATTGATCACTTCCCGGCTCTATGCCACGGATAGTTCCTACACGGCTGAAAATTTTTGTGTAATTTTTATAAAAAAATATATTCATACATTTCCATATAAAAACTTTATCAAAAGTATAATTGAACTACATATATTAAAAGTATAAGTGTTCTTGATAAAAAATTTTACTCTTCAATAGTATAAAATTGGTAAGCAAATTTATACAAACCGCTCGAAAAAATAAAAATTATAATACGAGTGCAGTCGACTTCCAATCCACAATTCAGTGATTTGTAGGCAAGCGCGCTGTTCACTGAACCGGACAGACTACAAATCAATAGATTTCTAGGTTGAATGGGTTTCTTGCGTTGCTTGTGTAGATTTGGTAACATAGTAGGATTGATTGATTTATTTTATAACAACATTCAATGCAATTTATTCTATCCCGAACGGTGTAAAATGTATAATATTAAAAGGGTATTTGGATAGTTTTATTCTGTAGCGGTTATAATTAATATAATTTTTAAATAAACCAAAATTATAAGTTGAAAAGGGTCAAATTTGATTAACGTTTTGGAATAAATAGGAGTTATACTATTTTATTTATAAAATTTACTCCCGGTTTACACCAAAATTTACAACCGTGTAGTATTCTGGATTGTACTTGTAAAATATTATTCGGCGCTTGTTACGATTTTACGGAATCTGTTACTAGATTTTTCACAAAACATACAAAGGCCTCTTTTACAGTAAATCCTAATTTTGCATTAAAAATCGCTTAAAATTGCCATGGAATTCAAGACCACAATGTCAGCCAAAATTTGTTGTATCAGCTTTTCATCTGTGTTTCTTTCAAAAGTAAGCATAGAACCACTTTTTGGCGGAATTTGGCCGAAATTTGGCAGGATTTCGGACGATGTATGAAATTTCTCTTCCAAAGAAAAGTGTTCCGTCTGGAATCCGTTTTGTCATTGCCCTTATTGTCTCTTTGGTCATTGCATTAATTCCATAGCCAATTAAGTACATATTCGTAAAATTCCTTTTCGCCTTCAGGCTCCTTCGAACAACACTACGCAAACTTTTTCAAGGCCCTCCGTATTTTGGTTCAGGAAAAACCAAAAACAGTTAATGGGTGTTATTCTAAGATCTGTCAGGAAAACTAAACTTTTAGTGTAATAAACCTGAAATGCAAAGGACTCTTAGGCCCGTATTTATAAACATACCTTAACTCAAGGAGACCTTGAGTCAAGGATGCCGAAATAAAAATAAATGTCATTTTCCATACTTTTTCACTTATATTCACGAGTCATTGCATCCTTGATTTAAGGAGAAACTCAAGGAGACCTTGAAATTTTCTATAGTCAACCTCACTTGAAGTCAAGGTAGCTATCCACCTACCTTGAAATATGATATTTCAAGTCTATTGAAAACTTAAGGTCTCCTTGAATTTCGCCTTAAATCAAGGATCAACGATCCCTCAGTCTTGCCAATGTTTTTCCTATGTAGCTGCTCTCGGGTATCTCCACACCAAAACTTTATGTAACAAATTAGCCTCGTACTCTTTGCCCCCCCTTTGAGAATTTTCTAAATACACCACTGAGAACGTGTGCCAAATTTCAGCTTGCTTGCTTTAATACCTGCAGAGTCAGAAGCGTCGCAACATACAGACAGACTTACATACTTTTTATATTGTCAGATATGCTTACTTCAATGCGTTACAAACTTCAGACGCTTTAATAGTTTTGTGAAAATAATTATTTTTTTTTATTTATTTTTTTTTTTATAAATTTTTTAAAATAACATATGATTAACATTTGTTTTTAATTTTCACAGTGTAAACAATTCTGCTCATCAAGGTGTGTGTAATCATTTCATATTTAACGTACTAGACAAGGTCCCCAGTTTTAATTCTATTCTATAAATTATTGCCATAATTAATTCATTTCGATTTCCGAAAAGTTCTGAAAATATTTTCTTAAATCAAACAACAAAATTCCCACCAGCACAATGCATTATCAAACGACAAATCATAAAACTCAATTAATTTTAATTAAAGTCCTTTTAATTTTGTTCTTGTAATTTATTTGTTTTCATTAAACATTTTATGAGGTCTACAATAAAGAATACGAAGCTCTTATGTCACAAATTGTCGCCTCTACTTTCTCTCTCATACACACACGCGCACACATAATTCAAAAAATAAACTAATTAAAATAAAAATGCATTAACGGCCCAGTTTAATAAGCGCTAAAAAAAGTTTTCGGGGAACTTTTCAAACATATTCCTATTCGAGCGTTTGAAGGCTTACAACAAGGAAGGTCCGCGCACTTAACAACCATGACAGCAAATAATTATTTCATAGATTCATGAATAGCGAGGTCATTTATACAAGCAGGACACAAGGACGCGTGGAACATCCTAAATTGCTACTTTGTAAATAATATTTTCCTACGGGCATGACGCACGGGATCTACAAGAATCAATCGTCGTCTATTCGTCCTGTCGGGGACAGTTAGTGGAAAAACGGAAAAGTGTGTATTTTTTTTTTTGAAGAAATAGAGAGAGAAAAATGTGCGTATGTTGGTTATAGAGGGGATACATTGAATTTGGGTAATTTTTAATGAAAAGTTATGTTTCAATGTGAAAACAATTCCCTTGTATATTCAGTGGTGTGTTTTGTATCAAATTCCATATTCAAATAGCCCAGTAATTTATTGACGACAAAATTTTCCCTTTGTACAGACACAGACAGACAATTACCTATGCTTTGAAACTTTCTCATATTTTCGATTGAAATTGAATTTGTTGTGGACAAAGATTCTGTAGGACTCTCGTTGAACGATGAAGTTCTTCATTTGAAATTATGGAAAAACTGTTTCCAAGGTTTCTTTTAAATCTCGATGATGTTTTTAATTGTTTTTTTTTTTTTAGTAAGTGTAAGTGTTTGTCAAAACAATAAATAAGTACTGAAGTATTAACTATCGCACAAGGCCATACCAAATGCTTTAGCAGCGCCCGGTTTAAGGGGTCGCAATATTTTAGAGCCGGCTTTTTGGTTGGACCTCGAATAAAAAAAAAGAGGAAAGAAAGAAAGTAGGGCTATTGATTTAGTGGAAAGAAAACCATAGAGACTACAGACTACTTCCTAAACACTCGATTTAAAAAGAAAAACATAAGTTTCAAAAAAAAAATCCTTTTTTTTAGATATTTAAAAACTTACGTTAAGTATCCTCATGGACTCATGTCTGAAAATCCACGCATATGGGATTAACTGTGTGTTTTATATGAGTGAATTTTGATGTTACCGTAATATTATCGTGAAATCTAATTTTACAGAATTTCTTACAGAATGCATGAATCCATACCATTTGGAGTAAATTTATTTATATAACGAGGCTAATTTTGGGCGCGGCCGAAATTTGGATACCCTTCGCTCCCCTCGGGCTGAAAGTTTTTTTCGGTCGTAACTACGACTTGTATTTAATACCCCCCCCCCATTCTTTTGTCTCTGTCTTCACAGTTCCGATGCGTCGGCAAAACAATATCTGTATGGGGTTTGGTTGGAATAAGTGGACAAATAAAACGATTAACTCAGAAAATTTTATTGGGGGATGCGGGAGCATTCCATTTGTACGACTCCATTTGTTTTGACCTTTTTAGTTGCTTTTATAAAGACACATTAATTCAAGGTTTTGTGGAATTGGTGTAAAAAAAATTTCTTAGAAGAACCAAATGGAGGGTTGGATTTGGTTGGCAGCCCCATGACGCCATGGTCCGATTTTATCCATTCTTCCGTATGTTTTGTGTCATCAGTAAAAACACACTTGTGTGGAATTTGGTTGAAATAGGTGCCCAAATAAAAAAATTTTTCTTAGAAGAACCTAATTTGGGGGTTTAGATTTGTATGGCAGCCCCATGACCTCGTGGTCCGATTTGATCCAATCTCACATATGTTTTGTGTGATCAATAGAATTACATTTGTGTGATTTTGGTGCACAAATAAAAAAGTTTTTCTTAGAAGAACTTAATTTGGGGAGTTGGGTTTGTATGGCAGCCCCATGACCCCATTTTCCGATTTGATCCATTCTCACATATGTTGCGTGTTATCAAAACAAACACATTTGTGTGAAGTTTGGTTGAAATTGGTACACAAATAAAAAAGTTTTTCTTAGAAGAACTCAAATTGGGGGGCTAGGTTTGTATGGCAGCCTCATGACCAAGTGATCCAATTTGGTTGAATCAAACATACTAACAGCCTGCAACAATAAGAAGCACGTGTGCAACATTTCAGCTTGCTAGCTTCAATACCCGCCAAGTAAAACGCGTCGCAACAGACAGACAGACAGACAGACGGACATGTTTCAATCGACTCCCCAAGTCATGCTGATCATATATGTATACTTTGTATATGGTCGGAGATGCTTCCTTTAATGCGTTACAAACTTCATGACAAATTTAATATACCCTTTCACTCTATGAGCGAAGGGTATAAAAAGTATGATTCGTGATGAAATTCTGGTCTACAACAGACAATAATTGAAACTCTTTTGAAACATGCAGACTCATGTCCTGGTAGTCCAGTCATATTTGCATTTCAAATAAAAAACTGAACTCCCAGGAATGTAAAACTCATTTTCCAAAAAAAAAAACAATTGATCGGAATGGTCCTAAAAAGGACAAAAAGGATACTCTTTAATCCTTGACCGAACGTCGGCATGCGGGGTATCATATCGAAGGGGATGTCGAGTACATTACATATCCGGTGTATGTTTCCTGTTTCAAGGACCCTCAACGGAATAAATCGAACTTAAATGGAAAATTATCGTGCTTTTCGTGTATCTACATATATATCTAAATAGCTGAAGATTCTACACTCAGGAAAATGGACCCCGTAACTGTACGTGTTGGCCAGAAACATGCTAGCAAAAAAATACAAGCGAATTCCCATGCCCCCTAAATTTGTCGGAGAAAAGTATCCTTCACTGTCTTTTAGTTTCAGCCATCAACCAATTCTCGTTGATGTTGGTTTTGTCTCTACTTCATTGCTGCTATAAAATTTCCCTTCTGCGAAAATCAAGATACAGAATAGAGAAGAGATTCGCCGCACAATTGAGTGTGGTATGCTCCCATATTATGTACCTACTGAGAAAACAGAGAAATAGTTGAGGCGAAAAGCATACTTACTTTTCCATATAGTTTATGCTGCAGTCCAATTGCCATGTGTATGTAAATTGTCTATCGTATATTGAAGGCAGAAGCGATTGTGCCTGTTCTGGCGATTTGAAATATTGGGGGAGGTGCAGAATTCGCCGTCTCTTTATCAAGCATTACAGTGATGCACAAGTTTAATAGTATGTTTAACTTTACATTGGGAAACTTATGTTTCTTTTTTTAATAATCTCACTAGGGTAGGCAGTGCCTTTTTGCATGTATGGAGTGCACGCCACTGCCCGTAAACTTAAATGTTTTTGTACCATTATTTTAATTAGACGGTAATTTACCAGATTTCTTCACAAAAGTAAACAGATGCAATAATTAATATAACTGGACGAATCCTATTGAGATATTTTGTATGGAATGAAATGTCTCCCGTAAATCCAATGTGACATCCGATTACATTTTAATCAGTTAATCCCATTAAATTAACAAGATCTAATATGATTAACTAAAAATAGGATGGATCCCATTTGTTTTATATAACGTCCTATTTCATTAATGGGATAGGCCTTTTAATTGAATTTCAAGCAAATATACGTATTTTCCAAGAGAACCAACATAATGCTCCGTAGCCGAGATCGTTCGGTTGCCTCCCCGTGACTTGGTAAGTTTTCAAGAGTATGTATGTACTAGCCGAGCGGATGTTCAATACTCGGCCTGGCCAAATATCGTGATTCTTAACAAAATCCACAAAGACGTAGCGTGGATGGTAAAATATAGGTCCGGAGATCGAATCTCGGCGTGGTCCTTAATTTCCGTACATGTGCGGATAGGAAATATATAGTGCTTGCAACTTTATATGTATATACTGCGAAATGATATGCAATGTAGCGTTGACACGAAATTGCCTATAAACGGCTGAGTTAACGCACCATGGCCCCACTTGGGGCTAATACGGTACTAAGAAGAAGATATGAACTTCCTAGCATTAAAGTAAACTGAACATTTTAGGTAACTATAAAGAATGTCGGCCGCCGGAATACCGAACCAGTGTTTAAATTGGGAGGGTGGAAAATTGATTGATTACATACTAAGAAAAAATTTGCAGCTCTGGGAGTTCGGATAATAGAGGGTTCGGATGATGGAAGTTCGGATAATCGAGGTTCTACTGTACTTAGATCAGATTACGAATGAAACAATTTTTTTTATTACATAGGATTGTTCCTATTAATTCAATAAGATATATCCTATTGGAAAATAACTAGACCAAGTGTTTGTTTTTAAAGGAGTCCACTATTAAAACAAACGGACGTTTATCAAGTCAAAGTAATGGTTCCTATATTTTTAAAGTAATAAGATTTTTCCTATTGACTAAGAATAATGGGAAAAAATGATTGGTTAAATGGGATTTCCCAATGAAATTTTTCTAAGTGTACCATTAAATTTGCTAAGAAAAAAATTATCGGAAAGCTCTGAAAAAGGACACTAATTAATTGCATACCTTGATCGAACGTGGGCATGGGGTATCATATCAAAGAGGACGTCGAGTAAATTCCATATACGGCGTTTGTTAACAGTTTATAAAAAAAGTGTACAAACGTACTCACAATAGAAATGTATTTATTGATTGTGTCGCAGAAAAAATGCAATAATGTATTTACATTACAAATGATGTACCTTTTCCAAAAAAATAAACAGATTTCTCTTTATTTCTCTTTTCGAAGTTTGTTATCACTATCAAATTATATATGAGTCAACTGTAGTAGTGCGTAATTACGGCTTATCATGACATTGATAAACCGACCCTTAATGTCAAATGTTAACAATATACTCTTGTCACAACCAAAATAATTGACTATTCACCATAAAGCACATTTTTAACTAAGAAATTCCCCCAAATTACATTAAAGTTCCATATCTGTGAAAATTTACACATAAGGGCACTTTACTTAATTTTTTTTAGGAGAAGATGAAGGTTAATTGAACCTGGATGATCCCATATTCTTGCTTCAGGGAAGGGACACCGAATTTTCAAATAGAGGACGGAAGAATGTAATTATCATTGCATTTATGCGATATGTCCGAATTTGAATTCCGGAACATTAAGTCTAATTTTTTTTAAAGTTACAGCCGTTCAAAGATGCGACTCAAGACAAAAAAAACCATAGGTTCCCCCAATGTGAATGGGGGTCTATTTTTTGGCATTTTTTTATTGAGTGGGCATGAAGAGGCATATTGGGGCGAACATTACCTGATAATTTCAGAGTCCTTGTCTCCGGAAGTTAGAGCCGTTCATGCGGCCCAACACAAAAGAAATCATCTTTATCTGCAATTTACTTTAATTTTACATTTCGTGTATTCTGGCTGGTCTAGCGGTTAGTGTGCGCACCTTCGGTACACAGGGTCATGACTTCGAATCTCACCGTGGATCATGGTATTTTTCGAACTTACGAGCTTGTGACGGAATATGATCTCACTCAGATGTTAAACGAGTACCCATTTATGGGGATAAATAACTCTGCTGAGCGTGATGCTGATCTCATTACCTCAACAAAAAGCAGATAAGATCTTGGAAATAGGATGTCACTAACACATCCTGCGGCCTTAGTCCAATGCTGGATTGTCGCGCATGTTATTTAATGTTTTCTGAGCGGATGGATTCCTTCAGTTGGTTCCAATTGCATTGATTCATGGGGCATTGAGAGGACAAATTTAGAACAAGGTGGCTTGGTGGCAGCCACTGCCAGAGCTTTAGCAATACTGTTTAATCTGGTTCCGGGCATGCTCGTAACTGGGGGGTGCAGCGGCTGCATCCCAATACTTACGTTTCACTCGTGGAAAACTAAAATATTTGTTATAGTTTTGGGTGATTTTTCACTATCTCCAGCTTGATATGTCACATTAAGTCGCTCCGGGGAGGTAGTGGAATTTATCAACATTCGATATGAAAGGGTTTTTAGTGAGAAATGGTATACAGCTTTGCCAGTTAGGGACCTTGTAAAACGAATCTCACATTTCCGTGTCTTTTAAGTTATTTAATCAAGATTCATTTTGTAGCTAAATCACCAATGAAATTTAGATCTCTCAATACGTAGTCCGAGAGACAAAAATAGCACCGAATATAGACGAACTACCGTCGAAAACGCAGAAATTGGAGGCTAGTTGTATGTAATCAGAATGCCCAGTGAATGTCTAAACAATTGCATGATCATTTTTCGTTAATCTCGATTGTCCTTTGTTAAAATTAAAAAAAAAGGGACAAACAGTATATATTTGGACCAAGGTAACAGATATGTAAGTTACATCCAATTTGCAAGATCTGTGCAACACCACTCTAAGCAATGTTATTTATCCCTATCACAGAGATCATATTCCGTCACACGGGTCGTGAGCTCGAAAAACACCATAAAATAAATTCGTTCACGGTGAGTCTCGAAACCATGACTTTGTGCACCGAAGGTGCGCGCAGTAACCACTACACCAGCCAGACTATTTTAAAATTTGCCTAACAAAATTTTCGTGACCGACAATTTCAACTTGTAAGAAAATCATGATGTTGAAAAAATTTCGGACTTGCCCCCCACCTGACCGAAATCCTGGCTACGCCCATGTCCAGGTCCACGATTGGCAGTTTGTAATATTCAGTGCAGTACCGCAATTATCGTCTAAAATATTTTGTCGTCAAAACCTTATTATACCCGTCGCCCATAAATTGAAAGGGTATATTAAGTTTGTAATGAAGTTTATAATGCATTGCAGGAAGCATCTCCGACCATACAATAAGTATACATATATCATCAGCATGACGTGGGGAGTCGATTGGGCGATGTCCGTCTGTCCCTCTGGTGCGACGCGTTTTGCTCAGCCAATTTAAAAACGATGAAGCTAAAATTTTGTACAAATGCTTCTTTTTTCCGCAGGCAATTTGTATGTTGGAATCGGTAAAACTGGACAATGGGGTCATGGGGCTGTCATACAAACCCAACCCCCAAATTAGGTTCTTACAAGAAAAACTTTTTTTATTTGTGCACCAATTTCAAAAAAATTTAACCAAAATGTATTTCTATTGATGACACAAAACATATGCAAGAATGGGTCAAATCGGACTATGTTGTCTTGGGGCTGCCATACAAACACAACCCCCCCCCCCCCTTTTGGTTTTTCTAAGAAACATATTTTACACCAATTTCACAAAACCTTAAATTTATGTGTTTTTATCAAAGCAACCAAAAAGGTCGAAACAAATGGAATCGTACCAAGGAGCGATGCTCCCGCATCTCCCAATAAAATTTTCTGATTAAATATTTTTATTTGCCCACTTATTCCAACCAAACCCCACAAAAATATTGTTTTGTCAACGCAACGAAACTTTTATGAAGACGGAAGGAAAATAATTGGGAGGGGAATTAAATACAAGTCGTAGGTACGCCCGAAAAAATTTTTAGCCCGAGGAGAGCGAAGGGTATCCAAATTTCTGCCGCGCCTGATATTAGTCTCGGTCTCGTTTTTCCTGAACCTTATCCTTCATTTGCTGATACACGTACTACGCACACATCTACTGCATATTAACATAGTGCCTATACGTACAAGTCGTTTATGAGGATGCAACATGCAACATATTTCCTTGATCCTTTGAAAATCATGTTGGAAGACACAAAATTCATTTCCTTATTTTCTTTTTCACTTAAATACTTTTTCGGTGCAGTGCTATTCATTCCGTTAGCGTACACAGTTGATAAGTTATATCGTGCAGAGACCCATGCGAAAATACCGGTTCCTATCCTAGTCCTAGATACTGAACATCTCTATTGAAACGGACTTTTGGGACTGATAATTTATGGAGCTTGTAGTTATTTTTCAAGTTTTCTATGAGACTTACCGTGAGATTTATGTGCACATTACTTGTTTGGAGCAGGTCTCATAAAGGCGAGCGATATAGTTTCTTACACATTCTATGGATGCAGTGATTTTCTATATGGAAGAGGTGATTTTCATCGTATACCCGTAGACGAGAACTTTTCTTCGAGTTTTTCATTCATTCCATTTCAAAATATGTATATAATAGCAAAAGACGAGAAATTTGCAGAGATGCTTTTGTATGTGCCCAGACAAAAGGTATAGAGAATTCACCATTTATACCGCTGAGGTTAGGGGCGGAAATGAAAGAATACAAAAAAATGTCATCTTGTTATTATAAAGGACTTTGTGTAGTCGGGGTAATGGGAGCAAGAATCCGTAGAAATTGGAATAAATCTCAATTTCCGACGAGTGAGGCAAATATGTAGTTGGTATAGCGAAGAATATTATACAATAGGTACTTATAACTTGCGATTTATTTGAGTGACCAATTTATTTGGCTTCTTCTAATTTGGGTAAGAGCATAGAAATGAATTTATTATAAAAGAAGAAAAGGATGATGTCCTGCTTTCGAAATTTCTCTGATTTCCTCTCATAAGTTTTGCTTGTACGTCTCCTAAATAATTTTTGGTAAGAATACTTTGCAAAAATAAAAATCAAATCATCAATTTTATCATTGACTTTTTTGTATATGTCAGAGAAAGAAAAAAGAAAAATTCATTAAAAAAAGTTAAGGAGTTATAAAAACGTGAAAATACTTATTAGGCCGATCAAAGGAGACATTATAGAGAACATCGAAGCGGGTGACGATTTTTTTCTACCGTATTTTGTGAGGAGTAGATAGAACGTAAAGGTACTGATTTTACTCGCTACTGAGTGGTGCGCTAACGCGGGGAGGGGGGTTAAAGGTGCAATTTTTGGTGCTTTGGGCTATGTCTCGAAAACGGTGAGTCGCAGAGGAAAAAGTTGTGAGTAAGCATTCAAGCTTTTTAGATATCCTATTTATTTGCTCAGACTTGCATGTGCAAAACTCCTAACGGTTCTTCCGATACTGTTTAATAAAGTCGAACAATTTTTTTTTGCATTCTATCGACTCTGGTGTCTCTCCGAATGGTTTTTCAAAAAAAATGTGCAGGGTAAAGTTAGTAAGTGTTAAATTTGCTTTAATTTGAAATACTAAGCAGAGCTCAATCTGTTGTTTTGCCGGAGCATGTCGTTCACTACGTGGTGATGATTGTGTCGCCTCCAATGGTGTGGAGGCAACACAATCATCACCACATACTAAAAGCTCGTGGTCATGAGGTGTGCGCTAACGTGGGGAGGGGGTTAAAGGATTCATTTTTGCAGGTTTTCGAATTACTCTCGGAAATATCTCTGAACCGTTGAGTCCTCCTGAGGGAATTTGTATGGCAGTACTAAAGCAAAAAAAAATTTTTCGACTTTTATTAAACAATATCGGAAGAACCGTTAGGAGTTTTTCATATGCAAGTATGGGCAAATAAATAGGGTATTTAGAAAGCTTTAATGCTTACTCACAACTTTTTTCTCTGCGACTCACCGTTTTCGAGATAAAGCTCAAAACACCAAAAATTGCACCTTTAAACCCCCCCCCCCCTTCCCGCATTAGCGCACCCCTAAACTCCGAGTAAAATTAGTTGCCTTACCTCCCTACTACTCCTAACAAAACACCGAAGAAAAAAACGTCACCCCCTTCGATGTTCTCTACACACACCCCCTTTTTATGCATTCATTGATTAGCCTATATATTATACATAGGGTGCCTTTTATAAGTCGGGATGGGACAACTAGAGTAGCAGATCTGGAAATATTTTGAAAAATAATAAAGCGGTTTTCGATGATTCTCTAATCCCGAAATATAAAAGGCACCCTCGTTATTACACCTCTTAACCTTCGGGCGGGCGCAATGCATCTGACAGATTAAGTGACCAGTTTTTGTTGCGCCAATCAGCGATATGAAAAGGGAGAGATCTGAAATTCACAGTAGCTTAATCTTTATCGATCAACTACCCCAAGCAGTTTTCAGTTTCTATCTATCATATGTCTGAGGGGCGGGAGGGAATGAAATAATCTCTCAGATGTATTGCGCCCGATTGTGTTATTTTCTCCTTTTCTATGAAAATTTCCACTTGTTATACTCTTCACAATGCGTAATAACGTTGTGTTGAGTTTTAGGCTCACCAAATCGTTCAATAGTGTCTTTTGAGTAAAACAAGCTCACATTTGGAGGTTTGCAGGATTTTTAAATATTGAAGCGATTGAAAGCGGAATATTCTTAGAAAATTGAAAATGTGAAGGTTATCAAACTTTGTGAGCCAGTACTTGTTTCTAAAATTTCGTAGTACTGTTTCAAAAAGATAATGCAACTATAAATAAGAGTCTAAAATATACAGAAACTTAGTTTCATCTTTTTCTGCATTTAATCTGTCAGGTCAGATGAATTGCGCCCGATCGTGTTAGGATTAGTATTGCGCCCGCCGGAAGGTTAAATACTTAATGAGAATAATAATTGATTTAAAACATTTTATAAATTAATTTAATATAAATAATGATTTGTACATACTGCATATAATTAGAAGCCATGTTAGGGTTTCCTGCTCGAAACTTCAAACAATCGTCCGTAATGCCATTATCCGTCTATGGTAAGCTGACCATACGTACAGCATTTCGCTGTACAATACAGCATTTTCACCTGTCGTACAGCATTGGGAAATGTACAGCAAAGTGTACAGCATTCGCCATCCCACACAATGACTCACTAAGTGTCGGTTACTCGTAGATATTTATCCATAATTTAAACTATAAGCATACTTGTAGCATGGTCGTTTACACTGGCTATAGAACACTTTAAGCTTATTTATTGGATATTTATTATTAATGTATGCGTAACCGGTATTCAGTCTTGTCTGCTTTTAAGGTGTAAAGTTTGACTCCTGTAGGTACCCTGTACGATCGATATTTAGTGAACTAATCGCAATTCCATGTTTGGCAATCGTTCATTCTCCATATCTCGGGGACCTTTCTCTGTCTTTCTAAAATCCGTTTACTAAAATTTTCGAAAATTGTCCATATCTTGGAAATTCCTGAGCGGAATTTAGCAATTTGGCAGACTTGTAGAGCACCGCACTGTCCATATTTGGTGAATATTTCAAGGCCCTAGCTTCGAAGGTTCATAATGTCGAAAGATGCGATCTTAATTTATTTTTCGTATAACAAAACGATATAAATAAGCCATTGTACGTACTCGATCCGATTCCCCTATCAACATCTATAGGTAAAAGCATACTAAAGAAAAGACTCTGCCTGGGGTTTTTAGATATTTCCCACAATATGTCCTTCGAATCAGTTAAATTCATGAGGATAGGGAACCGGCGTAGCATCACTAATGTAACAATGAAGAGTCGCGTACTCTCCTTCAGAAATATTGCAACCAGGATAAGCAACTCTTCCACCGCCCTGGAGGTTCTCCTTAGACTCCACTCTATAGCTACATAAAAACTGTGCCTGGAAAGCTACCATTTTATGTGTATAATCTTATTTCGAGTACTCTTCCCTATTTTCGTCTTAAAACATACGTTTGTGCTTCAAATTCTGATAATTTTTTGCCAAGGAGATATAGTTTTTTAGAAGGGATCAGTGATCAGTATATTTTTTTCGGCACAGGAGAAAAACAATACAAATAAGGAATTCAAGGTAAAGTCACCACCATATTGTTTCAATATTTTTTACCGAACAAAAATTTCCTTTGGTCGTTTGAGGTCTACTGACGAGATCGAAAATGTTGCTGTTGCTTCAAGGTTTTGAAATTGTTTCAATTCTGTTTGTTAAGCTGAGATTCGGAAAGAATAGGTTTGGCACAGTGAAGTAAATATGGTACATCGAACAACGTAGCATAATCCTCACCTTAATGTTGGTATACCTACTTAATTGAAGTTGGAATATAGAGACTCCTAAATGATACGCGAGAGCATAATCCCGTCAAGCGACAAAGCATCTTAGGAAGAGCTGAGAAGTGTATAGCATCGCCTGAAATTATCAGTATGCAGAATACCGTCTAAACCTTGAAAGTTCGAGCCGGGAAGGTTGTGGATTAATTTAAAATTAAAGGTTTGTCTGCAATACAGAGTGCAAATGTTAAGAATCGTTCCCGCACTGGAGATGAATGCGGTCAAAATAGGTTTCAGTGAGTGGTTAATGTTCTGAGGAAGCAAGGGGTAAAGACACTAACAACCCCCCCCCCCCTGTGAAGTATAATACCGAAAGATGGTCTGGAAGATGAGTGAACGAGATGGTTGTGATTTTATTCGTTAAAAATCTTACATAACTGCATGCCTGGTAGCATGATGCAGTATTGTTTACGCAAGTTAGTACAAAACGAGACCGAGGCTAATTTCGGGCGCGGCCGAAATTTGAATACCCTTCACTCTCCTCGGGCTAAAAGTTTTTTGGAAACCTATGACTTGTATTTAATCCTTCCCCATTCTTTTCCTTCTGTTTTCGCATAATATTTGATATTGACAAATTCTGTGGCGTCGATAAAACAATATTTGTGTGAGGTTTTGGTTGGAATAAGTGGTAAAATATGAAAAAAATATCTCAGAAAACTTTATTGGGGGATGCGGGAGCATGGCCCCATAGTACGATTCCATTTGTTTTACTTTTTTTTTGTTTTGGTAAAGACGCATTGAGGTTTTTTAAATTGGTGTAGAAAAAATGTTTCTTAGAAGATCCAAAATGGGGAGGTTGGGCTTGTATGGTAGCCTTATGACTCCATAGTCCGATTATTTATGGCATCAATTGAAGTGCACTTTTAAGAGCTTTGGTTGAAAGTGGTGCACAAATAAAAAAGTTGTTCGTAGAAGAACTCAATTTAGGGGGTTGGCTTTGTATGATAGCCCCATGACCCCATCGTCCGATTCCATTCATTTTTACACATGTTTTGTGACATCAAATGAAATGCACTTTTATGAGGTTTGATTGAAGTTGGTGGACAAATAAAAAAGTTTTTCTTAGAAAAACTCAATTTTGGGGCTGGGTTTGTATGACAGCCCCATGACCCCACAGTCTGATTCCATTTATTCTTACATATATTTTGTGGCATCAATAGAAACACATTTGTGTGAAATTTGGTTCAAATTGGTGCACAAATGAAAAAGTTTTTCTTAGAAGAACCTAATTTGGGGGGTTAGGTTTGTATGGCAGCCCCATGACCCCATGGTCAGAGTTGATCCATTCTTACATATGTTTTGTGTTATCAATAGAAACACATTTGTGTGAAATTTCGTTGAAATTAGTAAACACATGAAAAAGTTTTTCTTAGAAGAACCAAATTGGGGGGGTTAGGTTTGTATGGCAGCCCCATGACCCCACGGTCCGATTTTAGCGATTCAAACATACAAACTGCCTGCAATAAAAAGAAGCATGTGTGCAAAATTTCAGCTCGATAGCTTTTAAACTGGCCGAGTAAAACGCGTAGCAACAGACGGACAGACGGACAGACGGACAGACAGACAGACGGACATCGCCCAATCGACTCAGCTCGTCATGCTGATCATATATATACATATTTTATATGGTCGGAGATGCTTCCTTCAATGCGTTACAAACTTCATGACAAAGTTAATATACCCTTTACTCTACGAGTGAAGGGTATAATGAACATGTGCCGTAATGTCGCTAGAACCCTAGTGTATCGCTAGATTATCTCACAATGCTGTTTTTCGCTATAATGTGAAGTTATCTTAGTAAATTCCAGCTGATCTGCTCTTGTGGCAGTCGCATTGTCCTACCGAAATATGCCTTCCCAAGGTTCTTCACATATTTCCCTCGTGAAATATTATTCTTTCTCCAAATCGGCGTGAAGGGGAGGGGCTGAGGCTTTGCCTGAGAACCGAATGCCGCAAGTATGTGTACAGCATTGGATCTTCTGAAGTCTGGTCAGCTTAGTCTATGGTCCAGTCAAAATATCCCAATTCAGGCCTCCAAATATCCAAATCAGTGGGCTACTAGGAATCTAATACCGATTTTGCTAAAAAAAAAATTTGATCGGAAAGGTCCCAAAAAGGACAAAAAAGGATACTCTTTATCCTTGACCGGAGGTCGGCATGCCGGGTATCATATCAAAGGGGACGTCGAGTATAATACATATCCTGTGTTTGTTTTCTGGGACCTTCAACGGAATTAATCGAGCTTAAATGGAAAATTTTCGTGTTTCCCGTGTATATTTCCAAAGCGATAACTACGAGAATAAATCAAGTTTTCACTACTTCGATCACTTTTTAGAATCAATAATAGCTGAAGATTCTACTACCATTATATAAAAGATTCTATTGTGACGAAATCCACCAAATCTAAAAAATAAGCCGACGAGAGTGGGACAAAACTGTCCGCTGTTACTGAAGGGGGAAATTTTGACCCGTTTGCGTTTTACTTGGACAATGATCCTGTCCGTCCAATGTCAATCAAACAGAATTGTAATTGTATACTTTTATTTAATAAAATATAATTCATGCATATTTTTCTGAGTATCTAATACCCTGGCGATAAAGTTCCTTTTACAGTGGGGAAAAGGAAGATCCTGACTTATGTCAGTCAGCTGTAAAATCAGATATAGCCGACAATATTTGCTGTACCGGTAGTAGACTATTAACTTAAAATTCATAGGAATTGCAATCGAAAGCAAAGGGTACATAATGCGAATAAAAGATTCTTGATTCGAACTACATAGAATATAGCGATATTCTGGTGACCCAAATGCTAAAAAATATTAAAACCATTTCAATGACTTCTTCTAAACCATCCCTATCGTTTGAAACCCATCTTGCCTATCCACAACCAATTTTCCAAAAATATCATTTTCAGGAGAGAAGATCCTTTCCGAAAATTTCAAAAATGTACAATTTGTATTTCGGGGCACTTCTCTCGCCAAATCTTGCATTTTCATATCCATATTGCCCATATTGGACTTCTTTTGCAAAAAAGGACCCTTTGTCCTTACGTGTATTCCCTCGGCAGGGGTGAACCCAGGAATTTATTTCGGGGGGTGATTTGTATTTACAAAATAGCTCATGAAATCCCACGTTTTAAATGTTCTTAGACCTTACGCTTATGATAATAATTTTCAAATGTACCCATAAGATATATTCTAAATTTCACATAAAAACGGTTTTTTTTTATCACAAAAATATATATATTTTTATAATGCTACCTTTAGGAAAAAACTAGTTTTGGTAACCGATCGTTACGAAAATTTGTTGGGGGGGGGGGCCTTTAATTACTTCATTGCATTTGTAACAAATCTATTAATTTTTTTAACATCAATCCCAGTCCAACAAAATAAAAAAGAAAAGAAAACAAAAAGTAGGTACTTTAGTTGTTGTTTTAATTATTCTTTCTTTGAGAATACAATATGCCCATTTTGTTCATACAGTCTTGAAAATGATATCGGTTAAATGGCGACCCCCATTGTGGATAAGCTGATCAAGTCCATTTTTTAAGTTCGTCTCGACTCTTTGCAGCATATCAATCGGTATGTTGGCAATGGCGTCGCGAATGTTGTTTTTGATGTGAGCTATGGTCCGTGGTCGATCGACATAAGCCAGGGATTTCTAATGACCGCATAAAATAATCCCTGGAATCCCAAATCGAGCGCGGAAAGCACGTTACGTAGCAACAAGTAAGCGACTGTTAGAAAAGTAGGTCTCGATGGCGAAGACCCGCTGCTTTCTAGACCAGAGCACTATGGCAACTGACTAGAATGGGAAACAAATTTTTGGACTTTCCCCTCCAGATGCGCCCCTCCCACCTCTCTACCCGCCCAACTCACCGTTCGAGAATTTTTTCAAATAATTAGGTTTCTCTACCGCACCTTGTATAATCCGCAACTACATACACTGCGCGACAAATGCTTAGGTTCATGGATATTTCCCTTTAAAATTATATAATTTCTATGTACTCTGATCAGAAATAATTTTTAAATATGTAATGCTCTCTCAATTAACGGTTATTTTAATAAATATTGCAACTCTATCAAGCAACTCGCATAGCTAACGGAATTTTTTAAAATGAAAATCGCAATTTCCACTGCGACAATTGTATAGGTTCACTTACTTTAATGAGTTATCTCGTCCTGGTGAGAAGTGTTTCTGTAAACATTTTTTTCGCGTTATACTCTGTGAGTCGTATAGTGGATAATGTCAAAAGGAAAGCAACTTTCTGCCGAGGAAAAGGCGACAATTTCCATACTAAAGCAAGAAGGATATTCAAACGGACAAATCGCAATATGGATTCAGCGGAGCTCGAACGTTGCAAGTAATTTTATACGAGATAGTGAAAATTATGGCCGACGATACGCAGGAGGCAGAAAAAAAGCGATTTCCGGTGCATTACGGCGACGTCTCTTAAGATAAGCCTCGAATTCGTCCCTTACTGAGCGTAAGCATGGGGAGAATTTGGGGTTATCAACAATTGTGAGGACCATCCAACGAGTTCTTAGATCTTCTTCTTATTTGAAACGTTTATGGTTAAAGAAAAAACCAGCCTTAACCCCGCAGCATCGCCTACAGCGCCTGGAATTCGCCTCAAGATTCATGAACTGGACATCGCAATGGAGAGGTAATATTTACGGATGAAAAACGGTTTTGTGTGGACGGTCCAGATGGGTTCTCTTACTATTATCATGATATTAGGAAGGAACCTATGTACCTGTGACGCCATCACTCCCGAATAGGTTCCCCGAATGATATGGGGAGCCATATCATATCATGGAACTATCGTCTTGGTCATCCTACGAGGTCGCCAAACGAGTTCATCTTATAAACCGCTCTTAGAAGAGGATATCCCTAAGATAAATGTCATGGACGAAGGCGACCCTTGGATATTGCAACATTATCTTGCCCCAATTCATACATCGAGGGTAGTTAAATCGTTTATTTTGGAGGAAAATGTGACTTTGTTAGACCGGGTGCCCAACTCCCCTGACATTAACACATTAGAAAACATTTGGGGGTGGCTTGTTCGGGAGGTTTACAGTAGTGGTAAACAGTAAAACCCTAAAGAAGAGTTAATTCATGGAATTAAGACAGCTCGGTCTAAAATACCGCTATCCGTGCTGCATTCTTTACACAATTCCCTACCTTGAAGGCTTTATAAAATTATAAATAAAAATGGCGGAAATACACACTATTAAATAACAAAAAATTCTCTTGTTTTTTTTTTTTGTATTTCTCCTGCTTGACACTTTTCTGAAATATTTTTCAGCGAAAACATTAAGTATAACGGTAAAATCGTCCCTGAACCTAAGCAATTGTCGCAGTGGAAGAAGACTCTTTGAATGAAATCAATTACTGTAATTTAAGGAGAATGTCCTGTAGGGCCTCAGTCCATCAATTTTATTTGTGATATTTAATAGTTTCGAAAATAACATTTCTTGAACCGGTAAACTTTTTTTTTGCCGTTTCCTGGAAGGAAATATGTGTGAACCTAAGCATTTGTCGCGCAGTATATCTTTTTAATCGAAACTAATAAAATTAATTTATTACACAAATTTTTACTATTACTTTTTTATTTTTATTACAATTAATATTCCATGTGATCAATGTAGATGTAAAACGATAGTCTGACGTCGGGCATAGTCCCTTTACCTATAAACATTTTATGTAGGCTGTGCATAAAAAATATTTATCAATTAGTCAATAAAGGTGGTTTTTAAATATAACTTCAAAATATCAATAATACTCATTTAATGCAATTTCATATTTAAAAAAAAAATGAGTCTGAAAATAATCACTTAGATATTTTATTTATCGATAAAGATTGTTGTGTGAATTTTATTCATTCCTAAAATTGTGTGTTTTATCCCCTAAAACCCCCCTTGGGTTCGCCCCTGTCCCTTGGATTAGTATGCAGTTTTAGATAAATAAAGTGTCCTGCTGATAAATATTATAAATTAAAATTAGCACACAAAGATAATCAAGGCAAGCAATTGAAAGGGATTTGCATCGTTATCTTTACAGGATGATATACTGTTATTCCAGTCACATTGTAATCTCTGAAACATTTGTGTGGTCACCAATGGATCCTGCATATCAACAATCGCAAAATATAGCAATGCTGACAAAATGCTCGAACTTGTCGAAAAATTAATTTTAATTGATTTACCTTTGGATTTACTGTTATATTACCCGCTAATTACATTTCCGGTAACACTATCCAAGTCAGGATCATCGAAAGTATATATGTATGTAGATACCAAGTTTCATTGAAACCAGATCACAACAAATCAATTCAAGACATTGCACCGACTTGATTTCTTTATCAACCGTTTACTCGCTTGTTTGTTTTTACCTTAGAAAAAGCATAGTAACTCATGCCATGCGTTAGTCCAGAATGGCCATAAGAAAATAAAAATGGCACCGTTTTCACACTATTGCAGTTCATAGTATGCTTGAAAATTTTATTCAAATGTCAATTTTTTGTTTACAATTGAGAATATAAAATCCGCGTAATATTTATTACTCTCTTAAAATGCCAACGTGATATTTAACCCTTCTGTTGGCGTATAGATCCAGACAGACCATTGGTACTATATCTTGATGAAAAATATCGTTCAACAATATTTTCCACCCTTTCCATATATATTTCAAAAGAACCGACGCACGGCCACAAATGCGATCAAACGTTCGGCGAAATGTAAACTATGTCTAAAGAAACGAAAAAACGGCGCATCATCGTAAGACATAGTATGTAAACTGTTTCAAGATCCAAAATTAAACCTCTTCAAAAATTAAGATTGATTTCACAGAAAATTCAGCTACACCTTAGGCATAATAGCTCGTAGGCGATGACAGAAGGGTTAATAGTTGCATCGACAATGTTTTGACGTTTATTATTATTATTATTTCGTGGAGTGTAGTGTAATAAATTTGTCGTGCTCTGTGGCCGTGATCGTTCGGTCGCCACTCTGTGATATAGAGACTCATAGAGAAACGAGTTTCCAAACTCGGCACGACTCGTCGCAAGTTTATTATTCAGAAGAAGATGATAAGAGATATTCTTATCATTGAATAATAAACTAATAATGCGACTAGGAAGTGGTACGGCTGACAACCGAATCACACTCCGAATTCAGTTGTCTTTGTAACGTTGACGACTACACACGGTAGTCGTCAGCGCACCATGCTCTACTAGGAGTTAGGGTAATAAAGAGAGAGAGAGAGTGTAATAAATTTGGAGTCAAACACATATGGGTTATGTGATCACATAGCCATTCTGGACTAACGCATGGCATGGGTTACTATGCTTTTTCTAAGGTTTTTACCAGCCCCCTTTTAACTTTCCCAGTCACATTATTATAATTGGTGAATTTTCAAATGCAGTAGGCAAATTCTACTTTCACCCCCTCACCAAATGATTACTCGGTACGTCCCCGTGCACATTATCTCGAATTGTCTTAAATTGTACATGTGGATGAGAGCAGCAAAAACGGGAAGGACGGAACGGGATAGGTCGAGTCGGTTTCGGGCAGGACCGGACGGACTAAAATGAATCATAACTAAGTCAATTAAATGAATGGACCTTGCAGTTTTTTTAATGTAGTAAAACATGAAAAACGGTACGGGACTATATATTTTTAAAATTAAAACAATGTCAGAAAACCAGACATTAAAAGAGGGCGGCACAGGACGGAACGGATTAAAATGAAACATAAACCATTCGAAAAACGTCTTGTTCCGCATGGGAGGGTAAATGGTATAACGGGACAAGACGGGACGGTAAGGTAAATTTATTTTATTAAAATAAAACATGAAAAACGGGACAAGACGGGATCGTAAAGTGATTCCTCATGTGATGTGTACCCTCAATTCTTTACCGTTGTTTGTCCGTCTGTCTGTCTGTTGCGACGCGTTTTACTCGGCCAATTTAACAATAGAAAGGCCGGCAGTTGTATCATACCTACAAAGGCCGGTGCCGTCAATTTGACGGCTAGCCGTTTGTCGGCTTGCGAAAGTGTAAAAATGCAAAATGAAATATTAAATCTGAGTTGAAATAGATTCTCAATATTTTTTCAAGTTATTCCGATTCACATTGATTACAAATTATATTTTTTGTAACATACAGATTACATTTTCCGCAAACAGGTATTTTGCAATATGTGCAAATCACACGTACGATTCTTCTTGCAATTAGTCTGTACTCAGCACTGTTTTTTCTGTGATTCTTTTTGGCTGGTGTTGTGAAAATGTCTATTTTTTGTCTGGTGGACGATCCTCCCCTCTTCCGTAGGTATTCTTCGGAAATTTCGCGTATTCTTCACGTGGTTCAATTACTTTGCCGTCAAAATGACGGCTCGGCCCTTATAGGTAGAACAAGTCATATCTCCAATATAATAATATTTTTTCGAAATTTGAACTCACATATACACTAAGATGCTCATTTTAGGAAAAGTCAATGAATATCACAACTCAAGAGTAGATAGATTCAAAAATATGCGCTATCAAAGTCCCAAAACCGTCAAATTGACGGCTTCGGCCGTTCTAGTGTTAAAAGCTATGAAGCTGAAATTTTGAACAAGTGCTTCTTTTTGCTACAGAGGCAGTTTGTATGTTTGAATCGGTAAAATCGGAAAAATGGGGTCATGGGTCTGCCATACAAACCCAACTCCCCAAATTAGGATCTTCTAACAAAAACTGTTCTACTTGTGCACCAATTTTAACCAAATTTCACACAAATGTGTTTCTATTGATTACACAAAAAATATGTAAGAATGGATCAAATCACACCATGGGGTCATGGGGCTGCCATACAAACGCAACCCCCCATTTTGGTTCTTCTAGGAAAATTTGTTTACACCATTTTCACAAAACCTTGAATTAATGTGTCTTAATCAAAGCAACAAAAAAAGGTCAAAATAAATGGAATCGTACTTTTGAATCACCCACTTATTCAAACCAAACCGCACACGACTATTGTTTTGTCAACGCAATGGAACTTTTGTGAAGACGGAAGGAAAATAATGGGGGGGGGAGGTTAGGTAGACCCGAAAAAAATTTTTCCCGAGGAGAGCGAATGGTATCCAAATTTCTGCTGCGCCCGAGATTATCCTCCGTTTCGTTAATTAGAACTTTTCACCTCCCTATTGACATAATCTAAGCTTCATCTTCATGAAACTTCACAGTTTATTTCTTTCGTTAATACATATAGCAAAAATTGCTTCAAAGAGATATTTATTGATTAAAATTTTAGAAAAATCTAAAAATTGATTTCTCTTTGAAAATGCAGACAAAAATGTTATAACGGTACTTTGAAAACTGGTAAACTTCGAAGGTTGAGAAAATTTGTTTTAGTATATCTAGATATGGGTAAAAACGTGAAATCAGTATTAAAAAAGTATTAAAATAAAAAAATGCATTTCCTTTCCCTCAGACAAATAGCTGAAGCTTTGCTGTTCTTGCGCTTGATAATCTCCTTGATACTCGACAGTTTAAATTTAAGTATAACTGTTTCTTTATTTATCCGATCCTTCTGCATTGATGTAGGTACTTTAAAATTTCAACTTTTAATTTATTCAGCATTCGAAAAAATTAGGAATTTCTTTTTTATACCCTATACCCATAAGATGGTATAGGGTATATTGTTTTTGTTACGACGATTTATGTAACACCTCAAAGGAGCCACCGGAGGTATGGCAAAGTATATATATAAATGATCAGGGTCGGTCCCTGATTCGAACTAGCCATGTCCGTCTGTCTGTCTGTCTGTCTGTCTGTCTGTCTGTCCGTCCGTGTGTCTGTCAGTTCGCACGATAACTCCCGAAATAATGGAGCTAGCGTTTTGAAATTTCGGTCAGATGATTGCTTTGATAAAAGCTTGGATGGTATTGAAAATGGGCCAAATCGGACCAAGGGTTCCCCTACCTCCCATACAAATGACCCCTCCGTGATAGTGTAATTCGGCCATATTTTTCGACAGAATGTCGCTAGGGACCTGAAATTTTCATCAATGCCTAATTGTGACATAAGCTTGAAGTTAGTGGAAAGTGAAAAAGGTCTGACTTCCCCTACCCCTACATCCCCTACAAAGCAATATTCGGCCATATCTTCTGATAGAATGTCCCGAAAAACTTGAAATTTATCGCAAATGATAGCTGCTGGATGCCGTTATAAGATATTAAAGATGAGCGAAATTCAGCCCACCTACCCCTCCCCCCTTAAAAAAAAATTAAATTGAATATTTTCGGTTTTACGCGTGTTCTAGGTCTGTACATGGGTATAGGGTATACACTCATCGTGCTATTCGCACGATTAGAACTCGGTCTGGTTTTTATTTAAAATTTTGAAAATAAGTGAATTGCAGTATATGCACAGCTCGTTAACATTAGCTTGTAATCTTTATAAATACCCCAAACAAAAATTTTATCTTAATTTCTTTTTGAAAAAAAAAAAAAATTTTTAGCGTTTTCTCTTAACTCATTTTCAACTTTAATTTTAAAACGCGTTGTGTCGGACTGACAAAAAACAAAAGATTTCCTCAAACAACCAGCTTCGTGTATAAGATTTAGCAGCTGTCTGTTGTTTATTTAACCTCAAAACATTTGTTCTAAATTTGCGGCCCTCTCAAAATCTGCCGCCCTAGGCCTACTGTTTGTCCGAGCAGATGATCTTAACCGGGAAGTTACACGTGATGGTTTTATTGAGTGGGAGTTAACCGCGATAGCGAAAAAACGCAACTAATGTAATTTTAGTTTCTCAGACATCCCACTAGTATAGCTATTTCTGCTACAAATATTTAAAAAAATAAACATGAAGTGAACATTTTTTTTCAATTTGCATATTTTTTCATTTGCTCTTTTGCGCCATTTTTTCTTTTCATCCTCCAATATTGTTTATGCTTTGCTAAGCTTTTCATTTTGCATTTTTCTACTCCGCAAACATGCTGAGGGTATGATCCAATTATGTACGAGTATTGTCTTCATATCTCTATAGGGCGCAAATTATTCCATAGTGACTGTGGTAGACACAATTCAAATGTGCACACCATCAGAATACAGACAACACACAGATACAACAGCTGGCATACGGCAAAGGATATAATGTGTGACTTTTCTCCTGTTGATCGGTTTCGGTTTCATTATTCCTTCATATTTTGCATTTTCATATTTTCCGCATATACACATGAGTGCGCGAATACGATACGACGACGAAGCTCAAAAGAGTCGCAACGCGTATCGTATATCCTTAGGCAGCGCCGTCATATGTTCGTTGCGACAACAACACGACGCGATATTTTCGTAATATGTAGTACGAGGACTCCTTGTGTTACACACATTCTGAAGATATTTTTGCGATAGACAGCTATCGAAATTGGTATTTATTGATGTGATAGGATACGTTATCAAAAACGTGGCTTGAATATAAATTTGGCGATACAACGTCAGCGACAATCAAATCCTCCACATACACACTATACGCTCTTCTACATACACAATAAAAGTAGCCCGCTCTGGTGTTGACGTTATTTTTATGCGCATAATGAGAGCAGCTCTTTACAAATGTTCAATTTGCGTCGGAATCGGTTTTTCTGGCGACAGGATATTTTGTATGGCATATGAAAAGAGCCCGAAATTGGCCGATAATTTACAAAATTTTGTGGATGCAGAGAACGATTTTGATTTACACTATAGGAAAATATTGATAGATAAATTATATCGTAAGTTTGATGAATTTGAATTATTTAATAATAAAATCGCATACTTATGTACATTAAAATGAATTGCGGGGCTAAAAAATGATAACGATTTACGATTTATCTAAATACCGATAAGATACCGAATGGTACGACGTTACAGATTTTTTCAAATCTTCATCAAATCTCCGTTTACAATGGTAAATTTTTCTTAAGTACTAAATACTTGAAGTTGTTTGTCCACAGACTAGGTTACGGTGGAATGAATTCGAGTCGCTACGCAGATCAGATAAATAAATCACATGCTATACTTTCGTACTCCTATTGACTTTTTTTATCGTATAACTAGGTCCCGAAACTTCCCCCCTGATTCCAACGATGAAAATATTATAAAAGAAATAGTTGTAATCCATTTCAGGTGTTGAATTATAAGATTGAATTTCCGGCGAAATTCATTCACAAAGCACGAAAATTGCAATATCCTTGAAAAATGTGCGCTTCACTCAATGCTGACTGAATGCTTTCAGTGCTAAATCCGTACTAAATATATTTCAACAATTTATTCATTTAACCGAAAAACTTCATTTGAATGATGCGATGAGGTGCAAAGAAGTGTATACCAGATGTGCCACTCCACTATCCTTTCAATACTGCTAAGCGGCTTATTCATGTTTCAGACGAATTTGCGTCAACACAACGTTATACAGAATCCGAAGTAGAA
This sequence comes from Microchrysa polita, assembly GCA_949715475.1. Classification (NCBI taxonomy): domain Eukaryota; kingdom Metazoa; phylum Arthropoda; class Insecta; order Diptera; family Stratiomyidae; genus Microchrysa; species Microchrysa polita. The sequence continues at coordinate 63,806,644 of OX454417.1, forward strand.
GTGACATACACAAGTCAAGGATGCGATTTGAAACGTTATACAGTGAAACCTCTCTTAACGGACACCCCTCGAAATGGTCATTTTAATTTATACTACGTCAGTTCAAATGAAACCCCTATATAACGGACACCCCTCTTACGGACGCGGACCACCTAATTTTAATCCCCGGAGACAATTTTACGTAGGATTTTACCTCTTTTTAACGGACACTTTTTCTTAAACAAAGTTATAAAAAAACTACGTATTCATACTGGTAAAATTCTTTGAAAATTGTCACTTATCCAATAGAAGGCTTTAATATTCGTCATAGGATTGATGAAGGGCAAGGCAACATAACAGAGGAAACATAAGGCCTTGTTTTTTCACAAACCCCTCGTAAATACTTTAGGAATAACTGCAAAATTGCTTTGTAGTTATTCCTGTCACTAAATTTCTGAAAATTTTCTTAGTGAAAGTCGTTATGATTAACATGCGCCCGCTAACCAGAGGCGTACAATGAAATTATGGATTATAGTGTCCATGTCCGGCTATGTGATTGCCCGGAAATGGGAAAATAATTTGTTAAAAAAAAATGCTCCAAGAAATTTGTCCGGCAGTGGAAGGTTTCCTTTTTTATCTGGTTAGAAAAACCTAAACGTTCGCCATACAATAAGACCATAGATACAAAACATGCCGCCCTAATAATGCCTCTTGTATGGATATGTATTTTACTTTTCACTGGGTTTATTCGGATACTCGTCCATTGCGGACACCCCTTGACAACGGACAACTGTGGTAGTCCCGTGGTTGTCCGTTGTAGAGAGGTTTTCCTGTAGTATCTTTTTGAATATACCATGCAAACTAAAAGATATTTTTAACGTTGGCATACGGAACGGAAAGGATTTATTCAAGTTAGAATGCTACCGGAGAGATTGATTTTAAAAAGTCTGATTTACGAAAGAATAAAAGCACCTATGATGGGAATATTTTATACCTAGTGATAGGCGCAGCGTATTTAATAATGAACCTATAACTCTCGCCCAACTTTACCATTTTTTATGTACCTAGTCGGTACAGCAGTCAAATCACTGAAGTTGCCTAGAATGCTACAACAGAGTGTAACAGCTTCTTACAGATGTCCAACCATCAAATTCTGCGATTCTGTGAAATATTAACATATTATGTATTTATTTTAATAGACAGCCGTTTTAAATGGAACGTCCATATTGTGAACACTACCCTGCAAACTTGGTATCACCACGGAAGGAATCAGCCTATATGGCGCCCTGAGCAGTAGATAAATTGCCGCCCTCCGCCACTGGTTAAACTTGGAAGTTCGTACATGGTAATAGTCGCGTACACATGGTAGACAAATTATCAGCTTCGACATATGCTATGAAAAGTTTTATTTTTATTTTCGATAGTTTTGAAGATCATGAACGAATAACCCCAACAAATAAAATTTACCATTGGCGTCATATTCGACGCAAACCAATTCGAAATCGTCCTGTTTTTCATTGGAGCCTCCAATATAACGACAGCTTAGCCCGAATTTTTAAGACACTTTGATTTCATCTGGGGCTTTAGAACAATGATTTTATGATTTTCTGGCAGGGTAATTTTGCGTTTTCCACTGAAGTACAAAAATTGATAACCTTACCCAATGTCGCCTTAAAAAATGATTGGTTTACACATACAAGTATAACTTTGCAATGGGCTAGGCGATGACGTCACATACCGTTATTCAATAATGCTCAGACTGTGCCTGAAATCTTGAAGCTAGGGCTGAATCATCACTGGATATTATGTTAGTCAGAACAGAACACGGGTAGCATAACACACATAGTGTTGCTAGATGAGTTACTTTCTTGGAGGCAGTTTTACCACTTTTCAATTGATAGTCATGATCAAATTTTAAAACAATGAAAAAATTGCCGCCCCTTCAAAATCGACTGCCCCGGGCAGTTTCCCATATGGGAAATCCGGCTCTGCGTATCGCCACATATTTTGCATTTCAAGCAAAATGGATTTTAGGTAGGGGTGGAGCAGTAAAACTCAGATTGCCGTCGAAGCACTAGTTGTGTGCTGCTATGACCCACGATTGATTGACGGAGTCGTGCCGTGCCATCCAACCAACCAACGTTATGATGTCGTGTTACGTCTTCTAGATTAAATCCATTTTTTCCGTTTTTATTGACATAAACTCTACTGAGAGAAAAAAACAGATTCTGTAATGAAGAATGTTTGTTATTAATACTAGAAGGTTCACATTCAACACAAAACAATCTTAAAACAACTCTGTTTCGCATTGATTTTAGCAGATTATTTTTTTAAGCCCAAAAGAACTTGAAATTACGAGACCGAGGCTAATTTCGGGCGTGGCTGAAATTTGGATACCCTTCGTTCGCCTTGGGCTAAAAGTGTTTTCGGGCGTACCTAAATGGGGGGTTGGGTTTGTATGGCAGCCAGGGCGGCGCAAAAGGGCCCCAGGTCCCGCGTGGTGGGGGCACGAGATTTAGGGGCCCAAAAGCCACATGAAAGATTTCTGGAACCATGAAAACAGCACGACTGCGAACACTCCGACGTAGATATTTTTTGTAGAAAATAAGAAATATACACTTATCAAAGTCAAAACAAATGCTAAATTTATTGCTCCTCCTTCACCACGCTCCTTAGATAAACAAATTTAGTATTGTCCTAAAATCTTTGAAAGTTCAACGGATCCTCAAATTTTCATCAAAAAAAAATTTGCTCCTGGCATGGCTGCGCTATTTACTGTAACTGAGTGTAGGTATTCACGCACAAGTGAGCCGACCAAAATTTTGATACGCATTCTATTTACATTTTCCTCCACCAGAAGGCACACGCATGTTAGCGACAAAGGTGGTGTGCGAATGCAAAGTAACACTAATGCCAAACGACATTCATTATTATGACAAAAATCATATAAAAACATGTAGATGAGCATAATCTGCGTTATATTATTTCCACAATATATTTCTTCATAATTTTCGAATTTGTTTTCCCGCCATCTACTCCAATATATGATTACTTCGTTGAGGAGTATCGAGATTTTGAGCTAAATAGAGGACACTGTGATACGTATCACAAACACTGAGTGCCTTCTGGTAGAGAGTAATGTAACCAGAATGCGATCAATTTTTCCCGGCGAAATTAGCTGAGCATACACTACGTGAATACACTCACTGTAGCGGCGGTTTGTTATCCGACCCACCCTTTTCCTTGCCAAGTACCATATGGGCAAAAAGATTCTTTATAGGTCCATCTGCAAATAAACTATCTAAAAACAATTTTGGTAATAGTACCTTTTCCAAACTTTCGGATTAAATTCCAATCCACTTTGTCACGAACTGTCAAGCACTTAGTTCAAACTATGTAGTTAGTACGACCTGTATATGTCGGTGAAGACTAAATTATTTTATCTTGCTTGCGGTATATACACGGTCATTAGGGCTGTGGTGCAGAGGCCACATTTGGTTTGAAAGGAGTCTTGCTAAGATTACTGTATTGAATTTATTATTAAGTACAAGCGGTCTTAAAATTTAAGGATTTAAATTAGAACACACTTAAATTTAAAGCTGAAACAATTTTTTGGATTCTTCGTTCTGTCAAATTCATCAATTTTCCTCAATTTGGGCAGAACATTATCAAAACAAAAGGATTAGGATTGATCGTGTGTGTGCGGCATTAGGGTAGATAGGGCGCTCGTCTGTAAATCATAGGTTCGCGGGATAGAATCCCATTGAAGGCGCAGGTAATTTACTATGCTTAAATACCACCAAACCTATAGATGCTGTGCTGCGAGAACGTTTTTATTTTAAAATAAAAAAACGTTACAACTAGAACGAAGAAGATCTTTGCAAAGTTATTTTGAGTACTACGGTCTTAATTTTAGTAGAAACACTGTAACGTTAAAATCATGTTTCAAATCATGTTGGTTTAAGGTTGACCCACACTTTTTGGTCATCAGTGCCCGATCGTGTTAGGATTAGTATTGCGCCCGCCGGAAGGTTAAATGTTATTTTTTGAAAGATTTCAAAACTTTCCCTTCTCTATTCATCAATCAAAAATCGAAGATATCAACCAATACGAGTACTAACTGACTTTCATGAGGACTCTTGAAACAAAAATGTCAATTTTTTATTCTCTCTACTTTGTGGACTATCAAAATAGAAAACCCTCCGAGTTGAAGTCGAGTACGAGTACAACCCTTTTGACTGAATCGTTTTTATAGCGGCCATAAGGTCGTCAATATACACGAAAATTGCTTTACAATGCGACAGGATACTTGAAATTTCCATAAGAATATGGATTTTGAGCCATTAGAGACTCTCATGGCAGTAACAGTAGCGTGGTCCTCTGCTGGCTATACTATATGGGATCAAAGATAAATTTCCTTTTTGTTTTCTTTTCCGCTCAACGCATGGTGATGGACCATCACCATTCAGGCTCACGTCGATATAGATTCAAGAGTGAAAGCTTTTATACGTGCACACACTGCACACACACACTCATATTCGATTGTGCATACACAAAAGCATGTCCTGCCAATTTTGGCAGGATGAGAATTTTGTTTGGTCATTTTCGATTTGCATATCAAATTAGGATAATACTGCACGTGTAAAGTTATTTTGACGTGAACTTTTGGTGTCCATAAAATATTGAAAAAGTTTTGTCAGATCGATCAAAGGTTATGAACGATACGAAATAAATTAGAATAAATATCGTATGGTTGTGCTATGATTTATGATTTGATTTTGTTTAGTTTTCTTATATGTTATACGTATAATCAATTAAATAACGATAAAATGTTATGCAAGTATCAGATTCCCGAATAATGGACTCTCTGAAAATAATTCAACACATAAATAAAATATTCTATATTGCGTTACAAAATCGACACGCACAATACCACAGAATGTATTTGATAGATTCGGATCATTCCGCGTTCATATAAGCATTTCTGGATGCAGAAAATGTACGACCAAATTGTTTTTCACTTAGAACCGATCAATTTATTGATGGTATTGGATAGCAATAATTATAATTCTATACGAACCCCTTCCCATTAGATCAATATGCTCTCTGCTTACGCCAGAATACTAGGCACCTAGCGTAATTTCAATTTTGATTTCCCACATCATTCCTGACTAAAATCGCATAAATAATATCGCTGCCATCGTCACGAATGCAATATGACGCGGTCCGTGTGCCAGCCGCTCCGTTCAATTTTATATATTTGTTATTATAAATTTTCCCCGTCCATTGTACTTGATCCTATTATTATAGTTGTTAGAAAATCCCTAATCTCTTTGCATCAACTGCAATCACAAAAACCGAATATAGTGTGCTCGTGTGTTGTTCGTAATTGAATGTCCTAAAACAGGGTGAATATGGCTATGTCAGCCTATTGCGAGGCGTTTTGAATATGGCACATATCGGACATATAGTGCAAATCGAACGGGCGCTCTATTTTTCATTGGTCGGGGGTAGTGTTTTGAAAGCTTACGTGAAGTGGCCATGGTCATTGATTTTCACTATTTTACCACGCGGATAAGGGTAATCATTCACAGCTCTCAGAGCCATCATTATGCAACTATGAAAAACAACCGTCAGCCGGCTTGTAGTATGCACTTGTAGATGCGTAATATAATATTTGAACAATAAATGAGCTAATTGTGAATTGAATTTTGAGTATATAATGAAAATGCATGCTTCAAAAAGCGCCCAATACATATTCAGCTGAAATTAATTATTCATTAGTAGTTACCGGATCCCGTTATTTGAAAAGTTAATTAAATTAAATTCTTATTAGAGAATTTTGAAAATGGAGTGAAAAAGTACTAGCGAAATTTTATTTATTCATTTTTTTTTTCACGTTCAGTTTTTTGCGGGTAAAGGGATTTTATTAAGCTGTTATACGTGACCAAGTGTTAAAATGTCGCTTCCATATATTGATAGTGGCTTCGAATCAACATAATCCGAGGAACTAGGAATATCGTGCTTTATGTCAACTAGTCTCCCAAAGTGTCTAGTTCAGGTTCAGAGGCTCCCAACCTTTTTTATACTGCGACTCCCTTTACAGGTTAAAATTAGTCGCGACGCAACTCTAGTAAGACAACATGTTCTTTTCTGTGTGGTTACAGTTAGCTGTACTACTCGAGGAACTTTCAAGCACAACAAATTTGTCCTAATGAAATCAATTCATAATCGAAAATAAACAATAGAGTTAGAGATGAAGTTAGCATGCATACGTTAGGTTTAAAAAAAAATGACATAGAAAAATATAAATTTGCAGGCAAAGATTTATTTTAAGAAGCCCATAAGCACGCAACTGCATTGAAGGGGGAAAATCAACGCTGCGAATGTGCCAGTAATACGGTGCTTGCTGCTCGATGTGTCATTCCAAGCAAAATCCTCTTCAGTGTAGTTTGATTTCATAGAAAATAACGATAAAAGAAGATATTTTTGATTTAATTCAAATCTTGCGTTATAATATGTTCAGAGTGGTCGAAAATCCATTCATTTCATATGGCAACCAACATTATTATTTTGCCTATAAATCGTTATAAGTAAAAAAAAAAAACACGATAGTCATTCGCTAATTATTTAGTCACTTCGAATTGACCGTCGATTCTTTTATTTTGGGAAAATTAAGATCAGTGGAAAACATACGAAACTGAACATTTTTTTTCGGGTGTCAGTCAAAATGTCGGTGTGAGCCGAAATGTGCTGAATAGGGGAATTGTGTTTGAGTCCTGGGTTTTTACATGTTTTCATTCGAGATAAAAATCAAGGTTTCATAGAAAACACGCTTTTCTTTGGTTTTCAATGTGTCAATTTGTACACGGAGAGAAAAATGTGCAATGAATTCAACAAAATCATACAATGAAATTCACAACATACAATTTCACTAAATTTGTAGTGAAATTTATTAAAATGTAGTGAAATTGATTACAATTCAGTTGTTTTTACTGGTGCTGGCCTATTGTAAAAAAGATTGCAGTGTAATGACAAAAATCATTGCATGATATTTGTATGGATAGTAATATTTATTGTGTTTATGGTAATTTTCACCACTGTCTGTAATAATAATTATTGCATGGTGTAATAGTTTTCATCCTTTCGAACATTAAATTAACAGGAGCGCGTAATAATTATGAAACTGTCAAAAAATAAGACGACTAATTTATTCGCATGACTTGTAATCTTAGATAGCTTAGGTGTAGGACATAGGACTACGAAACGATAGGTCTCCGGTCCCCAAATCAATTGTTTTCGTGCAATCTAAACATAATATTAATGCAATAAAAATAACAAAAACAAATCTATTTCCCGTGTAATTCAAATAAAAATAAAAATTTGTTCACAGTGACCAAAAACATATAATTTGGGGCTATTTTCATGTTTTCGAATGAAAATAGACCCAAATCGTTTTAATCTATATATATAAAAATGGACGTGTATTTGTGTCTGTTGCCAGTAAACTTCTAAACCACTGGACCGATTTGGATGATTCTTTTTTTTGTTTTATCCGTGGAGAAGGTTTATGCACCAAAAATTTTTTGAAAATATCAAAGGAAGTGGTGGTAAATATCGAAATTCCATTTTGTGTGAGAGTAAGTGATTAAACCTACTCGATTCATACGCTTTAAATTTATCGTTGTTTAACTATTTTGTACAGTAAGTGATTAAACCTACTCGATTCATTCGCTTTAAATTTTTATACGTGTACTAAATGAAATCGAACGGGCTTAAGGATATGATCTTTTCGAAACGGCTGGACCGAATTTTATGAAAATTTGTATATATCCTTGCTAGGTATGGGAATCGGTCGTAAGTTATATTTCATGCCCCAAAGTGCCCCCTCTTCTTTGTATCGTTAATTTAGTATTTTGTACAGTATGTGATTAAGCCTACTCGATCCATTCGCTTTAAATTTTTATACGTGATACGTGTACTAAATGAAATCGAACCGGCTTAAGGATATGATAGAAATATGATGATATGACGTAATGTAATGGAGCCATAATTATCCAGAGAAGTTTTAACTGTATTAGAGGTGGTTACCTCAACTGTTAAATACATACACAACACTGCTTAACACTATTGAGCAACTTTGTCGAAAATTTGTAGTAGGGTTGGCTACCATGGACCACTTGATAACGTCACTTCCAGTATAGGAAAAACTCTTAGGATTATCCTGACGATAAACTGCTTCGTTTTATACAGAAGATAGGACACATAATGGATTTTTGTTTGTTTGTTTAATTCGTCTTACGCTGAAGAAGGTTTACAGACCGAGAAAATTTTGAAAGTCTCGAAGGAAGTGGCGGTAAATTCCATTTTGTATGTGTGGAATACTTAGTTGTCATTGGATCAAATGCAGTGTAACTCAGTTAAATGTGACTTAGCTTTTGCGAATATATATCCTGGATGTCCGTCACAGCAATTTCATAATCAGCTACTACTTCGGAAATCCGTTGATACGAGTATATCCGCAATTTTTTGGCGGAGCGACACGGCTGAGGTGTTGCCGAACTCACGACAAAATTACCTAAAAGGTCATCGGACCCTCTTCCCGATTAGTGCACATGGTGGGAAATAACCGTCAACCGGGATGTTGACCACAGCAATTTCACAACCAGCTTCGTAGTACTTCTCATGTTGTCACAGCAATTTCACAGTCAACTTCCTACTATGTACTTCGGAAATCCGTCGATATCTCCGCAATCGGAGTGACCCGATTGAGGTGTCGCCGGACTCGCCACAAAATTGCCTAAAGGGATATTGGACCCTCTTCCCCGATCAGTGCACAGGGTGGTCAGAAATCTGTCGATATCTTCCATAAATTGTATTCAAGGTGACTACGTTTTTATGTATGTATGTCCCTGGGACATCTTGACCCCTTACGTACATACAGCCTGGATGTTGTCACAGCAATTTCACAATCAACTTCGTACTACTGCGGAAATCCGTCGATATCTCCGGAAACCTTTAGCGGAGTGACACGATTGAGGTGTCGCCGGACTCGCCACAAAATTGCCTAAAGGGTCATCGGAACCTCTTCGTCGATCAATGCACAGGGTGGTCAGCGATAACCGTCAACCTGGATGTATGATGGTTTCTGGGTTAGTATGAACAGTTTTCAATAGGTGGCACCTGCACATTTTAGTAAGCTTGCCGAAAACTGAGTAAATGAACGTGCTTCGTGATTATAGCAATAAAAACGTGTGATGTGTGCAATTCCTCACATTAAAATGACATATATAATGGAAATTTAGTTTTTGATTATGCCTCCCAAACGACAATCTATCGGTCGATCACCATTGATTTATTTCTTTCATTAATTTACCATCTTGGAATCAATAATATTAATTAATGATTTTCTGAATATCTCACGCTAATAATAACACTCCCAATATTTTTGAAGGGCAAGTGCAGTCTCATCAGTCAGTCAGGGGGTTGAGTATGTTGTTGTTGCCTTGACCCCTTAAGAAATCTATCGCTTTGCGGAGTTTAGCTACACCATCGATACGTCGATCCCAATAAATTCAAAATCGCTCATAAAGTTAAATTAGTGTCAAGTTGTGAGCCAAGCGATCAACCCGAGCGCAGCGAGCACTAGATAAACTAGTTTCCATATAAAATCACACACTCAAAATACGCTATTTTGCGTGTTTTCTATGAAACCTTGATTTTTTTTAAAATGAAATGAGACATGTAAGCACCCAGGGCTCAAGCCTAAGCTCCATTATTCAGCACATTTCGGCTCACGCCGATATTTTAACTGACACCCGAACAAATTGTTCAGTTTCGTGTGTTGGCCAATGTTCTTAATTTCACCGTGATAAGATAATGTCAGTTTGAAGTGACGAAATATGTTGCAAACGACTATCGATGACTACGCTAGCACATTTTGATATTTAGAACGATTTATAGGAAAAATAATATTGTCGGTTTTCAAATGAAATTACAAATAGTGCACTATGAACACTTTTCGGTGATTTCTGAAAACGTACGCCGAAATCAATTCGTTTTCGCCCACTCTGAACATAATATTATAATCAGGGTAAATTTACATGAAAATTTTTTAGAGTGTAAATTAAGTTTTGACCCGTACTTTGATTTAATTGCTGCAACAGCAGAAAAAACTGTTTCACACAAATATTAGCGACGTTTTTTTCGTATCGCGGGTAAATCTTACTCGAAAAAAAACGATCGCGGGTAACATCCCGGTTAAGACCAAGCATATGACATTTGACAGTTTATGCGCATCTTTGACTCACCTTCGTCGGCTTACTTTTTAAATGTGGTGGATTTTATCACAAAAGATGATTATTTCTTTCCAAAATATTTTCTTGCGTTAAGATAAACTCTTACATTTGGTTTGAAAAAACAAATTCCTTCATATTTCCCCTATGCGTCCGCCATCTACATTCTAAGTTCTATCCCGTGTAGGTTAGTTGCACGCGTGAACTTTACCTGGGTAAGTGTCATTTTTTTTATATGAAGTTCTACCCAAACCTGCAAGGGATAAACACAATAAAACGTACATATTATTATTATTATTAAAGAACGATATCCCGGAGATAAAATCAAATAGGAATACAGGGTCGAAAACAGTAGACAATAAAGACATAATGGGTAACTTAATAAAATTTTATATACAGTACAATTTGGATATTCCATAAATCATTAAAAATATTTCCATTAACATTAACTATAGAACAATTTACAAATTCAAAATCTCCTCTTCGACAAATGCTTTTCATCCTGAAAATTTCTATAATTTCCTAAAACAGATTTTAATTACATTTCCTCCCCAATATCGAATGGATCTAGGACTCTATAGGAGGTACACCTTATACCAATCTATATACCTACCTACAGCTTCACTAATTAGATTCATTTAAATGAATCACCTTCAATAGATTGCCAAAGACAGATACTGGAAAATGAACGAAATTTAATTGTCTTTTACGACATTCTGTGCTTTTCTCTAAAACTGTTGCGGCCCAACGACGAGTGGAAACAAGAAGAAGTCTATAGAAAATTGTGTAATCACAAGAACCAGGTGAAGGTTTTCCTTTTGCATATTTCCATAGGAAAAATTTCTTATGGTTTATGTTTTTGGATCTCGCGATAAGAGTTTTAATGAAAATATGATTTGCCTTCTGCAAATATGAAATGAAGAAGCTTTTAGAGTAGATTGGGATTTTACTTTTTCGGTTTTTCATTCGTTTTTGGACGCGACGATTTTCCATGATTTTCTTAATGTCCTCTAATATTCTTGAATCGGAGTGTTTGAGTATCATTATTTTGTATCTTCGGAAAAGGGGACGTTGCTTTTTGGGTCAATAGTTTGAAATTTGATTTCAAATAGGGTTGATAAGGTCTGCGAGTTTCAAGTAGTGGTCCAATGGCAACCTTGCTGTTACAGCAATATCGCGAAAACGGCCAAGAGTTGCCACAACGCCTCCCTGGCAAGAACCTTGAAGGTTCGATGCAGGAAGGTTGTGTTTGTCTGTGTATATGTGTGGATTCAAGGTATGTGTTTCTTCGTCATATTTAGCATTACATCTCGACGCGGCTGCTCTCAATATCATTAATTCGCGAGAGCGCCGGTCTCGGCGAATCCTACCAACCTAAAACAATACTGTCTCCTGTCACAATTACGCTGGAGGCCCCTTTTCACCTAACTCTTGCCAAGCATATGCTAAGCTAGAACCCCACCAACATGGCTTCCAGGAAATTCATAGTACCACCACTGCCCTCGACGATATCACTACACGCATCCGTAATGGGCTAAACCAGCGACGTCCATGCCGCAGATCTATTCTTGTGGCAAATGACCTATCAAATGCATTTGATAAGGTCAATGACTCGATGCTTCTCGTGAATCTGCTGAATATGCATATTCCTGCACAAGAGATCCGTTGGATTGCCAACTATCTAGCTGGTCGAAATTCCTTCACTGAGTTTCGACGCAAACGTTCTAAGCTGAGGAAATTCAAATTAGGAGTTCCACAGGGTAGGGTGGATGGATGGATACGACGCTATGATGGGTTGGGCTGGTTACGCCCAATACTGCAGCCTGTTGGCTTATTGTATTTCCCATCTAAGCGAAAAGTTTCAGCTTATTAGTTCTGTCCTTCGTAAAAGGCTTAAAAGAAACTTAACCAGGTTTACTTTGGGTGCACCCATTCTGGTAGTTTGAGCCCCGTGAGATCTCTATTGTATGCAGATGTTTCCGTATGGTACAATGACCGGTTATAAGGCCTGTCACTGCCCTGAGATTCGTTTTGCTAAGACTGAGGACTTCGGTGCAGCTGGTATGCCAGTTAGATCCCAGCATACGCTTGCTGTGCCTGAGCTCTTCAGCGAGCCTCCATCGATCTTGGAATTTATCCTCGGTCCATCGTCTGGCAACGGTTCTGGCAGTAGATTTAATAATTCCGATTGCAGGCTCGGGACCAGTGAAGGGTAGTTCGGAACTCTCTCTTGCAAGGGCATCCGCTTTCTCGTTTCCTTCGATCCCGTTATGTCCTTTCACCAAATTCAGAGTTACTTTGTTTCGGGAAACTTGGTTTTTGAGATTTTGTTGGCATTCCCAAACCAATTTTGAGGTTGTTTTGGGTTTTGCAATGGCTTTTATGGCAGCTTGACTGTCGGAGAGAATATATGTACATAATGGTCTTGTTGGTAGATCCCTTTCAAGTACTCTCTCCTGCTGCAAGTTTTATGGCTATAACTTCTGCCTGGAAGACAGTTGAGTATTGACCTAGGGGTTTGAAGATACTTTGGTTGTTGGTTTTAGTATAAACTCCTGCCCCTGTTCCTTCATCTGTCTTCGACCCATCTGTGTACCACACTATATGTTTTGATAGATGGTTGTCGTTCCATTTACTCCAGTCTTCCCTAACCGTTGAGGTTTGGATATTGGAGTCGAAAGTGTACATGGCCGGGGTATAATCGCTGCCCATATCTGGGATTATGTTTGCAATGATTTCTGTAATCGTGCAGTTTCCTATCCTTTGTGGTGACCAGTTGTTTGATGATTGAAGTCTGCACGCTGCGAGTCTTGCCTCTTCTGTGATTGTGAGGTCCAGTGGTCGTAGGTCTAGTAGTTTCTCTAGAGTTAAAATTGGTGCACTGCGCATGGCACCGGTTATGCTTGCGCGCAGGCCAGTCTCTTTGCTGATCCTAACTTCGCTTGGTCAGATGGGGTTTGACCACGGCTTTGTAGATCCAGTGTATCATTCGTGGTCTTAACCCCCACGTTTTCCCTATTGCTCTTTTAGTTGCATAGGATCTGTTAGGTTTTGGGTGGAGTACTCTCCCCACTCTGTTTAACATTTACATGTCCGGCCTTCCTATACTACCGGAAGGAATCAAGGTGATTTCCTACACAGACGAAGACGATTGCACCGTGCTCACCACAGAGGAGGATAAGGATGAAATGCGCCTCCTAATTAATCGCTATCTTGGGCGATTACAGGCTTTCTTCCAAAGCCGAAACCTCACTATCGTCTCTGCGTCTAAATCTTTTGCGACATTTCTTGTTGGTGGGACGTTGATGTATGTAACAATCCAGCTCCTATTGCAGATAATCCTTAAATTCGCGGGCTCCACTTAGAGAGCACGATGACGTCAGCTCATCCGCGGCATCCGTTTGCGAAAAGAACTAAAGTAGGAACTAAATCCTTAAAGCACTAGCTGGTAGCACCTCGGTCAAAGATAAAGAAAGCATGCTAGTCACTTAGAAAGCGGTGGGTCAAGCAGCCCCAGTCTGGTCACATAGTCCAAAGTTCAGGTCTGCCAAAATGCTGCTCTACGCACGGCCACAGGTTGCCTACTGATGTCTGCCCAGGGCCGGGCGGTCGCTCAGGGCGCCCAATTTTTAGGGCGGCTTTCATCAACTTCGATTTAGTCGTTAGGTCTACGGCTTCCTTTCTACAGATGAAATATAAAGGCGCGAAACAAAATAAAGAAAATGGTTAAAAACGTGTTTATTAAGATTTAAGTAGTGTTTTGAAGATGCATATGAACAGCCCACAATTGATATGAATAAAGTGCTGCATTTAGAATCCTAAAATGCTAAGTAACAGCTGCGTAAATTTTACGTCTGTTATGCTAGCAGCCGCCCTACTTTCGAAAAGCAAAGTGGGACTTTTCGCTCAGTTATGTGTAAAAGAAAATACTATACTATGTGCTAATCGCGTCGTCCAATCGAACATTTAGTTCCTCTTCTTTTCACCAGAGTTGGCATGATGCCTAATTTTTGCCAAAGGGAAGGACTTCCTCATTTTCAAATACAGGACGAAATTATTGCATGTAATTTTATTGTTTCATTTATAAGCGATTTGATTTCCTGAAGATGAGACCTAAATTGTAATTGCTTTATAAAAGCATGGGTTGTTTAAATTTCTGCAAATTTGAAAACCGGTGGTTTTATAAAACAATTACAAATATATCTGAATTTGCGATAATCATTCCATAATCAAAAAGTTTAATAATGATACCTAATGTTTTAGTTTCTGTTGAGTAGCAGGACTTAATATGAAATGAGATACGTTATGCCCAAAGGCATTATGTCCATCATTAAGTTTTCGGAGTCGTTATCCATAATTTCCATCCATCTTTCGCACCATAATAATAATTCGCCAAACTTTTGCGTAGATGGATTTCTTCAGTTGGTTGCAATTGCATTGATTTATCTAGCATTGGAAAACAAACTACGAACAAAGTTGTTTGAGTTTCAGCAAGATGAGGGATGGAACTACAAAACACATTTCCAGATATCCCTAATTTGTGTTCAGACATGCTAATATCGGAATTTGGTTAGGTTCCCCTGATTTAAAAAGCTCTGACCTTATTCTCTATAAAAATGCTCACAATGACGCATTTATGAAATTTAGGCATGCACGTTGGGACCCCTGAAGAAATCCGGTTAATTGAAGTTTTTCGGCTGTGCAGTTGTTGCGAAATTTATGGAAAACACTGCAGGAGTTATAGAGTAGGGATGTCAAAAACCGGGCCATAACCCGGTTTTCGGTTTTTCTCGCTTTTTTGCAAAGCCGGTTAGACCGTCCGGTTTTAACCGGGCTCAAAGTACCGGTTTTTCGGTTAACCGAGTCTTTTCATTGATTTGCTTAGAATTGTAGTAAAAACACACTCGTAATGGTATTGTTGCAAAATCAAATCAAAATGCATGCACAGGGTCCGCCAGAGAAACTTACTTATTTGAAAAAAAACTTCTGAGCGGTGAGTTCGGCGGGTAGATGGGTGAGAGGAGCACATCTGGAGGGGGAAGTTCCCAAGTTTGTTTCCCATTCTAGTCAGTCGCCATCATGCTCTGGTGTAGAGAGCAGCGGGCCTTCGGTGTCGAGAGCTTCTTGTCTAACGGTCGCTCACTAGTGACATGATCGCTGATTTTTTTGAACGAACGTTAGGGCGTGTCACAGATGGAGCCATAGCAAACACTGCACGAGGCTGATATGCTGCAAAGAGTGGAGACGAACTTCAAAAATCGACTTAATCAGTGTATGCACAAAGGGGGTCGCCATTTAACCGATTTCATTTTCATGACTGTATGAAAAAAAAACTTGGAATATTGTATTCTCAAATAGAAAGAATTAAAAAAATAACTATGAAGTACCTACTTTTGTTTTAATTGACCCTTCAAATAGGTAAGTTTCTCTGGCGGCCCCTATAGTCATAAGGAGAGTGTTCGAAAATATGTTTAAGGGCTGAAATTTGAAAAAGCAGTTTTTTATAGGGGACAAGTAATAGAATTACTGACTGAGAAATTAAGAAAATATGAAAAGTTGAGGAGGAAAAAACCGAAAATAAACCGGTTAACCGTTTTGAAAGTACCGATTTTCGGACTAACCGTCCGGTTTTTGACATCCCTAGTATAGAGATTCAGTATAGGTCTATGCCTAGTAATGAAAGCATATTTTCTTTTACACAAAATTTTTGGGAGTTGAGTTTTCTAGGAATGTGTTCAATGTTTTGATGGAAACAGATTAGACGCGTTGAATTCTGCCGAAGAAAGCAACACAATGCACTTTAGGGCTCTCTTCCACTGCAAGCGTAAACTTGAGCGGCGCGGCGCTCCAGCGGCAAAGCTTTCACAAAATGTGCGATAAAAAGCTTTTACTAGTAAAAGGTATAAGCACACACAATATTCAGAAAGCTTTTCCATTGTATTGAATGGAATTTTTGTTTATTTTGCATAGTTACGCCATATTTTGCTTGGTTACGCCATCAAAATTCGGAAAAGCTTTAAACGCGGGAGCGCCGCGCCGCTCGAAGCAGGTAATGGACGGCAGGCGTTAAATGGCTGACATGTTTTATTCTGTTGCTGTTGAAAGCAGCCATTTAAAATACATTCGTCTGTTTTCTTCGGCAGCATTCATTCATTCAACGCGTCCAATCGATATCTTACATCAAGGTTTACAAGATTTAATTTTAAAACTCCAAAGAAACTATATAAGGTCTTGTTGATCTGTGGTGAATTGCTCTTAACTTTTAAGCGGGCGCGCGGGCGCGCGGGCGGTAATTTACCGCCCTGATCATATAAACACGCATAGCTTTTCCCCCGTTGGCCGGATCGAGGGGGGAGAAGTATGTATTCTTAAGTCATACTATTATAGATACGATACAATAAAATTTTGGGTAAATTTTACCTTCCATACCTTTCCAGCGGTCATAAAACGTTCGGGGATTGTATATTTTGGTATATAGTTGTGTTTAAAATGTGTGAACTTGTTTTATTTTTCACCAGATAATACTTTTTATGATGATAACTTATTCGAAACATGCTCTTCTTTCAATTTACCATAATTACCATTCCCAATGCCACACAAAGAATACTATATCACTACATTATAAACTCCTCGGTGAAGCTTGTGGTCAGTCTTGTCTGTTCGATCGTTCTAAAATTCAACACACATGTAGAGCTACTTGGCGCTGAAATTTTTTTCCATATTTTAAGGTCCTACCTATCCACGTTCGACAGTTACAGCTGCCCAAAGCACTTATATATCGATTGTTAAGCGCACATATGTGCTAACTGCAAAAAACAAAATTTTACAGGAGAGCAAAAACAAAAAATGCCCTTTTTTAATTGTGAATTCTCTGGTTGAAACTGACATTATGGGCTATAAAGACATTTTGAATGATTCTGTGGACTGTTATGCATTATCTTGTATAATAATAGATAGAAATTTTTAATTTTTAATATTGTTTTTGGTCAAATTTCAATTAAGTGTTCACTTACCACATTTGGCACTAAAACAGTTTTCTACTTATAACTAATTGATTATAGCCGTAAATATATCAAAAGATGAAAAAAACCAATTAATTTGGATGCTATATTTATTAAATTAAATTTTGAGAATAAGAAAAGACAAAAATTAAACGAAAATGACAAATAAACAACACTACTACAAATAAAAAACATTCTCTTAAGCGTTTCTTGAGGTATAGTAGGCAAATTATCAATAAATGGTTTGTAATCCTGGGGATTACACCTTTCGACAACAACAACAGCAGCTCTTTTTTTATACCCTTCACTCATAGAGTGAAAGGGTATATTAACTCTTGTCATGAAGTTTGTAGCGCATTGAAGGAAGCATCTTCGACCATATAAAAAGTATACATATACCTATGATTAGCATGATTTGGGGAGTAGATTGGGCGATGTCCATCTGTCTATCTGTCTGTCCGTCCGTCTGTCTGTCTGTCTATCTGTCTGTTGCGACGTGTTTTACTCGGCCAATTTAAAAGATATAAACCTGAAATTTTGCACAAATGCTTCTTTTTACTGCAGACAGTTTGTGTGTTTGAATCGGTAAAATCAGACAATGGGGTCATGGCGCTGCCATACAAACCCAACTCCCCAAATTAGCTAAGAAAACTAAGAAAAAACTTTTTTTATTTGTGTACCAATTTCAACCAAATTTCAAACAAATGTGTTTCTATTGATAACACAAAACATATATGAGAATGGATCAAATCGGACCATGAGGTCATGGGGCTGCTATACAAACCTAACTCAAACAAACAAATTAGTTTTTTATAAGAAAAACTTTTTTATTTGTGCACCAATTTCAACCAAATTCAACCAAATGTATTTCTATTCCTCAGGGAACCAATGCTAGCCGTCGTGTGGGACGACCCAAAAATACATGGAGAAGATCTGTTGAGGCAGAGGGAAAATCTATAGGCAAATCGCGGGACCAGCTAAAGGCGATGGCTGCTATTAGGCAGAGGTGGAAAAGAGGCGTAGTCAATGCCGTATGCCCTACTAGGGGTTAAAAGGAACCAAAGAGAGAGAGAGAGAGAGTATTTCTATTGATGACACAAAACAAATGTAAGAATGGATCAAATCGGACCATGGGCTCATGGGGCTGCCATACAAAACCAACCCCTTCTACGAAATATTTTGTACACCAATTTCACAAAACCTTGAATTAATGTGTCTTTATCAAAGCAACAAAACAAATGGAATCGTACTATGGAGCCATGCTCTCGCAGCCCCCAGTAAAATCTTATGAGTAAATATTTTTTCTTGCCCACTTATTCCAACCAAACCCCATACAAATATTGTTTTGCCGACGCAACGGAACTTTTGTGAAGACGAAAGGAAAATAATGGGAGGGAGGGATTAAATACCAGTCGTCTTACGCCGCACCCGAAATTTGTCTCGGTCTCGTTTTTCTTTAAAAATAGGGATTTCTATGCAATTTTTCTTGTCCAGAATTATAGCGTTCCATTGCACCGTACTACATCCTCTCTTGCCTCGATTGATGCCTATTTTCATACAATTTTCTGCTATCAAATCATACTTGTATTGAATGATGTCTGGCTCTCCCTTTTCAAATCTAAGCCAATTGATTTTTAGCCATTTGACTTTTTTATTTTGTGTATTAAATGAAGTATTTTTAACACTTCGTTTTTCAGAGAGGTGTAGTCATAAAAATCATTAAAATTGAGGCATTTAACGGGATAAGGTTTGGGATTTGTTCTTGAAGTACCGATCATGCTGTACAGCAAGTACTGCGAAATTGCAATCATTTTTCATTTTAAGTAAATAAAAATTGTGGCGCTTAATTCTATTTTATTCTTTGCCACTGTATATCTAAGCCCATAGGTAATATACTGATCAGCCACCACGAATAACCGGCTGAATAAGCGAAACAGCAAACGAAAACGAAGCTTCCTTCCATCGGTACGTGCATTTGTCACATGTGTGCACACACATTTACTATTTTCTAAAGAGCGCAGATAGTGTAAGTGCACTTAGTGCATGTGGCACTCACAAAATTGATTTCTATGCTCTTAACCCTTGTGTTGCCACCCAAAAAAACTTACACTATCTGCCACCCGGGTACCTGGGTACCCCCCTATGAAACTCATGCTAAAAGTCCATTCTAGCTGAAAATAATTGTTTGTATTTTTACAAGAAAAGTTAAGAATAGATTGTAGTTTTGTTTAGAGAACTTAGCGTATCCAAAACATGCACTGAATTATTGCCGTTGGCGTGAAGAAGCCAGGCATTCAGTCACTGCTGAGAGAGTTTCGATGGACGAATAAAAGAAAACGATGACGACAAAAGAAACGCTGAGGAGGAGAGTAGCAATGAAAATTTTTGTCACGGAATCTTACTATCGTCGGTATTTAAAAAAAAAAAATGCATTCCTCAAGAAATGAAACTGACGAACTGTTGACCGTTATTGTCGACGCTTTTGGATTTGACGATGAGGTACCATCTGTTCGTATGTTCCGAAGAAGAAAAAAGCGGAGATTCTTCCCATTACGATATCACCGGTACCACTTACGTTACTTACTATGAAAACAATGATATGCTTGCAAAAAAAAACTAACGGGCGCAGAATTTTTCTACCCCAGCTCTCGGAAGAATTAGCTATGCTAATGATAGGAGAGTGATTTTCTAACCAGCAAGTCATGCGAAATCATGAAACGAAAACCACAATCTAAAGGTACTAAGGAAGGCCAGTAATAGAAGTGGTCACTAACAGCAACCATCAAAGAAACGCTAGAGGTACAAAAGTTGACGCATTTTTACGATATACTCGAAATATGTATACGATATTCTATACGAAAATCATTCTTTTTATATCGGGGTACCCGGGTACCCGGGTGGCTCATACGTGTTGATTTTTTTAAATGCCAAATTTTTTAAGTTAAAATATTTCTATAAATACGTAGAATCCAAATTTCGATACAAATTCGATTAAATCATGGAGATCCGAGAAGATTTTGGACAATCTTTCCTGGGAAAAAAATTATTTAGCAAAACGTATCAAGATGGGTACCCGGGTACCCGGGTGGCAACACAAGGGTTAACACGGAAGTGCATTCACGTTTGTGGCGTTTCTAATGGACAATCGCTTAAAACGTTTGTGCAGAATTATGACTATAAGGTTGATGAATTAAAAAATGAAATAAACTCATTTTCATGAAAATTGCAGTTAACACATATGCACGCTTAGGCATCGATATTTTCTAATCGAAAATTGTTGATAGAATTTTTCCAAAATATTTATATTTGCTGACTTGCGGAGCGCCGTACTGCCCATATTTGGTGAAAATTTCAATGCTCTAGCTGTCAAGAAAGTTATAGCCGTTGAAATATCCGATTTATGGTGTAAAGTGTTACTCCTCGTACGATCGATATTTACCGAAATAATCGCACTTTTATGTTAGGCAATTTTTGTTAACTCGCACAAAGTAGGTACTGTGCGCAACCAAAGAAGTTGTCCTCTATCCAATTCCGAGGATCTGTGACCCTGTGAGAACTTTAGCTCCAGTGTTGATCAAGGAAGGAAAATTTCATGGAACTATAACCGAGCTTCGCAATATGGTTTTCCGCAATCACTTTTGCCTATATCGCAACCAAAAGCAGTTTTTATTCATGTTATTGCGGATCGCAGGCATTTCAAGATTCTACGTATCCGTGTCAGGAGTTACAGCTTCGCAAATCGCACTTTTATGTTTTCTAATAGAAAATTGTCGTTAACTCGGAAATTTTTAAGGGACCTCAAAAGATGCTTTTTTAATTTTCCACAAAACGATGGGAAAACCACTGTACTCCATCCGATTCACCTATCAACATTTATAGGAAAATGCTTATTAAAGGACTCTTCAAGGATTTCCAGATAAAGTTTTTTCCACAAAATGTCCATCAAATCCAATAAAATGGTGCTAAGATAAATGCAAACTCTCCTGCAGAAACATCGCAACCAGGATAAACTAACTTTCGACCGCTAGTCGTTCTCTTCGGAATACATTCCGTAGATGTGCCAGTGAAGCCACCAACCGCTTAAAAATGCTCTGTTTATTTCTGTTTATCTACTGCAACAAACGAAACGAAACGAAGCTTTTCAATGTGTAGTTACAAGACCGACAATGACAGCATTTTTTTTAATCTGTAATATCTATAAAAATCTCTGCACTGCGATATTATAGAGAGCGTGAAAATGCGGGTTGGGCTCCCAGCACGGAGCACGGCACAATCATTTCCGTACTTATTCAAATATTTCCGTCTCAGATAGTCAGACGCAGCGACAGAGTCATCATCATTCGCACAATGATGCCGTATGTAATCAAGAGGTAAACTTTAAACACTTGCAAGAGGTCATTTATTGTTAAAATGCAACAAAGGTCAATATCAGTTATCTTTTCTTAAAATATGGTTTCAAAATGCGCAAGATTTTTGCTAACAAAATGGGACCCCCAATTTAACCCTTCTGTCGGCACCTACTACAATATGCATATTCTATACCCAATAGGTCTGGCGGGACCTACTGAGAATTTTTTTTAATTTTTTAGGAAAAGTAAAATTTTTATCGGTAAAATCATTCTATCAATTCTATCTTTACTGCAATTCTGCAAAAATAAAAGTATCAAAATAATTTTTGTAGATATACAGGAAACGTTTTTAAGTGTATATATTTTGAGGTGGTATTAGTACCCCAAGTAACAATTCGTATGCTTTAAAGAAGCACTTCACACTGTAGCAATCATATAGTACCACGAAATTCATTTATCGTGTGACAGCGCTTAAAGTAATGTTTTGATCCGATAAAACACCCTTAAAGTATTTTCTGGAAAGCTTTTATCATCATTATTGAACAAATTTAAAGATGGTGGTATAAAACTTCGATAAAACTGTCTCTAAACGTTAACCTAAAAAGACACTCCTTTAAATACTCCACTCTTGTGTTTATTGGATGAGACACCACACACATGCAATAGTCTCTCTAAGCTAACTCACACACATGCATATATTCTCTATTTTATTGATAAATGTATGATAGGGTACATTTGCAGAAGAGTCGATAAAGAATTGTCAAGCATTTCTATAGTAGCAACAACCATGTAGTGTTTCCGAGCAATGCCGACCATATGTGAGGTTAGCTGAGTGGTAGCGTGTAGGACGGGCAATCAACAGACATTGGTTCGATGCCAGCTGCGGAAATTTTGTTTTTCAATTTTTTTTTTTTTGCAAATTCGTTCAATGACAGAAAATGATGATATAAAGCAAATGACGTACGCCTTTTTAAAGCATAATTTAGTGCTACAATAAGGTTCTATTGGATTAAAAAACGGCGCCAAATGCCATTATTGGACTGTTATTCAGTGGTTACACCCTGTAAAGTGCCCCTATTAATGCTAGAAGAGAATATTTTACGAAGTATTATAGGAATGAAATTGTTACTTGGGACAAACATGTTTCTCCCTTATTTTCTTCTTTTTTTGCTTCGCTATTTGCATTGCGTGTATCGAGTAGATAGTTCGATCGAATTTTCTAATTCCAATATATTTGGGAAAATATTTAGCACTTTCTTGGCAGACTTTACCTCGATATTAGTCTGCAGATTAAGGGAAATAGGTGGAAAGAAATAGAGAATTGTCAAGCGCAAAAATCTTTTATTTCTAAATTTTTCGTAAATTTCATGGTCAATTCTATTTAGAAAGACGTTTGTAAGTCACTCATACTTTGTCCTCACCACTACCAAAGAAATAAAACTGGTGTGAATTTCCTAGAATCAAATCTCAGTTGATTAGGTGATGTTATAAAACGTGACGAAATTAGGCATACCCATTTCCGAGCTTCACGACTTTTTATAGAAAAATCTCAGAAATTTTTATCGTTTATAGTACAAATTGAATTTAAATGACAATATTACATCATAAATAAGAGTATTTAATCTTTGCACTTTTTACTTCAAGAGAGAAATGGGGGGCCAGACCTATTGGGTATCAAAAAGCACTATAAATTGAAAATCATTAAAAACATACTCAAAACTTCAACCGATTTTTTCAAATCTTTTCCAAATGCTTCTAAACGTATTATTCTAGGATATCATGAAATATGAAGTCGCTGCGATTTCATCTTCTATACTTTTTTCACCAAAATATAGTGCCAAAGGTCTGGCCAGACCTTCGTGCCGACAGAAGGGTTAAATTGGCGGGAAATCTTAACTTTTGTCGTAGATTTGAATTACATACACACCCGTACCCCCTAATTCAGGTCTCATAATGATGAAAAAATTCCGCAATGTACAGCATTGGGCCTTCGGGAGTCTGGTCACCTTAACATAGATGCACAGCGGTTCCACACCTTTCTGCACCGCTAAAATAAGAAGTTTCAAGTACTTTCTTATATGCCGAAAATAGTCGAACGGAAACCTTAACATATCTAAGCTGATACAATCTATGCTACAGCTTGATTTTTTAAGGATATTTCTTAAATTGCCTTTTTATTTGGCACCGAATGGACTTCTCTCGTTATCCATTAAAATAAACAAATTATGAGGTATCGCGACGGTTTAATCCCCTAAGCAAAGATTAAATCATTTATCCCAAACCTATATATATATTGTCTCCTGCACTAACCTTAAAGTACCAAATTAAATCACAGCATCGGACACTCATGCGATAATATAAAATTCGTCCTAACAATCCGTATGAGTATACTAAATCAGCCCTAACCCTACAGCTGCTGGTTAGCAGTGATTTTATCGCAAACAAACGAAACGAACAAAAAATCCTAATTGTAATTAAGTTTGGTCTAATATCGCGCCAGTGTGCTCGCTGTTTTGAACTGCGTCCGCTAACCATATCCCTAGTATCCCCGAGCTGCGAGCAGAGCCAGCCAGTTCAATCCTATTCTATTATATACTGGTCCGGTGATCCGCACTCTCATCTCAAAACCCCCATCGTATTCTATCGTGGAAAATTAAACGGCGTTTTGGGAATCGCAGACACCAGCATTTAATGAAATTAGGATTAACGAAAATAGGATATAGAGAGCAAGCAGGAGGAGTGTGCACGTTTTTGTATGTTCGCCATCATACTCACAACCGCTGGCCGGCCGTCGACTTGCGGCCCATTTTATTTTATCATTTCGCAAAATGCCGCGGTGTCGACGAAACGACACAAAACGATATGGAGATAAAATCCGAATGATGTCATGATGTTTTCCCTTTAGGGTTTTCGGATTTTAAAATTGAACTTGGTTGTGAATTTCGTCTGCTAAAATGGTATGGTAATAGGGAAACTATATAGACGCTGAATTTTGTTTTCATAATTTAATAATTTTGGAAAATTATGAGGTCCTTTATGGAGTCGAAATTAGGTTTTCCAATTTGATTTACAAAAGCCCAAAATAATCTGCAGTTTGTTTTCATAAGCGCCACCCTACCGGATGGGTAAAGAGAGCACGGTAGTTCGAAAATTAATTGGGAAATAATCATGTCCTATTTGCAACAAAACTGAATTACTTCATATTGAGGCAGAAAATAAGATGATCGACAAGCTATGCCATTCATTTATACAATCTAAAGGAGAAATAAAATATTACAATAAGTATTTATATTTAATTCACTCGACATAAGTGTGTCGGGATATGGACCCATCCAGATAAACCAATTTTACATTTTATAAAAAACATGCTTACTTGGCCAAAACCTGAAAAAAAATTCAGCTCAAATCTAATTTTACTGTCGTAATAAGTTCTTTCTCTGCAAAACTCTTCCGCCATACGAATAATGCCATCATCATATGCGAAATATTATCCTCGCATTTTCCATAAGGCTTATCCCCATATGAGCAGTCTCATCTCTTTCGCGAATTTGGTGCACCTAGAAAATTATTATTCTTGTTTGTTCCTTGTTGTTGTTGTTCTGTTTGAAAATTCACATATCTATACTTAAAACAACTTCCCAAATTTTAAACATTCTTTTGTAAAAACGACAAACTCGCACATTTATACATTCACTCGACATATAGAAACAATAAATCGTGGAAAACTTGCAAAATTTATTATTCTTAAGCTCTTGGTGAATGTAGGTATGTGGATGCGAAGGATGAGGAGACCAAAGTTTTGAAGCCAAAATGCACACACATATGTTTTGAACAGGTACGTAGGTACGGCAATGAGGTAAAAATTTTGCTTTTGCAACTAGGAAATTGCTGTAATGTCAACAATAGTCGTTGCCTTCCAGCAATAATGTTGACATTTGGGAATAATGTATAGGAGGTGCCTACCTATACCGCGTTGGAATCTTCTTGGCAAAAAGGTAAATCAATTTAATGTTATGTTCTCTACGCACATTAATGGGTTAAAGGATATATGGGGTCGCGCGGTTGTTTGTTGGAATTTTTTAAAATGAAAAGTTTGGAATTAAAAAAGTTTTGAGCAGCAGAATATTTTTTTATGGTAGATATTGGGCACTTCTTTGGCAAAATATATTGTCAGTATTCTCAAAACCGATAATTCTTAAGAGTTCTTAACCTTCAAGCGGGCGCGCATTTTTTGTGAAATTACCGGGCGCGCGGCGGTAATTTACCGCCCTCGTATTTTCCCCTTCATTTGCGCTCAACCGTACAACTTCCATTCTCATAATTATGGTAAATTGAAAGAAGAGCATGTCCCAAATAAGTTATCATCATAAAAAGTGTTATCTGGTGAACAATAAAACAAGTTCTGCAGTTTTAGCGAAGCATGTCACTTCAGTGATATTACACAGAGCACACACATTTTGAGCACAACTATATACCAAAATATACAATCCCCGAACGTTTGAGACCACTGGAAAGGTATGGAAGGTAAAATTTACCCAAAATTTTATTGTATCGTATCTATAACAGTATGACTTAAGAATACATACTTCTCCCACCTCGATCCGGACAACGGGGGAAAAGCTATGCGTGTTTATATGATCAGGACGGTAAATTACCGCCCGCGCCCCCGCTTGAAGGTTAAGAGCCATCCGTCCTACGTCTACCACGTACTTGCCATTGGGAGTACCTGAGATAGGGATTTCAAAAACCGGCCCATAAACCGGTTGTCGGTTTTTTCGGTTTTTTTGCAAAGCCGGTTAGACCGTCCGGTTTTAACCGGGCTCCAAGTACCGGTTTTCCGGTTAACCGGGTCTTTTCATTGATTTGCCTAGAATTTTACTAAACAAAATGCTTACACACTCGTATTGCTGGTGTTCGTCTCGTATGCAAAATCAACTTAAAATGCACGTACATGATGTAGTAAGACAGCTAATTTAAAACAGAAACATGTTGAACAAAAAAAGACAATCAACTAAAATTGTCAGATGTGGTTTCATTATTTTATTAGTTTTTGAAAAAAAAAAATTCCAAACATTTACAACAAGGGCCATTCTAATTTCTCTTGCGGAATACGAACTCTTTTAGCGACACGATGATATGCGAAATGCACACTGTAAGTCTTTTTCAACTAGAATCCCGTAATTCACAACTAGGTTTGAGTTCCTAGATTTTCTAGTTGTGAATCTAGTGAAAAAAATATTACTGGAAATCTAGTTAAATTTTTTAAGAGAAATCTAGTTTGGATAAATAGATATCTAGGACAAATAACTAGAATTCTATTCAAAAGCTAAACTGGATTTCTAGCAAAAAAAAAATTGGTTTCAGTCAGATTTACTAGAACTTCTCGTGAATATTTCTAAAGGTAATCTAGTGAAGTTCACTAGATTCATTTGAATTTTACTAGACGATCTAGATAATCTGAAAGCATGTTTTTGGGGTACTTTCTTCATTTTATCGCTTCCAAAACGATACTTGAGGTAAAACAACCTGATCCATCTGAAAATATAATGGCAATCAAACAAAACTTATTCGGAAAAATCTATATTATTTTTGTTCTTTTTGGTGGTTGCTGTACATTTAATAATATTATATACGATTCTCAGACTCTCTGACACGAGTTGGGGACTTTAGTCTTTCAAATTTCCCTGCCCTAAAAAGACAAGAAAATATGGCATTTATTGAAAGAAGAATAGTTTTACAAATGAAAAGAATCGCATGACGGAAATAATTCAATTAAAATGAAGGAAAATTTGGAATGGGCATACATATGTTACAATAAAAAAATAATTATTGTACTTACCATTATATTTCTCCAATTTATGATCACTACGACCCACAGTAACTACAGCCGACTGCAATACCAACAAGAAAAATTACGCAACGTATAGGGCTGCTTTTGTTGCTGTTACACTGCTTCCATTCTGTCTGCTGTTTCACTCAGAAAATATGCGAAGAAGAAAGAAAAAGAGGAACAAAATAATGCCAATTCAGGCAATCATTTAAGTTTATTTGACTACTTACCTTCAAAACCCATCGCAAAGACTATGACACGTCCGACACATCACAAAGCAGGCAGTTTGTTGAACGATTAAACACAAACTATTGAAACATGTAGCTAAGACGAGAACGGAGTAACCACGTATGTACTTAGAATTACACACTACTTTCTAGTAGAATTTAATAAATTTCCAGTAATAATTACTGATATTCTAGGAAAATTTAATGTTTTATATGAAAACTAGTGAAATTTAACTAAATATCTAGGTTTTGTATGTGATTCAGTAGATTTTACAGCCAATCTAGTAAAAATCCTTAGATACTAGTTATACTTTTTCAGATTCCCTAGATTTCTATTGATTTTTTTTCACTAGAACTAGCCTAGTAAAAAATTACTGGAAATAAGACTTACTGTGCACTGATATACTATACACGAATATACACATTAACGTTGTACAACCAAGATACATGTGAAACGCAGTGTAAAAATAAACAATATCTGCTTTGGAAGAGATAAGCTAAAAGCAGAGGTAATTTGACGAAGCGATTGTTCTATGAGTAATAGCAAAAAGAAGAGTGCTCGACAAATATTAACCTTCATAGGACCGACCTAAAAAATTACGTTAAGGACCAAGTGGTGTGCAGATGCACCCCAACGTTTCTTCATATAAAACTGCTAAAAAATGTATTATACATTGAACCAAATAGAAGAAAAAAATAACTTGAATAAGTTTTTGATATATTTTATTCGAAACAAGTGTTACAAATTGTATTTTCTTCTGAGTGCTCTGCACAAACGTGTTGATTACAAGGAATACGACATTTATTGGATTTTCTGTTCTTCCCTCTGCTGCAATAAGTAGCATCTTTGTTGAGTTGCAATCGCGGAGCTCTGAAGCTGATTGGGTTAACCCAGTTCGGGTAGAACGGTTACCATATGCTGTTTTATTGTAGCTTGAATGGATGTGTCACTCTTCTCACTAATGATAAGTGGACTGCAGCCACACCCCAAGCAATAAAATGGTCTACAACTACCGTTAGGATACATACATATTTACATGTTTTTTGTAACAGAATTGTAAAGATATTTTAAAAACATATTTCCAAGGAAAAAAAATTGAAAATAATATTTTCGAGGCAATCTTTAAAAACGTGTGTCCGGGGTGCAGCTGCACCCCGGTCGGTCCTATGAAGGTTAAAGGGCTGAAATTCGAAAACGAAATTTTCCATAGGGGATATATAAAAGAATTGCAGACTGAAAACTCATGAAAACATAAAAAATTTTATGAAAGATTTTTTTTCCGGTTTTAACCGGATGGACTAACAACCGTCCGGGTTAAAACCGGGAGGAGGAAAAAACCGAAAAAAGCCGGTTAACTGTTCTGAAAGTACCGGTTTTCGGACTAACCGTCCGGTTTTTGACATCCCTAACCTGAGCCAGGTGGCCATAACCTCCTTCCCTTGCTGGACGTAGCACAAACCGTTTGCTTTTGAGTGGCCCCATCCGCTTACAATTTGACTCAGGCCGTGTGGTCATCAATCCACAACCTAGCTAGGTATAGGCGCATAGGCCATTCTCCCTAACTAGCCCCTTCGTGGCTTGGGTTATGCGAAGCCGTCAACTCCGAGACTGGACACGTACGCTTATAATATGTTTCTCCTCTACGAGGAAGCACTGTGTCGTATGAGCTTGTATGGCTGACATTTCGAAGAAATAGGGAAAAAGTCAGCCATGCTGTGTCACCCATACATGACTAGCTCGGGAACGTCATCGCCCGAAGGTCTTTGTACAGATCGACGCCATGAGGTATCAACCATACCTGGGGCCTCCCTGCACTGCTCAGGTACGTGGTAACGCAACTCACCACAGGCCAGTGTCACGAGGACACCGACCCCCTTTCGGGAAGTTCTCAAGAGCCAGTGAGAACAGTGAGAAACCTTCTTCAACCAAAAACATGTACTGTTTCCTTTAACTTAGAATGTGAAAATTCTTCACAGAAAAGCTGTTGATCATTGCACAACTTAGTACATCACGCCCAAGGATTTATCTTCTTGGACTGGCGATAGGTATGGTCAGTTACCCAGTAAGGGTAAGGATGAGGAGCGGTTTTGCCTCCTTCCAGATATATGCTACGCGACGGTCTACTTGATAGGCAAATCTTGACTTTTTTTAGCGAAAATTAAAGTGCCCTGTAAGGAAACCCATTGAAGAAGTGGTTGGCCACCAGATGACCAAGCGGACGTTTTCGTACACTCGAATCAGAGTGTGATTCAATCAAAGCTTGATCTGATCCGAGTCTACGAAAACGTTCCCTTGTCCAATTGATACCACATTTATACCAGCCCGACCGACAGTTGCATGATCTTCTCCACCAAAAATTAGTACATTTGCAGTGGCGGATTTACACATCTGCCGCTAGTAGGCTATTAAAATGTTGTCGCCCCTTGGCCCCTATCAAGTTCTACGCGAATATTTCTGAAGGGACGTAACCAGAATCAAGGATTTTCCTTGTTTCCCACCAAATCAAATCAAAAGCAAAACAAATCAATGGTCAGACAACTATTGGTATTTTGTGTCGAACAGTATCGTGAGTCCTGAGCATTCTTCAATCTTTATATGATAGGAATAATTTACAATAATTCCTTGGAGCGTCGGTCGGTTTCTTCTTCTTCACAGTGTCCGCTTTTAGAGCGCCGGCACACTACAAACTTTTAATCGGCCGATAGTTTGATCGTTCTTCTAATCAGCACGAGACCATATGCAAGTGCGCACACTTGATCTCACTTGGTCTCGTGCTAATTAGAAGAACGATCAAACTATCGGCCGATTAAAAGTTTGTAGTGTGCCGGCGCTCTAAAAGCGGACACTGTGAAGAAGAAGAAACCGACCGACGCTCCAAGGAATTATTGTAAATTATTCCTATCATATAAAGATTGAAGAATGCTCAGGACTCACGATACTGTTCGACACAAAATACCAATAGTTGTCTGACCATTGATTTGATTTTGCTTTTGATTTGATTTGGTGGGAAACAAGGAAAATCCTTGATTCTGGTTACGTCCCTTCAGAAATATTCGCGTAGAACTTGATAGGGGCCAAGGGGCGACAACATTTTAATAGCCTACTAGCGGCAGATGTGTAAATCCGCCACTGCAAATGTACTAATTTTTGGTGGAGAAGATCATGCAACTCTATCCTTCTGTCTTTTGTTCTCAACGATATATATCTTCCCAGGAAAAAACACATGTGTGACCTGCACTACACGTCAGTCCAGATACCTTTGTAATTTATCACGTTTTCATACAAAAAGTATATGACGATGTCCCCCTATATCCCAGCCAGCAACGGCGTCATATACCGTGAACATAGCCACAAATAAGCAACTTTTCATGAATCACGAATCGGCATTATGTATCGATAGGACGCATTGAAAGTTAGATACATGATGGTCAGCTGAAGGAATGTCGACGGATCATGCATATAAGAAATATAATGGTTTTCTCCTCAAGTGTGATTTTTGTTGTTGGGGTGATTAGAATCACGAATAAAACATGATCATTCGTATAGTCTGGCTAGAGTAGTGTTTACGGCGCGCACCTTCCGTGCATAGGGTTATGACTTATGAGTTGGAGACTCACCGTCGCACGTTTGTTTTTATTTTTAATTATGCATTTATGCATTGAATATATATGATACTTAACTATTACATTATGTTTACGAATATTGATTTTATAATGTTTATCCGTAAAAAGGCGCAAATGCATGAAATAGGGGGACATCTCATATACTGCATGTATGAAAACGTGATGAATGAATAAGCAATATGTGCTTACGCGTGTTGCATGAAATAATGATTACAAATGTGTTTTTAATGCTGGCTGGGATCATCTGTAAACACCTTTGCGCCTTATTAAGGATAAGTAATACAAAATCGTTACTAATCAAGATTATGTAAGAGTTATGTAACATACATATGTATATGTTTAATGCATCGCTCGTGAAAAATATTCATGACTTACGCTAAATAAGTGGATTATGTATTATTCGTGAGAACTGAAAAATGTACACCGCGAAATAAATCCAAATGAATTCGACGCCATAAGGTTTAAATTAATTTTTCCATAATAGGGAGGAATAATGGCTTCAAAGCGGTCCAATTTCTGGAGGGGCGAAATGTTGACATTTTTGCCAATAACAAACATTTCAAGCTACACTTATAAAAATATTTGTTGTCTGCAAAAGTGTGGTGTGGCGGTCAACTTGTCACAGCCCGTGACGATAATGTGTTGGTACATACGCTCACGCCAACAACATTAACCCTTCTGTCGGCACCTACTAAAATATGCATATTCTATACCCAATAGGTCTGGCTGGACCTACTGAGAAAATTTTTTTTATTTTTTAGAAAAAGTAAAATTTTTATCGGTAAAATCATTCTATCCATTCTTTACTGCAATTTTTCAACAATAAAAGCATCAAAATAATTTTTGTAGATATACTGGAAACGTTTTTAAGTAGATATATTTTGAGATGGTATTAGTACAAACGTGTTTCTCCCTTATTTTCTTCTTTTTTTGCTTCGTTATTTGCATTGTGTTTATCTAGTAGATATTTCGATGGAATTTTCTAATTCCAATATCTTTGGGGAAATATTAAGCACTTTCTTGGCAGATTTTACCTCGATACTAGTCTGCAGATTTAGGGAAATAAGTGGGAAGAAATAGGGAATTTTCAAGGCAAAAATCATTTAATTCTAAATTTTTCGTAAATTTTTGGATCAAATCTATTTAGAAAGACGTTTGCAAGTCACTCATACTTAGTCATTACTATTACAAAGGAAATAAAACTGGGTTGAATTTCCTAGGACCAAATCTCAGTTGATTAGGTGGTGTTATAAAATGTGACGAAATTAGGCATACCCATTTTGCGAACTTCACGGCTTTTTATAGAAAAATCTCAGAAATTTTTATCGTTTATAGTTCAAATTGAGTTTAAATGACATTATTACATCATAAATAACAGAATTTAATATTTGCACTTCTTACTTCAAGAGAAAAATGGGGGGAATAACTATAGGTCTGGCCAGACCTATTGGGTATCAAAAAGCACTATAAATTGAAAATCATCAAAAACATACTCAAAACTTCAATAGATTTTTTCAAATTTTTGCAAAATGCTTCCAAACATATTATTCTAGGATATCATGAAATATGAAGTCGCTGCGATTTCATCTTCTATGCTTTTTACACCAAAATATAGTGCCAAATGCCTGGCCAGACCTTCGTGCCGACAGAAGGGTTAATACGTAAAGAATCAGACTTGCGTTTGTTTGACATAGTAAGAACCCAGCTAGCATCGGCCTCATGTACCGTGAACATAGCGACATTATGTATCGATAGGACGCATTGAAAGTTAGATACATGATGGTCAGGTGAAGGAATGTCGACGGATCATGCATATAGGAAATATAATGGTTTTCTCCTCAAGTGTGTTTTTTGTTGCTGGGGTGATTAGAATCACGAATAAATCATGATCATTCATATAGTCTGGCTGGAGCAGTGTGTAGTGTATTGTAGTGTATACCTCATAGTGTATACCACGTAATATTAAGTAGTGTAGTGTATTAATTATCTTGTAGTGTATATATAATATAAAACACGCGACAGAAATAGCCCGCGCCAAGCAATAAGGTATCCCATATCCGAAAATAGGAAGAATAACAAACAGACGAAAATAGTAAATAGTATGCAAGTCCCATTCATTCATTCTGTTTTGCAATCCGATATGCAGTCTGTATGCATATGACTGGAAATGTGCATATGACTTGAGTGTCCGCGTTTGAGACATTGAAGGTCAGTCCCATGGGAACCGAGAAATTGCTTGACGCGCACTTTTTCTTTAGGCTTAAGTAATAATGTAAATTAGTATAAATAGTGTTAAGTTCTGTAAATAAATCATCAGTCTTTTACTATAAACACTAATAGGCAGATCTCTGCCGCCGTTTTATTTTAGACCGATCACGTTTAGCAGTTGCCAGCTGCTTGCCTAATTAGTGGCAGTTAAACACGGTAAGTTCGGCAGTTTACCTACTGCTTGCCTTCTAACGGCAGAACAAAGGTTATATTTCGGCAGTTTGTGCCTATTAAAGAGCGGAAGACAGCTGCTCTCCAAATCACTGTCTTAGGTCTAATTTGTCTTTTCCTTTGACACTTTCATGTGGAAATAAAAACAAACATATTACAAGTGGTTAGGGCGCGCACCTTCGGTGCATAGGGTTATGAGTTCAAGACTCTCCGTTGCCCGTATTTTTTTTTAATTATTCATTGATGCATTGAATATATATGATACTTAACTATTACATAATGTTTACGAATAACGATTTTATAATGATTATCCGTAATAAGGCGCAAATGCGTATATACATGAAATAGGGGGACATCGTCATATACTGCTTGTATGAAAACGTGATGAATGAATAAGCGATATGTGCTTACGCGTGTTGCATGGAATAATGATTACAAATGTGTTAAATGCTGGCTGGGAAGAATTCGAGAAGTGTACGGATCATTTTTGAGGAGAAAAGAACCATTGTATTTTCCACATGCAAGCACCCATATTGATTAATGGCATTTGCTTCAGCTGACCTTGACCATCGTGTATTTCACTTTCAATGCGTCCTATAAATACAACACGTCGACTCGTGATTCATGAAGTGAAGTTTATTTTTGACTATTTTGACGATACTCGTATATGACGTCAGGCTTGGTAGTTGACCGTCGTAGTTCCTACGTATTATCAAATTGTCTTTTTTAGCAAATAGTTTCTAAACAAATATATTGAAATAATTGTGTTGACTAATAAATAAGCAGCTTCCGGACAGTGGCGGATTTACCCATTTTCCGCCGGTAGGCTTTTCACATTTTGCAGCCTCCACCGAACTGTACAAATATTGCTTAGTTTAGGTTTAAATCACGTTTTGTAGCAAATGTGCGAAACCCTGTGACAATATTTATTTTGTCGATATTGAATATTCAGGAGGGATTATACTTTATTTACCTCCAATATTTTGAATAATCCTTTTGTACTTTAATACGTATGCAATCTTTGAGCTTTCCACCTCGTGGGTCACAAGTGAAAAGCGAAAATTGACAGTGTCAGTGGTACAATATGTTTGAGCCCAAACGCTCAATCTGTCCGAAACACATTTCACGAATCAGGTTACTCGATTGGAAATGTTAATAGTTTGCGCCTATAGCTATGCACTTCCAATAGTTCCTTGATAATCAACAAATATTTTTCGCAAATTTCAGTGCTAAGACGATTCTTTACTGACAATTCGAATCACGACAACATTTATTGGGGGTGTCGTTACTTGAATCTGAAATTTGACGAATCATCATTCACCTTTAAAGCAGTGCTTTCAAATCTGCGGACCCTGGCTGTCAAGGCGCGCCGGTAAGATAAAGCTAATATTGCTATGAATTTATTTATGACCCATATCAATAGACAAGGATATTTTTCCGATGAACATAAGCAGTGATGGCGTAGTGATTGCGTCCATAGATAGGAAAAAAGACTCTTTGCAGCGTGCTCATAATCTAACAGACTTTCTACGTTCATAAAAAAAATAATTCACGTTTTTCGCAAAGATATACATAATTCGAGAGCTAAGAGTTGACTGTTCGTGAATGCACTAATTATAACAACACAATAGGGGAATTATTTTTTTTCGATTGAAACCATTTTTGGGGAACCCATTACCGATAGATATGGAATTACTCGTTGGCCGCATATTCCTATCCCATAGTTGAATATAACTCTGGGATTTGAGTTACATATTTCATTTTATTTATGCATCCAGCAGCCATAATCGTCTTGAGGGAATGTGGCCTCGAGAATCCAAAAGATTGGACATCCACTTTACACTGTGATGAAATCATTGTTTAGGATGAAAGTTGATTAATGCTTGGAGTCTAATTTCTTGAGTGTTTTCAATTTCTACATTTGATTAATAAAAAACTGAAGATTTCTCAGCAGAAAAGTAGGCAGAGCAAGGCGTAACAGAAAAAAAAACAGAACGTGCTTGGTTTCGAATTTAAGACCGTGAGCAATTAACTACATCAAACAAGTTCGCTTATTTGTCTTCAATATTTAGTCTCAATGTTTGAAGCTCTCTGATCAGTGCGATCCTATGTCGACACTGTCCAAAATTTGTTGATGTATCTGTATTAACATTTTAATTAACGGGGTAATGGAAAAATAAAAATTCAGCAAATTTAATCGAAAGACGGACGGCATCATACAAGGAATATCTGAGGCCATTCAAATCAATGAGCAAGGAATTCAGCATCACAGATATATATGGCAAAATATTTCAGGCAATTGAAAGTTGATAATTGTGTCCAGATCTAATCAACGGATATAGCTTGAATGAAGTGTCTCTGGAAAATAGAACAACTGAAACTGGTAAAAAAACAAAATGCATGTTTCACAATTTGATAATGACCTTAAGGGCTTTAGCCTTTAGTTGATTTCGAATTAAGCCCTTCGGTGTCTGAAATATTAAGAGGAAAATGGAACCTCTCTGGTGGATTTAATCTCAGTAGATCAATAAACGATGATGCGACTTGGTGCGGGTTTGGACTTAATGCAACTGGCTTGAAACTGTAGTGATGTGAAATAATTGAACAAGCTTTCGAGTAAACTGCGTAGTATCCTTTGGCACAGTGATTCGGTCGCGCTTGACAGCTTTAGGATGACGAACGTCAACCTCTATTCCAAAATTGCTCCCGAAATATTTTTCTGTGTACGCCCTTGCCTGAGCGAATAGCGACAAAAACTTTTTCAATTTTACATATCTCACGGAAGATAAAACCCCGTTTCACCTGTTCCAACACCTAATGTTCCTAATGATGAGGATGATTGCCAAATCTGACATTGAAATATGTATTCTGAATTCAGTATTCCACGGCAGTGTGGACAATCTAAAAAATATTTGCCCCGAATTTGCCGCCCTTTGAAATCTGCCGCCCTAGGCTCCAGCCTACTCAGCCTACTGGTAAATCCGCCACTGCTTCCGGAACATCCTGACCTAAGGGCTTGTAGATGTGCATTTTCCAGCTCCCGGTCAGGTTTATCAAAACAGCTCCTGGCAAAAAATTAAGCCAGGTCGATGTCTACTTCTACTTCGTTTTAGGAAGAAAAAAAAAACTGTTTTTCAAAGATGATCATCTAAATGACGTTAACGATTAACAGTTTCCTGGACAATAATCATTCATTCATTAATTTTCCTCCACAATATTTCGTTAGATATACATTTTCTCTCAAGTTCCTGCAAACGAGAGCTATCTGTTTGTAAAGAAAATGGGTTTATTCCTTGTACTCGTTATTGCAATGGTGTATATCCCGGGAACACTAACCTTAATTTTAAGCGCTTGTTACTAACCATGAGTCATTTTGACTCACTATGAGATTTTCATTACATAAAATGGGAGAGTGAGAATCAAAATCATAGACAGCAAAGGAAAACAATTAAGAATAATTTAATTCATAGAAAATTCTTTATTAACCAAAAATAGAAATAAACGAGACCGAGGCTAATTTCGGGCGCGGCCGAAATTTGGATACCCTTCGCTCCCCTCGGGCTAAAAGTTTTTTCGGGCGTACCTATGACTTGTGTTCACTCCACCCCGCTTCCATGCTTTTGAATTTTCACATAAGTGCCGTCTCGAAGATTTATTGCGAGAAGTTGGGGACATGGGTTACTTATAAGAACCACAAAGAGGGGGGGTTGTATGGCAGCCCTATGAACGCATGGCCTTTCCATCAATTTTTACGATTGTTTGTGGCATCAATTAAAACACATTTCTATGAGATTTGGTTGAAATTGGTGGACAAATAAAAAAGTTTTTCTTCGAAGAACCTAATTTGGGGGTTGGGTTTATATTCCAGCCCCATGATCCCATGGTCTGATTTAATTCATTTTTGCATGTTTTGTAACATCAATCAAAATACATTTCCATGAGGTCTGGATGAAATTTGTGTATACAAATAAAAAAGTATTTTTTGAAGAACCTAATTTTGGGGGTTAAGTTTGTATGGTAGCCCCACGACCCCATAGTCCGATTTCATTTATTTTCACGTTTCTTATGTGGCATCAATAGAAATATAATTTTCTGCGGTTTGATTGAAATTGGTGTACAAATAAAAAAGTTTTTCTTAGAAAAATTTGATTTGGGGGGTTAGGGGTTTGAATGGTAGCCCCATTACCACATCGTCCGACTCCATCTGTTTATACATACGTTTTGTGTCATCAATAGAAACACATTTGTGTGAAGTTTGGTTGAAATTTGTGTGTAAAAAAAAAAATTCTTAGAAGAACTTAATTTGGGGAGCTAGGTTTGTATGACAGCCCCATGACCCCATGGTCCGATTTGGTCTATTTTTACATATCTTTTGTGGTATCATTAGGAACACATTTGTGCGAAATTTTATTGAAATCGATGAGAAAATAAAAAAGTTTTTCTTAGAAGAACCTAATTAGGGGGACTAGGTTTGTATGGCAGCCCCACGACCCCATTGTTCGATTTGGTCGATTTTTACATATGTCGTGTGTCACCAATTAAAACACATTTGTGTGAAATTATATTGAAATTGATGCATAAATAAAAAAGTTTTTCTAAGAAGAACCTAATTTTGGGGGGAAGGTTTGTATGGCAGCCCCACGATCCCCTTGTCGGATTTTAGCGATTCAAACATACAAACTGCCTGCAGCAAAAAGAAGCATGTGTGCAAAATTTCAGCTCCATAGCTTTTAAACCGGCCGAGTAAAACGCGTCGCAACAGACAGACAGACGGACAGACGGACAGACGGACATCGTCCAATCGACTCAGCTCGTCACGCTGATCATATATATACATATTTTATATGGTCGGAGATGCTTCCTTCAATGCGTTACAAACTTCATGACAAAGTTAATATACCCTTTACGCTTAATAAGCGAAGGGTATAAAAATCATTGACTTTCACAGCCATAAAAAAGAGCTCTGCGATTTTAACAGCCTCAACAAATGAACGATCATAATGCTATACATTTACGATTCCGATTGATTGCACTGGAAACATAATTTTTTGTATGTTCACCGCATACAGGAACACTGCATTTAGCACAAAATGTGTTTGTCCTCCTTCTTATTTTGTAATTGCTGAATCGACAGTAAGCCAATCTGACTCCCTGGCTTGCAGGAAAACACTCATATCTACTCACCACGAAAACAAAATCGACCACTCACAACGAATTTCGGTACAAAACTAGTTTCTCGAGGAATACATAAGTAGCGCAACGCGGTGTGCGTACAGCCCTTTCAAGGGCAAGTGAAAAACTTTTATATGTGAGTCAAAATGACTCACATTAGTGTTCCCGGGATATGTAGGTAGAATGTCGAAAATGATTTAAAACGCGAATATATTATAGAATAAAAAAATATTAATAGGAAGTTGTTATATGATGGTTTTTCGCAATGCTAATTTTACTGTCGAAAATCGACTCTTCTCGATCTTTTTGATGCTTCATGATGTAGGTACATACTTCTCACGCATCCAGAAACAAGGAACCCGATACAATGCCGTAACAGAATTTATACTAGTCCAGCTAAGATGATTGATGATACCGTCCGAGCGTTATCTGATGAATGTCTTCCAAATATTCCCATTGCTGCAAACCATCATCCAAATTCGCATTCACGCTTGCATTTATTAATGTCATCTTCACTGTACGTTGCTTTCAAAGAGTGTCATATAGCTCGCCGTTTGCTCTTTTTCACATTTTCTGTTTCTGTTTTTTTGTTTTTGTGTTATCTTGCCATAAACATGTACCAAAATCAGTGGCGTTGCAAATTGCACAGTGGAACTGGAGCGAAAAGTGAAGTCATAGAGTTGTGACATAACGAAACGCGGCATTGTTGCTGTAGCATAGTCTAGTCCCTATATACAGCACACCATGGAGACAAAAGTCTGACAAAAACACAAAAAACAGGACACTCTCGCAGGCCTTCCGTGGCAAACAACACAATGAGAAAAAGGAACGAAACGAAAGGACAATTTTTCCCATTGGCCGCAAACGACAGATCTTGTGTAAAAGTCCTTTTTGCAAAAGCGTAGCTTACGTGCCTCGTTTCATCAATTACCCACCCACATAGTATTTGTCCTTGTCGAGTTGGAAAGTTCAAAAACCAAATATTTATCTCTGCGATGGTTTGTTTTCGGCTTGATAGGCACACACAGTGACACTCACAAGGACTAGTACCAATAGGGTCATTTCGGTTGGACACACGAGCACGAGAGTGTCCCGGGGACATGAAAAGAATATTGCAGAGAGAAAACTTTTGCGCGTTTTGTTGTAGTGGCGTTTCGTTCGAGTGAACGTGTTTATATTATGTGTGTGGCAGCGCGGCTATGTAGCTTTAAGGACATCTTGTCAGGATTTGACCTGAAATGTGATTTGCTTTTAATTGCTTTATTCGAAGAAGATAAATTGAGTTCATACCATGACAACGTCCACGACTTTTGTTTTGCTTTGACTATCTGTTGAGTTTAGGGAAATACCACGAAAGATCTGTATGGAAACCGAATCTCAAATGTAATAATAGAGTCTGGTAAATGTTCTTTAGGCAATATTACATAGATCTTTACAAGTGTGAGTGAAAGAAATTTTTTTTTAGACTTTAGAGTTTGGGTTACTTATGTTCAGGAACTGATGGCGAAGCGGAGCGAAGATTCAGACTAAATTAAATGCGTTTCCACATGATATTATTCATACGCAAACTGTTGGTAAATTTGGAAAAGATCGTGTATTTTTTTAACCCTTCTGACGGCACAAAGGTCTGGCCAGACTTTTGGCACTATATTTCGGTCAAAAAAGTATAGAAGATGGAATCGAAGCAACTTGATACTTCATGATATCCTAAAATAATATGTTTAGAAGCATTTTGCAAAAATTTGAAAAAATCGTTTTAGTCCAGTAGGTACAATTGGTTCAAAATAGCCCCAAACCTAAACATCAAAAAAAAAAAAAAAGAAACAAACTACATAAAATTACCTTTGCAATGATATATGAAAGTCTAGAGATTTTCTCTGAAAATTATACCCTAGACCCAAAAGTATTATAGTGAATTTACATTTTTTTAGTTTTACATTTTGCATTGTAACTCTTGATAAA
Organism: Microchrysa polita; assembly: GCA_949715475.1. Classification (NCBI taxonomy): domain Eukaryota; kingdom Metazoa; phylum Arthropoda; class Insecta; order Diptera; family Stratiomyidae; genus Microchrysa; species Microchrysa polita. Next base: position 63,847,522 of record OX454417.1, read on the forward strand.
ACAGATTTAGGATCATAAGATCTTGTCCATATATTGTTAACAAAACTTGTTTGATTTGTACCAAAAATTGAAGTGCTCCGCCCATTGACGCCCCCTCACTCCTCCTAGCATTTTTCAAAAAGGCATGCCTGTAGCTCCATTTCAAATTAAGCTAGGCAGATTAAATTTGGTGGGGTGCCTAGTCCATGCCCCATTATGCTCCTTACTAAAAATTATTAGCATCCGATCAAAACTAAGGGTACCCCCCATACAAAGTGACAAATTTTACATTATTTCACTTCTAAATTCTACCTATTGATAGAAAAAAAAATTTATCTCTTAGAACGTCCTTATAACAGTTAATTGTAGTCTTCTGAATGTATATCCGAAAGTTTGTACCAGAGCGTGCCTTAGAAGTACGAAAAATCGAGTTTGAAGGTTGCAAGTACACGTTACTCGAAATATTCGCAAATTGTCTTAGAACTGGTATCACTGACCTTCAAACCCAATTTTTTGATACCTGTAGCGTACGCCTTGGTACAACCTTTTGAATATACATTCACAAGACTACAATTAACTGTTATAATGACGTTCTAAGAGATAAAATTTTTTCTTGTATTTTACATAGAATTTAGAAGTGAAAAAACGTGAAATTTCTTAGAATTTTCGTTCACTTTGTATGGGGGGTACCCTTAGTTTTAATCCGATGGTAATATGCCTTTTTGAAAAATGTTAGGAGGAGTGAGGGGGGCGTTAATGATCGGGGCACTCCAATTTTTGGTACAAATCAAATACATTTTGTTATTAATACACTGCGTTTCACTTGAATAGCACATTCAGTTTTTTCATTGTAATTTGCATATATATCAATATTCTTATGACTTTGCTAGTAGTTTTTTTTTGTCTTCTTTGTGTGGGCTCCCCGAAAGAAAAATTGTGCTCTCGAAATTAACCCTTACATTTTTTCACCAATTTGCTTCAAAAGAGAGCAGATTTTTTGTTTCACTAGAATAGCACAGTTGGGTTTAACCTTCACATACGGGGTGCACGTGGTCACAATGTCACAATTTATAGTCGTTTTGAGTATTTTAAATACAATTCGTTGATTTTAAAAATTTTTGGGTCTTGGTAAAGCCTTAACAAGCGAAGAACAAGTTAAAATAAAAACCTACAGGGATTGTGACCTTTCAGTGACTAAAATATCAAAAAAAAATTGGAAAAAGCAGAAACGTGATTTACAATTTTATTAAAAATGATGAAAATTATGAAAAAATATGAAAGGTCGAGTAAGCAGTGTACTCTCTAATGCAGATAAGCAATCTATTTGGCGTGAAGCATTGAATTCACATGATTCTGTGGGCAAAACTCGGTTAAAAGTTGGTCTCAGCGCGAGTAAAACAACTGTATGGCGTGCTAATTCAAAAGCTAAACACCTTAAGCGTCTAAAATTAAAAAATACACCACTTAACCCCGCTCGTAAACAAGCTTGGTTGAGTTTTTGTCGTACCAACATGTCATGGACCAAAGAGTGGTATCGCGTTGTTTTTTCTGATGAGAAGAAATTTAATTTGGAAGGGCCCGACGGATATAACTGTTATTTTTATGATTTAAGGAAGGAGACTCACCAGTTGGACCGTTTGCACAGTCGAGTTGGCGGCGTTATGGTTTGGGGAGCCATATCGTACTTCGGCACTTGTGAACTCCAATTCTTAGACACCACTATGAATGCTAAGTCGTATCAAGGTGTTTTAGAAAAGGCTTTTGCGACATTCGAAAGTCTCTTTGGACCATTGCCGTAAACTTTCCAACACGAGAATGCACCAATCCACACTGCCCGTGCCGTAAAGTAGTTTATCGAGTCCAAAAATGTTACTCTTTTGAACTGGCCACCATACTCGCCGGATCTAAACATAATAGAAAATGTTTTGGGATGGCTGGTCAGAAAAGTTTATGAGTCTGGCAAACAGTTTTTAACAAAGACTGGCCTAATTGAAGCCATTCAGCAATCATGGGCTACAATATCCCTTGCTTACATCAAAATTTTGTACGATTCTTTGCCTAATAGGATCTAGGAGGTTATTTCAAACGGGGGAGGCTCAACCCATTACTAAAATTGCTCATTTTAATTCAAATTGATCTCAACTTGTATTCTGAACAATAATAAGTTATCCTCCCTGCATAAAAAGTTAATTAAAATAAGTTTTTAAAAAAGTGTGCTATTCAAGTGAAACAGAATTTATGTGTTTTTTCATTGGTGCTTTACATTTTTTTTCTTTCTAAGATTACATGTTGGAAAAATTCGAATTCTTTTTATTTCAAATTAAAGCTAATTAATCAAATGACAAATAAAAAATACAAAATATCTGTTGTCTTCATTTTTTTTAAGATATTAAGAAAATAAATTTAATGTATAGAGTGTGCTATTCAAGTGAAACGCAGCGTATATGGACAAGATCTTATGACGGTAGGTATATTCTATCAAGAGTTACAGTGCGAAATGTAAAACTCAAAAAATGTAAATTCACTATAATACTGTTGGGTCTAAGGTATAATTTTCTGAGAAAATCTCTAGACTGTTATATATCATAACAAAGGTAATTTTATGTAGTTTGTTTCGTCCTTAGGACATTTTAAGGTCAGACTCATAGTTTTCCAGATATTTTCAAGAAACTGAATTTTCACCCCTTTGCTACCCCCTCCCTCCTCCCTCCCCTTAACTCATGGCGCAAATTAGTGTAACTTTTTACTGCGTATATTAGGCAGTGTATTCAACAATTTGGCATCAAAAATTCCTTTTTTTTTATGTTTGGGTTTTGATCTATCTGTACTAGACTATTGAAGTTTTGAGCATGTTTTTGACGAAATTCAATTTATAGTGCTTTACGATACCCAATAGGTCTGGCCAGACCTATAGTTTTTCACCCCATTTTGGGTAAAAAGTGAAAATAGCAAATTCTCTTAAAATTATTCTATTTATGATGTAATAATATCATTAAAATTTAATTTGTACTATAAACTATAAAAAGTTCTGAGATTTTTTTAAGAAGCCGTGAAGTTCGGAAAATGGGTATCACGTTTTATAACATCACCTAATCAACAGGGATTTGATTCTAGGTAATTCAAACTAATTTGATTTCCTTTGTAATAGTAAAGACTAAGTACTAGCGACATGAAAACGTCTTTCTAAATAGATTTTATCAAGAAATTTACGAAAAATTTAGAATGATATGATTTTTGGGCTTGAAAATTCCCTATTTCTCTCCACCTATTTCCCAAAATCTGCAGAGTAACACCGGGGTAAAATCTACCAACAAAGCGCTAAATATTTCCCCAAAGATATTGGAAATGAAAAATGCGATCAAACTTTCCGCTAGATAAACGCGCTGAAAATACAAAAGCAAAAATAGTATTGTGACTTTAGCTCTAGACCCAAACATCCAAAAAAAGAGCTGACTTTTGATGCCAAATTGTTCCATGGCCTGACCGCACTACGCAGTAAAAAGTTCGACTTTTTTGCGCGTCTAATTTGGGGGGGAGGGGGTGGCAAAGGGGTGAAATTATGATTTTTCGCCAATATTTTGTTAACTGTAATATTTACAACAAAATGTTCCGAGGACGATTTAAACTACACAAAATTTCCTTTCTAATGATATATTATATAATATACCTTCTCTTGGCAGATTATATACTATACCTTAAAACATTTAGTGTAATTTAGATTTTTTGATAGTTACATTTGGCGCTCTAGCTCCTGAAGTGATTGAATTGGAGCCATGGTAATTGGGATAACTATTCGCAACAATATGTAGCTGTCCCACACGGAGACTCAGGCTGCCCCGACAAAGCATTCCCCTATACTACCTATTAACATTTTAAAAAAAGACGTGCCTGTAACTTTTCTCCGAATGACAGCAGGCGGGAAAAATTTTGGCAAACGTTAAGGCTAAGTCCCATTAGACCCTCCACCAAATATTACTTCGATCGGATTAAAACAAAGGGTACCTCCCATACAAATTATTCAAATTCAATGCCACTAGTTTATTAAGAAATAAGGGAACAAGTCAACCAAAATTAAAGTTTTGCTCGTAGGCAATTTTCCGGTCATTTTGTATGGAAGGTACACTTTGTTTTAATCAGATCGAAGTAATATTTGGTGGAGGGTCTAATGGGACTATCAAAAAATCGAAATTACACCAAATGTTTTAAGGTCTAGAATATAATCTGCCAAGAGAAGGTATTTGATATAATATATCATTAGAAAGCAAATTTTGTGTAGCTTAAATCGTCCTCAGAACATTTTGCTGTAAATATTACAGTTAACAAGATATTGGCAAAAAATCACAATTTTACCCCTTTGCCACCCCCTCCCCCCCAAATGTGACGCGCAAAAAAGTCTAACTTTTTACTGCGTAATGCGGTCAGACCATAGAACAATTTGGCATCAAAAGTTAGCTCTTTTTTTGGATGTTTGGGTTTCATCATTTTTTCAGCTAAAATCACTATACTAAAAGAGAAGAAAATAAGGGAAAATCATGTTTGTACTAATACAATAAAAATTTCACATTTTCTAAAATATAAAAATTTTTTCTCAGTAGGTCCAGCCAGACCTATTTGGTATAGAATATGCATATTGTTATAGGTGCCGACAGAAGGGTTAAATTATCGCTGTTAAGGACCTGCCATTGTTGTTAATGTCAGTATTACTACTGACATGTGAATAAGGTGGAACGTCTCGGGGCTCAGTCGTTGGGCAGATATTTTTGTTTTAGAGTCCCATCTCTGTCTTTCTCTACTTACTTGTGAAAGGAGCTCGTTTGTGTCAAATAAATTTTGCAGGGAATGAGTCTTGCTTCAAAATTGTCCTGTGAAAAGACATGCAGAACAGAGGTCAGCACAAAAGCTGTCAATAGACTTCAAAGGAAATCAAGAGAAAAAAAAAACAAATCTGCTAATGGTGTGCCTAACTCTGACAAAATTGCAAATCACAAGCACAACTCGGACGCGAAATCTGTGCCATGCAAAGAGGCACTGATGATGCCCTCTTATAGGGTCTTATACACTGAAATAAAAGACGTCGTATATGGCATGAAAAGCTACTTCAATTTAACGAAAAACTGCATTAAGAAAATTCCAAAATAGTAGTTCGTTACGCCAATGAAACTAGTTTCGTTTAAATTTCTAGTGCGAAAACATTTCTTACTCCATATGAAAGCTTTCGTTGGTATTGCGTTAATTAATTCGTATGATTGACGATTTGATTTCTTTACATAAGAACATTATACTTCACTGAATTGAATTTAGCATTAACAAATTCGTTGAGATAATGTATATTGTTCATAAAATTAAGGTACGTTTATCACAAATTGTTCATTGATAATGACCTAGTTTGTCAATCTTTTTTTTTTATTAAAAAAAAAACTGACGCAGTCCAGTATTGAAAACCTAGCTAAGTGTTGACTACATTTATTTTACCTCTGCTCTGAAAAGCATCATAAATTGCCTACACCTACAGTGGGATTCGATCCCAGGACCCTATGATTTGAAGACTTGCGCCCTACCTACTTACACTAACCAGACTATACGATCTTATGTATAATTTACATTGTTTTAATGAATCAGTTTATTGTTTCTATGTTCATTCTTGCATTCTTAAATGAAGAAGATAATAAAAAACCAATCAGGTGGTAAATGAGTTTAATAGAACTGCATACATTATCCCTATTGAACTGTACATCAAATAACTTTTTGAGAACTACAAAGGGTTCATTGTGATAATAGGTTCGTTTTATTGCTACATTCCGTGTAGGTTTGGGTAGCGAACTCCATATAAAAAAATGACACTTACCCATAGGTATGTTTCACGCGTGCCACTACCCTGCGCGGGATAGGGTTTCGGGGAATCGAATGCATAAGGAAAAAATACTGGAATTTTGTTTTTTTCTATGTTGGCGTACGTGTAAAAAATATCAATTAAAATCAAATGTCAGAATCTTTCTCATGGTCGTTCTAGACTTCGCAGAAATTATAATCGTCTTTTGTGATAAAATCCACCAAATCGAAGAAATAACCCAAAGATAGTGAGATAAAGATGCAAAACAACTGTCATGTGCCAGCTGTTTGGCTGAGCAACTGATCTTAATCGGGAAGTTACACATGATCGCTTTTGTGAGTCAGAGTTAACCGCGATAGCAAAAAAAAAACGCAACTAATGTATTTTACATACCCAAAATGAAAATATTTGTACCTATAAACGGCTTACATTGAAATTATGAACAATAATTTTTTGAGTATCAATTCGCAATAAAGCTTTGAATAAAATACAATGATTCTTCAAATCAAAATTTGTTTTTCGTTGACTTTATAAAATATTGGTTTGGATTTCAACTAACAGTAAAAAATTTCTGAAATTGACGTATTTTAACGAATCAGTGAACCTACAGCGCAAAGTTACAAGCGCGCTCACCAATCAAACTGAACCCAGAAATATGTAGTAGGTGGGAAGAGGAATTTCTCCATTACACGACAGGATTCACAAGTAGGTACTTCAAATACAAACCTCAAACTGTTAATCCTCCGGCGTAAAGTATTACAATAGGAGAAAGGCGAAGGCCTTCGAAATTTCACTTGAAACTACTCCCGAAAGGAACCTTGACGGGGAGGAACACACCATAAATGGAGCCGAAGAAATATGTTCCAGAGACGTTTCGCGGGTCTTAACTATTAGGTAACCGAGCAAAGTTCCCTCAACAGCCAACTTAGACTCCTAGGGCTAGAAAAAACCCCCAAAATATCTTCCATAACTGGCGTTATAAATGCAATTTTTACTCTCCCAGTGGTAATAATAATTCCTAAGCCACTGGCATTCAGGACTTATAGTAAAAATTCATAACTTCGAGTTACCACTGCCTATTATTCAACTAGTAAGTAAATTCTTAGAAGACACAACCTTTCAAGGTAGCGTAAACTCAACACTCTCTTCGGAAAGATCCATAGAAGCTGGAGTACAAGAAAGACCACGACTTTCCTCAATATTGTACACAATATACATATAAGATCCTCCCTGCCTACAAACTTGCGCTTATCCCTATACATAGGTGCAACATGTATTTTCTACTTATCGAAACAAGCTAAAAGAATTAGGTACTTGAGGCATCAAAAGACAAACTACTGGAATACTTCCTGAAATTGAAGATTCAGGTTAACCTGGAGAAAACTCAGAGCTTGACGATATTTTATCAAGAATTGCAAGACGAGACCTGGACAACGGTTGACAAACAGGAAGTGGTATGGAGACCACATTGTTCAGTACTGATACTGGACGCATTCCTTACATGAAACGACCAAGCCCGACAAAAATTTACAGGAATCCTTAAATCCATTTGCCACACCAACCCCGCTCCAAAGGACTTATTACGAATAATTAATCCCTCGTTTATGTATTAACAAATAATCCTGTGCTGCTCTATGGCAGTTTGGCCTGGGAAATAACTCTTAGATTAATGGCAAAGATGACAGAACGTCGCACCGCGGAGACTACAGAACAGATGTTGTGTTAGGAATGAGTACATTCTCAAATCTCTCTGAGAAGAACCAATAGTGAAATATATTTAGGATAAGTCTTCCAAACTGTTCGGAAAATTGGGGCTTCCAAAATTCTCAATTGATCGAAGACAAATCCACCCTCGTCCCAGAATATAAAAAATCAATGTTCACCGAGTTCTGAGCAGTCTTCTCGAAGGTTTTAGATTGGCGTAATAAATGCCCACAACGAGGAAAGGAGTAAGCTCGCTCGGTAAATTTCAGGATTAGGTACGACTGACTCTAGTTCATTCAGTGGACCTATTTTGTGCGAATTGAGGCTCTCGCGATGCACCGGATCGACATTTAAAAAATATGTAGCGTGGCCGCAAAGCCGAAAGTTGTAATCGCAAAGAAAATTGTGTTTAATCTGATGATGAATGCAGTTCGCCAAGTATGAATAGAGTTTTTGGAAATCCAAACGAAACCTGTACATTTATAGAAACTTAAAACCACAATATATTTTTTAACGAGGAAATATCTCCTTATAAATTTATTTTTTATCCACGGCACATGGACGACACGTGCTTGATCTATATGAAACGCAAATTATACGTTTCATAATAATTTCACAACATTTGAGTCAAACAAAATTCTCCTGAAAAAATACCATCGTAAGCTAAGGAATCCAATTTCCATTAATTTTTAAACATTATTCATTGGAAGGATTTTCTTTTTTCATCATTATTTCTTCTTTAGACGAATTGGTATTGAGTGTATGATTGGTTTGACCGAAATGCATGAAAAAAAACTGAAATAAAAAAATACGGAGCCGTTTGAAAATAGGATAGCGATCTCCTTAAAAAAAAGATGGACAGAAAAAAGTACGTTCTTCTACTTTCCAATTTATATTATAAATGTCCTGATCCTTTTTCTCTCCCCGGTCATCATCATCGTTGTTGTCGTTGTTGTCGTCATCTTCGGTTGTGTACTGTCCATTTCGATAGAGAGCCCGGCGAGTCCTATAAAATCCTCTTAATATTAAATTTTTCTACTACTTGAAAATGATACCTATACCCCTTTCAATTTATTTTCTGTTTTCCTTTCGTTTCTACATCTAGTTCTTTCTGTTTTCTTCTTCTATTTTTTTCTTATGATTGAATTCCTTTTCATATCATTGAAGAGGGTACACAGGGACTTTTGGATCCTTGATTCTATCATCATGTAGCTACTTGGTGCTTTTATGTATGCATGTACATATGTATGTACGCTTAGAGTCGTTAGTTTCATAAGAAGACGAAAAACGAAAACAGGAGTAGGATGATTTTTGTAGACTTTGTATGAATGTACATAATGTCGAAGAGGGTCTTATTTGGGTATGCTAAGAGCAAATAAAGGAACAAACTTCACTGGAAGTGGCTGTGTCGAAAAAATTCTTTTAACGAATTCGCTTTTTCACAGTGTATACATTTTCGAAGAACAATCAATCCTATGTAATTGAGACAATTACTTACGACTTTATAAAAAAAAAATTAACAAATTTAAATTGATCCTATTAAATTAGAATATTTTTCAGATTATATAATATAAGGTCGTATTGTCCAATTACGGTGTTCTCCAAATAAATCAACTCTTTTTCTAGCACAAATTGTAGTATGCATAAACTTTACTATAACTTTAACGGATGGGACTGTTACTCAAAGACAAGGGGAGTAACATATATAGATAGCTATCTTGTATCCTGAAGATATGCAGGCCCCGGGCATATAATGTCCACAGTCTCTACAGTAGAACGACGATGGTCTTCAGGTTTATATAGACATGTTGACAACTTAAAGGATACATATTTTATTTGATACTGTCAAATATGAATTATTTTCAATTCTATTTGTATAACAATATTTGTTCTTAGAAGACAGTTCAGAGTTCAAGTAGTATTCGATGCTCTGTTAAATGTGGCCAGGCTTTAAAGCAAACAAGCATGATATACAGACAGATCCACTCAAGGCGATGGTATTATTGGCGTCAAAAATTCCAGTAGGATTTCGAATGATTCGTGAAATTTGAGGATATCGCTTTTATATTAGTGACACCCAGTTAACCAAATATTGTCCGTTGTTTTTGGCAAAATTATGTCTCTACTCTGGCAAGATAATAAGCTAAAGCCGGCCCCACACCGCCCGGAGTGTGGCAAACACCGCGCAAAAGATCGGTCCAAGAATGATACCTTGCATTCGACCAACCACACTGCTGCACGATCTTTCCTATCAATCTTTTGCGCATGGTTTGCCACCCTCCGGTCGGTGTGGGCCGGCTTTATGCTAGCAAAAACACTAAATCAAAGCAAAAGCTTGTATATTTTCAAACATGCGTGATGTTTGCTTTTAAATTGCATTCCAAAGCTTGATGTCTGCCCTTTAATTAAGTGTCAAAATTTACTCAGCGTTTGTGAAGAGAATGGGTTCTGAGTCAAAAACAGTTCGAAAATTTTTTATTCTGAAGATAAAAAATATATTAGATCTGTTCCTAACACCGGTGTTTAACCTGCTCCTGTACCAATGCTTGGAAGTACCGATATCCTGTTTTTTTTTTTCAACCATGTGTAACGATCGACTCGAAAGAGTTTTGAGTTCTCTTTTGTTGCTGTGTCGGCGGACTCGAAAGGTTCGTCGACACACTAACAAAAGTTTTGATGAGACGACTCGGCCAAGATAAGTGCATCGGGTCCCTGGAGCATGAAATAATGCCATTTGCGTTGGGCGACGCCAGATTCCCCTTTTCTGACATTTTTTAAAATTCCTTTTATTTGTGATAGTGTACCTAGGCACGTGATTCCCTTTTAATATGTAAAGGACCAGGGGCTGCGAGCAGCAAAGACCCCACCCAATTCTCCGAGCCTGAGCTACAGCAAGCACGTGCCGCTGCTTAGCTCGCAGAGAAGCTCTCTCTCTTTTGTTTTGATTTGCCTGGACGGCCTATAGAGATTCGATCCCCAGTGACACTTCTTCTTCTTTTTTATGGCACGATAGCCCGACGTCGGGCCTTGGCCGCCTGGATTGAAGACCTCCAATTGTCGCGGTCACGCGACCTAGTCCTACAGTTCCGAAAGCCTAGCATCTGGTGGGCTTCCTCACATACAGAATGCTCCCATCTGGCGCTCGGTCGTCGACGCAATCTGGCTCCGTCCACTCGTTGCGCGTTCATCACGTTTTTGGGCATGCGACCGTCGTTCATCCTTTGTACATGTCCCGCCCATTGCATTGCAGTCCCTGCAATTTCACAATTTTCGACACATGTAGCTCATCATACAGCTGATACAACTCATGGTTGTACCGGATGCGCCATTCACCTCGTTCACGAACGCCCCCGAAGATTCTTCGGAGAACCTTTCGCTCGAAGGTGTCCAACAGATGTTCATAGTTTTGGGTTAGGGTCCATGCTTCGCAGCCATAGCACAGGTCGGATGATTGTTTTATAAACGTGGAGCTTCGTGTTCCTGTGTAGCAGCTTCGATTTCATAATTGGGAGGACCAAAAAATAACACTTATTAGCTAGTTGTATCCGTCGCTTTATCTCATCTGTTTCGTTGGCGTCCTTTGACAAACTGCAACCCAGGTAAGTGAAGTTGTCTACATACCCTATATTGAGGTCCCCCACTGAGATGAATTTACTGGCGTTTTTGATTGCATCATGGCCTTTGTCTTGCTTTCGTTGATATGTAGTCCAGCTTCCGTTGCGGCGTTATTGGGGTTATGCAGAAAGCTATCTGCATCATCATCATCGAGACATGATGTTTATGTCGTCGGCGTACCCTACTAATTGAGTAAACTTAATGAGTAGCGTTCCACTGCTGTCCAAATTCATGGCTCGAATCACATACTCCAGAGCCAGGTTGAAGAGCGTCGGCACCAGCCCGTCGCCTTGCTTGAGTCCAGTACGAGTTACAAACAGGTCCGTGAGTCTGTTCTGAACTCTGACATTCTGACATGCGAGACGGTATTAGTCATCGTCATCCTTATGAGTCGCACTAGCTTTGCCGGTATTCCAAAATGCAGCAAAATGTTGTAAAGTACGCTTCAATTGATACTGTCGTATGCCTGCTTGAAGTCGACAAATATTTGGTATACGTCGATGTTGTATTCCCAGCACTTCTGGAGTAAAAGCTTCATTGTAAAAAGCTGATCTGTCGTCGAACGGCCAGGTCTAAAGCCGCCTTGGTACTGGCCAATGATTTCCTCTGCGTACGGATTATTATTATTAATTCTATTTTCTAGAATTTTATATAATATCGTATAAGTCGTACAAACTAAAGAGATGCCTCTGTAGTTCTCACATTTCAACTTATCCCCTTTTCTGTGGATTGGGCAAATGATACTTTTACGCCAATCTTCCGGGATTATTTCGTTGTTCCATACTTTAACTACAAGTGTGTGTATAGCCATAACAAGGCTCTCCCCACCATGCTTCAGCAGTTCAGCTGAAATCTCGTCAGCGCCCGGGGCTTTATTATGTTTTAGTGCTTGCATGGCGAGATCAACTTCTTCTACTGTTGGGGGTTGAACGGGAGGGCTTGTTTCAGCCATCAGCTCCGGAGCTTCTTGTGTGGGGTTGTTCGGTTGAATATTGAGAAGCTCTTCAAAATGTGAGGCCCAGCGTTTATCAACGCTATCGGTGTCGCTAATGATATTGCCATCCTTATCCTTACAGAGGCTGGTCCTGGGTTGGTATCCACTTTTAATTGAATTAATCAGCTTGTACGCTTGTCTACTGTTCCTACTAGCTAGTTTTTGGTTTATTTGCATCAACTGCTCGTCAAGATGCTTACGTTTCTTACGCCTAATTAACCTATTCGAAAATCGTCGAAGCTCGTCATATTTTGTTTTTTGGCTCTCGTTGCGCGTTCAGTCCATTGGCGATATGCCTCGTTTTTAGCATCTACCGCATTTTGACATTCTTCATCAAACCAATCCTTTCGGGCTCGTCGGGCTTTGTATCCCCCTCCTCTGCGACCCCTTTGATGGTGTCTTTGAGTGTATCCCAGATCTCAAGGGCGCCTTTGTTGCTGATGTTATTTAGCAAGGGCGTCAGCTTCTTCTCATAGCCCCACAAAAAAAAAGTCAAACGGCAATAAATCGCACGATCTAGGCGGCCAATTGACCGGAACCAAACGTGAAATAAACTGTTCACCGAACTCGCCTCTCAATTGGGCCATGGTTTCGCGTGCTGTGTGAAATGTGGCACCGTCTTGTTGAAACCACACGTCAGTCAAGTCCAGCTCTTCCATTTTGGGCAAAAAAAGTACATAATCATCGCACAGTAGCGCTTCAGAAGGTTGCACGAACTGACCATAAAAAGGAAGAAGTGCACCAGGGCTGCCGTTTTCAGATTTCTAAGTGTAACATTTATCTCATAAAACTGTAACATTTTTAGGTTGAGTGTAACAAATTTGAAGATATTAGTGTTAATGAACAAATCAAGCAATAAATGTGCGCAAGTCCGAAATGAATTATTATTCACGCAAATAGTGGAGAGTTATAATTAAGACAAAAAGATTAAACAAACAAAGATTTTGAAAATGGCTGACTTCTCCGAAAATGTTATCCATCCTGTTCCATAAAGTCCGCATATTATTTCGAGTCCATGGATTTAACGAAAAATTCGCTTGATAGTTGGACCCAGTATTTTTAAGGTTTTTTTAAAACAAATTAATTTTTAAAGGCAATGTGGAAAGCCAGCATTTCAGGGCACTCCGCACAAGAAAACTTTAAATAAAGAAATATGAATCTCGCAATAAATCTTGGATGTGATAATACTAAAGGCACGCAACGCAGTTGGTTTATAGAAGAAACTATAATTCAGCCTATATGTCCACTATTAGTTTAAATTCGATCCCACGATTTGAGAACAGATTTAATACACACAAATTGTTTAGAAATCTCGCAATTAATATTAACACTGCACTGCACAGAAGCTTAGTTTCCGAATGATTGAAGGGGGCATTCCAGTTCTTTTTGTTGTCGTAAAACAAGATGCCCCCAAATCACAAAAATAAAAAAATTGTTTTTCAAAATACTTCTTCATTTCACTTATAGTAGAAAAATATTAAAATATTTGAGTTCTCCACTCTTACTCGGTTGTAAAAAAAAATTGTTTGGGATGTAGCATTGTAACAAGAAATTAGAAATTGTAACAAAATGTTACAATTGTAACACGAGTGGCAACGCTGAAGTGCACGATGCACTTTCTTAACCGAGCATGAATTTTGGTAATAAAATTCAATAATCTGCAAGCGTTGTTCGTTTGTAGGTCGATTTGTTGTTATTATAGACCACACTGAACATGTTTGACAGTAACACAAGACACGAAACTCGCGTGAGCTGCCAAAAACAGTGTTGTCAAAAAGAAAGTTCCTAAAAAATTATTTACAAGGAGAGGTAATTGACGAAGCGATGGTTCTACGAGTAATAGCAAAAAGGAGAGTGTTCGCAAATATGTTTAAGGACTGAAATTTAGAAAATGTGTGAAGAAAATATAGGAAATGTATGAATTTCGAAAGAATTTTTTCTCCGGTTTTAACCGGATGGACAAGCAACCGTCCGGGTTAAGACCGGGAGCAGGGAAAAAACCGGTTAACCGTTTTGAAAGTACCGGTTTTCGGTTAGTCCGGTTTTTGACATCCCTAATATGTGCATGTATAATATATACACATACAGGGTGGGCCAATTACATGTTCGTTTTAAAAAATGCAATAAAATGAACAAAATTAAATTTGCTCCCATGTCTTGTGGCTTTATTAGAAAGTAAGTAAGCTCCCATTAATGATGGAACACAACTTCATTCAAGTTGCTGGCGTCGCAGTGGCGCATTCTGTCACACAAATTTTCCAAGACCCTGTTGTTGGTTTCGGGCTGTAGCTCACGGATTGCTTGGATGATATTGGCCTTAAGTGCTAAAATCGTTTCTGGATTGTTGGCATAACATCGGTCCTTCACGGTTCCCCACAAAAAAAGGTCCAAGGGGGTCAAATCGCAGCACCGAGGCGGCCAATTGACATCGCCAAGACGGCTGATAACACGACTTGGGAATTTGGTGCGTAAAAGATAATTGTGGCATGGGCTGTGTGGCACGGCGCGTCATCCTGCATGAACCAGAGGTCGTCCAAATCCATGTCTCCAATTTCAGTAAAAAAAAGTCGGATAACATGGCTCTGTAACTGGATCTGGGCTAGACAGCACTCACTTTGAAAATATGTTTTTAATATTTCCCAACGTTGTTCAACCATAAAACGACTCATTTCGTTCCGCGGAGGTATGATACTAACTTTCTATCAAGATTTCTTGCGAAAAGCAGCTGTCAGTGTCAAACTAACCTATGATTTAAAAACAAACTTGTAATTGGCCCACCCTATACATACGGATACTAGTAAAAAAAATCACCCACACCTCGCACAATAAATAATGCAACGCACCATCGTCATTTCGATTCAAACAACAACCCAAATGTTTCCGGCTGAAACAAAAACTCCTAATTAACATCTTCTGTAAACAGATTCAACTTTGCACTTCTCACAACATTAAAATTGCATATCTCTGGAGCCACGATGATGAACGAAGTTGTCTTGGCCGAACTATTTTTGTAAAAAAAATAATAAAAGCCGATAAGTTGAATCCAAATTCGTGTGTATTAAGTAGCGTTAGAGGGGATTCACATTATGGACAGGATTTATTAAAAGCGCTTAATTAATCGAGTCAACACCCGCCTAAAGATTTACTAAATCCTAGATTTATTTAACAGTTGTACCATATTGTACTGCAATGTGAATAATGCAAGTACATTCTACAATGCATTTTGAATTGATTGACATTCGATTTAATCTAGTAGGCGGGTTTCCACTCAATTAATTTAGTGGTTTTAGTAAATCCTGTCCATAGTGTGAATCCCCTCTTAAGGTAAAAATATTAGAGGCGATAAAAAATTGAGTACATGTCAATCCTTATGAGAGAGTAATTTTGAGACAAGCATCGAGCCCTCATGACTGGGTCGCAACGGTTAGGGTAAATTTTGACATTGAGGCGAGCCCAGGGCCGGATTTCCCATATGGGCAACCTGGGCTACTGCCCGGGGCGGCAGAATTTGAGGGGCGGCAAATTCTTAAATTTTTTCATTGGTCTAAAATTATGGGAAAGATGGATTTTGAAAACTAAAAAATAATTGTAGAAAATAATTTGCTTTTTTAATTTATTCTAGTTAGATGTACAGGTTCGTTTTAATCCAAAGCACCTGATCGCAACCTCAACTCAAATCTTAATGTGATTCCGCCTTCAAGAATTGGGACTTCGGAAAATTTTGCATGAAGCATACACTCATTCTCTCTGAATGGCGTGGCAGCCTTTAGTTCAATTAGAGTAGGAGTATAAATCATCTTTGGCTTTACTCTAAACATTATGCCTGAAGCCATATTAAATGATATAAATACGCGAGTACTTGGCTGCCAGCTCCTGTTTTCAAGCCTCTGGAATTGCCCCAGACTTGAAGAAAAAAAAGTACCGGCGTACAGAGGGCTGCGCTCGCAATACGAGGGTTTTTTAGAATTTTGATGCATAGTGAATATTTTTTGTACGTTTATTTTATAAGCAATTGTGCACAACATTAATGAGATGCTTCCTGTAAATCTATTTTTGGATTGCTCTAAATAAACGCGAGCCAGTATGTTCCACCTTTAATTAGACCAATCCAAAAATAGATTTACTATTTACCCAGTTTGTATAAAAGTACTCCAAAGCAAATCTACAGGCGGGCAAATTTTACAAATTTACTGTTATTTACTTCTCCTTAGCAAAAGTCAACAGTCTTAATATTTAACGTATATAAGGCCATACTGACCAATCTTTTTTTAAAGTTTTATATCGATCCCTATAACGGTTTAGAAAAACGGAGGTCGAAAATCATGATTAATTACCCATACGTCAATCTGCGATAAAAACTAAAAAAGTCGACTTTTTTCAAACTTTCGGGACACCCAGTTATCTTCTTCCTACCAACTTCTAAGGTATTTGTGCCAAAGACTGTAACCATTCTACACATTCCTACCCAATTTTATGACAATCGGTTGAGCCGTTCGCGAGATATTTAGTGAACAGGCGGACGGACGGACGGACAAAACCGATTTCATAAGGGTTTTAAAAAAAAAAATTTCTAAAAAACTCTAAAAAAAACGAAAAATATTTTTGATGATAGCGATCCTTTGGAAAGTTGAAAACGCCCCCAAGCTCAAGTAATTCATCCAACCACACATTTTCGTGTGTTCAATTACTTCTTAAATTTGTCCCCACATAAGTCTAAGTCTCGATATTAGAAATGCGGCATTGGCTATCAATTTTTTGAGTTTCTATCGGGTGAATAGGTTTAACTAAATTTTTAAGAGTTTTTACTCTTAAATTTTCGAATCTGCAATTTTTTGTTCACAGAAAAACCGGAAATTCCATCGAAAATAAAAAATTATTTAAAATAGTTGAAATCAGGAAAATCTAGAACTTTTTAGGCTCCGAATGATTTTTGCTGAATAACATCACTAAGAGCTTTCCCAATTCGTTTTCGTTATCTTTATCACCGAAAACAAATTAGGTCAAGGTGTGCTCAATATTTACCGTAAGCTTTTTGGAGTTTCAGTCATTCCTAAAACAATTTTGGGAGATGCACGGAACACCTGGACTCCTCCCCTGGGAAGCAACATACAAATTGTTCAAGCAAACAAAACACGCTTACTGGTAAAAAACATGAAATTTTCAATTTTACACATACGCCGGCTAACGTTTTGCCTACATTTACTTTGTGAGGTGACAACTGCTACCTTCAAGCTTATCTAGTGGCGGAGGGCGGCAACATTGCTACTGCCCAGGGGCGCCAGAAAGGCTAAATCCGGCCCTGGGCGAGCCTATTGTTCAGACAGTGATAAGAAATGCCACACATCTAAAGCAACTAAAATTGAAGAAAAATGCGCCTAGATTAAGCACGAGAACACTTGACATGGAATAAACAATGCCGCTTTGTTGTCTTTTCGAATAAAAAGAAGTATCATCTTACAGTGCCAGTTGGCCCTCGAGACCATTACACCTTCATTACAATGCGATCCTAATGGTGTCCTTCCTAGCAAATATCGACAAAAAATAAATTGGCTAGTTTGTGCGTTCTTTTCGAAAAACAATTATAAAAACATGTTAAAAAATGTAAACACAATACTTTTTGTTTTAATTAACTTAGAATTGAATAGATTAACAGTTATAATTTGAAATTTTAGTTCATTTTTTTTTTGGAAATCAGCCGAAACTCGGGGTGTGCTAATCTGATGACAAGCAGAGTAAAGCAATTAAGTAAAAAAAACTCATAGGGAACGTTGTTCCATACAGTCAGAACAACACTCTAGTCTATAGGTAGGTAGGCACTATTAAATTTCCGCTTTCAATGCAACATGCGAAAATAACACGCAAAAATGCATAATTTATAATAATAACGGCTTTCCGGTTTGTTCGGATAATACGTCTGGAAAAATATGAAGCTCAATGTAAATGTTGGAATTTTTTTTTTAAAGTTTTTGCTTTACTGCAAAAAAGTATTCGAATAAATAAATAAACCTACGTGTAGGTACATAGCATGAATCGACATTCTGTAACAAAATTAGTTTGTTTTATTTTATTTTTTAATCCGGAGAAATCAAAGAACTTTCTTTTGTGATGAATAACTTTCGAAAGAGTCCTACTTACAACTTTATTCAAATAGAGATATCAAGTGAAAAATCAGAGAGGCAGCAGTACTCCTGAAAATTATGCTCAATTCAATTCAATTTATTTTCTCATTCTTATAATGTTCCCTGATATTCTTAAGCACTATAGTTTGGAGTTCAGCCTTAAATGTGCCTTTGCAGCTCTTAAAATACAGCGCTTGTCATCAGATTAGCAGACCCCTTCGCATGAATAGTTTCGGCTGATTTCCAACCAAACTAAACGAGCTAAAATTTCAAAATTATAAATGCTAATAGTCTATTCAATTCTGAGTTGATTAACACAAAAAGTATTGTGTTTACATTTTTTAATATTGTTTTATTATTTTTTTTTCGAAAAAGAACAAACAAAATAGCCATTTAAAATTTGTCAGCAGGATAGCACATGCAATTTCTTTTTTGTCTATCTTCCACAATTAAAGACGTAGGACCCCCAATTTTTTGTGGTTGTTTGAGTAAGATATTGACTTTAATATGAATAAGGAATATTCATTATCTGCTGAAGAGGGACCAAAAGTTAAGGCATACAAGGAGTCCACGCTGTCAAAAAGTGAAATTTCGAGAAAAAATTTAAAAAAGTTGATAAGTTGAATCCGGATTCGTGTTTAATAAGTAGCGTTAAGGTAAAAATAATAGAAGCGATAAGAATTGAGTACATGTCAATCCTTATGAGCGAGAAATTTTGGGAGAAACATATAGCCCTCATGACTCGGTCGCAAGGAATAGGGTAAATTTTGACATTAAGGCGAGCCTATCTTTTGTTCAAACAGTGATAATAAAACTCCACATTTCAAGAAACTAAAACTAAAGAATAAACTCCAACTAAACTTTCCCCGAAGGGAAGTACGTTAAAATTAACGATGAGAACACTTGACATGGAACAAAGAATGGCGGTATGTTATATTTTCGGATAAAAAAAAAGTTCACTCTAGAAGAGTAACACAGTTATAATGTCTACTTCCAGGATCTTTGCTAGGAAGGACACCATTAGGATCGCATTCATTGTCGGACAGATTGTGTAATGGTCTCGAGGGCCAAGTGGTACTGTGAGATGATACTTCTTTTTATTCGAAAAGAAAACATAGCGCCATTCTTTATTACATGTCAAGTGTTCTCTAGTTTAATTTTAGCGCATTTTCCTTTAGTTTTAGTTTCTTTAGATGTGGAGCATTTTTGTATCACTATTTGAACAATAGGCTCACCTTAATGTCAAAATTTACCCTAATCCTTGCGACCGAGTCATGAGGACTGGATGCTTCTCTCAAAATTACTCTCTCATAGGATAGGATTGACATAAAAACTCAATTTTTATCGCCTCTGTTATTTTTATCTTAACGCTACTTATTACACACGAATTCGGATCCTACTTATCGACTTTTATTAATTTTTTCTCGAAATTTCACTTTTTGACCGCCTTGACTCCTTGTAAGCCTTAAATTTTGGACCCTCTTCCGCATATAATGTTTTTCCCTTATTCATATTAAAGTTAATATCTTACTCAAACAACCACAAAAAATTAGGGGTCCTACGTCTTTAATTGTGGAAGATAGACAAAACAGAAATTGCATGTGCTATCCTGATGACAAATTTTAAATGGTTATTTTGTGTGTTCTTTTTCGAAAAATAATTATAAAACAATATTAAGAAATGAAATTCCAATGCTTTTTGTTTTAATTAACTTACATAGAATTGAATAGACTATTAACAGTTATAATTTTGAAATTTAATCTCTTTTAGTTTGGTTGGAGATCAGCCGAAACTATTCATGCGAAGGGGTGTGCTAATCTGATGATGAGCAGTGTATTCTTATTTGATTTTTATTGTTTGCTGAGTGCAAGGATTGACGAGCAAAAATGTTGTAAAACCTCATTGAGATAATTCAATCAAATTAAATACTAAAAACTAAACTATAATAACTTATTTTAATAAGGATTAAGGTATTTTTATTATTAGTTAGTTATCGTACGAGTATAAGCAAAAAAAACTTACATTTCCTTTCCTCGCGTGAATTTCTACGCATGTGGGATGTGTAATAAAAACAAACATATATGCATCGAATTTAATGGATTGAATTTTCAGATTAGCTTGTCAGCAATACATTTAATGCAAAAAATTTTATTGTGATCTGTTTGGCACACTCTTTTAGCGCAGAAGCTGCAAATGGTGTGGTGCATATAATTATTTTTGGGCAGATTTTCGTCCAGGGATTGCTGACATCTGCCTTTTACTAGTGATGGAGTCATTATTTTCCGTCGTTTAGCAGGAGTTGCAGATGTCGAGGGTTCAAATTTTCTTCTTCAATGGTGTAAATAACTGGACATGGTATATCAAAGCCGTGATTTTGCTGGATCTGTTCGTGGATTACCAGTTCTTTCTGACATATATGCTAGTGCAATCCCGAGCTCATATAGAACAATATTCTTCTCATAGTTCGCACCTGATTCGGTTGCCATTCCAGATTAATGGCTTTGTATATTATAAAGGCATTCAATGCGGAAATATCTATTATGCTGGAAAACACCGCCATATGCCATCCGTTTTGTCTTCCTTTTGGTGCTGTAGCAAAAGAACATTTTGTCCACGGCGTCAAAACTAAAATCTAAAACCACACCTGGACCTTGTTGCTTTTCAGGTGCAGTTGTACCGACTGCATTTCCCAAATATGGTTGAATCTTCCAAACATAGCATATCCTGGAACAAACTAACAGCAAGAATTTCAAACCATATCTTTCTGGTTTAAGCGCATGATAGACCTCGAGAGTGAAATTTTTGTCAGCTGCGATTTTACCAATGAAAATGTATAGTTACTGTCGTGCAACATGTCGCAAATGCTGGGGAACTCCATAAACTTAAAACCGAGAAGGTTTCCATAATTCTTCTCGACCATTTCATGCATTATTTTTCGATTCCCCGGTAATTTCATCGTGGAAAATATCGGTCATTAGATATTTTCTACGAATCGGAATCGAAAAATCATACATCAAATGGTCGAGAAGAATTATGGAACCGTTCTCGGATTGTAGCTTATGGAATTCCCCAGCGTTTGCGGCATATTCCACGACAGTAAGTATACATTTTCAGTGATAAAATCTCAGCGGACAAAAATTTCATTTTTATTCAACCCGAGGTTTATCCAGACCTTTAGATGGCATACATGGCATTTGGCGAAATTTGCATCTTCCACGGAATCCAAGGAGCTGTTGGTCGACGTTTACACATCCATGCGGGTTGCACAAATTCGGAAAAAGATTCGACCACTTTTCGAATAAATAACGAATCGGAGCGAACTCATCATTAGATTTGGCTTGTTTCCTGCTTGTAACTTCGTCGAATCGAATAAACCGCGTAATCAATTGAACATTTTTTTTTGCATTATAGATAGAGGAATGGGGCGACCTTATTCTCCATCTCATAAATCGTCGATCGATTAGTTTTTAGATATAACAACTTTACTGTAAACTAGGCCATTCAGATAATAAAAAGAGTGAATAGAGGAGAGTGAGAAGTCAATACAGTTACAGGCCAACATCAAAACTCCCATATAAAGGTCTGGATAGACCTCGGGCGGAATGAGAATGAAATTTTTGTCCGCTGCGATTTTCTCAATGAAAATGCATACTTACTGTCGTGAAACATATGGGGAATGCTGGGGAATTTCATAAAATGCAACCCGAAAATGGTTCCATTCTCTGCCATTTATGTATTATTTTTCGATTCACCGGTCATTTCATCGTGGAAAATATCTAATGACCGGGGAATCGAAAAATAATACATAAAATGGCCGAAAAATATTAAAGAACCGGTTTCTGATTGTAGCTTTAGCTTATGGAATTCTTCAGCATTTGTCACATATTCCACGACAATAAATATGCATTTTCAGTGAGAAAATCGCAGCGGACAAACATTTCATTCTCATTCCGCCCGAGGTCTATCCAGGCCTTAAGCCCGAAACATAATCCAAGTTAGTTCAAAGTGTGTGCACTGGAGTGCCTCAATATAGTACTTTCAATTGCTGTTGTGAAAAATAACATGAAGGTATCTTGAATGTCACCTACATGGGATTTTTTACTTATGTACATACATTTTCATTCCGCAATCTTCCCGCTGCAAGCAGTAAGGGCTGTGAATGCCAAATATTTCCATTCATGGATTTTGGTCAACTTCCTAATTCTCTTCACTACTTGAACTACTGTCTGCATCAGTATATTGCTCATCGTTGATTTCCGAAGCATCACTCTCACTTTTACTTTTACTGTTACTATCACTACTTTCCTTTAGTAAGGATTCTTTTTCCTCGCATGTATCGCAGGGAACGAACAGGCTGATGAGCTGGCACGCATAGATGCATCATTCCCTTTCTGTGGACCTGAATCCTTCTCATCTCTTCCTGTATAGTAAAGAGAATATTCAAAGACCAGGAACGACTCAAGGCAACTGAGCACTGGGATAAAATAACTGGGCTTAATCTAAACTTTCCATAGCAGGGTATTTCCACAAAGGACCGGTTGAGCTACTTCAGCTAAGCAGAGCTAAAGTACGTATCATCTGTGGCATTCTTACAGGCCACTCCTGTCTAAAAAAAACATTTACGCACAATAAGGCTTGTGCAAGACCGGAGCTCTCGATTCTATGAAGAAGACGAGACCTCTTTCCACATCCTATGCGAGTACGATGCACTGGCCCAGCGCCGCTGGTCGCAATTCGGAGTGGCCTATCCAGACACGGACGACATAGCTTCGACATCTATAAGCGATCTCAACTCCTTTCTCAGCACGATCAACCTTGATCGTCAGGCCCATCAACGGCTAGGGTGATAGCTGGCTTCTGTGCTGCGAATCCCTTCGGGTTCAAGCCCCTATACAATCTAAAATCTGCAAGATAAGACATCTAGTATGTAGTAAATTTCACGATCTACCTTTGAACTAGCGAATTTTTATACGGAATGTCAAATTATGTCGTTTTATTTCAAACGATATGTTAAAACTCTCCATTGTCTTTCGTTGATAAATTCTACACCTGTGATTCTGTGTAAGTGGGCGGTTGAGTGCCATAGGAAAAAATTTAACATAATCTTAAGAACCTTGTTCTGCTTCGTTTGCAGTTTGTCTCGGTTAGTTGGAGCGGCTGTTATAAGTACAGGGTAGGCGTAAAGTAGCGTAGGTTGAAAAATAAGTTTGTAAATTAATAGTTTGTTTTCTAAATTTAGAAGGGAATTTACGGTTAATCAAGGGGTAAAGGGATCTGATAAGTAAATCGCTTTTTTGTTCTTGGTCGTGAATATGCGATTTTAAAATAAGCTTCTTGTCAAGTTTAAATCCCAGATATTTTACGGACGATTTCCAGTCAATGTTTTGGTATTTCACTTTTAGTGGTCGTTCGGGTAAGAATTGAGGCGCTCTTCGTTTCGTAAAAAATATTGCCTCTGTTTTATCGATGTTGAAGCTTATTTTCCATTGCTTATAAAAATTATATATTATAAATATCCTGAATTTCATCTACTTGCCATAAGGTTCCTTTACAAATTACGTTATTTGCATTTTTTATCAGAGAGTTTTCCGAACAATTTTATTTAGTCATTCAATGTCGTACAAAAAATTTGTATGCATGAATGCAAATACAAACATTAACGTATGAATGCACAGCAGCTGCTGTAGAGGCGGCTTCATTCATAGATGACTGGAGGCTGGAGCACATTAACTTTTCGCCAGTATTGGTTGGCGGTTGTCTATTTTAAAATTTCGTTAAACCCGACATTAAATCATCTCCAGATATCATTTAAATAATGCACATAAAAATGTACATGTTTCCATTTCCTCGTCGAATTAACGTACACGTAAAGGAACGCTCTGAATATGATAATTTTGCATAATTTTGTTGTAATGCTGTTGCGAACGGATATTGAACGAGTGCGGTTGTACATATTTAGTATCCCTTTAGGCTAGGCAAATTGCGAAATAGACAGAAATTGAAAAATGAATGAATTGATTTAAATTTATAGGTATGGGGCGTAGCGCTGAAACCTTGGGAGTGTTGAATTGCTGCTCAATATTTCAAAGTCGTTTTCAAGGACATAAATGAATCACGTTGAGTTGAGTCGTCCAATGGAATTCAGGTTGAGATCAGATAGACTTTAAGTACTGTCACTGCCACTGGTGGCTTTCTTTACGAATGAAATGAGATCATTTCCGTTTCCGGACATTGCCGGAAACCTATGCGCGCTGTGATCCACATAGAGTTAAAACAAACTAGTAATGGAAGCATCATCCGAATATACACAAACTTTCGATCGGAATGCATCACATTTCCTCTGTTTTACTAATTTAAGTTAAATAGTGGCAAAGTAACTCAATATGTACTCGCAACAATGCGAGTGCTAACGAAGCCATTAGGCAACTCTCAAATGAACGTCGAAATTGAATTGTCGAATAATTCAATTGTTTCCCACGAAACATCAGTCATTGTCCCAATATCAAATAAGGATAGAGTTCATGGCATCGTGTTTCCGCTGTTCCCAGATAGTTCCAAGAAAAAACAATAGACCCGAAACTCACAAGTCCCTGACAGATCAAAACTTCTGCTTAGCCACTGATAATCCTGACTGCCTTTTTTATTGATCCTTTCCAATCACAAACTTGAAATCTCTCTCGCTCTCTCTCTCTCCCACGCTGGCGGTATCCATTCCCTTTTCTTCCTTAACATCCTTTGTAACTCTATTTAGAGTGTGAAATTAGTTTCCAATAAAGTTTTTAGCGGACGAAAAGTAGCACCTTGGCAAACGGGAAACTTTTCTGGCTGTCTTCGCTGCGGGGAAAACATACACAGACACACACGCGAATGGCTTGAGAATGTAGCACCCAGCTCAGGATAACAACTATTCCGACCGGTTGCCGGCTTAACTTGACTTGACTTGGCTACTAGATGGGTGTATGATTCGACGATTCCAACAAAACGAAACTCCTTCAAGTGACAAACTTTTCTGCTGTGCAGAAATTACATAAGGGAACCCGGAGAGCGGGCAACTCGACATCGACACGTTTTGTTGCTATACACTACGTTGCTGCAGGACGAAAAGTGAAAAGCTGATTTCTTTTCCACTTTTTTTTCGTCTTGACACATGAAATAGCGTATTGTATGTAATGCTAGAAATTTGAGTTACAAGTAAAAGTTTCTCTCACTCCTCTTAAACCCTCTCTCTCCCACTCTCTTGCTGTCATTTTCTAACTGTATGATGAAAAAGTTCCGAGTCGCTATTACGGAATATCATGACGTCGTAAAATTTTCAGAGGACGATGACGACGACGACGACTCGGATGAATAGTTTTATTTTTTCTGATAAAAAGGCACTTTGGATGGATTGGCTATGAGGCGAGTTAAAAGAGTAGCTGCCGAAACTTTTGAAGCGAACAAATCTTATTTAGAACGCCTCGGTTGTTTGATAAGTTCACACCCAATGCAGCTGAAAGGACTTTTAAATTAAGATGATGACTGGTGAAGCTGAACAACTTATTAGGAATCTATTTGGATTTTATAGACGGATTGTTGGTATACAAGATTTTCAAACTCAAAACTGTAAGGAGGAACTTTATCAAAAATTGGTTTATCTATTACAAGCATACCTCGACTTAGGATGCTAATTGATTCCAGGAAAATGCATTTTAAGTCGAAAACGTTGTAAGTCGAATAACCATATTGCATAACTCAAACCTCGGCACTTTTTACTTAAAGATACAGTTTTATGAGAAAAAGGTGCATTCAAAATAAATATGCATAATACACATTAATTGACTAATTTGCGTAATATTTTCCCTATTTGCCATATCCCTTCTTGGGTTCTCTTATTGTGAACTGGTGTAGACGTCGGGCCAATTTTTGTTGTTACATAAGTATTTAGGTAGAATTTTCTTTTCCTATTTAAGAATTTAATTTAAAAAACTCTGGTGTAGAAAACTTCTTACTATTTGTTGAATATGTTCGAAGAAAAAATGTTCATTCTCTTCACAATGGCTTAAAATATGGACACAAAATTGTGCAATTGGCAGTTTAGCTCGAGCTCAAGGTAAAAGTCAATACCATTGTAAAAAATTAAGTCCCAGCTAGTGGAAAAAAAAAATCAGGCAGCATACAGTCAATAAATCAATCTCGAAAATATAAAGGGATCTCAAAAGAAATTACCGAATGGCAAATGGTCGATTCCAAAGAGATGACTCTATTGCAGAAGGTCAGTACAAATCTTCAGTTAAATCTAAAGGTCCATCTAGATTAGTCGCCAAATGGCTGCGCGTCCAAAAACTGGCATCGCGTATATCCATTTGGCTGCTACTTAGCATCCAAATGGAGATAGAAAATGCCATAACCAATATTTCATTTGGTGATTTTTTTAAATTTAATTATTATCAAAATCGGACTCGGCGCGTTTGAATTATTACAAGGATATTCAAGAATTATTCAATTTCACACAAAAGAACGAAGCAAAGTTGCAAAATTGTCACTTTGAATTTGACAAGCGAATGTCAAAGCGGTTGGTTGAGTTGCCATATTGAATATCAAAACTGGACGCACAGCCAAATGGCGATTATTTAGTTTGGATAGAATGACAACAGCCATTTGGCTGCACGTGACGCCATTTGGCGACTAATCTAGATGGACCTTAAGGGTGATACGGAGCGAAGTATAACTTCATACTATTCGACAGATACGGCTGTTTATATATTTAAAAAAAATCAAATTCGCGCTGTAAGATAGCCAACTTCACATTACTGTGTACAGACGACATACTGGGATACATCATGATACCTATATGAAACAAAACAATCACTGACATCTAAGGCAGCTATTACACAGTCATATATTGGTAATATATATTATAATAGATATTATCATATCCCTAAGCCTACTTGATTTCGCTTCCTGCACGTCTAAAAATTTATACTGAATGAATCGAGTAGGCTTAGGCATATGACATACATATTATAATATAAATATGACTGTGTAATGGAGCCCTAAGCAGTTATTTACATCAGTTAAAAGAGCGCCATCTATGAAATGAATGTAAAAACTAGGGGGCTTCGCTCGCCAACCCCGGGGCTGAGGCTAATTTCGGGCGCGGCCGAAATTTGGATACCCTTCGCTTGGGCTAAAAGTTTTTTCGGGCATACCTATGACTTGTATTTAATCCCCCACCTCATTCTTTTTCTTCCGTCTTGACAAAAGTTTTGGGCTTGGTTGAAATAAGTGGGCAAATAAAAATATTTACTCGGAAAATTTTAGTGGGGTTGCCGGAGCATGACCCCCAGTACGATTCCATTCGTTTTGAACTTTTTAGTTGCTTTGATAAAGACACATTAATTCAAGGTTTTGTGAAATTGATGTAAAAAAAATGTTTCTTAGAAGAACAA
The DNA here is from genome assembly GCA_949715475.1 of Microchrysa polita. NCBI lineage: Eukaryota > Metazoa > Arthropoda > Insecta > Diptera > Stratiomyidae > Microchrysa > Microchrysa polita. Next base: position 63,875,191 of record OX454417.1, read on the forward strand.
ATATGGGGGGTTTGATTTGTATGGTAGCCCCATGACCCCATGGTCTGATTTGAATCAATCTTACATATGTTTTGTGTCAACAATAGAAACACATTTGTGTGAAATTTGGTGGAAATTGGTGCACAAATAAAAAAGTTTTTCTTCAAAGAACCTAATTTGGGGGGTTGGATTTGTATGGCAGCCCCATGGCCCCATGATGCGATTTTATCCATTCTTACATATGTTTTGTGTCAACAATAGCAACACATTTGTGTGAAATTTGGTGGAAATTGGTGCACAAATAAAAAAGTTTTTCTTAGAAGAACCTAATTTGGGGGGGGTAAAGTTTTTATGGCAGCCCCTTGACCCCATGGTCCGATTTGATCCATTCTTGCATATATTTTGTGTTATGTATAGAAACACATTTTTCTGAAATTTGGTTGAAATTGGTACACAAATAAAAAAGTTTTTCTTAGAAGAACTCAAATTGGGGAGCTAGGTTTGTATGGCAGCCCCATGACGCATTGATCCAATTTGGGTGTATCAAGCATACAAACAGCCTGCAATAATAAGAAGCACGTGTGCAAAATTTCAGCTTGCTAGCTTCAATACCCGCCGAGTAAAACAGACAGACAGACAGACGGACATGCTCCAATCGACTCCCCAAGTCATGCTGATCATATATGTATACTTTTTATATGGTCGGAGATGCTTCCTTTAATGCGTTACAAACTTCATGACAAAGTTAGTATACCCTTTCACTCTATGAGCGAAGGTTATAACAAATCGGACAAAATGATCCGCTATTTTTCTACATGATGTCGTTTTCATAAACTTTAAAATGCTTTTACTTAAATAATTAAGGACAAACTTTTTTTAAGCGACCGACAATAACCGACAAACGTTTACTACCGATCTAATACATGGAATTCTAAATTCGCGATGGTGAGCGTCCAAACTTCACACTTTTCACGCATTTTTCATTTGCGTTTATTTAAGTAATTAAGGACCGTCAAACGTGCGGAAGTGACCGAGAAACACCGACAAACGAAGAGGAATCGATAAAAGTACAAAAAATACACCGTTTTAATACCTTTTTATCAGTTAATCACATTTCATATGTCAAACTTTGTTAGCCCCTAATTAATTAATTTAGTACCGACAAATCTTTTTAAGTGACCGACAATCACCGACAAACGATTTCCTATCGATCTAAATAAAAAAAAATCCAAATTCGCCACCAATTTAAGGAAGTACACTGCCAAGTCGTACCACCACGGTTTTTTGCGACTGCTCTCTCTCTTGCTCTCTATTTTGTGTAGCTGATTTTATGTATTTTCGGTATCAATCAAGTTTAAAGGTACGTTGTCCTCGACACGACTGGATCGGCTCTAGCGATAGCGACTCGCTCATTACATATAAAAACTCGTTTTAAGAATGAGAGAAAAATGAGTTTATATCAAATGAGCGAGTCGCTGTCGCTAGAGCCGATGCTGTCGTGTTGAGGACCACGTACCTTTATGTCACATTCGGTTTTGTTGATGCCCCATAAATGGGGCGTTGGGCGTCTATGGCTACATTAACATTCTAAAGGAAATAATAATGGTAAATCGATTTACCTTTATTTATTATACCCAAGAATTAAATTAATTAATAGCTGTTATAATTTTTTATTGAAATCTAACAGAAAATCGATTTTTCTCGGAATAATTATAAAGTAAGCCCCAAAAAATACAAAACAAACACTTAAATTTTGAGCCCATTAGTACACTAGTTAACGGTAAAAATAGTTTCTCAACAAATGTCAGCCAGAAAAAATGTTAGGTAATAATTTGGTATTGTCGCTGAAGAGCTAGTATTCCCTACTCAAATTATATTGCTTTCGTATCAGAAATCTCATCCGACAGATTCTGCGAAAAATCCCTTATGGATAGAAGTTTGCTGACCATCCAGTGACTTTGTCCTCCAGTTACGGATGCCCAACAGCTGGTGGACATCCTCACCTACGGAGTACATTCAGCGAGCTCTCGGTCGTCCACGCAATCTAGCTACGTCTGGTTGTGCGTTATTCGCCTTTACTGTGTACTGGAAGCTTGGAATTATGGATGTTCCTTCAAGTCCTTTGGCATTCGCCCGTCGCAGCCACCCATTGCACCCACAGTGATTACAACAATTGAGGCAAAAATATATACCTATAATGTAATGTAGTATCTAAGTACATGCTCCTATAAAACCTCTCCAAAATGCCTCTTGATTGGACCCCACCTGGCTTACCTAAGGATCTTAGTTCAAAATAATAATTTTTTACCAAATAACAGTATTAAAATGACATTTACTTGTGTCTTCCCTTTATGGCTCAAGCAAATTTGTATGTCATCTATATGGAACCCAGCATGCCCAACGCCCCATTTTTGGGGAGGCTATTATTGACAACAACACCAGTTAAAAAAAAATATTTTTTTCGAAAATATGCTTTAGACTATTGTCGACTTGACATATATACCAAAAAAAACTTAAATATTCGAGAAACAAATAATTTGGGCATATATGGGTTAACGAAACAGGTAATTCTTTAAAAAAAAAATCCTTCTTCAAATTTCAGCTCAACAAATAAATTAGAAGCTTTATGCACCAGGGAAGAAATTCAGTAAAAACAGAAATAAAAATGCTGTCATAATATTTGCATGGTCTAAATTGTTCACGCGTTCTAAGTCGAAACGTCCTAAGTCGGGGGATACCTATATTTCATTTCTTCTTTGGATTTGGATTTTACTAAGTGGAAACCTATTTTGTTTCAAGCATGTGTTGATGACTGACATACAAGATAGTGTTTGCGTCAGTGTTACCAATTTAGGGGAAAGTTCCCTAAATTTGGGGTTTTTTGAACCTCCTAGGGAGAATTTTAAGGAGAGAATTTCTTTAGGGAAAATTTTAGGGGGAACCTAAAATACCTTAGGGGAATTTTGGGGGTTTGTTGTTTTTTTAACATAAATCGGCAAATCCCATAAAAATGTGTGTCTGTGACAGCTTCTTTAACTATTTAAATACCTCCTGAATCTGTTGGGACCGGGATCGGTGAGAGATATAGTACAGATATATTTTGGGAGAGTCCAACATCTTTTCTGATGGGGCTTGTAGGTAGGTACACATTAAAAAAAATCAAGTGAAATGAAGACGTTACGTGGATTAAGATAAGATAAGAGGGACTTATAGGCCTGTTCGGTACCGAGATTTCAGTACCGGGTTTCGGTTTTTTTCAATACCCGGTACCACAAGCGGTTTCCCTGACTCAGGTTTTTTTTTCAGTACCGACGGTTTTTTTTAACCATAAGCCGGTTTTTTTGAGTACCGGGTTAAAAACCGACTCAGGTTTTTTCAGTACCGACGGTTTTTTCAACCATGAGCCGGTCTTTTTGAGTACCGGGTAAAAAAACCGGTACCAAAAAACCTGAAAAAAACAGCTCATGGTTGAAGTGAACCGTTCTTTTTAACTCGGTACCAAAAAACCGACTCGTCGGTCGGTTTTTTAAATCGGTACCAAAAAAACCGGGATATCGGTACTTTAGAATATCGGGTCCAGTACCAAGTGAACACCGGTTTTGTACCGGGATCCCGGTTTTTGGAACAGGCTTAAGGGACACTACCTGGGGGATATCGCCTACGTGTAAATAAATAAATATTCAAAACCCTATGTCCCCAAATTGAATGCCTTAAGTGGCATCTGTATTATAAACAAAACACATCTACATTGCCACTTGACGGGTATAGTTAACTTGATGTATGTAGTTCTGATTTCATGTTCACCGGATCAAAGCTCTTTTCCCCCAACATATTATAGGGGCAATAAGAGGATGAGCTAACTTCAAACTGGTTTTTCTTTTTTAAAATGGGCTATGGGCGGTAAATTTCTATCCCGATTAGCCCGACTAAATCGATGTTTTCGCTACACCTGTAGAAAAGTCGTCTCGATAGCTGTGTCACTATAATCTTCGGGGTACCATTAGGCCTGATACCCTCGTCAGCAGATCACATCACAAGAATGTTAACATCATCAGCGACATCGAAACCGTAAATAAACGCATGGTTTATTACGCTACTATTTAATGCATGGTTTTTTAGCTTAACATGGTTATTTTTCTTGAATATTAATTTACCTGATGTCATCGTAAAGCTATCAGTATCCTTTTTTAACACCACAAATTTAACCTCCTGTGTCCAAGGATGGCACTCGAGGTTCAGTACAAGCACGTGTCGTGTCTTGATACCCTCCCAAATTCGGGACGGTCAAGAGTAGGTCCTCGTTTTTTCAGTCGCTTAATGATGGTATTTCGACCAAATTATTTTTATCACTTGAATGTCCGAGTTTTCCATGTTACGCATCAGTTCGAAATCGAGCAAGATGGTGGTAGTGCTCCGGGACGCCATCAGCCGCACGTATCTCCCGACACTAAAAACACTAACGACATGATCTACAATTATCTACAGATAATTTTATCACCTGAGTACGAAACTTTCTGCCGAAAAGGCCACAGATTTTGCGCAGTGAAAATCCACACTTCCACTTCGTATCAAGATGGGGTCCGAACTGGGTGGCCGGCAGACAAGCATTGTACTATTCACGTTGTGAGAACCCGTCGTAAGGATCGTACGTGCGATTATCCATGCTGTTTGTTGTTGTAAAGTTTGATCGTAAATAGACTGAAATGGTCCATTCTCTTCTCACGCCAAATCTGATCGTAAGTCTAGCAACTTTAAAATAAAATCCTTCCGTTTCATACTTTAATATGAAAATATTGTTTTTAATTAGGCTTTTGAATCGAATCCCATATCGCGAGTATATCTGATAAAGCATCATAATTTCCATGAAAGTGCCATGATCGGATAAAATAATATTATTATGAGCAATAATCGTATATCCGTATCCGGTATTCATCACATGTACATCAATCATGTTTTTTTTTTTTAATGTATGTATGCGTATTCCTTGTGCATTGCACAAAAATGAGATTTATATAAAATAATTATTGCATGTATGTATGTACTTATAATAATTGAATACGTACTGTGTGTGCGCTTAATCACTGTAAAGCCAACTGATAGAGATATTTCATGAAAAATTACATTTAAATAATAATTAACGACAGAAGATTAACCTATCGCCAGTTTTCACATTAAAATCCCCACGGCTCTCGGCCATTTTATGAGAAATGGCTGCGTGTATGCTGCAGTCGGTTTTGCAAGCCAGAGATGGGAATGGGAACAGGAAGAATACATTATTGGAAATATTCGATGATGTTAGCATATATTCAAATGGGTCCGTTATTGCAGCCACATTATGGAAACACAAATCATTCAAAACCATACTCGCATTACGATGTACGGGAGTGCGGTACATAGGTAGCTCACAGGTTTTTATGCAGGACTCTGTTTTGTACATTTGCATTATGGCCAAAAGTATGACCGCATTCATCGATATTTGGCTCGCTTTTTTAATTAGCAGCATCGTATTCAATGGAGAAAGTTGAAAGGATGTCATAGTCATTAGGCAACTGAACTCCTTTCAATTGTTGAACATGACGGACATGTGGTCATAATGCTCAAAGGATCCCATGCTATCCACTTTTACTATAACCACTGAAATTTCAATTTTAGTTGCAGTATGGCAATTTTTGCTTTCACCCTTCACTACGGTGCGTATTTCGTCGAAAGGACAATGCAAAACGACGATGAACTATATGATGCTGAGACCGTTGAATAAAGGGGGCCGTCTCATAGATAAAAGAGGTCTGCAAAACTATGTGTGATTTACGCCGTTTCATATATAAGGAATTGTACCTGCAAGCGACATAAATGCTTGTTCTGCAATTCAACCCAAGGAAACCACCAAGCAGCAGTGTATATACGTATAGTCTCGATGTGAACCATATAGGAACAGCAGTCGCAGCAGCGGCACAACTGTACTGAACCAATTCTCAAGTTCGATGAATAATGCCTCCCTGCAGAATCCCTACACTATACATATATTTCTCAGCGCCATAATATTTCCATCGAATATTCAGGATTCAAATGAAAATTTTCCATTTGTACAATATGAGCACGGTGTGAGCGTGTGTTGTACTCTTGAAATGTGTGTTGATGCATATAATAGTAGTGAAGTACTTGGGATTTTGCCCCAAGTAGACAATTGCAATGAAAATTGCAAATACTAGAGAAAGTCATAGTTCATGCTGCGATCGTTGCCCTTTATTGGATTTAAGAACAATGGACCCGATTGAAAATCTTGTAATCGGTTTTTGGGAAGCTTTGGGCCCCGTTTTGTCTGCTACGGAAAGTGACGAATGTGCCTGGACTTGCAATGAATATTATTCCGTAAAATATTGAGCGGACATTGTGGCAGTTTTCGGCAGCAATTTCAATCGACAGTCACTGTCATAATTATGATAAGGAAGAGTGTTGTAGGTTTAATTTTTTGTTGAAGATATGCTTTATTAATCAATTTACATTACGAATGATTTCGCAATCTCCCAAGGGTTTTCTTTCATGGGCATGGGCGTAGTCAGATGTGGGCAGGGATGGGTGGTTGCCCTTACTACCCCCTTTGGTATTTTTATGGGCTTGAGTCACATCTTTGTATGGGTAACATCTTTGTTCTATTTCACTGGATGTTTTGTATTGCCTCCACTGGTGATCTTCGAAAAAATAAACCAAGTCTTAGTTTATTATAAGCGACCAATATATTTCGGACATAAGTCCATCATCAGGGTTTGATTTACATATAAAAAACATGACTTAATTAATAATAAATTTTGTGTGAATTTAGCATGAGATATAAGAAATAGATATCGTTGGCTTCGGATGGCACGTAAGTACGTATTTTTTTTTTTCATTTTTCTAATATTGTTTCACTTACCGATTTGTTTTATTTTTTCGTTTTTATTCTTGGAGTTTTTGAATTTAATAACTGAATTTTTTTTAATTACGTATTTTCTTATTTCCTTATTGTATGATCTTTTTATATTATTTTTTTTGTGTTGAATAGACATTTATAATGTATACTAATTCACTCTTTTTATTTGAGTTCTTCCGTGTCCCGAAGGATGGACGCATTCCTTCCTCCTTCCTACTCCTACCCTCCATAACCCTTTCTTCTAGGTGGCTCATCTAGGACCAGGGTGCTTAGTTCAAAACCCCCACGACCCCGCTGGCCGGGACCGGTGCCACCAAGCTTAAGCATCCTGGTCAAATAAAAAACGAGACCGAGGCTAATTTCGGGCGCGGCCGAAATTTGGATACCCTTCGCTCCCCTCGGGCTAAAAGTTTTTTCGGGCGTACCTATGACTTGTGTTCACTCCACCCCGGTTCCATGCTTTTGAATTTTCACATAAGTGCCGTCTCGAAGATTTATTGGGAGAAGTTGGGGACATGGGTTACTTATAAGAACCACAAAGAGGGGGGGTTGTATGGCAGCCCTATGAACGCATGGCCTTTCCATCAATTTTTACGATTGTTTGTGGCATCAATTAAAACACATTTCTATGAGATTTGGTTGAAATTGGTGGACAAATAAAAAAGTTTTTCTTCGAAGAACCTAATTTGGGGGTTGGGTTTATATTCCAGCCCCATGATCCCATGGTCTGATTTAATTCATTTTTGCATGTTTTGTAACATCAATCAAAATACATTTCCATGAGGTCTGGATGAAATTTGTGTATACAAATAAAAAAGTATTTTTTGAAGAACCTAATTTTGGGGGTTAAGTTTGTATGGTAGCCCCACGACCCCATAGTCCGATTTCATTTATTTTCACGTTTCTTATGTGGCATCAATAGAAATATAATTTTCTGCGGTTTGATTGAAATTGGTGTACAAATAAAAAAGTTTTTCTTAGAAAAATTTGATTTGGGGGGTTAGGGGTTTGAATGGTAGCCCCATGACCACATCGTCCGACTCCATCTGTTTATACATACGTTTTGTGTCATCAATAGAAACACATTTGTGTGAAGTTTGGTTGAAATTTGTGTGTAAAAAAAAAAATCTTAGAAGAACTTAATTTGGGGAGCTAAGTTTGTATGACAGCCCCATGACCCCATGGTCTGATTTGGTCTATTTTTACATATCTTTTGTGGTATCATTAGGAACACATTTGTGCGAAATTTTATTGAAATCGATGAGAAAATAAAAAAGTTTTTCTTAGAAGAACCTAATTAGGGGGACTAGGTTTGTATGGCAGCCCCACGACCCTTTTGTTCGATTTGGTCGATTTTTACATATGTCGTGTGTCACCAATTAAAACACATTTGTGTGAAATTAGATTGAAATTGGTGCATAAATAAAAAAGTTTTTCTAAGAAGAACCTAATTTTGGGGGGAAGGTTTGTATGGCAGCCCCACGATCCCCTTGTCGGATTTTAGCGATTCAAACATACAAACTGCCTGCAGCAAAAAGAAGCATGTGTGCAAAATTTCAGCTCCATAGCTTTTAAACCGGCCGAGTAAAACGCGTCGCAACAGACAGACAGACGGACAGACGGACAGACGGACATCGTCCAATCGACTCAGCTCGTCACGCTGATCATATATATACATATTTTATATGGTCGGAGATGCTTCCTTCAATGCGTTACAAACTTCATGACAAAGTTAATATACCCTTTACGCTTAATAAGCGAAGGGTATAAAAACTTGTTGCAATGACAGCGGCTCGAACATTGAGCCGTGGTTCGCAACAAATGAATAGATAGAAATAATGTAATTAAAGTAAAAGTTAACACCGTAGAAACAATATGTGGCTGACATGAAACACAGAAACTTTCACATGTAACAAAGAAACAAAAGTAAACAATGAATAGATGATGATGGACTTATGTCCAAAATATATTGGTTGCTTATAAAAAACTAAGACTTGGTTTATTTTTTCGAAGATCACCAGTGGAGGCAATACAAAACATCCTATGAAATAAAATTTCGATCCCGGCATATACAAACACGGGTCATCTGGTAAATCCATTTAACCATTATTAACATCTTTGTTCTAGTTTCAAAGCCCCTCTTTGGTGTCCTCAACAACTTAGCCATCTCAGCGAGTTGTAGGACGACCGCGCCATCCGCTGGTTCATCGTTCTCCTGGCGCTAGGGTTTGCGATTGTCGTTCATCGCAGTTTGTGTAGCTTAAAGACTTTCAACACTCATCGTACAGTTGATACAACTCGTTAGTGGATGCGCTTGATTCAGTGGCGGATTTACCAGTAGGCTGAGTAGGCTAGAGCCTAGGGCGGCAGATTTTACGGGGGCGGCAAATTTGGAGCAAATATTTTTTTTTTAGTTAAAAACATTGTAAACATTTAATACCGTGGAAAACTGAATTCCAAATTCCAAATACGAATTATAACGCCAGATATAGAATTTATCCTTTTCATGAGATACGTTTTGGGAGCGGCAATTTTTGAAACTTTCCGTTGGCTTAAAATTCTGTGAATGATTAATTTTGGGAAACTCAAAGAGCAGTCATAATTACACAACATCTTAACGCTCTTTTCCTAATCTTCTTCTAGTTACCTAGGCGTATTCCAGGGTGCCCAATCGCACACTTACATTGTAATGTAAATAATACTCATTCAAATAAAAATTTCACTTATCGTATGAACTAGACTTCATGCAAAATTCTGCTAATCTCACTCCGAATAGCCTACTGGTGGAGAGTAGTTCGGTTAAAAGTAGAAACACTTTTTGTAACGCATATATTGGCTTCAATTAACCCTGCTGTTAGGTTTAAAAAAATGTACTAATCCGTCGTTAGCGGACCATTTGGTCCGTACTGAATTTTTCGTAGAAAATAAGAATTTAGTCTAATATTTAATACATATATTGATCCAATAATTCGTAAATGTATGTTTTCACATTTTTTATTGGAACGTGTAGTTTGAAATATTTTTTATGGTCGGCCATAAGCACTAAACAGCTGTTGTAATAATGTGTTATATGATTGCCGTTATTGCATTCTGATGTGCTCCTAACTTTAGTCTGGTTTGTTTTGTTCTGTAAATTTTTCAATTTTGTTGATCGGACTTTTTTTTTACATCGCGTTACAATTACAAATGACAAGACGTTTATTGAAAGATAATGAAAGATGCTCAACGAAGAAATCGGCTCTGATATTTCCGATTCAGAGTTTGATGATTACTCAGAAAATACGAAAACGGATGTTTCTGAAAGTGAATCTGATGTGGATGCATCAGGATCTGCCGACCCATTCTTTACTTCCAAAAACAACATGGTGTGATTGCCACAGCCCATTGGAACTCCAGCTGAAGAGATTATTTCAACACAAGGAGGTCCAACTCGTTTCGCGGTATCAAGGTATAATGACATTATGTCAGCATTTTAGTTGTTTTTTCGCCTCCAATAGAAAAAAATATCATCGACAATACTAACAAATATGGTAATGTCAAATTTGGCGACATATGGAGCAATATTGACACAGACACTTTGCGGCCATATATTGATTTACTTATTCTTGCAGGCCTATATCGGTGGGTACATTTTTATTTTAGTTACCTACATTTTTGAGTTATTGACTAGACTTTTTCAGTGGAAGTGGAAGCAATGAAGACGTTCATGGTTTATTCGATGGCTGCCCTATTTTCCGATCAATGATGTCTGAAGCTACTTTTCAGATCATTACAAGTGCACTTCGTTTCGATGATGTTATGAGTCGGAGGCAATTGCGAAGTGCCGACAAATTTGCTCCGATTCGGGAATTGTGGGACCCTTGGCAACTCCACCTTCCAATGCTTTACAATTGCCACGAAAACGTAACCATGGACTGCTCGTCGCATTCAGGGGACTATGTTCGTTTCGGCAATTTATGCCTGCAAAGCCTGCAAAGTAAGGTTTGAAATTTTGGCTTTTAGTTGACTCAAAGTCAGGCTACGTATGGAACCATATCTTGGGAAGCCTAAAAATGCCCAACCTGAGAAAAACCAAGGAGAACGAGTTGTGTTGGATCTGACTGAAGGCTTGAAATGCCAAAATGTAACAGCCGACAATTTTTTCTCCTCATTTGATTTGAACTTACTTATGTGGGAACAGTTCGGAGGAATAAAACATTTATGGCCATCCATTGTATTCGCCAATATAATCGAGATATCGGCTTTGAATGCGTATGTAATTCATTCAAAAATATACCATTCATGGGGATCAGCTAATCGAAATCGAAGAAGGCCGGAGTTTTTACGGGAGCTTGCGCTTTCCTCCTTTCCTCCGCTTCACCATAATCATAGCATCCTCGAGTAAAATAACATCTAATTCGGGTGCCAGAACGCGTGGAATATTTGGTTGCTGCAAGTCAAAATTTGACATGAAATGCTCCATTTGTGGCAAGTTTATCTGCAAATCCAGCAGAAAGATACTTAGCTCCATTTGTATTAATAAAAATTAATTTGCAGAATAAAACACTTCATTTTTTTTCGTAGCGAAAATCTTATATTTTGATTTCAAGCAATGCAAATACCCATTGGACCAAATGGTCCGTAATCCAAGATACGTAATTTTTAATTTTTCTAGTCTCCACTTTGGGATAGAAGTTTGTATTTGTGATAAAACCATCGTTTTGTTAAAAAAGCAACGTGAGCCGAAATTTTAGGTCCAATTGTGCCATCATAAAAAATGTATAAAGAAAAAACTAAAAAAAATGGACCAAATGGGCCTAACCTAACAGCAGGGTTAAACAAGGGTAGGAATCTACCATATGCGAGGATGTTTTGGGTGAAGCAATCAAGCTCCAGAATCTACATTAAATGCTGAACATGTTTTTAATATATAAGAACTTTACTATTTCCTATTTCTTGACAGCAAGCCTCTTTAAATCCCATCAGATAAAAAAAATAATAATGTCTTTGGTCAGAAGGATCTGCCGGAAAGCGGAAATCGACTCTAAAGATAAGGTTTCTTCCTATTTCAGTAGGTCCTAGCTGTTCTTCAAAAGATACAGTCGCTTCACAATGACAAACAAATCGCAAACGGGATCGATTTCCCACAAAAAAAATGAATAGAAAGGATCAGGATGCCGATGTAGAGCATATTATGGCGCACATTTTGCTAGAAATGTCAGAGTCGTATTTCAAAAGTTACCTTCAAAGATGCGACCTTAGGATAACAAATTTTGCAAAGGAGGCCCAAGCACAAACGGTTTCAATTTTTCATGAGACCCAAAGCCAAAGGACAAATAATTCGTAAAAAGAGGGGAGCAAGGGAATCATAGTTCGATTTTCCTAAAAATGCGTTGAATGGGCGTATTGTGGTGCACTTTTTGTTGAATATTTCATAGCTGTCCGCGTTAAAAAGTTACAGCCGTTCAAAGATGACCTAATGGCAAAAAATTTTCCGAAAATGAGGGACACTTTGGATGTTTTGCGGTGCAATTTCGGGATTTTTAATGAGGGACAGACTCGTTACATGCGGGATCCGAGCCCTAATCTAAGGAAGCAACTTATCTCTCCACACACTCTCTGTTTTGATATCCCTATTGTATTGATCCTTTGAAAAATCAAAAATTGTTCTGACGTATACATATACATAATGTTTGTTTGCTTTCAGATATTATGCTTCAATCCTAATTTTAAGATTTCATACAAAGTCTGAAACAGTTTTCAATTTTTGTATAACGGGAAATGCCTTTATAAACAAAACAATTTTTACAAAGACTACATTGTCAAAAATTAGCATTCGTTCTAAACTAGTTTCTGGGTTAGTTGATCAATTAGAATAGGCAACCCTAGTAAAAGTAAGTTCGTATTTTCGCGTTTTCTGTTACTATGTATGTACTTTAGTTTTCCCCACTTGAAATTGGCTGGGATGTAACCAGGAATTGGTTTCGGGAGGGGTCCTCTAGATATTATATGCTATATTGACTATCAAATTTTTAAGTAGGTAATATGTATGTATCCATCTTGTGAAAATGTTTAAAAGAAATTTTAAAAATTTTGATGTTTAAATTGTTGAATTTGTAATTTTTTCTGCAGCGAAAAATACACAATACCAACGATGCCAAAAATCGTTTAAAATAATAAAAATCAGTAAACAAAACTTTTGCTAAATAACATCAATGAGTCCTTGCATTTCGTCAAGTTGTCAAATGGAATCTTAACTCTTTTGGAAATAATTTAAAAATCATGAAATTGTCTTACCTTACAGTGACGGAGGGCGTAGATATGTCTTCTGTCCAGAGGCGCCATAGAGGCTAAGTCCCGCCATGAGTATTGCTCAATTGTGCATTAGGTTAGGTTAGGTTAGGTTAGGTTAGGTAGTGGGGCCGCCAGAAGTGAGACCAGCGCACTTAGACCAGTGATAGGTCCATTGTGATACCGCCTATGAGAGCCTTAAAAAAAAAAAATTCAAAAATTTGTTTGGAACCAGCGTGTGCTGGCAATATATTTGTTGATCTGTATTGGACTTACATCTCTGAGATCATCCATATCGTAAAAGTACCTACTACCAAGAAACCTTAAACGTTTCTCAGCCAAAGCCGAGCATTCACAGAGAAGATGATGCACACTCTCCTCTTCCTCTTCATCCTCACAGCTTCTGCAGTAGTCGTTGTGAGGAATTTTGAGTCTCCTGGCGAGCTCCCCTATAGGACAATGCCCCGTTATAACCCCAACTACACTGCTAATATGCATCCGGTCCAATGACAATAGCTTGGTAGAGCGGATAAAATCTAATTTTGTCCAGATCATCTTCGTTGTAGTACAAGTGTTACCATTGATCCATCTTGCGTTGGTTCGGCGCTCAGAATCTGCTGAAATTGCCAATTTGCAGTTGATAATTGGTGGTTAGATGCTTCCGCGGTCGACTTCAACTCTATCAGCTGAAGCACTAGCTAGATGGTCCGCACAGCAGTTGCCTGCAAATCCACAGTGACCCGGTATCCAGCATAGTGTTATATTAAAAAAGCGACCCATCTCTTTAAGAACAAGCCGGCACTTTTCAACAGTTCTTGATGTGGTCAGTACCGACTCATGCATTAAAAGCGGGACACTATGAAGAATAATAACCTACCCTTCAAACCGACGCTACAACCAAGGAATTATTAGATCGCTTTTTCTTTATATTTATCTATCACATAAAAATAGAAGAATACTCAGGACCCACGAAGTGGAAAGCACTAATCTATTAAAGTGTAAAGGAGAAATTTGAGAATAAATGAAGGTTAATCAAAGAAGTTCGCCCTAAGGTATTAATTCTCGACTCAAAAAAACAATAGTGTTCCGCACATTTTTGCACAACTTAAAACGATAAAAACGCTAAACGACCCTTGATTCTGGTAATGTCCCTTCAGCAATATTCTCGTAGAGCTTGGTAGGGGCGGCAAAATGTCAACAGCCTACTATCGGCAAATGTGTAAATCCGCCACTGGCTTGATTGAAACAAACAAGTTGACGGTAGAACAGAAACATACAGTTTGGGCGGATATGTTTCTATTTCCTTCAATTCCCATTATTTGCCGGTGTGTCGAAAAGGAAATATAACAAAAAACTAATACTTTATTACTTGTATGCCGTGCAGCGAACCGACAGATTATCAAATGAAAAATTAACGTCCAATTTATTTAAAAAATGTCCTAAAAGTTTGAATTTGGATTTTTTTTTATTATTTTTAAGTGTATGCAAAATGGGTGTTTCGTTAATTTTCGAAATTTGAAAACGAAATCGAGTTCAGAACTCTGTGATAGAAATATCTACTGGATAAGTAAATAAGGAATGTTTTCTTTGATCTGGTTTGTTAGAAAGAGAAATTAAAATTACTCATACAATTGTAGGTTTCTACCACACCCAATCGAAATAAAACAAACCTAGCCCCCCCCCCCCCCAATTTAATTTTTTTTATTTGTGTACCAATTTCAACCAAATTACACACAAACGTGTTTCTCTTGATGACACAAAGCATATCTAAGAATTGATCAAATCTGACCATGGGGTCATGGGGTGGCCATATACAAATACAAACCCACAACCTCCCAACCAAAATGGGAGGTTCTTCTAAGAAAAATTTTTTGCACCAATTTCACAAAACCTTAAAGTAATGTGTTTTTACCAAAGCAACCAAAAAGTTTAAAACAAATGGAATCGTACTGTGGGGTCATGCTCCCCAACCCCAGCCTCAATACAATTTTCCGAGTAAATATTTTTATTTGCCCACTTATTTCAACCAAGCCAAAAAATTTTGTGAAGACGGAAGAGAAAGAATGAGGAGGGGGGATTAAATATAAGTCATAGGTACGCCCGAAAAAAACTTTTAGTCCGAGGAGAGCGAAGGGTATCCAAATTATGGCCGGAAAAAAAATTGTGGGGCTAGGAGGCTAGACAAAATCATTGTCAAATCCATTCGGACGTTTGTGGACCAATGCAAACAACGTCAATTAGAGGCGCTAAGTATTTTGCTACATTTACTGATGATTTCTCTCGCAAATTGTTCGTTTGTTTTCTTAAGCCTCGTCTCCATTGTAAACAATTGTGGCGCAACTGTATACGAACATGATGTTTCAGTGCTCCCCAATTGTTCGCGAGCAGTTGCTGAACAATAGTGTCACGTCCACACTGTAAACAAATGTTCCTGAGCTGTTGCACATATTTCGGAGCAATTGTTTCACGTCCACATTGTAAACAGTTGAATCGCAACACTGCTCCTGAACATTGTTCGCTAACAGCTCAAGCTTGTTGCTGAGCTCTTGCATTGATTTTTGTAAGTAATTCATTGATGTTCAATGTTTTCCATTCAAATGGAAAACACAGGGAGAATTACATGAATTAAGAAAATTATAGTTAGAAATGAGTAGTTTCATTGATGGCAACTGATTAAGTTTTATCGGAAATAATTAATTTAATTAATTGTTAACTAATTTTTAGTGCAAATCAAATTAGTTAGAAGTTATTAAGGTTCAAAGTTGTGTTAAAATTCGCGAGACTGATTACACATTGATTATGTATTTCCGCATTAACTTTCGGCCCTATGGTATTTCTTTGCACCTACTTGAAGATAGAGTACAAAAAAAAGTTCTACATGCTGGCAGAATTCTGTAAGACAATCACGAAGGACGACACAATGATCAGTGCTTTAACCACTTGTGGGGCACAGCGTGTCGATTTTATTTACCCGTAAGACGGAAGATATAAAAAGACTTGTTAAAAGATTCTGGCCGAGTTTTATATGTTTTTCAGTTGAGGACATGTGTTATGTAGTATGTACCTGCATAGGATGAACGAATTCGATCAATTTCAGTGTTCCTCCACAGGACGTTTTTAGCCCGGATTATCCGAGTAAAGTGAGGGGAAGAATAAACCAGTCAGCTTGTCGTAGAAGACAACTAAAGGGACAGGATTTGTATGTATAGGCGGGTCCTACAAATAATATTTACTCTTCTTAACTAATTCAAATTAAATCGCAATTAATTTTTTTATATGAGTTCCTATCTTTATAACGATTGTTACAAATAAATAAACTTAAATATAACGGCTATCTCCCCACGACCTCTTCCTCCTTTTCATGGATCAACAGCAACGTCTTCGGCAACAAATAATGGCTCGGCCACTGGCAAGATAAACGATTATAGCTTCTTTTTTACGACGATCGATTCCTATTTCGAGTTCCTCAGCCACTCTCATTCTGCTTACGAACTTATTCACGTTTTTGTCACAATTACGCCTAACTTTCAGTTTCAATACGTCCAGCACGCAAGTCGGTTTGCCGAACATTTCAATGTCGAAATATCTGTGATTTCAGGATTTTTCGAATCCTCGGAAACGCTAGCCACGGAAGGAAGATTCGTTCTTCATTTCTTATTCTGGACCGTTTGATATAAACCCAACTTTTCAATGTTGAAGTGGGTTACACGACGATAAACGCGTAAACTTACTGAAATAAAAGTATCAATTTCAAGCGGCAAAATAATCGCGCTAGTTACTTCAAGAAATCACACGGAAAATAATAAATTAAATATTCGAACATGTTGCGCAACTGTTCATGAACAATATAGATTCTTGATCCGCAACTGTTCATTAACATCCTGTGAACGTGTATAACAACTGTTCAGAAAAAGTTCAGCGAAATGTTGCGCAACTGTTCGCAGACAATATTTTGAACTTTTTTGCAACTGTTTATCAACAAATGTTTACAATGGAGACGGGGCTTTAAATCTAAAAATGAAATTTTCGACAAATTTTTAGAATTTCAATCAATGGTCGAAAATCAAAAAGGCAAACGAATAAAATGCCTTCGATCTGATAATGGAACGGAATACGTCAACCATAAATTCACCAAACATTTAATCTCATGCGGAATTCGTCATGAAACAACAGCTCCTTATACGCTACAGCAAACTAGACTATCGGAACGCATGAATCGTACAATCATTGAAAGAGCCAAATGTCTATTGTTTGACGCCAATATGCCAAATAAATTTTGGGCTGAAGCTGTGGACACCGCCGCATATTTAATCAACATTTTTCAATTTGATCTTCGACAGTTCGCTAAAAAGTTTGGTATCATCGACCACAAACCAATAATAATCATTAATTGTGACAATAAATCGGCCATATCATTAGCGAAAAATGATGCATATTTAGCCAGAGCGAAACACATCGAAATTCGCCATCATTTCATCCGCGATTGTGTTTCGTCATCTTCAATTCAACTGAATTACACCCCATCAACTGAAATGCCAGCTGATGCGTTGGCGAAAGCCGATCCAGGCCCAAAACATCAATTCTGTTTATAAAAATGTTTCGATTGATTTTGTCGCTCCCTTCTATGCGCGGGAAAACGCGGTTTCCCATATTATGACGTCATTTTTGGAGAAAACCCACTTTTCCTGATAGGATCGACTTGGGGAGAAGGTCATAATTTGCCGCTTGGCTACTACGATTTAGTTGTGAAAAGAATGATTTTGTCGCTACTAATTCGTAGTAGCCAAGAGGCAAATTATGACATACTCGCCAAATCGATCCTGTCAGGAAAAGTGGGTTTTCTCCCATAGTGACTTCATAATATGGAAAGCCGCGTTTTCCCGCGGATCGCGAAGAGCGAAAAAATCATTCTTTTCACAACTAATTCGCATAAGCCAAGCGGCAAATTATGACGTAGTCTCCAAATTGATCCTATCAGGAAAAGTGGGGTTTCTCCCATAGTGACGTCATAATATGGAAAACCGCGTTTTCACGCAGATAGAAGGGAGCGACAAAATCATTATTTTCGCAACTAATTCGTATTAGCCAAGCGGCAAATTCTGCCATTCTCGCCAAGTCGATCCGATCAGGAAAAGTGGGTTTTCTCCCATAGTGATTTCATAATATGGAAAACCGTGTTTTTTTGCCGATAGCGAAGAGCGACAACATCATTCTTTTCACAACTAATTCGTATTATCCAAGCGGCAAATTATGACATACTCCCCAAGTCGGTCCGATCAGGAAAAGTAGGTTTTCTCCCATAGTGGCATCATAATATGGAAAACCGCGTTTTCTCGCCGATATCGAAGAGCGACAAAATCATTATTTTCACAACTAATTCGTAGTAGCCAAGCGGCAAATTATGACATACTCCCCAAGTCGGTCCGATCAGGAAACGTGGGTTTTCTCCAATAGTGACGTCATAGTATTGAAAACCCCGTTTTCCCGCGGATAGCGAAGAGCGACAAAATAATTTTTTCTCAACTAATTCGTATTAGCCAACCGGCAAAAGATGGCGTACAATCCAACTTGATCCAACCAAGGAAAGTATGGCTTCTCCCATAGTGACGTCATAATATGGAAAATCCCGCTTTGCCGGGGATAGCGAAGAGCGACAAAATCATTCTTTTCTTAACTAATTGTTATTAGCCAAGCGACAAATTTTGGCATACTCCCCGACACGATGCGATCAGGAAAAGTAGGTTGTTTGGAAAAGTGCATTTACCCGTTAATAGCGAGGAGCGACAAAATCGTTATTTTAACATCTCATTCGTACTATCCTTGCAGCAAATTATGACATACTCCGCGACTTGATTCGAGCGGGTAAAGTGGGGTTATGCCATAGTGACGTCACAAACGGGAAACCGCTATTTCCCGCTGATGGTGAAGAGCGACAATTTTTTTTCTTTCACAACTATTTCACAACAAAATAGCGGAAGGGAACGGTATAGGTTCCGATTTAATCCTTGAAAGTTGTTTCGCTAAGTTGACGTCAACTTAGCGAAGCACCCATTTTGTTAGTGAAAATGAAAAGCGACAACATTTTTTTTTCGCAACTAATTCACAACAAAATAGCGGAAGAGAACGGTACAAGTCCCGACTTGATCCTTGAAAGTTGTTTCGATAACTTGACGTCAACTTAGCGAAACACCCATTTTCTCAGCGAAAATTAAGTGAATTTTTCCACAACTAGTTCACAACAAATTAGCGGCAAATTACTGTAAAGTCATCATCATCATCATCATCTTCGAGTCGATTTTCAAAAGTTGTTTCGCTAACTTGATGCACGTAATTTATTGAACATCCTGAGTCCGACGGCTTAAAGCGTAAAATTCGAAGACAAACTCGCAGCAGAAATATTGATACTATACCAACGTATACTGCGGACCAGGTTAAAAAAAAAGTAATTGAGAAGGCTAAAAACTCCATATGGCCCTCGGACCCGATGGCATTTCGATTGCCATGTTGAAACATGTCGACCTTCCTTCTTACGGCAGACTTTAACTTGTCGATCTCTACGCTTGCCATCCCTGAAATCTGGAAAACAGGACAGATTGTCCCCTGTCTCAAGCCAGGGAAGAGCGTTGGTCTTGGCGAATCCTACCGACCTATAACAATACTGCCTCCTGTCGCAAAGACGCTGGAGGCCGTTATTCACTCCACTCTTGTCAAGCATGCTAAGCCAGAACCCCACCAACATGGCTTCAGGAAAATGCATAGTACCACCACTACCCTCGATGCGATCACTACACGCATCCGTGACGGGCTAAACCAGCGACGTCCTTGCCACAGATCTATTCTTGTGGCAATTGACCTATTAAATGCATTTGATAAGGTCAATCACTCGATGCGATGATATTCCAGGACAAGAGATCCGTTGGATTGCCAACTATCTAGCTGGTCGGCATTCCTTCACTGAGTTTCGAGGCAAACGTTCTAAGCTGAGGAAAATCAAATTAGGAGTTCCACAGGGTGGGGTACTCTCCCCCACTCTGTTTAACATCTACATGTCCGGCCTTCCTACACCACCGGAAGGAATTGAGGTGATTTCCTACGCAGACGATTGCACCGTGCTCGCCACAGGGGAGAATAAGGATGAAATGCGCCTCCTGATTAATCGCTATCTTGGGCAATTACAGGCTTTTTTCCAAAGCCGAAACCTCGCCATCTCTGCGTCTTAATCTTCTGCGACATTTCTTACCACCTGATCGGGGGATTGTAGGTGGGAGGTTGATGTACGTATTGGGCAACAATCCAGTTCCTACTGTAGCTAGTCCTAATCGCGCGGCATTCTTTTGCGAAAAGATGCGCAGTAGGAACAAAATCCTTAAAGCACTAGCAGGTAGCACCTGGGGCAAAGATAAAGAGAACGGGACAAGTCCCGACTTGATCCTTGAAAGTTGTTTCGCTAACTTGACGTCAACTTAGCGAAACACCCAATTTCTCAGTGAAAATGAAGAGCGACAAAATTAATTTTTCCACAATTAACTCACAACAAATTAGCGGCAAATGACTGTACAGTCGCCGAGTCGATTTTCAAAAGTTGTTCCGCTAACTTGATGCATATAAAAGGACACTAATTAATCTTTATTGAACGTGGGCATGAGGAGTGTTATATCAAGTCGATTGCATTGCATAAAAATTCAATAAATGCAAAATAATTTAATTTAATTGCTTATTATTTTGTTCATATGGCTTATTTACGTATCTTTGAATTTGGTTATGACAATTTATTTGATCAGCTGACCATTGCAAGAACATAACATCTTTTATAGAATCCTCCAACTAGCTAAATTTTAGACCATTAGAAATATTCCGATTACAAATGTATAAGCTTAATCAGTTACACACACACTATGTAATACAGTGGTGGAAATTGGAATAGGTTCACCTTGAAGGGCGTATTTATTTCCGTTACTAAAGGCCTGGATAGACCTCGGGCGGAATGAAAATTAAATTTTTGTCCTCTGCGATTTCCTCAATGAAAATGCTTACTTAGTGTCGTGGAATATATGGCAAATGCTGGGGAATTCCATTAGCTACAATTTAACCCTAGTTTACTGTTGGGGGTGCAAATGCACCCCAGCGCATGTTTCACTTAATATAACTTCGAAATTTTTCAAGTTTTGATTATCAATTTTTCAATAGCTTAACAAAATTTAGTTTTGTTTTAGTTTTTAAAGTTTGTACAAATATAGCTCCATAAACTTATTTTTTACGAATTTTTTGTGGAAAGAAGTCATTGGTTCTGGCGTAGGTGCATTTGCACCACAAATATTTTTTTTAAATTCAGAACTATTTATTTTAATGTTAAATTGATATTTATTTTGAAATAAAGGTAATAGGATCTAAACTTACATATGGGATGAGAAAAAGACTTCAAAAATGTTAATAATAGTACGAAATTTTGTTTCTTCGGAATGAACTTTGGGACATCAAATGTGGCCTTGTTTCAGACATGATTTCAATTTGAAACTGTTTTGATATTTCTCTAAATTTCATAAATAAACAACAGAAACTTAGTCGAATGACCAGAAATACTAATTGCAGAAAAGTGCGCTGGCTAAAATTTCGAAAAAGAGTTGCATTTCGGAATTTGTGAACAAAATCTTTCTTCGAGCCCATTAGTTTCGGCCTGCTATTTTTATCTATGCGAACCGATTTCACTTTTATAACTGAAGTAATAAGTTCTGCTAATGATGAGGAACCTGAAGAGATGCATAGCTCTTGCAAAATCAGTGAAATGGATGCACACCATACGGAAGTTTCATGAACATGACTCTTGTTTGAGTTTATCATGTCACTCAAGTATGAACATCAGTGCCTGCCGTCCAACCAAACTCAACATGTTTGCCTCCAGTATTTCTGAATTCGCACTCACTATCTGACTTTTGTTTTCCCTATTTAATTAACATAATACACGATCAAAATGAATCAAATAAAAAAAAATTTGGAAGTCAGTTAATGCAGAAATAGGGGCATACATACTGTGGGGTGCATTTGCACCCCATAACATGAAACTAGTAAGAAAATGGTTGCGGTAAACTAGGGTTAAAAACGGTTCCATAATTTTTCTCGGCCATTTTATGCATTATTTTTCGATTCCTCGGTCATTAGATATTTTCCACCGCGAAATAACCGGGCGATCGAAAAATAATACATAAAATGGGCGAGAAAAATTTTGGAACCATTTTCGGATTGTAGCTTATGGCGTTCCCCATCATTTCCGACATGATCCACGACAGTACCTAAGCATGCATTTTCATTGAGAAAATCGCAGCGGACAAAAATTTAATTTTCATTCCGCCCGAGGTCTACCCAGACCTTTAGCAAACAAACACAAGTCAAACCACCATTAAGTAACAAAACTGCCATAACGGTATTTGCCATATGCCAGTTCTATTGAATTTACTCGTCAATTCGATCAATTCATTTGAAAAATAGCGTTTGAAGCCAACCAACAGCCGGAAATTAGAATAGCTTCATGTGAAGTGTTGTAATTTTTGAATCTAATAAGGCCCCGCACTCACACTGACAGTGACCCCGCGAGATTTTCTATTCTTCTTTTTTTTCGTTCTTTTTTTATATAATAAATAAAAGTTCTTTGATAAGCTCGCAACGAAAAAGGAAAGTAAAACAAGCTAAGCCGAAGGTATGATACCCCCTCACTTGAGCGATCTAGTGGCATAATTTTATCCTTTCTGCATTGCCACCTTGAGAATAGTAAAAATTTTCGTTCCAATTGTTTAGCAACATAATACATAGTGACATTTCTACAACTTATGTTTATTTTTTTTTTTGTGAGAAAATATAAAGTGATCGAATGACCTAACATTAATACAAACAGAGTGTCCGATTTTGAAAAGGTACGACTGAAAAATGTTAAATTTGAAGTTTTACATTCAGACGCCAAAACTTTTCTTACAAAACCATGTTCCCACATACGCTAGGCAAATGGTCATGAAAAGAGAGAGTATGCCCTGCTAGAATCACGGATTTTAATTGGGTCTGCTGGCATGATCCCTAATTCTTTCTAGAGTGAAGGAAACGTGTGCGATGTCCCCCAATTTGATTTTCGGAAGATCAAAATTTTGTTTAGTCTGTTGAATCCCAGGAGAGCACATTCACGAGTAAATATTGACCTGAAGAAATTCATTTGAAATAAGAAATAAGGAATTGCACATAAAAGTGTTTAAAAAAATCCTGTGATAAATTTCATGCCCAAACAGCGCAATTTTCATCACTAAGTTTGTGTAATCCTTTTCGATAACTTCCAACCACTTTTTCGCATCAATTCAACTTCTCTTCCTACAGGTGGTTCAAATTGTATTGACTCTCTTAGCATTGAGAGGGCAAATTTTGCACAAGGTATTTTGGGTTTTAGCAAGAGGAGATATGCGACCACGGTGCACTTGGCAGTGTGCCGCAGAGTACTCCCTAATTTTATTCTGTTCTTATGCTAATTCCGGGATTAAGCTAGGTTTTTCGAATTTTACTAGCTCTGATTTTATTGTCTAAGAATTCTTTGTATTTATTAAAATAAGCCACAAAGTTGAAACCATTTGGAAATTCGCCCGCGAAGAGTTCCGGCTAGTTGAAGTTTATTTGCTGCGCAGTGTGTGTGAGAACGAGCACCATTCTTTGGCAGAAATTTTTCCAGAGCAGAGCTTTCGAAAATGTGTTGCGGTTTTAGTGAACAAAATATTTTCGCAATAATTTTTTATGTCTTACGTTTTAAAGCCGCCAGGTTCCCGTGTGCTAGGGATGGGAATTAATAACCGGTTATTTTGAATAACCGGTAGTTTCAATTTAAAAAACCGGTTATATCCGGTACTATTTCTGCCCGGTTATTAACCGGTACTATTTTTAAAATGGAAAAACCGAAAATAACCGGTGATTACTTTTAAAATTGGCGCACATACCAAATTTCAACACAATATTTCAACAGAGAACAAGCAGCTAGTACAATAAAAAGGTCTATGTATTTGGAAAAACTAAAGCTCGATTTCGACATACTTTAAATAGATTTTTCCAATTGCACATCTTTAGGGGCAGTCTGAATTGAATTATATTAAATTCGTGCTAAAATTAACCCTAGTTTTCTGCACTGTTAGAAATAATGGACCTAGAATAAAATTATGTAAGAAAGATATGATCGTAAGACTATGCGCCAATTTTTAAAAGAATCGTACAAGCACCTCTCTTTGGCAGAAGTTGGAGAAAATTGAGATGAAAAAATAGATTGTTTTTGGGTCAAATCACACAAATTTGACTTCGAAGTTCTGCAAAAACCAAACCTCTTATCCAATTTTAGTGCCGCTAGTTTTATTTTTTAGATAAATTTGTTGGCTATAATAATCATCTTCTTTCATTTTTTCATTCCAGCTGGTCTAGCTTTGGAGATATTAAGCTTTAAGTCATGCAAGAAAGTGATTTTTTCAAAGATCTTCAAATGCCTGTGGCAGCTAAAGGGTTAAGCTAAAGGGGTATGTTCGGTACAACTTTTTTGCTGGAAATCAACTGAGGAATCATAATCCGGTGCTGCAGTTTCCGGGCACCCTGTATAATCGGACAATGCGTGTTTAAATTATTACTATGCCATTCCAAAATTGCACAATTTCAAACAGAAAACCAACAAAATTTTCACTTTGATTTCGAGAAGACTGAGAAACTTGACGGCCAAACAAATAGCAGTCAGTGTAGATGCAATGACAACTGCCAGTTGGCATCGCGAGCTACCAATTGGCAGTGTCGATAAAGCTTAAACTATGCACTCTGCCAAATCAGCGAATGGAATTTTAATTCGTTTGAATTCTTTAATTCGCCATGTATGTGCAGGATGCACAGCTTGACCATCAAATTAGTACATCCAATGCAGTTGAGCTTTTCTAGTAAAATTTGAAATTCCGAATCGCCTAAATTTATTGTTTCCTATTGAGACTTTGTACAAAAATCCCTATAAACTTTCAAATTTTTGTGCAAAATGTCCTGTTTTAAGAAATAATGTTAATGCGAGATGCCTGGCTTGCTAATAAGTTACGGAGCGTTCACAATGCTACCTTAAATATAGAAAGAATATATGGAAAATATGGAAAAATATAGAGCAGGAGGGCTTTTTCTTTTTTAGTCGGTTTTAACCGGTTATTGCAATAACCGGTATTTTTGGCCGGTTAAACCGAGCCGGTATAACCGATGAGAAAAATAACCGGAATAACCGGACAACCGGTATTTTTGTCAAAAAGTCCCATCCCTACCGTGTGCCATCTGCATATTTTTTTCTGAAGGCCGAAAAAATGGAGCTCGGGGAATTCAATAGTAAGCTTTCATTTTTCAATTCCAAATTTCAGTCTTGCTGAACTGAAAACGAAATCCGTTTCTACAAGAATAACGACATAAAAACTATCTCCCTGTTATAGTACAGAAAGGGGCGGTAAATTGTCCTCTTGCCCGGGGCGGCGTTAGCGCTAGAGCGGGCGCTAATAAGAAATCGATAGAGGCTTTGTCAGAAGCTTAAATTTCCATCCCCTGAAGACTTTTTAATGTTACTTATGGGATCTTTTATCTTACTTTAGTTTTCGGCTTCCCCTCGGCCCTCGTTCGCTGCATAATAAAAAATTACGACTCTAATAAATTAGCTATAAAATTATCTACAACTTTTGAATTCAAACTCTTTACTAAAAAAGATGAAATATTCTAATGATCTTCAGGACGAATTTGAAAACGAAATAATTCTTCTCCATGAGCATCTAAAATTGGAATTACAGGACAAAAAATCGAGTGAAACGTTCAACTGTTTAAAGGAAATATTATTAGAAAACTGCTTTTCTAATGTTGCGATATCCTTAAGGATATATTTAACAATGCTTTGTTCTGTCAGTGAAGAAGAACGAAGTTTTTCAAAGTTGGCAATAATTAAAAATGAAATGACTAAACCCCATAACTAATATTGAAAGTGACATTGCCAAACATTAAATTCCAGAGATATAATTCACAAGTTTGCAATTCAAAAAAAAAAACAAGAAAAGTCAATATTAAATGTAATAAGTTTTTGTACCACAAAATATACTTCACAATTTTTGCGAAATAAAATATATTTTTCTTATTTCGTAAGCTATTTGATTTACGAAAGTATTTCATACACATACGAGTAATTTAAGAGTTTTATTTGAAGACAGTTCACAAAGAAGGGGCCCTCAATTTCTTTATGCCTAGGGGCCCCCAAGGGCCTTAATCCGGCACTGATTGCAATGAGCCGTCATTCCGATGGCGGTAGTGTGATAGTTCGGGCTGGCTTCTCCGCGACTGGTAGGACCCCGATCGCGTTTTTAAATGGTCGAATAAATTCTGAACGATCGATGTGATCTGCTGGCAAATGTGATGGTTGATGCCACAGAAAATATTATTGGACTAAATGTCATTTTCCAGCAAGACAACGCGGCCATTCACACTGTCCGGGTGGTTAAGGAATAGTTTTAAAGAAAGGAAGTACCGATTTCGGATTGGCCGGCCAGAAGCCCTGACCTCAATCCAATTGAGAATCAGTGGGAGATACTAGTCATAAGGGTTTATGCAAATGGGCGTTAGTTTTCTGATGTTTTAGACTTGCAAAAGGCGATCTCATCCGAATGACAAAAAATTGATCCAGATATCCTGGGAAATCTAGCCCACTCGATGCCTAAACGAATTCACGAATTGCTTCAGGAACGGGTGAAGAAACTAGTGAACCTATTCTAGTTTCCACCCAAAAATTTGTCTTTTTTTGTAAATCATTAAATAATTAAACTATAACTGTAAGTTTAATAACGAATAACAATAAACTTATTTAATACTTGTGTTTCACACCAAATTACTTTTTTATTCATGGTTTCAATTTCCGTAGAATAAACCTTTATTAGGTGAACCTATTCCAATTTCCACTACTGTATATGTATGAAATTGCACGCTTCCTTAAAAAAAAAACGCTTGGTAACAATTATAACATTACCATCGTACGATTACCAAGGTTTCAAGGAACGAGCAACTGAAATATGTATAACACTCACTCTAACTCGATTTCTTGATACACGCTGTAATCCTCTCTATCGATTTGAATTCGCCACTTTGATTTTGAATTGCCTCTTTTGGAATTTTGAACTTTGATTTTTTTCGAACTTGAATTTGTACAGTACATTGTTTTTTTGTGGAAATAAATATCCTAAGTACAACGTAATTAACGCGTGTGTTTTTACTGTTGCGCTGTGAAGCTGTTGGAACCCATATCCTTTAACTACATATTAGAGAATCGAAACAATTTTTAAAAATTGAAACAATGACTCCCCTCAAGATTACGTCTGATCAGGGATTAATTCGTGTCCTTTTTGGGACCTTCCACATAAAAATTGTCCTTAGCAAAATGAATGGCAGAATCTTCAGTTTTTATAGATTCTAGAAAGTTAAGGAAGTAGTGGCAATTGGTCCGAGCCGTTCAACCTATAAAGGTTTCCAACCTCCAATATCTCCTTCTTTACGAAAAGAAAATAAATGATTCTGTCGCGGTTAGTCAAAAGGCGTTTATTATTGTGGGCATAAGTATGTATATTTATTCATTCTTAATTTATAGCTTACAAATCTAGGTTCATTTCTTATTAGTATACGTAATTCAATAACTTATGAACTACTTTATAAGTATCTTGATTTCTAGAACATATTGCAATATATCTAGACTAAAATACTGACTCTTATAAAGACCTACTTATTGCACATAGGTGAGGTCGACAGATTCCATCGTTGTAAGTATGAGTAAGCATTAAGATTTCAGTGTTTAGTGATTTGGTGAGGGTAACATTACGGCGATGTTATCTGAAGTCTTCTCTCCATAATTGTTTCGACAAAGAGGTCAGTACGTTATTGTAAGCAATTAAATATTTAAATCAAAATTGCTTTAGAGAATATTATTAAAAAAGAAAATATTCTTTATAATTTAACCCAACAACACTTTCCCTCAATCAAATTATAAGACAATCAATCAGCTCAGCAATAGCATAACAAGTTCACAACAAAGAAAGTTCCAAATTCAGGTGAATCAAACAAAATACTTCCACCATCGACAATGCCATTGCTCGTCTCTTGTAAGCATGTACAAATATCTACTCGTACTTTTCGTGATTTATTTGTTTTCAAGTTATTTGAATATCTTTCAAGATTGATTTATGTCCACACAAAGCATTTTCCATAACATTCACAAATCCTCCGCCTGACCGGAGATATTGCTGCTGAAAGCCAACTACCCCGGAAATATTTCGATCGATTTGCTCATCTTTTCCACTGAAATGGCAGACGGCGGCGACGGCCGGCGGCGGCATGCCATCGTATGGCAATGCGAAGAAGGATACAGGGAACGGACCTGAGGATCTCTCTATATAAACACATACAGCGAATTCGTCATCTATACTATTTGCGTTATTCGTTCTCGTGGAATTCAATCCGGAAAACATTTTCCTGGGTGAATTGTGTGCATAAGATTGGAACCATATTCAATTGAAAGGCCCCCATCAACCGTGCTCTGTGTGTGTGTCTGGATCTGGTTGCCCTTTTTCAGGACAATCTGTCTTTTATGGTCAGGAGTATTTCGAAAGCTTCAAATTTTTGATTGATGGAGTTGCGGATAGCTAACCGTCATATGGGTCCAGAGACACAATTCCGTTTCGATGTGGCATATATTCTCAACTCAGGCCCAATGAAAATCCTGTGGCGAAATATGTGTGTGCGGACTGTGATGTAAGCTTACGGAAAACGAGATTTTTCATGGAATCGTAGGCAGGCCATAATGTCACTGGGGGTCAAACGAATTAAGCCATATTGAATTTTGAGAACAATCTAACTGGAGATTGATTGCCTTCGATTTATGTACAGATGGGTATTATGAATATCTTGGAGGAAATATTGTGACATATGTGTGTATTGAGGTCGTTCTTGAGTGTATATAAATGTAGGCAAAGATACTTCAAATGAAGAATTTTTATTATTCAGAGTGAAGATTGTAGATGTTAGATTGCAGAGAGGCGTGAACCCGAAGGGATTCGCAGCACTGAAGCCAATGGGCCTATTGTGCTATCGCCCTAGTCCTAGCGGATGAGCAGAACTATCCTTGGCGATCAAGGATGATCGTGCTGAGAAAGGAGTTGAGATCGCTTATAGATGTCGATGCTATGTCGTCCTTGTCTGAAAAGGATGGAATCTGGCAGCTGTGTTGGTGCATACAACACCTTCGCAGAACTTGACCCACGAGTTCATTTTGGCCGGCCTGCTTTTTTTATACTCATTAAGTTTGGAGCGGTACGTCTCCACTGTCCTGTCCTTTTAGCTCTGTTAAATAGTCTTCTTGTTGACCTTCTTGTTCTGGATAGCTCCGGAGTCCACCAGGGGAGTACCCTGGTGTTTGTTATCGTTCGTTCTTCTGAGGGGGCATTTTTCCTCATATGAAGTCACTTTAGCCCTGGTCACGTTGGAGGCCAATCTGTCCAGACTCAGCCAGGTGGAGGCTGCCCTGTCGATGGTAGATAGCCTCTCTCGTAGGGAGATACAGTAATCGCCCCACTCAGTTGGCTGAGGGAATCGCCTTTTCCGGAAACTGGGTACGGGCACTCTTAGATTAGGGGCAAAACTTTCACCTTATAGACAGCAAGTATCGAAATAAGAAAATAAACACGCGAAAACACTGTTTTTTTGTGAGAATTTCCTTATTTATTTATTTGTATGCATTTCGGTCGCAAACTATGGCGCATCTTCAGCAGAACGCTGGTTACACACTGGAATATCATTTATTTAATATACATAGTTCAGTTAAAAGTTGTCAAAAAAGTTAAACGATAAAGAAGAAGAAAAAATGTTGACTGAAAACACAAATAAATTAAAATGAGATAATAAATTAACAAATTAGCAAATAAACGAATTAAATAATGCAAAATAAATTATTAAATTAAATATCACAATGATAAATTAAACATACAAAAAAAACAAGTTTAATAAATTAACAAAATTAAAAAAGTTAAGAAAGAACAACGACGAAAAATGCACAATTTCAATTTTAATTTTTAGCTAGGGCGAAAAGTGGTGACTCGATTGGTCCATCGCATAAATTCATTAGGCCGTCATTAATTGCAATGAATAAAGACTCATACGCGTCCAGCTTTTGTACGTTATTGACGTTTTTGAGTAGCTTTAAATTTTCGTCGATGGATTCGGTGAGGTTCAGTATTGTTCGTGTCATAAACGTGAGCAGCTACTCCCGACCAGGGTTGCCGTTTTCAGATTTCTAAGTGTAACATTTATTTTATAAAATTGTAACATTTTGAGGTTGAGTGTAACAAATTCCGGTATCCGGTACAACCATGAGTTGTATCAATTGTACGATGAGCTGGAAGTATCGAAAATCGTGAAGCTTCAACGTTTGCAATGGGCGGGGCATGTACAACGGATGGACGATAATCGCATGCCAAAGAAAGTGATGAACGCACAACGATTTGACGGAGCGAGGTTGCGTGGACGACCGAGAGCTCGCTGGGAGAACTCCGTAGGTGAAGACGCCCACCAGCTGCTGGGCTTCCGAAACTGGAAGACGAGGTCACGTACCCGCGACAATTGGAGGTCAACGATTCAGGCGGCCAAGGCCCGACGTCGGGCTATCGTGCCACATTGATGATGATGATGTAACAAATTTTTAGATATTGGTGTTAATGAACATATTGCTCGTACAAATAGTGGATTTGGCTGACTTTTTCCGACAATGTTCTGTTCCATAAATTCCGTATATTATGGCGAATCCATGGATTTAACGAAAAATTCACATGATAGTTGGACCCAGTATTTATTATAAAACGTTTCAGCATTTCAGGGCACAATACAACTTTAAATAAGGAAATAGGAATCTCGCAATTAATCTTGGAAATCATATTACTACAGGTACCCTGAAATGATGAAACGCCGATATGTAAAAATTTCCACATTTAGTTTAATACGAACCCACGCTTTAAGAACAGATTTAATACAAAAGCAATTGTTTAGAAATCTCGCAATTAATATTGACACTGCTCTGCACAGAAGCTTGGTCTCCGAATGATTGAAAGTGCATCCCAGTCCTTTGTGTGGTCTCGTAGTGCGCATACGTCTGCAACATTATTACACGAATTGATGTCAATCTATTTATCTTGTTTTGCGTTATTCAAAGCATTTCTAGGACCCTATAGGATTTCCCTTCACCTACTTTTTTCAATTAAAATTGCTAAATCTAAAATTGGCACTCATCTTGATATATTTTAGGTGTTGAGATCAACAGCACACTCTGCCGAAATTTATCTAATTAATCGGTATTCTCTTAAAATCTGAGTGTCCTCGAACTATATGTGTTTTATAGAGAAAGTGTTAACCAAGAAACTGAAAACGATGGAAGCCCTTTTGGATCAGTGCACACTTGGTCTTAGTAACGTTCATGAAGAGACAAGAATTTCGATTTTCGCAATGCCATCAGCAGTGACGGAACAACTTCACTC
Source organism: Microchrysa polita (assembly GCA_949715475.1). Taxonomy (NCBI): domain Eukaryota; kingdom Metazoa; phylum Arthropoda; class Insecta; order Diptera; family Stratiomyidae; genus Microchrysa; species Microchrysa polita. The sequence goes on from OX454417.1 coordinate 63,906,913, forward strand.
TGGACCCTCCCGCCAACTTCTTGAGTGGGCCCCCTACACTGAGAAAAAAAGTAGAGTGAAATCAATCGAAAACACTCTTAAAGGTCGATCCACACTTTTCAGTCGTCAGTCACAGTCATTTTCCATACAAGTTAATTGATCGACTGACAATCTGTCAATTTGTATGAGAAATTACTGTGACTGCGACTGATGACTAAAAAGTGTGGATCGATCTTAAACCAAGTATTTTGAAACATGATTTTGACGTTACAGTTTTTCTACTAAAATTAAGAACACCGTACTTAAAATAAATTTGCTAAGAGCTACTTTGGCTCTTTGCATTCTTACATTGAGAATAGCGTTCTTGTTGTAACGTTTATTAAATTAATGATTTCATCAATTGTTTTTTTTTAATAAAAATGCTCAGCGCAGCATTGACCTCTATAGGTGTTAGTGATGTTTCAGCATAGAAAATTACCTGCGCCTACAATGAGATTCGATCCCGCGAACCTATGATTCGAAGACAAGCGCCCTATCTACCTACCCTAATGCCGCTCTCTCAGGTACCAGCATCCTGGCATCCTGTAGAAGGAACAACATTTATAGAGTTTCCAAGGACAAATGTTCTTTTTCTCAAAGGAGCCACTTTTATTTATATGACCCGGGCCCCGTAAATCCTCTGTGCGCGGCTGTGTCGAACGTTGTCTGACAAGTTTGCTTATCTGCTCTTTCCTGTCCATCAAAATACTATCAAACCACTCGCAAATCAATTTGAATCGAACTATCCCGTTCCCTCTCAAATGTTTTTTTTTTTTTATTTAAAATGAAACTTGGTGCCTATATGAAACTTGCATCCCAAATTTTGTAAATGTTCCGTTTGAATCTGCGTCAAGGTAGAATTTAATTCTTTTTAAGAACTGACTCGAAGGCTTGGCGCAATTTAGCTGGTACAATTGAGTGATGAACACTGATCCTGAATCAATGAAGGACCAGCTAAAACGGGCACTTAATCCACAGGTATCCAAATCATAACCTGAACTTGGCCAAATGGGCGAAATTTGGTGGGTCGATCAACTACCACTATTTCCGAATCAGAATCAGTCAACCAGAAATACCCTTGGGAGCTAAAATTATTCGGCGGACAATAATTAAGCTCGAACAAAAAGGTTTAGTACCTAAAAAATGTGAACACGAGGTATAATGCAACTGTGGCATAGCCGAATACTGCTTTCTTAAATAAATCTCGAGAGAAAACGATTTCACTATGGGCTTTATATTTTTCTGCACAAAAGTACTTTGAACAACCGCTAGCTTCCTAGAACAGAGAGTAGGATTTTTAAATACATAATTTAAGTTTGCATAAGCTATCGAATTATTGGCGAGTTTTAATACATTTCCTAGAGTTTAATCCTTTCCCACAAGTTTAACATGCCTGACTGAATCGATGGGTGATGATGCACAAATCACAAAAATAGAAAATTTGTTTTTCAAAATACTTCTTCATGTCACTAATTATAGTAGAAAAATATTAAATTATAATTGAGTTCTCCACTCTTGCCCGATTGTAACAAAATTGGTCGGGGTGTAACATTGTAACAAGAAATTGGAAATTGTAACAAAATGTTACAATTGTAACACGAATGGCAACGCTGCTCCCGACTGTAGCTCTTTATTCCGGATACTTCGGAGATGTTCGTTGAATCGAAAATGGACGGCTCGCCTTGTTTGTCCGATGTACTTCTTCTCACATTTTTCGACGTTGTTCTTTCTTAAGTTTTTAATTTAGTTAATTTACTAAATTTGTTATTTATGTTTTTTATGTTTAATTTATCATTGTGATACTTAATTTAATAGTTTATTTTGCTTTATTTAATTCGTTCATTTGCTAATTTGTTAATTTATTATCTCATTTTAAGTTATTTATGTTTTTAGTCAAAAATGTTTCTTCTTCTTTATCGTCCCTGGAAGGTCATCCTTCGTCGAATCGACGACGCATCATCACATTTATCCCGTTTTTCTTGACAATTTTCATTATTTTGAGCTGATTTTTCGTACAGCACTTACGGTGCCGATGTAGGTACTTGCCTGGTACCTTGCAGCTAGTCGAAGTAAGCAGGACAAGTTTGATTTTTGGAAATTGGCGTCGTCGAAAAGACGAAGGATGAACTATTAGAACTCCAGTATTTATTATGGCTGGTTGTCGATTCGACAATAAATCTGTGTCCATACAACTAGGTCATAGCAAATATGCTTCTTTTTGAAATGTGGGACCAATTTTTTCAAAAAATTATGGAAAAAATATTTACTAGGACAAAAATAAGACAAATCAGGCGAAAGGGTAATTTGTATGAGGCCTCAAAGTTGAACGTCGTCGATTCGACGAAGCATGACCTTTCCGTACTAAAAATAAGCATGACCTTCCAGCGTTAACTTTTTTGACAACTTTAACTGAACTATGTATATTAAATAAATGACATTCCAGTGTGTAACAAGCGTTCTGCTGAAGATGGTTGTGCCGTAGTTTGCGACCGAAATGCATACAGATAAATAAATAAGGAAATTCTCACAAAAAACAGTGTTTTCGCGTGTTTATTTTCTTATTTCGATACTTGCTGTCTATATGGTGAAATTTTTGCCCCTAATCTAACATCGGACAACAAAAAATCGTTCAACTGTTTAGTGATTAAATACTATACAAAATATCCGGCCACTGTTATTTCAAACCAGATGTGGATGTGGTCTAACACTTTTAGGTTTTATCAGATATATGCCATTGATCCAGTTTTCTGTCCATTGGTTGCCAAATGTTAGGTAGAGTACTTCCCGGCTCGATCTAGTTACGAATGTAGGTTCGCTACCTCTGTTGAAGATGCTAAAATTCAAAGAGGAAAAAGTTTATAATACGTACTCACCTCTTGAGTTGATATCAGTGCTTCCTCAGACCGTGTGTGTGCATTGGCATCTCAACCGACCAGTCCGCTAGACTTTTAAGTCGTGTTGCTGGAACTTCCTCGTCACCCGGCAAGTAAGCTGACACCTCCACGAGCTTCGTGTTGGTGTCATCGTTAAGAGTAACGCAGACTGCGGTCAGATGTCCGTCGCTGAATTCTGTAAGATATATAAACTTTATGCTGTTGCTGATGATAAGTATACATGCTCGAGGTCTGCTCGAGCTTGTATCATATATGACTAAGGACCCGCTTACCCTGAGTCCTTTAATTTCTCCGCGTAATTGTCAGGGTTCCTAAATGAGCGCCATTCCCAGGCTCTCCCTGGTGAACCTGGCCACCACCGTATCCGAAGCTGTAAGGGATACGCTAGTCGTCGGGTTTCATCGGAGTCGTCCACGGGCTCGAGACCCTCTGGTGCTAGATTCCCTTCCTGAGTCTCCATACACTCAGAAAAAACTTATTGTAACATTAACTATGCAACCAAGTTCATACTACTATATTTCAAATTTACCATGAACAGATAGATAGATAGATAGATAGATAAGTTTATTTCATAATTAATTAAAAATTTACAGTAAAATTCACAAATCCAAATCTTAAATGCTATGAAATATTGGAACATTTGATATTCTAATACAAGAAACAGTATTTATAATAGTGTTAAATGTCACTTCAAGGTAAACTACGTAATGTAAAAAAAACTATTGAGAATGTGGGGTGATCTTCAATATTGAGTGTTGATACAAAATTAAAAACAAAAAATAATAAAATTATGGAACTATCAGTTCAAATCCAGATAACAGCAAATTTATCATAAGTAGTTTATATATAGGGCTTATTTTACACCAGGATGCCAGAGAAAATTGTTTCTAAATTAACATAGTCATATTCAAACAACCAATTTTTGACACATTTGAGAACCTTCCAGATGATGTAACTGATCGAATACACTGTGGGAGTTTATTGAATAGCCTGCAGGAAGAGACTAGGAAATAGTTTCGAAGTGCGGTGGTTCGTGAAAATGGGACTGTTTCCACATGCGCCAAGTTTGCACGAAGGTTGTATTCAGATATAAGTGTAAAATTGGGATATCCAGATCTAGCAAAGAAAATTTTCAAAACTGTATAACAGTACAAATGACGTACAGGAAGAATATTCAGACTATGGAATAACGCAAAACTAGGATGTCTTCTGGGTTTCTTGGATATGATTCTAATGACATTTTTTTGTAAAATTAGAAGTGACTGTATTTTATTTGAGTAAGCTCCACCCCAACAAGCAATACCATACTGCAGTTTGGAATGAAAGATACCAAAATAAATTCTCTTCAGTAACGCATCGGAACAAAGTTGCCTCAAATAATAAAAATACCTGAGAGTGCAGCGAAAATATTTACCTAAGTCATGAATATGGTTAGCAAATGATAATCTAGAGTCTAGCGTTAGTCCCAAGTATTTAAATTCATTAACAATTTCTAGCTCAAAACATTTATCACTGCATGTAACGGTCATTGGTGAGCATCGAGTAGAGCTACAAGAGCAACCATTTAACTTAAAACGTTGGCAATCCGGAAAATGGAACCAAAACTCAGAATTATTCGCAAAGAATGTCGATAAACTAAAGAACATTATTTTGGTTTTGGAACTTATAGTTAAGCCATGCTCTGCAAACCAGATTCTAAATAAATTAAGATCCCAATTTATATCGGCAGTTAAGTTCAACATACTTTTAGAAGCATATGTACAGCCGACATCATCAGCAAATGCAGTTAGAGCGCCCCTAAAATTTTGGGAAAACAAAGAATTGATATAAACTAGAAATAAGATGGTAACATGTTTGATTTGTACTAAGGAATGGTTCTTTCAACCAATTAAATGATCGTTTACATGTCATATCTTCCACAAGTGAAAACAACTACGGCATAGTTGTTTTTAGGGTTTTTTAGATTTTTTCAAAAAAACCTTATGAAATCGATTTTGTCCGTCCGTCCGTCCGTCTGTCCGTCTGTCCGTCCGTCTGTTCACTAAATAACTCGCGAAAGGCTTAACCGATCGTCATGAAATTTGGTAGGAATGTGTAGAATGGTAACAGTCTTTGGCACGAAATACTTAAAAGTTGGTAGGACAAAAATAACAGGGTGTCCCGGACATTTGAAAATTTGTTCACTAAATAACTTGCGAACGGCTTAACAGATCGTCATGAAATTTGGTATGAATGTGTAGAATGGTAACAGTCTTTGGCATGAAATACTTAAAAATTGGTATGGCAAATATAACAGGGTGTCCCGGACATTCACAAATTTGTTCACTAAATACCTCGAGAACGGCTTAACCAATCGTCATGTATTTTAGTAGGAATGTGTAGAATAGTAACAGTCTTTGGCACGAAATACTTAGAAGTTAGTAGGACAAAGATAACAGGGTGTCACGGAGATTTAAAAATTTGTTCACTAACTGATCGTTATGAAATTTGGTAGGAATGTGTAGAATCGTAAGAGTCTTTAGCACGAAATACTTAGACGTTGGTAGGACAAAGCTAACAGGGTGTCCCGGAGATTTTAAAAAGTCGACTTTTTTAGTTTTTATCGGACATGGACGAATGGGTACTCAAATCAAAGAACTCGATGGGTGCATTTCATATCAGTCGCTTTTTTTTCAGTTTGGAGTAATGGTAACGGAGTTACAGCTAATAAATGCAGTTAATATATGTATAACCATGATACATAGTAAATCTATTTTTGGGTTGGTCTAATTAAAAAGTGTTACAGAATGAAAGGCGATAGCCTTTCATTCTGGAACGCGTTTATTTAGACCAATCTAAAAATAGATTTACGAGAAGCATTTCATTAATATTGTGCATAATTCTTATTTATTACCTATAAAATATATGTGCAAAATTATTCACTATGTGTGTATCCAAAATCTAAAAAACCCTCGTATTGTGGGCGCAGCCCTCTGTACGCCGGTATTTTTGAATATTAGCTTTGCTATTTCTTTTATGCGATGTCTCACAATGTATGGTATAAATTACAAATTTCATCACTCATAGAGTCTTGTTGGTCTAGTAGGTAGGGCGTTGGTCTCCAAATCATAGGGTCTCGGGATCGAATCCCACTGTAGGTAGGTAATTTATTATGCAATTTAGAGCGTAAAGAGGTTAATAAAATACATATAGAAGAGGTCAATGAGTTATATGGTTTATGAGGTACTAGGGGGCGTCCCCTGCTCGCTACGCTCACCTACCCAGCGTTCGCGCTCTGCGCGCTCGCGATTTTTTTTTTTGCAATCAAGTGAAAAATCAACTAGGTTTCATAGTTGTACTGACTATGACATGATAGGCTGAGAATCATGCTCAGCTCTCAGTTCCGACTGGAGGTTTGGCACCTGATTTATTACTTGGCTTGACCCGGTTCCAAATCTTGGGGTGAACGGTGACCCTGCTAAATTTATAATTCAGGCTGAACTCATTATGGCCGCGAAGGTTACTGGGACAATCGACAGCTTGCTTGGTGAGCCACTCCACTGTGACTCCGTTTTTACATTCGATGATGATCTGGCCTGGCCTGAATCTTATTCCGGCGAACTTTGGCTTTACCTGTTTGGCGTCCTCGGAACGGATCTCCGCCAGTAGCTCGTTTTGGATAGACGTCTTATACTCTGACGTTAGTAGTTCCGCTGGGTCGGTAGAGTATTTGAGGCCACTTTCGCGTAGGCAGCTTTCGCTTTTCCTTTGCCTCAAGAGGGGGCAGAAAAGCTGCGTCTCTCGGCGGTTGTTGAGGTCTCCTTGCTCATAGAGGTTTTCGCGTCAGTTATCTCGCCTTTTTCGATGGTCTTGGCCTACTCTTTGCCGCTTACTGTCTAGCGTAAGAGCAGAGACCTCGTCCGTGGAGCGTTGTCGCTTGGCTTGAGGTGCAGGTTTCGTGGCTAGCTCCTTCGCTTTTGTCGGCTCATGTCCCTGTTCCAGGAACTTGAGAAAGCGCTTGCATCCCGCACCGCTGAGCCCTTTTCTAAGGGGATCTGCGAAGAGTTTCGAATTCTTCTTTTAATAATTCGATGGCCCTGGTTTGGGCTCGTCAATGTCCGACAGGTAGAGCTCCTCAGGGATACTACGTTGGGTGGCTTGATTGGTGTCAGAGTGAAAGGACACCTATATGGGTGAATGGGGAAGAAAAGAAATGTATTTCCATCCATATTAGCAAAAATCTTTCACTCAGAGTGATTGATAAAAACTTTAATTATAGCACAAATTTAAATCTTTCCGCGAATTGGGAATATCAGGTGGTCTGAAACAATCTGAATCATTTATTTGCTTTCAGATGAGTCAATTTAAATTCAGATAATAGCGATACACTCTGTCAGATAAGTGAATTGAAATCTAAGTAGCTCCTAACAAGATCAAATTTCGAAGTCAACCTGAATGCGACCATCTCCCATGTTCGAACTACACACTCATATATGCAAACAAACCATTGAAATTAGCCTCTTTATTACCTCTACAAATATGCGTTGGTCCGTGCGCGATAATGTCATCAATTAACATAATTTGTGAAATAACACTCGCTTTGCACACCCATCCAATTTCGCATGCATGTGCCTATGGTTGATTTGTTCAATGTTGAGTTGAACTGTCCTGAGCGCAGCAGGACACACTATCTCCAATCCAGAACGCAAATACGATTCAAATATAGAGGCGCAACACAAATGGAAAGCCTCCGACGACATAACCGCCAACAGACCGCATCCAGTTAGCTTTGCACAGTGTGCAAAGGTTCCTGGGATCCTGTCTTTGTACGTGAGTAGAGCGAACAGCGAGTGTCTGGCGAAAGGAGCGTTTGCTCTTCCAAACCGCATAATTTGCGGTCAACCTAATCCAATTGCTGAGTCACAGAGAGCTGAACACAGACAAACAGTTTTGCAATAGAAGTTCAACCACTTCACATTGACGTGTCCGTGTTCATATATCCTTGCATTCATGCATTTCATATTTTTCCCTTCTTTTCGGTGATAAAGGAGCATATGGACGAGTGTGTATACATTCACGAACAAAGCCTAGCCGCATACTACATATGTGCGCTGTGCCTGTGCAGCCCATATTTGCCACATGCCTTTGCGTTTGCAGCAGTGGTTTGTGTGGGAGTTATTAGACTAATTAGGATGGGCAATTCAAAAGGGGATATTGAGACACTTGTAGTGCGGATTTTAACGTTTACGGACAATTGAAATAGAATTGCATGGATTAAATCAATGAAATACGTATGGGGGATGGGAAAAAACTGCAACGTTAAGATCTCAGCATCAGCCTTGAATTTATTCAATAATAAAATAATTGATTAGTACCAAAAATACATACTGTCGACAAAACGCTAGCCCGAACTAATAACGAGCCTAAACTGAAACTCCCAAAATGTAATATAACCTAAACCCTCCTAAAATTCATTTCTGAATTATTTCCAGGAAACCAAAATAGAAAATGTAAACACACTCGACACTTCCCGCTTCCAGCAAATTTGGATTTTGTCTCCTGGCTCGAGAGAACTAAAACGTAAATGTTATCCACATGAATAATAATTGAAATTAGGAACGGAAAATTTGTTCATAATAATCAGCAAGTTAGCCGGCAAAGCAGACACAAACAGACTCACAGACACAATTCTATCCAGGAGACCATTGTTTAATATCAATCCTTCGTCCTGTCGGGTAACTCCAAACTTGAATATTAGTTTATACGTTCCGCCCTGTTACTATAAATTTTATTCGGTTTTCCTCAGTTATTTCCATAATTTCCCAAATGGAAGCTGACAATTAATACACACTCCGTCGTCTGTAACCATGTAAATAGATTTCCGACCGTTTTTCGCCAAAAACCCAAACCAAACTAACTCCAAAAACGGTAGAGGACTATTAATTGGATGTGTTGCCTTTGTTCGCAGTGTATAGTCGTTCCGTAGTTCAGCACAAACACAATTCAACATTTGCAACTTCTTGAAATTCCAAACATTTATTTGGTGCCATTCAACCGCAAGATTTACATTGAGTGAAATTGAAAAGCGTACACGTCACGAAATTGCGCAACCGAAACAACAGCTTCGGGGAGCATTTTGGTTTGCCTCGGGTCGTCGATGATGGATGAATTGGAACTATTTCGGACGCTCGATTGATTTTGCAAAGTGAGAAACGCTGTAGCGTCCTTAAATATTCATGGCGAAGGTAAATGGAAAATCTAAAAACAGGATTAAGCAATCGAATATCCGCACTCGACACGACAGGAGGCACGGTGATATTCACGAATCATGATTGCAGCGAATGAACGTCAAGAAGTGGTTGGAAATGGATGGATTTGATGGAGGTTTGGTTGTAATCACTTGAATTGGTATTTGTTGTTGGGGTAGTTTTTGCTCTGAATAGATGAACTGTTGCAAACTGTATAATATGTACTTACTAAACGAACATTCCTTGTTAAAGTTGAAGCGATTTTGAAAATTCAATTCGTAGTTATGTTTTACGTAGAAAGCAAGAGCAAAAACGAGTAGCATCTACGCGATATCGCTATCTTTACTGATGAGCAATGATGCAATGTTTTTCAAATTGTATTTGTGTTCAAACTCGTGGGCTTTTTCTTTATACAGTCAAATTTTCGATTAATTTGTCGCTCTGAATGTTTGTGTTGTCTTTATAAAGCAAATGCTCCCACGGTAGCCTGTTCTTCGATGTTAATTATCCAGAAGCTATCCCGTTGTTAACCGGTCAAGAGCTACCAAAACCTCCTTCGAATCTAGAAAAAAAAATCGTTTGAAGATTTAATTGACGAAATTTCATGTCAACTTGACGAATTTCAAAATAATGTTGTGACTGTTGGCAAATTTCCATTAAAAATTGATGAGTTTCCATTTTAAATTGACGAATTCTTACAATCGATATCATGTTGATGAATTCCTATTCAAAATTGTTTAATTAAAAAATATGGTTTACAAATTACCAATGGAAATTGGCGAAAAAAGCATGTTATCGAATTTTCACTCAATTCAAATTGACTTTTACACTATGGCTTATCTCCAAATCATGTCGAGGAATTTCCATTACAAATCGGTAATATTGAAAATCGTGTTGACGAATTTTAAATTGCCAGATTTCCATTTAAAATTTACGAATTTGAAAAACGTGTTGACGAACTTCCTTTATAAATTGACGATTTTCAAAATCATATTGCTGAATTTCCAGACAAATTTACTGATTCGTCTATTTTAAAATTAAATTTGCCAATTTCAAATGAAAATTCATCTATTTCTAATGTAAACATGGAATTTCCTAAATTTGTAATGGAAACTCGTCAATAACATTTTGTAATTCGTCAATAATTAGTAATGGAACTTCGTCAAGATGATTTGAAAATTTGTCAATTTGGAAAGCGTTTGTGTCAATATTTTTAGCTTAAAGCCTAACTTTTAACTTTAACTTATGGCGTACATCGACGGTACTTGTATTATATCGCTGCTTCTGTTCCTGCGGCTTGACAACGTTTTTACGCAATTATTACGCAATGTGAAGAGTATAACAAGTGAACATTTTCATAGAAAAGGAGAAAGTATAATACAATCGGGCGCAATTCATCTGAGAGATTATTTCAACCCTCCTGTCCTTCAGACAAGTGGTAGATAGAAACTGAAAATTGCTTTTGGTAGTTGATCGATAAAGATTAAGCTATTGTGAGTTTCGATTCACTCCCTTTTCATATAGCTGATTGGCGCAAGAAAAGCGGGTCACTTAATCTGTCAGAACCATTGCGCCTGCCCGAAGGTTAAGGTCGAATAAAAAACAAAACGAGACAGGGGCTAATTTCGAGCGCAGCTCCATGACCCCATGACCCCATAGTCCTTTTCCAATCATTTTTATGTATGTTTCATTTAAACACATTTGCACAAGATTAAGTTGAAATGCGTGGACAAATAAAAAAGTTGTTTTTTTAGAAGAACCTATTTTAAGGGGCTAAGTTTATATGGCAGCCCCATGACTGCATAGTCCGATTTCATTTATTTTTGCATATGTTTTGGGACATCAATAGAAATACATTTTCATAAGGTTTGGTTTACATCGGTACCCAAATAAAAAAGTTTTTCTTAGAGAAACCTAATTTGGGGAGTTAAGTTTGTACGGCAGCCCCATGGCTCCATAGTCCGATTCCATTCATTTGTTTATATGTTTTGTGGCATCAATAGCGATCCATTCATATGAGGTTTGGTTAAGGTTGGTTGATAAACAAACTAGGGGGCTTCGCCCCCTGCTCGCTACACTCGGCAACTCCCGGGGCCGAGGCTAATTTCGGGCGCGGCCGAAATTTGGATACCCTTCGCTTGGGCTAGAAGTTTTTTTCGGGCGTACCTATGACTTGTATTTAATCCCCCTCCTCATTCTTTTTCTTCCGTCTTGACAAAAGTTTTGGGCTTGGTTGAAATAAGTGGGCAAATAAAAATATTTACTCGGAAAATTTTATTGGGGTTGCCGGAGCATGACCCCACAGTACGATTCCATTCGTTTTGAACTTTTTAGTTGCTTTGATAAAGACACATTAATTCAAGGTCTTGTGAAATTGGTGTAAAAAACTGTTTCTTAGAAGAACCAATATGGGGGGTTTGGTTTGTATGGCAGCCCCATGACCCCATGGTCCGATTCGATTCAATCTTACATATGTTTTGTGCCATCAATAGAAATACATTTCTGTGAAATCTGATTGATTTTGGTGGACGAATAAAAAACTTTTTCTTAGAAGAACCTAATTTGGGGGGTTGAATTTGTATGGCAGCCTCACGACCCCATGGTCCGATTTTATCCATTCTTACATATGTTTTGTGTCAACAATAGAAATACATTTGTGTGAAATTTGGTTGAAATTGGTACACAAATAAAAAAGTTTTTCTTAGAAGAACTCAAATTGGGGGCTAGCTTTGTATGGCAGCCCCATGAACCAGTGATCTAATTTGGGTGAATCAAACATACAAACAGCCTGCAACAATAAGAAGCAGCTTGAATTTCAGCTTGCTAGCTTCAATACCCGCCGAGTAAAACGCGTCGCAACAGACAGACATACAGACAGACAGACGGGCATATGCTCCAATCGACTCCCCAGCTGCGTAGCTTTTATAGCGGCCAAGAAAAATGCGTTGCAACTGACGGACAGACATATAGACAGACAGACGAAAATCGCCCAATCGACTCATCTCGTCATGCTGATCATATACATGTGTATACTTTTTATATGGTCGGAGATGCTCCCTTTAACCTTCAAGCGGGCGCGCGGGCGGTAATTTACCGCCCTGATCATATATAAACACGCATAGCTTTCCCCCGTTGGCCGGATCGAGGTGGGAGAAGTATGTATTGTCATAGTCATACTGTTATAGATATGATACAATAAAATTTTGGGTAAAGTTTACCTTCCATACCTTTCCAGCGGTCATCAAACGTTCGGGGAATGTATATTTTGGTATATAGTTGTGCTCAAAATGTGTATGCTCTGTGTAATATCACTGAAGTGACATGCTTCGCTAAAACTGCTGAACTTTTTTTATTGTTCAGCAGATAATACTTTTTATGATTATAACTTATTTGGGACATGCTCTTCTTTCAATTTACCATAATCATGAGAATGGAAGTTGTACGGTTGAGCGCAAATGGAGGGGAAAAGACGAGGGCGGTAAATTCATTCCATTCGTTCCGACATATATACATACAGCTTACACAGGTGCTTCCTAAAGTGCATTGCAAAACTTCATGACAAAGTTATTATCCTTTCACATAGTGACTTGTATTAAAATTTGGGGTTGCCGGCCCGAAAATGGGGCTGCTATCAACGAAGAAAGGCTCATAAAAATCAGGCTGAAAATGAAACTTGGAGCATGGTCAAGTTGCCACCTGGTCGCAAGGCAATTGACACCAAGTGGGTGTTTACAAATCAAAGTTGCAGTTGATGTTAGTATTGCTCGTTATTAAGACGGGCTTGTTGCTAAAGGCCACTCCCAGAAGTTTGTTATCAATTAGGGCGCGTACACATACAGTGCTCAGTGCGGCACCGCAGTGAGGCGATTAGAACAAATATTCGGACATATAGACAAATAAACTAAATTTAAATATTTTAGATTTGACTACTATGGTTTTACACTATAAAGTAAATAACCTATCGAAAATCATTGTTAAATTTTGTTTAATTGTAACGGTGTTGATTGTACAGACATGTTTGTTCAATAAGAAATGCATTTTTAACACATACCACCAAAATTTCCAACCACCTTACCTAACACAAAGGCACATAAATATACTTTTCACCTTAGGCCTTTGGATAGAAAGCCTTGTTATGGTATTTGCGTATCTAACAAGGAACATAACGGTAAATTTTAAAGATACTAGCCAAAAATCCTGATATTTTTCGTATTTAGTTGGCCGGGGAATGAATTAAACCATATTATTCAGCAATTAATAGAGTCAATAAAAACACAGAGTTTGGCTGCGGCCACCTGCGACCCCGGCTATAGTGGCTATTTTTATCGGCTAACCTCTGTTTTTCATGTTTGACTTTTTGCATAATAACTTTCACTCTGATGTAGCCTCCAACTTTAAATTGTGTTAACATGTTAGTAATGTTATAAGTTATAATTATAAGCTTATCTGATTCTGAAAATGGGGTAAATTGGAGAAACAGGTCCCGCTGCTCGTAATTCGCGAAGGGAAAAGTCGTTTGCTTCGATATTTGCATATTTTTGATAATTTGTTATAAACTCCTGAAAAGCTTACATGAAAGAGTAACTTTTGTGAATTATTCAGATTTATCCGTTAAAATAACCGTTATGATATTAGCGTGCGCATTTTCTATGTCGCATAAATTTTGTAATTGTTCGAAGTTTGAACTACTATATCTTCGAACTCTAGCTTTCCTAAACATTTCATAAATAATGGTGCAGTTTTGTAACGGTAAATGAGAAAGCAATGTGGTTATATAATATTTTACTTTAAATAAGTCGTACTATCTATTAGCATCATTTGTAACATCAGAAAGAAGAAACGGTACATTATCTATACTATGGGGTTGGTAAAAGCATCCTTAAAGCCGCTATATTTTCTTTCATACAGGACATATTTCAAAATGAAGTCCACTATTCGATTGATTACAAACAAATTCAATTTATAGTCCTTTCCATGGTGCATTTTGCAAGCGGACATCTTTGCAAATATGCGATGCCCGAAAAATCATCGATTTCGCCCCACTGTGCGACGCTGAGCTTTTTTCGGGCCGGGCGATGCGATGTGTGCACACTCAATGTGACATCGTAGGGCCGGGCAATGCGATTTGTTTCCATGGCTACCTGATTTTCTAAGGGATTCGATACGGCGCGGCGCTGGCTCGTGCGATTTGCCGCTTTTTGGGCATTATTTCAGATCGACTTCGAGACATGGCGCTTCGAGTGTAGTACCATCGGTAATTTCTTTTCATATACCTATACATATTTACAAACATACGTGTCGGTATTAATGAATACATTGTCGTAGGTAATGTAATGATGAATGGGTGAAGGAGGTAGGTAACCTTTGTGGAAATTTGCAGTGTTAGCTAACGCGTTTCAAAGCAATATTCGGGGGACATTTGTATTTGGTATAAATTGTTGTTAACATATATATGAATGGGTGAAATAGGTATTTTACCGAAACATGATGTAGTGCAGTGAAACCCAGTTTGTAGCGTACGCGCACTTATTTGCGGCTCTCTCTCTCTCTAGTTCCTGTCAACCCCTTGTGGGGCATAGGGCATTAACTACGCCTACTCTCAACCTCGTTACTTTCTGCGCCAACGGCGCTAGCTGCGACCATCTAAGATTTAGCGTTTTCGCTTCGCTAATTACTGATCTTCTCTTCCTTGGCCGTCCAACACAGCGTCTTGCTCCGGAATCCTATGGATTCCAGTTTAGGGTCTTTTTTGCAACGTTATTGGGCCCTCTTAGAAAGGTGTGACCTATCCACTGCCACATAAGTCTTTTGATCGAAGTGCCTATCGTTTCCAGTTGTAGTGACGAGATCCTCGTTCGAAACGATCTCCGGCCAACGAGTATGTAGTATGCGCCGTAGACACTGACTTGCAAACGTTTGCAACTTGTCAGTAATCTTTTTAGTCACCTTCCAGCATATAGCAGCACGGATTTCACATTGGAATTGAAGACTCGTAGTTTGGTGCGTCTGGAAATATTGTTGTTTAGTCAGAAAGGAGTCAAATTGAAAAAAAAAAAAACACCCTAGCCTTGTTTACCCGTGATTCTACATCAGCATCCGCTTCACCAGCTGCTGTAACTACGCTTCCGAGCTAGCAAAATTCATTAGCTTTTTCGACTCCCTGTCCCAAAATTCGAATTCTTTTCCAAACGAAAAGAATAGGTGACAAAATGCAGCCTTGTCTCACTCTACTGGCCACCTCAAAAGGATTTGAAAGCTTGCCCCTAAGCAGGACGTGATATTGGGCTCTATTGAAAGATTCCTTGATGATGGAGATTATCTTATCTTGAATATTTCGTCTCCATAAGGCATCCCAGATGTAGTGACGATCAACGCTCTCGAAGTCTTTTTCAAAGTCGATGAACATGAGATGTAATGGGCATCTCCATTCCGCAGATTGCTCAATGATAATACGGAGAGTGTTATTGTGGTCGCTACTGGAAAACCCTTCGCGAAAGCCAGCCTTCATCGTTCAATGTGTCATCGATTTTCCCTTGATTCGTCCTAAAATAATCCTAGCCATCAACTTGGAAATAGCAGGAAGTAGACAGATCTCACGCCAATTATTGCAATTCTTCAGGTCACCTTTCTTCGGAATCTTAATAATTGCGCCCTTTTTTCAGTAACAGGGAAGAGTTCCCTAACTCTCTTAGATTAAGGGAAAACGAAGGTGCACTTGCAGGCCCGAAGGTGTTATTAAGGACCTTCAAAGATTGTCCGCTCCATCTTCGCAGCTGTTGTTCTTCGGTAACGAGCATAACCCCTTCCTTATTTTTCACAGGATGTTCCGTTAATAAAGCTCTCTGCCAGTTAATGGATAAGTTTGAAGAGTGTTCCACTGTCATCGCGGAGAGCCGCATCCTCTGCCTCCTTCGCAAGCGTGTTGATATTATTACACTTATCACGTCTTACACTCATTTTAACGCGAACGGTATTCAGCTCTGTTACGTTCCTTAGCGGAATCGTCAGTAACTGAGTTAATCTGCTTCTTAACTCTCTTGCTTGCTGAGATAAGAGACAAAAGTGGAGTCGCTAATAAATGGTCTCCTACCGCGCGATCCAATCGTCCTAGAATTTCTTCGCCACACGAAGTAAATGAATCCCTAACGACTTTCCACCTATCCTCAATTGTTGGATTCTCATTTGGTGTTGGTGCATTAGCTTTTTCGGGCAAAGCGGTGAAAAACGCACGCTTGGTTGATGGAAGTTTGAGCTTCTGCACATTATATCGAAGGCAAATATTTGTATGCTTGGGACGCCGGATTGCTGCGTGAACAACTAGGCCCATGCCACAAGGGCTACTCGGATAATGCGGGAGAGTAAAGTCCTGTGGGAAGTCATAGGAATTGGTTTGCACCGTTCAGCCTATGACTCACCTCCTGCATAGCTAAGGGCCCGCAGTTTCGCCAAAACTGAAAAGAAATAGGAATCGACCAAGGCCTTTCAACCTATAACTTTCCCCCTCCCGGGAGGCTGCCACCCCGAAAATGGCATCCCAGTTTTCTCAGGGAAATACTCGTACAATCGGCGTAGGAAGACACAAAAAGAATGTTGGATCGCTGATTCCAAATTTGAGGTCAGAAACAATAACAATTTTTTTGGGGTTTCCCGCCCCAAAATGGTACTCCTGTTTTCTCAGCGAAATATTCGTCCCTATTTGAGGACAAAACTAAATTTGTTTTGGCTTGCCGGCCCCCGAATGGTACCCCGTTATGTAGGGAAATACTCGCCCAATAGGCGTTACAGGAACACTTAGGTAATTTTGATACTAAATTCGAGGTTAAGAAAGAAAAAACACTTTTGGAGTTACCCACCCTGAAATTGTTGTCTCTTGGAAATACTTATTTGTGATGCACTGCATGTTCCCACAACTGACCTCTCCACCGCTACCTTCAAGAATTTATTGCAAACATGCGCCTTCAGACATTTTCTTATACGTATGCGTACGCTACAAACCGGGTTGTGCTGCACTGCATATTTGAACAAATGTTAGTTCTTTGACCCTTAAATAATCAATTCAAACAATAAAACATTAACGTTCGACACGTCCATATGTATGCAAATATAAAAATTTCCCATGGTAATGGAAGCCGATCTGAGCACAAATCATGCCTCTCATGTTGATATCTTCCTATCGGCTTCAAACAGCGTCAAACAGCAAGCAACCAACCTCTCCATTTATATGTACACACATACAATACACCATGCCACTACAAAGCCCATCCAAATACAAATCATACCCGATGACGATGATTTCATCGTCGGCAATGCGCATTCCAGCTGCTTAATGCTTGAACGCTTTTTCGTCATGGAAAAGTTCCTAATCGCACAGCCCGATATCTATTCGCAAGCCGTCTGAATGGTAAAGCAGGTTCGTGCTGGTTCCCATTTAAATGCTAAGAAATTGTTTTTCTTGCGATCTGGAAACTTCTCGCTACTTATCGCATCGCATCGCCCACAATGTGAACGTGGCTTTATCGAGAGAGTCTTTGAGCAGTTCAATTTGCAGGTGCGTTCCGCTACACCCCCCACTTTGGAAAATTACTAAAAAAATCATTGCACCGTTACGTGCTCATTATGTGCTAATTATGTACCACATTTAAACATTTTGTGCTAGTCAACTTTTAGAGATATTAGCAATTGAAATGGGGGGGTGTAAAAGAACGTTCTTCTACACCCCCCCAAACAGAAAAAATTAACTTACGGGCTTCAAATCTATATTTTCGTAATTGTTGAGTTATGTGCTAATTATGTACCGAAATTAAACATTTTGTGCTAGTCAACTTTAGAAGATATTAGCAATTGAAATGGGGGGGGGGGGGTGTAGAAGAACGTTCTTCTACACCCCCCCAAACAGAAAAAATCAACTTACGGACTTCAAATCTATATTTTCGTAATTGTTGAGTTATGTGCTAATTATGTACCGAAATTAAAAGTTTTGTGCTAGTCAACTTTAGAAGATATTAGCAATTGAAATGGGGGGGTGTAAAAGAACGTTCTTCTACACCCCCCCAAACAGAAAAAATTAACTTACGGGCTTCAAACCTATATTTTCGTAATTGTTGAGTTATGTGCTAATTATGTACCGAAATTAAACATTTTGTGCTAGTCAACTTTAGAAGATATTAGCAATTGAAAATGGCGTGTTTAGTCCAGTCAAATTAGGGCTCTAAATTGAAAAAACAGGTGAGGGCTCATTTTTGTTGTTTTTAAATCAGTTAGCTTCCAGGAATCTAAAGCTCATTTTACCGAAAAAAAAAATGATGGGCAAGGTCCCAAAAAGGACGAAAAAGGATACTATTTAATACTTCTCCGGAGGTCGGCATGCGGGGTATCAGTGCAAAGGGTAGGTCGAGTACATTATATATCCGATGATTTTTTCATGTTTCAAAGACCTTCAACGGAGTAAATCGAGCTTAAATGGAAAATTATCGCTCGCTCAAGTCAAGTTGAATGTACGTGTTACATGGGTAGAGAATAGTAAAAACATGTCTCGAAAACGCCGAAAATCTGCAAATTCGTCGTACTCAATTGCGGTGCGTACAGGTTCAATTAACGCCCCCGGGACGTATGAAAATTGACCAGATACATGACGTGAAATTGTGCGTTTCGTATTCCCCACTTCCGTAAATTACATAAACAATCATTGTTATGTACCGCATTTAAACATTATGTGCTCGTCAACTTTGAAGAATATTAGCAATTTAAATGGGGAGAGTAACCCAAACAGAAAAAATCAATTTACGCTTTTCGGACCTATGTTTTTGTAACCGTGTGGTTATGTGGTAATTATGTATGGAATTTATGTTTTTTTTTGTTACTTGACTTTTGATAAAAATATTAGCAGTGGGGGTGTAGACGGAGTTTTTGTACACCCCCAAATAAAATAAATCAACTTGCGGGTTTCAAACCTCTATTAATATAACGGTCTGGTTGTGTGCTAGTTATTATGTAATGCAGCTTTTTTTTATTAATCAGTTTAAAACAAGTATAAGCAACTAATAAGCCCACTGAAGTAGCTAACGACAAAATGTGACCCGTGCATTGAAATTGTGATCGATTGTGAATAGAACTAGAAAGTTAATTACATATTTCTATTGTCCTACTGGCAATCAGATTTTTGTAGCCGATAAAGTGGCGATTTATGTAATTTCCGACATTGGTGAATCGTACTTTGTCATTTGATGAATGTGTTCACATAGAAACACTGTAAATTGTAATACTACACAAGATATGCAGTCTGTTATGACAAAATACCATCTTCCATACTCAGGGGTTGCAATGGACATGCTGGAGAGAAAAAAAATAAAACAATGACGATGCGAAATAAATTTCTCTTTTTGAATTTGTTTTTTTTTGCATTCATGATAATGATTCATAAAAAAAGTGTGCACGATTGATTTTCGTCGAATTGGTGTAATGAATTAAAATGAAAAGAAATTTCGAACTTGCACTCGCCATAAAAATAGTGTATGATTATTAGAGCTCGGATTTTTATGTTTTTACATATTTTTTCTCTAGACTGATAATCAATTTCTGGGGTGTTTTCTTTGCGTTTCAGGACATTTGAAAGCAAATAGCATGTATTTGTTTTTACATATTTGTAAATATTCAAGTGATATTACATATTTTTAAATATTTCACAATTTTTTACATATTTTCTTCCATATTTAGAAAATTTGTATATAAGTGCGAATAAATTATTAAAAAAAAATATTGAATTGAATTGAATACAACAGTTCCATTAGAATTAGGTTTAAGTTTTTAGATTTAGATAGAACAGAACACTATGCTATTTAGAAAGAAGGTCGTAAATTATCCAAATATAAGCACTTTTATTGTTTTATTGCCTCTGTAAAAATAGATGCATAGCACAATAAACTGATGTGATAATTTTCTAATTGGATGAAACTAGATGCACTAGGTTAACTTGGGATATTTCTTACCAAAAGAATTTTTATGGGCAATATTTCAATTTGCTAGAAAAATAAATTGGCTAAGAAATAAAACAATAAAAGAATCAAAATGCAGATGTTTTATGACATTTATTTACTGAAACCCAGCCAGCATTTAACACATTTGTAATCATTATTTCATGCAACACGCGTAAGCACATATTGCTTATTCATTCATGACGTTTTCATACAAGCAGTATATGACGATGTCCCCCTATTTCATGTATATACGCATTTGCACCTTTTTACGGATAATCATTATAAAATCGTTATTCGTAAGCATTATGTAATAGTTAAGTACCATATATATTCAATGCATCAAAGAATAATTAAAAAAAAAAACACGGGCGACGGAGAGTCTCGAACTCATAACCCTATGCACCGAAGGTGCGCGCCCTAACCACTGCTCTAGCCAGACTATATGAATGACTATGTTTTATTCGTGAATCTAATCACCCCATCAACAAAAATCACACTTGAGGAGAAAACCATTATATTTCCTATATGCATGATCCGTCGACATTCCTTCAGCTGACCATCATGTATCTAACTTTCAATGCGTCCTATCGATACATAATGCCGACTCGTGATTCATGAAGTAAAGCTTATTTGTGGCTATGTTCACAGTATATGACGCCGATGCTGGCTGGGAAGGTAAAATGGCTATGCTGCATTTAGGGAGACTCGGTAGTACATTTGCATTCAATATATCGCTGAAATTATATAAAGTGCGAATACATAAATGGATATTGTCTATAAAAAGGTGTTCAGTATTCGGTCAGTTAACATACATATTAACATTTTTTTAAAATGCCAAAAGTCAAGCCTACATCTAGTTCTCTTGTCCTGAAATACATACGGGAACTCCCTGACGAGGATTTCCGTGGAGACGGAAGTGTTTTATTTTGTGACGGTTGCGGAAAAGCTGTGGCAACCACCCAAAGGTCTCAAGTTGTACAGCATATTTATACTGCTTTACATAAACAAAACAAAGAGAAAAGAAGGACCTCGAAACAAACGTTTATTTCTCCTTCGGAAGGCAGCACCAAGTCCGCGTTTAAAATGGATTTATGTCGCGCTTTTGTGAAGGCCGATATCCCATTTTATAAACTCAACAATCCCCACTGGAGTTCTTGGAGAAGTATAGTGGGCAAAGAGTTCCCAATCTGGTATGGATCTCAATAAACGAAACTACGGATGTCGAAGGGAGATATGTATATAGCCAACGCTATTGTTGGGCTATTATCTTCGGAAAAAACGAAGCCCATTTTGTTTAATGTCGAAGTCTTAGAAAAGTGCAACCACGCATCTATTGCTCAATTTTTCAACAATTCGATGAGTGTCCTGTACAGTAATGTGTTGCTGTTCGTAACTGATGCTGCTCCATACATAACCAAATGGGGAACCTGGCTGGAAGCCGTGAAGTATTATTGCGAAAATTTCGAGGATATCAAGTTCTCCAAACTTGACGAAACGCTGTGGCTATCCAGAAAGCCAAACAAATTCTTACGAAACCATCAATGCCTTCTGACTTGGCATACATCAATGCCAATTTCTCGTTTTTGATCAAAACCAGAAAGGATTTGGAAGCTCAAAATGTCCCTCTTTGCGATGCCATCGATGTAGCGAAAAATGCTGCTGAAAAATTACGAAACATTAGTGGAAGGTAAGCATAAAAATATTGACTTTCATCAAATTGCCACATTCGCTTCAATTTTACAAGGGGAAAAGATAGAACAGGGAAATTATCCGTAAAAAGGTGCAAATGCGTATATACATGAAATAGGGGGACATCGTCATATACTGCTTGTATGAAAACGTCATGAATGAATAAGCAATATGTGCTTACGCGTGTTGCATGAAATAATGATTACAAATGTGTTAAATGCTGGCTGGGTTTCAGTAAATAAATGTCATAAAACATCTGCATTTTGATTCTTTTATTGTTTTATTTCTTAGCCAATTTATTTTTCTAGCAAATTGAAATATTGCCCATAAAAATTCTTTTGGTAAGAAATATCCCAAGTTAACCTAGTGCATCTAGTTTCATCCAATTAGAAAATTATCACATCAGTTTATTGTGCTATGCATCTATTTTTACAGAGGCAATAAAACAATAAAAGTGCTTATATTTGGATAATTTACGACCTTCTTTCTAAATAGCATAGTGTTCTGTTCTATCTAAATCTAAAAACTTAAACCTAATTCTAATGGAACTGTTGTATTCAATTCAATTCAATATTTTTTTTTAATAATTTATTCGCACTTATATACAAATTTTCTAAATATGGAAGAAAATATGTAAAAAATTGTGAAATATTTAAAAATATGTAATATCACTTGAATATTTACAAATATGTAAAAACAAATACATGCTATTTGCTTTCAAATGTCCTGAAACGCAAAGAAAACACCCCAGAAATTGATTATCAGTCTAGAGAAAAAATATGTAAAAACATAAAAATCCGAGCTCTAATAATCATACACTATTTTTATGGCGAGTGCAAGTTCGAAATTTCTTTTCATTTTAATTCATTACACCAATTCGACGAAAATCAATCGTGCACACTTTTTTTATGAATCATTATCATGAATGCAAAAAAAAACAAATTCAAAAAGAGAAATTTATTTCGCATCGTCATTGTTTTATTTTTTTTCTCTCCAGCATGTCCATTGCAACCCCTGAGTATGGAAGATGGTATTTTGTCATAACAGACTGCATATCTTGTGTAGTATTACAATTTACAGTGTTTCTATGTGAACACATTCATCAAATGACAAAGTACGATTCACCAATGTCGGAAATTACATAAATCGCCACTTTATCGGCTACAAAAATCTGATTGCCAGTAGGACAATAGAAATATGTAATTAACTTTCTAGTTCTATTCACAATCGATCACAATTTCAATGCACGGGTCACATTTTGTCGTTAGCTACTTCAGTGGGCTTATTAGTTGCTTATACTTGTTTTAAACTGATTAATAAAAAAAAGCTGCATTACATAATAACTAGCACACAACCAGACCGTTATATTAATAGAGGTTTGAAACCCGCAAGTTGATTTATTTTATTTGGGGGTGTACAAAAACTCCGTCTACACCCCCACTGCTAATATTTTTATCAAAAGTCAAGTAACAAAAAAAAACATAAATTCCATACATAATTACCACATAACCACACGGTTACAAAAACATAGGTCCGAAAAGCGTAAATTGATTTTTTCTGTTTGGGTTACTCTCCCCATTTAAATTGCTAATATTCTTCAAAGTTGACGAGCACATAATGTTTAAATGCGGTACATAACAATGATTGTTTATGTAATTTACGGAAGTGGGGAATACGAAACGCACAATTTCACGTCATGTATCTGGTCAATTTTCATACGTCCCGGGGGCGTTAATTGAACCTGTACGCACCGCAATTGAGTACGACGAATTTGCAGATTTTCGGCGTTTTCGAGACATGTTTTTACTATTCTCTACCCATGTAACACGTACATTCAACTTGACTTGAGCGAGCGATAATTTTCCATTTAAGCTCGATTTACTCCGTTGAAGGTCTTTGAAACATGAAAAAATCATCGGATATATAATGTACTCGACCTACCCTTTGCACTGATACCCCGCATGCCGACCTCCGGAGAAGTATTAAATAGTATCCTTTTTCGTCCTTTTTGGGACCTTGCCCATCATTTTTTTTTTCGGTAAAATGAGCTTTAGATTCCTGGAAGCTAACTGATTTAAAAACAACAAAAATGAGCCCTCACCTGTTTTTTCAATTTAGAGCCCTAATTTGACTGGACTAAACACGCCATTTTCAATTGCTAATATCTTCTAAAGTTGACTAGCACAAAATGTTTAATTTCGGTACATAATTAGCACATAACTCAACAATTACGAAAATATAGGTTTGAAGCCCGTAAGTTAATTTTTTCTGTTTGGGGGGGTGT
The DNA here is from genome assembly GCA_949715475.1 of Microchrysa polita. NCBI lineage: Eukaryota > Metazoa > Arthropoda > Insecta > Diptera > Stratiomyidae > Microchrysa > Microchrysa polita. The sequence goes on from OX454417.1 coordinate 63,930,998, forward strand.
AGAAGAACGTTCTTTTACACCCCCCCATTTCAATTGCTAATATCTTCTAAAGTTGACTAGCACAAAACTTTTAATTTCGGTACATAATTAGCACATAACTCAACAATTACGAAAATATAGATTTGAAGTCCGTAAGTTGATTTTTTCTGTTTGGGGGGGTGTAGAAGAACGTTCTTTTACACCCCCCTATTTCAATTGCTAATATCTTCTAAAGTTGACTAGCACAAAACTTTTAATTTCGGTACATAATTAGCACATAACTCAACAATTACGAAAATATAGATTTGAAGTCCGTAAGTTGATTTTTTCTGTTTGGGGGGGTGTAGAAGAACGTTCTTCTACACCCCCCCCATTTCAATTGCTAATATCTTCTAAAGTTGACTAGCACAAAATGTTTAATTTCGGTACATAATTAGCACATAACTCAACAATTACGAAAATATAGATTTGAAGCCCGTAAGTTAATTTTTTCTGTTTGGGGGGGTGTAGAAGAACGTTCTTTTACACCCCCCCATTTCAATTGCTAATATCTCTAAAAGTTGACTAGCACAAAATGTTTAAATGTGGTACATAATTAGCACATAATGAGCACGTAACGGTGCAATGATTTTTTTAGTAATTTTCCAAAGTGGGGGGTGTAGCGGAACGCACCTCAATTTGCAATGCTGCACCAACGCCAACCTGAGGTAAAAGCTGTCAATTATGCATTGACAATGTTCGGCGAAAAGATGTCCGGTATTCCATATCAGAAAGCTGTATGCAGTTTGCTGTTTTCCAATTCCATTCATTTCTGAGCTACTCGCCTAATTGGCGGGTACTACATTGTAAGTTTCTTATGTCCTAGCCCAATTGATCCGAAATAATCATCCAAAGGAGAACCTTTTTGTTTCGATAAGAAGACAAAGCGTTTTATTTTCTGTATCTATTTTCATCGGTTCTGAAGCTACATTCTCCAAATTTTCAAAAATTTCAAAATACCAAAAACATGAAATTTTCAAAATTTTACAAAAAAAAAAATTTTTTAATTTTTTAAAATTTTCAAAATTTAACGTCTGGTTACATTTGTAATGCTACAACTTTTCCACCAACACAATATCAACTTTGCAGTATTATATTGTTCATCTCCACAAATTATATGAAAGCATTTTCGTAAAGGATGATTAAATCAACCTAACACTTTCGGAATGGTGCGCAATAAGTTTACGTAGAAGCTCACATCTATCGAGCTCTTTGCCGTTCGAGCGCAACCTGGTGCTCTCTCGTATTTCTATTCATTACCGCATTACGACAACGCGAATGCAAGGATATTCACTTTATGTGGTTCGAACCGCACATGAGGATAGTGTTGGAAACTTTTACATTTCAATAGCATTTTCTCATTGCAAAATCCAATTTCTCTAGACGACGTTGCATATGTGTGCGACTTTATACCGAGTTTCGTACTCAACAAAAATGGCAAAGAAAAGTTTTCCAGTCATTAGATTTCGGGAGATACCACTAATCGTCTTAGAGCTGGTCGTAGCTAATGCCGAAATTTCGAAATTATCAGAATTGAGATGACGGAAGACTTTAAGCTGGGCTTTTCTCTTCTGCTATTCAATGGCGACACGGTTGATGCAGTTGCGTAGCTGCGAGTTTAGTAGGGATTTTATGCAGCATGTCAGTTGTTTCTAATGCTGCACACACAGCGAGAATCCGAACGTGTTTTTGGGTTTTCGTTCTGTCGAAATTCAATAAAATGTAGGATTTAGACAGAACGAAATTCCAAAAAATGGATTGGGATTGACCGTGTGTGTTCGACATATTTATCATTACTACTGATTTCAACCGTTGTCATTAAATGTTTTCCTTTTCTCCATTCCCGATAATGCAATGTGCTTACTTGTCTGCTTCTTTACTTTTTCAAAAATACATAAGATATTCTCTTTTTTTGTTAATATCATCCAAAATTTCAGAATATCCTTTGATGTCCTTCATCATGTTAGTCATGCATGAAATAATGCGTGTACATGGTGAATTTCCGAATAACTCAAACAAGTAACGAACAAATCAATCGAAAAGTTATCCCTACAAAGAATATCGATTTAAGTTGTAAAAGTAAGGAATGTCAACCGAAAAATTCAAGCGAAAAGGACAGCAGACAATTTGTGTGTTCATATGTTGAAGCATGAAAATTTGCATATATTTTGGATCATTTCTTGTGAATCTATTTTTTGCATTTACTCTGAACGTAAGTGAATGAATTTTCCTGATGCACATACCTACAATTCTTCACTTTCAAATTGAATTATAGATTAACACGATTCACATTCAATCAATAAATTTACACGTCAATATACAGATTTCAATGCATTCCATTTTCTAATTAAAACGATTTTCGATTTTCAGGTTTTGGCACCGCCATTCCCGATCGACCCATTTTCAATCTGCATTAACGAATGCAGCATATTTTTGTTGGTTACAGCTCGTCTATTCTTCACCTTTCGTCCACAAGGACATTTTCAATTATCATTCGTCTTGCTCGATTGTTCAACAATTAAGTAGAAATTTTTTCTACAATTTCACTGAACATCGATAATAATCTGATTGTGTCATACATGCTCGAAGGTGCTTTGGAAGAGAGTTTCTACTCTACGTCGCTTACTTTTCTCTACTATACTCAACGACACATCACGAACACATTTATTCCAAGGTTTCCGCATCAATTTATATCCATACCATATCCATTCGAACCAGAAGGACAGTACCTATACCTATACACAATCCCTTTTCGTTGACTAGATTTCGTATGATGCCGAGGCAAGCGAAATATTTGTGAAGATGAATTCCCTGAATTGTGTCGACAAATTTGACAATTCGGTCAGAATAACTAAGCGTGGTTGGAACGGGAGATTTTCGATTTTTTTTTCCGGCGTCGATTCTGCTGCTGCTTAACCACGTTGTTGGTTGGTGGTCTTGCTTGGTATATACGCGCTCTGCAAATGTATACCAAAAATTTGCATTTAGTCGAACGTGTCCTTGGCGTGAACGTGACTTACATTGTAATTTCAATGCGCAATTGCTTACCTAGTGAAAATCATTTGCAGAGATAGCGAATCGGCTGAAGTGCTATGTTAGAAAAAAGAAGACGGGACAATAATGTCATTTGACATTTTCGTAGAATAATAAGAAAAAATTGTTGAAAGTAAGATGTCAATTGGCAATATGTACAGTAGTGAGTCGTAGTCAAAGTTGGGCACCAGTATCAGCTATTCCCAGGGACGTAGCTAAGGGGGGTATGGTATGGGTGGTCTCACCCCCCCCCCTAACATTATCAATTTTCATCTCTAGTCGGCAAATTTGACCTCAGTGGGAATTTGTAGGATTGCGAGTTTTGGCATTAACAAATTTACAAAAGAATACCTGTCGATGTTTAAGGATATACATAAACATTTGAAAGTTGCAATATTAAAATTGTGTAACTGAATGCACATATTTATATATTCGGCATAAAAACATAAAACTAATGTTTCAATTGAAAAACTTAAATTAAAAATTTGAAGACGCCGTGAAACTCAGTCACAGTAAAATAAAGTCTTTTAAAGACATTAACAACGATAGCGAAGTCATAATGCGTTAGTGCAAAGCTCCACGATTTTCGCAGGAAAATTAGATATTGACCCTGAATCGGACTACATAACCAAACTCGTTGTGTTCCGGAAAAAAATTACGAATCATCTCAAAGTACAGCCGAAATAGACTTTGCAATATTTTACGGAAAAGAGTTCAAAATCCTTCTTGACATTTTTATCTCAAAGTCCACACAAGAACCATTTCAAGACATATTTCGGCCGATAGGAATGCCGCCATGCTGAAATTCAAATTGTTCTTGAAATTTGCTTCGAGTGTCAACATTTTGGGGAGATAGCGGGAGAGGCTTTCAAACTAAGGACCGAAAACTTACAAGATTATTCAGCTTATTTTGACATGTCCAGTCCAGTTGACATCAGCTGGAAGCGTGCGATCATTTAGTAAATTAAGATTATTAATACATCATTTACGAACGTTAATGGATGAACTTTTATATGATGTTATGATGAACGAATTGTGGAGCGATGGCCCAAAATTCAGTTACGGCGGGTCAGAACTAAACTGGTTGAATCAAATTTCTATACATATATCCAGACAATCCTTCGTGTTGATGACATTTTTGGGCAAAAAAAAACTTTTTTGGGGAAAAAGTCCAAATGAGAAGATTTCGTATAAATGAGCAATGTTCCCCGAAATTCACATCTATTTCGTGAAAACGAACTTTCCGTACCTCTAATCATAAGTGGTGAATTTTCAAATGTAGTCGGCAAATTTTACTTTTCACCCCCAAATAAATGTTTGTTCGGTACGTCCCTGGCCTCTTCCTTTAACATAGGTATGGGCGCAGCCAGGAGGGGACGAGGGGGAGCACTTGCACCACCCCATCTCCCTTGGCCAATGATAACGGCGTAAAAAGAAAGCAGCACTTTCTGTTTGAATTGAAGTCGTCAAAATGTGGGTTTCTTTGGCAATACAAAAAAAAAACAGATCGAGGCTAATACCCTTCACTCTCCTTGGGCTAAAATATTTTTTGAGCGTACCTATGACTTGTGTGTTATTCTCCTCTCCCATTCTTTTCCTTCCGTTTTCACATAAGTTCCGTGGCGTCTATGAAACAATATTTGTGTGAGGTTTAGTTGGAAGAAGTTGACAAATAAAAAACATTTTATAGACAACTTTACGGGGGAAACGGAGGAGGGGGGGAATGGTCCCACAATACGTATTCTTTTATTTTTGTATTTCGGGTTGTTTTGATAAAGATATACATATATACAAGGTCTGCAATAGGTGCAAAAAGGATGGTTCTTAAAAGAGCTAAATTGGGTTTGTATGGCAGCCCCATGATCCCACAGATCGATTCAATCCATTTTTACATATATTTTGTAGTATTCATAGCTAAACATTTTTGTGATGTTTGGTTTAGATTAGTTCAAAAAAAAAAGTTTATCTTAGAAGAACTTAATTTGTTGGCTAGGTCTGCATGGCAGCCCCATGACCCCATGGTCGGATTTGATCCATTATTACATATGTGGTGTGTCATCAATAGAAACACATTTGAGCGAAGTTTGGTTGAAATTGGTACACAAATATAAAAGTTTTTATCAGAAGAACCTAAATTGGGGGGTTAAGTTTGTATGGCAGCCCCAAGATCCTCTTGTCCGATTTTAGCGATTCAAACATATAAACAGCCTGGAACAATAATATGCATGTGCTCTCTAGCTTTTATAGCGGCCGAGAAAAATGCGCTGCAACAGACTGACAGACAGACGAACATCGCCCAATCTACTCCCCAAGTCATGATGATCATATATGTATACTTTTTATATGATCGGAGATGCTTCCTTCAGTGCGTTACAAACTTCATGACAAAGTTAATATACCCTTTCACTCTATGTGCGAAGGGTATAATAAGAGTTAAACAGTTAAACACTGGTTGTGAGCACTATATGCGTATGTATTTTCTATACAAACATTTTCTTTATGTCATACAAGCAGCGCCCGCTCTAAGGGGGGGGCGAGCCGCGTGGTCGCCCGGGGCGCAAAATTCTAGGGGCGGCTTTTTGGCAATCATTAGAATAAGAAAAAACGAGTGAAAAAAATTTAATATCAACATCAATTTAGTAGAAAGCAAAACGTAGAAACTACAAATGAAATAAAATGAGTTAAAACAAAATGCCGCAGGGTAGGAAACAAACTGGCGCCGAAGCATTTTACAACCGATATACTCATTTTTTCGAGACGGCGGATTAAGGTTTTTTTAGGTAATTATAAAAACCTGTTGAACATTTTTTTAATTTATCAAAAAAGTCCACAAGTGATACGAGGTGCTTAGAGAAAGTTTCCTAAATGTTCCGCTTATGATGCTAGCACCTATTCCGCTTTCGAAAAGCAAAATGGCACAATTGGCTAAGTTAATAATAAAGTTCCTCCCCAAAAAAAAAATATTTTTTCATTGCAGAATGATGTGATAAATTGGTGTTCCTATTGAAAAGTTAGTTCCTTTTCTTCAAAGGATTCTAATTAGACCTACTTATCCATAATTCCTATTAAAGGGAAGGGCAACCAAATTTTTAAATAAAAGACGACATTATGGCATATTGAGAAATAAGGAATCGTACAAACACTCGAGACATAAAAGCATTTTCGATTACAATAATTCAACTTCATTTCACCTGATCTTTACGTGGATGATTTCCTTCAGTTTCAATAGCATTGATTTGACTATTCCCTATTGTCTTTAAGTTCCGTTTCCTTTTCAACATTGAACTTATGATTTGTAGCATCAAGTGAACAGAAGAGATGAATTCCTCAATTTGCCCACATTTTTTCATCATTCGACGTTAGGTATTTGTTGCGAATTATGTCAAAACGCATAAATTATAGCTTCTTGTAGAAGAAAATTAGGCAATACTAGTGTTAATTATTCAAATTTCAAAATTAAATGCCAAAAAACATTTTACAACTTATTCAGTCGCTCAGAAATTAAAACACGCTTTTCTCAAGTCGTTTGAAGATAAACACCGATAAATTATAATTCACAATCCTCCCACAAAGCAAATTAGAAATACATAAGTACCTATGTTGAAAGGGAAGACTCAGAAAACTCGATTTTAATGGGTTGCAATTTCCCATCCTTGCTCATTGTTGGAGCCAACGGCAATGATATGGAGCTGAAAAGGGAAACGAAACAATTAGGATTTCGCTGCGACAAAAACACATCACTCACCTTGTCATTCACCACTCGCCATCAGCATCCTGGCACGATCCGCCGTCCTTTGTCCAGTGTTGATGGTCCTTCCGCCCGCTATAGTCCTGGAAGTCGCCTGAAACAAGATAGAAATGATATTACAATTGATGTCAAATTAATCAACATAATCGCACCACTCACCAAAACGTAAACAAACACGAAACAACACAGCACAAGTGACAGAAGGATCAGCTGATGATCTCTTGTACATAAGTAACACTTTATGTTGCTCTGCAGCATGTTGCACTGCAACATGCACACAGATGCATTGCTGCAATTGCTAGAAATGTTAGTACATACATAAGAAGTATAGCAGTTAACCGTGAACTTGAATTATGTTCTATGTACATGAAGTACAAGTTCTCCTGAGAAGCATATAACGAGCACTTCGTTTCGAGAAGCCGTTGAGTTCAGTTAGATTTTCACTTTACATTTTTGGATATATTGATTTTGACCTTTGCGTTACCCCTTTGACCAGATTTGATTTACTGATTTTAATAATTGTATTTGGAAGAGTTATAATTTGCATTAAAGCATCGTAAATATAGATTTTATAAAAAGTTAAAGGGTTATGTGAATTTTCTTTCTCCTGCATCGGGAGTGGTCCGTCGAGCAAGACCACACACATTGCGCCAAGCTTCGCGAACTGCGTTCCATCATCAACACTGAACGTGTCCAACATAATGCCGCAGTGAAGATCCCTCTAGAGGAAATCCAATTACTCAAGTTTGAATTGCAGACCTTCATTCAAGACATGAATGATCGTATGGAGGAACTCAAGCGACAATACAATGTGCTAAAATCTCACAGTGAATGTTTCAATCCCAATTTGTTGCTGACTCAAATCAACTTCCTTAGTCAGCTTAACGATAATGCCAAACGTAGCACTTTTGTTAATCAGATCATTGATATTCTTCAACCGCAGAGCGATGATTTGATGCAACTGAATATGTCGATGCACAATAAACTGATACCTGCCAATAATCAGCATCAACTAATGAAAAATTTGAATGAAGCCGAAGTCAAGTTGATGGCTTTGCAAACGAAATTGGAAGAAGAACGAGCCGAGGCACGTGTACAAACTAATAGTTTCCAATCGGCTTTGGAATTGGCCAACTCTACAAATGTTGTCTTGCCAACAAACTTGCAAAATAACGCTCACAGTATGACGACAGAGTTGAATGAGTTGAATAAACAATTGTACGCTACCAAATCCGAAGCAACGGAATTGCACAATGCATTGAACAAATCTAAGGACATAGTGCGACAGAAAGATCAGAAAATTGAAGAGTGCGAAGCCAATATAAGAAATTTAACTAACGAAGGGGATGCGCTAATGAAACAGTTTCAGGAACTACAACAGAAAAATAATCAACCACCCCCTACGGCAACGCCAGCAAACATTCAACAAAATAACGACGAAGACAAACTAAGGGAACTATTGAAGCGTCTCCTCCCCAAAGCTGTTTCATCGTTAGCCAGCGCTGCCCTATCACGATCGTTTGAGCCATATGTCAGACAAGTTATATCAACTCACATCAACGAAATTGCAAAGAAGCATCAACCTATACTGAAAGTAACCCAACAAAAACTACCTCAACTCAAACAACAAATAGAACATAACAGCGTTAGTCGAACTGCTACAAGCACCTCCAACATGTTTACTACAACGAAAGATGACCAGGCTACCAATTGTATACACGCCAAAAACAAAAACTCCTTGGACTTAGACAGCTCAACGCTTAAATATTCTCGGAATAATGGTGAAATAGTTACAGCCCTTGAATATAAGATACTTGAAATGACAATGATTCGTTTTTATTGTTGGCAGCTAATAGAACGAGCTTTACAGCGACTCCGGTTACACCCAAACCATAACAGAGTGAAGAATGATATACCTCCAATACACGGATCGGCTTCACGAAGAATCATCATAGCAAAAGTTGGCCTACTCGTATCGTAACCTTCGACAGCATTCTTCCCACCTTGATCTCGAACACCCTATGACGAAACCTGCCCTAGCTTATGGAACAATCCTAACGATTACTACAATTACGATGAACCTTAGAAAACGGAACCCCTAGAGCATTGATCCACTCAATGAAGCATACACACATGCATCGTTTCATACGAAATGAAACGACCTCAGAAACATAGAAAACAATACTTACCAAACCCCTAGAACATTGAGCCAATCAATGTAGCATACACACATGCACACATAGAAAATTTGAACCCCCTAAAGAAGCATTGATCAGCCCTTGATCAATGCCCCTTGAATTGACGAACAACCGCACACACATAGAACAATTAAGGCACACACGCTTATGAAAAAGGAGCACAAACGCTCAGAACAATTAGTAACACACACATTAGAATACACTTAGAAAAAACATAGAACGAAACCAAGTACATACGCTTAAAACATTTAGCAACACAATTAAGAACCAAAATAGAATCAAACATTAACGAAACGGTGTACCACATACCCATACGTAAGGACCACACATTTAAACACACAAGAACAAGAAAGCTCAACCAACATTAAAGAATTTGAATGAATTCTCACCATAGCGAGTAGGGCGCGCTATAACGTCCTCCGATCCTGCACCACAAAGTTGTCGGCACGGTGGAAATACCGCCGACTACGGGCTGGTAACCTCACCTTCGGAATCCTGGATCTAAAACGAAACGATTACAACAGAATCAATACACATTTCTTGTTGTTTTTACACACAACTAATAATTCTACTTTCAGACACAAATCATGAACGTACCTGAAAGTACCTTTCAGCGGGGGGAGAATGTTGGAGCCAACGGCAATGATATGGAGCTGAAAAGGGAAACGAAACAATTAGGATTTCGCTGCGACAAAAACACATCACTCACCTTGTCATTCACCGCTCGCCATCAGCATCCTGGCACGATCCGCCGTCCTTTGTCCAGTGTTGATGGTCCTTCCGCCCGCTATAGTCCTGGAAGTCGCCTGAAACAAGATAGAAATGATATTACAATTGATGTCAAATTAATCAACATAATCGCACCACTCACCAAAACGTAAACAAACACGAAACAACACAGCACAAGTGACAGAAGGATCAGCTGATGATCTCTTGTACATAAGTAACACTTTATGTTGCTCTGCAGCATGTTGCACTGCAACATGCACACAGATGCATTGCTGTAATTGCTAGAAATGTTAGTACATACATAAGAAGTATAGCAGTTAACCGTGAACTTGAATTATGTTCTATGTACATGAAGTACAAGTTCTCCTGAGAAGCATATAACGAGCACTTCGTTTCGAGAAGCCGTTGCAGAAAGTTACCTTTGGGAATTAACTTTGGATATTTTTGTGGATTAATTTAGACCTTTGCTTTGTTTTACTGACCTTGATCTAGACTTACGAATTTGAATTCTTGCATTGTATTTAGCTTGTAAATAGTACTTAATATCTTTAAATATAGTTTTAACGTAAAAAGCGCGTTTTTTTGTGAAATTGAATTCTCCTGCATCGGGAGTGGTCCGTCGAGCAAGACCACACGCATTCGACATTGGGATTGGGTTTGAGTAAGATAAGTAGGTATGATGGAGCCCCCGATAGTATTCCTCTCTAATATGTTTCCTAACATGCTAATATCGCGATTGGGATAGGTTCCCCGATATAACAAGCTGTGATTTTATTCTCTAATAATAATTTTGAAAATGAGGCATTTCTGACTTCGGTTAAAATCGCTAAAAAAATCCTTTCGAGAAGAGATCCGGCTAATTTAAGTTTATCTGTTCTGTTTATTTTCGCAGGGTGTAAAGAAGTTATCGAAAACTACTCCAAAAGGTTAGTGTAATGCAAATGAACATCAATCTTTCGCATAAAATTTTCCAGAGCGGATTTTTCTAAAATGTTTTGAGTGTTTTAGTGGAATATTGGTAAGCTTTTATATTGGAACTCCGAACAAACTCTCCATAAAGCCACCTGAACTGTGGTGAATTTTTGTTTCTACTATCTGTTGCTTACTCGGCTACTGAACTCAGTGTGGGTAGAGATTCTATTATCTGAAGTATACTGTAGCGTTGGTTTGAATCCCATTGTGACCATGAATTTTGTTATTTGTCTTTCACTAGCAGTGGTGGCATTAGTTTGCACCTTCGAAAAATTTTGTTTAATTTCCAAATTTTACCGTTTTTGTTTGGAATATTTCATAACATGGTTATTCCACTTGCGACTGCGATTAATAAATATTCGGTCTTGAATCTCCTTGGAAAGCCTGTTCACGATGCTTTTGGTAGAAGGATTTCGATGTTTTTGCCACCTCCGCCTAAGTGTTGTTGGGGGTTATTATTTATAGTGAATTTATCATGGTCGTAAGCTGCGCCAATCAGATTATAAAAGTCGCTGGGATAAAATCTATCTGGATTACGTCAACAATAGCTGATAATTCTTGAGATCTTAGGTTTATATTGTCAGTTAAGTATTTTTTAAATGTTTTCCAGTTTACGTACTGTTTGCTTGAGTTAGCTGATGTATCGTTATTGAGTTGCCCTAATTCAATATGGAATATCACGGAGTGGACGGCAGACTTTTAAAAGTAGAGGGTGGTGGAATATGATGTAGACATTTGCTTAAGATAAGATCAAGAGTGGAGTCATGACCACGGGGGTTAATGAACGTAGGCTCGGGTCAAGTATCTTACCGGCTTTGTTTGAATTAAAACAATTCCAAAATCTATGATTGGAGTTGAAGTCTCCACAGAGAACAATATTTTGGCCCAGTCATTAAATACCTTAAATCATCACGGAATATATTCAATTTACTAGTATCTACTTTAGATCCCGGAAAATAGCAAGCAACTAATGTTATGTTATACTTTTCCAAGTTAATAGCAATCGCTTCGATAATTTTAGTCCTTAATTCAGGTAAGACATAATAGCTTTTTAAAGTTTTCTTAATACAGAAGGCAACTCCGCCGCCTCTGGCTCCTAATCTGTCGAGTCTATATATTGAATAGTTATCTTTTTTCCTTAACCATGTTTCCGTCAAAGCTATAATTTCAATATTATGTTCAATCGCAAAGTCAAACAATTCAAGAGATTTCTTTTGTACACTCTGTGCAAGTTGTTATACCCTTCGCTCATAGAGTGAAAGGGTATATTAACTTTGTCATGAAGCTTGTAACGCATTGAAGGAAGCATCTCCGACCATATAAAAAGTATACATATATGATCAGCATGACTTGGGGAGTCGATTGGGTGATGTCCGTCTGTCTGTCTGTTGCGACGCGTTTTACTCGGCCAATTTAAAAGCTATGAAGCTGAAATTTTGCACAAATGCTTCTTTTTGCTGCAGGCAGTTTGTATGTTTGAATCGGTAAAATCGGACGATGGGGTCATGGGGCTGCCATACAAACCCAACTTACCAAATTAGGTTCTTCTAAGAAAAACTTTTTTATTTGTCTACCAATTTCAACCAAATTTCACACAAATGTGTTTCTGTTGATGACACAAAACATACGTAAGATTGGATCAAATCGGACCATGGGGTCATGGGGCTGCCATACAAATGTGACTCCCCAAATTAGGTTCTTCTAAGAAAAACTTTTTGATTTGTGCATTAATTTCCAACAAATTCCACACGAATGAATTTCTATGGATGACACAAAACATATGTAAGATTGGATCAAATCGGACTATGGGGTCATGTGGCTGCCATACAAACCTAACCCCCAAAATTAGGTTCTTCTAAGAAAAACTTTTTTATTTGCGCATTAATTTCAGCCAAATTTCACACAAATGAATTTCTTTCGATGAAACAAAACATATGTAAGAATGGATCAAATTGGACCATGGGGTCATGGGGCTGCCATACAAACCCTTCTTCTAAGAAACATTTTCTACACCAATTTCACAAAACCTTGAATTAATGTGTCTTTACTTAAGCAACAAAAAAGTTCAAAACGAATGGAATCGTACTGTGGGGTCATGCTCCCGCAACCCAATAAAATTTTAAATATTTTTATTTGCCCACTTATTTCAACCAAGCCCAAAACTTTTGTCAAGACGGAAGAAAAAGAATGAGGAGGGGGATTAAATGCAGGTGATAGGTACGCCCGAAAAGAACTTTTAGCCTAAAGAGAGCGAAGGGTATCGCTTGAAGGAAGGCATAGGTTCTCCGGCTAATTCACAAGTAGTGTATACGTGGTTGAGACCGCAAAGTAAGCACTTTGGAGGCAGGTGACAGTTGGTGGAGCCGTGTCTCAAATTTTGGCAGTTACGGCATTGAGTCAGACCGCTTCGTGATTTTGTATAGTAGTTCATTGAGTTCATTTTATAACAAATCAATGGCTATGGCGAGCGTTAGGAAATTCGCTGGATTAACTTCTGAATGTATCCTTTCCCCTGAATCCGAATCAACAAAATTGCTATTGAAACCTCTGGGAAATTGGCCATTTTCTCATACTTTTGTCTATACTCCCTGAACGAATTGGAACTTACCCAACCCCCAAATGATAACCTTTATAAGTGGGGGCGGTACGAACCTCGTCGAGCCAGCTTGTATAGTACCTATAAACATAATTTCGAAAACAAATTTTTGTAAAAAATTTTACTAATAAAACGTTTTTACATTAGCAAATTTTTTACAAATCCAATGTAGGCTTTCTTTAACTACCTTATTACGGGGTCTGGGAGAGGCTGTAGCCCCCCTTGCCCTTCCCGTGATTGCGCCACTGAAGGCACTACATTCCCGTTTTTACTGGCCACTTATGACATACCGTATATACCTACTCAACACACCATCCCAATACCCAGTATACCAAAGAGTGCATGGGACTACCGAAAAAACCTGCAAGCTCAATTGTTTGAAAACAGGGATATTCGAATTATAATTTACTTACTGTATGCATACACTGCAATCAAATCAAATTGGTGGATATTTTCGAATGGAATCATCAAGCCAGTTTTTTAAATCTTTCAAAAGAAAGCGAAAACAATCAAATAACTTATCATAAGGCCTTCAATTTTCAACTCTCTAGCCGGCAATACCGTCTCTATGCAATAAAAACTTGTAGTAAATTAATCAACACTTTTAATATTTTACAAATAACGAAGTTTATTCAACACTTTAGACGAATACAATATCTCACAAAAAGTTCAAGTAATTAATCAAATCTTTATCAAAGGAATCGCGGTCTTTATAATCAAATATGCAAGTTCAAATTATCAATCAAAATCGTTAGCCAGGGGAAAATCGCGGTCTTTATCGTATCGTATTCAAAATCTGAGTTGTTCAAACGGCTTTCAAAATCGAAGTGTCCGTTCGTTCTACTTCACTTTCCTTGTGAACTACGGGTGGGTGAACTACACAAAACGTTACCCGTAGTTCAAGGCCAATTCCACCTGTAGTTATGTAAATTTGTGTGTAACATACTGAATACATACTGAATACATACTAACAAATTTCAAATGTTTCAAATGGTTCGAGTATTTGATAATTATACTATTATTCAAAATTGTGCTAGCTGATAAATTCTATGTTTTCTTTCAAATGTAGGTCAATGCAAAGAACAGCTGATCGTGCTGTCATCGTGTTGTGTCGTTCCGTGATTGTTGATATTCGGCAATGGTGGGTATTTGTTGTTTGGTAGATATTGTAAATAGTGTCATAATCATATAATCTTCCTTCTAATTACAGGTAATCCTGGCGTGGCGACTCCCGATGATTGGTGATGGTGACTGTATTTCAGATAAGTAAGCTCATACTATTTCTGAAGGCTTGATTCTTTGTGTTTCTTATTTTGTCTTTTCAGGTCTGAACAAAACTCATTAAAAGTAAAAAATAATTTCTTTTTTTTTGATTTTCTTGTCCCCAAAATAGTCAGATATTAATTTTTTGCTCGAACAAAAACTGGCCCACTCGAGGGTTAAATTGTCGCATGTTTGAAGATATATTTAAAAAGTAAGTCAAATGAATTTACGAAAATCTGTACAAGATGTGTGACCACAGACAGGGGTATCGTTCCCCCTTATCTACGCCACTGACTCAGTGGCACTTTCGTGTATTTGAAGAGTGATAAAAGCGCTGTTTCAGCTATATAGTAAGTACCCTTTATCAAATGTATGTTTAAAAAAAAATGTCTTATGCTATATAAAAATATCGATGATCTTTTAAGCATACGCGACATTAATTCAAATAGGATATTGATCCATTCCATCTCTGAACAAAATCGTTTAGAATAAATAAATGCACTATGCGTACATACACACCTACAATAAATTTATAAAAATTGGCTTGCCTACAACTTGTATTCGACAATTGTTACTTTGTTCTGATTGATTGTACGACCAATAAAATTCGTCGAAAAGGATCCCGATAGCGTTGAGAGGTCTGCATCCTATACATTTAACCCGAAAAGGACAATAGACTGTCGACTATTGTCCCGGATCCGCCTACACCCCGACGGCCACCCATATCTTTTCAATGTTGATATTTTCGGTCCTAATGGTGTGCACGCTCCCAAACATTGTCCTGACAATAAAAATACACATCGAAAAAACAAGCATCGAACATTTTGACAAATGATGTATTCTCGGCTAAGTAAATTGCGCCATTTATAACGACGCTTGACTCTTTCTTTTTTCCGTTTTTGTGTGTATCCTGTATCTAAACGATGAAATTCATTGGAAAAATATCCAATCGCGCGGTATACATGGTTGGTTGCGGCAAGTCTTCTTGGAGTGGAGTGACATTTCCCATTCGCCCATTGATGTCCTTGATGTCGAGGAAATTTGCTTATTTGCCCTTTTGCACATTATGGCATGTGTGTGTAAAGCAATCAAAAGTGAGGAGGCTTGTAAGTGAAGCCGGATATCATGTCTTCTGTCTAATGACAACTTGTGCGATCCTTATACTCGTACAACAGTCACACTTCACTTCAAATAGCTCTTCATCTTTTCACATCATATATAATAACATTTTACAATGAGATTGCCCATCAAAGCGTGCTCCGTCGAAAGTCAACCGAAGCAGCGCAACGCCCGGAAAATCATAGCAAAATATCGTGGCTGCTGATGGAATAAGATTACAACCAGCCAGCAGTGAGCTCCCTAAGAACTTTCAATAGATAAGAACCCGCATAAAACTGTGCATCTTGCGCTCAAGGAGTCAAAATTGAGTATGTTCATATAAATGTTTGTACTGCTG
Organism: Microchrysa polita; assembly: GCA_949715475.1. Taxonomy (NCBI): domain Eukaryota; kingdom Metazoa; phylum Arthropoda; class Insecta; order Diptera; family Stratiomyidae; genus Microchrysa; species Microchrysa polita. The sequence goes on from OX454417.1 coordinate 63,947,011, forward strand.
TGCTGTGATATGGAAGCAGTTTATCAGAGCATCATATAGGAGGCAGACGGCCCAGTTATTTCCAACTCATCTATTGATTTTGAATCAGGAGGCTTTATCGTGTTATAAATCCGTTCGGGTGATTTTGAAAACTAGCCGTAAACCCCTTTTATCGTTCTCTCGATAGTCTCTTGTGAAGGATAAGACTCGAAGTGCTGCAGATGAAGAGTGGATGCGACTGTATGATGATGGCAGACAAGAAAGCGAGGAATAACTCAAATTGACACTTGATTAAAGTTGAGCTTCCGACAAGATTAATTTATTATCATAGTAAAGTCAAAGGGAGTTTGTGGAGAAGCTTTATTCACGTTGTTGAGCATGAAGTCCTTTTGATTGTAATTAGGGAGTTCACGTTTGAGTGACTTCCTGAGAAGATGCAAAAGTGGATGAATACGTGGTTTGAAATACTTTGAAGGAGTGAAGAGCTATGAAAACGAGACGACATTGGCGGTGGTAGTATTCTAGAGACTCCTTCGAAGGTTGTTCCTATCGATCCTTGAGTTAATTGAAGTACCTAAATATTATTATCTTCCTATAGTTTCCTTTTTTGCAATTTTTATTTCGAAACTTTGCTTGGTTGTTACCCGGTATGATGGATGAATTCAAAATAATACCTGTGGGTAGTGTTCTCAGGACTTGCACTAAGCCGCTAAAATCTACGCCTGATGATGAGGAGGTTTCTGTCGCAGCGTCTCCCTGAAAATGTAAAGACATACAGATGTTCAGGAAAACAAATGAACACCACTAACGGATCTGGTCCTGATCCAGGTACTGCAGCGCTTTCTATGCCTTGCTGGGTTATGAAGGGCTCGAAAGTGGTGTAACCTAAGACTGATCTGAATGAGCCATAATATTCAACTTCGAACCCAGTTATGAGCCTCACATTCAGTTCCAGAGGAAGTCTAACTCTTTAATGTACATGATCACTTTTGAGTCACGGGGCGGAGTGCACCACTAAAAACACTGAGGACGGTATAGCCATATACAAATCATACATATATGTCCAAAGCTCACTCAAAATCGGTACCACAATTACTGTATTAATCCTGGTTCCCAAATTTCGTGGGTGCGAATTTTAACTAATTGTGAAAATCTTGACTTATCGTTCCATTCTATACACCAATTGCGGTGCATGTCTGTAGTATTTATAGCATGGCAACTTACCAGCTCTATGGGAACTACGCGGAACTTTGTCTGTTTGGAGGAGAAGAACCCCAGTGGGAGAAATATCGAGTTATTCAATTTCGGAAATGTCACATTGGAATTTTTGCATCGATACCTCCAAGCGTCTATAGCTCAGTAGGTAGAGTTGCTGACCTTGTGACTGAAGATTGGAGTTTCGAATCCCGATTGCGACGAAACTTTTTTCCCTCAATTTCCTAAATTTTTGGTATTTTTCCCAAATTTTTGTGGTTTTGTACAGATAGACACAATCATCAGGTCTTGGGTCTGTTGTCTATTTGTGCACAAGACGACCACTTGAAATTTAGCGGGAGAATTCTATGGAGATTTTGATTTGCCGTGAGGGCTACCACCATGACGCTCGACCGTGCAGGTCTGTACCGGTGTTGAATGCTCACATTGCCTTGGGAGTTGTGATGGTAGTTAGATATTTTTCCCTCTTGAATTTAGAATTACTGTATAAATTCTGGTTCCCAAATTTCGTGGGTGCGAATTTTAACTAATTGTGAAAATCTTGACGTTCCATTCTATACATATAAAGACATTTCCGAAATTGAATAACTCGATATATCTTCCGCTGGGGCTCTTCTCCTCCAAACAGACAATGTCCCGCGTAGTTCCCATAGAGCTGGTAAGTTCTTCTTCTTCTTCTTCTTCTTTATGGCCCGATAGCCCGACGTCGGGCCTTGGCCGCCTGGATTGAAGACCTCCAATTGTCGCGGTCACGCGACCTTGTCCTCCAGTTCCGAAAGCCTAGCATCTGGTGGGCGTCCTCACATACAGAATGCTCCCATCGGGCTCTCGGTCGTCCACGCAATCTGGCTCCGTCCACTCGTTGCGCGTTCATCACCTTTTTGGGCATGCGATCGTCGTTCATCCTTTGTACATGTCCCGCCCATTGCAGTCGCTGCAATTTCACGATCTACGATACCTGTAGCTCATCATACAGCTGATACAACTCAAGGTTGTACCGGATGCGCCATTCACCTCGTTCACGAACGGCCCCGAAGATTCTTCGGAGAACCTTTCGCTCGAATGTATCCAACAGGTGTTCAGAGTTTTGGGTTAGGGTCCATGCCTCGCAGCCATAGCATAGCACAGGTCGGATTATGGTTTTATATACGTGGAGCTTCGTCTTCCTGTGCACCAACTTCGAATTCATAATTTGGAGGACCGCAAAATAACACTTATTAGCTAGTTGTATCCGTCGCTTTATCTCATCTGTTTCGTTGGCGTCCTTTGACAAATTGCAACCCAGGTAAGTGAAGTTGTCTACATACTCTATATTGAGGTCCCCCACTGTGATGCTTGAATTTACTGGCGTTCTAGTTTTTGATTGCATCGTGACCTTGGTTTGATTCGTTGATATGTAGTCCAACTTCTTTGGCGGCGTTATTGAGATTATGCAGGAGGATTTCTGCATCACCCAATCTTCTAGACATGATGTTGATGTCGTCGGCGTAAGCTACTAGTTGAGTCGACTTAACCCTTCTGTCGGCACAAAGGTCTGGCCAGACCTTTGGCACTATATTTTGGTCAAAAAAGTATAGAAGATGAAATCGCAGCGACTTCATATTTTATGATATCCTAGAATAATATGTTTAGAAGCAATTTGCAAAAATTTGAAAAAATCTGTTGAAGTTTTAAGTATGTTTTTGATGATTTTCAATTTATAGTGCTTTTTGATACCCAATAGGTCTGGCCAGACCTATAGTTTTTCCCCCCATTTTGGTCTTGAGGTAAAAAGTGAAAATATTAAATTCTCTTAAAATTCTCTTATTTATGATGTAGTAATGTTATTAAATTTCAATTTGTACGATAAACGATAAAATTTTCTGAGATTTTGCTTTAAAAAGCCCTGAAGTTCGGAAATTGGATATGCCTTATTTTATCACATCTAATAACATCACCCAATCAACTGAGATTTGATTCTAGGAAATTCAAATGAGTTTTATTTTTTTTTTTGTAAGAGTAGTAACTAAGTATTAGCGACTTACGAACGTGTTTCTGAATAGATTTAATTGAGATATTTACGGAAAATTTAGAATGAAATTATTTTTGCGCCTGAAAATCCCCTATTTCTTTCTATCTATTTCCCCAAATCTGCAGGCTAATATCGGGGTAAAATCTACCAACAAAGCACCAAATATTTCCCCAAAGATATTGGACTCGGAAAATTCGATTAAACTTTCTGTACGGATACGCAATGAAAGAAGAGAAGCAAAAAAAGAAGAAAATAAGAGAGAAACATGTTTGTACTAATACCACCTCAAAATATGTCTACTTAGAAACGCTTCCAGTATATCTAAAAACGATTTTAATGCTTTTATTGTTTATAAATGGCTGTAAAGAATGGGTAGAATGATTCCACCGATAAAAATTTCACTTTTTCTAAAAAATAAAAAAATGTTCTCATTTGCTATTGGGTATATAATATGCATATTGTAGTAGGTGCCGACAGAAGGGTTAATGAGTAGCGTTCCACTGCTGTCCAAATTCATGGCTCGAATTACATACTCCAGAGCCAGGTTGAAGAGCGTCGGCGCCAGCCCGTCGCCTTGCTTGAGTCCAGTACGAGTTTCAAATAGGTCAGTGAGTCTGTTCTGTACTCTGACCTGCGAGACGGTATTAGTCATCGTCATCCTTATGAGTCGCACTAGCTTAGCTGGTATACCAAAATGCAGCAGAATGTTGTACAGTACACTTCGATCGATACTGTCGTATGCCTGCTTGAAGTCGACAAATATTTGGTATACGTCGATGTTATATTCCCAGCACTTCTAGAGTAAAAGCTTCGCTGTAAAAAGCTGATCTGTCGTCGAACGACCGGGTCTAAAGCCGCCTTGGTACTCGCCAATGCTTTCTTCTGCGTACGGATTAATTCTATTTTCTAGAATTTTAGATAAAATCTTATAAGTCGTACAAACTAATGAGATGCCTCTGTAGTTCTCACATTTTAACTTATTCCCTTTTTTGTGGATTGGGCAAATTATACTTTTGCGCCAATCTTCCGGGATTATTTCGTCGTTCCATATTTTAACGATAAGTGTGTGTATAGCCTTAACAAGGCTCTCCCCACCATGCTTTAGCAGTTCAGCTGGAATCTCGTCAGCGCCCGGGGCTTTATTATGTTTCAGTGATTGCATGACGAGATCAACTTCTTCTATTGTTGGGGGTTGAACGGGAGGGCCTGTTTCAGCCGGCAGCTCCAGCGCTTCTTGTGTGGGGTTGTTCGGTTGAACATTAAGAAGCTCTTCAAAATGTGAGGCCCAGCGTTTATCAACGCTATCGGTGTCGCTAATTATATTGCCATCCTTATCCTTACAGAGGCTGGTCCTGGGTTGGTATCCACTTTTAATTGAATTAATTAGCTTGTACGCTTGTCTACTGTTCCTACTAGCTAGTCTTTGGTTTATTTGCATCAACTGCTCGTCAAGATGCTTACGTTTCTTACGTCTAATTAACCTATTCGAAAATCGTCGAAGCTCGTCATAATTTGTTTTTTTGGCTCTAGTTGCGCGCTCGGTCCATTGGCGATATGCCTCGTTTTTCGCATATACCGCATTTTGACATTCTTCGTCAAACCAATCATTTCGGGCTCGCCTTTGTATCCCACAACCTCCTCTGCGACCCCTTTGATGGTGTCTTTGAGTGTATCCCAAATCTCAAGGGCGCCTTTGTTGCTGATGTTATTTAGCAAGGGCGTCAGCTTCCCCTCAAGGGCAGTCGTATAAGTGACCACCGTGGCATCATCCAACAATTTGTCAACCGCAAAAATTTTTGCCGGGTTGAATCTCGAATGATGCACCGAAGAAATTCTGCACCTATAAGTCGCCTTCACCATATAGTGGTCAGAGTCAATATTTGCTCCACGATAGGACCGAACATCCATCATGCTCGATGCCCATCTCTTGCAGATAAGGACGTGGTCAATTTGGTTGACGGTATGTTGATCTGGAGATCTCCAGGTCTGTCTGTGAATACGACGATGCGGAAAACACGTTGAGCTAATGACCATGTTTCTGCTGGTCGCGAAGTCTATTAGTCGATGGCCGTTGTCGTTACATTCTTCATGGAGGCTGTAACCTCCAGTAATCCCCCTATGCCAACTTTCGTTTCCGACTTTGGCGTTGAAGTCCCCCAGCAGCAATTTGACATCGTTTGATTGAAGTGAGTCGAAGAGATTTTCTAGGCGGTGGTAGAACTAGTCTTTGGCCGCGTCTTCACTGACTTCGGTGGGGGCATGCGCGTTTATGAGCCAGAGATTGAAGAACCGAGTTTTAATGCGAATCGCACACAGCCGCTCGTTTATGGGTTTGAAGTCGATAACATGCGGCTTAAGTTGATTGTTTACAATGAACGCCACTCCAAACTCCCTGTGGCCCGAAGGTTTTCCACTTGTGAAAATTGTGTACTCAGCACAGCTTATATTTTTCAATCTGATCCAAGAGGGCCCTTAAGGCCCCTGCCCTATTCAGGGAGCGTACATTCCAGGTTCCGAAAGAGTAATCCGTTGTTCGTTTGCGAGGTCGTCGTTGAGTTGTATCCGTCCAATCCGAGGCTTTCGTTCCAGGTTTCTTGACGTCGAAATTTTTTTACAAGGATGAGTTGTCGGCCCATCGCTTAACCATGATAGTATTCGTAAACGAAAGAGGTCCATCATGGAGGGGCCTCGGAGGTGCTGCTTCGGTGATTGACTATTCGGTTTTTGTCACCCTATTACGTTTAGTAACCTGAGACGCTGAAGTTGTTAATACAGCACTCAGGCGCAGAGGTTACTCGGATAATGCTGGGAAGTAACGCCCCGTAGAGAAACATAGGAATTGGCCGGAGCCGTTCACCCTATGAAACTCCTCCTGCATAGCTAAGGGTCCGCAGTTATGCCACAACTGAAAAGGATATAGGAATCGGCCGGAGCCTTTCAACCTATACCCTCCCCCCTACGGAAGGTGCTGCTTCGGTGATTGACTGTTCGGTTTTTGTCACCCTATTACGTTTAGTAACCTGAGACGCTGAAGTTGTTAATACAGCACTCAGGCGCAGAGCTGGTAAGTTGCGATGCCATAAATACTACAGACATGCACCGCAGTTGGTGTATAGAATGGAACGATAATTCAAGATTTTCACAATAAGTTAAAATTCGCATCCACGAAATTTGGGAACCAGAATTAATACAGTAATTGTAAATTCGAGAGGGAAAAATATCTAACTACCATCACAACTCCCAAAGCAATGTGAGCATTCAACACCGGTACAGACCTGCCGGTCGAGCGTCATGGTGGTAGCCTTCACGGCAAATCAAAATCTCCATAGAATTCTCCCGCTAAAATTCAAGTGGTCGTCTTGTGCACAAATAGACAACAGACCCAAGACCTGATGAGTGTGTCTATCTGTACAAAACCACAAAAATTTGGGAAAAATACCAAAAATTTAGGAAATTGAGGGAAAAAAGTTTCGTCGCAATCGGGATTCGAAACTCCAATCTTCAGTCACAAGGTCAGCAACTCTACCTACTGAGCTATAGACGCTTGGAGGTATCGATGCAAAAATTCCAATGTGACATTTCCGAAATTGAATAACTCGATATTTCTCCCGCTGGGGCTCTTCTCCACCAAAACAGTCAAAGTTCCGCATAGTTCCCATAGAGCTGGTAAGTTGCCATGCCATAAATACTACAGAAGGCACCGCAGTTGGAGTATAGAATTGAAGTATAAGTCAAGATTTTCACAATCGGTACCACTTCGTTTTGGCCAAATTGCCTAATGTAGGTCTAATATCACGAAAACAACCAAACAGGTACACGTATACAGGAAATTGCTCTTTTGTTACACTGTTTAAGTTGAAGAGAGTTTAGATTCTCTGCCAGTGCAGGTTTTCTTGCATTGGTCAAATTCAATGAGTGTATCTCGTGTATCTTCTTCCGCTGGTCACGAGTCGCGGTGGTTTACGGAAAAGAATCTCATGCGCTATCTGCGCTTGCGAAAACTGCATATAGAAAAAGCACGAAAGATGACGCAGAGTATCGCTGATGCCGCGTCGGAATTGATGACAATGAATTTCATGGCGAATTATAAATTTACTTCACAGCAGCATGTGCTCTCGTGGTTGTTTCCTTCTCGCTCCCAACTGTGTCCTCTTCATGCGCCGCGGCTGTACCATACATAATACACCACACCACACACACGTGGCAGTAAGTGAATTTCATAAGATATAGTCCGTAACGGCAACTTGCTCTCTTCCTCGGACCCACTCCGTACACTTGTCATGCCTCACGCATATCTATCGCACACCACGGAGACCGAAGGTAATGGAACACGATGATGAGTGATTGTTCAAGATAGGAATAGAGTGCCTCTTGACTCTCTTCAACAGGGTAAAGTCCTCTAAAACTTACACACACACAGGCTCATGCGATTCGTTTGAAAGCTCAACGAAAATCTTAAATTTCATTTTCATAGGAACAAACGTTTGTACCATTTTGGTCATATATGTATGATTTCTATATGGTATAGCTATCCAGACTTTGCACGTCACACGTTCCAGAATCAAATGTTCGTTAGGGACATACGGTAAAATTCACAGGTCCATCTCAACGAAGCGCCACCTTTCACGCAACTGAAGCAGCTAGGCAGAAGTGTTCACCTATAGGTCGACAGCGATCATCACAAATGTCAGCACTGTATCGCTACTCCAGTAATATCAGCCGATCTAGCTAGTTCAGGTGTCACAATGTATCAGGCGTCAGCCAAAAGTGCACACTTCTCCCCTTATGGGAATCAGCAAGTCCATCTGGATTAGCTGCGACCGTCTTGGGAACATCCAGTAGGATTCGAGGCACCTACTTCACAAGTCGTCCAGCTACCAAGTCAGCCAGCGAAGTACGCAGCAGAGTGCACTATGCAAGACACCATATATCACTACCGTCCTTCTAAACTACGCACCCGGATTTATCTAGTTCGGCTGTGACATACAAGTTCATTATCTACGGAACCACCATACATACAGTTTCTAGCATGTACCTCGCGGTCTAGCAAGCTGATTGAATTATCCGGTGAGTTTATCGACTCGATATTAAGAAGTAGAATACCAATTTCTTTATCAGGAGCATGCAATCTGAGCAACACCAGGGTTGAAACTTGAGTTGGCTGGATCTATTCGGTTTACTGCTTTACATTTGGGTGAAACTATAATCAGTGCCGAACGCTTGATTACGGGCATTCGCTTATACTAAGTAGTTTATCCTCCCTTTGGAGACTGATTACACTACTCCTTAATACGTTTTTGGTAAGAACCATTATGGCTTGATTCCGCCGAGGGATTACTGGAATAACAACTTGCACCGGGACATTGAGTCATTGACTATCTACACAGATGGCTCCAAGTTAGATGGAGGAATGGACATTGGCCTCCACTCGGAGGTACTTGATACTCCCTAACCACTGTAGCGTCCTCCAAGCGAACATTTCGGCGATTATGGAATTCCTAACCTGGTTAGGTAATCATGCCATCACTACTTATACTAACAGCCAGGCTGCAATTCAATCTCTCGAATTAGTCTTGACAACACCAAAATGCAATGGCAATTTCTTTGACAGTATTCAGTACTAGTAAAGGAGGCAAGGTCATTGCCAACTATACTCAACCAAATGCACACTGGATTTTGTGAAGCTAAGTAGGAGGATTTACTGGTCATCTTGACACTATTCAGTTTTTCAAGCAAGCTACCACTTCTATGAGACCGATAATGATAGGGTTTCGCACAATACGTCTTTATATTCTTCCTGGCAGAGGACACAGCTTCCTTTTTTCTAGACAAATCCTGCACGCCTGCACAGCCATTTCACATAATAAATCCGATATTTTTTTCCTGAAACAAGAGACAAACCATATCTTTCTGATCATCTTATCCCCATTCATCATCGGCTTCCGAACTTTTCATCAACATTTCGCCCATACAGCCCCGCCGCCGTCAAACAGCAACTTTTATGCTATTCTCAAGTATGTAGTATGGCACAAGTTGAAAGACTTTTGCTTTTCCTTCTTCCGTGATCCTTTTCGAAGCAGCGCTCGGCAAAAGTTTATTGAATATGCACAAGTTTATTTCTATTTAACGTTCGAACTATCACTCTCTACGTGATGTCGTCGAAGTTCACGTACCGAGGTCCCGACTATTTTCAACATTAGGCCTGGACTTGTTCAAAGTTAGGATTAAAGTTGTTGTGTACTCGTACAGTTGTTGCACTGCACAGTACTCGCTGTTTGACTGAAACTTGTGTCTTGTATACGACGAAGATGGCGCAGTTTCCCGGCCGCCCTTATCTACTGACACCGAGCAAAGGACAAGGTAATTATGTTCTTCAAATAGCCTGAGGAGGAATCTTGTGTAAGAAGAAGTTGAGTCGTCGTGTACAATGAGTGTATATGGGGGCGAGAGTGTATGCTGAAACTTGAATCTCTACTGTCTCTAGACAACACTTGAAACCTTAATGATGGGACTTTTTGATACGATGCAACGCCAGAGGGTCCTTTTCAGTTCCGTGCCTAGTGAATATTTTCTGTTAATGGATTTGAATTGAGTTTCAAAAGTGATGGGAATATTGTTCGGCGTCGGAACAGGCTATCAAGGTATAAATTCTTTTGCTGTGATTTTATCGATTGATAAATACATACTTAAGTTTGCAGCAAATGGTTGCAGGAGCCTGGTAAGTTTAAATTTGTATATTTCACAAGTAATGATACCTAAGTCTAAATTTGTTCAGCAGGGATGGATTCAACAATTTGCAAGGCTTAAAAATAAATTTGTAATAGAAGATCGCATAAGGATAACAACTAAATCTGAATCAGCTTCTGTATATAAAGAGCTTTATGAACTATTAACCCTAATTGAATACTACACGGAGAGACAAAATGTAGTAAAACTGTAATAAAAACTATTGCATTTGTAATGATTTTTGACCCTATTGCAACTGATGTAAAAGTTATTACATCTGTAATGAAAAATTTAATTGCGATGTAATAAAATTAACAATTGGTTGGCAAAAAATTTGCCAGGAAGATAATTTGGCGACAATAGAAAAAAAAACAAAAAGTGATTTTTTTTTTATTTTTTCCTTTTTTTATTTTTACCCTTTTTTTTTATTTTTTACCTCTATTTTATCCTTAACTTCTTTTCCGCTATTTTAACTTTACCTTTTTACAATTTGCTTCTAGTGGGAATTGAACCGGGGACCTATCGTTTCGTAGTCCTACGTCCTACACCTAAGCTATCTAAGATTACAAGTCATGCGAATAAATTAGTCGTCTTATTTTTTGACAGTTTCATAATTATTACGCGCTCTTGTTAATTTCATGTACGGAAGGATAAAAACTATTAAGGTACGTTGTCCTCGACGCGGCCGCACGACAGCGACTCGCTCATTCCATATAAAAACTCGTTTTTCTCTCATTTTAAAAACGAGTTTTTATATGGAATGAGCGAGTCGCTGTCGTGCAGTCGTGTCGAGGAAAATGTACCTTTACACCAGGCAATAATTATTATTACAGACAGTGGTGAAAATTACCATAAACACAATAAATCTTACTATCCATACAAATATCATGCAATGATTTTTGTCATTACACTGCAATCATTTTTACAATAGGCCAGCACCAGTAAAAACAACTGAATTGTAATCAATTTCACTACATTTTAATAACTTTCACTACAAACTTAGTGAAATTGTATGTTGTGAATTTCATTGTATGATTTTGTTGAATTCATTGCACATTTTTCTCTCCGTGTACCGCCTTCCTGATCACGGCAACAGAAGTGACTGTGGCGATTAGCAGCTTTCTTGGGGAGCGTATTCGTATAAAGGGGTTTCCTTGTAGTAGCGCCGCAAGAGTGGGGAAATAGAAATACATTAGCGTAAGTAAAAAAATGCTGTCTTTCATGTAAAATTATCGGAAGAATGGGGTTTCCCAGGTAAGTTGCGTTGCCGCAGCAGGACAATAAAATATGGTCCACGTTGTGCAGGCTGGCTCCGCAAGCAGGACAGCACTTTGCAATCCTGTTTTCTATCCGAAATAGATATCAAGGAAAAAAACAAGACGTGACTTCGAGATAAGATTAACGGACGAAAATTCAAAATTCAAAATTCAAAATTCAAAATTCAAAATTCAAAATTCAAAATTCAAAATTCAAAATTCAAAATTCAAAATTCAAAATTCAAAATTCAAAATTCAAAATTCAAAATTCAAAATTCAAAATTCAAAATTCAAAATTCAAAATTCAAAATTCAAAACTCAAAATTCAAAATTCAAAATTCAAAATTCAAAATTCAAAATTCAAAATTCAAAATTCAAAATTCAAAATTCAAAATTCAAAATTCAAAATTCAAAATTCAAAATTCAAAATTCAAAATTCAAAATTCAAAATTCAAAATTCAAAATTCAAAATTCAAAATTCAAAATTCAAAATTCAAAATTCAAAATTCAAAATTCAAAATTCAAAATTCAAAATTCAAAATTCAAAATTCAAAATTCAAAATTCAAAATTCAAAATTCAAAATTCAAAATTCAAAATTCAAAATTCAAAATTCAAAATTCAAAATTCAAAATTCAAAATTCAAAATTCAAAATTCAAAATTCAAAATTCAAAATTCAAAATTCAAAATTCAAAATTCAAAATTCAAAATTCAAAATTCAAAATTCAAAATTCAAAATTCAAAATTCAAAATTCAAAATTCAAAATTCAAAATTCAAAATTCAAAATTCAAAATTCAAAATTCAAAATTCAAAATTCAAAATTCAAAATTCAAAATTCAAAATTCAAAATTCAAAATTCAAAATTCAAAATTCAAAATTCAAAATTCAAAATTCAAAATTCAAAATTCAAAATTCAAAATTCAAAATTCAAAATTCAAAATTCAAAATTCAAAATTCAAAATTCAAAATTCAAAATTCAAAATTCAAAATTCAAAATTCAAAATTCAAAATTCAAAATTCAAAATTCAAAATTCAAAATTCAAAATTCAAAATTCAAAATTCAAAATTCAAAATTCAAAATTCAAAATTCAAAATTCAAAATTCAAAATTCAAAATTCAAAATTCAAAATTCAAAATTCAAAATTCAAAATTCAAAATTCAAAATTCAAAATTCAAAATTCAAAATTCAAAATTCAAAATTCAAAATTCAAAATTCAAAATTCAAAATTCAAAATTCAAAATTCAAAATTCAAAATTCAAAATTCAAAATTCAAAATTCAAAATTCAAAATTCAAAATTCAAAATTCAAAATTCAAAATTCAAAATTCAAAATTCAAAATTCAAAATTCAAAATTCAAAAAAAAATTTTCCGTTTTATATTAAAACGGTTATCTTTCCTCTAATCATCCAGCTTCTTTCAGTCTTGTCTTTTTAGGAATATATTAGCTGGGTAGCATGAGCTTGCAGAGCTCTGTCATCGTCAAAATGTGAAATTTGTTCCTGTAGACATCGTCTACTACAACAATCGGTTTCCTTCACATTTTCATTTTTTTTCTCTCTCGTATCGCTTATAAGTGCAATGGCTTGTCTTCCATATTTCAAAGGATATTTTCGATAACCGCACTTTTTCTTTTTGGCCGTTGTGTACCATATTCTGATGAATAAGGGAGCTTCTTGCACAATAAGGACCAAGATTGTGCGTTTTGTTGTATTGTCTCGCTATAGTCGTCGTGGCTCGTCTCGTGTACTCGTACATTGGGAAACGTATTGGAATTGTTCGTTTACCTTTTGAAGACGTTGATGACCTAAACAGTCGTAAAATTTTGGATCTTATTCACTCGTTGGGTTGATAGTCCTTGTCTTCCTTTTGTCGTGACCTTATCGACGTCTACGGCTGCTGCTGCTATTGGCATTATTATGAGCAGCAGATGATTTGAATTTGGAAATTTGTCTATGGTATATTATGGTGAAGAGATATTTTGGTAGCATGTTGTAAATTTTATGAAGTACTTAGTCAGGCAGAACAGATTTCAGAATTGAACGAGTAAAAATAGGCGCCTTGGAAGAATGTGAACATGTATAGTGTTGAAGACGTTGATCACTTTTGTACCACTTTTAGTTTGAAGTGTAAGTAATTTGTTCAAGGACAATTTGTCATTTTGACATTGTTGTCTTTGTTTATTGTGTATTCTTTAATATTGGGTTGTAATGGAGTGGATCATGAAAAACTGGGGTGTGCTAATGTAAATGGCATCAGAATGTCAGTTTCCAATACTTGAGAAGTAACTAATATTCTGCCCTGGAAACAGTTAATCCATATACAACGCCAGACCTCGTCACTTTTTAAATCATCTTCAAAAAAACTATACTTATATAAAATCCCACAAAAGTCACGAATACGATAAATCCGATACGCTCAAAGCGTTGCTTGCTGTGTGATATGCCTAATTGTTGCTCAGCGCTCGGTATCCTTTTCCAATATCGGCCTTAGGCCAATATAAGCTTTCAACAAAATATTATCCGTATACCGAAACTCTATCCTCATGGCTCACATGATATTCAGAATGAAACCAGAATACTACACCACGAAACCGTATTACGGCGTGATCCGTGATATACCAACTATAAAGTTATTTCCTTTGAACGCTTCAATTAAACTTTGAAAACGTCCGCCTCGAAATCGTGAACGTTAAAAATCCCGAGGAATAAACGCAATTTAATCTGCAATGCTAGTGTTTTAGGGCCTCTGCGATTATTTTTTTTCTCCTTTTCTTTTCGGTTCCGCTTTGCAAACCCCCGATGCACGCATGACCTGGTCCACGGATATGCCAACGCCAGAATTGTTTTTGGAATGCCTGCCACCCTTGGATGCAGTCGACTAGGCATTATATAAAAGCTGCTGGCGACGACTATACGATGATATGCTACACGTACGCGTATATGTAGATATACACGTTTCGAGTTGAACGAAATTCGAGTCAAATTGATGGGAAAGGATAAAATAGGGAAAATGCTGTAAAAACCGGGCAGCAAAAGGCAAATGCCGCAAACACAAGGAGCAAATATGAGCGTCGAGACACGAACATACAAACAGAACAGAAGGGAAACGAACGAACAATGTTAAAAGTTAAAATGTAATTATTCGTGTTCGACTTGTGTGCGAAAGGTCCTGATACGGTACTACGATACGGTTGCAGCGCGGCAGGTTGGTAATGGTGGCTGCCAGTGGAGGCGTTAAATCAAAGCTTAGCCGGGAGGCGAAAAGTTGGAGCCAGATGTAGCCAATTTGTATGTAAATAACGTATGTGCCACACGGCAGAACCATGTTGAACTTTTCCTTCCAGCAGCCAGTTACAAAACCGTTCCAATTTTATACTCGCAAAAATGCTACCTACTACTACAGGGAATATAAAATGCGAGAAAGAAGAAGGAGTTTGTTCGACAATCCTTGATTTACGTGTATGCTGTCTGGGGACGTGCTGGCGTTACTTTTTACAAGGTTTTTGCGGTTCTGCATCGTTTTGCGTGATGGCCTTGTTCTGCGGAAACGTATGTGACGCTGGGACATCGTATGACTTTCAATGTCATTTTATGGCGATAGTTTTTGGTGAACTTAGACTAAATTAAAGTAGTGTCCCTTTACTGAACATGATTATCTCTTTAAATTAGCATTGTAGACATAACTTGCGAACGCTGCTAGGTAGGACTTTAAAATTCGCAGCAAATGTGAAGGCCAAAATGCTCTACAAGTGTGTAATTTCAGAGAGATCAGTCAATGGCTTCCCGAGTTATCGAAAGTCAAATATTGTGTTACATAAAAGTGCGATTATCTCGTTATATAAACGCATCGGAGAGCTGTCACTTCCGAACTCTAATTGATGGGACCTTAAAATTTGGGTCGATGAGATGAATTGCGTCTGATCGTGTAGATTAGATTGTGGGGGGCGTGAACCCGAAGGAGGACTCGCAGCACTGAAGCCAGTAGGCTTATTGTACTATCGCCCTTGTCACCTGTGGGCAGGACTATGCCTGACGATGAGGTTGATCGTGCTAAGAAATGAGTCGGGGCTGCTAATTGACATAGCTATGTCGTCCGTGTCTGGATAGGCCACTTCGAATTGTATCCAGCGGCGTCGGGGCAGAGCATCACATTCGCAGACGACGTGGAATGAGGCCTCGTCATGTTATTCGCAGAATCGACAGCTCGCGTCCTGCAAGAGCCTCATTGTGCGCAGATGTGATCTCAGGCAGGAGTGGAATGTAAAAATCCTACATATGGTGCGTATTTTATTACTGCTTAGTTGAAGCAGCCCAGCCGCTCCTGCTATGAACATTTTGGATTGCCTGAGCCCGAGTAGTTTGTCCCAGTGCTCAGAAGCCTTAAGTCGTTTCTGGTCTTTGATTAATATTTTTACTATACATGTAGATATGCTACAAAACGGTCCGTAGAAGTGGGTAGCTGCGGCTATGCGTGCCAACTCATCCGCCTGTTCGTTCCCTGTGATGCCTGTATGACCTGGGCCCCGAAAGGGTGTTAATCTGTTGTTTGCTCCTAGTTTGTTCAGACCATTCAGGCAACACTGAACGAGTCTTGACGTGATGTTGTGCTTAGCGTGTGTCTTAATAGCCGCTTGGCTGTCTGAGAAGATTGCTATTACATATTTTGTTAACGTAGTTAGCACGTAAGCAGAGATCAGCGCAGGTTGCTATTGCGTGAACCTCTGCCTGGAATACTTTTGTGTAGTGCCCCATAGGTATGGATATCCTATACGTTGGGCCAACCACCCCTGCTTCTGAACATTCGGTTGTTTTAGAGCCGACAGTAAACCATTTTATGGTCTGTGGGTGCAGCCTAGCGAATTAGAGTGCCACTCCTCCATGTTTCGGCCTGAAAAAGGCGGCCGCATGAGATCTCCTTTGGAAGGCGATCGGAGGGCATATTCGCGACAGTGATGTTGTTTAAAGATTTTAGCTGCCCCTTTGTGAGCTCCAGATTGGCATCGTTCGCGATAAGTTCTGCCAATGCTAGTTTTGCTTCGGTTTCGAGGTGTATGTCGACAGGATGTAGGTGCAAGTAACACCTGCAGAGCACTGCTAGGGCAGGTTCGGAGTGGCGGTAATGAGACATGCTAGTCTCTGTACCTTACCTAATACAGATTTTCCCTCCATAGGCAGGGTTCTCTTCCACCAGACCACAGCACCGTAGTCTAGAGTTGGTCTAACTATTGCTCTGTACATCCAGAGCATAATGGATGGTTTCATACCCCAGGTTTTTCCTACAATTTTTTGTATATCCTTGTGGCTTTTTCAACAGCCACTTTGACATGCTTTTGCCAGTAGAGTTTACTGTCGAAGATTACCTCGAGATATTTCACTTGATTCCCAATCGGTAGTTGGCTGCTGTTCATTATCGGACGCCTTATTTCAGCCAGATTTCTGTTCCTGGAGAAAGGTATGATGAGCGCCTTGGATGGGTTTACTCGGAGCCCGATCTCATCACACCATTCTTTAACTATTTGTAATGCTGGTTCGAGTAAGTCAGGTAGTGTTTCCTCAAACAAACCCTACATCGTCGGCATATCCTTGCACGGAAAAGCCATTAGATGTGAGCTTCCATAAAAGTTCGTCAGCAACCAGGCACCACAGGAGGGGCGAAAGTACACACCCTTGTGGGCAGCCTGTAGCAACCTCAGCACGGAGAGTTAGCTCGTTGATGTGGCAGACGACTTTTCTGGAGGAGAGCATGCTACGAATCCATCCTATAATCGTATTTTCTACCATCTTATTTCTCAGCGCTCTTTCAATTGCATCGAAGGCAGTATTGTCGAATGCTCCTTCAATATCCAAGAAAGCAGTTAGCGCGGTATTTTTGGCCCTTTCGATCTCTCCTGCAAGGCTGTGGAGCGCGGATTCTTTGGATTTACCTGGTTAATAAGCGAACTGCCTTTTGTGTAGCGGGTTACTAATCAGCGTGGTTTTTCTGATGTGCTCATCAATTATTTTTTCCATTGATTTGAGCACGAATGAAGTAAGACTGATTGGTCTGTAAGATTTATTTTATCTTGTGTAAATATTAGTCTAGCTGTTTTCCAGTCTGAAGAATTAGCTCTGTGCAGACTGTCCTCATTTGAAGGCCAATCACTCCTCTGAACACTGAGGTGTTCAGTGTCCATTTTAGCCATAACTCCATGAATTCTAGCAGCTGTGTTAGTGCATTCGACACGTTCACAGAATTTGCCCCACGAGTTCGATTTGACAGACCTGATTTTCCTGTTGTATTAATAAAGTTAGTAGCGATACGTGTCCTACTTCCCTGTCCTTTTAGCTCTGTTAAAGAGTCGTCTTGTTAGCCTCCTTAACCCTAGTCGTACCGGCAAATTTTTATACCTATTTCTCCCGACACCTGTACCCAACCATACTCCTTACCATTATATAAGGCTGCAATGTGTAAAAATAGCTTCATCCAGATTTTGAAAGCAATTAGATTCGACAATGCTCATACTAGAGACGAAAGAAGAGCTACAGATAAAGCAGCGCCAATAAATGAGGTTTGGTAAATGATGAATGATCGAGAGTGTTTCTATCCGAAAGATTGCATCACTGTAGATGAGCAGTTGTTCCCTTTGCGAACTAGATGATTCAATATTATACGAAATAAGCCAGATCCTTACGGTATAAAAATTTGGTGGGCTTGTGATGCTTCGACTGGCTATTCTTTGAGTGGTGAAACTTACCAAGGGAAACGGCCAGGTGATGCACGCCAACTGTAGGTGAAAAAGTTGTAATGGCATTGGTCCCTAAATATAAAAATTCGGGCCTTTATCACTTCTAAAAAATTGAGTTCGTTAAATCTAACGCTTGTAGGTACATTGCGAAGAAATAAGCCTTTCTACTGAAATGAAGCTATTAGCCGACCATCATATTGGAAAACCTGGATAAGCATTTAGAAAAGAGGCGACACAGTGGTCCTTAGGAAAAAGCAGGACAGGATGTTACGTAATTATACAACAAAACGTAAAACCAATCGCTGACTGTTTGCTGTATTCTTCATGCATTGCCAAGTCGGAGAAAATCTGAAAAGAGGAAATAATTGATTATGAGGCGTTGACATAATGGACAGGATGTTACGTAATTATACAACAAAACGTAAAAACCAATCGCTGACTGTTTGCTGTATTCTTCATATTTCAAGACTTGCACCCTGGTTGATCCAAATATCACCGCCGAACATTTACTAAACTTCTGTCGCATGAATTGTGCATAACAAATATTATCAAGCGATTGAAAAATCCCCGGATAATAGCGCATTTCAAGTAAAAACTTCAACAGAAATGGTTATAGGCGAGCAAATACACATTCAACATACGAATGTTGAAGGGTGAGATGCTCATGGCCACAATAAAAGGAGTTCGTTACATGTGTCTTCTTCCAGAACCGGACAAAATTAGAAGGAAAACTCGAAATATGTGCAGCGCATGCAAACGACCAATTTCCATGCCACAACTTCGTATAAATATACTGGAATTTGTGAAAAAATATTTTTTCCTTTCAATAAAAACATACTTACTTTCCAATTTGTTACAATTCGAAAACATGAAAATTATAAAAATTTGCTTACATATGGAATTAAAAAAAAGTTAAATCTAATAATACGAGTATAAAGATTGTATAACCCACACTTCATAAAGAAAATTAAGTGGGTTGGTACGTGTGTGCCCTTGCCGGTAAAATCGGTATCCCATCACTCTAATCCTTATAACCGTAAATACACTACATATAAAAATTTGAAAACTAGTTAAAAAGATGCAAAACCTTCTGAATTAAGATGTCAGGAAGAACCAACTTAATTCCGTTCGAAATTTTTTAAAAACATTACTTTAAACTTCATAAGGTACACCTGTACCCTTGTCGGTAGGACTAGGGTTAATCTGGATAGCTCTGGAGTCCACTAGGATACTCCTTTGTTATCCTTCATCCTTCTGAGGAGGCAGCTTTCCTCGAAAGAGGTCACTATGGCCGGTGACGTTGGAGACCAAGCTATCCAGAATTAGGCAACTGGAGGCAGTCCTATCAATGGTGGCTAGCCTTTCTCGTAGAGAGATTTAGTAGTTGGCCCACTCTGTGAGCTGTGGTATTCGCCTTTCTCGCAAACCTGGTGTGGGCACTGAAAGCTGAAACCTGATGTGCATGTGGTCTGACATCGATGTTTCGTCAGATACATGCCAGTTTCTTACCCAGTTATCAGCCCGTTGGTTACCAAAAGTTAGATCGAGTACTTCCCGCCTCGATCTAGTGACAAAGGTAGGTTTGCTGCCTATATTGAAGATGCTAAAGTTTAATGTAGAGAATACCTCTAATAAGTACTCACCCCTTGTGTTGATGTCTGTACTTCGCCAGACCGTATGATGTGAATCCGACGAGTAGAATCGCCTTGCTTTTCCCGCAAAAGTCCGCCAGCCTTTTCAGTTGTGAGGCTGGTACCTGCCTATCAACAGGGAAGTATGCTGACACCACAACGAGCTTCGTTTTGGTATCATCATTAAGTGTGATGCTGACTACAGTCAAATCACTGTTGCTGAACTCTGAAAGATATATAAAGTTTATGCTGTTTCTAATTAGTATACAAGCTCGAGATCTGCTCGAACTGGTATCATATACAATTGAGGACCCGCTTACCTTGAGTCCTATTATTTCGCCTCGTATTTGCCAGGGTTCCTACATTAAAGCTAACCCCAGGCCCTCCCTGACGAACCTGGCCACTAACGTATCCGAGGCTATGATGGCGTGATGCAGGTTAGCTTGCAGCACGCTTAGGGGTGCATTTGTTGTCGGGGTGGGGTCATCGATGTCGTCCACGGGCTCGATGCGCCCCTGTTGCTTGCTCGGATACCCTACCTATCGTTTGCTGGTGGTGCGACAATTTCCTGCTCGGTGGGTGTGGAACGTTGGCTCCGCGATGCGTCTGAGCTCTCAGCAGCAACTGTAGATTTCCCAGCTGTATCGCGCTTCCAAGGCTTCGGGTGGAGAGTGGCTCTGCTGAATTTAAAATTGAGGCTATATTCAGCTTTTATAATTGCCCCGAAGGAGATCGGGTCAATCAAGAGCGTGGCTGAGATGCCTTCACAATCGCGTGTTTCGCGGAGCACACTCCAGTCATCGATTTGGAGCCCATCATTCTGGTTCTCCAGATATTTGAGCGCTTTTTTTTTTTTTTTTTATAGAGGTGGGGAATCTTCTTAGATACTGTGTGCGTCGTTACGAAGACAGTTATGTCGGATTTTTACCGACTAAACCTGAACACCTCTTCCATCACCGTTACACCCCGTGGGACCACCTGTCGGTATTACTTCGCGGGGACGGTACTGGCTACTCAGCCATCAGCGCGGCTTGCAGACTTACGTCTGCGCTCCTGTCTCTGCAGCTCCATATGGACTGCACAAACTGCTCTGCTCACTGCATTCCAGTTGCGTAGTGACTGCAGCATGAGAGCCACTTTATTAGACGGCCTTATGTTGTCTCCCACTGCCGCCTCCAGTTCAATGCGGATGTCACCGAATCGGGGACACTCAAAAACTACGTGCCTCGCATCTTCCGCGACTCCCTTGCACCTTGGACACTCTGGCGAGTCGTCCAGTTTGAAGCGATGCAGGTATTGCCTATATCCTCCGTGACCCGTTAAAAACTGCGTCAAATAAAAATTTACCTCGCCGTGCTTTCGACTTACCCACGCATTAATGTCTCGGATGAGGATGTGTGTCCATCGGCCAGTTAGGGCCTCATCCCATCGGACTTGCCACCTCCTCATCGACTCAGTTCATTCTATCTCTCTCTCCCTGTGCGGCCCTTCCGAATTTACGCCATGACGACCGCTATAGAGTCTGCCTATTTCATCTACCAGGATTTCCAAAGGCATCATCCCAGCTACGACATAGGCGGCTTCATGTGATATAGTTCGATACGCACAACACACCCTCAAAGCACACCTACGATAGACAGCGTTTAAGGGTTTTGAGTTGCAGGCGAATTGTAGTGCTCCAGCCCAAACGGGCGAGGCATATAAGATAACGGATGTTACCACTCTCGACAGCAATAGTCTCCTACTCGTTTTTGGCCCACCTATGTTTGGCATCATTCTACCAAGAGCCGCTGTGGCGGTTGCCGCCTTATCGCATACGTGTTTCAAGTGCTCTCCAAAACTTAGCCTAGAGTCGATCATCACCCCCAAGTACCTAGCGGCATGCTTAGAGGATATAACACACTCTCCAACTCTGATTTTGAGTGAGCACTTTTTTCTGCGCTTACTGATTTCGACCAATTCGGTTTTCTGGTCAGCTAGTTCCAATCCAACTGTTTCCAACCACAGCTTTATAGTTGTAATCGCCTCGGTTGCAAACAATTCGACCAACTGCGAGTTCCGTGCGACAACTACAACAGCTATGTCGTCCGCAAAACCTACCACTGTCACTTCCTTTGGCATAGCGAGTTCCAGAATGGCGTTATACATGATATTCCACATAAGCGGGCCGAGCACGAAACCCTGCGGAACGCCAGCCGTTAACATGTACTCCTGTTGTCCGTCGCCAGTATCATAGTTAAGGACGCGATGTGAGAGGTAACTCTTAATTATCGCGGCTAAGTATTCAGGCACGTTCATTGATCCTAAAGCGGCATGAATGCACTCCCATCTGGCAGAGTTAAAAGCATTTTTCACATCGAGGGTCACCACGGCGCAACACATACTCTTACGAAGTGATTCCTTCGCCAATGTGGTTACCATCGTGACCGCGTCTATCGTTGATCGTGCCCGTCTAAAACCATACTGATGATCTGATAAGCAGTTCTGTTCTTCAACGACCTCCGACAGACGGTTATATATTATTCTTTCGAACATTTTCCCCGTAGTGTCGAGCAGACAGATGGGGCGATAAGAGTTAGGCTCCCCAGCCGGCTTATTTGGCTTCGGGATGAGCACTAGATTTTGCCTCTTCCATAATTGCGGAAAGGTCCGTTCCTGCAGACAAGTCTCGAAGACATCGATCAACTTTCCGGGAATCGCTAGAGCTACGGCCTTAAGTGCGCTATTAGGAATACCATCCGGGCCGGGGGCTTTGCCATACTCTAATCTAGATGCAGCCTTCAGAAGTTCAGGCTCCGTAATCGGGGGAACACTGCCTCCAATCGGTGTAGGGCTTTGTCTCGCGGGCTCTACTTCATGTTGCGGAAACAACGTAGAAACGATGTTTTTAAGCAGCACGGGACATTTTAGTTGTGGAGCCCTCTGTCCAATCTTTTTCATGACGATTCTATACGCTCCTCCCCACGGGTTTATATTCGCTTCCTCGCAAAGCTGTTTGAAGCAGTTTTGTTTGCTCCTTTTGATCGAAAGCTTCAAGGATCTACGAGCTGCTTTATAGGCCTGAAAAAGAAGGGGATTAGCCGTCGACTGTGCCGAACGTTGACAGAGGCGTTAAGGCATTCGCGTCGCCTATTCGCGATCTCCTCAGTCCACCAGTAGTTCTCTCTCCTTTTGTTAAGTGAGCCTTTTTTTGGCATGGAGGCATCGCAGGCTATTTTCAACTGATCACCAAGCTGGGAAGCCTTCTGTTCCGCTGGTCCGTTAAGTGGGCCTAGATGCGACAGGGTCTCGGTGAACGATGCCTCGTCGAAACTTCTCGTAGACCACCCCACAGTTGGAGCCCTTGATATCACTCGCGAAGGTCTAACATCGAGAATATGATTCCCTGATGGTCGCTATGGGTATAGTTAGTGTTCGCTGACACACCACTCCATAGTCGGGACCAGTGAACTGCTCACAAATGTAAGGTCTATAATAGACGTCGCAATACCTCTCCTAAATGTACTAACACCCCCTAAGTTCATCAGAACGATATCGAGCCGAGAGAACGCATCTAGCAGTGTCCGTCCGCGTTTATTTGTTTCACGACCCCCCCCCCCCCCCCCCACTCACTAGCCCACGCGTTATCTGAGCGCTTTTTGGGCATTGCACTCCGTGGTGCGCGGGAAGAAAACGTTCATAATTTGGTTTCGCGGAGCATTCCATTCCACTCCACTGTGGCTTCATTCTCACACTCAAACAAGATATGGCCTGGTCTGAATCGGATTCCGGCGAATTTCGGGTTCACCTGCCTCGCACTCTCAGTGAGGATCTCCGCCAAGATTACATTCTGCACTTTTGCCTTTTGCTCTGGCGTGAGCAGCTCCGTCGGATTGGTGGAGATGATGGCCACATTGGTGTTGGAGGCTACTTTGGCATAGGGAAAACCCTTACATCCCGTGGAGGCAGAAAAGGGGCTTCTTTCGGCCGTGCCTGTCGTCGCCTTCGCTGTTGATGGTAGCGCGTCTTTCCTCTCACCTCCTTCAAGGCCACCTACAATCGGGACGCGTCGCTACATTGGTCTTGGTTCATCCTTTGCCTCTTGCGGTCTAGCGTGAGGGCAGGTGAGACCTCGTCCACGGAGCGTTGTCGCTTGGCTTGAGGTGGTATCTGGGGGGAGTTGCAAGAGGGTTTCGCCGCTATCCCTCTTGCTTTTGCAGGTTCATGTCCCTGTGCGAGGAACTTGATATATCGCTTGCATCCCGCGCCGTGATCAAGGGATCTTTGGCTGTTCGGAAATGCCAGCCTTCCCTTTTTCCATAGAGGAATCACTCGTGGCAGTGAGTGCCACCTGGGGCTTCGGGTGTGCTGTGTGTTTTGGTGTTTGTTTTTGTTGTTTTGTTTTGTTTGTTGCTGTTCATGTTAATCCCAGGAGTAGCTGGGAAAAAAATGGTCCACCGAAGCAGTGCCCCCCTTTATTCCGGTAAGGTTTTAGCTACCCTTGGATATAAACCCGGTATACAAGGAGCTCCGTTAATGATGATCAAATGATCCCTGATCACCTTCCCCCGATGGGCACGGGTCGCCTGACACCCCGGGGACTTACGCATATCTAACACTAACAGTTTCACAACATTTTACTGAACTATCTCTGAGCAGTTTGGCAAGGGAAAAGGAAACTGGGGAGCCCATTAGAATCAAAGACAGGCAGGATTTATTACTATTGGTAAAGTAAAATTGTTGTACTTTTCGATACCCTTCGCTCATAGAGTGAAAGGGTATATGAAATTTGGCATGAAGCTTGTAACGCATTGGAGGAGGCATCTCCGACCATATAAAAAATGGGTACGCTATGCATTTACGGGTTAAACCTAGTATTGACCTCGAGAGTAAAATTTTTGTCCGCTGCGATTTTTTCAATTGAAATGTATTCTTACTGTCGTGGAATATGTGGGGAATGTTGGGGAATTCCATAAAGCAAATTTTAGGTATTTTTTCGATTTCCCGGTAATTTTATCGTGAAACCGGGTCATATTTTGAAAAAAATTTAAAATTATTTGTATGAGCTAAAATGAGGGGAGGCAGATTACGTTGCGGATGACATTTTGCTGAAAATTTCACAGTCCCAGCCGCCTCCGCCCACAAGATACATCCGTTCTAAGATGCGACCCAACACAAGCTGTAATGCACAGGGGGGGTTAAAGGGCAAACGGGGTCATATTTTGAAAAAATTTTAAAATATTTAAAATATTTTTTTTTTTTTGAGCTAAAATGACAACACCACCATACAGAACCAAGACAAACTGCAATGTACAGGGGGGAATAAGCAGATGCGAGTGTTGAATTTTGGGTTAATTTTGCAACACCTTATTAGCTGGACTAATCCAGGTTCCAGTGTACTGCAGACACGCACACCTAATGCAAATCCAGGGGCCCCGCCCGTGACCCCACGCCACGGGCCCCACGCTTGCTTTATGCGGTCCTGCTATCTTTTGATAATTTTTTTGTCAACAACGTATTCTGCCACTGTATAACAGAGCAATCATAAAACAACTGGTGCCACCTACGCACTGAACTCATCGGTCACTAAAAATATTTCATCAGGAATCAAAATATCCCATTACTGTTCCGCCCATTAAAATCATGTGCGCTCCATCGACCATCATCTGCTGTTGTCGTTAGAGGATATTTTCTATTTTAATGGAACAACAATTCGACAATTTCTTTTTTCCTCCTTCCAGGCATACTTTTTATGATGCGCGACAAGCGACATCATATCGGGGATCGGGACGCCTGAAATTATAGCCGGAAAGAAGTTTTTCCTTCACGACTTTATCTGATCTCGCAGGAATTTTATCGATGACATGAAATGGCAAACCGTTTAGCAATTACCCGACGAAGCATCTAACGACCACGCCACCGCGTTGGTCGCGCTGGGCGCTTCTGGCTAGTGTGCACGAGAAAAAAAAACGAATCTTGTAATGAAAATGAAATGAACGGACAAGAATTACGTTTCGAAATTGGCCCAGAGGCAAGATTGTATGTAATGGCAAAAAAAGGACACCAAAAAGGCCCGATATTGCGCGCCGGTAAACCTTTACCAGGCTACTCAAACTCATTCCGCCTTTTGGATAGGGTGCTAGGGGATCGTTTCTATATGGACGACTAAACCTGCAACGAAACGAATTTATATGGGGCGGTGCGGCGAGTCCATCGCGAACGCTTATCATAATTCAAGTGAGGAATAAGTTCCGTGACCGGAAAGTATTAGGTCCTGTCAAATTGAAAAAGGTTCCGGATGTGCTACATTTGTTCGGTAATATTCAGTTTTGAGGAGGTGGGTGTATGAGAAGAAGACGGAGAAGAGGTTATTCGGTTCAGCGAGAATTGAGTGCGGCGATGATTCCGGCTGAAAGGCAGAAGTTGTATGTGTTGCAGCCATCACCATCGCCATCTCCGTCCGTGTCTGTTCGTCCGGAGAATGAAGAAATCCGGCCGTAAGGGGATGGTGTTTTGAACTGGTTCTTTTCATGGTACTTTTATTTTAAATTGGGAGCAACATTTCGAAGTGAAATAAATTCAGATCTATGTCAATACATTTTATTGGTTTGTCGATTTTCCTATTATGTATTTCCTTTGAGCCGCGCCGCTTGGCCGAAATGGGTTGTTTCCGATTTTCCTCCTGGACGGGGGATGAATTGTGTTGGGTGCGGGCGATTTGAATGCAAGGTGACGAAATGTTTATGGGACACGTGCTGACTGTTTCGAATATTTCGCACGATTGAATTTTATTCGGTATAGTTGACAGGATTCTTTCCTGGTGTCGAAAAATCGCTATGATTTATTAATAGTATAAAGTGGAAGAACATGAAAGGCAGAAGGCTAAGGTAAAAGCTGTTTTGTGTGAAGATTTATTGTTTTAGGTATTTATATTGGATCGTTTAGTTTTATGAGGACGGCACCACTTAAAATTCGACAATCCCACAATCAGCATTTACTATATAATGAGACTAATAAAACTCTAACTATTTTTATGAAAAACAAATGTTTTAAACATTAAAGTCACAGTGTGTGTGTCATAGTTCTTTAATTTGGAACAACCAGCTTGATAGAGGCAAGATGATCCGTCAGAGGGGAGCTCCTAATAATCCCGGAGTTCAGTGGGTCCAAGGAGAGATCTTCTGTACCTGACGATCGCCGGGCATTCTATAACGGTTGAAAGGAGGTTCCGTCTTCCACCAGACAAAGGCGACATACGGTCTCCCTTGATGGACCAATTTTATGAAGATGGTAGCGGAGCCCAAAATGCCCCGTAAGAAAGTATACAAGTAGTCTTTAATGTGTTCTGCGCAGACACTTCATATTGGAATATCTGAAGAGGCATGCTTGCTCCAATATAGTAAGCTGACCAGACGTACAGCATTGGGAAATGTACAGCAAAATGTACAGCATTCCCCCTACCACTCAATGAAACCTAACTGACTACATAATAACCTTCTCGATGAGGCCTGTGATCAGTCATGTCTGCTTCTAAGATGTACAGTTTGACCCCTGTACCTACCCTGTGCGATCGGTATTTAGCTAGATTATCGCACTTTTATATTTGTCAATCTTTCATTTTCGACAACCGGGAGCCTTTCCGAATCTCTGAAAAATTTGCAATTGTAGAGCCAGTTGGCGCTCATATTTCCTCCAAATTTTACGGTTCATCTATCCGCGTTCGGAAGCTACAGCCTAAATTGCACTTCTGTGTTTCCTAATCAAAAATTGTCCATAACATGGAAATTCTTGAAAAATTTTGAAATTTGACAAACTTGTAGGTACGGCACTGCCCATTTTTGGTGAACATTTCAAGGCTGTAGCTGCCAAGGTTCAGAAGTTACAATCGTCAAATGATGAGATTTTAATTTATTTTCCCTATGACAAAACGCCACTGTACTCCATCCGATTCCTTTATCAACCTCTGTAGGAAAATGCATACTAAAGAAGGGACTCGGCATGGGTGTTAGATAAAGTTTTTCCCCACATTTCCTTAGATTCAAATTTAAAACGGCGTTAAGAGTCCAGGGCACAGGAATAAATGTATGCTATGCTCCAGAAATATTGCAAGCAGGTTGAGACCAGATTTAGACCTCTGGCTTTAATTATGTGCCTTCTGTTAGTACCGCCTGGCTTACTTTAATTCTGTACCTCGCCATTCGCTTCGCTCAGACCTCGCATTGTCTATCGCGCATTTTTGCGACATAGTGCTGTTGCGAAATAGGATAAGGTGAAGTGCAAGCCCAGCGAGCGGGGAGTCAATGTAAGGCAATTCGGTAAATTTAGATCACTGGTTCATACATTTACTCAGATCCTATAGCTCGCCCTTCTCTCCGATCAGACCCTCGCCGTCTGTCGCGCTTTTCAGAATTCGCCAACATTTTTGATACGAAGAGCTGCTGGGAAATAGGATAATGTGAGCGCAGCGAGTGGTGATTTTTCGGAAGGCAATTTGTAGAATTTAGGCCACTGGCCCTCTCAGATCCTGTACCTTGCCGTACATTGCGCTCAGATCTCTCTCAGTCTGTCGCGCATTAGAGAATTTACAACGTAGACCTCAGACTTGGAACCTGGAAGTATGACTGAGGATTTGCTTGAGAATCGATTTCCGTAGGTATGTGTACAGCATTGGGCCTTCGGGAATCTGGTCAGCTTACAATATAGCTCAACCTGAGGCACGACAACCAGTTACCAATCACGCCTCTAGCAGCTCTCCAGCTCCACCGAAGGGCTCAGGACCGATGAGTAGAGAGGATAAACCCACTCTTGCAAATTCCGCATATTCATTTCCCTCAACAGCTCTGTGACCCGGTAACCAATAGATTGAAACCGAGTAACGGAAGGAGAGGTCCGGCACCCGCTGATCAACTTCGATGCGAACTATGTGAAGATAGTGTCTTGATTGCAAGCTGCCTTTCAGTGCGAATGGAGATATGTGCTTCCAGAATCCCCCAGGAGTGCCATAGGAATTGCGGCAAGTCCAAATGACACCCGTGGCCTTAACACATTTTCTAAGTGGCGATTCCAGGTTAATCTACGATTGAGTGTGGTGCCTAGGCATTTAATCTCTTTGGAAATAGGAACCCGCTTAAGCGTTAGAATAAATTACAATTCTATTCCATTATATACACCTACATTTACGTATCCTACACTCATACATGAAAACCTGTCATATCGATTACTAACGAATATATTTGAATAAAGATCACTTGCCAATTAGCATTCAGCAGAGACAGACGTGTTTCGCTTACTACTTTCGTTCCAGCTACTCACAGGTTATGGGCCCAGACGCCCAGTAGCTACAGTCGGCAAGTCGCGTTTGTTCTCTTTAACCGTAAATTACACAGTTGCACATTCGGTAAAAAGTTTAGTACCGTAAAATCCGATTTTCTAAAAAGGTAGTGCGTGTGTGGCTAAATAGAAACGCGTGTGATTAAATCAAAAACTGAACAATGGCTAATGAAGCGTGGGTCGGCATCGGAATCGAGAAGTTAAAAGGCAATGAAAATTATCATACGTGGGCGTTCAACAGGTCGAATCTCCTCGATCTGAACAATTTCGATGGATGTCTCAAAACTGGTGAAGATGCTGAATCCGATGAGATCAAAATTCGAAAGGCAAAGGTCAGAATTGCACTAAGTGTATCGCCCGCAATCATTCCTCACATAAAAAATACGAGAACAGCGTACGAATCGTTGAACATTCTCAAAGATCTCTATGAGGATCGTGGCATTGTGCGCCGGATCAGTTTACTTCGACAGTTGGTGACATCAATCGGAGACATTTTCGACAATGGACGAGTATTATTAAAATTTTTACAATTTTTGAATGATTAACGCAAATCCCGATATATTAGATTAAAAACGGTGTTTTAAATTTGATTTTTAATCTAATGGACGAGTACTTAAGCCACATTATTGAAGTGTCTAACCAACTCAGCGGCATTGGCTTCGACGTAACGGACGATTGGCTAGGTTCAATTATGTTGGCCGGCTTGACATCGGAATATCGGCCATTTATCATGGGTCTCGAGAGTAGCGGCACCAAGATTACTGCTGACTCAATCAAATCGAAATTACTCGACTCCGCAAGCGATTCGAAATCTGAAGCCAACGCTTTATTCTCAAAACGGAGAGATGCAGGTCAAAAGAATAGTCGCCCAAGATGCTTCAAATGCAAAAAAAAACAAGGACATATATCGAACGAGTGTCGCAACAGCAGCGGCAAGCAACGGCAACAATCACAGAGCACACAGCACAGAGCTGTGTCGCTTTCAAAACACATATAGCGAGACGTGTTTTCACATAATCGTGCACCACAACCCGCAAATTCACGGCTCGCGAGCCGTGTTTTGACAATGGCACGGCTCTCGCTCGTCATGAGCTTCCCATATAAGCCAATGCATTAGTATGTCTGGAGCTTGCGAACCGTTTTCGCGTCTTTTGAATGAAGCCTAACAAAGAGTGAATCTGCCTGCCTTCTCGCATGGTGTTGGATCACCTAATGGGAGACAAGGGTGCCCCCCTCAAATCGAGAGCTCTGGCAATGCCATCGTAGCCAGTTTTGTCAAAGGCACTCTCGATGTCTAAGAAGGCGCACAAAGCAATCTTCTTGCCTTCTAAGGATTTCTAAATAGTGTCGACAAGCTGTAAAGCGCCGTCACCGTCGACTTGCCCTTTACTTAGGCAAATTGAGTGTCATGTAAAGGTTTGTCCCTCAGCATCAACCCTCTGATGTGTAGGTCAACTAGACACTACATCGACTTGAGAAGAATAAAGGCTAGGCTATAAAGCTCGTTTTCGTCGAGACGGTCCCCGATTGTTCAGTTGGGTAGAGTAACTCTCAAATATGTGACCCAAGTCAGATATTTGGCATGATCTGCGTAGTTGGTACACTGAGGCGTGTTTTGCGTCGAAACTGGGGATTAGGTATATGCACAGTCCGTGTCATCTACAACTCGCTCTTTGCATCGTGTGCTATATATGGCGCTGGAGCGCTCATGGACTGGGCGTCATTTGCCCGTGAAAGCCGACAGCTGAACATGGTTCAGCGTCCAATTCTTGCGTTACATTTACTTTTATTTTAATAAATAAAAGCTCGAACATTTGATTCAATGAATTAATTTTGCTGAAAAGTCGCTCTTGTACGATGAAATTTAATTATAAAATTTTCACAAGACTCGTTTTTCCTCACATCTCATGCTGCTCTTGCCTCCGGCTCGCAAGAATCAAAAATATGAAAATCTATCCTGAGGATTAAATGGGACACGTATACAATTCACCATAATAATATCCAACAGACGGTGAAATTTTAATTTTATATTTCAACAAAAAAATTGCCACTCGACCGGAGAAAATGATGAAGTACATGTGCGTTGCATATGGTACACATACTCGTTCGAAGCGGTGAAATTTCGGTTGCAAAATGGAAATCATGGGACCGCAATCCTCCGCATATAGGTACTTCACGTGGAACGACGACGATGTACTCCACTACTACCATAATGTATCGGAAATTATGCACGAACGGATGATGTAGGATAATACGGAATGACTTTTGCATTTTATTTATCCTGCACTATAATCTCATGAATATTCATTAATCTTTTGCTGCAAACCAAAACCTTCTCAGAGCTGTATAAGTATACGGGTATATGTATGTGCAACGCAGCTGCCCAGCAAAATCGGAAAGTTTTATATAAGTCTTATATTCGAACAGAATAAGACTTACTCAATAAGAGATTATTCAAAAAAGTCTTAGGGCCATTCTTTCGTACATTTTATAGGCTGGTTAGTCTTATTGCCTAGCGAAGACACACACAATATTTGGAAAGCTTTTCCATTGTACTGAATGACATTTTTGTTTATTTTGCATAGTTATGTTATCTTTTGCTTATTTACGCTGTTGCATGAAACCGTGCAATGATTTTTTTAATCTAAGATGATGGTGTATCCATCAAAATATGGCAGAACTATGCAAAATAAACAAAAATTTCATTCAATAAAATGGAAAAGCTTTCTAAATATTGTGTGTGTCTTCTCTAGGCAATAAGACTAACCAGCCTATAAGATGTACGAAAAAATGGCCCTTAGTCTTTTACTAGAGGAAATCCTTACTAAAAGGCTTACCTTAACATGGGGCATGTCATTGGCGGTAAGGTTTAAAGCTTTCAAGCTTCCAAATCTTGTATATACACCTGATGATAAGACTTATTTCAGAATTACAATAATTCTTATTTAAGGATTACAATAATTCTTATTTAAGGATTACAATAATTCTTATTTAAGAATTACTATAATTCTTATTTAAGAATTACAATAATTCTTATTTAAGTATTATCTCAAGCATAATCTAAGGCAACTAAAATATATCCATTAATAAAAGGTTGAAATTAGTATTTTTTTTTTAACTCCTTGCTGGGGGATGGTGCATTCACTCAGTCATTTGTTTAATTTATATTTGTTTATATTTCCTATCCGCACATGTACTTTGACCACGCCGAGATTCGATCTCCGGACCCCAAGATTACTATTATCGTAGAGTGCGACTCAACCAAGTGAGCCACACAGCATGTTATAAATAAATATTTGAAAACTGCCTTATGCCACCTGCCCGAAATGGCATTTATATACTTACTAATAAGGCTTTTATAAGAATATAATAAATGTCTTAAGTAAAGTATATTATAAACCTTATAAATAACTTTTCTTTCATTGATAAATAAGGTATAGGGCAACTGGGAGCTTTCAAGTAGTGTGTGCAAATTGAGTTTGATATTTTGACTTACATTTTGCTAAGAAGTAAGTCTTATATAATGATATGAATAAGATCTAATTACGCAAAGCTATTTCAGCTTACTGAATGCTTACAGTGCAGTACTAAGTAAGCCTTTTCTAAGTCTTACTTCTTCATAGACCTTACGGAAATTTTGCTGGGTGTATATGCAGGATATTAGTGTCTGGCCAGGCATCATAATCATACAAGCATCCTTTTCCGGTTCACGGCTGCCTATCTACAGCATGTCATTCTATCTATTTTCTTACAAAATAAGGTAATTAATTTCGTCTAGTAAACTTGCCTTTTCGTTGTTTCCTTTATACTGCTGCGAACGAAGCACGAAACCGATTAAAATGTTGGCTAATTAATTTTATATAGTGAAAGACATTTTTTCTCATTACGGTACGACGAGACTTTTACTACACTATACGAGTCACCTTCACTAGTCCACAAGCGCATAGTTCTGAAGAAAAAAACAGGACCAGCACCAGCAGAATAGTTTTATTGTATGGTCGTGATGATCAAATGACATTAAGAGGAATTTTAATGGTTTCAAATTAATAAATAAAGAAGTCACGCTGTCATGTGACTTCTGTGATTCCATGAAGGTGTTTATGTATGAGTACCTACTTGTCACCTGCACGACAATCAATCCGACTAAAGGCAACGATCAATTATACAAAGTTCAGGCACTCTTTATAAGTGACCACGTAGCCCATCTTTATGAATATGTTTGTTTTCTTCTACCCCTGCACATTCAAGTTTTGAGAAATTGCGACACAGAGAACACATACCAAGAAAATAGAAATGGGTAACCATTTGCTCTCTCATTCATTCATTCAACCAATATTCTGGGATCACAGCCAGACTAAAGGTACGTTGTCCTCGACGCGGCCGCAGCGAGTCTAGCGACTCCAGCGGCTCTAGAGCAAGTTCCCTACCCCAAGCAGCCGTCGCCCGAAGCCCCACAAACAATCAAGTGCACCACGTTCACCATTCGTGCATGCATTATGTACAACAAGAGTCCCGCGACTGCTTTCTATATACAGACAGATTCGTGTATCAGCCGAATCAGAACGACTATTGTGCGAAACAATTACCCTACCCCAAGCAGCCGTCGCCCGAAGCCTACAAACAAGCAAGTGCACCACGTTCACCATTCCTGCATGCATTATGTACAAAAAGTTTTTATATGCAATGGCCAATGGGCGAGCCGCAGCGACTCTAGGGACTCCAGCGGCTCTAGAGCAAGTTCCCTACCCGAAGCAGCCGTCGCCCGAAGCCCCACAAACAAGCAAGTGCACCACGCTCACCATTCGTGCATGCACTATGTACAACAAGAGTCCCGCGACTGCTTTCTATATACAGACAGATTCGTGTATCAGCCGAATCAGTACGACTATTGTGCGAAAAAACTACCCTACCCCAAGCAGCCGTCGCCCGAAGCCTACAAACAAGCAAGTGCACCACGTTCACCATTCGTGCATGCATTATGTACAACAAGAGCCGCGCGACTGCTTTCTATATACATGCTATTCGTATATCGGCCGAACGAATACAACCGTTGTGCGAAACAATTACCCTACCCCAAGCAGCCGTCGCCCGAAGCCTACAAACAAGCGAGTGCACCACGTTCACCACTCATGCGGGCATTATATACAGCAAGAGCCGCGCGATTCATTCATTGTGAAGCTATGCCAAGCGATGATCAACTAAAAACGACTTTTTATATGCAATGGTTATGGTTAATGGGCGAGCCGCAGTCGCTAGAGCCGCTGGGGCCGTGCCGAGGAAAACGAACCTTAAAGGTACGTTGTGCTAGACGCGGCCGCACGACTGCGACTCGCTCATTCCATATAAAAACTCGTTTCTCTCTCATTTTAAAAACGAGTTTTTATATGGAATGAGCGAGTCGCAGTCGTGCGGCCGCGTCTAGCACAACGTACCTTAAGAATGACTAAGAATACATATGGTAGGATAGAAAGAGAAGGAGAACACCGAAAGTGGTCCCCATTTCGGCAACCCTAATTTTAGCAATGGTCACACCATTGGTTTCATGCTTCGTTCGCAGCAGTAGCGTAACGTACGGTGTTCCATGTGTTCAGTCGAACACGGGCCCCCAAACAGCAGGGGCTCCCAGACGTAGTGACAAAGAGTGGACAATTTGGTATACTGTGACTTAAAAACGAGACCGAGGCTAATTTCGGGCGTGCCAAAATTGGGATACCCTTCACTCTCCTTTGGCTGAAAGTTTTTTCGGGCGTCCCAATGACTTGTGCCTAGGCCTGTTCCAAAAACCGGGATCCCGGTACAAAACCGGTGTTCACTTGGTACCGGACCCGATATTCTAAAGTACCGATATCCCGGTTTTTTTGGTACCGAGTTAAAAAAACCGACCAACGAGTCGGTTTTTTGGTACCGAGTTAAAAAGAACGATTCACTTCAACCATGAGCCGGTTTTTTTCAGGTTTTTTTGGTACCGGTTTTTTACCCGGTACTCAAAAAAACCGGCTCATGGTTGAAAAAACCGTCGGTACTGAAAAAAACCTGAGTCGGTTTTTAACCCGGTACTCAAAAAAACCGGCTTATGGTTAAAAAAACCGTCGGTACTGAAAAAAAAACCTGAGTCAGGGAAACCGCTTGTGGTACCGGGTATTGAAAAAAACCGGAACCCGGTACTGAAATCTCGGTACCGAACAGGCCTACTTGTGCCTCACCCTACCCCTCCATTCTTTTCCTTCTGTTTTCACATAAGTCGCATAAGTTCTGTGGCGCCAATAAAACAATATTTGAGTGAGGTTTGCTTGGAATGATTGGACAAAAAAAAATTCTTAGCAAACTTTATTGGAGGGAAGCGGGGGACATGGCCCCATAGCACAATCCCATTTGTTTTTAATTTTTTTTTTTCAACAGACACATTAATAAAAGTTTTGGTAAAATTGGTGTAGCAAAAATGTTTCTTAGAAGAACCAAAATGGGGGGAGGGTTGTATGGCAGCCCCATGACCCCATCCATTTTACATATGCGTCAATAGAAACACATTTGTATGAGGTTTGGTTGAAAATGGTGGACAAAAAAAAAAGTTTTTCTTAGAACAACCTTTTTTGGGGGGTTGGGTTTGTATGGCAGCCCCCTGACCCCATGGTCCCATTTCATTAATTTTTGCATATGTATTGTGACAATAAAAGAAATACATTTTGATGAAGTTTGGTTGAAATCGGTGGCCAACTAAAATAAAAGTTTTTCTTAGAAGAACTAGGTTTCTTAGAAGGGCTAGGTTTGTATGGCAGCCCCATGACCCAGTGATCCAATTTCGGCAATTCGAACATACAAGCAGCCTGCAACAATAATAAGCACGTGTGTTAAATTTGCAGCTTGCTTGCTTCAATACCCGCCGAGTAAAACGCGTCGCAACAGACGGACAGATGGACGTCGCCCAATCGACTCCCCAAGTCATGCTGATCATATATGTATACTTTTTGTATGGTCGGAGATGCTTCCTTCAATGCGTTTAAAACTTCAAGACAAAGTTAATATATACCCTTTCAATCTATGAGGGAATGGTATAATAACTTAAGCTGACCATAGACGTCCAGCATTTTGCTGTACAGTACAGCCGTACTGGGCCAGTCAATAAACCGAAATATAAGGCGTTAGGTCGCAAAAAATTGCTCGGCTCTGGTTTTTTGGATATTGTTGGGATGGATACCAGAAGTGTACAGCCAAGTTTGCAACTTCGAAAAACCTGTGCTAACCCCGTGACCCTCAAAAAAACTTTTCATATTTTTGTTTGTGATTTCTAAAAGGTGCTTCCTACAAGTAAGTTGTCCACTGCACTGTTAAAGCTAAGAAAATCTTCTTTAACCTTCAAGCGGGTGGTAATTTACCGCCCTGATCATATAAACACGCATAGCTTTCCCCCGTTGGCCGGATCGAGGAGGGAGATGTATGTATTCTTAAGTCATACTGTTGTTCCACCCTTCTCCCCCATATGTGTTTTTTAGTAAAGGTTCAAAACATATCTAGAAACGGATGAAATCAGAACACTAGGTCATAGGGCTGTCATACAAACCGAATTTTACAAAATAGTTCTCCAATTGAAAATCGATTAAAAATAATTTGCAAACACCTTGACATCTGCCATCATTTCGAGAAAATCGGAACATTAATGTCATTCTGAGAGAAAATCAAGGCAAATCATGATTTTTTTGAAGAACGAAGACATGATTTTGCCTTCAATAAACAACTGAGTTTTTTTTTTTTTTTATTTCGAAAATACTGAACAGATAAAATATCCAATTACAACAGTAAGTTATAGAGATTAACATAAGACTACAAGAAAAAATTCAAGTTTCTGTTATTTTTCAAAACTAAAAACACTACGTTAGAAATTCAAATTAAGCAGCAAAATCAAAGTTTTTGCAAAAGAATATTTTTAAAGATTGAAATAGAAGAGGGTAGAGGTCCAATCTCCATAGAGTCATACGTTCTCATCATTCTAATTAAAGGTGAATTCGCAAAGAGGGCAAGATCGGTAAATGGAGGATTGAAAATGGCATTTCATCGTGTGTGATATGATGGATTTCTGTAATTAATTCTATCTGCCAAACTAGAATGCAGATATCCACGGCAAATCTTGTATAAAAAACATTGTTCAAGAAAAGTTCTTCGCTTCTCTAGGGAAGGAATCTTAAGGTAATTAAGTCTTTCTGGGTAAGGAAGGTAAGGAAGATTAAATTTAAAAAATAATGATTTTGTAAATCTTCGTTGATCCCGCTCTAAGGTGTCAGTGGACCCACCAGCAGTCGGGGACCAAACAATTGAAGCGTATTCTAAAACGCTACGAACAAGGGAAACAAATAATCTTACAGCACTGTTTATAGAACGAAACTCACTAGTACAACGAAGAACAAAGCCTGAGAGCTTCGAGCCCCTTTTTATTATTATTATTATTATGTTTATTTACAATATAATGTAATTACAAAGTAAATAATATACAATGGAAGCACTGGCAGCTGGGGCCTTTGGCTCGCTTTTTATTATATTTTCATATTGATCGTTGAAATGAAGCTTAGAATTAAAGGCAACTCCTAAGTCTGTGATCGAGTCAACATTTGTTAAAGCCAGATTGTTGACTGAATATGAATATGATGTTGGAGAAATCTTCAATGAGTACACCATTACCGAAAACTTTGATGCATTAAGAAAAATATCATTGGAGGTGCACCAGGAAGATAATAAATCCAGATCAGCCTGCAACGAAAGGCAGTCTTCTAGGCGTGAAACAGTGGTGAAAATTTTGCAGTCATCTGCGTACAAAAGACATCGGTTTCTAAGAACAGCCGGTAGGTCATTCACAAAAAATGAAAAAAGGGGAGGTCCCAGGATAGACCCTTGAGGTACTCCCGATGTTGCTGAAAATTCAGAAGAAGTAACGTTATTAAAAATTACTTTAGAGGTTCTGTTGACGAGGTATGATGACATCCAGGAAATAAGCCAAGGAGGAAAGCTAAGTCCACGAAGTTTGTTTAGTAGCAGAACATGGTTAACCGTACCGAAGGCCTTAGAAAAATCCGTATATATTGTATGGACCTCTAGACGCTTGTGAAAAGTGTTTGCGACGAAATCGACAAATTCAGTCAGATTTGTGGCCGTGGATTTTTTCTTACGAAAACCATGTTGACAAGAGCATATTAGTTGACCAAAATTGTCATCAATATAATTGTACACAATACGTTCTAACAATTTTGAGCAAGACGATAACAGCGCAACCGGTCTATAGTTTGAAGCAAGATTAAGGTCCCCAGTTTTTGGAATTGGTACTATAAAGGAAGTCTTCCATTGACTTGGGAAGATACACTCTCGAATGCTTTTATTGAATATTATTGAAAGCGGACTAGAAATCCCAATCCTAACCTTCTTCAAAAAAGTGTTCGAAAGACCATCAGGTCCACAGGACGATTTATTGCCCAAGGACATAATTAATTGACTGACCGAATCAGGAGTAATTAGTGGTAGGGAAGGAAGTGTTATGAATTGGTTTGCTCGATTGGAAAAGTTTGCTAATGTACTAGAAGATCGGTGGAAAGTACTAGCAAAATACGTTGAAAACAGTTCACAAATCTCCTCAGTGGAGCTGGCAGTGTCTTAGTCACCGGAGTGAATTGAATTATTATTAAACATTTATTGGAAATGCTAGCGACTACCACGTGAATCCCATAGTGAATTTGGGTTTGTCTCTAAACCGAACCTCACCCAGGGGCGGCGCATAAGGTGCGCAGAGCCCGCGTTGCGGTGGGCCTACGAGATTTAGGGGCCAAAAGCCACCGGAAAGATTCCTCGAATCATAAAAACAGCACAAAAAACAATCGGGTTTCACTACATGGACACCGAATAAGTCTCCATCACAGAATAAATTTGATCCTGGTATGGCTGTGGCATTTGCTGTAGCTGTAGCTGCGGTTTGTTACCCAAACCACCCTCTTTGTTGCAAGTACCATATCGCCAAAACATTTTTTTAGGTCCTTCTGCAAATAGACTATCTTAGACTTTTGAGACAGTACCTTCTCTATAGGGTGTTTATACCGGATAAGTTCCAGTCCTCTCTGTAATGTTCGTTTGTCGCTACGCTATGTAATGAACTGTCAAACACGAAGAAAATAGTTCGCGTTTGAACTAAGTTGAAACTAATTAGTACGGCGTGTATATGTCGTTGAAGACTAAAATATTTTATCTTGCTAGCGGTATATACACGGTCATTAGGGCTGTGGTGCTGAGGCGACATTTGGTGTGAATGGAGTCTTGCTAAGGGTTCAGGCTGTGCTACGGCGGCCAACATCTGGAATGAGACCCACTAGTCTCGTGGTGAAATTATCAAACTGGCTGGGCCTACGAATGTGATGTGGTAGTTCATACAAAAATTGTAGCATAGTTAGCAATCTTATTTTAGTGAACAGTAACAGAAACTTTTCTGAAATCGCAGAAAAACAACGTCTTATACACTGAGACAAAATACACGTTCTGTAATCAAGAATATTTTTTCTTAGTAAAACGTTTAATTTACCACTAAACAATCTTAAAATAATTCTGTTTCGCTTTAATTTGAGTACAAGAACTGTTATATTCTTAGTTAAAGATAAAATGTTCTTACTTTAAGTACGCGCAGAAATAAAACAAAATAAATTGCTGTATTGAATGAGTAATAATAAAGAACAAACGTTATTAAATTTGAAGGATTTCGTCTTCAAATCATAGGGCCCCCGGATCGAATCCGACTGTATGCAGGTAATTTATTATTACATATTTAAAATCAAAAGGTGTTCGATTTGTCTCCGCAAGTCTGGAAACAAACCAAATTAATGCTAAAGGTAAAGGTATTTTCGAAGCGTAATGGGGTAAATTAAATGTCGCCAACACCAACAGAGGTCAATGCTGGACTGTGTGAGCTTTTCATTTTAAAATAAAAAAATACCGGCGTACAGAGGGCTGCGCCCGCAATACGAGGGTTTTTTAGATTTTGGATACACACATTGTGAATAATTTTGCACATATATTTTATAGGTAATAACTAATAAATAAGCATTATGCACAATATTAATGAAATGCTTCTCGTAAATCTATTTTTGGATTGGTCTAAATAAACGCTTTTTAATTAGACCAATCCAAAAATAGATTTACTATGTATCATGGCTACACATATTTACTGGATATATTAGCTGTAACTCCGTTACCATTACTCCAAACTGGAAAAAAGCGACTGATATGAAATTTACCCATCGAGTTCTTTGATGTGAGTACCCATACGTCCATGTCCATGTCCGATAAAAACTAAAAAAGTCGGCTTTTTAAAATCTCCGAGACACCCTGTTAGCTTTATTCTACCAACGTCTAAGTATTTCGTGCTAAGGACTGTTACAATTCTACACATTCCTACCAAATTTCAAAACGATCAGTTAGTGAACAAATTTTTAAATCTCCGGGACACCCTGTTATCTTTGCCCTACTAACTTCTAAGTATTTCGTGCCAAAGACTGTTACTATTCTACACATTCCTACTAAAATACATGACGATCGGTTAAGCCGTTCGCGAGGTATTTAGTGAACAAATTTGTAAATGTCCGGGACACCCTGTTATCTTTGCCATAGCAATTTTTAGGTATTTCATGCCAAAGACTGTTACCATTCTACACATTCCTACCAAATTTCATGAAGATCCGTTAAGCCGTTTGCGAGTTATTTAGTGAACAAATTTTAAAATGTCCGGGACACCCTGTTATTTTTGTCCTACCAACTTTCAAGTATTTCGTGCCAAAGACTGTTACCATTCTACACATTCCTGCCAAATTTCATGACGATCGGTTAAGCCGTTCGCGGGTTATTTAGTGAACAGACGGATGGACAGACGGACGGACAAAATCGATTTCATAAGGGTTTTTTGAAAAATCTAAAAAACCCTAAAAATACTATTGATGAAATTAATAATTTAATAAACGTTACAACCAGAACGCCATTCTCAATATAAGAATGTAAATAGTCAAAATAATTCTTAGTTTTCGATTAATTGCACTCTGCTTTTCTCTCAGTGTAGGGGGGCACACTCAAGAAATTGGTGGGAGGGCCACGAGTGAAGTTTTCCGCCAGTGACCTCACCGATGGGTAGTGTGCGAGCATGTACAGCGTTGATCATTCAGGCATCTGGTCACCTTATTAAACCTTTCAACCATTCCGTTAGACTGGGGGTGATACGCCGCTGTTCTTATCCGATTTATACCTAATAATTCATGAGCTCCCTAAATAAGTTTGACTCAAATTGTATGCCTCTATCGGTAGTCAGTGTTTCTGGAATGCCAAATCGTGCAAAATATTCCGTTACTAATTTTTCTGCTGCAGTTTCGCCAGTCGCATTGGCTATCGGATACGCTTCTGGCCATCGACTGAATCTGTCTACCACAGTTAACATGTATGTAAATGTTATTCTTTGACCCTTCTGTCGGCACCTACTACAATATGCATATTCTATACCCAATAGGTCTGGCTGGACCTACTGAGAAAAAAAAATTTTTTTTTTAGAAAAAGTAACATTTTTATCGGTAAAATCATTCTATCCATTCTTTACTGCAATTTTTCAACAATAAAATCATCAAAATAATTTTTGTAGATATACTGGAAACGTTTTTAAGTAGATATATTTTGAGGTGGTTTTAGTAAAAACGTGTTTCTCCCTTATTTTCTTCTTTTTGCTTCGCTATTTGCATTGTGTTTATCTAGTAGATATTTCGATCGAATTTTCTAATTCCAATATCTTTGGGGAAATATTAAGCACTTTGTTGGCAGATTTTACCTGGATATTAGTCTGCAGATTTAGGGAAATAAGTGGGAAGAAATAGGGAATTTTCAAGGAAAAAATCATTTAATTCTAAATTTTTTGATCAAATCTATTTAGAAAGACGTTTGCAAGTCATTCATACATACTATTACAAAGGAAATAAAACTGGGTTGAATTTCCTAGGATCAAATCTCAGTTGATTACATGGGCGTAGCCAGGGGGGGGGGGGGGGGGCAGGGAGGGGCGGTCGCCCCCCCCTGGTCGATGAAGATGGTGAGAAAAACCTTATCGATGTAGTCAAAAAAATCGCTGCACTATACAACATTTTCAGCAGTTGCTTTTTTACCACTCCAAGTGGCCTTTCGTAACTGACGGAGGCTGCGTACCAGCACACACATTTCACTTGTGAGTGTGCTACTGTGGCTGCGTGGATCCCATATTTCCTGTTTCATTTCATGGCTACACAATTTCAACCGTTAGGTCCCTTCGGGAAGTTAGTGGAATTCAACTTATTTTCTTCTGAAAGGGTGACAAATGGTATACAGCTTTGCTTTGTTAGCCCCGGAAGGTCATGCTTCGTCGAATCGACTACGCATCATCAAATTTATCCTATTTTTTGTGACAATTCTCATTATTTGGAGCTAAGTTTTCGTACAGCACTTACCGTGCCGATGTACTTGCCGGGTACATTGCGGCTAGACGAAGTAAGCAGGGTAAGTTGGATTTTTGGAAATCGGTGTCATCGAAACGTCAAAGGATGAATTTTGTGTAACTTTTAGAACTCCAGTATTTCTTATGGCTGGTTGTCCATTCGACGATAAGTCTGTGTCCATACAACTAGCTCATTATGTTTATTTTTTAAATGTGGGAACTATTTTTTCAAAAATTATGGAAAAAATATTTACTAGGACAAAAATAGGACAAATCAGGAAAATGGCTCAAAATTCTTACTCATTTCAGGAAGATTGCATTTCGAACTCATAAAAATCGGATCCAAGGCACTCAATGTCAAAACTAGACATCGTACATAAAATTAGAATTAATCAAGGGAACTCGGGGAGAAAATATTCCAAAATTTACTGTAAATAATTCTACAATCCACTGTACAAAAAAAAAACCGCAATAGGTGAAGTGAAAGAAAACCCGTGTTGGAACCCCAAAATGGATCGCTGTGCCTCTTGTATATACATGAGCTTCTCATTCATTAAACCCAATTTCTTAGTACGTTTAGAATATGTGTTTTATGATTCGAGCACGTTTTTTGAATTATATCAACGTTAAATTTTTATTTATCTCATTTTTAGATTTAGTGTTTTATATTTCGGGCCAAATAACATTGAATTAAGAAAATTGAATTTGTAAATCAATTTCCTTACAAAATTACTCAAAGTCGATGTCTTTCCATTCTAAATAAACTACCGATTGAAAATTTGTAAAATTTTAGTAATATTTTGAGAAAGGGTGATTCTTATGAAGCGTCAAAGTTGAGGGTCGTCGAATCGACGAAGCATGATCTTTCCGTACTAAAAATAAGCATGACCTTCCAGGGTTAAGGATTTTGTAAGGAACGGGTCTCATATTTCAGTGTCTTTCAAGTTCTTCTTTTTCTTCTCAGTACCGGTAGCCCCTTGTGCGTTAACTCAGCCGTCTATAGGCAATTTCGAATCAACATTACATTGCATATAATTTCGGAGTGTATAAATATAATGTTGTAAGCACTATACATATATTTCCATTCACTTGTACGGAAATTTTGGACCACGCCGAGATTCGATCTCCGGACCTCTATATTACTAGCATCGTAGAGCGACTCAACCAAATGAGCCACAGAGCGGGTATTTCAAGTTATTAAATCAAAATTTATTTTCTAGCTAAATCATACCAGCAATAAAATTTAGCCACTGTTAATACTTTGATAAATTTAGAGGAAATCTCATTAAAACCGTTAACCATATTTCAATCAATAAAGGATTTATAAATTTGCTAAGATGAAAGTGACAGACGAAACAAACCGATTTCGCAAGTGGAAATCCGAGATACAAAAAATGCACTGAAATAGACAAACTACGCTCTGAAAGGCAGATATTGGAGGCCAGTTGAATGTAATCAGAATGCAGAAGAAAATCTTTCTCATCTCCATTTTAAAAATTTTACTCTAAAATTAGCAAAAAAAAAGAAATAACATGCGTGGGAGTGACCCAGTAAACTAGGGCCGCAGATGTGTGAGTGACATCCAATTTCCAAGATCTAAACTGCTGTTTTGTTGAGGTGTTGAGATCAACAGCACGCCCAGCAATGTTATTTATCCCCATAAATGAATACTTGTTTACAATCTGAGCGACATCAAAGTCCGTCACGTAGGTCGTGAGTTCAAAAAACACCATAAAATGAATTCATTCAGGGTGAGTCTGCAATGCAGTCTGCATCAATCCAACCACAAGCCAGGCTACTCTAAAATATGCTAACAATATTTCTGCGACCGGAAATTTCAGCTCCGAAGAAAATCATGATGTTAAAAAAATTTTGGGCTTGCCCCCCCCCTGACCGAAATCCTGGCTACGCCCATGGTTGATTAGGTAGTGTTATAAAATGTGACGAAATTAGGCATACCCATTTTCCGAACTTCACGGCTTTTTAGAGAAAAATCTCAGAAATTTTTATCGTTTATAGTTCAAATTGAGTTTAAATGACATTATTACATCATAAATAACCGAATTTAATATTTGCACTTCTTACTTCAAGAGAAAAAATGGGGGGAATAACTATAGGTCTGGCCAGACCTATTGGGTATCAAAAAGCACTATAAATTGAAAATCATCAAAAACATACTCAAAACTAGAGATGAGCATCGAAAGAAAAACATCGATGGTTACCATCG
Source organism: Microchrysa polita (assembly GCA_949715475.1). Lineage (NCBI taxonomy): Eukaryota > Metazoa > Arthropoda > Insecta > Diptera > Stratiomyidae > Microchrysa > Microchrysa polita. Next base: position 63,991,552 of record OX454417.1, read on the forward strand.
AAAAAACATCGAGACGAAACCATCGATGGTAAGAAAACATCGAACCAAAAACATCGATCTTTTGGGTTTTTTGAGTACTCAAAAAAAAATAATCCCTTTAATATCAAAAATTAAGCTGATTGAATAGATATATGGTTTAGGTTATGGTTTTCATTCAATGCCTCCTCCACCGACCAGAATGTAACTCTTCTCCTTGAGTTTTTTTGCATTCGTATCGTACCCAGAACCCACCGCATAGAGCAGACATATCATACTCGCGGCCCGCAGCCAGGTCGAAGAACTTAATTAAAAAAATGTGTGGCAGCACAAATTCGAGCTATTGAACTCATTTCAAGAATTCGCCAAAAAGTTGGTGGCTTATGCACGCTTAAAAGAATCGCCGACGATTATTTGAGTTACATTTGCTTGCCATCCTTTTTTGTGGAAGAAAACGTTAAGCCTTTTCGTGAAATTGTTTTGTTCCGAAATACGGTCCAATTTTTTTTAGTATTAGCCGAACTTGCTAGCTATCTGGCACGTTGCACTATAAAGAACATCTTGGGCTGAGATTTATTTAAGGGACAAAGTTCTAAAGCCCCGAAATAGTATATTTGGTGAGGAAATCACCTGAACGAGATATATTGTAAATATGGCCATTTCAGCCCAAGTACAGCATTTTTCCCTTTTAGCTTATAAAGCTTTACATGTACATGCGTTTGTTTCACAATTCATCACAAAAACAATTTTTGTCTATTTTGAGCCTTTCTTTCTGACCGGACTTGATGTAACTCAGACTAAGAATTTTCGCTCCTAAGGTTGTTTTGGGCTTCCTCTGGATGTTTATGACCGGTTCCACAATGTTCGGATCAGCTGTCCAAAATTTGAAGGAAATTAATTCACAAATAATGTTGAACGTTTTAACTTCTTATCTAAGGTTCTCAATTTATTTGAAGAACATTCTCAAAAGATGTAATTTCTATAGGACGTGATCCCTAAGAAGCTACTGACTTAAGGTTTGTGTTCGTAGTGACGATTCATGTGATGATCACTCAGCGATCGAAGTTAAACCGTCGGTTTTGAGCACTATACGCGTATATTTACTATGCATACATGTTCCTTTAGTCCATAGTCGTTACTAGGAAAGTAGAACCATTAAAAAAATATTTAAATACGGCTCGAAATCGGATGCAAAACTACGATCGCTGAGCGATAATCACGTGAATTGTCTCTACGAACACCTACCTTTAGATTAATAGTCACATCTTAAAGAAAACATTCTGAGATTAAATTACAAAAATCATTCAGAAAAATGGGCCCCGTAAATTTAAAAGTTTTTGTACCATTATTTTAATTGGACGGCAATTTACCAGATTTCTTCACAAAAGTAAACAGATGCAATAATTAATATAACTAGAAGAATCCTATTGAGATATTATGTATGGAATGAAATGTGTCCCGTAAATCCAATGGATCATCAGGTTATATTTCAATCAGTTTGTCTCATTAAATTTACAAGATCTGATATGATTAACTAATAATAGGATGGATCCCATTTGTTTTATATGATGTCCTATTGCATTAATGGGATAGGCCTTTTAGTTGAATTGCATGCATATGTATTTTGCAAGATAACCAACATCATGCTCCGTAGCCGAGATCGTTCGGTTGCCTACCCGTGACTTGGTAAGTTTTAAAGAGTACTAGAAAATCGGATGTTCAATACTCGGCCTGGCCAAATATCGTGATTCTTAAAAAAATCCACAATGACGTAGCGTGGAAGGTATAATAATATGGGACTTATAAAAAATATAGTTCGATAAGATTACGAGTGAACGATTTTTTTTATTATATAGGATTGATCCTATTAATTCAATAATATATATCCTATTGGAAAATAACTAGACCATGTGTTTATTTTAAAATGAGTCAACTATTAAAACAAACGGATATTAATCGAGTTAAAGTAATGGTTCCTATATTTTTAAAGTAATCTGATTTTTCCTATTGACTAAAAATAATGGGATTTCCCATTGAAAATTTTCTGAGTGACATAGGTTTTAATACGCGTAATCAATTTTTTTATTCTGCGGCCCGCTTAAACCTTAGGACACTGATACTTGGCTCACACCAAAGGTTGAAACTATTCCAGGGCGAAACCACATTTGGAAATTGTGCCTTATCGGGCGTATAAAGAAAGACACTCCTTTTTGTGTTTACAGTGTTCACGATAGATGGATTGCATGTTCTATGTTACGATGGATTCACATTTTTTCTGATTGGGCTATTTGAAGGTATTTGCATACACTTATAAAGACAAAGTTGAGTTGTAAAAAAAAAATATGTTGAGGAAAAAAAACATCGATAGTTGAAAAACATCGATGGTGAAAACCATCGACCATCGAAACGCAAACCATCGATGGTGAAAAACATCGACGCAAAACCATCGATGGTAAAAACATCGACCATCGGACCAAAAACATCGATGTTTTCGAAACATCGATGTTCGATGCTCATCCCTACGTCAAAACTTCAACCGATTTTTTCAAATTATTGCAAAATGCTTCCAAACATAATTCTCTAGGATATCATGAAATATGAAATCGCTGCAATTTCATCTTCTATGCTTTTTACACCAAAATATAGTGCCAAATGTCTGGCCAGACCTTTGTGCCGACAGAAGGGTTGATGGTGGTAAGGGTCCTACAATGTCAACATGAATATGTTGAAATTTTTCCGAGGGTATATTGAATTTATCGAGTGCAGATTTCGTATGCTTAACGATTTTTGCCTTTTGACAATTAATGCACGACCTGGCCCACTGATTGACTTGTTTGTTTAAATTATTAATGAATGTTATTAAAACAAACTTTGCGAAGGACATCTAGAATAGATGGTCTTAGTTAATAGGTAGAATTATCACAACAGATTTTTATTTTTACTCCTTCCATCGGAAGTTCAATTAATTTTAAGGAGTCTTTAAAGTTTGAGCTGTTAGGTGAAATCAATTTCTGTAACTCAGAATCTTCGCCTTGAAGCTTCGATATTTCTTTTGCTTCCAGAAATTTTTGATTTTCAATGGAGTCTATTTTTTCGATTCGAGAAAGGTAATCTGCGACGACATTGCTTTTTCCTGATATATGCCTAATATCATGTGTGAATTGAGCAATGTAGTCAAGATGCCTAAATTGCCTTGGGTTACGTTCTGTTCTAGTGAATATTGCATAAGTAAGCGGTTTGTGGTCTGTGAAGACGCAAAGTTCGCGAGCTTCGAATAAAACGGCACAAAACGACAAAAATAATAGATCATACCAATAAATTGCTGTGTCTCTCGAACAGACTTTGGCGAAGGCAACTCGAAAATTACGTTAACTTTATTTTGAGATGGACGAATTCCATCTGCTGATATGTTGTTACTTAAAAAATCGACTGACGTTGCGCCAAATATGCACTTGGGCAATTTAATAGTAACACCATATTCAGTTTGTCGCTTAAACAACATTTGCAGATGTTCTCTATGTTCTTCTAAGGACTGACTTGCTACTAAAATGTCTTTGATCGGAGCGACTCAATCGCAACAAACCGGAAAAAGAACCCCTTTTCTCCTTTTTAATGTTGCGGACCCCCAAACGGTTGGGGCCTTTTTCCCATAATCTGGAGTCCATCACCAACCATACTGCAAAAGTCCCGCGATGTAGGATTTTTGCCGACCAAATATCGTATTTTTCTTAGACCAAAAGGTGTGTGTTCGTAGAGACAACTCATGTGATGATCGCTCAAGTATCGCAGTTAAACCACCTGTTCTGACCACTATATGCGTATATTCTCCCAACTAGTGGTCCCCGGACCGGAGGTGGACCGTGAGAGCGTTAGACTTGGTCCGCGGAAGGAACTAGTGACTATTCTTCACTAAATCAAATTTGTATACCCGTCACTACGTGAAAGGGTATATTAACTTTGTCATGAAGTTTGCCATGCACAGAAGGAAGCACCTCCGACCAGGGGCGTATGCAGAAAAATATTTCGGGAGGGGTTTTAGGAACGAAGTTCACGTTGGCAGGGATAAACTGAATTAGGTGACAGCCTCAGTTATAATCTGAAGTTAGTGGCAAAATTATGAAACTTAAAAAAATATTGACATTTCCAGTAACAGCCTCCCTAGCTCTGAGTGAAACTATACACGTAATCTTTCTTCGCTAGTCCGAGCTTTCTACTGTAGATTTTTTGAAGTGCCTTCCTGACACTAGACCTTCTCAACCTTCAGAAGAACAGCAACATATTACCCGCAAGTACTGAGTCCTTGCGCATTGTCGATAAGATTTCTTCATAAATTGCTTCAATGACTGGATTGGAATATCTTCATTTCCCGTCTTCATAGTCCGTCACATGATGAATTCGAAAACTATCATAAACTGAATCTGTTTACAGTGGGTTTCGAAGCCACTTCCCTGTGCTTCGAAGGCGATTACCCTACCCACTATTCCAACCAACCTACTGTCTAAAAAAATTAGATTAATACATGTGAAAATGTCGGAGGAGTTTTGAACCCCCAAAAACACTACGTCTGTCTGTTTATCTGTTCGTCTGTTGAAATTGTGTACACAAGCTTCTATTTAGTGTACGCTGTATATATGTATGTCAGAATGAATGAAATCGGACCATTGCGTCATGGGACTGCTCCTGAAAATTAGGTTCTTCTAAGAAAATTTTTTTTCTTTATGCACCAATCTTAACCAAACTTCACCCAAGTATGTTCCTAGTACAGACTGAAAACGTATCTAGGAACAGATGGAATCGGAACATTATGTTATAAGGCTGCCATACAAACTAACCCCTGAGCATAAAGCTCTGCTAAGAAAAACTTTTTTCCTTTTCATCTGAACTTAACCAAACTTTTCCCAAATATATTCCTAATAAAGCCTCAAAACATATCTAGGAACAGATGAAATCGGAACACTACGTTGTAGGGCTGTCATATAAACCAACCCCTGAAAATTTTGTCCTTATGAACCAATTTTAACCAAAATGCATCTGTGTCCCTGGCTTAGCCTCAACGTATCCAGGAACAGATGGAATCGGAACACGTCATAGGGCTGCGGTAGAAATTATTAACGCAAAAGAAGCTTAAGTTTCATTCAAATGTGACGGGGATTCCAATTTCAGCATCGCCCGAAATTAGCCTCGGTCTCGTTTATTTTCAGTAAGCAATCTCTCTGACGGTGTTAAATTTATCTCTGGAAAACCAAAGCTGACAAAATTGATCGCGAACCTAAAGTGTTACAAGTTACTGAGCCTGGTCATTTACCACAAAAGAAAATGTTTGGTTTGCTATCACTTTTCCATTAGCGAAACCGAAAATTATCAGATGTTTCGTCTTTTTTGCAGTGACGTCCTTGTTTCTTTTCAGCTATTTAGATTTCTTAAAATGATAATAATAATTTTTTTGTTATTTAGCAGAATCTGGAGTCAATGACAGACAGACTTTCAATTAAAAAATTTCAAAATTATAGCAGGTTTTGCTTTGAATTAGATGAGGGTTTGTTAGAAATCTCTAGCTTTTGGTAATATTCGGCGAGGATCTTAGGGTGCCTCCAAATATTTTCAACCACATTTTTAGTACCGAGCAAAAGGTTTATTTTCCAAATAATTTTTCTGTTGACGGACCATGGCTTCAAATAGTAGTCGCAACAGTAAAATTTTTAATCGAACCAGTTTCTAAGAATTTTATGGGACAGTAGGCGACGCATACATTTTTTTTTGCGAAATTGAAAGAACGATGTCGGACTATGATAAACTGATTTATGGGGTAAATTCGGTATAAGGTGTTCCATGCAACAGCAAAAGAATGCGTGTTCATACCGACAACGCTTCAGTATATTAATCCCAAAGAACTATACAACATGGTGTTAACATCAATTGCTGGATTGGTACCTTATCGCCGTACTATCCAGATTTCGTGCGACGGCTTTGTTGCGTATAATTGCAAAGTCTGAAACAGCTAGGGTACTGCTGGGAAAATTGCATCGACCCGAAAGCTTTGAAAAATAACAATAAAAATCTAACGAAAACCGAATGGGTAAGAAAGCTTTTGAAGCCATCCTCGGAACGGTGCTCCGAAGCATTTCCTTCGAGAGTAAATGGTCCGCGGACACCTGCGAGTTGGGAGCTACTGTTCTATACATAGTCCAGTACAATTGGTTCAAAATAGCCCCAAACCTAAACATAAAAAAAAAACTAGGGGGCTTCGCCCCCTGCTCGCTACGCTCGCCAACCCCGGAGGCCGAAGCTAATTTCGGGCGCGGCCGAAATTTGGATACCCTTGGGCTAAAAGTTTTTTTCGGGTGCCTCTATGACTTGTAGTTTATTCCCCTCCACATTATTTTTCTTCCGTCTGGACGAAAGTTTTGGGCTTGGTTGAAATAAGTGGGCAAATACAAATATTTACTCAGAAAATTTTATAGGGGTTGCGGGAGTATGACCCCACAGTATGATTCCATTCGTTTTGAACGTTTTTGTTGCTTTGGTAAAGACACATTAATTCTATGTTTTGTGAAATTGGCACAAAAAAATGTTTCTTAGAAGAACCAAAATGGGGGGTTGGGTTTGTATGGCCACCCCATGACCAGATTTAATCAATTCTTATATATGTTTTGTGTTATCAAGAGAAACACGTTTGTGTGTAATTTGGTTGAAATTGGTGCACAAATAAAAAAGCTTTTCTTAGAAGAACCTAATTTGGGGTGTTAGGTTTGTATGGCAGCCCCATGACCCCATTATCGGATTTGATCCATTCTTAGATATGTTTTGTTCCATAAAGAGAAACACATTTGTGTGAAATTTGTTGAAATTGGTGCACAAATAAAAAAAATTTTCTTAGAAGAACCTAATTTGGGGTTGTTGGGTTTGTATGGCAGCCCCATGACTCCATTATCCGATTTGATCCAAATTGGTGCACAAATAAAAAAGCTTTTCGTAGAAGAACCTAATTTGGGGGGTTAGGTTTGTATGGCAGCCCCATGACCCCATTATCCGATTTGATCCATTCTTAGATATGTTTTGTGTCACCAAGAGAAACACGTTTGTGTGAAATTTGGTTGAAATTGGTGCACAAATAAAAAATTTTTTTCTAGAAGAACTTATATTGGGGGGCTAGATTTGTATGGCAGCCCCATGACCCAGTGATCCAATTTTGGTGATTCAAACATACAAACAGCCTGCAACAATAATGAGCCCGTGTGCAAAATTTCAGCTCCGTAGCTTTCATTGTGGCCGAGAAAAACGCGCTGCAACAGACGGACAGACGGACAGACAGACAGACAGACGGACATCGTCCAATCGATTCATCTCGTCATGCTGATCATATAAGTATACTTTTTATATGGTCGGAGATGCTTCCTTCAATGCGTTACAAACTTCATGACAAAGTTAATATACCCTTTCACTCTATGAGCGAAGGGTATAAAAATGTTGATGCCAAATTGTTAAAGACACTCCCTAATATACGCAGTAAAAAGTTACACTAATTTACGTCATGGGTTAAGGGAGGAGGGGGTGGCAAAGGGGTGAAAATTAAGTTTCTTGCAAATATCTGGAAAACTATGAGTCTGGCCTTAAAATTTGCTGAGGACAAAACAAACTACATAAAATTACCTTTGTAATGATATGTAACACTCTAGAGATTTTCTCAGAAAATTATACCCCAGACCCAAAAGTATTATCGTAAATTTACATTTTTTGAGTTTTACATTTCACACTGTAACTCTTGATAGAATAGACCTTCGGTCATTAAATATTGTCCATATATTGCTAACAAAATTTATTTAATTTCTACCAAAAATTGGAATGCTCCCACCATGGACACCCCCCCCCCCATTCCTCCTAACATATTTCAAAAAGGCATGCCTGTAGCTTCTTTTTAAATTGAGCCAGGCAGATCAAATTTGGTGGGCTGCCTATTCTAAGCTCCATTACGCTCCCCACCAAAAATTATCACCATCCGATCAAAACTTAGGGTACCCCCCATACAAAGTGACCCAAATTTCAAACAAATTACACATTTTTTCACTTCTAAATTTTATCTACAATAAAAATAAATATTTATCTCTTAGAACGTCCTTATAACAGTTAACTGTAGTCTTCTTAATGAATATCCAAAAGTTTGTACCATAGCGTGCCTTACAAGTACGAAAACTCGGGTTTGAAGGTTGCTAGTACACGATATTCGAAATATTCGCAAATAGCCTTAGAACTGGTATCACTGAACTTCAAACCCATTTTTTTGATACTTGTAGCGTACGCCTTGGTACAAACTTTTGAATATACATTCACAAGACTACAATTAACTTTTATAATGACAGTGTATTCAACAATTTTGCATCAAAAATTCCTTTTTTTTTATGTTTGGGTTTTGAGCTATCTGTACTAGACTAACAGACATGTTCGTTTAGGTCATAATCGACGCAAGAAACGTAGCACCATTCAAAAAATCGGCAAATATGGCTCGGAATTGGATGCAAAACTACGATTGCTGAGCGGTCATCACATGAGTCGTCTCTACGAATACGTACCTTAATGCTTTTTTAACACGCTGACTCAATAATTCAAAATGTAATCGTCGGGCCCTATTGATTGTTCTTTATGTTCTGGGCCTACATTCGGATGCCTATAACCTTTAGGATTTTACTCAAGCATATGCCTACACAAAATTGCCTCTTATTGCAACAGAGAATTCTTGACACACACATCACTCACTCCACTAGAACTAGACTATCCGTCTGAGAGGGTATGACACAATAAATTGTCCATGATACGAGTGTCTTGCAAATGTGATGAGCACATACCGACGTCTATGAAATTTCCAATTTGCAACACTACACGTCCGCCTAACGATTCATCTGTGAAATGCAACATGACTACGAGTATGCTAGTTCTCTATAGTCACAATGTCACCTATGACATGGTAATACCATCGAGATTTCCCTTTTATCTCTTTGACACTTGTCCTTTTTCGGGATCAGCTCATCAACTATTCATTATGCTTCCAAGGAATTTCCGCAACATAGTGTTAACATCTATATTTCATGAAGTTATCGTTGAAACGACACGGCGGCGGCGACGAAGAAGAATATTCTTGCGATATGGTTGCGTCTTGTTGTCGGAAAATCTGGTGACAAAGAGTTAGTGTGGTGTTAAACACAGAGTTAGGGGTTGTGATTTGAATGATGAGATATCGAAGTGAGCAGAAAAATCGTTCCGATTACGTATGGAAAATTTCGTATTCGTAACCCCTTGTAGGACATGGCGAGTAGACTCTTTCCTGAATGGCAACAATGTCCACAGCATGGTATTTTTCGGCTTAAGGTCTGGATAGACCTCGGGCGGAATGAAAATGAAATTTTTGTTCGCTGCGATTTTCTCAATGAAAATGCATGGTTACTGTCGTGGAACATGTCGGAAATGATGGGGAAATCCATAAGCTACAATCCAAATATGGTTCCAAAATTTTTCTCGGCCATTTTATGTATTATTTTTCTATTCCCCGGTCATTTCACCATGGAAAATATCTAATGACCGGGGAATCGAAAAATAATACATAAAATGGCCGAGAAAAATCTTGGAACCATATTCGGATTGTAGCTTATGGAATTCCCCATCATTTCCGACATGTTCCACGACAGTAAGCATGCATTTTCATTGAGAAAATCGCAGCGGACAAAAATTTCATTTTCATTCCGCCCGAGGTCTATTCAGGCCTTTATTCGCGGAAGATGATGACGCCAAGAATCAATCTCTGCGGTCTCTAGGGGTGGGGTGGTCCAATTGTTAGGGTAATTGAGGGTAGTCAGGAAATTGTTAAATAAATTACTAGAGCCGCATGAAGCGCAAGCACCTTTTCATCGCTTTGTTTTTATTCTCAATTGTGGTTCTAAGGAAGTGCTTCCATTCGTGGCTCCTCTCCATTCGTTATTGTGCTTCTAGGGAACCAAATAACGAGGAAGCGCTGAAAAGCTGCTTCTGAAGAAAGTGCTTCCATGTTTCTCTAATTGGAAATAGTCACTCGTATACGGACACCACCACTTTCGATACCTCATCCAGTCCCTATCTTATACAAAGTCCAAACATACATAGTTCCGCGACCTTCACTAGGACGACTTCCATCTTTTGACTGAAAACCCTCCAGCCTGACATCGACAACAAGGACTGACTTCTGTTGTCCGCGGCATAAATGTTTACGCTGCTGCTGTATACAATATTCTCGGGGAAAAAGGATACGGTACGCACACACACACACATACAGCCGTCACACAGGATAGAAATGCTAATTTGGCAACGCAATCATCTTGTCAAATTGCTTTCAAGTTTCGCGAGAGCATCTTGCCAGGATAATAAAGCGTACTTAGGTCTGATATTGGCACTAAAGAAAATTCGCATGCATAGTCAAGTGCGATGATGGTCGTGTATATTCACTGAATGTCAGTTTGGCAATAGAAAGGAATGATGCACCGTATATCATTAACATAATGCAAAATAAAGTCGACTCGCTTTCGAGGAATGAAGGATATGCCAAAACGGGACGGTTCTGTTTCTATACTTGTAAACTATATTTGGAGTGCACAACATATACCAATTATGGCAAATGCAGAGAATGCAAAGCAAACAGTAATCGTATTGTCTTTATTTGTCATTCATGGGGAATTGATAATGAGTTGAGATGCAGATGATGACAATCACTTGACAAGTTGAGTTAAAAGTACGCAATTTATTCGAGAATATCCTTAGGCAATTCCTAAAAAAATCCTGAAAACATGAAAATAAATAATAGATTTTTCCACTGTAACAAGACTGCCAACAGTTAACACACACCATACATTTTCATCAACTTCGAATACCTGCCTCCCAATAACACAACAGCGCCGCTACCGCATGCATAAACAACGTCTCGCTAGCACGAGCAAAACGATCAACACCCTGCAGTATCTTCCCTCAGCAGGTTCGTACAGTATAAAAATGCGAGTGCGAGCTAACGGCATTCATCATTCTAGTCTTGGCATCGAAGCATCCACAACTGAAACTCCGGAACAAGATTCGAATCGTTCTCCATTCGGAGAGCGTGTGTTGAGCATTGTAATTTTGGTATCATTGAGTTTATTTAATTAAGATTTTGTGTTCACTAAGAGATCCCAACGGAACAATACACTTGATCATTAAATCTATCGGTTACAACACGAAATTAAACCAAAATGCAAGAAAAATATAAGCATCTTACCGCCGGCAGGTCAACAATGTTATTTTTATGACAATGTACAGCTATCATATTTAAGAATATTCAAGATTTCATTCTCATATACATATGACGTAAGCAGAGAAGTAACATAATAATGTATATAGACTAGACATACTTCAATGTATGAAAATCGCCAGAAGTGATTTTTTTTAAGTACCACGACAGACAGTACATACACTCTTCTGGATAGGGACGTTGCAGAAGGACACAATATTTCGTTGACAACAACTACTGACTATGGTACGATGAACCATTCATTGAAGCCGACTTTTTTTCAGAGAGAACACGCCACCACCAGCGACAACTTTGCAATTTTAATTGATGCTCCAAGATTTGAGGGCTTGTAATTACCCTAAAGGAAATGAAAACAAGGCCGTTAAGATGGTTGGGTGCGAATCTTGGAGTGGGTGATGGTTACACAGATTTTTTTTTTGCCCCGGTATAGTTGTCGACAGTTCAAGATTCGTCCCGGCCAAACCGGGCCGACTGACGACGTTGGCGGCAACAGCAAAAGTCTCATGTACAACTACAAAAAATTTCGCGCATTTCACACGAGACAACAAGGACGATTTATAATACAGCAGCCAAAGGAAAACAGGACGCAATTTAAATGCTAATTTTTTTTCAGTCTGAGATCCAATCTTGTGACTTGTCCTATGTGTGTCCCTTAGACGAGACACTGGAAATCTCACATTCAAACCTCAACCTTCATGTTTCAGTAGTCTAGGAAGACTAAAGAAAGAAGGACGATCAAGACGACAACGATGATGATGTTGATGTTTTTAGATGTCCAGAAAATCTTTTTCATTCACTCGGTACAATGTACTCGTGCACGAGCTAGTACACAGAATGGGAGAAAAAAAGAAAACCTTGAGATACACTTTTATAATTTATTTAGGACAAGAAAGGGCATAAGAAAATTTCGCAAGACTAAGTACGCGGGAAGGGAGAAATGCGGAACAGCTGAACATTGGTGTTCAGGGAATGTGGAATAATTAGGCACTTCATTCCATGAAAGCTATGGACATTTATTTTTCTTTTTTCGTCTTATTTGAAGTAATAATTGTAATTGGCTTAAATGCTATACAAATCGAAATGATGGTAAAGATTTTTGTTTTTGACATGTTGCAAAGAAACAGAAGACAAAGCCTGTCTGGTAAAGAAAAATGTTTTTGTAGACGACTTTTTGGAATTATAAATGTGGGTTGGCCTCTTAAAAGTTCACTCAAGCTAAATGAGAAAAACTGAATAAATAAAAATCAGGAAATGGCGGTAGAAATTTTAAACAAATTACACAAATTAATATAAAACCGCGAAGAATGCACCAAACTTTGAATTTTTGGAATTTTGAACTTCAATCGACTTCTAGCTTCAATTCAGACGACACGGCACGTGTAAAGTCATCTATAGGGACCATACCGTCAGGAGATTGCCTAAGCTTTACGCTCTTACCTTTCGGTTTATCGGGCTGCTTCGAACTTCGCCATTTTACTGACGAATGAAAATCTCTTCGTTCATTACATGCATTTACCTTCAGAAACCCAACACCGTGACCGCAGCTTCAGCTGGTCGATTTGGGTAATAACCTCCAGTGCAACACCATGATGGGTAGGGGCTATAGTCCCTTGGGCACATCCATATCCCCGAGGTATACTCTTCGCTAACGACTTCTTCATAGCAGGTGTGATCCTCATTCGGCCGTCTAATGGCTAGGCCTCACGCTGAATTCAGGTACTTTTTAGTCTAGGAGCCAGGTACCCAACTACCTTCCTCATAAGGTAACCGGCTGAAAATATGAACAGGTGATAGTTAATCACCGCTTCTGTTCAAAACTGCTGGTCAGCCCAAAATTTAGCGGTTCCTTGTTAGGGAAATTACGCAATGTGTGTGCTAATTTTGAGGTTCAATCTTTCTCATAAGGTTACCGGCTGAATTTATGTGAATGTGTTAGATATCGACTTCCACTTGCCGAAATTGCCGGTCAGCCAAATTTTTAGCGGTTCCTTCACCGATGCTGACCGCCTCAAAGCTGGAAAAAAATGACCCCAACCTTCCTCATAAGGTAACCTGCTGAATTTATGTTCAAACGATAGATCTCGCTTAACCGTATCGAAACATAGTGGGCTGACCGCTCTGAACCGGTTCCAAGACCGGTTTTAACCGGTTCAAACTATTGAAAATACCTTCGTAAAAAATGTATTTTTGATCATACCTGATTAGGTAACCAGGCTGGATTTGTATTCAAATGGTAGATCTCAATTCGCCCATATCGGTTCCTTAACGCATTTTTACCGATTCCAAATAGGCCAATTTACACCAAGTACACAATATAAACTGCGTAATTTTGGTAAGATTTGGAATATTCACCCAATTAAAATTACGTTCGTATGATAGATCCCAATGCGCCAGTGTCGAAAGTAGCGGTCAGCCCAGTTCCTGGGGGCATTTTTACCGATTTAAAGTAGGCAAAAATTCATTAAGGGCGCATTTAAATATATTTAATGTTTAAATCAAATTAAATTATAAAATAAACAATTAATTAAGTTTTATTGATTATATTAGGTACACAGTTAAGTTAAAGTGACTAATCACTGTCGGAGTCGGAGCTATAAATATTACTAGCAATATCGCCATCGTCGTGTGGTGTTGATTCTAAGATGACTACACACGGTAGTCATCAACGCACCATGCTCCACTAGGAGTTACGGTAATGAAGAGACATTGTAGGAGGTAAAACTGTACATGTTACCTTAGTGGCATTTCGCCACATTGTTGAAACGTATATTGTCCTCAATATTTTTTGCTTCAATGATTTCCAGCAAGGTGGAATCAAAGCCCCTTATTTGTTTTATAAATTGCTCTGATTTTTTTCTATAGAATGCCGCAGTGTAGTCGCTACCCGTAAAGGCATATAGTGCAGGCAAAGCCTTACATAAACTTGACCCAAGTACCTTTGATAGTTCGGTACAATTGATGCTTTCCATTTTATTTTTGCTAACCCCAGCCATTCATATCTATAAATGGGAGAAATTATGTATATGAGATAATGTAATAATTAAAATATCCGTGTCATTCCCTTTGATGAGAACATTTGCGGCAATTTTGGATGCATGGTAAATTATCCTTGTGCCTGCTTCTTCATGATAACATAGATATCCACGTTTTTCTTTTCTCAATACCCTATTATTGAAAACTCTAAGGAAAAGCATTTTTCCTCTACGGTGAGAAACACATTTTTATCATTAAAGATAGGGACGACAGAGTTACTAGACCAGTGTTCGAATAGGAATTTTACCAAAGCCTCTTTAAATTTTCTATTTCGTAAACTTTTATTGAAATCAAGTGGTTTAGTTTTTTGTGGTCCGCGAATAGTGTTCCTGGCGTCTTAAACCTTGGTCATTTTTTATCGAACACGGAAGGTATACATATATCGAAAACAATATGCACCTCTGGTGAAACGGTATCACATATTCTTTTCAAAATGGTTTCTGCCACTTTTCCAAACGTTTGCGGCAGAGATTTGGACTGCTGGTGGAGAAAGTAAAATCCGTCAATAATATCAACGTCTACTGCGTTGGGTACATATGGTTTAACTTTTTTCTTAAAATATTTCGCGAGAGTTGACTTATCTGTTTTACACATTTCCCCAGAATATTGACACATATTGACCGGCGCTAATGGATAGGAAAAACACAATTCCAATTTGATTTCCTTTTTTATTAGTATGTATGTATCTCCTTTCCTCCCTGGCCGTCGTAGGCATTCGAAAGCGAAATTTTTTAATAATATTTCGAGATATGCTGGCTTTAAAATTGTTCGGATCATCGGAGCATTTATCAATAAATATATATTTTTGCCTAGAACCAAAATCAAATGCCGATAAGAGAAACTCGGCTATAGCACGCGAAACCGCTTTTCTAGTTACATATATGAATTAGCTTTCTGAATTGTGTGTGTCTTCTCTATACGATAAGACTAACCATTCGATAAGAGTTTTGCCAAAATTACGCAGTTTGTATTGTGTAATTGGTGTATTTTTGCTTATTTTGAATCGGTAAAAATGCATCAAGGAACCGGTTTGGTCTGGGCTGACTGGCACTTTCGACACTAGCGCATTAGGATAAATTTAATTGGGTGAATGCTTCATATTTCCTCAAAATTAAGTAGATTATAATGTGTATTTGGTGTATTTTTGGTTATTTTAAATCGGTAAAAATGCATCAAGGAACCGGTTTGGTCTGGGCTGACCAGTACTCTCCATAGAAGCGAATTGGGATCTACCATTTGAATACAAATCCAGCCTGGTTACCTAATCAGGTATGATCAAAAATACATTTTTTACGAAGGTATTCAATAGTTTGAACTGGTTAAAACCGGTCTAGGAACCGGTTCAGAGCGGTCAGCCCACTATGTTTCGATACGGTTGAGCGAGATCTATCGTTTAAACATAAATTCAGCCGGTTACCTTATGAGGAAGGTAGGGGTCATTTTTTTGCAGATTTGAGGCGGTCAGCATATGTGAAGGAACCGCTAAAAATTGGGCTGACCTGCACTTTCGGCATGTGGAAATCGAGATCTAACACATGTACTTAAATTCAGCCAGTAACCTTATGAGGACGATTGAACCTCAAAATTTGCACACACATTGCGTAATTTCCCTATCAAGGAACCGCTAAATTTTGGGCTGACCAGCAGTTTTGAACAGAAGCAGTGATCGACTATCACCTATACATATTTTCAGCCGGTTACCTTATGAATGAGGAAGGTAGTTGGGTACCTGGCTCCCGTACTTTTTTACGTTTGACTACCTATCTGCTTAAATCCTATGCTCAATTGCCGTACTATGTGGCCGTGATCGTCCGGTCGCTACTCTCTGATATAGAGATACATTGAGAAAAGAGTTTCGATACGCGGCATGGCCCAACGTATGTTTATTATTCAGAAAAGGATTAGAAATTTTCCTACCATAGGATAATAAACAAAAAATGCGACTAGGAAGCGGTATGGTATGAAATTGCAGCGACTGCAATGGCCGGACATGTGCAAAGGATGTACGACGACGACGGAGGTCAACAATCCAGGCGGCCAAAGCCCGACGTCGGGCTATCGTGCCGTAAAGAAGAAGAAGAAGTCGTATAGCTGACAACCGCATACGCTATTCCGATCTATGCAACGCTCACAATGCCGCTTTACATCGTCTGAAGCTCCGCAATCGAAGCACGCATAAGAATGTCCGTGCCGCTTGCAACGTACAGAATTAACCTCGGAGTGAGGTTCGTGGGTGCAGCGGGGCATCGGAACAGGTTGTCCACATCGTGAGGCGCACCACCGCAGCTCGGACAAATGTTCTGGATGTCCGGGTCTATTGGAGATAGGTACGAATTGAGGCGCGAACAAAAAACCGACCTGGACTGGGCTAATGTCGCTCTTGTGGCCGATTCACAACGGTTGTGTGAATATCTGCGATGGCCGCTTGGCATGCAGTGTTGTCAAATATATCGAGAGGTGCCCGTCTGTATCCCTGGGCGTCTGTCTCGAGATCTCTGATTCCACTCCTAATATTTGTGACACAAACGGTTTGTGACCACACCGGTGCTGCGAATTGCTCTTCCTATCGCTTTGTAGGTAGCTTCCTTGTCCTTGCCCCAGGAGCTCCCGGCTAGTGCCTTTAGGACGTTGTTTCTACTCTGCATTCTGTCGACTACGTCTGTGGCGTGATCTTTCGAATTCATCATGGTGTCTAGATAGACACCAAGGATCTTGGGGTTGGCTACAGTAGAAACAACGTCGTCAGCATGTTTATCAGTACCGATCCCAAGCACCTCTGGAAATTCCTGCGAAATGACTAGGTTGCGGATATTGAAAAACACCAATTTCTCAATGTAGCCATTCAGTCGAGCACAGATGCCATTTAAATCATTCCCCGTGGTGAGAATCGTTATATACCCTTTCACTCTATAAGCGAAGGGTATACAAATTTACAGAACAATCTTAATTCAAAAAATCCGCCTTTGTATTCTCAATTTTAAACCACTATCTTTATCTGCATTGTTATCCTTGCGAAAGCAATCTATAGTATGCTTTCATCTCAATTAATAATGTCAGCCAACCACACACAATCAACACAATATATTTCATTCAGACATATGCGGACACTATAAAGTTGTGGTTTTAATTACGCTGCGCGTCTTTAAAATGAAAACGAAATTGTACTCATAGCATCCTTGCGCTGTAACACAAATTCATGAAATTTCAATGGGAAAATTCCAATCCACACAATATACCTTAAGGTGATTCAAAAATATGAGATGCTGAGCGACTGACTCCATTATTTACGTAAGCCCGAACGCACGTATACTATTTAACGTCGACTTATAAGCGGGCGTGAATTGCTAAAAGTACCTATACGCATATTCCAAGTCGTAGTCCTTGCCGGGATACCTCTTTACAGTCGAAAATTCCACATTGAAAGGAAACCGAATATTTAGATATTTTTCGGCAAAATGAAAAAGATACCAAGAATGTATAGAGAAAGTACCTATATCGTGTACCCATATACATTTCATTATAAGAGCAAAAGTATATTTTCTTAGAATATGTACAACTACTACACAAAACGGCTTCGTTCCGCTATCGGATCGAGATGCCATGATGTCGGGCCATATTATGTCGAAGACAAAAGGACTCTTTGTTCCTTCCTACCTCACGACCGTGGGAGTGTTGGCATAAGTTCAGCGAGAAGGCTTTCGCCTTGCCAGTTGCCACTTGTACATGTTTAATGATCTAATTAAGGGAAGACTGAGAGAGCGGCTACGAGTGTACTTTCGTTTCGCTAAAACTCCTCCGGTCGTTGAATACATATGTATATGTATATTTTTCCGCGAATCAGTCACGCATACGTACTTTCACTCTCTCGTATATATTTGTGAATAATTTATTGATAAGACTCCCCGGGAACTAGGCGTGCGGCATCTTTGAGGCTTACTCTCCTGATTACATTTGAAATTGTAATTATAGGATTTTTTATGCTATTGTCAATATTAAGGCTATTCTTTTTGTTTCCAGTTAAATCCCTCGGCAAAGACTTTCACGCAATACGTTGAATAAAATATGACCGAATCCCGTTTTGTCTTTTGGTGCAATAGAATCGTCGTAAATTCAGACGAAATAGAAAACCGTTTCCTGTGACTACGATAAAGGTCTTTCGTATATGAAATCGAAAATGTGACCTTAACCTCGGTCATCAATTTTTTAAACTCTCGTCAATCTTTATTTCCGTGAAAAACTTGAAAGATTTTTCCAATCGACTTCCAATTCATCATGCAGCAATTCGTTTTACTACCGTCCCTGTAATAAACCAATAAATTTTATTTTGCGATTTCGTTTGAACAAAGTTTTATTAAAACGATACCGAGGTTGGTTGGATACCCGTCACATTTGAATGCAACTTAAGCTTATTTCGTGTTAATAATTTCTACCGCAGTCCTCTGTCGTGTTCCGATTCCATCTGTTTTTAGATGCGTTGAGGCTAGTCAAGGATGTATTTTGGTTAAGATTAAAAAAAAAAGTTTCTCTTACATGAACCCAGTTTCGTAACGTTGGTGTTCCATGGGTTCGGTTGAGCACGGGCCCCCGACCACCACGAGTCCCAGCACAGTGACAAGAAGTGGGGAATTTTTTACAGTGATCTAAAAATAACTTTTGTAGATCCCTGTTACCAGGGAGGGCTATATGTAAACCAATTGCTTTTTATGTTTATCAGTTGCCGTCGAGCCCGAGCCTACCACCTAAGTTTTCATCGAAAGCCGTTCAATCGGTGCAATAAGAACGACTCCTTGTTCCTACTGTAATTTTGTATTTCAATTCAAATTGAAATTCAATTCAACATAATAATATATGTTTATATATTATGTTTAATATTTAATACTGTTACGCAACGTTGGAAATTTTAAATAATTCCGCACAACAAAAAATAAAAATCATTTTGGGAATTGTTGAAATCTTAATAAATCAAACAGATGAAAAAAAGATACGCCCATTAACAGAAGTAACAAATAGCTTTGGTGCAAAAGTTAAAATTCAATCAACAGAAAAAAATCTATTTCCCATACATTTCCACCGATTTCATAACGTGATGATTTCAACCAAAATTCCAAAATGAATCGTGGTGAGGTCCACTTGAGTGCATGCAATACAAATCTTTGAAAACAAATGTGACGTAGAGTAGAGGCCGTCTAACCTACGGCTCGTTTAACCATTCTGTCCACGTGATCAACCTTTTAGGAGTTTTTTTTTAACTTTTTTACGAACACAAGTCTTTGACGTAGATTTTTAGATTTAGAAGTTAGACTGCACTTTAAAGTATGGATTTTAACAACAGGATTTGCGATTTAATAATAAAGCTAGATTTCGTTGTCAATCGCATCTCTCTTGATACCGTAACTCCTAGTGGAGCATGGTGCGTTGATGACTACCGTGTGTAGTCATCAACGTTACAAAGACAACTGAATTCGGAGTGTGATACGGTTGTCAGCCATACCACTTCCTAGTCGCATTGTTTGTTTATTATTCTACGATAAGAATATTTCTTATCATCTTCTTCTGAATAATAAACTTGCGACGAGTCGTGCCGAGTTTGGAAACTCGTTTCTCTATGAGTGTCTATTTCACAGAGTGGCGACCGAACGATCACGGCCACAGAGCACAGAGCACAATCGCATAGCCGACCCTAAGACCTTAAGAGCCTATTTGAACTATGTAATTAAATAACTTAAACCCGTTGACTCGATTGAATTGTGAGGTTTTAGTAAATCCTGTCGATAGTGTGAATCCAACTTCTCCTATAATTATAGTCCAGGATTTACTTAAAATTTCATAATTTACAGCGTCTACTAATCGGGCAAAAATCGTGGTATCAATAATTCTGTTTATTATGAATTACATTGTGTGGGGCCCCCATTTGGATCTCGAACACAAGATACTTTAGAAACGTTACGCCACTGCATGAACCGTATATCTTGGGGTTGGTTTGTATGATAGCCCTATTACATAATGTCCCAATTCCATCCATTCCTAGATATGTTTTAAGGATTTGCTAAGAACACATTTGGGTGAAGTTTGATTAAATTTGTTTCATAAAGAAAAAAGTTTTTCTTAGAAGAACCTAATTTCTAGGGGTTTCTTTGTATGACAGCCCTATGAGGTAGTGTTCCGATTTCATCCGTTCCTAGATAGGTTTCGAAGCTTTGCTAGGAACATATTTGGGTAAAGTTTGGTTAAGGTCAGATTCAAATGAAAAAAGTTTTTCTTAGCCGAACTTAATTTTCAGAGGTTAGTTTGTATGGCATGACGTAATGTTCCGATTCCATCCGTTCCTAGATATGTTTTGAGGCGTTATTAGAAACACATTTGATTGAAGTGTGGATGAGATTGATACACAAAGAGATGACCCCATGGTCGGATTCCATTCGTTCCGACATATATACAGCGTACACTAAAAAGAAACTTTTATACAAAATTTCAGCCCGATAGCT